>OU823270.1:12910191-14303146 GCA_917490735.1 Dryobotodes eremita
TCCGAGCTCGCTTCGCTCGCTCTTGCATCCTATCCCACCCTTGCATTTTGAAGCAAATTTATTTTTGGTGAACAACTTAAACAAGATTTGGTGAGCATTTATCCATTTTGGTAGGCAAAAAGAATATAAATACAAAACGTACAATTATTCTGATGAGTGTATAATTATTTTGGAACTTAAAACGTTGTTCTTTAGGCACCTCGTTATAGCGTGGGTTTATTTTATTTGAAGTTAACATATTTTACTTGGTACTTAGTCTTAGGGTCTAAAAATTGTTTTGGTGAGCATTTAAATTATAGCCAAATAAAAAGAATAGTAATAAAACCTGATTTTAATTGTGCTGCCCCATAGGTGACTAGCATTATAAAAAATGCCCGGTCGATTTGATTATTTCAATAGTTGTTATCACACTGCCCTCTCATATTGGGCATATTTCAAACTGCCCGGGCATTTTTTATAATGTCCTAATAATCACTTGGTCCATAATATTTACATAAATGGTCAAAGTTGTACAATGCAGGTTGGTAAATTATATACGAGTACATGTTATTCCGGAAGTTGGACGACCGGTCGGTCAGGACGGTCGGTAATTATACCGTTAAAGTATGATAATAGCACCCGGTCGAGTCGTTAAAATGGTACAGTATTTTTATCCCAAGAAGCAACACGCGCTTTTCATGTGGTAACCAAGTGTACAAACACGCTGTGAATGTGTGTGTAAGCGCAGGAGCTCTCGGTAGCGTCCGAGACACGCGAATTCGGTAGTGTGTGTTTTGCGTGAATGTGACGCATATTTTCCCCCAACTCGTTATTTTTTGTGTTTGTGTGCTTTTCTTTGCGTCATGTTTACCGCAAATAAATGTATTTTCTTTCTTTCTTCTTTCTTTCTTGTGTGTGTTATGTGCTGACGCTACTCGTCTTCACGCACACACTCACAGTATGTTTGTACACTTGGTTATCACAAGTAAAACGCGCGTCGGTTTGTGAGAAAAAAAATAATGTACCGTTTAGAAAAAAAACTGTCACAAAGGTTTTTTGTGACTGAGAGGATTACGAAATCGAACTTTAAAAAAATTCATGTGCCATATTAGCTACCTACTGTGCTATATTACCTTTTAATAGGACGACTTGGACTAAACCAACATGTTATGGTTCAAATTAGCTCCAAAAACTGGAATCCTTTGCGCAGCAGTTGAATGGTTCAGTGATAACTGATAAATGATTTTATTTCTGTAAGTAGGTTTGAACAAACACTTTTATACGTCAATCATATTTTAAAACCTAGACGAGGTCGGCGTTTCCTATCCGACTACTCTGAGAAGAAAGGCCGAAACAAACTCAGAGGTCAGTCTCTTTTGAAGTCCAGACATAATCTTGGTCAGATCATGTGAAGACATGTAGATCTGTGTCTGAAATGGTATTTTGAGGAAAAACCACACACATTGAGTGGACCTGTCCAGTCAGTGCACGCATTTGTCAGTAATCGTGCAGCTCAACTCAGAACTTAAGGAGCTGAACTGACTGAAACCAGTTATAAGCTAAATAATGTAGAACAATTAAAGACAATGGAGGCCAGAAAGTATATGTTTAAATACAGGTTGACAGGGACTTCGACGCGCTAACTGTAACCGTCAATTCAGCACATGATTCTAGAACCCCTAGCGTAAAAAAAATTCGTCAGTTATCAAAAAAAATCTGCTGTTTCATAGGAAAGTGCAATACCTACGCGGTCAAAATGTATGGACCAGCAAATTTTTTTTTAAACCGGCCATAAATAGAAACGCATGGGTTTTCAGAATCATGTATTGAATTCATGGTAACAGGTTGCGAGTTGATGTCCCTGCGACCTTGTTTAAACATTTAGAACTACATATTGTGTATTTATTTTATTTTTATTTCTTATTGTGTTATTTATATCTCATCGTATATTGCACCTGTTGACGTCATCACGTCAACGCTGGCTGTCGCTGAAAACCAGCGCTGGGGCTCTGTCTCGCATAGGCTTCGTAGCATTATGCTGAACTATGGCCGTTTTGGATGTGACGTATATTTTCCCCCAACTTGTTCTTAAGGAAACTCTTCAAACTATGTCCTATAAAGATACAGAGAAGTTATTACTAGTGCTAAAGTAAATATTGTTATTTTTTAATTAGTTAAGTTAAGACACTAAAGTTTTATATAGCTTTTTACATTTATTTACCAATAAGATTAATATGATATGTGATTATTTAATCAATTAATGTTACCTACAATTGCCTGAAACACAGGAATACCTAGTTCAGGCACAAATTATGGTTGAACTTGACATAAATTTAAGAAAAACTGTATTTAATGTTATACCTTATTTATTTTTTTGTAGTTTTTGTAATTTTTGTTCTTTCTCTCGCGTCATGTTTACCGCAAATAAACGTATTTTCTTTCTTTTTCTTTCTAAAGTCCGAAAGTGTGACAATCAGACTTACCAAGGGTAACGAGTACCCAGTAACTGAGTTATGGTGTGCGCATGGGCAGTCGCTCCATGAAAAACAATGGTATTCAGCTGCATCTGGTTACACTGGAACTATTGGAAGCTGACCCCAACAAATATTTTGTCAAAAGCCAGGCTGATGATAGAGAGATTTTACAACAACAAAAATTCATTTTCAAAAACGGATGGTAATTTTTTCTTCACTATGCAAGTCTAGAGTTCCAAAGCGTACGGCGGGTTGTGTTCCACGCGCGCCTCAAAGAGATGTCTGCACACATTGACGGGGTCTCACTGATGCCTGCCAGAGTCGCGGATTGTTCGTAAGAGTTACCGTGGCGCTGGCGCACAGGCCACTGAAGGGACACGGGTAGGTTTTAGTCAGTAAAAGTCTGACACGCCCTCCCTCTCCGCCCAGAGCGGGAGAAGTATTTGACAATTTCCCAAGCAAAAAAAAAACCGGCCAAGTGCGAGTCGGACTCGCGCACGAAGTTCCATTCCATTATCTATAAAAACGGCAAAAAATAATGTCCGTTGTATCGGAGCCCCGTTAAATATTTATTTTATTCTGTTTTTTAGTATTTGTTTTTATAGCGGCAACAGAAATACATCATCCGTGAAAATTTCAACTGTCTAACTATCACAGTTCATGAGACACAGCCTGGTGATAGACGTACGGACAGCAGTCTTAGTAATAGGGTCTCGTTTTACCCTTTGGGTACGGAATCCTAAAAAAAAGAGTTCCAAAGCGTGCGAAGTTCCATTAGCAAAGGATGTGGACTGCGGTAATTACAGCCCAGCAATATGTTTCGCTAATGTGGAGCGATCGAAGAAAGGAAGGTCGGCGTGGTTGATTCTGGTTGAATGAACTGAATATTTGTATCGTACGAACCTGTTGCAAGAAAAGCGTCATGCTTATGAGAAGGTCTGAGTTAATTAGTGGCGAAGGATATTTTTAGAATTTTAATTTTAGTTGGCTTTTATTTTGATCTGTTTAAGATCAGCTACACATCGGCCGAAAATTACAACAAACTTTCCGTGGCGTAATTTCGGCACTTTTGTTACTAACTTACTACATTTACATTATTGCTTTTACGTGGGCCAAAAAATGTTCTTAGAAATTGCCAGATTAATATCGTCTTTAGCGATCCTTAGCATAGCCTGGACATATATTTGTAACGCTTAGGGAATCCATTCTTTAGTAACGCTAAACTTTACACTAATTACCGTTAAATTACTTTCTGAAGTGAAACATTCAATGCGGCGGGTCAGACCGGCTGTTATCGTGGCGACGCGTTGCTACGCGCTCGTAAAGGTGGCGATTCGCGTCGCGGCAAAGACAAGAGACCGAGACGGGATACTGAGACGCGAGACTAAGACAAGTGCCTCGGTCTCTTCTGCATGTACTGTGGGTCGAGACCGAGACCGCAACCAAAGCTACAATTCATACAGTAACGGAGAGTCTGTCGATGGAGTCAGTTGTGTTGTCCTGGTCATTAATTTACACTGTAATGGAAAGCCAAGTAGAACTTCTATTGGAGGAAGAAGAAGACGATGATTTGCTCTTATATTATTATCACAAATACAAATTTAAAAGAAGATTACCTATTAACGAATTATAATATTGAGCTCCTTAAGTCCTGACTTCCTGAGTCGAGCTGCACGATTACTGACAAATGCGTGCACTGACTGGACAGGTCCACTTAATCTGTGTGGTTCTTTCCTCAAAAAACCATTTCAGATACTAATCTACATGGTCTTCACATGATCTGACCAAGATTATGTCTGGACTTTAAAAGAGACTGTGACCTCTGAGTTTGTTTCGGCCTTTCTTCTCAGAGTAGTCAGATAGGAAACGCCGACCTCATCTAGTTTTTGATTGACGTGTAAAAGTGTTTGTAGAAACTTACTTACAGAAATAAAATCATTTATATTTAACTAGAGGCCAAGAAGGATCATTTTCACTATTAGTGAAGAAGCACTATTGTTTGATAACAATATATTCAGTAAGTACGTTCTTTTCGAGGTCAGGGGCAGCAACCATCACGCAGTCTCCTATCTCGCGTCTCTGTCTCGCTCGCGAACTGATGCTGATACATTGCCTAAAGTCAAGTAAGGGTCACGGTCTCCCGTCTCAGTCTCTTGTCTCTGTGCGCTGCGAACCACCACTTTAACTCTGTAACTCCCTTCCCACTGCGATCGGCGATCAGCCGTCTCTCTCACCGCGCTGAGCTCGTATACCTCTAGCATATGCAGTGTCGATGTTTTTGTTTTTTTACTTTTAGCCTTTACGTCGATAATAAAATTATCATGTTACAAAATCAAAAACGCCACACAACGCGATTAAAAGCGATACGATTAATGAAAGTGACTACATTGATGGCGCCGGTACTAAGGTAACAGGAGCATACAGCACGTTTCCTTTCGCTCACTGCCGCGGCCGTGTAAGCCCGCTAATTGCCGACGCTGTCCACTTCACTACCGAACAGTTTAGAACGAGACTTTCACGACAAACCATAGCTTATTTGTCCAAGTTTCTAAACTAAGATGTTTGAGACAAGTGATAACAGCTCCACGACCTAATTGTTTGAATTACTTTGTTTTAGTAACATAGATTTAAAGAGTTTACTTACGAAAATCTCTGATTCTGTGTCAGAAAAATCCTCATAACAAAGATTCGCATTCAACTTTCGATAAAAACTTATATTTTGAAATATTAAAGCTTATCGCAGTAACAATACAAATAAATACAATACTTAAACACAAATGCATTGTATCGTTGATTTATCGCGCGAACGTGTGCGCGCGAATACGACGCGCGGTGCATCAGCCGCCATTACTGTGAATTTACGCGGGAACCAGTGACGTATTTATTCGACGCCATGATTCTTGAATGTATTTATTGTTAACGAGTGGACACGCTCACTATGAAAACTGTATATTATTCTGTTGTTATAGATACAATTGAATTAAGAGAGGAGTGATTTGATGGTTTAAGAGCTAAAAGAAAAGTATATAAAAGATATTGATACCTAGTCGGTACCCTACCCGTGTTTAAATATGTGTCATGGCTCCTCAATTTATATGGACACCATTGATTTGTTTTTCAAAATAAGTACCTAGGTTAACTCAGATTTGCCAGTAAATTGAAAAGGAAATAATTTTAACAGGGGCTCGGGAAATTCGCAGGTAATTCACTGCCATTTTCGACACAATGTGTTAAGGCACAATGTGTGATAGGCTGAGGAATGATGTGTTAAGGCAACGGCGCGGTCTAAAAGAAGATGTAGTGACAAAAATTTAAAAGAGTATGCTTAGATGGTTTGGTCATGTTGAGAAGATCAATAAAAGGCGACTAACAAAATGTATTTACAAGGCAGATGGGAGTGGAAACGTCGGGAGGGGTCGTCCTAGGAGGACATACAGTGACCTTATTCGTGATGTTCTTCAGAAAGGTCAGGTGCGTAGTACTCGCAAACGGCATGTGTGTCCAGATGTATGACCGTAAACGAGGCAAAAGCAGTATGGATCGTAGCAGGTGGCGTTCTGTAGTTTCTGCCTACCCCCAAGGGAAGTAGGCGTGAGTTTATGTATATATGCAAACGATGATCTAGCTCTCTATACCTTTAGTTTTGAGATGTGAACATAGAAAGAAAGCAGATGGTTGTAACGATCATCATCATCCTGTTTCTGCCCGTGTCCCATACTTGGGGTCGGCGTAACACGTTTATTACTTCCATTCTCCACTGTCAGTCTCCACTCTATTATTCACTCCGTTTTTCTTTCATAATTATCTCTCCTCATGGATTTACAGCGATACAAAAGCAGATTTAACCTAGCAGCAGGCTGGAGCCACTTTATTAAGAGATCTAATAAATCAAGCCTTTTCTTATAAGTCCGGGCGTATTAAGGGAATCTGTTCCAAGACAACAATGGAAGAGTTAGGAGGCTGTGACCTTCGTGGCCTTTGTCTAACGGTGACCCAGGAGACTTTCCCTAAGTGGACTTGTTGTGAGTTGCGTAGCTTGAGATTTTCAAATATTAACGCCATATTGTCTGGATATTTTCACCTTAATTAGTGAATATCAGGTTTTAAGGTTGCACTAGTCGGTTTTTTTTCCATACAAATTTTGGGAGGGTATAACTCCACTGTTTGACATTGTACATCTAAAGTTAAACATAATATCTTTATGTCTCATTATAAATTATGTCTGTGCCGAAATAGAATAGTAAAATAAAAAGCCATTAAAAAGTTATGAGCCAACAAAGATATGTTTTTCTTGCTAATTTTAACGCAACTTTGGGCGTAAAAAAGTAATAAAAGACGTGTAAAATCTCCAAAACAAAGTCGGTACCGACAAAACTCAATTATCAATGAGTTTAATAAACTTTATTTGTAATTGATTTATGCAGTGTTTTTTTCATAAAACTCTTTTTTTTTGTACTTTCCGTAATTTTTTACGCGCTCAATTAATATAACGGTGTTTGTGTGCGTGCGAACTAGACGTTGTGCGTGTAGACTAGCGTCTAACTGCTCTTCACTGATACTGTCTCTGTCGGACACGATGTCAGGTGACACAGCGTGCTTTTTGGCCACGCCCACCAGTGAGTTCGAGCCCGCGACTAGTTCAACCTTAACTACTAAGGACAAAGGGCTCTTGAAGGAATGAGCATTGATCACCTCACTGAGCTACTGTGCGTTTGCGATTTGAGACCCTTAGAAAGATCTAAGTATTCGCACGATCCTTTCTTCAGTGCGTCTGAAGCAGAAATTTTAACCTCACATCAGGAAGATTTTTAAGAATCTTAACATTTTGTTAAAAGCCTCGCCTCTAATTCACGAGGTTGTAGATTCAAACCCGAGCAAGCACCAATGTAACTTTTGCAATTCATATGTACTTTCTGAGTTTATCTTGGACATTACTGACACCAGTGAAGGAAAACATCGTGAGAAAACAGACTTTATCGTTAATATAAGTCTGAATTCGCCACCCCGTCTTCAGGAAGCGTGGTGATAAATGCTCGTGCCTTCTCTGTGTGAGAAGGAGCCTTTGCCTTGCCATGGGGCAATAATAGGCCATTATTATTATTAACATTTATTGATATTAATCCATACCTATACGAGTATCCATACTTAATATCATAAATTCGAAAGTAACTGTCTGTATGTTACCTTTTCACTCCTAAACCACTGAACGGATTTCGATAAAATTTGGCAAGGAGAAAGATGGCATCCTGGGTAAGATATAGGCTACTTTTTGCCTCAAAAATAATCCAAAGAGGGGTTTAAAGTTTGTATGGAAACTTAGCATTTCTTAAATTAGGGATATGAAAATTTAAATGTATGCTTTTGGTAAGAAATTAAAAAAAAGTTTTTTCAACGTTTTTGTAAAATTATCCCCCAAGGGAGTAAAATAGGGGATGATTTTAAATTCACACGACGAAAATTTTTGTTCCTCTTTTTAAGAGATTTTTAATTTGATCCACCTGCTTACTTAATAGTAATTAGGTACAATTTCAAGTTATAAAATAACTTGGCTAATATGTAGGTAATTGAATATGTCATCAATGGCGACGCTAGAGTATTTCAAACTAATGATGATAATCCTACTAATATTATAAATGTGAAAGTGTGGATGTTTGGATGTTTGTTACTCAATCACGCTAAAACGGCTGAACGGATTTGGATAAAATTTGGCACATGGGTAGACTATGACCTGGATTAGGACATAGTATACTTTTTATCCCGATATTCCCACGGGATCGAGATTTCTGCGGGTGAAACCGCGGGGCGCAGCTAGTAAAAAATAAATATTTGCTTTCATTATTTGTCCAACCTTTTCATGTTTTAACGGCTGAATGGATTTGGATGATAGAATACTATTTATCCCGGTAGCACGTTCCCAGAAGATAATTTCCGACATCCATGCGGGCGAAGTCGCGGGCAGAAGCTAGTAATAATATAGATGCGAAAGTCACTTTGACTGTCTGTCTGTCTGTCTGTTACCTTTTCACTCTTAAAACACTGAACCAATTGTTATGAAGTTTGAAAGATAGGTAACCTGAGACCTGGAGAAGGACATAGGCGACTTTTCATCCTGGATAATTGTATTAAAAAAAACTGGGTATGTGCGAGTCGGACTCGCACACGAAAGGTTCCGTACCATCGTACAATATTTAACACTAGGTTACATACCAATTTTTTTTTAAACATCTTTCTTGGACGTGGGTGCGTTCTTTATTAATTTGTAAATTTATTTCATTTTTTATTGTTATAGCGGCAATAGAAACACACTCAGAAAATTTCAACTGTCCACCTAAATAATACGGTTTATGAGATACAGCCCGCTGACCGACAGACGGACACGGACGGACGGGCGGACGGACGGATAGTAATAGGGTCCCCTTGGCACCCTTTGGGTACGGGACCTTAAAAATGATGCAAAACAAAACCCACACAGTAGAAGTCGCGGACAACAGCTAGTCACTGTAAAGGAAAATTCTCAAACAATTCTAAGCTATCCAGTAACTTTCTTGTTTAATTTAACAAAACAAAGCATATTATTATGTACACGACAATACAATATCTGATATTAGAAACTACTCGGCAAGTACTCGTTAAGGCGAAAGCGTCAGGGTAAATCGTGAAATTCAAATTTACTTACGTTTTTAGCAATTTGCAGGTCAATATTAGGTTGTATGTCGATCTAAATATGATTCGCGGCCGTAGCAAGTATTTATTTATAGAATTATAATCACAAAAATCATCAATACATCTGTATAAGATCATATTACCCTATTAAACGACTTTCATGAAATCTTGACATTTGAGGGCAATTCTAACTTAACTTAGGCTGATTCTAATGATTATAATTCTGTAAAGGCATAATAGTTACGGCCGCGAATAATTTTAATCAAGAGCGGGAGAGATCATTTGATGATCACCAAACCAAAAAAAAAAAATTGTGTGCAGATTGAGATCTACCAATGGATATCGGTAATACCAGAGGCTTCATAGATGCGTTGCCATCCCAAAGACAAGACTGAAATATCTGGTGCGCTTGTAACTACACTGGCATCAATACCTTTCAATCCTGAACGCTACAACGCTGCTTAGTGCAACACGAGTGGCACGTTGCCAAAGGCAGAGGCACCTGCAGCCGTCGACGCGTCTACGGCTGCCGCCGACAACGTGCCGCTCGTGTATTTGAGCACCGTACTCAAATACACGAGCGGCACGTTGTCTGCCTCTGTCGTTGACTTGTGCCGGTCGTCTGTAGGATCACTTAGCGGCAGAAATAGGAATGGCGATTGGTAATATGTACTAGCCGGACGAGCTCCTTCAAAAATAACTCTAAATACTATAGAGATTATGTTTGTAAAACATTATGTCAGGAGCTCTTGGGAAATCATTTCTACAAAGCCTTGTAAAGGGCGGCTTGATTAATTTTAATACAGGCTTCGGATTTATTCATGTGAAACCGCAAAACTGTGGCAAAGTGCTATCTATGTGATACGAAACTTGAGTGCCGTCGATGTTATTTTAGATCTGAATCCATAGACCGTTTTGCAGATCATAAATTGCTTTACGCGTTGATAATATTCTAGTTGAATGCGACAGACAGTGAATATCTCTGTCTCTGTTTTGGATGGATTACTCGATGTGACATGATGGTACAGTACTGATGGACTGCAAACCGTAAGTTACCTATGGTGAAAAACTTCAACAACGAATGTCTTCCATTTGAGGCTCGTGGGTAAATTATAACAGTAGCACGGGTCGATCTAAGGTTAAGCTACGGTTGCCACGGTCGATTCGTGGATGGGTGACCATCCATTACACATCGAGACCCCTCCGTACCTCGGACAGCACGTTAAGCCGCTGGTCCCGGCTGTCATTCGTAGATCTTTGACAGTCGTTACGTGTAGTCAGAAGCCCAAAAGACTGACAACCAATCTTTACCAAGGGGTGCCGTGTTAGCCAGTAACTGGGTTGTGGAGGTCAGATAGACAGTGGATCCATGTAAAATACTGGTATTCTGCTGCATCTGGTTAGACTGAAAGCTGACAAGGCAGGCAGATTATGACCAAATGTCTTCCATTCACTGGTATTATACACAAAATCGAATAGTTTACCTTTTTTATCGATATATTTCGCAAAGCCGATATTTTTCGTGGATAGCCTGATTTGACCCGCTTAGGATGTACCTAAGGATCTCATACCCTAAGCTAAAACGACTTACAAGTGATTCCTATAATTTACAGACAGGTCTGGACAGGACTGGACGGGTCCACTCAATCTGTGTGGTTTTTCCTCAAAAAACCATTTCAGACACAAATCTACATAGGTCTTCACATGATCTGACCGAGATTATGTCTGGACTTTAAAAGAGACCTCTGAAGTTTGAATCGGCCTTTCTTCTCAGAGTAGTCAGTTAGGAAACGTCGACCTCATCTAGTTTAAAACATATGATTGACGTGTAAAATTGTTTGTACAAACCTACTTACAGAAATAAAATCATTTATCATTTATCAATATCGACGTTTTTTGTATACCCAGACTTTTTCAAATGGGTCAAAACTGTTTTGTGGTCAACCCCGAACTCTTCAGCTAAGTCGTGACTTTTCACACAAGCTATGTTGTCACTTTTTCAAAAATGGCATTGACTTTGTCCGTAACAAGCAATGACGACATCATTAAAATAGTAACAGGACGTCCAGAGCAAGCTGCATCTTTGACATTAAAATTGTGTCGTATTTTTATTTTTTTTGTAATAAAACTTAAAAATGTATCGAATTTCTTCATTAGATTAACTCATATCGGCGGACAGAAAAATAATTGACAAAAGGCGGGAAATCGTTTTGACTTTTAATTTTTATTTTTTTAAATGTCATCTATTGAATGGTATCAAATCCAGCTAGATACAAAAAGTACAGCCAAAGAAATTTTACTACAACTTTATACCTATAAAATACGAAAAAAATTGTGTATCTTTGGCTGTGTCCCATTTTATCAAGACTTTTTTATATTCCGTAAGTATAAACTCCGATAGGGTTCAAGAACTTGACTCGACCATGAACTCAATGTACTCATTATGTAAGTACTATTTAACGAATATGAATGTTGGTTTTATGCTGTGGACTGATAACAGGACAGATTTGATTAATAGGCCATTGAGGCTTAGATGGACGATGTTTTGCAGACATTTTCCTTTTATTAAACTACTTTTGCACTGCTTTTGTATTAAGTGTATGTAAAATAATAAGACTTTTTCCTGAGTCCAAGTAACAGCAAAAATTGTGTACGTATATTTATTGACTGAACTGAGCGCGAAGCGTCTCCGTTTCGGCTTGGGCAAAAATGCTTTCGTATGTCCGGATGGCCGGCTGGTTCTCTACAGGTCGCATTTCTCAACCGATACTCGTGAAATTTTGCGAGCAGGTTCGATCATTTTATGGTATTTTTTTTGTCGATTCCGTTTTTCGAAATTATTCAAAATGGCGGGGATATAAGGGTTGAAAACGTAAAAAAAAAACATATTTCAGCCATTTCGCGCTCTTTGCGCACGCTTTTTGTTTATGGATTTTGTTTTAAGGTGCGCACTGAACATTTATTTAGTATTAAGCTATGGACTGACAGACTTGTGAGGTCTACAGCTCACAGAGCCACTAGTTTATCATCACCTGCAGAACTACGGTTTGGCATTGTATTGGGATCGCATTTTTTCATGCGACTATGTGTGTACTATAGGTAGGTACACCATATGCCTAACCCATCACGGGAAATAGGCGTGATGTTATGTATGTGTGTGTATATTTCATGTTTACAAAATGTGAAGTTTCGGTTATAAAAAAAACTACCTAGTAATTTTCAAATTCCTTTGAAAATTTGAGGTATTTTTACTCTACTCTCCCTTACAACTTTTTACAATGAGTGCACCAAACCCAAGTAAGATAGAACAAGGGCAAGAATAAGAAGAATACAAAGGTTCCGATTCTTTTGTACACCGAACTAAACTAACTAAACGAGCATTCAAATTCCTTACTTTTGGCTATGAGAAGCTTAAAGCTATTCTGCAAAAAAGTCTCAAAATTTAAAAATAATTTTGACACAACTAAAATCGAATTTGACAATCGCGACTCCACGTGGTACTTGTTTGCCCTACCCCGTGAGTTTTTTTTAGAGCCGGGCGCTCAGGGGTGCAGCGTCGACTTGTTCTACATGGATTTTTTCGGTTTGTGTATGGAAAATATGAAAAATTATTACCTACATGTTGAGTTTTATGTGTTTATGGGCCTTATAAAGGGGGTCGAAATTTTCATTATTTTTGCGATAGGACACACCAGTTTCGAGATAATTATAATAAGCAAAATAAGAGAAAAAATTGATACTGTACTGTTTTTGTACCTGAAGTCGAAGTGTTGGAATGAATTTTAGTTCATGACAGCAAATTTTAATTCCACACGATTACAAATATTGAGATTTAGTTAGACAATCAAAAATTTTGGTGAAAAACATCAAATTCAGAATAGCAACATTGCCATTTCCACCAAATTAATTACTCAGTAGGTACCATCTTAGTGCTGTCAAACTAAAATATACTTAAGTTGTGTCACTTTACTTTATTTCAGAATGGGAAATCATTGTTTGACAGGAATAAACTAAATTTTGGTGATATTTAGTCTATTTTAGAGGCATTTGTGACAAGAGAATCGGCACCAGTGTAGGTAAAGATTTAAAGCCTTTCTCGTCGCCTTTGAATAATAGAAAAGCATTCGGTTTTGAGCACGACTACTCATAATCGCATTGTCGATCAACACAAGTTATTTGTGCCTAAATACCTTTGCGTCTAAGCCTCATGTACCTATGCATAGTTAGGCACAAGAATTTGCGAGATTGACTATAGATACAGCCCCTAGGTAGGATGTCAGAATTCCTTGTACCTACTAGCTTTCTAAATACTTGGAAGTTGTGTTGGCTATTGTCAACGCAATTGTATGAGCGGTCGAAAAATAGTTTTTTGAAAAGCGTGGTGTAGGTATCTACATAGTATGCTTATTTGCATTTTGTCATCTGTAAGGCCGCGCTTATTTTGTTTTTTTTTTAAATTCCAGTTTGGTTGCAACGGCTCATTCCTGGCTCAGGCCTGGCAGGCAAAAATTAAAACCAGTCAAGTGCGAGTCGGACTCGCGCACGAAGGATTCCGTAGCATTATCTATAAAAAAAACGCCAAAAATGTCATGTCTGTTGTATTTGAGCCCCCTTAAATATTTATTTGATTGTTTTTTAGTATTTTTTGTTATAGCAACAACAGAAATACATCATCTGTGAAAATTTCATCTGTCTAACTATCAGGGTTCATGAGATACAGCCTGGTGACAGACGGACAGACGGACGGACAGCGGAGTCTTAGTAGGTAATAGGGTCCCGTTTTACCCTTTTGGTACAGAACCCTAAAAAAAAATGCGGTTTAATTTTACTTCAAATTATTGAGACTAAAATAATAGGGAAAGTAGAATAACAAGATCGCAAGTCGTTAGAAACAAATTACATATTTAAGTAGTGTATAAAGTCTTCAATAACTAATAAATATAAACCGTCTGATTCAGTTCTATTCCCGGAAACAAACTATTTCAGTGGCCACAGCGCACACAATACTAAGCCTATAAATTAATCACTCTTAACTAAACAACTTGGAACCATAATGAGAATCTTTGGAAGCTTTCCAGAGTCATTCCAATAGGAACCGTTAAATTTTACTATCTGTTTACAAAAGGAATTAAACCTACTAATTAATCCGAAGCAGTCAATAATGCGGTCGGCAAAGCCCTAAATACAAGAAATACGAACTTTAAGCGAACATTTTCAAATGGCACGCAATATGACCGAATGCATTAATGCATTTGGTCACACAACACATAAGTTAAAAAAAATAAAAAGTAAATAAACCCTCCACTGCTCGGTATTCAAGTTTGGAACAATGTAGTACGTATAATTACATATAGCTTCGAGAGAAATCGACTCAACTTATAAAGCGTTTTAACTCGAAATCATACATTCTAGTACATAAATAACATCTAGATACAATTTTCTGCATAATTACACAGATCCTGTTATTAGCGACAGTTTCAAGACCGACGATAGATAATAAATGGTAATATTTCTAAGGAGCTTACCTTGAGCATATGTAAACAAATGGAGACAGGCGAACAAGAATATCCAGTTCCCGACACCGAAACGATACATCCCTGTCCGCCACATGTTGAAATGCACTTTAACAACACTACACAATATGTTTTAATTCATACGATTCACATTTTCACATAAAATTCACGAAAATTTTGTGTTATATTTCACACAGCTATATCGATGTTAGTTTAGCCGATCCGCCATTTTCGAGCGAGCACCGCTGCGTTCGGAAACACAACTCAATAATGAAAGGGCAATGCCCGGGTTTACGTGACGTGAATGCTGCAGCGTTTGAAGGGTTACTTGCATTGAAGATAGGCGCAGTACTAGTGCTGCATGTATTCGGAACGCGTTGAGTCGATAAAATTATTACGTTTTGTTATTTATCGATGTTATTTAAAATAGTTGCCTTCTTTTTATGTTCTAAATCTTGTAATTTACTGTAACAAACATTATGTGGCGAGTACAAAATAGAGATTCAGAATAATAAGTCATAAGTCAATGAATTTTGAATGAAGGGTCCTTCTGTTAAGGTTTAACATTCTGACATTCAAATGGATATAAAATAACAAGTAAAAGAAAAAATCTTTTTGACGCCACCTATGAAATTGTGACATAAACTAAACGCATAATTTTATGACATTCGATACGATAGTTTGTAAAAATCTTCACTGCTTCTCTTTCTTTTACCTGTTTTTTCAAGATTAGCTTCTCTTTCTATTTTCCCATTCATGCTAAAAAACGAGCTAATAACTACGAAACTCGTTTGAATAGATTGACACTGTCAAAGCGATGTCAAAAGTGACACTGGCACCAGTGACACTAACGAATTAATGACAGACTTGCTTGCTTGGTGAATGCACTGTTGCAGTAAAACGATTGTTATTTCTAAAAAAACTTGTCTAAATGCGATATTAATTGGAATCTGTGAAACAACAAAAGGAAACCATAATGGAATTAATATACTCCATGAGGCGAAAGCCTTTGAAATGCGAGCCACCGCACTTTGAAAGGTAATAACAACACATTCTATTTGTTTGGGTTTGAAACACAAAAGTGTTTGATTTGAGCTACTTAGCCATTATTAAATGCAGTCCAAGTAAAAGGAGTTAAGAGTACTAATCCGAGTAATACCTTAAAATCGTATCTACATAAATTTTAAGACGATTTATAACTAATAACAAGCAGATAACGTAACAATTGCCTCTAAAATTATTCTTTGGAGCAGCGGTGGTCCAGTGATAACGCCCCCGACTTGTAGGTCGCGGTTACCAACCCATGCAGGTGCTTTATCTTGTGTAAATTTTTTCATCACCGCTGCTCTCACAACGGTGAAGGAACCGGCATGTCCTAGAACCAAAAATTCGAAGACATGTGATATCTACCAACCCACACTGGGCCCGCGTGGTGGATAACAGCCCACTCCCTCTCAATGAGAGGAGGCCTGTGTCTCAGCAGTGGGAACATTACAGGCTGATTATGCATAAGCTGACAGCATAGCTCTCCTAGGAATGGTAGTGAGGGTACTTAATACCCTGCCTACTCTACCTAGTGTGGACTGTGCAGTAGTAATTTTTCATGAAGTCTCAAGGGCCACTTAACTACAAGAGGATTTCCATTTCTTACTATTTCTACCCTCCCTCAAATGACAGAGAAATGCAACATGATGGCAAAAAATTAACCAGCCACCCTATCGCACTGGACAGAAAAACATCATAATATGCCTAGTCTTATCCCAACTATATCGAGGTCACCTTCCGGACCAACCGGATGCAACTGAATAACAGTACTTTACATAGAACGACTGCCTATCTGACCTCAGCAACCAAGTAACTGGGTAATACGATACCCCTTGGAAAGACTGGTTGTCAGACTTTTGGGCTTCTGATGACCCGTAACAACTGTCAAAGATCTATGAATGATAGCTGGGACCAACAGCTTAACGTGCTTTCTGAGGCACAGAGTGGTCTCAGTGTGCAAAGATGTGTCACCCATCTACAAACTGACCGTGGCAAGTGTAACTTAACCTGATTGATCGTCCTGTGCGGCTGTTATTACTTAGCCACGAGCCCCTCTCTGGACAGCAAAAGTCATTTGGAACTGGTCATCTTTTAGCTGCCATGGCTTTTTATAATTTCTGAATTGTTTTTTTTGTTTTTATCGTTGTTATTATGGACGCTTTTAACGTGCACGCCTTTCTAAATCATTCTCACATGTATAATTTCAACATGAATTATGTAACCAATATCTTTTTTACAATATTTTGATTTGAATAAAAGAGTGTCCGTGGAGTTTCTTGCCCGTTCTTCTCCATAGGTACCTACTATGCTTTGGAATGGGCAACTAGCTACATCTTTCTGACTGACCGACCCCTTGACAATTCAAAAGTGTCTGTAATTGGTTTATTTGAAATAAATGCTTTCAGTTTGAAAATAATTTGGACATGCTAAAGATAATACAAGCAATTTGTAGTCGCTAGGTGGTGAGAAATAAATGAACAACAAAAACTTATGGTAAATCAGACCAAACTAGAACGGAATACCGTGGCGCAATTTTTTACGTGTGGAGTGTTCGCGAGCATGGTATAATAATATACTTCGCCAGGTATAGCATTCCGAGACACAGTGGTCACGTGGGAGACACAAGCCTACGTCTTCACCGCTGTGTTACCAGTAGTGTGTCATAATAACTCCCCTACCGCCTTTATTACCTGTGCGAATCCGATAAATCAATGAGGTTTTAACTAACAATTACGTCGGTATAAGTTTAAATTGAATTGTTTCGTTTGATTAGAAAAACAAATCAAAAATTTAAATGCTTGATATATATTTTTAACAGAAGGGTGACTGAAAATGTTTCCATACTTCTTGTTTTGTTGCAATAAAGTGGCAACTGGATAGTGACGGAAGCTTGTGTCACTCTCGGAGTGCCAGACCTTGTTTTTTAGACCATGTTCGCGAGGTTTATTTGCACTAAATCCTGTGTCATTGCAATGGCGGCCGCAGCGGTAGGCGGCGGTGAGGGAGCCGCGCGTCAACCAATGAGAGCGCCCATGTGTAGTCCGTTCTTGATGGCCTTGTATTTAATTTATAGAAATTAAAATAGAACCGTATATAAAAACATACTTTATAGGAAAGTACGTTGCTTAAAATATAACTTAAATTTAAAAAGACGGGCGGACCGCGATACCGTCGTCAACACCATCCCTAAACCGAAATAACAAACTTGTAACCGACACCATTGTCCACATATTAATATTTATAGAAGAAATTAAAAAATTTAAGAACTGTGATTAGGATTATAATGTAGGGACTTTGCATGTATGCACACACATATACAAGCAAACAGACAAGAAGAAAGGAACAACAAAATATGTACAAAAGTGATGCCTATTTCTAAGGAAATCTCTTTCAGCATAACTTTTTTGTTTTTTTTTTTGTTTGGGAATTCATCAAATAACTTCTCCCGCTCTGGGCGGAGCGGGAGGGCGCGTCAGAGTTTTACTGACTAAAACCCACCCCTGTTCCTTCAGTGTGCGCCGGAGCCACGGTTACTCTTTCAAACAATCCGCGACCCCGGCAGGCGTCGTCAATTGGTGCTGACATCTCTTTGAGGCGCACCTGAAACACAACGCGCTGTCGACCGGGCCTGGTTCTTACCGGACGGCGAGCTATCCATTGCTCACCGTCCGCAAGCCTGCGCCGACGGTGGTCGAGAATCGGCAATGACTCCCGACGCCCAAGGTGTCCCCTCCTGCGGCGACTATGGGCGTGAGGGCGCAACGATGGCCTCACCCTCACGCGTTTCGCCTCCTCCGCATTACTGCTTCGCAGAAGGAGGTAACGGCCTCCCATGCCCTCTCGCTCCGTACCATGACCTGGACCAGGGCCGGACGCGAGAGATCGTCGCGAGGACACGGCGGTTCTCCGCCCAAGCCGGGCAGACCTTCACCGTATGCTCCACCGTGTCCTCTGTGCGATCCACACAATGGTAACACCCGGGCGTTCCCGCCTTATCCGGAACAGGAACCTCCCGAAACAGCCATGTCCGGTGAGGACCTGCGTCAGGCGGAAGGTGAGAACGCCGTGGCGCCTCTCAATCCACTCCTCAAAGAGGGGACTTACCGCCGCAATCGTGGCGTGTCCATCTTTCAGCATACCTGCGTTTGGAAAGAAGATAAAGAGATGTTGTTGTTGTTGTTGTAGGTGCCAAAAAACGAAAATACAAAACCAAAGACACCGACTTCTGAAATTAAAGTATTTTTCACTTTGTAGTGTTTTTTTTTTTTGGAAGTCGGTTGTTTTGTTTTGTAAAAACGTTTCTCACACCTTAATGTCAAATGTTTTTGATAATAACAGATTTTCATGATGGCTGGCCGATATAATATGACGGAGCCGCTCTTGTAGGTAACCGTAACCTAAGGCTTGAAAAGGTAACAGACAAACTCATACCTACATAGCGCATTGAAGCAAGCGTAATAACAATAAATATTTATTGTGTCTCGTTCAGTGTCCGTCAACCGATTATTAATAATAATAATAATAATAATAAAATTTATTTCAGACTTGGTCCATAAATTTGTTAGTAACAATGTTCTTAACCTAGTGTTAGTAACAATACAAATCTAAAGTGGTTAGTAACATTGTCTTAGCCTAGTGTTAGTAAAGGTACAAAGTACTCAGGCGCTTGGTCTCGCGTGAAGGCTCATCCAATGTGCCTTCAGTACCGAGTCCCAGCGGCCAGCACATACGGCCAGAATGGCGCTGGGGCTGCCACGCACCCGCGCCAGCATCGATGCGCAGCGCTTACGCATGATGGCATGGAAGCCGTCCACGTGCGCTTCTGCGAACATGCCACTCGCGCTACAGTAGCGCGGCAGCCCCAACGCGTTATTATACTGTACACGCAGGGCGTTGTACGTCCCCTGCGTGTATTTAGCCCACAAACTGCACGTGTAGAAGGTCTGACAGAATGCCCTAAATAGTGTGACCTTCACTTGTTCAGTGCAACGAGCGAATCTGCGAGCCAACATATTACAGCGGATGCACAACGCCCTACGTTCTCTCTCCACATCCATGTTGTCTTTGAGGTCTTCGGTGACCCAGTGGCCCAGATACTTGAAATGAGTGACTCTGTTTAAAGGTGTACCATAGAGTGAGACGGGTGGTACGTCTGAGAAATCTTTTTTGGGTGCTTTAAAAACCATAACCTCACTTTTCTTCACATTGTATCTGAGCCCATGGGCCTCCGCATACCCTTCACAGATACGAAGCAGCTTACGCAACGCGCCGATTGAAGGGCATTAAACAGACAGACGACACACAGTGTTACATACAGTCCGCGAGGTCTAAGCTGAGCTTTGCATTTGTGTGAGGTGCGCGGCGGAGTTCCGTCGCGCGAGGGACGCGCCGCGCATCATATATATTGAATATATATATTGTTATTATATTTGAATATTATTTATTATTATTGAATATTATTTATTATTATTGAATATTATGTATTATTATTGAATATTATGTATTATTATTGAATATTATATATATATATTAGGTCTTTACCTATGAAATTGCCGTTCTGCAGTACTGGCCATTTCAAATCAAAATAATTTTTGTTTGGCTATGAATTCTAATTTCAAATTAATTTTATTTTAAAAACATGGATTTTTTTTTCTAAAAGTAGTCATTTCTTTATTGATTAGTGTTACATTTTCATCGCATTTCAATCTTTTTCGTCATCATGGATACGTTAAAAATTCGAGTAATTATGGAATATGAGTACCGTCGTGGCAGCAACGCGGCACAAGCGGCACGCAACATCAACGACGTTTACGGAGCTAACTCTACAAACCAACGCACCACCTGTTATTGGTTTGCTCGCTTCCGTTCTGGAAATTTCGACCTGAAAAATGAACCTCGCGGTCGTCCGAAGACTTTGGTCGACAATGACGAATTAAAGGCGATTGTGGAAGCTGATGATACACAATCTACGGCTGAATTAGCAGCAGCTTTCGACGTTAGCGTCAAAACAATATTGGTCCATTTGCGTCAAATTGGCAAGGTAAAAAAGCTTGACAAATGGGTGCCCCACGAACTCAATGATCGCCAGCGCGAAGTACGCGTCGAGACGTGCCTTGCACTGCTCAACAGACACACAAATGAAGGAATTTTGAACCGCATTGTTACCTGCGATGAAAAATGGATTCTGTTTGATAACCGTAAGCGCTCAGCAAGTTGGTTGGATCCTGGTTCAGCACCTAAACAATGCCCTAAACGAAAACTTACCCCTAGAAAAGTGATGGTCACTGTTTGGTGGTCTAGCGCCGGTGTGATTCATCACAGCTTCTTACCAAACGGGGTGAGCATTACTGCAGATGTGTACTGTGAAGAACTGAACACAATGATGGAGAAGCTGGCGCATCTCCAACCAGCATTGGTCAATCGCTCGTCTCCGCTGCTCCTGCACGACAACGCGCGACCTCATACTGCACAGCAGACGGTCTCCAAGTTGCAAGAACTGGGGTTGGAAGCTCTCCGTCATCCGCCCTACTCACCAGACCTTGCGCCTACAGACTACTACTTTTTCCAGAATTTGGATAACTTCTTGGCGGGAAAAAAATTTAATACCCGAGAGGCAGTACAAAATGCCTTTGAAGAATTTGTTGCCTCCCGTCCAGCTGATTTCTTTAAGAAGGGCATCAATAAACTGCCACTGCGATGGCAAAGATGCATTGATTGCATGGGTGATTACTTCGATTAATACAAATAAAAAATTCATGAAAAAAATTCGTTTAAATTTTTTCATACAAAACGGCAATTTCATAGGTAAAGACCTATTATATATTGAATATACGATTATTATTTTAATATTGTGAATGTGAAGACTATGTGGGTCATTGTTGCTTTTTTTTTCTCTTCAATTAATTTTAATCATGGTCTGGCAGTTTGAGTAATTTTTGTGGCCTACCCAAATGTCTTTTCTTTGGTATTGTTCGTCGAATCGTTGAGCTTCTTAAGTTCTGAGTTGAGCTGCACGATTACTGACAAATGCGTGCACTGACTGGACAGGTCCACAGGTTCAATCTGTGTGGTTTTTCCTCAAAAGACCATTTCAGACACAAATTTACATGGTCTTCACGTGATCTGACCAAGATTATGTCTGGACTTTAAAAGAGACTGTGACCTCTAAGTTTGTTTCGACCTTTCTTCTCAGAGTAGTCAGATAGGAAACGCCGACCTCATCTAGTTTTTAAAATATGATCGACGTGTAAAAGTGTTTGTTCAAACCTACTTACAGAAATAATATCATTTATCAAGCTGATTGCCTTTTGACAGTATAAACCGGTTTTAACCAAGCAAAGGACGCGTCGCGCTCTAGGCCGATGTCACACCTACCCTATCTCTATGTGCACCCACACAAATGCAAAGCTCAGCTTAGATCTCGCGGACTGTACTTGTGCATTTATTATACTAGGCAGGGCCTTCTTTTCCATTGGCCACTGGACAAGTGCCCCTCGATTCATGAGGCCCCTAATTCATGCCACCGTCGGAGCTAGGAACTATCAGACGCAGGGTGCTACAAATTTCGAGCTCACTTCGCTCGCTCTTGCATCCTAGATTCTCCATAGGGCCCCAGTATCCTGAAGTACCTAGGACCTCCAATAAGTTAAAAACGTCCCTGATATTAGGTATGTTTTTTTTAGTAATAACAGCTGCACGGGTTGATCGTTCAGGTTAAGCTACGCTTGTCCACATTAATGGTCCGTGAATGGGTGAACATCTGTAAATACCAAAACCCGTGCTTTCCAAGGTACGGAGGTACCTTGGAAAGCACGTTAAGCCGTTGGTCCCGGCTGTCATTCGTGGGTCTTTCACAGTCGTTACGGGTCATCAGAAGCCGGAAAGTCTGACAGCCAGTCTTACGGAAGGGTATCGTATTACCTAGTTACTGTGTTGTGAAGGTCAGTGTTTACGACTTAACTATTTGTAAAGTTTCCGGCGTGCTCGATAGATGGCGTTGACGTCGATTTAGAAGTCGCTATGGTTTCGTTACCGCGAATAGTATATAAGTAAAAAGGTTTTTTTTTTATAAAGGAGCTATCGAGTCAGATCAGTACACAGTGTTTTATTTACAATTCTCGCTAGTGTACCCTCAGGTCAGCCAGCCCCAAATATCATCTGATATTTAACATTGGTCCTACGAGCCGGGTCAAGAGGACACTTTTTTGAAAGAAGTGGGGCCACCGTTGGCCCACTTCACCGTCCCGTGTACTTGCAGTGGATCGCTGCAGCAAGGTACACGTTCTTCCGCACTAGCGGCGACAGCTTCACCCAGCTTTAGCGGTGAGCTGAGTCAGCATTGGCGGACTAGTTCAAGGAGTGGCCACAGAGGGCGCCACTCTCAGATCAACACTTCACTGGATGACAGCAAGGTGACGCAGGTACAGCCATCACGCGACGTCATAGCTGACGTCACGCGCAGTTCAGATAGCGGCCACAGCGGGCGCCACTTGCAGGTTGAAAACGGTGTTTGTGTGAAGTGCAGTTTTGTGAGTACATTTTATTTATTTATCTTGTCCACGAATTGGACAAACAGGACAAGTCAAGCGATTTTGAACTCTATTCCAACGAGAAGATAAACTTTAGGAAATAGTGAAGAAGTTTTGACTTAGAGAATTATTTCGTAATCTTGGACTTATAAAATTTTAAGAACAATTTTAAACTTAGAAAACTTTCGTTTATATTACCAATTTGTGTGCATGTTAGAATTAGGACTTAGAATATTTTAATGAAAACGGGGGAACGGGGAACCTATAACCGATTTCCACCAGATTTTGTGTTACCAAAACACTTGTAAAATTTTAAGTAGTGATTTGGGACTTGTATTATTTTGTTAGATAAAATTGTACAACTTAGAAAAATTTAGTCGGCTGTTATTAACTTCTAAGTTTGCTGTTAAAGTTTGTAACACTCAGAAATTTTGCATTTTTTATCTCTTTTGAGAAAGTTGTTATTCATTTGTATAATTACATTGACTTTATCAACTTATGCATTTGTTGTTTATAAAATTTTGATCAAGTTAAAATCAATTTAAACGCATTTCATTTATTCATTAAGTACATTAATTAATTATAAAAATGGATGGATTAATTAATGTTTTAAAAGATCAACAGAATGTTATCACAAAGGGATTGACAAATTTTAAAAAATGTGGCAAAGATAGATTAACGCTAGAATACATAGAAACAAGGCAAGAATTATTGGAAAAGGATTGGGCATTGTTTAAAGAAAATAACACTAAATTATATGAACGTTATAAAGCAGAAGATATAGTACAGAAAGTGGTTGATATCTATGATGCGACAGAGGACACTTATGTTATTTATAAAAGTTTAATGAAAACAGCTCTTAATAAAATTCGACCAGCTAAGGATTATGTACATAAAACTGATAATGATTCAACAAGTACAAATAAATCAAGTAGTTCTTTTGTTAAGTTGCCCAAAATATCCATTCCAATATTCTCAGGAAAATATGATGAATGGACAACATTCCATGATCTTTTTACATCATTAGTACACAAAAATGATACTTTAGATAATGTGCAAAGGCTACATTATTTAAAAGGTCACCTTTCTGGCGAAGCAGAGCAATTAATACGTCATACTCCTATAACTGATGCCAATTATATTCAGTGCTGGACTCAGTTACAGAAGCGTTATAGCAATAAAAAATACTTAACAAATTGTATTCTTAGGAGGTTGTTTGGTCAAAAACGTATGCAGATGGAATCATGTACAGCTTTGAAGGAGTTGCTTGATACCACGTGCGATTGTCTTAATGCGTTGAGTAATTTGGAGATAAACGTGAGTACATGGGATGTCATTGTCATACACATTGTTGCATTTAAATTAGACAACGAAACGCGTAAACAATGGGAGCTTAGTATTTGCAACAATGACTCCAACAATGACTTACCAACTTTCAACCAATTTAAAACTTTTATAGAAAATCGGTTTCGTGCGTTAGAGTGTTTAGAGCCTAAAAGGGCACCAGTTCATCAGGGCAACAACAATAGTAAAGGTTCATTTTCTCATACTCCAAAGGCAATGTTGGCTACGAGTTCATCAATACAATGTGAATTCTGCTCAGAAGGACATAAACTTTGTTTCTGCAAGAAATTCTCAAAGCAGTCAGTTGAAGTTAGACGTGATTTTGTAGCAAAACATAAAATTTGCTTCAACTGTTTAGGCGGCAATCACATTGTTTCTGAATGTAGAAAACCTACCACATGTAAGGTTTGTCAAAAGCGCCATCATTCGCTGTTGCATATAGGTCAGGAGTTGGACAAAAGGGACCAACCTTCGACATCATCGGCTATCGACAGTGTTAGTTCACCTAATACTAGTCCGATAGTTTCGTGCCTGTCGACAGGTAATATTCCCAAGCCCAGACAGGTTTTATTAGCCACAGCGCTAATAAAAGCCGAGTCACGCTCTGGTGAATTTCAGGTTGTCCGAGCCTTGATCGATCAGGGTTCGCAGGCATGTTTTGTAACAGAGGCTGTAGTTCAGCTACTCAACCTGAAAAAAATGCCTATTCAAGGAACTATTTCAGGCCTGGGTAGTAATAGTTCAACCATGGCAACGTACATGGTAAATTTGAATATCCAATCTCGGGTAGATTCAAATTTTAATCTTAAAGTTAATGCTTACGTACTAAATAAAATTACATCGTACTTACCTGAGTGTAGAGTCGACACTACCTTAGATTGGTTAAGAGTTAACACGCTGCAGCTTGCAGATCCAGAGTTCAACACTCCCAATAAAATAAACGTTTTACTGGGCGCTGATGCTTACAGCTGTATTATTGAGGCAGGCATAGTTAAGAGTCCTTCAGGCACTCTTATTGCTCAGAGCACTACCTTAGGGTGGATCCTGTCCGGTGCAGTTAGTAGGGACACATCTAAAAGTTCACCTAAATTTAATGTGTTGCATGCACAAGTTAATGAAGACGAAATATTAAGAAAATTTTGGGAAATTGAAGAGCAAAATAGTTCAACGAAAATACTTACACCTGAAGAAATGAAGTGTGAAGAGTTTTATACTAAAACTACAGTAAGGGATAGCAGTGGAAGGTACGTAGTGAGACTACCTTTCCGCGATGAAAATCCTTCTTGTAAAGGTGGAAACTCACGTGCTATCGCTGAAAAAAGGTTTAAGTCATTAGAAAAAAGGCTAGAAAGAAATACAGATCTAAAGGAAAAGTACAAGCAGGTAATAGAAGAATATTTACAACTAGGACACATGAGGCAGATAGACAAGAATGATAAGAATAAGGAAGTGGCGGTATACTTACCTCACCATGCTGTGATCCGGGAAGACAAAATTACCTCGAAGGTACGAGTTGTCTTCAACGCGTCCGAGAAGAACAACAATGGAGTCTCACTCAATGACACGTTGATGGTGGGACCTACATTGCAGTCTGATTTAAGACACACAGTGTTAAGGTGGAGACTTCATCCCATAGCACTGGTAGCGGACATCGTCAAAATGTACCGCCAAGTCAGAATTTCGGAAGAAGACGCAATGTTTCAGCGCATATTATGGCGAGATAATCCTGAAACCGAAATCAAGGACTACGAGCTGGTGACGGTTACCTTTGGTACGGCATCGGCACCATACCAAGCAGTCAGAACCCTACATCAAGTCGCCTACGATGAAGGTAAAAGGTACAATCTTGCTGTCGATATGGTTCTGAGCTGCTTCTACATGGACGACTTGATGAGCGGTTGTAATAGCGTAGAAGCAGGCCTTGAAATCTACAGGCAAATGACAGCGTTATTAGGAAAGGGTGGATTCAAGCTTCAAAAATGGAACAGTAACAACCAAGAAATAGTAGACAGGATACAGGAAATAGAAAGTAATACATTGAAAGGACAAATAGATCAAATTAGGAAAAAGGACAACATGAACAAGGACAACACAAATAAGCACAAAATCATACAGGACATAAAACAAACAATAGAGTGCAACAAATCAAAGAAACCAGAACACAAAGAAAAGGAAGTAGAAATAAAATTAGATAGTACCATAAAAATTCTAGGACTTACCTGGAACCGCACCGCAGACACCTTCCAGTACACGGTGAACCTCCCGCCGCCGACGACCGCACCTGTAACTAAAAGATCCATTATTTCTGTGATAGCACGACTTTTTGACCCATTAGGCTGGTTAGCCCCTAGTGTGGTTTTAGCGAAAGTATTTATCCAGAAATTGTGGCTTGCAGGTGTTGGTTGGGATGAGGAGCTAACCAACAACTTAATAAACGAATGGAGATCATATCGTGAGGAATTGTTACTACTCACCAAGGTTCGGATTCATCGTTGGCTTGGCACCAAGTCAAACGACTATCTGGAACTTCACGGTTTTAGTGACGCCTCCAAAACAGCGTACTCAGCTGCGATTTACTTGCGGATTGTAGACGCAGATGGCAATGTTCAAGTGTCGTTGCTGGTTGCTAAGACTAGGGTTGCACCAGTAAAGCAGATAAGTATTCCGCGGTTAGAGCTCTGCGGAGCAGTCTTGCTGTCACAGATACTGTCTCAAACATCTGAAGTCTTGAATATCTCCAAAGACAAGGTCAAGGCTTGGACGGATTCCACTGTGGTGTTGGCCTGGATAAATAGCCACCCAAGTAAATGGAAGACGTTTGTGGCCAATAGGACGTCTGAAATATTGACCTCAATGAAAGCGTCGCAATGGTTTCACGTCCCGACTAAAGATAATCCAGCAGACTGCGCCTCTAGAGGGATACTTCCCAGTTCACTGCTAGAAAATGATTTATGGTTTTCTGGACCATCGTTTCTTAAATTACAAAACGTAATTTACAATAGGCCAAATAATTGTATCAATACAGATTTAGAAGAGTCAGCAACGGCACATGTAGCTATCATTCCAAACTGTCCCTTCTTCGATCAATTTTCTCGGTTACGAAGATTGGTCAGGATTGTTGCATACTGCCGAAGATTTTTAAAGGAGAACAAAATATACAGGAAAGGATATTTACAAAAAACAGAATTAGATGCTGCATTTGAATGTTGTATTAGGAAAACACAGAAAGAAATATTTACAACAGAATATAAGGAACTTAAGGATAAAGGCTATATACAGTCAAAAACAAGTCCATTAAGATCACTCTGCCCCTACTTCGATGAAAAGGACATTATGAGAGTTAGAGGTAGACTGGAGAAATCCGAGCTAAGCGAACAAATGAAACATCCGATAGTCTTGCCTCACTCCAGTCATCTAACTCGGCTAATCATAGCGGACGCACATCATAATACCCTTCACGGGGGTCCTCAGCTTATGATCAATTATTTGAGGACAGCCTACTGGATTATAGGGATCAGAAATATGGTCAAACACCATGTCATTAAGTGTGTGACATGTGCCAGGCAAAGAGCAAGTATTAAAAATCAGTTCATGGGTTCACTACCAGCTGTTCGGTGCACCCCAGCTCGACCATTTTTTCATAGCGGAGTTGATTATGCTGGTCCAATTAATGTGAGGACAACGAAAGGTCGTGGCCACCGTTCATACAAAGGCTATATATGCCTATTTGTATGCATGGTCACTCGTGCACTGCATTTAGAGGTAGTGAGTGACATGAGCACTCAAGCCTTTTTAGCAGCGTTTAGACGTTTTGTCTCGAGACGAGGTCATTGTGCCAAACTGTGGAGTGACAATGGCACCACGTTTGTAGGTGCCTCCAGGGAGTTGCAGCAGTTGACAGCTATCCAATCGTCCATAGCCGAACACCTCGAAGCGAATGGTACGGAGTGGCACTTCATTCCTCCTCACAGTCCCAACTTTGGCGGACTTTGGGAGGCAGGAGTGAAGTCCACAAAGTTCCATTTGAAACGAGTGATCGGTGAAGCGACTCTCACATTTGAAGAATTGACGACACTCCTCAGTCAAATAGAAGCGTGCTTGAACTCGCGACCTATGAGTACGATTAAGGTTGATGATCCTGGTGAACCGTTGCCATTAACACCGGGACATTTTCTGATTGGAGAGCCCTTAGTGAATGTACCAGATAACAAGTACGAAGATTCAAATATTAATTATCTATCACGCTGGCAATTCATTCAACGAATGCTTCAGTCGTTTTGGAGACGCTGGTCTCAAGAATATCTCGTTACTTTGATGAATCGTTACAAATGGTCTTCCCAAGTTGCTGAGCCAAAAATTGGAGACATTGTTCTAGTTAAGGAAGACGACTTGCCGCCAAGTCGTTGGTTGATGGGTAGAATAGTACAAAAACATCCTGGGGATGATGACATCACCCGTGTCGTCACGTTACGCACCAAATCCTCAACAATCAAAAGGCCAACCTCCAAAATATGTATTTTACCCGTAGTCGAATAAGATAGTTGTATTGTATTTATTGTTTACCTATTTTATTTAAGCATGTTCTTTTACAACTAATTTACACTTTTTATCTTGTTAGAATCAATTTATACAACCATTTTTACGCTTGTTAACTTTAGATCAACTGTTAAAAATCAAATACACATATTTATTTTAAGTTTTTCTTTACACTGTTTACAATTTTATATGTTTACAATTTGTTTTAAGTACATCTTTTTTACAACCTAGAATGATTCATGTTTAGCTTTAAGTTATTGTAACATTCTTTTTAGCCGTTACGAATTGAGTGTTTCAGTTATATGAAACATAGCTTGTCCATTTTAGTTAAAATTATTTTCTCGTGTAGTACAAATGTTTAGTTCAACTTGCTTTCGCAATGTGTCACTATAGTTCAGTTTAGAAGGACATTCCGTCAGTAACGTCCTTGGTGGGCGGTATGTTTACGACTTAACTATTTGTAAAGTTTCCGGCGTGCTCGATAGATGGCGTTGACGTCGATTTAGAAGTCGCTATGGTTTCGTTACCGCGAATAGTATATAAGTAAAAAGGTTTTTTTTTTATAAAGGAGCTATCGAGTCAGATCAGTACACAGTTGTTTTATTTACAATTCTCGCTAGTGTACCCTCAGGTCAGCCAGCCCCAAATATCATCTGATATTTAACAGTCAGATAGGCAGTCGCTCCATGTAAAATACTGGTATTGAGCTGTATCCGATTAGACTGGTAGCTGACCCCAACATAGTTAGGAAAAGACAGACAGATTGATTGATGTATGGATTTTTACGTGCTTTGAGCAGAAGGGGCAATTTTCGTTTTAAAACTAAGCTGTTTACTTTCTGAGTTTAACTTGGATATTACTTACACCGGCGATGTAAACCCGTGAGAAAACCAGGATTTATAGTTAACTAGCTTTTGCCTGCGGCTTTGCTCGCGTTAGTTTAGAATTTGACTATCAATTCGGATTCTTCAGGAAAATATAGTTAGGACGATGAAAAACCGGTCTATCGACACTCTAGACTCACAAAATGTATTAACTACTTAAATCAAAAATAAAAATAAACTCTTAACACACCACTAAAGTTTTTACAATAATATAATTCAATCATGATTCGAAAGACTCGTGGCGCCATCTATTATCATAAGAACGTTATTGTTGTTTTCCTCGAGAACAGTACTTTTTTTCGGGATGAAAGGTACCCTATGTCCGTTTCTGTAGACCTGACAACGTATATACAAAATTTCAGGATGATCGGTTCAGTGCTTTAGGCGTGAAAAGGTAACAAACAAACTTACTTTCGCATTTATAATATTAGTTAGGATAATTATAAGTCTGAAATAGCCAACCCGTCTGGAGCAAGCGTGCTGGTCAGATGCTCATGCCTTCTCTGTATGAGAAGGGGCCTTTGCCTTTGAGTGGAATAATAATTAATAGCATGGTTATTATTATTCCGTGTATTCATTGTCTTCTTATGAGATACATTCTAAAATATTTTTGAAAATATAAAATATATTGGTCCGCCGGTGTCGGGAGCAGGGTCCAAGCTATCGGTTGTAAGGGCTCCAGAAAATCTGTAATGCAAATAAATTTCATTCACAGGAGGTTCCTGTCTCTGAAATGGATTCAGAGACATGAACCTCCTCACGATGCGAGCCGTATCGAGGAGTACTGCCTTCTGAATCAGGCCCTTGATCCTACCGCCTGACGAGAGTAATTATTATTATTTGTTACTGAAGCTTATGCACATACTGATATTATCCACAGCATATCAGACCATGAAGTAGTCCGCCCGCTCTGCACGATATCAACCTGCAACATCATAGCGTTCTCGTCACCCACCGAGCTGGAGGACACGGACGGGGACACGTGGGGTGGACATGTGTTTGTGTGCGACCTCGACACGCCGTGGGACAGTCACAAAGTAACGAGCACAGCGTACCCTGTAAGTGTGACTGATTTTGTTACTTTCTTTGTTACTGTTGTTTTTTTTTTTAATAAATATTTATGGATCAATAAAAAACGATGGAATTAAAGTGATTATTTCTATGTAGTCAGCGAAATTCAATATTTGTAAGTTTTTCACGATATATTCTTATTTTCATCAAATACATAATAATTTCGAGAGCTATAAGTATTGGTGTTTTAAATTATTATAATTTATAATAATTGCCGTGAATTTAATTTTTAATCAACATGCGACGTAAAACATCAGCACTGCAATTTGCAAAAAACGCAAGTAATTTTGAATTTCGCGAATTTTTTGGCAAGAATAAGATAGAGAATAAGAATAGAGAATAAGATAGAGAATAATAGAGTCCTCTATTATAAGTTCAGTAAATCCTTTTTGACTAGATACAAACTTGTCTCTAATCCCCACTGTAAAATCTGCCTGCCTTTTCTGAACTATGTTAGGGTCGGCTTCCAGTCTTAACTGGGTGCAACTGAATATCAGTATTTTACATAGAGTGACTACCTATCTGACCTTCGTCTCCATAGAGATCTACGTTTTGGAATGGGCAACTAGCTTCAACTTTCTGACTAACTGACCGATTCTTTGACAATTCAAAAGTGCCTGTAAATGGTTTAATTGAAATAAATGCTTTGAGTTTGAGTTTGACCTCCACAACCAAGTTATTAGGTAACACGATACCCCTTGGTAAGACTGATTGTCAGACTTTCGGGTTTCTGACGACCCGTAACGACTGTAAAAGATCCAAGAATGACAGCCGGGACCAACGGCTTAACGTGCTTTCCGAGGCACGGAGGGGTCTCGGTATGTAGAGATGGTCACCCATCCACAGACCGACCGCGGCAAGCGTAGCTTAACCTGAACGATCGACCTGTGCAGCTGTTATTCCTTAACCACGAGCCTCTATTCCCCACTGTATTTTGGAAAACTCCTGATTGGGAAAGTAATTCAGTATAATAAGCGGAATCACGTCTTTACTCCTCTTGCAAGCAACTATGGATGAACTTCGTTCGACGACACGGTTGGCGCAGTGGTTAAGCGATTGACTGCTGCGCTGCGTGTCGCGGGTTCGATTCCCGCACGGAACAAATATTTGTATGACCTACAAGTAGTTGTTCCGGGTCTGGCTGTTTGTGTATGTGAGTTTTGAATGTTTGTAAACGCACCCACAATACAGGAGAAATTCCTAGTATGGGGCAACGTATTAAAAAAAAAAAAAAAAAAAAAAAACTTCTACAAAAAATCACATAATTTCAGGTGTCAGTACTAGAATGGGATATTGAAGGCAAGATGTTACTGGTGGCGACCACCGTAGGAGAAGTCTCCGTGTACACTCAGAGGGATTACCTCCTCAACGACTGGACCTGCATCTATACTGCTAACTTTCCAGGTGCGTATTCAAGGTGTAAAAGGACCCATCATAGCCGTTATCTTCGCATCCTTTACAGTCCCTAGCAAAACAGCTTGCATTTACGCAAGATTCAAAACCAAATTTCTCTTAAAGTCTGCCCAGTCTTTTCCCAACTATGTTGGAGTCGGATTCCAGTCTAACCGGATGCAGGTACCAGTATTATACATGGAGCGACTGCCTATCTGACCTCCACAACCCAGTTCCTCGGTAATACGGTACCCCTTGGTAAGGCTGGTTGTCAGACTTTTGGGCTTCTGACGACCCGTAACGACTGTCAAAGATCCAAGAATGACATCTAAGAACAACGGCAACTAATTTTGCAAAAACACATACTTGTTTATTTTTTTTAACTAATTCGCGAGCGTTGTATAATGGATGTAAAAAGACGCTTAACGAAGCCAAGAGTCACATAATAATATACTCCCGTCATTATGATATATTTTTTGTACCGGACCATACACGTGGACCCTTTTTTAAAATCTCCCAGCGGTCCACCAGTGGTCCATCTGGAAATCTTTTAACCGACTAGGAAGCCAGTTGGGTCGCTGCAGGTACAACTTAGTCAGGTGGGTGGGTGGGGGTACTCCGACGAGCCACAGTGCGACTCTGGAGCCACATCACAAACAATGCCTCACCTCTTGTCGTGCCCTCTGTGCAAAAACACCCGCACTTTAGAAAGAAGACCTTTGCGAGGCCAACGCTAACGCTGCTTAAGGCCCGTTGTTTGACCAATAGTCAATTTAACAATTAGTCACTTGACAATAGTCAATAGCTGTCAAAGTTTAACTACTCTGTCTGCGCGTGGTTAACTTTTATAGCAAATTGTCAATTTTTGTAACTGTAGTTAGCTTAACCATTTGTCAAACAACATACTTCTGTAATTTTAACAAATTGTTAGTTTAACTAATGCATTTTAACTATTAGTATGTTTGACTACTGATCAAACAACGGGCCCAAAGTAGCGCATTTACTGCAACTAAATGACTTTTAATACGAGAATAATGTTGCGAAATATGGGTGTACTATATATAGGTGCAACTCTGCCTGACTCTTCAGGCTTGATATTTATGCCTAACGTTATGTTATTTTCAGGTGAACACATAATCCGCGCGTCGTTCTTCCACAGCGGCCGCCGACTGGTGATGGTGGACAAGAAGGCTGACGCTCCCATCACTGAAAGAATACAGATGCTGAGACCCACACCCACGCTCAAAGGATTCGGGTAAGTACAACTAACTTCATTTTTCTGACTGACCGACCCCTTGACAATTCAAAAGTGCCTGTAATTGGTCAGTCCTTCGGTCAGTTTCTCCTTTCAAATAATAAAAATGTGACGAAGTCAAAACTGTTCATTGAATGTTTTTGAAAAAAATAATTGCTATGAGGTGTAGGATCGGTCCTACACCTCATAGCAATTATTTTTTTGTCTGATACCGAAAATATAATTTTAAAAATTTGTGTCTATTTGTCTGAATGTATGTTCCGGATTAGCAGCCACTTGGATTAACACATAGCGTACTTTTAATCCCGGTAGTACGTTCCTGTGGGATATCATCCGACATAAACGCCGGCAGAACCGCGGGCAAAAACTAGTATAAATATAAAGATACCTATTAAAAACTATAAATATAGTATATGTATAAATCTAATTCTATATAAATATAAACACAAATAAATACATGATGGTCAAATCAAATCAAAAGTCAAACTAGGCTGAGAATCAGCACTTTTTGAACGTCAAAATTACATAAGACGGTCCCCCAAAACGTCCGCCTTTCACCACTTCCTAGTGCTTTCAAATCAAATCAAAATCAAAATATTTTATTTCACATAAACCTACATGGACACTTATGAAACATCAGAAGCTAGGTCTTCCTTTAGCTGGGGAGAAGAAACGGCGCAAAAAACTCCCCAGCAGCCCAGCTGTCTATTCCGTTAGAAGAACTGGATTCTATACAATAATACGTAATTACCATTACTAAACGCAAAACATTAAATTAAATTACTTGCCATAATAATGTCAGCTAGCACACGACAATAGACTTACAAAAACATTGAAAACTATACTCGAGCAGAAATAAATAATAAAAACGTAAACAGAACTTTAATACCTAAATAAAAGCCTCCAGACATAAAGGGCGTGGCTGCTTACATATGCAATGCTGCATTATGTTCATATAGCTGTAACTTAAATTCACAAATGATAAACTAGGACCTTCGAAGTCGGTGGAGCAAACGGTGGAGGTCTGCCCGGCTTGAGCGGAGCACCGCCGTGTCCTCGTGGCGGCGATCTCTCGCGTTTGGCCCTGGTCCAGGCCATGGTACGGAGCGAGAGGACATGGGAAGCCGTCACCTCCTTCTGCGAGCAGACATGCTCGCGAAGGAGGAGACGACGCGCGTGAGGAAGAGGCAATCGTTGCGCCCTCACGCCCCCAGTCGACACAGGAGGTGACACCCTGGGCGTTGGGAGTCTCGACTCCCGGCCACCGTAGGCGTGGGCTTGAAGACGGCGAGCAATGGGTAGCTCGCCGTCCGGTAAGGACCAGGCCCGGGTCGACGGCGCGTCGTGTTCCACGCGCGCCTCAAAAAGATGTCACCATCATTGACGGGGTCCGAAAGGGCCGATGCCTGCCATGGTCGCGGATTGTTCGAAAGAGTTACCCGTGGCCCTGGCGCACAGGCAACTGAAGGAACACGGGTTGGTTTTAGTCAGTAAGAGTCTGACACGCCCTTCCGCTCCGCCCAGAGCGGGAGAAGTAATTTGATGACTTACAACCCAAAAAAAAACGATTTTGAAGTAAAATAAATAAACAGTTAATTACTAATACCAAAACCATTGTCAACAAGACGACCTCAAACAGCACCCGTTCACGAGCATAACACAAAGATCAGCCACTACCGCCGTCGCCATATTTGAGGAAAGGAGGCACCCCGACCCCCGACGCTAACGCAAGCAGTGACATCTAAGGGAGCATGACGCACTTGCTGCCGGTTGCTCAGGCAAGAATAATATGATCAATTGTCGAGTTCGCTAGCTAAACACATATTGCAATACAACTCATTAAAAAAACACTGAAATGAGTAGATTATGTCAATAATAAATGAAAATTAAAATAAACAATTATTTGAACTCATATAACCTGTTAGTAGTAAGCTAATTATAGAGAAAGAACATAAACATTGTCTTGAATTAATCACAGCGACCATTCTTATTGTTTAACAGTTGTTGATAGAATAGTCTTTGAACAAAGGTTGGATTTTACTTAAGCTTTAAAAGCATTAAAAGGCAAATCTAGCAAAGAAGAGGGTAAGCTTGTACTAAAAGGTTATACCAAGCCCAGCAAATGAGTTAAGAAACCTTATGAAGCCGGTGAAAGGGAGCACGTAGGTTTGTCCTCGGGTGATGGTAATGTACTTTAGAAAGGTAAGGTGCGCAGTACTCGCAACCGGCGTGCGTGTATGACCAAATTTATGAACGTAAACGAGGCAAAAGGAGTATGTAAGGATCGTAGCAGGTGGCGTTCTGTGGTTTCTGCCTACCCGCATGGGAAGAAGGCGTGAGTTTATGTTAGTATGTAAATAAATACAAACATATTATGTGAAATGTGTTTTCATAATCGGAATCGGATAGACAGACGGTGTAGGCTTAGTAATAAAGTCCTCTTTAGGAACGGATCCCTAAAAAGAAGAGCAACAAAAGAAACAAGCAAATTTATTTTCTTAAATTTCTAAAATTCGCTTTGCTTAATATATTTCAGTGGCATAGCCTGCGAAGGTGCCTGCATCATAACAGCGACTGGACTGATTGGCGTGCTGACTCCGCCCGCGGAAGGGACGCGCGCACACGTCGCGACCGACTGCCTGCGACCAACGCGCGACCACATCACCGCGGCCAGTATTGCACATAAGAGTAAGTTGATGCTGACTGACTCTGCCCCGGGAATGGACGCGCGCACACGTCGCGACCGACTGCCTGCGACCAACGCGCGACCACATCACCGCGGCCAGTAGTAGTAGTCTCCGTTCTTTTTCGAACTTTAGGTGTATTAGCTTACCTATTTCGATCACTCTTAGGTGCATCGCAGACGACAGACTATCCGTGACGCACTTTATAGTCTGTGAAAATAGACCTATGCAATTATATGCAGTAACGCACACGACGCGCAAAAAGTCCGGCGCACAAAAAATCCGTGTAATTCGGGCAGACCGCACCGCGCCACGCCGTGCCGCTCGGCACAAAAAGTGTGTGAAAAAAATTTAACGTTTGCTTCAACGCGCGCTAACGCAGACGGCGCACACTTTAGTCGGCAATTTGCATTTGCTAGGGGTGGACGTAACGCACGCGATCTATTATCATGGCGCCAGAGGTCGATGTAACGATGTTAATTCAAGAAATACAAAACAGACCAGCATTTTATGATACTTCTAAGGCAGAATATCATGATAGACATTTAAAAAGAAAAATGTGGGAAGAAGTGTGCTGTAATGTTTATTCCGCTTTCTGTACTTCATGTACAAAATAATACTTCGCGATCTCTGCACGATTTCCATAGCGTCTACGTCCCTACAGCTCTGCCGACAGAATGATCGAAGATGTGCGTCGTGTGCGTTGAGTCTGTGAAAAATCCGCGAACGACTTTTTGCGCGCCATGCAGACTTTTTGTGCGCCGCAGACTCGATCGCACAAAAAGTGTGCCGTCTGCGCTGCACCTTAATAAGAGTAAAGTAGCAAATTAATAAGGATTAGCGAAATATTAGCTTTTTTTTTTAAATGTTGTTTCTCTTTCCAAGTAAGATTTGTAACTAGTTTTTAACCGACTTCAAAAAAAGAGGAGGTTCTCAATTTGACTGTATTCTTTTTTATGTGTTAGCTCAGATTTTTTTTCTAGGTGAACCGATTTGGATGATTTTCTCACAGCTGTCTGTAGTTTTCAAATTCGACATAGGTCTTATGCAGCGTTTTTGGACTTTAAAAATCTCCTTCCTTTCACTACAATTGCCCCAAAATATTACTCCGAACCTTAATATTAGCGCAACAAATCCGTGGTAAGCTGTCCGGAGTGTATTATTGCTTACTTTATGCGATTTATAACCTGCGTTATCACATAGGATACATTTAATCCCGATATCCCCAAGGGGTCGAGAATTATGCGGATGAAACTTCCGGTTGCTGCTGGTAATCCATAAAACCAATTTTTTTTAAATTGTCAAGCGGCTTTTTCCAACAGTTTCCACAATTCGATTTTCGAAAAAGTTTACATACGAATTTTTTATTTCGGTTCCAAATTCAAATCACATTATTGACCAGCGGGTTATAATAACATTCAGTACAATGTCGTCCGGGCTAGACCCCAGATGCAGACTTATTATAACTTTGGTTAGGTTTGTTTGACATTATCGAGCAGGTGGTCTGAAAATCATTGAAAGTCCCATTCCATTGTACTGTAGCTCGATCAACCACACCTATATCGCGTATGCTCAACGCGCTCGCGGAGACCAGCCCTTTTTTTTTGGTGGGAAATCATCAAATGACACCTCTCCCGCTCTGGGCGGAGCGGAAGGGCGTGTCAGACTCTTACTGACTAAAACCCACCCATGTTCCTTCAGTTGCCTGTGCGTCAGGGCCACGGTAACTATTTAAGTATGTCTTAATGTTATATTTAAATTTGTTTTTGTTTGTTTGTATGTCCTTTAAATTTGATAAACTTTTTCAATATATTAGGTCTTTACCTATGAAATTGCCGTTCTGCAGTACTGGCCATTTCAAATCAAAATAATTTTTGTTTGGCTATGAATTCTAATTTCAAATTAATTTTATTTTAAAAACATGGATTTTTTTTTCTAAAAGTAGTCATTTCTTTATTGATTAGTGTTACATTTTCATCGCATTTCAATCTTTTTCGTCATCATGGATACGTTAAAAATTCGAGTAATTATGGAATATGAGTACCGTCGTGGCAGCAACGCGGCACAAGCGGCACGCAACATCAACGACGTTTACGGAGCTAACTCTACAAACCAACGCACCACCTGTTATTGGTTTGCTCGCTTCCGTTCTGGAAATTTCGACCTGAAAAATGAACCTCGCGGTCGTCCGAAGACTTTGGTCGACAATGACGAATTAAAGGCGATTGTGGAAGCTGATGATACACAATCTACGGCTGAATTAGCAGCAGCTTTCGACGTTAGGGTCAAAACAATATTGGTCCATTTGCGTCAAATTGGCAAGGTAAAAAAGCTTGACAAATGGGTGCCCCACGAACTCAATGATCGCCAGCGCGAAGTACGCGTCGAGACGTGCCTTGCACTGCTCAACAGACACACAAATGAAGGAATTTTGAACCGCATTGTTACCTGCGATGAAAAATGGATTCTGTTTGATAACCGTAAGCGCTCAGCAAGTTGGTTGGATCCTGGTTCAGCACCTAAACAATGCCCTAAACGAAAACTTACCCCTAGAAAAGTGATGGTCACTGTTTGGTGGTCTAGCGCCGGTGTGATTCATCACAGCTTCTTACCAAACGGGGTGAGCATTACTGCAGATGTGTACTGTGAAGAACTGAACACAATGATGGAGAAGCTGGCGCATCTCCAACCAGCATTGGTCAATCGCTCGTCTCCGCTGCTCCTGCACGACAACGCGCGACCTCATACTGCACAGCAGACGGTCTCCAAGTTGCAAGAACTGGGGTTGGAAGCTCTCCGTCATCCGCCCTACTCACCAGACCTTGCGCCTACAGACTACTACTTTTTCCAGAATTTGGATAACTTCTTGGCGGGAAAAAAATTTAATACCCGAGAGGCAGTACAAAATGCCTTTGAAGAATTTGTTGCCTCCCGTCCAGCTGATTTCTTTAAGAAGGGCATCAATAAACTGCCACTGCGATGGCAAAGATGCATTGATTGCATGGGTGATTACTTCGATTAATACAAATAAAAAATTCATGAAAAAAATTCGTTTAAATTTTTTCATACAAAACGGCAATTTCATAGGTAAAGACCTATTATTACCTATTATTAATATTTTAACGTTGTTAGCTTAGTTGTTAACTTTATTGTGCATGCTGTGGTCTCCTATAAGTGAAGGAGTACACATGCTTAATACCTGATGTTGCCTTTTCTTTATGTGTCATGTATTGTGTACATCTTTTGTTGGAGATCCTAAATCAATAAATAAATAAATAAAAACTCTTTCGAACGATCCGCGACCCCGGCAGCGGAGACGAGCCCTGGATTGGACAGGTTCGCTGATCAATGGAAGACGATAATGTTAGAATGTTTGCGGTTATGTGAGAATACAGAGTGATAGGATTGACAAAATTTTGTATTAACGGCTAATTTGCTGTACAAATGAAAAACAATAAAAAAACTAGACAGGGATATATTTTAAAAAATTGGCACTGTTAAATCATTAGCTAATTCTCTTTTTCTATTATTTTCTTTATTGTTTTAATAATAATTTCTTCTCTCCCTCAGACGGCAGCCTAGTAATCGCCGCAATCTGCCGCTCGGGCGGCTCGGTGGGGCGCTGGTGCGTGCGCTGCGCGTGCGTCGCCGTGACGTCATCGGCGCCGGCGCCCGCGCTCGCTCTCAAGCCGCTGCCCACCATCTATCTGCCGCAGCAAGACGCGCAACCAGGTAGGCTTGGCGAGAAAAGATCGATGTATCGATACTTTTGATTCGACATATCGATATTTTTTGACGATATTTAATATTTCGATGTATTCATATATAATCCTCCCGACCGAATTTCAGTCACAGCGGCTAATCTGAACGGAGATTAGCCAAGTACGCGGGAGATATTATAGTGCTCAAGCGTATGCGCAAACACAGGCTTATGATGATTCGATATATTATTATCGATATCAAATACCGAGTATCGAATACGTATCAAAAATTATATATTTGACACCTATTAAAACGAGTCTGTCTTCGCATAGCTTAAAACTGAATAAATGCCTTAAAACAAAAAGCGCGATATAGCTGAAATATGTATTTTTTTTAACGTTTTTAATCTATAATATCCGCCATTTTGAAAATTTTCGAAAAACTGAATCGACAAAAGAAATCCATTTAACTATCGAACCTGCTCATAAAATTTCACGAGAATCGGTTGAGAAATGCGACCTGTAGAGGAGAACAGTCATCCGGACATCCGGACATACGAAAGCATTTTTGCCCAAGCTAAAATGGAGACGCTTAGCTCGTGCTTCGCGCTCACTCGGTCAATAACAAATCGCCCATCTCGAAAGGCTGGCGTACACACCCGTAAAAAATACAGCACCCACACCGCACGCGTCGCACCTTTAACTTTCACCGTTGGGAATCGACTTTGTATTTTGTTAGACTTGTTGAATTAAAAACTTCTTCCCTTTTAGAAGTCGATTACAACACTAATACACTTTTAAAAAATTGGCGATACATAAAGTAATAAATGATACATACATATATAAAGTGTATCTATTCACACACGAAATATTTTAATTTTAAAACTGCTTGAGACATTTTGCATAAAACCTTTACTCCCTATTCTATGAAAGATCCGCCCGACGCGGCGAGGGAGGCGGCGCGGGGGCCGCGCTGCCGCGTCCATGGTCTAAAAATACAAGGTCTGGCATTCCGTAGTGACACATGCTTACGTCACTATCCAGTTGCCACTTTATTGCAACACAACACGAATTATAGAAACATTTTCAGTCACCATTCTGTTAAAAAATATATATAAAGCATTTAAATTGTCGTTTCGTTTTTCTAATCAATCGAAACAATTCAATTAAAACATATACCATCGTAATTGTTAGTTAAAACCTCATTGTTTTACTCGTATCGGATTCGCACAGGTCATAAAGGTGGTTGGGGAGTTATTATTACACACTACTGGTAACACAGTTGTGATGACGTAGGCTTGTGTCTCCCACGTGACCACTGTGTCTCGGAATGCTATACCTGGCGAAGTATTTTGTTATCGACAAGTCGAGGAAACACGCGTAGACCGGCGTCCTCCTCGAGGTATAGTACTAGACTGTGTGTTTCAGGCTAAGTATGGCACTCTCCGTGGACAAGCCCGCCCTAAACCCAAACTGGGCATCATACACTTCAACATGTTCTAAAAGGCAGCCGTTTAACACACCGTCAAGCACCTTAGCCATGGTGGTGGCGAGCGAGATGGGTCGGCAGTTATCTATATCGGACGTGTCACCCGTCTTGTTTTTAACAATGGGTACTACTGTCGTCCGCATAAGCGGTTCGGGTAAATAAGAATGACCGAGGCACAGAGTAAAAAACAGAGAGAGCACTCTAGGCAAATGAACCCCCGCATGTTTAAAATGTTCTAAACTAAGGCCATCGTGACCCGATTTTCCATGTTGCACTCCGGAAATAATTTTAGCAACTGTCTTAACTGGTATTTTGGTATTCCGCTTGGTCACAATAGCCTCAGCATATCCCCAGTCACAAACTTCTGAGTTCAAGGGCGACCGCACAGAAAAGTGGTCCCTAAAACCATCAGCAATATGCTTGTGGTCAATCATGCCACCGACGCTCACCGGGAGACTCGGCCTCACATTCATTTACTTTATGTTTTTCCAAAACTGTTTAAAGTTCTTAGTGGTATGATTAGAAGCAAGAAGATCCATTTTAAGCTGCTCTTGTCTGTTCTGGCATCATTTGAGTTTGGCCTTGAAAGTTCGCCTTGCCTCCGCCATTTCACAAAATAAAGGGCCACTGGCCGGGCGACCAGCCATCGACCAAACTTGGAGCTGCAGCCGCGCCTCGCGGTGAGCAACCGCAACATACTTGTTCCACCCCGTTACGTAACCTCCTTTCCTCCGACACTTGACTTTATAGGTCTTTACGGCGGCACGTCCTAGGGTTTCTACAATATCCAGATACATCCCATCAAGAACTGAGTGATGTTCCTTATTATCACAAAACCTGTCACAACAAGCACTCAGTTCCCGAGGAATATCCATCTCTCTAAGTCCAGAGTGACAGAGGTCGTGGTACTCGCTAATCTGCTCTAAGGATCTCTCACCCCAGATAACACGATTTACAGGTTTTCCATTTTGAAATGTATCTACAAGTTTAGGCTTGAGTTTATGTAGGTCACACTTGACCACAATCGGAAAATGGTCGGACCAATAGATGTCATATAGTAGATTTACACTAATAACTGATTGCAGTGCAGACTCAGTGACGATGCAGTGGTCCAACCATCTATTACCGCCATGTGACTCACTCGTAAAGGTATACGTACTACTGTCACACATATTTACATCTACACATGTCCAGCTTTGATCCGCACAGAAATTTATCATTTCGCTATAAAATAATTCACTTAGGTGTGCATTATAGTCTCCTAATATATAAAAAGCCTCAACTCCCTTGTTATCCTCTATTTCTATTATAGAACGAATACGAGTACTCGTAGTACTAAGACATGATGTAAATCGAGTTTGTGGGCATATAATCACTGAAAATCACTATAGACCTATTACTTACGGTTATGTTGACCGCACACACTCGCACGTTATCACACTTTATCGGTAACACCGATTCAAACGCATCCTTACGCCACAATAATGCGACGCCACCGTATGGTCTCCCGCTCAGTAGTCCCACCACCGTATCCACAGCAGATGTCCCGGTGCACCCAAAGTTGTCATCAACCGTGCTGAGTAATGGCAAATCGTGCGGTAACAACCATGTTTCTTGGAGGGCTACCACATCCGCCGACTGACATATAGCTCTGACTCCTTCCAATGACCTCTTGAGTGATTTGCAGTTAAAACTCACTATCCTACTAAGACTGTCCATTGTTGCTATCGTTGCTATCCACATTTACATCTACATCTTTTTTTTGCCTCATATGAAAGTGCACAAAACGCCTAAACGATATTCCAGATGGCCACAACTTGTCATCTGAAAATGTATCAATTTTGTGCTTTATTACAAAAAGTTTGTAGGCATTGTAATCTCTTTTCCGCTTCATTCTAATTTTAACTAGCGTAACTCGCTCTCGAGTCTTCTCATAAACGGAGTTAACAATATCCTGTTCAGACACCGCCTTATGCACATTTGATATAAATAACGGCACTTTGATGTCGGCCGCTCTAAACTGCGAACTTTTGTCAGAAATCAGAAATCAGAAATATTTTATTTGTGATACATAGGTAGGTACAGTGGTTGGACATGTTTTAGGTTAATGTGCGCTATGATCAGCCTATTATAGGCATACAAAAAGAATTAATTACAATTTTCACATGCAAATAAAGAGCTTACTCGTACTAAACTACAAATCAACTACATAAATGACTGTATTATTTGATTAATAAAGGAACAAAAGTCAAAATAATTTGTTAGGTAAACGTCAAAACAATTAGTTAGGTAAATGTCAAAAATAATTCAGATTTAATTAATTAATTATAATTTATGATTACAATATAGTCAAAGAAGTAAATTACATTACATTACATTACAAAAATTACATTAACATGTCAAAATTTATCTGATAAAAAATCCGATACACTATAATAACATTTTTGACATAGCAAACTTCTCAGTTTCAGTTTAAATGAGTTAATATGTAGATTTTTTAGCTCTTTTGGCAATTTATTAAATAGAACTGTTGCCATGTGAAAGACACTTTTATACATGAAGGCAGTATTCGTTTTTGGAACGCACAGACGACTTTCGTCCCTTTGGGTCCGATTGAAAGCTGTAGATGCTAAAGTAAATAAATGAGGATTTTGTTTAACGAAAGTCGCTTCTTCAAATATGTATAGTGACGGTAATGGAAGGATACTATGCTCTTTAAAAAAAGGCACACAGCTCTCCATTGATTTTAAACCAAACATAGCCCGAATGCATCGTTTTTGTGCCTTAAAAACGAGATCTTTGTCGGTGGAATTCCCCCAAAAAATTATGCCATACCTGAGAACAGATGCTACTAGCCCATGATACGCAATTAAAAGGGCACTGGTGTTTATTTTGCTTGCAAGTGTATGTAAGGCATAGGCAGATTTATTAACTCGCTTGCATAGTTGTGGAATATGCGGTTTCCAGGTCATTTTGTCATCAATATATAAGCCTAAAAATTTACAATTGTCTACTTCCTCTATTGTTTGCATATTAAAATTTACATTTAGGTTATTTGGTGCTGGTAAACGCTGTCTAAAGTACATTAATTTAGTTTTGCTTAAGTTGGCTTTTAGTTTATTAATATTAAGCCAATTCATAACAGAGCTCAATGTGTTATTTATGTCATCTTCAAAAGTATTTATGTCTTTACATTTTATCGTAACTGTACTGTCATCCGCAAAAAGAGCTATAGGATTATCAGTGGCATTGGGTAAGTCATTGATGTACAATATAAAAAGTGGCGGCCCTAAAACAGTTCCTTGAGGAACACCGTAGTTTAGTTGCCGTTCACATGATCTAAAGGTTTCTTCTTTTTTTGTTAGGATATTCACTCTAGTCAATTTTGTGTATTGGTGACGGCCTTTGAGGTATGATTCAAATAATTTCAGAACATTACCTCTTATTCCATATTCATTAAGTTTGCCAACCAATATATCATGTTCAACATAATCAAAAGCCTGTGTCATATCCATAAAGATAGAGCAGACAGGTATTCTTTTGTCAACATTAACCATAACAAAGTCCAGAAAGTCATAAATGGCCATATTTATAGATTTATTGTGTCTAATACCTTTTTGTTCTTTTGCAAGAATATTGTTATTTTCTAAATAGTTATTAAGTTCTTTGTAAATATATTTTTCAAATATTTTAGAGATAACTGGAACTAAGGCAATAAATAGGTCTATAGTTTTCTAGAAATTCTCTGTTATCTTTTTTGAAAATTGGTTTTATGATAGAAGTTTTTAATTTGTCAGGGTAGATTCCAGCTTCAATACATAGATTTATCAGATAGGAAAGATGAGCAGAAATATTCATAGCTATATATTTCAAGACTTTAGTTGATATGCCATCATAACCCACACTATTCGTATTTTTTAAACTCCTGATAATCTGCAATACATCATATGGCAAGCATGGTTTTAAAAACATAGACTTTTGCTTAGACGACATATACAATTTATACTACATGTTGAGTGAATCATCCTTAGGTACTATTTTATCGATGAAATAATTATTAAAAGCATTAGATATTTCACAAGGGTCAGTTATTGTTTTGTCATTTATTTTAATGCTATTTACAGTATCAAGTGGTAAATTTTGTTTAGGTTCGTTTATAATTTTCCATGCCGATCTACTTTTATTATCCGACGCGTTAATTAAATGATTATTTTGTGCGCGCTGGGTTAATTTTATTACTTTTTTATATCTTTTTGAGAATTGTGTCAGTTTCGCTTTATTTACCTGGCTGGGTTTTTTTCTGTATTGCCATAAAAGATCACGTTTTTTCATACTACAGGCCTTGACCCCTCGCGTTATCCAGTTAGCTTTACGATGTGTATTAATGGTGATATATTTAAATGGAAAGCAAAGATCATAAAATAACTTGAACAAATCAATGAAAGCATTGTAGGCTATATTCGGATCAGAGGCTGAGTACATTTCAGAAAAAGACCTGTCCACGACCTCAACCATCACACTTCCTTTTTGACTAATAAAACGATTTCTATGTCTTCTTTTCTGCACCAAATTCTATTTTTCATTATTATTCTACACCTTCCATTCCCGTCTTTTTGAGTAACCTCAGAAAATTATGGACGTTTCTCAAATAAATCAGTAATTTGTTTACATTTGACCGATTTCCCGCTCACTCACCGGCGTCGCCAGCACCGGATTCGCCGGGGCCGGCGACGAAATAATATGCGACGGCTGTTGTTCAAGGGAAAGAGAAAGATCGTTTGCTGAGACATTGTGCTCTGCGAATGATTTATTCATTGAATAGCAAGGTACCCAGCCATTCATCATTTACATCAAAATCAATATTTCTCAATTTATGTGCGGTTGACATGATTTTGTTTACATAATCTTCAACGCTTTGACATGTTCCTAATGTAGTAGTAATCAAATCTCTCAATAAGCCTACTCTGCGTGTCAATCCTTTGTCATCGAAAGCTTTGGATAGGTTAGTCCATACTTCTTTGGCAGTTGCAGCCTCTTGAATGTGAACATTGTTGATGGGATGAACTAATAGGATAATTTTGGACTTAGCTTTCGTATCATGTTTGACATCGACTTATTTTTCTGCTGTGACAGAATGTCATAAATTCTCGTGTTCAAAATATGTTTTAACGGCAAATCTCAACGTTGGATAATTCTCTCTTCTGGTCAGCGTTTCAATCAGTGCCAATGTATTATTTGAAGACATTTTGCTGATGAAGAAATCAATTTTGTGCACAGAAACACGTGTTGACTTGTAGGTTATACTTATACGGAACTACTGTTATCACAGATTTTTACTTTCCCTTTTATCATTTTTACTTTTCTATTAATATTTTGCAAGAAATCAGGTGGTGTGGGCCCATAACCTGATGTAATTCTGATTAAAAGAGTTTAATAAAGTTTTGAATCACGTAATTTCATTAGTATCTACCACAGAGTCCAAAAAGGGTGTTGTCACTCGGTAAGCGGTGTTGCCAAAATTTTATTATTACGACAGTTTTTTTTTTTACGGATGTTTTAAACGTGCACGACTTGCTACGTCGTTCTCACATGTATAATTTCAACATAAATGATGTAACCAATTTTTGTAACAATATTTTGATTTAAATGAGTGTCCGTGGAGTTTCTTGTCCGTTCTTCTCCATTGTCACCTACTACGCTTTGGAATAGGCAGCTTCGTCTTTCTGACTGACCGACCCCTTGACAATTCAAAAGTGCCTGTAATTGGTTTATTTGAAATAAATGCTTTGAGTTTGAGTTTTAAACGCGCGTCGCTTCGTAAGATGAAAATACTGTACAAATGACTATACAAGTTTTAAGCATAGTATACCACGGTGGAAAGTTCCTCCATCCTCCATAGAAAAGGGAGGATCCTCTGTCCAGACAGGTGTTGTGTCTGGTGAGCAACTGCCCAATATAGCAACAACCAACATATCGACATATAGCAGATGTCGATATGTTGTATACATGCAGATTTCGTGGTGAACTATACTTGAGCGATGTAGGATTTGTGTGACGACATGTCTTGAGTAGCACGTGTTATACTTTAGGGATATAACAGTGTAAAAAGAAATGCCAAAGAATTGCAGATTAACAAAAATTTTATGCAGATAAAGTTTTTACAATAGCTTTCGGCGGGATAGTGATTGTTGACAGATAAAAATCCAGTATTGCCAAATAATAAATGTTGCACATAACACTCAAATTTTATTGTCTGTGTTCCGCTTTGAAGGCGTGAAAGTCTGAACAGTAGCCCAGGGTCTGATAATGAAGCAGGAAGGTGGCCACCGGCACTGATGATGGAGCAGGAAGTTGGCCACAGGAACTCTTCAACTTAACGAAATATCGCCGTTATGTTTCGACTTTTTTGATTTGTCTTGACCAGTACATTAGCCCAAGGAGTAGTCCAGGGTCTGATGATGAAGCAGGAAGGTAGCCACAGGCACTGATGACACAGGAACTGATGATGAAACAGGAAGGTGGCCACAGGAACTCTTCAACTTAACGTAATATCTCCGTTATGTTTCTACTATTTGGATTTGTCTCGACCAGTACATTGGCCCAAGGAGTAGTCCGGGGTCTGATGATGGAGCAGGAAGGTGGCCACAGGCACTGATGATGGAGCAGGAAGGTGGTCACAGTAGCTGATGACACAGGAACTGATGATGGAACAGGAAGGTGGCCACAGGAACTGTTCAACTTAACGTAATATCTCCGTTATGTTTCTACTATTTCGATTTGTCTTGACCAGTACATTAGCCCAAGGAGTAGTCCAGGGTCTGATGATGGAACAGGAATATGGCCACCGGAACTAACTTAACGAGATAGCTCCGTTGTGTTTCGACCATTTGGATTTTTCTTGACAAGTCCATCAACCCATGGCGCAGTCCAGGGTCTGATGATGCAGCAGGAAGGTGGCCACAGGAACTCTTCAACTTAACGAGATCGCTCCGTTGTGTTTGGGCTCTTCAAAATAGGTGTTTTAAACAGAAAATGTACAGAGATCAATATGTTTTGCCATTGACGGCGTACAAATATAACTGAAGTAGGTATACAATTACACTTAAGTAACAAAATTAAATTGTCGTTAAAATTAAATAACAATATCTATGAATGCTAAATTACTAACAGGTAACCTATAACAAAGTTAACAATTTTGCGTAATTACTTTTTTCTACATATTTAAATTATTAGAAAAACATAACGTTTCTAATACTTTATGCACCTATATTCATGCTATTAAATAATATATATTTAGAGAAAGAAAAATATAATTACAACTTTTACTACCTAACTCTTCTTGCACTATCCATTTTTATATGGGTGTCAGAATAAGTTACTCATTATGTACTAGACTATTAAATTCCTTACATAGGTCTCGTTAGTGGTGGACATTTGGACCACATTTGCCTACTGTCCTTAAACTTGTAGGGTAATTGCGTAACACACGTACAATGGCAATCGATTGCAATGCCTTGCGTTTTTACAATTCAGCCACGTTCATTGCGTTATTTACGTTGTTGAGTAGACGAATTTTCCAAACCAAGGCAATCGATTAGAAATTTCCTTCAAAACCCCACGGATTGCGATTACAAGTGTGTTACGCAATTAGGGTATTGTATAGTAAGCACCGCTGACGCCGACCGGCTGACAGCGCGCTCTCGTGTAACTCCCTCATGCATATTGATATCGTGATGCCTTGCTAATAACCTTTTATTTAATTTATTTATATAAAACTCATACCACATTTCTCGATTACTTTTTATACCGACCATAAAAACTGACAATATTATTGGATTTAATAACTCGAGTAATTCAAATATTATATCGCGATATTGATTTATTAAAACATAATAAGAAAACAATCCGATGTCGCTCAATATGAATATCAAAGTGGCGATGTACAAGCGACGCCATTTGTTAATAGCAGTGGGTGCGCTCACGTTGGAGCCACGAAAAAGTGAAAATACAATTACAATGTAAAGTAAACTATTTAGTAACAAGGGTAAAATAAACATACCTAATTCTGCAGGGGAAAGGGTGGCATACTTGGTAAAAAGATTATGTATAGTCCGGTCATTTTAGACATAAAAATAGTGATCAAATAAAAAAAATTCCGACAGAGCCAAATCTTCGTAGAGACCTTAGGTTTACCACAAGGAATAAAGTGTCAAAAGTCCCCATCAGTCCCATGTGAGCTTCGGGACTTATTCGAGGTCCAAGGTCAAAATTTTAGGTTTTTTGGATTTTTCTCGAAAACGGTAAGTTTTATCGAAAAAGTACTTCAGAGCAAAGTTGTAGATCTTAAAATTCTCTATAAAAATGGTCCCTATAATTTTTTCTCTAAGACCCACTATTTCCCAGATATTGCGCTTGTAAGAATCACGTTCTACATAATATGCACACATATGCCACACCACCTGTGAGGTAGTGTACTCAGCGCGTTTTTTTTAACGTGGTATCCCCGGTAGGCCTATTCCACGAACCTTTATGACGTTATTTTCAGGAACAATAATTATTTAATAGTATGAAGATTATTGATATGGGTTACTGAGTTTAACTGTCGTTCTAACTTTTTTTTATTACTTTAATCTGACTCATACTCTTCATATTCAACTTCAACAATCATGTTTTATTCAATTTATTCTTCTCCTTCCTGTTGATGAACGCTTAGAAATTGTTCAAATGAAGATGAATCAGTTGTCTCTTCATCAAAATCACATGAATCTTCGTCTCTTGTATTTAATTGAACATTTGAGCAAGAGACACCTTGGCAATTGGTACACGCTGGAGAACACTGCAACACTACTTTTTTACAGCCACATTTGGCACTGTAACCTTTCTTGCAATTGCAAAAAATAGTGTTAAGAAGTTTTTCTGGAGCAGGGGGCAGTAAAGTTCGAATCGGTTCCAAAGTATTATTTATCAATTTCCAACCCCAGTCTTCAGGGTTCAGTTCATTGCCTTGCCATGTCTGAACTTGATAGTATACTCGAAACAAATGTTGACTAGCAGATGCCGATGTTGGACGAAGACAAGATAGCTGTACTTGCTTTTTGTTTCGTGTATTTTTTACAAATGTTAAATATCTGTACGTGTATCTATGCAATCAATTTTTTTGGAGCTCCATAAACCGCAAGAAGAAACCGAATTCCTTTAGTAATTAGTATTTGAGGTGAAGAATTAATTTCTGTAAATACTTTTGCGCAGTCAATCAAAACTTTTTTTTCAAATAATTTTAATACTGATTTTTTGCCCCTTCTAAACATTGCTGACGTAGTATCGCATCCGGTTATCGCATGTAAAAATAAAATAAAGTTTTGGCATTTTGGATAAGCTGATAAACTTTTAGAAGAATATATTTCTGTCCGTTGCTGCGCCTTCCCAGGTTTTAAAAAGTAAATAATTTTATCAGATGGAGTCCTTGCAGTGAGTAGTACTAATAAATCAACATCTTCACCCACTACAATAGTTGTATTTCTTGCATTAAATTGTTCTATTGCTGTTTCAATTATGAGGACATCGGCGTCATTCGGAGCTTACTTTTGAAGTACTGGCCTGTTCTTCCTCACGTTGTCTTTTTGATGCAGAGATTGAAGTTTTCCGGGTGTATGATTTTCTGCAATCCACGTGAATTGTAACGGACTTTTGGCTTCTTAAATAATCAGCAAACTCATCACTTCTCGCGACACTTGCATCGATTAAAGTTGGCATTCCACGACTGACCACAACAGTTTCATCTTCAGTCAAAAGTTTATTACAAATAAAGCAAAATTGTGACATTTTTTTTTAAATATTAATCAGCACTAACTTCAATAGTAGACGCTTGTAATAAATACGTATAGTCACTCGAACTGCTCGTTCAACACTAAAAGAAGCAGGTATACGTGAACGACACCACATGGACAAAAGAATAGGCAGATGTTTTTCAAGGCCAGATGTTATTCAAGTAGAGGGGATTCGGTAAGGGACCGGCGGTCATTTCGGAGTAAATTTTCTTAGAATAATATAATGTATACATAAAAGAGACACGAGTAGGCAATTTTGCTTGCTTGAGTACCTAAATATGTATATACGTGGCATATGTGTGCATACTATGTAGAACATGATTCTTACAAGCGCAATATTTGGGAAATAGTGGGTCTTAGAGAAAAAATCATAGGGACCATTTTTATAGAGAATTTTAAGATCTACAACTTTGCTCTGAGGTACTTTTTCGATAAAACTTACCGTTTTCGAGAAAAATCCAAAAAACCTAAAATTTTGACCTTGGGCCCCGAATAAGTCCCTAAGCTCACATGGGACTGATGGGGACTTTTGACACTTTATTCCTTGTGGTAAACCTAAGGTCTCTACGAAGATTTGGCTCTGTCGGAATTTTCTTTATTTCAATTGTCTAAAATGACCGGACTAGTATTCCGGTTATTGGATATGATGTAAAAATATAATGTGGTATATCCTCATATACAAAATAAAGTACAGAAACTTGAAAAACTGTTGATATTAAAGACGCACCCCAACCAAAAAGGCTACTTCTCAAATATCTCCTTTGGCAATGCCCATTAAACACTTTTACGATGTCTACATAGAACATGTGACTCATAATGATCAACCAGTGGTTCTTCACTGTTGTTAAGTAGACATATAAAGTGTAATTAAATCGCAACAACAACCAAGAGCTGTCTAGATCCGTCAGTGCCAAACTCAATATCAAGGAATCACATATCTCATTAGTTGAAAAGTATAAAAGATTTGCTAAAATTGCGTTCAGGCACACGTAGTTTCTGTAATTGCGGAACTTCGTTATGATGCACCCTGATGTCAGCCCGTATAGCAACGAAGCTATAGTCAGAGCATACATAAAGTACGAGTATCTTATAGTAAATATTATAGTTACTTTTGTTTCAAATGTTTCCATGTTGAATGTCACTGGCACAGGTTTGATTAATTCACTTTAATTAAGTAAACGAAAAAGTTTTTGTGTACAACTTGCAAGTAAGCACTGCAATGCCCTTAATACAGGTGTTTCCTTCCAAACTGTTGATGCTACAATAGGTTCTAGTTTTATCCAAAAGCTCCAAAACGAATGAAATGAGTTTTTTTTGCACTTTAGTAAAAAACTTGTTTGACCTCTCCAAATGTCCATATTATTCGTTGGATCATTGTGTATCAGAGGTATCAAAACGAAACGGAAACACAACTATCTTTTGGTGTTGTAGGGCTAACGATTTAAATCTTAGGCCAAAACTCTTCAAAAACTCTGGGTGCGCAAGTCCAACTCGCTCTTTGCCGGTTTTTTGAAATCAGGAACGACGGTCAAGTAAAGAATAGCACACTGGACGTTAATCAGTTATTACAAAATAATGTCCTAATATTAAATAACATAGTTTTTGCCGTTAAGGGGGAAGCGCAAGGGTAGCCCGCGAAATTCAAATTTTCTTACGTTTTTTGCAATTTGAAGGTCAATGTCAGGTTGTATTTTGATTAAACTATGATTCGCGGCCGTAACAAATATGGCTTTACAGAATTATTAGAATCAGCAATACATCTCGCTAAGTTCATATTACTATTTCATGTATTGAATGACTATTTCATGAAATCATGACATTTGACACCAATTCTAACTTAAGAAGTTGTATTGCTGTTTCTAATGATTATAATTCTGTAAAGCCATATTTGTTACGGCCGCGAATCATATTTTAATCAAAATACAACCTGACAGTGACCTGCAAATTGCAAAAAACGTAAGAAAATTTGAATTTCGCGGGCTACTCTGAAGGTTCCGCCTTAATTTAAATAAATCTAAAATTTATATTTCACAAAATGTTGCCAAAGGATGCCAACGGAACCCTATTACTAAGCATTCGCTGGCCGTCCGTCCGTCCGTCTGTCAGCGGGCTGTATCTCATGAACCGTAATAGGTAGACAGTTGAAATGTTCAGTGTGTATTTCTATTCCCGCTTTAACGAAATAATAAAAATAAAATAAATTTAAAAATTAGAGGGGGTCTCCATAAAAGAAACTTATTTTTTTCGACGGTTTTTACCTTGTGGTACAAGCCTTCACACTTTAAATGTTAAAAAGACCGCAGTTCTATGGGGTAATTCTGTGGACGTTGCCAAGGCGATTATAAACATTGTAACTTTTATATATGCAAGTAGGTATTACGCGGAAGGACGGTGACACTCGTCAAACTCACTAGCCTGTTGCACACTGCTTTAATCCTTAGAAGTTAGCCCCCGGCGCGGGGAGGGGCGGGGCGCAGCCCGCTCGCCTACATAGCACTACTCACATACATAACAGTAACCTACTTTAGCTGTTATTTTTAATCATTGTATTGACCGTGGTGTTTCCTGATCTTATGAAAAACGGTAAAACTTTTTTTCTATACCTATAGCTTTTTACATGTCCTTTCTTTGGTATTGTCCGTCGAATCGTTGAGCTCCTTAAGTTCTGAGTTGAGCTGCACGATTACTGACAAATGCGTGCACTGATTGGACAGATCCGCTCAATTTTTGTGGTTCTTTCCTTAAAGGACCATTTCAGACACCAGTCTGTATGGTCTTCACATGATCAGACCAAAATTATGTCTGGACTTTAAAAGAGACTATGACCTCTGAGTTTGTTTCGGCCTTTCTTCTAAAACTACACATTATAACTACACTATTGTATTAGGTTAGCCTGTGATGATAGTTGTATGTGTTTTTTAATTAAATAAATAAATAAAAGTAGTCAGATAGGAAACGCCGACCTCACTAGTTTAAAAAAATATGATTGACGCGAAAAGTGTTTATACAAACCTACTTACAGAAATAAAATCATTTATCATTAACCGAATTGGTTGAAAGATGCAGAAACAACGTTCACATTGAATGATTCCCTTTCCCTTATGTGGGTGTACTATAGGTACACCTCTGCTTAGCCCTTCGGGGAGTGCAGTCGTGATTTTATGTTATGTGATTCCCTTTAATGTTTTCTCGATCCAGTTTGCATGATTTATATAAATTGATAGACATTGGAACCGTGATAGACATTCCTATTACGGAGTCGGTAACTCAATGAAGGTACGCATATGGCTAGGAATTGAGAATCTCTTTGATGCAAGAATCACTTATTACTGCAGTAACCGTATTAGCGGATATATCACTATTAAATTCATCTCATATATGAAGTCAAGAGGATGGAACCCAAATGGGTGTGCTTGCCCCTTTAGGCAGTGCCGGCGTGGTGTCCTGTGTGTGCAATGATTCATGAGATAAACATTAAAAAAAAAAAAAAACTAAAGCTTTCATGTGTTGTGTTGGATCATTAAGTTCCATTAAATATGGTTGAGCTGAATGGTGCTCCATGTTTCATTCAGCTTGCGCTTGAGCATCATACGTCATGTTCGTGAACGGGCGCCGTCAGTTGGGTTATCTCTTACGTGCCGCGGCTTATTTTAATTTCTAAATTGTTGTTTTGTTTTTATATTTTTAATTACGGTCGCTTTTAACGTGCACGTCTTTCTACATCGTTCTCACATGTATAATTTGAACATGAATGATGTAACCAATTTTTTGTAACAATATTTTGATTTAAAAGAGTGTCCGTAGAGTTTCCTGCCCGTTCTTCTCAATAGGTACCTACTACACTTTGGAATAGGCAACGAGCTTCATCTTTCTGACTGACCGACCCCTTGACGATTCAAAAGTGCCTGTAATTGGTTTATTTGAAATAAATGCATTGAGTTTGAGTTTGTGAACACGACGAGTGCCAGCAATCAATGTTTTCTAAAACATCTATAATGAAGTGCTTTGGATGCGGATAAAATAATTGATTAGTGACAATTTGAATGTTGATCTAAAGTCATGGACGTGCCATTTGAGACGGCATACAGGTTTGCAAAAAGCATGCTACCCGTTAACCTTTCGGTGTTTTAAATTGTTTAGTAGCGATGAAATGACGCGCCCCTTTTTTTTTTTTTTTTTGGTGGAAAATCATCAAATGACCTCTCCCGCTCTGGGCGGAGCGGAAGGGCGTGTCAGACTCTTACTGACTAAAACCCACCCGTGTTCCTTCAGTTGCCTGTGCGCCAGGGCCACGGTAACTCTTTCGAACAATCCGCAGCCCCGGCAGGCATCGGCCCTATCGGACCCCATCAATGGTGCTGACATCTCTTTGAGGCGCGCGTGGAACACGACGCGCCGTCGACCCAGGAAATGACGCGCCCCTGCACTTCTAAGAACGGGTGCTCGTGGTGGTGAGACGAGCTCCGGCGCGCAGCCCATGTGTCAAGTTTATCTGTAAGCGATTTCATGAACCTAAATAGTGGTTTAAATTAGTTTTACAACTGCTCAGTTGCTGAATGATTAGAAAAGCGAGTTACAATATTTTGTGGAAAGCGTGAGATACTATAATGTTGTTTCCATAGAGTTGTAGTAATTGATGTTACGTCGGATGCTAACACGCGGATTATTTTTTTATTTTTTTTATTATGTTACTCACACATATCTAATTTTTATTTATTACTAGCTGCGCCCCGCGGTTTCACCCGCAGAAATCTCGATCCCGTGGGAATACGGGATAAAAAGTATCCTATGTCCTAATCCAGGTCATAGTCTACCCATGTGCCAAATCCGTTCAGCCGTTTTAGCGTGATTGAGTAACAAACATACAAACATCCACACTTTCACATTTATAATACTATATTATATATATTATATATTATTATAAATTATAATATTAAATTATAATTATATACACTCGGCGTCACAAAAATCGCACCTCTTTAAGAATTCCCTTCAAAGTCATTTTAACCCTATTAATCAACGGTAGACATATGACTATAAGGTATCATTGGAATGGCAATTTATTTAAATTTCAGAATAAATCAACAGATTTGGTTTTTTGTTTACCAGGGAATAAAAAAGCAAGCTAATGCAAATGATTAAAAAGTTTAATTTAATTTTATCAGCAAAAATTGCAACAAAGTCCATAAAAACAACTTAAAACCTAGTGTTACCCCCCCTAGCCCTGATGACTGCTTCCATGCGTTCTCTCATGGACCTAATTGATGTGACAACAGTCTCTTGAGGAATGTTGTCCCATTCTGCAACGACGGCATCTTGGAGGTCTTGGAGAGTGGTAGGGGCAGGATCACGTGCCCGTACTCGTCGTTTCAGTTCATCCCAAAGGTGCACAATAGGGTTCAGGTCTTGACTACGCGCCGGCCAGCGCATAACAGGGATCCCAACTTCTTGCAGGTAGTCAATTACAATTAATGCGGTATGACAGCGGGCGTTATCGTGCATTAACGTGAACCCACTGCCAACAAAACCTGCATAAGGGACAACCTGCTCCTCTAAGATCTCTGTTATGTACCGATGAGCAGTCAGCGACCCTTGCCCGCGAGCACTTCCAGTCCGAGAAACACACACAAGGTTCGTTTTGCCGTCGATTGACATGCCGCCCCAGAACATGCACGAGCCACCCCTGTATTCCACTGTCTCTTGAATACAGGCTTGTGCGAATCGTTCCCCTTGCCTCCTGTACACTCTTCTACGCCTGTCGTTGCAGAAAAGACACACCCTCGTCTCATCCGAGAAGAGCACAGCTCTCCATTGGTCTATTGTCCAATCCACATAGTCACGGGCAAATTGCAACCGGTCTCTCCTAAGCTGTGCAGTAAATTTTGGCCCTGTAGCAGCCCTGTGAGCTGCAGTTTTCTTCTCCCGCATTCTTCTTCTAATCGTGGAGACGCTTACAGAAGTTCTGCGAGCTGATCGCAGTTGTTGTTGCAGCTCAACAGCATTGGAGAACCGATTACGTAAAGACGTCGAAACAATGAAGCGATCGTCTCTTTCGAATGTGCACCGTTGTCTTCCAGATCCACGTCTTCGGATATAGCCACCAGTCTCTTGGAAGCGTTGGAACACTCGTCGAACGGAAAAGCGACTTAAGTTCAGTTGCCGAGCAACATCACATTGCCGCAGCCCTGATTGCAGTAATGCAATGACTTGAGCGGCTTCATCTGCAGTGGTATCCATTTTCTGGGGTATTTTCTTGCTGTAGCTGTTCACGTGTGTTCACTTCAAAGGTTGGATAGCGAATGACCCACATTTAACCCGGGTCGCCCTTTTTATACCCTAGTAGGGAGGTGCAATTAGTGGCCGTTGTAATGCATATTTTGACAACATTTTTTTTAACGTTACGTGCTAATGAGCTCTGTTGTTTAGGAATTCTAACTAATGTTAATTTAAAGGTCGTTAAATATACTTTCAATTGATACTAATATTAATTAGGTTTAATGTATTCGTTGATGGCGGGACATGCTTGAAACTTATTTTCGGAGAGGTGCGATTTTTGTGACGCCGAGTGTATATAGTGGGATTATTTCTGTACTGTCCGTGACATCACAGCAGCGGGCCCTATCAGAATACCAGCGCTGCGATACTTATTTTTAAATGTCGCAGCATTATGCTGAGATAGGGGCCTTTTGGCCTCGTACAGAAATTTCTGTTGTTACTTTCATTTTACTTATTTTTTTTTTGTTTTTAAGAGTGTGTTTAGTTTAGTTTTGTTTTGTGATAACTGATAATCCTGTGCGAGTCCCAATATACATTTGTTCTTTCTTTACATAGCGAGTAATGGAGAAAGTAGTGTATAATGAGCAGACAGATTATACTGCGATAGTAAGAGTTGAGTGTGGTTATTAGAAATGTGGTAACCTAAATATTTTGCCCGACGCTTATTTGCGTGGTAGTATTATGAATGTTTCTGAAATAAGTCAATGTTATTTTGAACACTTGCACCATTGAGAATCTGATGCCTCATTTAACAAAGTTCTGACAATGGTTGATTATGTTTGCGGCTTCTTTAATTCCGTGAAACAGTCCGTGTTGCGTGTGTCAATTGTTTCTGTAAAAATCGCACCGTGAAAACTTAGGTAAAGTTAGCTTCAACTGAACTATCATTTCCACCTGGTGCTAGAAATTAACAGCCTAAGTTGAAGCTCCGAATAGACCGGCAGGTGGCCTACCTGCTTAGCTATTCACAACTAGTGGTGGTTAATAAAACGTACAACGTTAAAACATAACAAACTATATGTACAAAGCGTTTACTATATCGGCTCTGACTTCGCGCTGTAATTAAAACGACTCAACAAACTAAACGTCTAAACGCGCACATCGGGGCCAGAACGGGATAGCATTATAGACTAATAGTCTTTATAGTCTAATAGTCTTTATAGTCTAATAGTCTTTATAGTCTAATAGTCTTTATAGTCTAATAGTCTTTATAGTCTAATAGTCTTTATAGTCTAATAGTCTTTATAGTCTAATAGTCTTTATAGTCTAATGGTCTTTATAGTCTAATAGTCTTTATAGTCTAATAGTCTTTATAGTCTTTATAGTGTAATAGTCTTTAGAGTCTTCGTCTTATAGAGTAACACAGCACAGCGCGTCGGGTGAACTCGAGTGGCATTCGGCCCGCGTTATCTGTATGACGCGTACGCATTGTTTGTAAACACGGCGATCGAGAATCGCGACCCTGTTTAGTCGTTTTTCAAATTGTTATTTTGTTGTTGTGTAGGTATGTGTTACTGCAGGACTGTAAATTAGTGTAAATATTAAAAAAATCTCATGTTTCGTACGTTCGTCGTGCTAATACAATCAATGAAATATTAAATACGCCTATACTATAATAAATAATAATTGTCTTATAACAGTTTCATAATAGCATTGAATCTATTTTATTATAGACAGTCCTAAGCCTGGAAAGTATGAAGGAAAGTTCATTTATCTTTAACGCTTTATGAGATATTATATTCTTTCGTGTACAGCGCGTTGCGAGATAACATTTACCGCGCATCGTTCGGTCTGTTTAACGTGTTGCCAGATAAAATGATTACGTTTCCGCGTTTAGACCGCGGCCATTTTGTAACAACGTGCTAAAATTATAGCATATAAAACAACGTGCTGTAAAAATATATTTTATAGTGTATAACGCGTCCTGCCGGGGTCGCGGATTGTTCGAAAGAGTTACCGTGGCCCTGGCGCACAGGCAGCTGAAGGAACACGGGTGGGTTTCAGTCAGTAAGAGTCTGACACGCCCTTCCGCTCCGCCCAGAGCGGGAGAGGTCATTTGACGATTTCCCACCCAAAAAAAAAAGTGTATAACGCGTCTTTACTATTTAGCGGATTTGAACATCACTATTCAGAACCATTCGACAGCAGTATAGGCTATTGTATCCAAAATGACACATTTTCTATCACTGACTTGCTTTGTGCAATGAAGAATGGCTATCGTCTAATAGATTTAAACTGAAAAATAATCGGGTTTTGTATTTGTGAACAGCGTTTAGACTCCTTTGATATCATTGATTGATGTTCGATCCGGCACGGAAGCGTATCGAAGGTTTTGAATAGCTATGTTGCTGGTAACTGGCCACGGCCGCCAGTGAATATCTTGGCTAGGATTTATTATTTTCCCCTACGAGCTTCAATTCCTATGTAATAAGAAAAGTTAAAAAAAAAATGACAAACTTAATTATTCGCGACACATAAAAAAAAAAATTGTAAGTGGGTATGTGTTTCCAAAAATATCTGTTGGACCATTTGCCCCGTTTGAAATTGTTTTTCGAAAACCTCAAACTTTGTCATTCTTTATTTTTCGTCAACATTTATCGGACCGTTCGTTAAGATTATTCAATAAGTATATTATTCTTCTAATAAGAAGAATAATATACTACAAAAAGTCTAGTTTCGTACAATAGTACCAAACTAGATTTTTTGTGAATGACGTGTTCTCCTATAATTGGAAGCGCACACTATTACTTGTCTGTGTTCTTGTAAACATGTATGTTATTGTGTACCCTCTGTTGGAAATCCAATAAATAAATAAAATTGCCATTCCGAAAACAGTTTTATTCAATTGAAATAAAGTTCAGCATAATCAGCCTATAATGTTCCCAGTGCTGGGACAAAGGCCACCTCTCTGTGAGAGGAAGTGGGCTACAATCTACCAAGCGGGCCCAGTGCGGGTTGGTAGATGTCACATGTCTTCGAATTTTTGGTTCTTGGACATGTCAGTTTCCTCACGATGTTTTCCATGACCATTTTGAGAGCAGTGGCGATGAAATAATTTACACAAAGTAAAGCGCCTGCCTGGGTTCGAACCCACGACCTACAACTCGTAAGTCGGGGCTGTTACCACTAGGCCCCCACTGCTCCACTCATGCTCACCAAGTAAAGTTAAATTTCCTTAAGAGGGCGCACACGGGTCCACTAGCGCCACTCCTTTAAAAAAAGTATTATCTTGTGACTGAGAAGGAATTTTGAATAACGGCTCAATAAGCACCTTAGGTAAGTGTATCTAGGGCACGCCACAATTGCGGCGGTAAGACCCCTCTTTGAGGAGTGGCTTGAGAGGCGCCACCGCGTCCTCACCTTCCGCCTGACGCAGGTCCTCATCACCGGACATGGCTGTTTCGGGAGGTTCCTGTTTCGTATAAGGCGGGAGGAAACGCCCGGGTGTTATCATTGCGTGAATCGACCGGAGGACACGGTGGAGCATACGGTGGAGGTCTGCCCGGCTTGGGCGGAGCACCGCCGTGTCCTCGTGGCGGCGATCGGCGGCGGTGACCTCTCGCGTCCGGCCCTGGTTCAGGCCATGGTACGGAGCGAGAGGGAATGGGAAGCCGTCACCTCCTTCTGCGAAGCAGTAATGCTCGCGAAGGAGGAGGCGGAGCGCGAGAGGGAGAGGCAATCACTGCGCCCTCGCGCCCCTAGCCGCCGCAGGAGGAGGAGACACCCTGGGCGTCGGGAGTCGATTGCCGACTCCCGGCCACCGTAGGCGCGGGCTTGCGGATGGCGAGCAATGGGCAGCTTGCCGTCCGGTAAGGACCAGGCCCGGGTCGACGGCGCGTCGTGTTCCACGCGCACCTCAAAGAGATGTCAGCAAAATTGACGGGGTCCGATAGGACCGATGCCTGCTGGGGCTGCGGATTGTTCGAAAGAGTTACCGTGGCCCTGGCGCACAGGCAACTGAAGGAACACGGGTGGGTTTTAGTCAGTAAGAGTCTGACACGCCCTTCCGCTCCGCCCAGAGCGGGAGACGTCATATGATGATTTCCCACCAAAAAAAAAAAAAAAAAATAAGGTAAGTGTATCTAGAATTTTCTAATACCTTTTATAAACTTTCATATTGAGACACGAAGCAACAAACTACGATCTAGAGGAATGTGGCCGCTTTTCTTTAGATCGAATTTTGTTGCTTCGTGTATCAATATAAAAGTTTATAAAAGGTATTAGAAAATTCTAAAGACACCGAGGGTGCTTATTGAGCCGTTACTCAAAATTCCTTCTCAGTCACTAGACAATATTATTTAAAAGAGTAGTGCTAGTGGACCGGTGTGCGCCCTCTTAAATTGTTCAATTAATTTCGAACTGTCCATTTGTAACGATATTTTAGACGGTGAAAACAAACAATTTTGTTTCAGTTTCAATAACTTGGTGCCAACGGGAAGACACGGACTCTTTGTTAATAGCTGGCGGGACCCTGACCATGTGGAAGTGTACCGAGCGGGCGCATCAGGTGCACAAACTATTCGCTAAAGGTAACTGAAATTGTTTACTAAAATGATTAAGTTTAGTATAATTTTCAAAACAATCCATACTAAATAGATTACAATATACAAGTTAACACTAAAATATATATACCATGTACAAGTATACAATAAAAAAAAGGGAAGAGCTCATTGGGCATCAAAAAATTTGTGCTCATCGCAAGTATAAATATATATTAACCTCAAACGGCGCAAGTATAACAACATTATTGGGAGCTAGATGTTTGAGCCGTTTGGGGTTGAAACACTAGGGCCTTGGGGTCACAGTGCTCATCGACTATTTCGGGACATCGCCAAGCGGTTGATCGACTCTTCACGTGACAAGAGGGCTGGCCTATTTTTAGCCCAACGAATCAGCATTGCCATCTAACGTGGCAATGCTGCCAGGTTTTTGGGCACTTATCCCATTGACAGCGATGCGGACGACTTTTTGATGCCCTATTAGCTCCTCCCATTTTTTTTCTAAAATAATTGACTTACAGTATTAGGGCTTCAAACTAGAGGTATACAATATAAGTAGAAGTATGCATGCACTTCAATTGTCGCACATTTTGTATACATTAAAAATACACACGTTACGTACGTTTATGTATACATAAGCGTACGATGCACCTGTTAGAAGTTATAAGCCAGAAATAGAAATAAATCCGAAAATTTCGAGGTTTTTTCGAGTACTACGCATTTAGCACGGGTCTTTTGAAGCTGAAAACTTGGTTTTACACTATTGCTATTCTATCCTAACAACATTTTTTTATGTAACCAAGAAATTTTTGCAGTTGCCTCTGCCGTTGACGCCGCCATTTTTGCATGTTCTATTATGACTTTTGTTTTTTTTTAACCCCCGCCGCAAAAGAGGGGTGTTATAATAATAATATCTTGACTTGGCTCGCGAGGTTGTCGACATGTGGGATGTGGACTCAGCGATCATTGTACGGATAGTCGTGACAGCCAATGGATTAATAGCCAAGAGCCTCGACCAATACCTGAGGAGGCTCTCGTTGGGCAGCTGGATCAAGGGCTTGATTCAGAAGGCGGTACTTCTGGACACGGCCCGCATTGTTAGGAGGTTTTTCTCTCTGGAGCCCTGACCGCCGGTAGCTTGAACCCTGTTCCCGATACCGGTGGGCCACTATTTTTTATATTTTTAAATGTTTTTATATTTTTTATATTCCAATATTTAAAAATATAATTTATATGTATATATATATGAAATAAAGGAGATGATAATAATAGCGTGTGTGTCTGTCTGTCTGTGGCACCGAAAGCTCTTAAACGGTTGAACCGATTTGGCTGCGATTTTTTTTATTAACCAGTAAGTATTTGTGTTTACTTTAATATACACATAAAATTGCCGTGTCAATAAAATGCCTTAATCACAATGCCTAAATAAAACTCCCGTTCGACACGAGCTGGACAACGAACTCCTGCCCTTCATCATCACACGCCTTCCTTTTCCCAACTATGTTGGGGTCGGCTTCCAGTTTTACCGGATGCACCTGAATACCAGTATTTTACGTGAAGCGACCGCCTATCTGACCTCCGCAATCCAGTTACTGGGTAACACCATACATCATTTTCCTGCTTTTGTACTAATTTATTTGTGGTAGATGCAGCATTTCTTTTTCTTTCATACGTACATATGAGCCGTCATCTCAGTAACCACCTCACTTTTGTAGCCATATCATCTTTTACATAAGTCTATGAATATATCGTTTCTTTTGTCGACCCCCCACTCTTTAAGCCATCCACATTTCCTCGCTACATGTTCCTCATTTCTCCGCATCACATGCCCTTACCGTGACTACTGATTTCCACACAACTTCTCAGTCACCGGCGCCATTTTCAGATTTCCTCTTACATAGTAAAACTCTTAGTACACACGAGCGACACGCGTCAACGGCAGAGGCAACTGCAGCTACCGACACCCATTGACGCGTCGGCGGCTACCGTCGACAACGTGCCGCTCGTGTATTTGAGTACGGTGCTAAAATACACGAGCGGCATGTTGTCGACGGCAGCCGCCGCCGCCTTGCCGTTGACGCGTGTCGCTCGTGTGTATGAGCACTCATACATTTCTGGCGAAATCGGGGTAGTAAACAGGATGTAACAGACATCGACACGCAAAATGTAGCCATTAAAAAAGAATCTGCTGTTCCATACATTTTGACCGTATTGGTATTGCACTTTTGTATGAAACAGTAGATTTTTTATAAATATCCAAAGAAAAGTTACTACGCGGGGGATTTAGAAACATGTGCTGAACGCCGTGTACACCTCTGCTTTACTCTTGGGGGAAAACAGGTGTGATATTGCATTATGTTATGGTTTTTTATCGATTTATTTGGCCAGTGGGTTTATTTACTATTGATAAAGAACTAACTATTTACATTAGGTATTAAATTACATTACTAACTAATTAACTACACTACTAAATAAAAAAATACATTTAAACAAAAGTTGTTTTCTGCCATAAGGTCCTTTACAAGGCAGCACAACTCCTGGAGGCGGTCCTAAGCCGGGAACTGATTGCTTCAATACGCTGGTGAGTTGTTGTAAAAAAACTTTTTTACACAATAAAAAAAACAACCGACTTAAAAAAAAAAACGTTTAAAAACGTTTTTGAACTAAATAGTGTTACCCTATGTTGAATTTCTACATTTATATCTATGATGCGTATGGTGTACATAATAAAGAATATTCTATCTAGGTTTGGCAAAAGACAGCCGCATGGGGCGTGGAAGGCGGCGAGGGCGCGGTGTGCGCGGCCAGCACCAAGCTGCCCATCGGAGCGCCGCACGCCGTGCTCGCCACGCCCAGGGCGCTGCATCTACTTGCTAGAGACACGCATCACTATGTAAGTAACACTATCACATCTAGACGGATAGAAAATCTTGTGAAAGGCACCTTTAGGCTGTCACCCCATGTGACCGTCACCCTCTGTAGACGTGTCACCCTCTGTGACCATGCCGTCATCTATTGCTATCACCCTCTGCGGCCGAGTCACCGTCTATTGCTGTCATCCTCTGTGGCCGTGTCACCGTATATTGCTGTCACCTTCTGTGGCCGTATCACCTTCTGTGGCCGTGTCACCGTCTATTACTGCCAACCTCTATGGCCGTCACTTTACTTACGGCCGTAGTTCCACTGCGTCTCAGGGCTGCGTCTGTTTCGGCGGCAGACTCCCCTAGTGCGCAAGCTGCACAGAAAGAAAGAAAGTTTAATTACCTGAGCCAAATGTGGTTTTTCATTGTATTAGGCCCACTTGCGCCACAAATTCCTAAATGCGTTTAGTGCTAAACTTATTTAAAACATCTTTCTGTTTCTGTAAATCGTTTAAAGATGCCAGAGACAGAATGATGTTTTAAATTTGTTTGGGGCTTAATGCACTAAAGTAAGTACAGTACAACTATTTTCTTAATGTCCCTCGGCAAAATTCGTGTTTCATCAGTCATCGGATTTCTATCAGTTGCCCTTTGCACTTGGTGCAGACCGGACGCTCTCAATCGACTTGGAAATATGTAGAGTTGTTAATACTCTTTTAACTTAATGTAATTTATTTTACAAATGGGAGGAAACTGACGAAACGCGAACTTTGCTGAGGGACACTAAAAAAGTAGTTGTACTGTACCTATATAATTTTTCATATAGCTTAAAATTATGATCTCGTAGAGTTCAACCGAATTATCTAAACAGTATAAAATTGTCCGCAGTTGTGCAGTCGCGCGGTAGTGTCGCATGGCGGTGTGACAGCGGTGGAGGCCGCTTCTACGCCGCCTAAGAAGACCAAGTACGGACCCAATACTGCGCCCGTAAGTATATGTCCCACTGCAGGTCAAAGGCCTCTGCATGACAAGGCACGAGCATTGATCACTACGCTTGCTCAAGACGAGTCGGCGACTTTAGAATTATACAGAGTGCCAGGAACATCGACGCCCAACCTGTTACCATGGATTCAGTAAATGATTCTGGACCCCTCTGCGTTGAAATTTTTTGTCGATTATAAAAAAAGAAACTGTAAATGTGTGTACAAAAGTGCAATTCAAATTCAAATTCAAATAATTTAATTCAGACATGCGTCCATAGTGTTAGTATACAAGATAACTTAAATACTATTGTTAGTAAACATGAAAAATGAATTAAGTTAGTATACAAAATAACTTATAGACTAAGTGTTAGTAATAATAAAAATTAATTAAAAACGCAAATTGGTGTGGATTCTCACCCAGTGGCGCAGCAGAGGGGAGTCCCACCGATCTGAAAACACGCTCAGGAGACTGTTGGTGGCGGTGCGCAGCCGGCCATTCATGGAGGCGGCCCTCTTGCGTATTATGGCGTAAAAGTCATCAGTATGCGCCTCCGCAAACATACCGGACGCACTACATCGCCACGCCCGCCCCAACAGTATCCTGAACGCATTATTATATTGGACACGCAGATCACTGTATGTCCTCTGCGTAAAACTGGTCCAAAGACTGCACGTGTAAAAAGACTGGCAAAAGGCTTTAAAAAGAGTTATTTTTACTTCGTCAGTACAACGTGCAAATCTTCGAACCAGCATATTACATCGAACAGCCAGCGACCTGCGTTCCCTCTCTATATCAGTATTATCCTTGAGATCATCAGTGACCCAGTGACCCAAGTACTTGAATTTCTTTACCCAAGCTAAAGGAGTACCACAAAGCGAGACACCGGGGACATCAGAATAATTTATGGCACTCGCTTTAAACATAATAAGTTCGCTCTTCTTAACATTGTACTTGAGCCCATGGGCCACTGCATAGGACTCACAAATCGCCACAAGTGTCCTTAAAGCGCCGATCGATGGGCTCAGAAGGGCCATGTCATCGGCATAGCTAATATTATTCATACAAATACTATCTATATGACATCCAACTCTGGCGCTGCTGAGCTCACCGATCAGCCGGTTTATGTACAAGTTGAAGAGGCGGGGCGAGCTCAACCCCCCCTGCCTCACCCCGCACTCCAGCCGGTACACATCCGAATGAGCCTCCGCCCACCTAACACTATTCCTCTGGTTATTGTACCAGTAACGAAACAAGGATGTTATTTCATTCGGTAACGTTGTATCACTCTGCAATTTCTCCCACAGTGCATCATAAGACACTAGGTCAAATGCCCTTGACAGGTCCAAAAAACAAGCAAAAACAGGTGTTTTTCGGGAGGTATAGTATTGGACAGTTTGCTTAAGGCACAGAATGGCACTCTCCGTAGATAGACCAGGTTTGAAGCCAAATTGCGCATCATGGAGTTCAATGTGTTTAGCCAACTGTTGATCAAGCAAACTGTCCAAGATCTTGGCGACTATAGTGGCCAACGAAATAGGCCTATAATTGGACACATCAGAGGCGTCTCCCGTCCTATCCTTAATTATCGGCACCACCACTGTGTGCATAAGGTCCTGCGGTAGATAATTATGGCTAATGCACAAATTAAAAAGTAAAGCAAGAACCCTATGCAGATGTAGGCCAGCATGCTTTAGGTGCTCGACGCTGAGGCCGTCGTGACCTGGCGACTTACCTCTTGTCATGCAATATCTACGCGGTCAAAATGTATCGAACAGCAATTTTTTTTTTTCAATTCTTTGTAACAGGTTGGGCGTCGATGTCCCTGCCACCTTGTATAACAAATTTTATATTAACTATAAGTCCAGCATCCTAATTACGTAACACACTATCTATCACAATCTGAATCATTTTGCAGCCTATTGCTAATCCATTGCTTCATATGTTCGAAAAAATTGTCTGCTGAACAACGTAAATAACGCAATAAATGTTGTTGAACTGTCAAAATGAATCCCATTCCTACTGTTAGTGTGTTACGTTATTACCCCGCTGGTTTCCTCACGATGATTTTCCTTCACCGATGTCAGTAATGTCCAAGGCAAACTCAGAAAGTAAATGATAAATGATTTTATTTCTGTAAGTAGGTTTGTACAAACACTTTTACACGTCAATCATATTTTAAAAACTAGATGAGGTCGGCGTTTCCTATCTGACTACTCTGAGAAGAAACGCCGAAACAAACTCAGAGCTAAAAAGAGCGTTTTTAAGCTAAAAAGAGCGTTTTTATTTTTGTAATAATGAAAATAAATAATATACTTGGATAATTAGGGGAAAACAAGGCATTGGCAACGAAAAATTGACAAATTCAAACTGGGCATTGGCAATTACTTTGCCAAATAAAAAGTCACAAACGGGCATTGGCAAAGATATTGCCGTAGCCGAAAAAAAGGGGGGGTAAGCAAGGGGGGAAATCTATTAGTATTGTTTTACAAATGTTATTCCACAATGTTTAGAATAAATAAAACCAAAATCGGAGGTGTAAATAGTATTGCTTTTATTGCTCGCGAAAGGGTTAATTACATAAAAATTCTAACTTATCTGAAACAGAGTCCTAAAATTTTCGCGCTAACTTCCCTTGCACTTGCATTCTAGATTGTCTTCGTTGGTGTTAAGCTTTTCTACTTATGCAGAAAATATGATGTTCGACATAAGTCGAGTCTCTCGATCATAACAGTCGAAAAATATGACAAGACAATCAGATTAATAACAGTCAGATAAGAAGGCCATCGATTTTAGCCTTTTGCAGAACATAAGGCTCGAAGAATAAAATTGTAATTTTAGTAATACATCTGAAGAGCTTGTTTATTTTTTTGTTTGAACGCGCTAATCTTTAAAACTACCACTCGGATTTTAAAAATTTCTTTTTGCATATGTTAGCCCCATTCTTGAGGAAGGTTATAGGTTATTTAACATCACACTACGACCCTTAGGAGTCGAGCAAAGGGAAAAAAGGCAGAAAAGACTAAGCGAAAACGAAGTAATGGCGCGGGCGGGCGATGCGATACGATGGGGTGGGTCGAGGGAACAAGAAATTTCCCACGGACGAAGTCGCGGGAAGAAGCTATTTAACAAATATAATACACTTTCCCAAACAGACAATGAATTGAGTTTAACACAAGAGTATCATTAGTCGCGGAGGCGCGGGCGCCCGAGTGGCGCGTGCCCGTCGCGCCGAGCGAACCGCCGCCTCCACGTACCCGTGACGCGGTGACCACGCAGCCTGCGCGTGCACATCGCGCGCAAGGTGTTGTGTTGGGTTCGATTCCCAACAACTACAAAGCCAGTTTATTTAACCTTCTGCAACTGAGGTGGGTTTCTCATCAACATTCGACTGAGGTGTAGTCTGTCAGGCGTCATTTAAACAGCATGATTAGTTTATAACTTTTAGAAATACTAGAGCTCTAGTTTTATTTTACGATTAATGGGTTTATATATAATGAAATAAAAATGAATAAGCATTCTCAAATCAAAAAACGAGTTTATTATGGAATCATTTATTGAGATCGGTGTTTTCATTATTTTTACGCTTAAACTTACAAAACTATTAAAAAATAACGAAATAATAAAACTTCTATAAAACTGTTAATATTAACTTTTTAAGCGTTATCTTATAGCTCTAAAACAAAAAACACAACGTGATGTCACGGTTCAATTAGGCACAAATCGGTCTCAAAGTTAACCCTAAATCTAAAACTTAAGTTTACAGTCTTGGCATAGTGGAGACGAACATTGTAGACAAATTGTCTTTTTGCATGCGCAACAATGGTACCTTGGTTACCTCTTCAATTTACTGGGGCATATGCTGCATAGCTTCCTTCCAGCAGGACCTGGAAGCTGAGCCACGGGTGGAAGGGGAGGCAAATCATTGCTTACTCGCGTTATAGTAAGACGGAGTTCTCTGGGTAGTCTGTCATTATAAACGCCTTAGTCCAGTCATTTAAGCTTAAATTAGGTAAGAATCTCGGAATACAAGATACCCAGCTGTAAGTCTGTAAATACTTGTATATTGACACCCTAAAAGTTGTTTCAAAACCTACATATGGTAGGGTGTACGCAACTATTAAATTTCAAGGTCAAAGGTCACAAAAATCGGTTTTTTGCGCTTTTTTTGTAAATATCTCATTTCCTATGGGTTTTTTGCTATTTGTATTTATTATCAATATTGTAGAATACAAAATTCTCTACAAATTTTGTTCAAAAAAATTTTTCATACGGTGAACCGTTTTCGAGATAGAGGGCGGAGAGCGCGCGGTCACAGCATTACTTCAGGTCAACCGGTGCCTCCGGTCGAAAACGCGCCATATATAGTTGATAGTTGATGATCGATTATAAATATTTGTCAATTTTTATTAACTATTATATTATATTTTATCATTTTCTTCATGCATTAAATCTATATCTATTCAATAATACTGATGACCGTTTCCTAAAATTAAAAAATAATTAAGGGAAAAACTTAAATCATAATATAATTATATTCCCATTTACACTAATGACATTTTACATAGAAAATAATTAAGTTCATCTTCTTTCAAATCTGTAAATTTTAAATTACAGTTCCAAAATAATTGTTGTATTTGACGGATATTCAGACTACAGTAAGAACGTAAAAGCTATGGAGCAGCAGAGAAGAACTGCTGCACTTTCAAAAACGTATGAAGTCTGTTTCGATGAAACAATGGTTGTACCAGTTACTCAAGAAAAATTCTTGTCAAATCGAAATAACAAAGATAAGCTCATTAATATGTTAATTGAAAAATTACAAGCTGCAAATATTACTACTAAACAAGCCAGAGATGATGCGGACGTTCTTATTGTTGAAACTGCAATTGAAGAATCAAAGTCTGAAAAAACTGCAGTTATAATAGGACAAGATATTGATTTACTTGTCATTTTAATTGGGCGTACACTGTCTTACGAACAAGAAATTTTCTTTAAAAAAGTTGGGAAAGGAAATGTAAAAACGGAGATATACTCGACTAAAAGTTTTGATAATTATCCTCATTCCAAAACACATATTTTATTTCTGCACGCATTAAGTGGCTGTGACACAACTTCTGCGCTTTTAAAAAAGGGAAAAAAGTCATTTTTAAAAGCTTTTGAGAAACTGACAAATTTGTATGAACTGCAGCTAGCAGCATTTGAGGAAGAAAATTGTTCGGTCCAGAGATTATTAGAGAGTGGAACTCAAACCTTATTGTCAATCTATAATGCTCCGAAATCTGTGAAAAGTCTCGATCATCTTCGTTATATACTCGTACATTACGTTAAGTCTACAAAACTTAATAAACCTGTGCAGCTTTCAAATATTCCACCAACAAGTGCAGCTGCTCATCAACATTTCAAACGTGTATATTATCAAGTTCAAACTTGGTTAGGCTATGATTTGGAACCCCAGGTATGGGGTTGGGCAATGCGAAACGATTTTCTGGAGCCTATCATGACAATTTTACCACCTGCTCCAGAAGATTTGCTAAATACAATTTTCTGCAACTGCAAGAGTAGTTGTGGTTCGCGATGCGGATGCAGGAAAGCGGGCTTGCAATGCTCTTTAGCTTGTGGCCAATGTAATGGGCAAGCTTGTCTCAATGCTCAACCATATCAGAGCGACATGAACGAAGATGGAACCTTTGACCCCGAAATCATGGAAGAACTTGAGACAAATGTCGTTGAAGATGATAATGAAGACCAGTTTGAAATTTACCAGCAGCCGGAAGAGGAAGAAGATGATTAAAATTATAAATTGTAGTTTTTGTACCCTTTATTCCATTTTTTTACTTTTAATAAAAATAAATGGTTTGAATGATATTTTTTTATAAAAAGATTATTTCATAATTTATTTGTTTTTTTTTTCATCATGTGAGAAGTTATTAATATTAATTAGGTTAAAATTCAAATATAATTCCTATATTTTCTTTAACAATTCTGCAATTACATGGGCAGGTAAGTGTTGTTAAACAAATTAATACTGAATAAAAAGTGGATAGGTTAGGAAAAAAATTATAAAATATAATATAATAGTTAATAAAAATTGACAAATATTTATAATCGATCATCAACTATCAACTATATATGGCGCGTTTTCGACCGGAGGCACCGGTTGACCTGAAGTAATGCTGTGACCGCGCGCTCTCCGCCCTCTATCTCGAAAACGGTTCACCGTATGAAAAATTTTTTTGAACAAAATTTGTAGAGAATTTTGTATTCTACAATATTGATAATAAATACAAATAGCAAAAAACCCATAGGAAATGAGATATTTACAAAAAAAGCGCAAAAAACCGATTTTTGTGACCTTTGACCTTGAAATTTAATAGTTGCGTACACCCTACCATATGTAGGTTTTGAGACAACTTTTAGGGTGTCAATATACAAGTATTTACAGACTTACAGCTGGGTATCTCGAATTCCGAGGTGAACTTACTATAATGACTGGACTACCTTCTTTTATGCTAGAAAGAACCAATTCTCTTGCCAAAGATACTAAAAAGGAGTTCCAATGTAGTTTGGGCCATCCCGGTCACCACAAACTAAAGAGCTAAGGGGCTCCTCGTCTTCAGAGTTAAAATCGCTCTCACTCGATTGGGCATTCTGTTCCTCGAGGTCTTCGTTTTCCTTTTGCTGTACATTTCCTTCCACAAAATTAGGATCTTCTACCGAATCATCAAAATCGCTAAACTCGTTTTCTTCTTCTAGTTCTTCAAGCCATTCCTCAATCTGCTCATCAACATTTGTATATCTTCCACTGCTGTCTCGTTTTGGTAGCCTAATATCTGTACTTTGAGTCGACATCTAAAAAAATATGAATATTATAAGTTTAGCAAATTAAATGTGAGGTTATGTCTGAGAGACACTATGGTAGTATTAACATGTTACTGATGAAACGACTAACAGACACTATGAATCTAAAAAGATATTGGTGAGGTGACGTCTATCAGAATCAACGTTTATTGCTGTACTTACGTCTGTGGGACACCGGCAGTCGAAAACTCCAAACGAACACACCGCTGGGCCGCCCGCGCCTCACTAACAGTTAGCACGAGCCGTTACAGGAAGGTACTGGGCGAGACAGAGCTACATCACGCCATGTTACGATCTGGCAACGTTTTTTGTGTTTGGTGGTGTCCGCTAGACTACCACCTCAGTCGCAGAAGGTTAAATAAAATGTGATGTGCTGTGCATTGCACTTTTGATTTCGTCACATGACAGATATGGTGCTACCACCATCAAGCATATCCCATTATGACAAAAAATAGAGGACCGATATATTAATGTACATTTTTACGACGTCCTTTTTTGAAACGGTACTTAAGATGTTCCAAATTTGCATTTTTTTTTTATATGGAATCTTAACAAGTTTTGGCAGAGATAGGCATTTCCTAAATTCTACCCGCTGCTACAAAAATCCGTTATTTTTATTCAACAGAGTGGTTCCGGCTGCGCCATAGTCTCGTGCGTGGAGATGTCCCAACTAGGCGGCGTGGTGCTCGCCATAGACACACACGCGCAACTCCACGTATACAAACTGCCGCAGCCCTGGTGCGACATTCGTGAGTATAATATAATAATTTTTCTTATATAATATAATAATAATGTTCCAGTCTAACCTGTTTCGACAGTTTGGGATAGAAAATTTTCTTCTGAAATAGTCTACATAAAAAAGGACCTAGACAAAAATCGGTAGAAACGAAAGACAAAATGTCAGATTGTAGAAGAAGGGTTTCTAGAAAGAAATATCGAGAAACGAAATATCACTATGTATAGAAATAGCTGTGTCTATTCTTCGTAGAAATAGAAAGCGTCATGCTAAGCCTGCAGATGTAGCTGAATACCAGTTTTTAACATGGAGCATCTGCCACAACTCAGTTGCTGGGTAACACGATAAGCTTTGGTAAGACTGTTTGCTAAATTTCCGGCCTTCTGACTACCCGTAATGACTGTCAAAGACCACAAATGAAGCCGGGAACAACGGCTTAACGTGGTTTCCGAGGCACGAAGGGGTCTCGATATGTAATAGATGGTCACCCATCCACCGACCGACCTCGGCAAGTGTAACCTAACCTTCAATTAACCCGTTTGGCTGTTATTACTTAGCCACGAGCCCCGTGAGTATAATAAACTAATATACAGTTGAAAAAACTGCTGTTTTTATAATAATATACAATAATGTAATACTCAATAGAAACTACGCAATGGAAATGTGTCAGAAGCTTTTTTCGCTAATAATTGCAGTTGCGCTGTAAAAGTTTATTTTCATGAGTAATATCACCCCCAGTCACCCCCAGAAGGACTTAAACAAAACTGGCGAAATGTGGGTGTAGGTAGGTACACCTCTGCCCCTTCGGGGATACAAGCAGGGCCGTATTTAAGCATGTGGAGGCCCCGGGGCAACCAAAAAGTGTAGGCCCCAAAAATTTTGTGGAAGAGACGATAACTTTTATTCCCGCATTTTTCAATAATTTTGAAAGAGGGTGGATTTTTTAGATAGGGCAGTAAGGGCAAGGTACCTTAATCGTTGTACCTACACATCGTGTGTAAAACAGCGAAAAAATATATCAAAGGAAAAGTTGTTTACTCGTCGGAATTTGAAAGATTTTTTTTTCCGAGGTCTCTATTGTGGGGGCCCCTCTTTTGTGGAGGCCCCGGGGCGGTCGCCCCGGATACCCTCCCCTAAATCCGGCCCTGGATACAAGTCGTGATGTTATGTTATGTGTTATATTTGAAACGAGATGGCGACGACATTTCTTAGCTGACTGATCCCTGAGAAGAAATGCCAAAACAAGGTCAGAGTATTTTCGCGCGGATACTGTTTATAAGCATGTATATATACGAGAATTGGCGCGCAGTTGGACAATAAAAGTCTTGTCAATGGCTTGTTTTTAGGGTTCCGTCCCCAAAGGGTAAAACGGGATCCTATTACTAAGACTCCCCTGTCCGTCCGTCTGTCACCAGGCTGTATCTCATGAACCGTGATAGTTAGACAGTTGAAATTTTCACAGATGATGTATTTATGTTGCCGCTATAATAACAAATACTAAAAAACAGAATAAAATAAATATTTAAGGGGGCTCCCATACGACAGACATGATTGTTTTTGCCGTTTTTATAGATAATGGTACAGAACCCTTCGTGCGCGAGTCCGACTCGCACTTGGCCGGTTTTTAGTCAAAGCATCACCTTAGAGAATATCTAAAAAAACTTGTTTCGTAGTTTCTCTGTTACTCAAAAAATTTCAAGAATGCATCAATGGTTTAGCGTGTAGGTGAAATAGTGTTATTACAAATTTATTTATTTATTTTATTGGTTCACCAACGATTGTTCACACAGGTTCTATACTAAAGGTTACGTGCGATAGTGTGTATGCAAGAGTGCAACAATCACTTTCAGGCAAACTTCGCATGCATAAAGAAGGTGTACAGAAAAATACAACATAACTTTAAATACCACAGTCATGAGCAGTAATATGTATACACTTGGCTAAATTCAAAACCGATTTTCTCCTTAATTTTTCAATGAAATTCTATGTTGTTACGAACATAGTATTTTCGAACCCATACGTTTATGCAATATGTCGCATTTCAACATTGCATTCGTTATTTCACGAAAAATTCGCTACGGAAAGTTGCCAAGTATTGACATATTAGTGCTCGTGACTGTACATAACTCCTGTACCGTTGTATGCACCCATAAGCAGAATGATTTTTTTATTTAGTTCAATGTACTGAAAGCATAGATAACGAATATGTACTCGTAATGGGTTTTGTTACACTCTGTATATTGAAAAATACAACAAAGATGAAAAGAATCGGCTCCAAGCTGTTGGTTTAAGCCGGTTTGTAACTTCAATACATCAGTCTTAAACCCGTATCTAAAAAGTATGAAAAAGTGATATTTTGAACTCGTGTAACTTGACGGAGAATGGGCTTGCAGGTTTGGTCCCGTAGTAAAAAAAAATTAAGAGAAGGAAGTATTATTTTGGAATATAGCATTTTTTTTTGTTTTGGCCGTTTTTCACATTTAGCCCAAAAATGTATGGACAATGAATGATATCCTTTCATGTTGACAGCGACTCCCATAGCAGTCCAACACGCGACCTCCCTGCTGGAATATGCTATCGTGTCTGGCTACGACTGTCTCGACGTGCTGGTGGCCTGCACGGGGACCGTCAAACATAATATACTGGAGCTTATGTATGAGAGGTAATATTAAAAAAAAAACAGAAAGACAACAGACTTCCAAAAACAAACACTACAAAGTTAAAACTAACCAGCCTGTATAATTATTACACAATACAGGCATAATCCAAATATAGGAATGGAATAAAAAATGCAAGAACTATAAATGCTGAAAGAGCGGCATGGTACGGCAGGGGATATTTAAGTGACGAATAGAAATATAACTTAATACTACGACAGTAAAATTAAAATTTCAACGAAGAAGCCTAAGGACGTCGCGGTATCCTTAGGCACGTGGCGGCATCGTTGCCGTCAGAATGCGCTTGCATGTAGTGATGCCGAAGGATCCCCTGTCGTGCCGTGCCACCAGTGGGCGTAGGCCCCTAAGAAGTATTCTCGTTTGAGCACATATTTTGAGGGCACCTATGCATTGAGCACCATAGGTGCCCTCAAAATAGGTTAACTTAGTTAACTTTCGATTCTGGGCTAAACTTGAAATCTTTTGAAAAGTTTGACTTTTGAAAACAGTCGCTGTTTTAAAGTTTGGCTAAATCGATCGTATTAATGATTAAACAACGAATAAATAATAAAGTTTTAATTATAATTTTCAGGTTAACAGATTCATTTCAACGTCAACCGGCTGCATTCCAACAATACTACTTTCATAGCTGGCTAAAACTAAGGATTGCACTGTGCAGGTACTCTACAAAACTATTTTCAGTATTTTTACCCGACTACGGCAAAGCCAAAGGGGAGTTATGATTTTAACAGGCTATGCATGTATCTATCTATGTTCATCTGTTCAGTCATAACTCCTAAATTACTCGTCATATTTTGACAAACTCGAGATATCTTTGGAAACGTCATGTTGTTCCGCGGGTAATAATTACTTAATATTTTATGTAATTAAGGCATCCTAACTTAATATTATAAATGCGAAAGTAAGTTTGTTTGTTTGTTTGTTACCTTTTCACGCCTAAACCACTGAACCGATTATCCTGAAATTTTACATATACGTTGTCAGGTGTACAGAAACGGACATAGGGTACCTTTCATCCCGAAAAAAAGTACTGTTCCCGAGGCAAACAACAATAACGTTCTTATGATAATAGATGGCGCCACGTGTTTTCGAATTATGATTGAATTGTAGAAACTTTAGTAGTGTGTTAAGAGTTTTTTAATTTTTTATTTAAGTACTTAATACATTTTGTGAGTCTAGAGGGTCGATAGACCGGTTTTTCATCCTCCTAGCTATAATTCCCTGAACAACCCGAATTGATTATCAAATTCTAAATTAAGGCGGTACCCTGAGCAAAATAACCTTGAGCATTCGTTCCCTCTTTGCCGCACCCCACCTCTACAATACTTCGCAAAACTTTAGTAGCGCCTTCTGGCGAACAACTTACGAATACAAGTACAATCCACAGTCCTTAGAATTCACAGACACGGCATTAAATAAAATAAAAATCTTTCTATGAATTAAAAAACGTTGCGCATAAATAATGTTGATCATGAATTCAGTGACTATATGTATAGGTACTAACGTCCATGAATACTTTCAACTTTTGGAAGGAATAACGAAACGGCGATGCACTTCATGCGACTTTCTCTCTAACAAAAATTTCTTATAACAAAATAGGGGTCAAAATCAAAATTCAAGATGGCGCCTCCAAAAATTTGCAAATTTTTCGTCATGGGTGTCGTTTCCATGGTTTTCGAGGGAGCTGACAACGATCATGGGGTTAAAATCAAAATTCAAGATGGCCCTATCTAGAAAAAGGCGATAGTTTTTTAGTTAACTGGTAGAAATCGACACGTAAGAAAAAAGCCGTATGCCTCCTCCATGCGACTTTCTCTCTCTCTCGCTGCTTTTTTCTATTATATACAAGTGTATGTGCGCGAGTATCGAGATTTGAGCAGACGAGCATTTTGTGCGGCCGGTTGTTTATCCTAAATACTAAACTAAACTTCGTTCCCGATGGGGGCACACGTTTTTATACACATAACATACAACTATTCATGGTGCTCTATAATAAACATTATGTGGTGTTTATTTTTTAGATTTAAGGTGTTATTCAGACAGTGATAAAAGTATATTTCAAATCAATTTACTTTTTATTTTAGCTTACATTTTATTTCATTGACATTTTTTTATTTTGCTTTACTTTTGACATACCTAATCTTTTTATAATTGTAATGATTTGCACGCTTGCTTGCAGGCAGAATACAATGACTTTTAGGATTTAAGACCTTACCTTATAAACTATGTATTTCTGAGCAAATAAACATTTTGTATTTGTATTTGTATAAAAAACTATAAATAAACAAAAAGTAAATTTTACTATCATTTATTATTTTAAAGTAGGTACCTTTATACAAATTATTCTTAATTTAACTATTTCTAGTTTACAAATCCCTAAATAGGTTTTCTCTTTCTGCAGCCTGATTCATGGATTCTTCTCTACATTTATGTAAAAAAACTTTTACCTCTTTATAATATTAGTATAGATCGCTATAATGTGTCTTATTTGTACAGAAGTGAGGATAAAAACCAGTGCGGCAATGCCAGCCCGCGCCGCCGCACACTGGTCCCGAATGATAAAAAAGTGGACATTAAGAAATTTTTGACAGAAGGTCAACGGATTCGGCTGATTTTTTTTTTGTAGACAGCTGATGCAATTACAAATCACTTTTATAGATTGAGTTTTTGCCAAATAAGCCGTATTTTCAGAGAAAAAAAATATTGAAATATTTTTTGTATGAAAGAAATCCTAATTTTGTCTTTATCTTCCAAGATTCAAACGTATTCAAAATAAAACTTAGCGCAGCTTGTAGAGGGGCTAATTTCTCACTACTTTGTCATAGACACTCAACTGCGATTTTGTGCTCCTTTTGAGTTACATGCACTTTAAATATTTTTTGTATGAAAAAATCCTAATTTTGTCTTTATCTTCCAAGATTCAAACGTATTCAAAATAAAACTTAGCGCAGCTTGTAGAGGGGTTAATTGTTCATCACTTTGCCATAGACACTCAATTGCGATTTTGTGCTCCTTTTCAGTTACAGGCACTTTAAATTTTTCGTTGTCGGATGAGCTTTACTAGTTTTTTGTAGACAGCTGATACAATTACAAGTAACTTTTAAAGATGTATTTTTTGTTAAATAAGCCGTATTTTCAGAGTTAAAAAATTAATTCAGGCGGATTAGAAATAATCTTGTTAAAGATAGACTAAGATGTAATAACATTTTCTTCATTAATAAGTAACTCTTATAAATGTCTTTCTATTAAAAAAAGTCTTATTTTAAATATATCAAATAAACAACTTGGATATCTCAAAACGTGTACAGACATGTTCAGGTACAGGTAATTTATTGTGTGACTCATATTCAGATTATAAGCATTTTTTGGTAATGAGTCATTGCTTAACGCAGTTAACAATTAACCCCTCTACAAGCTGCGCTAAGTTTTATTTTGAATACGTTTGAATCTTGGAAGATAAAGACAAAATTAGGATTTTTTCATACAAAAAATATTTAAAGTGCATGTAACTCAAAAGGAGCACAAAATCGCAGTTGAGTGTCTATGACAAAGTAGTGAGAAATTAGCCCCTCCACAAGCTGCGCTAAGTTTTATTTTGAATACGTTTGAATCTTGGAAGATAAAGACAAAATTAGGATTTTTTCATACAAAAAATATTTAAAGTGCATGTAACTCAAAAGGAGCACAAAATCGCAGTTGAGTGTCTATGACAAAGTAGTGAGAAATTAGCCCCTCTACAAGCTGCGCTAAGTTTTATTTTGAATACGTTTGAATCTTGGAAGATAAAGACAAAATTAGGATTTTTTCATACAAAAAATATTTAAAGTGCATGTAACTCAAAAGGAGCACAAAATCGCAGTTGAGTGTCTATGACAAAGTAGTGAGAAATTAGCCCCTCTACAAGCTGCGCTAAGTTTTATTTTGAATACGTTTGAATCTTGGAAGATAAAGACAAAATTAGGATTTTTTCATACAAAAAATATTTAAAGTGCATGTAACTCAAAAGGAGCACAAAATCGCAGTTGAGTGTCTATGACAAAGTAGTGAGAAATTAGCCCCTCTACAAGCTGCGCTAAGTTTTATTTTGAATACGTTTGAATCTTGGAAGATAAAGACAAAATTAGGATTTTTTCATACAAAAAATATTTAAAGTGCATGTAACTCAAAAGGAGCACATAATCGCAGAAGAGTGTCTATGACAAAGTAGTGAGCAATTAGCATCTCTACAAGCTGCTTTAAGTTTTATTTTGAATACGTTTGAATCTTGGAAGATAAAGACAAAATTAGGATTTCTTTCATACAAAAAATATTTCAATATTTTTTTTCTCTGAAAATACGGCTTATTTGGCAAAAACTCAATCTATAAAAGTGATTTGTAATTGCATCAGCTGTCTACAAAAAAAAAATCAGCCGAATCCGTTGACCTTCTGTCAAAAATTTCTTAATGTCCACTTTTTTATCATTCGGGACCAGTGTGCGCCGCCGCGGCTTTTAGAGATGAAAACACTTGCATAGGAAATTGATCTGTTTTGCTATATAAATATGGAGCATAATCGTTTTTACGAAAAAAAAGTACCTACTTGGAAGTTCAATTTTTTTTTGCACATACGATTGTGCTCCTTATTTATATAATGACATGGATCGATTTCCTATGCAAGTATTTTTGGTGTGTGTGTGTTTAAGTACATAAATAGTAAAATAAAACGCATTCGCAAGGGTAATGAACACTCACTTTCACACAGAGGGTGTATAATAGACGGCACGGTTGGCGCAGTGGTTAAGCGATTGACTGCTGCGCTGCGTGTCGCGGGTTCGATTCCCGCACGGAACAAATATTTGTATGACCTACAAGTAGTTGTTCCGGGTCTGGCTGTTTGTGTATGTGAGTTTTAAATGTTTGTAAAAGCACCCACAATACAGGAGAAATTCCTAGTGTGGGGCAACGTCTTTTTTTTTTTTAAAAAGAAAAGAAAAGAAAGAATAGGAATGTGCTACATTTTATGAAATGAAAGTTCTGTATAAGTCGCCAATTAAAATTTGTATGACATGTAATAAAATTGCACTTTAGCATGCTAAAAAGAAAAGGATTATATAAGTAGAATACTCACTCATTATTGCTTATTTCCATCGGTTGTATAAAAATAACCAAAGTGATGCACCTCTAATAGATACTTCTAATCTATTAGAGGTGCATCACTTTGGTTATTTTTAAGCTATTGCATAGCTTTTATCGCGGGCTTTGAGCGCGGCGACCGAATCAAGAAATTCCGTAACGAAAATAAAACCTAACAACCCCCACTCCGCCTACCATGTAGCTCGGCCGAGCGTTCGCTTAACGTGTATGTATATGGTACGACTGTACTTAAATTAATATCAAAGAAAAAAAAATACTGCATAAATAAAAAATAAATAAATAATTATAATTGCATAAGTTGATAAAAAATGCTATGCAATAGCTTTACCGCGGCAGTCCCCGAGTGCCACAAGTGTTTTTTTTTTTTATCTAAAAAGATTATTTATTTTAAAATACACTGAAATCAATACAATAGGACAAGCATTGAACCACGTAAGTACTGAATCAATGTGAATGTTCTTGTCTGTAGTTTCATAACTCTATGGCATAACACAAAAAAAAAAAACAAAGCAAACATTATACAAATATTACTATCTACGGATAATGTGACGTGTCACGTGATCGAGCGCTGACAAACGATACGTGTTTCACCCTCGAGACCTTTCGGCACACTGAATCCCGGTACGGGGCGCATGTGAATACGCACAGATTTTAGTATAAAATCTTTATAAAATTAAATTTTAGTCTTTTGAAAAAAAAAATTGCTATAAAATGTTCTTTATTAAATTGTCTATCCATTAGTGTCAGTAGCAAAATTAAATAATGTTTACTTTACGAGGATAAGCATGAAATCGATATTTTTTTCTCATTTTTATGGTTTCGTTGAAAGGAGATTAATGAAGCATAGACTCCTTTAAAAAAAAAAAGCAATGGACAGTTTTGGAGTCAAGATTATGTAGAAATTTAATGTATTTTTATTATTTGATATTTATTTTTAAATAACAAGTTGATAGATCCTAAACACTGCACAAAAAGCGGCTTGCGCGGCGTTTTGCTCGGGGGGACGCCTTAACGCGAGCGAAGCCGCGGGCAATAGCTAGTAAATTATAAAGATTACGTGTGATTCCGGTTATACGAAAACCGAAACCGATGTAATTGTTTAAGTATGTTTTTTTTTAAACGCTAAACATACTTAATACATTGCCTTGCCACTTGGTCTTTTGGTCGCAATGGCTACTGCTGAGCAGGAGGTCCTGAGTTTAATTCTTAAACTAGAAAATTTAAATTTCGCGGGCTACCCTGACACTTTCGCCTTAAATGATAAATGATTTTATTTCTGTAAGTAGGTTTGAACAAACACTTTTACACGTCAATCATATTTTAAAAACTAGATGAGGTCGGCGTTTCCTATCTGACTACTCTGAGAAGAAAGGCTGAAACAAACTCAAGAGGTCAGTCTCTTTTAAGATCCAGACATAATCTTGGTCAGATCATGTGAACCTTAACCTTTCGTATCCACGCGCACGTGGATCCACTCGAGCCACAATGGCTTTTTAATTGTGTCTGTAATTACGACATTCAACCGGTTTAGGACCGACGCAGACTTGGCGAAGCGCAGATCATTGCGGTTTTCACTGCCGCACAACAATGGGAATTATTTTAGGCGCACAAAAAGACGCACATTTATTATATTAGACTGTTCATTCATATTTTTAGGATACAAAAAGGGAATTATTTGGGGTGCGATTTAACGAAAGATTTTTTTTTTAATTAAATTGCATTAATTAAATTTATAATTTAATTAATGCAATTTAATTTTCTTTTTAATTAATTTAAATTTAAATTAATTAAAAAGAAAATTTATTTAATTTAATGCATGCCTTATTCTTTCATCCCCAGACTAATTCCGTCAGCTCAAACCAGTTTGTCCTGGCTGACGTGCCTACAAAGCCTGCAGGCGTCATGGGCGGCCGTCTCCTTAGCGTTAAGACCTGACGACAAGCCTGACGCCGCACCGCTCGCCGCCATACTTGATGATCACACGCATGAACATGATAAGGTAAACTGAGCTTCTGTGATTTTGGAAAAGTTACTTTAATGCTTTTTTGGAGGCATCTAAAATGCCATATACGAACTAGTTATCATACTGACGTCATGCAAAAATCCTGCTTCGTGCAAGCAGAATTATCCGCGCGATTGGAATGTAAAAATACAGGGTGGCAGGAACATCGATGCGCAACCTGTTCCCATGGATTCAGTACATGATTCTGGACACCCCTTCGTTGAAATTTTTTGGCACACGTATGTGAAGACGGTGACAATGCAATATTTTGGTACCATTGAGCTGATCTGCTGATAGAGCCGGAAGGTGGCCACAGGAACTCACTAGTAAAATAATGCAATACCATCGAGTTTGCGCTCGTTTGATTTGTCTTGACGAGTACTCTGATAGTAGACGGTATCCAGGGTCTGACGACGGAGCCAGGTGGCCATAGGAACTCTATAACGAAACGACACAAGCCCACCGAGTTTGGGCTCGTTTCATTTGTCTTTACAAGTACTCTGATAGTAGACGGTATCCAGGGTCTGATGACGGAGCCAGAAGGTGACCATAGGAACTCTATAACGAAACGACACAAGCCCACCGAGTTTGGGCTCGTTTAATTTGTCTTGACAAGTATTCTATTAGTAGATTGATGTCCAGGGTCTAATGATAAAACCGGAAGGTGGCCACTGGAAGTCTATAAAACAACGCAACCTCATCGAGTTTGGGCTAGTTTGATTTGTCTTGACAAGTACTCTATTAGAGAAGATAAAAAAAAAATTACATGCTAGATTTTGAAAATAAAAGATGTTAATAATAAATAACCTTTAAGACTAAAAAGTAAAAATTAATTAAAAACAAGCTTTTATTTTTAAAAAGTGAACTAAAAAGAAAAAAGAAATCCGATTGGAATTGCAATTTATTTAGTTTTCAAATAAAAATGTGTTACATTTTAACAGCAAGAGAGAAAAAAAAGAGGTGCAACACACTTTTATTTGAAAACTAAATTCGAATTCAAAGCAGAATACTTTTTTGTTTCCATTTTTGTTCACTTATTTTTAAATAAAAGCTTGTTTATTTGAAATTTTTCATTGGTTACTAAAAAAAAAAAAAACCAACGCCGAGGGGTCTAGAATCATATACTAAATCCATCCATGCAGTAAAGTACTGAAGTATATGTCCCTGGACAAAGACCTGCTATTTGGCTCCCACATTCAATTATACCACGCAGCAACAAGTCTCTATTTCTCATTTCCCACTGAATTGTTACAGAGCCTCCTGGCAATAGAAGCGAAGCCCGAAGCGTTAACCGAAGCAACTTCCCTCCAGCCGCTGCGATTATCTCTGCAGCGGTCCCTAGACATCGGCCTGACCGCGCTACTGTCACTGGCTTACCAACACCAGCACACGATGATACATCCACACCAGTATGTATCTAAACTTTTGAGATAACAATACGACATTAACCTATAAATTAAAATTAACCATTAAATTTCTTAAGAAATAAGCAGTACCTTTGTACTTAATACTAATATGCCGTATCTGTATCTATTTTACTGTGTGTACATAAATAATAAAATAAATAAATAAATAACCAGCAATAATAATGCGTAGAAGTATTTTAAAACTATCAATTAAATCCTAAACTCGTAAAAAGGGGTTTTTTTTTTCAAAGAAACTAAATAGTAGTAATGGGTTGATTAAGGATTTTGTCAATATTTGACTAGTTTAGTGACTAAAATATTGGATGTATTTGATTGAATATTTTAGTGAAGTCTGAGTACGTCATTGGATGACACTCAGCCTAGCCTTTTCTCAACTATTAATGTTGGGGATCGACTTGCAGCTGACTACTAGTATTTTACATGGGGCGACTGCCTATCTGACCTCCATAACCCAATTACTAGGTAATACGATATCCTTTGGTAAGACTGGTTGTCAGACTTTCGGGCTTCTGACGATCCGTAACGACTGTCAAAAATCTAGGAATGACGGGCGGGACCAACGGCTTAACAAGGTATTCGAGGCACGGAGGAGTCTCGGTATGTAAAGATGGTCACCCATCCGCGGACCGACCGCGGCAAACTTAGCTAAACCTGATCGATTGACCCGTGTGGGTGTAATAACTTAACCACGGGACCCTCACTAGTTTAATTTATTTTCGTATTGTCATCGCCACCTTGTGTACTGGAGCTTTTGACAGCGCTAGGATTCATTATAGACTTGAAAATAATTAATTATAGACTTGGAAAGGATTAATTATAGACTTGGAAAGTATGTAGGTGATTATAGACTTGGAAATGAGTATTTATAGACTTGAAAAGTAAGTAGGTAATTATAGACTTGGAAATTAAGTATTGTTATCCCCACCTGGTATACTGGAGCTTTTGACAGCGCTAGGTTTAATTATAGACTTGGAAAGTAAGTAGGTAAATACTCACTTGCCCCATGGAACTCCTTATTGACGAGCAGTACACATTATTGTGAATGGATAATCGTAAGAAGAAACGCGGTAGCTGGTTAAGTACCTGCCTGCCAGTGGTCAACTGATCAATGATCATGGACCGCGAAGAAACCCTACGGTCACGGAACTCCTCAATGATGAATGGTATTATATAGGTATAACTACCTATATTTTTTTTGCCTGGGAAATCATCAAATGACTTCTCCCGCTCTGGGCGGAGCGGAAGGGCGTGTCAGAGTCTTACTGACTAAAACCCACCCGTGTTCTCTAAATCTATAAGGCAAGATCGCAAGTTCATTTGGTTAATATTAAAGCCAAAAAAATGGATCAAATCTGCTGTGGATGTTACGAAACACAATCTGAATATCAAACAATTAAATGTACTGGCTGCTGTGGCGAATTCCAACTGCAATGTATGAATGTACTGCAAAATGATTAGCAACAGATTGTTCATAAATGAACATGCCCCACTTGCAGAGCAAAGGCTCCCTGAAGCCACAACACAAATACATCCGTGCGACCGACAAATACTACGCGGGACGACATTATGAATGTTAACACCCAGCTACGTTCCCGAAGTGCGAATTCAGAATCACCAATTCTTACTCCTGATAGTGATTTAAACGCCCTTAACTCACTGACCCTTGAGATACGCATGATGAGACAGGATATGGCACAAATCAAATTTCAGCTGGATGAGTTAACTATTAGCTTAAAAACATGTAACTTGATAGCTTTGACGACAGAAGCACCTAGTCCGAACACAAAATTTCTGCCCTAGAGACTCAAACCTATAAGTATATACTAGAATTAAACGATGTCATCTCTCAGTTCCAAGACCAGCTAAATACACAAGCGCAGGTGGCAATGTGCAATGAGATAGAAATATTGGGATTAAGCGAATCCGATAACGAAAACCTGAAACATACGGTCCTGCTGACCGTATCAAAAATAGTGGTGAATTTAAAAGGAGATAACGTTGACTGGGTGACTCGAACCGGAATCACAAAGAAACGCACGAAAACGGTAGTTTACAGGCCAAACGCAGATTCAGAGTTCCAGAAGTAAAATCCGCATATACACAAAGACTTCCATATTTTCTTCATGTACATGTCTATAACGCGGTGAAGAAATTGCACTCGCAAGTAAAAAATAGACCCTGCCCGAGTCGTGGGTTTGTGCGAAAACTTTACCGTGGCCCTGGCGCACAGGCAACTGAAGGAATACGAGTGAGTTTTAGTCAGTAAAAGTCTGACACGCCCTCCCGCTCCGCCCAGAGCGGGAGAAGTTATTTGATGATTTCCAAAACAAAAAAAAAACAAAAATTTGTGTAACATCCTGGTTACTAAACTTGTCATAATTATGACGAAGCAGAAAAGGTAATTACAGTGGTAAAATATATTTTCCCACACATACGTTCGTACCACTCTCACCGTTCTACCTCACACACACAAACTCACGGTTAAACGCCCTCAAACTCACCATCACATGATCACACACTTACCCTGACACTCATTCACAACACATGATCACACACACTCATTCACATAATAGCGATTTTTTTAGTTATTATTATTATCTTTTTATTCTCGATTTGTTTGTTATGTTTACTAATTAGGTTTTTTGTTTTTTGTAATTTGAAGCATACTTAATTAAATTTCATTACCGAACATGTTTTTAAAATAAATGTGTAAATGGTAAACCCTCCATATTGGTGGCCAAGATACAGAATGATTGATGATGATGAATTAAGATTTTAATGATTCTTTTCTTTATGTAGTAAAATTTTATTCATTGCTCAAATACATTGCAAACTATAGTTTTGTATAACTTAGAAGCATTTTTCAATTTTGTAAATGTGAGTACCATGGATTCGTTTATTATATAATTATGTTGACTTGACAGCATGGCAGTTGAGACTATGTCATGCTCACTTAAATGTCTCACTGTTGGTGGCGCGTGTGTTGGATCATTCGGTTCCCTACAAAATGGTTGAGCTGGATGGTGCTGATCCACGCGTCATGTTCGTGAACGGGCGCCGTCAGTTGAGACTGGTCATCTCTTAACTGCCACGGCTTATTTTTATTATTAATCTTATATTTTGAATTGGTTCTTTATATATTTTTTCATTGTTCTCGCATATAGAAGCAACAAGAATAATGTACCCAGGATTTTGTAATATCTTGATTTAAAAAGAGTGTCCTTGGAGTTTCTTGCCCGTTCTTCTCCATAGAGATCTACGTTTTGGAATGGGCAACTAGCTTCAACTTTCTGACTAACTGACCGACTCTTGGACAATTCAAAAGTGCCTGTAAATGGTTTAATTGAAATAAATGCTTTGAGTTTGAGTTTGAGTTTGAACAGGCTTGCCTAGTTTGGGGCCACTGTAAAATCTCTTTTTAGCAATATTTTTTTTCTTTATCATTTTATTGAGTCTGACGTATCTGGGTACCTACTCTCGGGTCCCTGACCTTTTATTATATATCCTTCCTTTTCAATGGAGGAGTAGTACCTACACCTTCTCTAAGAGACAGTATTATTTTCCGACGTGTACGCGAACGACGTCGCGGGCACAGCTAGTCACTAATAAATGTCAATAATTTAGTAACAATAAGTTAAATAATCGCCAACATTGCATTTAAATGAACTAGGTATAAGTTGTCATTTATGTTGTGTTTGTTTATGTTGTTGTTGTTAATGATGTTGTTGTGTTTATGTTGTTAATAATTTGAATTCCGAATAAATATTGATGTATTTTGTTCTAGTTATGAGCTATGGGCAGATGGCGCGGCAGTAACTCTGCTTCGCAAGCTGGCGTCGGTAGCGCGGGGAGCCGGGCGCGCGGCCGAGGCGCTGACGCGGCCGCTGGCGAGGCTGGCAAGCTGTGCTGCGCCTAAGCAGGAGCTTATCGGTGAGATACAAGTGGCTCCTCATTATAGGAATGAAATGTAACAGGTCTACAGCTCTAGGGCCCATTGAATGTCAATCTTAATCCGGGGCGCTAGAAAACTGGGATTAGTTCAGTTGTACACGGCCCTTTGTGCCTATGGCTTAACTCTTTCCCTCACCTGCTTGATACTGAGGGAAGCGGAAACCATGGGTTTGCTTTACGCTTCCACTCTAATTTTCCGACTAATTCAGTTGCAGATTCCACAGAACGAGACACCTTTAGCTTCATTATCTAGGCACTTTTTTTTTACTGTAACTATAATCAATAATTCGATAAGTGGCTCTAACTGATATACATAGAAAAGTATGCTGCGTTCGGTGTATTCAATTTGTCTTTATGTAACCAACCCTGTCCTTCTGGGCAACAACGTCCACCAAATTCTTCAGGTATCTGAGCCATCTAGAACCAGCCCTTGTTAAGAATTAATTATACACAATAATTATACTGTGAAGGAGATGGCGGAACAAACTCGACTCTTTTCTAAAAGATTGGTTACATATAGCAATAGATAGAAATAAGTGGAAGGAAGGAATGGAGGGCTTTGCCCTGCAGCAAGACAAATGACTGATAATAATGATGCTTTTTGTAACATCAGAGGAATGCGCGTTGCTGAGCACTCAATGGACGGGCGCGCGGGTGTGGGAGTCGCTACCGCGGTGCAACGTCGCCGCGCCGCATGGTAAACAGTGGCCGCTATATGTGAGTAAAGCTGCAAGGCCACCAGTCTCTTTGAGCTCCTTAATTTCTGAGTTGAGCGATGTGATGACTGACAAATGCTCGCACTAACTGGACAAGTCCACTCAAATCTGTGTGGTTCTTACCTCAAAAGACTATTTCAGACACTAATCATCATGGTCACACCATCTGGCCAAGATTATGGCTTAACTTTAAAACGTTTCGCCATTTCTTCTCAGGGGTAGGCATATAGGAAATGTCGACTTAATCTAGTGTTTTTGTTTTTTTTTTAAATTATAATTTGTATGTACACAAGAAACAATTTCATTACATTTCATATCTTAGGCACATTACTAGTTGACAACGATACGGAGGAATTTTCGACGCCATTTAGTTTGTTGTAGGTTTAGATAGTATTTATTGTTTTCATTTGTTAATTTGTACGTAATTGTACAACTTAAATATCTACTAAAACATAATTGGATAGCTAAGCAATTTCTAAAACATATTACTTTGGTAATTGCGCACGACGTACTACATACCTTTTGGAACATACATTTTCCATGCATGGTTGGTATAATTTTCTAAGGTAAACATACCACTCGTGCAAAAACAACATTTTCTGTTTTCAGTGCCAACATACCTATCATTTCAGAATATTATCACAATAATAAACTTACAAGCTGAAAGAACCATGTCGGAAGCCACACGAAAGATTTAATTTACCGCCAAAACAACACAAAAATATTGATCACAAGATTAGTGATGTCCAACATAAATTACAATAATTATTCGACTAATTACTTTGAAGTTTTTACATATTTTACTATTTATATTTTTTGTTTTGTTTTTTTATAAATTACTTAACTTTAAAGACTTACGATATTACTTTACTTTTAATGTTTATTTTAGATCTGTAAAAAAATGTAAATGATAAATAAATAAATAAATAAAATGAATAAACGGAGATTTAAAGTTACTTTTTATTTCTTTTACTAGTTGGAGTACGGTGTAGAACCTGAAGCTTTGCGGTACAATCCTGAGCCGCCGCCGTACGCACAGTGTGAGACTACGCCCTCCATCACCATGGACGCTATACGGTAAATACAGGGTTATTAGTAATATGTCGGCAATCCATTAAAGTGATGTAGGGGAGGTCATTTGCAACCAAATTACCCCGTATGATCCCTATGCAAATGTTAACCATTTTCGAATAATTTGACATTTTATATTTGCCCACTTCCTCGAAGAGAAGATTCCTGTGTCTCAGCAGTAGGAACATGATAGGCTGATTATGCTATGCTTATGCTACTGTACGTCGTTTTGACGACGCGACGTAAGTAAAAGTTATCAACTGTTAATATAAATAAACTCTAATCTATCTACGATCTACACCACTGCTGTTCATTCAGTAAACATTTAAACAACCTTAAAAAAAAATTGGTATCTAAAATAACAATAAACAAAATAATCCTTTATTGCTGGTTCTACAATGTTTTGAAAATATTTTTTATGTTGTAATCAGAGATCTGATATTCGGATGCATATTTACCTAAAGTTATTTTTAGCTATGAAAGTATCGAAGTGGTATCTTAATTTTTTTTATTTGTGAAAAACAAACGTGGGCTGCCAGGAACACCGGGAATGCATCACTAGTTGGGTGTATAGTATTGAAGTGACTTCAAAAAATATTTAATAAAAAAAAATACCGGGATTCATGGATTGCATAACTGTTCAGGTGCATATTTATTTAAAAGTAGCTTTTGCCCGTGGCTTCACCTGCGCGGACGTTGGAAATTATCCCACGGGAACATACTACCGGGATAAAAGTATCCTACGTGTTAATCCGGGTTATAATCTGTGTTCCAAATCCGTTTAGTAGTTTTTGCGTGAAAGAGTGACAAACATCCACCCATCCATCTATCCATCCTCACAAACTTTCACATTTATAATATTAGTAGGATTAATGTTTAACCCCCGATGCAAATATGTGTATGTAGGGTGTAAAAGGCGGGGTGGTGTGATTTAGAAAAAACAAAAAAAAAAATTGCAAAAGCGCATTCCATATTAGCCAACATCTTAATTTTAGGTGAATATGCATCCGAATATGCGATCTCTGGTTAGAATTATAACCTACTGAAAATTAATTTCTTTAAATATCCGTGTTCGGTGCAGTCTTTTTAAACAACTTATCCTTCGACAAAGGCCACCTCTAAAGAGTACCACATCTCTGTCTCTCGCCCTCAGAATCTACGCGAGACCAGCTACTCTTTATTCAATTTCATTTTTAGTATTCACACATAACATAACATCACGCCTGTATTCCCCAATGGGTTAGGCAGAGGTTATGGTGTGTTATTTATTTTACTACAAATGTTACTATATGGTTTCTAGCTACATGTACATAGGCGGCGGGCTGCGCCCCGCCCGCTGGCGCCAGTGCGCGCGCTGCGGCTCGCGTGCGCTGGCCGCCTCGCAACCCAACAAGCACCCGCTGCAGGGCGCTTATGACGCGCGGTTTCTATCGGCTTGCAGGTAATATTTATAATTCCTATTATTTTTTCATTATTTTTCTGTCCCAAACATGTTACTGAGCGTGTGATCTTCCAAAAATGAGAGTAAATGCTACGCTTTGTTGAAAGAAAGCAAATCCATTTATTTTCACTAAACGTGACGCCCAAAGGAAAAAAGTAAAGCACATAAACACAAAAGAGCTCGTGTGCTTGTACTTGCGTGCTTTCTTCGAGCTGTGTGTATGTGTGTGTATCTGTGCGGTATGTACGCTGTGCTATGTTGGTGAAAATTAAGTCAACTCTCGCAATTGTGACGTTGTTCATCTTAAGCTAAGGAAGATTGCCTGAGAAGTTTTGATTTTCTTAAATAATGCATTTTGAGAGTATCGTGGATTAGCATCAATGAATGTTCAAAGGAAATATCGCCGTGATCATCTTTTCACAGACAGATTGAAGATAGGAAAGTACTCTGCTACCCATATCCTTAAAGATGATCCTTTAGTCACCTTTACCAAACTGTATGGATGTGACTAGGCCCTTTAATGTTCTGAACGCTGATAAGTAATATTTATATTTATGCTGTTACAGATGCGGTGGAAAGTGGACATTATTTTCTAATATATAAAATCACTGACTAGTTTGTAAGAATAATAACATGAACTAGTATTATAAACGCTGTATATAATAAATAAACTTTTGTACTATAGCCGACCCCTTTATTTGTAACCTAAACCCTGAAAATGTACACCCTAAAACATAAAACTTCCTTGTGCGAAAGATTTTGTAACGAGGTTGCTACAGTCAACTACGAGATCTTTCAATCATACTTTACAACACCGATTATCAATGTAAACGCATGCTTGACTCTACTTAAGATTATACATGGTTTCCTGCCAGAGATCGCAGACTTCAATAAGACCTCCTATTGTGGAATACTATAATATGTAGTCATTGGGAAAAATCAAAAGAAAATGTTATTCAATACTAAATAATCTACCAGCCTCAAGCAAACTACCACCCACCCTTAGAACCACCCTAGTAGACCACCCTTTCTTCTAGAATACAACAAAATTGGTGGAGAGGAGCAGAATCTTTTAACTAGGTAATAAGTATCAGATTGTTGGCTTTGGATAAGAACTACGTGCCGAACATTGCGATTAAAACATGAAACCAAGGTCTACGAGGACAGTGCAGACGTTATGCGATGATTTAATTTGCTATTGCGGCAATCCGCCTAACATAATTGTCATTTATTTCCATTCCGTGAACATCAGATTAATATGACCCACGCTATGACACAAATGGAATTTATTAAAACAGTAGGTAGTATTCCCTAGAATTCCCCTTACGATTTGTGGTAACTGTCTAAATCTAGGTAAGTGAAAATCCATAACAGCCTTGGATGCACTACCCCCGCCCGCTGCACTACGCGCATGTCATCCTGCAATGAAATTGTATAGCTGTAATATACGTATAGGTACTGCCCGGAGATCGATCGATTGGAGAAGACCAGATTTACGAGGTCATTAGAGATGTTGCTGCGATATAATGCAAATAGTTTTTGTTAAAAAATCCAGTTAGAAGTGTTCAAAGGACTAGGTAGATCATAGGGTTTGATTAAGGGGTCTCTTAGCACACTTTAAATGCCGATTAGTCAATGAAATTTATGTATTTTTATGTAAATTATATTTTCTACACAGCTGTTTATATCGTAGCCCTGGTTTTGGCTGAAGGTTTTATAAGCTTGAATGGATTGGAAATCATGGGACAAAAAACATGAGTTGAAATGTTGAATCAAATTGCGTGTCAGGTAGGAGGCCTACGTCTTTTTTCAGAACCACTTTTATTTTGGTCAATATTGCAGGGACCAGTTTTTTCCCTGTTATAGTGACTTTTATTAAAATAATGCAAAAAGTATAGTAGTAACCACAGTAAATGCTTCTTATGAAAAATTATGCAAACGAGAAACAAAGTAATACCATCGGGAATCGACTAAAATAGTTCTAAGCTTATCGACTGACAGACAGTGAACAGCACTATTGAAATCACTAGTTGTCGTTGCGAGAATCGTTCGAAGCGTTTGCTGCGACTACGTCCAAGTTTAATTGCGAATTTCCTGTATTTCTCGCAACCTAACACAAAATATTAACGTTTTAACTAATATCCAAATAGTTATCATATAAATGGCAGACAAAAAAGGTATGTAAACTGTTGATTTATTATTTTCTTTGTTCTTTTCTTATAATACGTTTTGACATGAGTAACGTCACGGCAGGGCCTTGAAATACAAGTTTTAACTATTGAAACAATGATTTAATCCACGGACGCGAGATTATTGCGTCGGAAGGGGTTTTTTTTACGTTGGTTTAGCTGTAAAATTTATATAAAAGTGTTGCGCGGTAGATCGATACTGGCGATAAATTCAAGATGGTTGACCACCCTTAGATTTGCAAGGCGGGATCTATTTGTTCTAATTTTAGGTCCATTCATTACTAGAACTGATTCATGAGCCCTCGTTACGGCGACCGATGTTGGCTTTCAACATTTAAACATTACACTGATAAATCACGCGTTATATCGAGATTATGAAGAACATCTGTTGTTAATTTTAATTGGAATATTCTCCAAGATAGTAAAAATCTACCAGTGTATTGACGATGTCTTCAATCGATTTTGTAGAGTAAATATTTTATCCCCTGCTGACCTTTTCGGAAGTAGGTCAACTAATTCTACAACAGTTTCATGATAATTATTCAAACACACCCATCTGCATAGTTAATTATTCAAAATAATGTGTCTGCAACTTACTGAAGAGCAATTTTGACGCTTATAACTTGAAAGCAAGTAAATATGGACCAATCATCCAATATTTTATGATGATTTTATTGATTAGATCGTTTAGGAAAATATTTTCATCACTTGCCTAGTAAAAAAAAAAAACAATAATTGTAAGAGATTCTATGACTCTGATTAGCAGTTTTCTTATTTATAAAATCTTTTCCAAATTAATGGAATAAAAAGAAAATCGTTACCTTGATTACCATCATTCTCGGAAGTACACATAAAAAAAAAAACTTGAAATGAAGGATTTTAGCATAGCATTAGGGGACTATGGAGCGAGCACATTTTTTTTTTCGGAAATTACCGAGTATCGAGTTAACCTGGTCTATAGAAACCATTTAGCTTTTCAGAAGCATGTTCCTACGACGCACCGTTTCCGAGAAATAGTCCTTCAAATATATTTTTGTAACTTACTGAGGAAAACACATCTTAAAACAAAAAAAAAAAAAATTGTTTCGCCAAATCGTTACTTTCTCGATTCTATCGTCAAGAACACCTAAATATAAGGCTAAAAGTGGCTTGGTATTTTTTGTCTACAACTAAACGCTTGTCGTCAAACTGATGTTGAAGTGATCCTTTTAGAACTTAGGATGCAAGAGCGAGCTCGGGACTCGGGGCACCCTAACTCGGACAGGTTGAATTTGTATTGGGTGTGTTTCAGCAAGTTTAAGAGAGTTTGGGAAAGCACCAGTGGAAAAGACTATCACAAATATAGGTCAAAGGTGGAAGTACAATCTCTCTATAGCACTTTAAGAAGATAGCAGGGATGTTGTTGCGACCAACCGCACAATTGTTTTTAAGGCCTTGGATGATTTGTTCAACCTCAGCCATTTTGGTTCGAAGTAAAACAAATGGTAATAGTATGCAACCGTGAGTGGCGTTACAAATGTCAGAACGAGCGTCCAAATCCATAATATAAGCTTCGTAGTTCCATTACGTTTCTAAATATACAAAAGTTATGTATATTACGAAATTAGACACTGGATGTATACAGAAATACATGTGTCATTTAAAAAATTATATTAAAAAAATTAAGGCCTAAGGATGGCTGCACACTGAGTCAAACTGTCCCAAAGAATTCTTGAAGTTGGTAAAAATGTTGGGACCAATAATCCATATTGGTAACCAACCTTGGATGCAGAGAAATCTCATTCATATTGTTGACTTAACACTTACAAAAATAACGTATGACTCAACGTTTTGATCCAGAGAGGTTATTGCCACTGTTGGAGTTGGAGATCAAAATATCTGAGTATTTTATTTTTGATATGCATTACTCTAGCTTTTGGTACCCTTATGAATGCTTTTATTATTTTAATATTGATCTCCAGCCACACTGGTCCTGAACTATTAGAATTTTGGTAAGCAATAAGGGTGAGGTTTCTGTGGCACAGCGTGAGACAGAGTTGACTCTTGCGCGGCACCATAAGACATGATGATAATACAAAGTTACCCGCACCCCCTCCCATCCCAGCTGCCGGCCCCCCTCTACAGGAGCCGTGGTCCCGCCGACGCAGACGTCGCGCGGCAGTCGACTAATCGCTATCATGTAATGAAATCATATAGAATTTTTCTTTCTTTATTTTCTTTTTTTTGGAAACATAGTTAAAGAGAGACAAATATATGATATGTGCGTATCGGCGTGTGGACGATCGTATGTGTTATTAATTCGATTGTAACCCGTTCGTTTGTGGTTTGGCTGCGGTAATGAGTAAAGGCTAAAAAACTCAAAAATGGTTATTAAAAATTACTAATCTGATGTTTTTACCACTTAGATTACATTGAATAAGGAAAGGTTACGAGCTTGTCATTTTCTGAAAATAGACTTTTGAAAGTTAATTCAAATAAAAACTCAACCTTGAAGAAAATTACAGCAGTCGAGTCACTATTATGTTTTTCTATACAAATTGGACAAGTATCTATGTTTAAAAGAATATTTTGTTTTTGCTTAAAAACATTTTTGTTGTAATTCTTAGTAAATGTTTAAAAAACAACACAAATCCTCGTGGACGTATGGACATGAAGCTAAATGGTTGGCTGTACAGTAGATGTCTTTGGCTTGAAACTATTTGTATTGTGTTATGAAAAACGTCCTGGATTTGTTTGTTAAAAAAAAAACTTAAATACTCGTCCGGTTTCTTAGTTTAACCATGTCTTAAAAAAATAAGTTGTTCTAAGTCGCAGAGTTCTGTCTAATAAAACAAAAAGATTTTCCAATTTCCGTTAATATTAAGATGGGACTCTTTTCTTTTAAAATTATGTGTCTTAGATATCTGTAAAATTTTTTGTTTATTTAATTTTTTTTTTTGAACATTTAGTTCACAGCTTATTTTTTTATTGTTTTTAACACTATAATTTGAAGTTGTAATAATTACTGGTGTAAAATTGGAGTCTTATCATATATTTTTTTACAAAATAAATTATTTATAGAAACCAGTAATTATTGTTGCTAGTTATGTGCACCTTACATAACAATGAGGCAATGTTTTAGACTTTTTTATTAAAATAATTAAAAATTTCAGTGCATTGCCTCACTAGTTATTAAGCTTCCCTATTGTTTTTGAAACTTAATTAATAGGGATGTCTTGTTTGTTTGTTTTTTTTTTCGTTTTCCTTATTTAGATTAAGCTACTTAACTGTTTATCGAAAATGAATGACGAATAAAAAATAAAAAAAACGACTTTGAAGAATACATCACATTTTAATTAAACAAAATTATGTTCTAAAGTCCGTCATTTATTTTTATTTTGTTCTGGATTCTTAAAATAATTTCGAATCTATTACAAATGGCACAAAAAAAGCTAGCTATTTTTGTTACTGACAAACAGATACGACTTTTACCTTTAAATTAATTAAGTAAAATACTTTATGTATGGTTTCTATAATATAGTAAAAGTCGCGTCTATTAATATTTAAGATCATGTGTCTAATACTAACCGAAACAAATGCAAAATAGTGTAGTAAATAATAATTCGATTTTTTTTATTTCTAAAAATGGTCGTTTCTTTTTAACTGTTTTGCATTTTTTATGTTTACAAATGTATGTTTGTAGACATTTTAATGTAAGGTGATGGTGAAATTGGCACTAACGAAGAAAAACAAAAAAGAAAACAAATGACTGTTATTGCCAATTTTTCTAGTTGTATGTCTAATTTACACGATATGTTTAACAAACGTTTTAGATACGGTATCTATTTCATAGTGATACATTGTCTAAAATGCGACGTTTAATCCTTGCTGAGGTTTTTCTCAATTTAGGTTTTAAATTTTAGCAATTTTTGTCTACAAACAGGAAAGGATTTTGGGTCAACACTAAGTCAATTTGTTAACAGGAATGACACATTGTTAGTGTGTGTGTGAATAGATATAAGGTGACAAATACATACCAACAGAAAACAAAAGAAAAAAAAATCGTAACTTGCGTTTTTTTTTTTGTAATTTGCAAAAGTATTCTTCGGGTTTTCTATGAGTATGTTGTTGTGTGTTTGTTGAATGTCGCCTTTATCACTGCATCAGTGCTACAGGCAACAATGCATGCAAAAATAAGCTTAATTGAAGGACAGGGAAGTATGCCAGTTGTGAGGGTCTCAAGTAACGGGACGGTTAGAACACCTTAAACCACAGACTTAATATATTTCAACACCATTTCTATAGGATCCACATTTTTTACGATTTTTATTTTTTCTTTTTCTCAAAACTTCTTTTTGGTCTTCTCTGTGTCGGTTCTTCGAGTCTTTTACAGGGATCCGGAGGTTCAAAAGAGTTTTATTAATTAAATTTATTCACAGCAGTCATAAGCAATCTTCAGTTTGTTGTTATATCTGAGCACGATATAGCAGTAAACTCCCTGCTTTTGCAATTCAATAATAAATTAAGCTTTTACAACATTTGACAGTATTTTGTGTCGGCCATATTGAAAAGTTTGCAATTTCTACCAAAATGGGAGTAAAATGAAATAAAGCATTCTTTTCGGTAAGGGTTATAATTTAGTAATTAATGTTTTAGGTGACGGATGTTACCAGGTTTTTTGTGGTTTGCCAACGTGCTCTTATGACAATTTTGCTGTTTCATAGCAGCCGAGTTCTGTTTTGTTCGTGACAAGCATGCGTTACTGCGATTTTGTTTCTCGACGCTTTTGTGGTAGTTTATCGTTTGATGTTTTAGTGTTGCTAGTAATAGTTTTTGAGATGCATTTTTTAATAAATATAAGTAGGTACATAAGTTTTTTTTTTTGTAGGTTTGTTGTGTTTGTTCTTGCATGTTTATTCTTTTGGAACTTTATGTTGTTACACTAGCATGTTTCTGCGTCCTTCAACGCACTTATATCATAGCTCTTTATAAGTTTTTCTTTTGCTTTTCCTGCATTGAAATGCTTTTTAGATTTGAACAGCAAAATATCGTATTTGAAAGTGATAAAATCAACAAAAAATCTTGGTACACTTGTTGAATAGTTAGTAAATGAATAGAAAATGAATATATTTTTTTATTTCAAGGAATGTTCACATCATGTATACACGTTTGGTCGTCAGTTTTGACGATCAATATTTATGGCTCTGAACTTGGTGAAATACAAGAAAAAACATACTAATAAAAACTGCAAATATGAGTAAACATTGTAAGGAATCAATACTTTTCTCATAGTTACATTATTGTCACCCGACAGTGACAAAATGGCTACCACACCCGAAGTTCAAAGTCATATTATAAATAAATATTGTACTTTTTAAAAGGTTCCTTATCGTGTGATGATTGTTTTGTTATTTAAGAATTTTCTTAATGAAAAGACGTTTGGATGGTCACACTAGCTTTTATGCACAAGGCTTGAAATAAATCTCTACTGATTATATGGAAATAAGCGCCCCCTAGCTTCGAATAAGTATTGCAAAATGGATTCTGACGACTGTCCAGCGTTTACAAAAATGATGGACACTTTGTTGAGCGATTTTCACCGTTTTTTTTTTTTAAATATGTCTTCATATAGTCAGTCCAGCTAGGGTGACCATTAAAAATAAGGAATGCATTGTAAATAACTAATTTGGTAGGCTTTCAGCACTCACAAACTGTGTTGGAACATTTAACTCGGCCTACCAAATTGACTGTATTTTTCTTTGGCGCGGAAATATAAATATTTTTTTTAAGCAACAAAAAGATATTAATTTTTTCAAGCCGAAGTGTTGTCACCACACGGGTCTTTCAGAAGTGGTACTTTTAGTGTTAAATGTTTTTGAAAGACTCAGTTTAGTGGTAACGCGTTGTATGGGCATCGCTTGTCGTTAACACTGACGTAAGTGAATATTGCGTGGGTGAAATTATTATAAAAAAAAAGAAACAAACTACAAAAAGGTCTTTAAGTTTTTTGTAAAGTTTTACTTGGAGCTTTTTCTAAAATGTTCTATTTCACCCACGCTCTGGTCATGCTAAACATATTGCTATAGTATTTTATGTTTTAAATCTTGTCTCATTTTTACATTCCTCTGTAGATATGTAAAAACGAGACAAAATCAATCAATTATTATTTATTTATTTCTCCTTGCAATCACATTTTTTTTTTCTAAAACATGGTAAGTATAACAAAGAGGTACAACTATAGCAGTATAAAAGTTAGCATGGCAACACCGCTGCGTCAAGCGTGAATGCTCGGGCTTGGGTTGCGGCGCGCCAACGCGCGAAAACGCGCGCGACACGCTGAAGTACGATCACATCACTTTACATTTTGGGTATTTTAATTAAAACAAACGAATCTGTACCTCAAACATAACTGTCAAATTTCAAAATTCGAACTACCCTAACATTAAACTACCCACAATTCTTTTTATTATTTTTAATATAACTTTTTTAAGCACGTAATGCCGTGCTCGGCCAGTGATGTGGTCAATTAGTATGTCGCGTGCGTGTCCCGTAGTCCGAAGCACCGTTAGAGCTGACTGTTGTTGCAGTGACGCCGCCGCTGGGCGCGTATCCTCAACCTCAGCCGCCGCAGGGCCCATTCCTGCCGGCGCCGCCGCACCAGGCCGCTCCGCAGTATGGAGGTTAGTCCACAAAAGCTTTCTGAAGAACCTTTTTTGTACATTTTCCTCTGTATCCAACCCCTACTTCCAATTTAGGAACGTATGTTAAAATGATTCATAAGTATACATTTCAGCGTAAAACTGACAGGAATCATCCCGACTCGAAGGTAGTTTGGTACCTATAAACAACCCTTTTGAATAGCAAACTGATGGTACAGTTAATACAGTTAATCATTATGGTAAAAGGTTTACATCATTTCTGTTCGCGGCTTACAATAGAGCTGAAAAGCCGCGCTGAGTGCGCGCGCAGGACTGCCGCTTCCGTTCGCGACTTTTCTACTTACAATAATTTTACAAATTGTGCTTTCAATAGCGATATGAAAACGTCACACAGTTTTACTTATTTTCAAATACATATTTAAATATTTAGTATTACCTTTTATTATTACGTCGAACTATTCATTATAAACATGCACAACCCAGCATCAAACAATTTTAGTTGCTGGATAATTTGTAACAACCAACTGCTATCATCAATCCGCTGGTCCGGCAAGGCAAACTTTATTCTTTGACCGTCTACTCGACTGTACCTCACGAGGATGAAAGAATACTTAGGTTTTTGGACAAAGAAGTCATACTGCAAGTCAATTGATATAAGGGTGATGATTGAAGTTTCAGCAGTGGTTGTTAATGATGTTAATTATATGATTTGGGCAAAAATGTATATATTGACGATATGTATATGTCGGACATTAAAAAAAAGTAATTTTCGTTTTTCTTTTGTTTCTCCTAACTAGATTGCTACCGTACAGTGGCCGGCGGATCGCCTTACGGGGTAACGTTCGGGGGCGCGGGCGCGGGCGCCGGGGTGTACGCTCCCCCGCCCTACGAGCAGCTACAGCATCATCAGGCTATGCCGGCACTTAGCCAGCAGCTACCGGTAAGTTACAATATACCGTGTGTCTTGTGTGGGGCTGTGTCAATTTTGAAGGTGCAGGGGATAGACCGCCATCATTGTTCCTGTGTGAAAGATTGTATGACAAATTGAAACATCCCTTTTTTACAACGGCCCCAGGAGAAATAATTTAACTTATAAAATGTCATTCCAAGTCTTACTGACTTTTTACAGCACTTGAAATCGCTATTTTTTAATGTCTAGCCTTAATGATAAATGATTTTATGTCTATAAGTAGGTTTTTACAAACTCTTACACGTCAATCATATTTAAAAATACTAGATGAGGTTGGCGTTTCCTATCTGACTACTGTGAGAAGAAAGGCCGAAACAGGCTCAGAGGTCACAGTCTCTTAAAGTCCAGAAATAATCTTGGTCAGATCATGTGAAGAGCATGTAGATTTGTGTCTGAAATGGTCTTTTGAGGATAAACCACACAAAATGAGTCGACCCGTCCAGTCAAGTGCACGCATTTGTCAGTAATCGTACAATTCAACTCAAAACTTAAGGAGCTTATTCCATTTATATAACAAATGGAAAAACCTATTTGTGATCGTCTAGTAATCTCGTTTTACTAAATCTAACACATGCTCGGTTGAACTGACTTTTCTTCACCATCTGCTTTTGGAGTTGATCGGGATATCGGACAGATCGCAAAAGACCCTGCAATTTTCGGCTAATCGTAGTTATATCAACTCCTTTATACCAAGAATGCGGTATTAGGTAGCCGCGGGCACATTTACTGCTCTGCTGCAAGTCTTCGTAAGTGACAACCATTATAACAAAACAAGCTAAAATTCAAAAAGCCACATGATTCCAATATCGTGATTACCTTGCAAGCAGATGTACAGCCCCGCTGCGGCCATGTACGCGGCGGCGGCCGGCTACCCGGGCTACATCGGGTACCCGGTGCAGTATTATCCGTACTACCCGACTGCTGTGCAGCCCTCCATCCAGCCGCTGCGGCCCACTATTATGATTCCCGTAAGTAGACAGCTAAATTGATTTGGGTTAGTGTAAATCTGATGTAGATATTTAAAAAATCTGATATAAAAACAGGTCCAGTTTATTAATGCTAACAAACATATTTTTTTGCAATATTATGTCTAAAGTAAGTATTTTTTCCAAATTGTTTTAGCAGTGAACGAAATGTCGAAAATAGTGGACTTAAGTTTTGCTGTGACATATTGATATCTCTGAAGAGATTACAGTAATAGATTGGGATGTTCATTAACAGCCTTTGATAATGTTAATCACAATAATATTCATTGCAGTACAATTTAAATTCACTCCCAAATCTTGTTTGTATATTTATTTATTTTTTATTTGCATTGTTTACAAATTTACATTAATCGAACATATTAAATGCGCGAGTGTTGTATTTACACGAATTCACACCGTATTTTTTTAAGTAATCGCATAGGGTTGCTACAAGGAACAATACTATGCCCTTTGCTTGTAACCATTCCTCTCCTAGTACACAACGGTTTCCCAGCCGGCGGTAGGGTCGTGGGTTTGGCGCAGACGCTGCTGCCTACTTAATCTTAGTTTCGCTCTCTAATTACTCTATAACACTCAAAAAAACAAAACATCTTAAAGCTTTGAAAGAACCAACATCTACCAATTCTGTACTCAGAACACAGGGATGCCACAAGTGGAAACACTATCAAAGGCTGTAGAGGGAATAGGGTGTAAATCCTATTCCCTCTACAGCCTTTGATAGTGTTGAACACATCAAAGTTCACTAACGTTTTAATAAATTAGATACAGTATCAAATAAACTGATTGTTCTCTTATAAACGTTGCTTTATTATACAAAAGTATATATTTTAAAAGCCGTCATCTTCACACTCACTAATAACAGCTCAGGAATGCCGCAAGGCACAATCCTGAGCCCCTTACTACCACTCAGTCTAACTATATCTCTCCCATACAGAATGGCTTCGAAGCCGGCGGTAGGTTCGAGGGCCTGGCACAGACACTGCTGCCGCCCGCGCCGCCCGGCGTGCCTCCCTCGCCCGCACACCTCGCTGCTATACAGCCGCATCAAGTGCTGTGAGTCTATGTAGCTTTATATTCTTAGATGTAAGATAAGATACTAGCATTTATACGATATTGCAGCCGTCTGACTACATAATGTTCGGTCAACCGCCACGTCAGTGGTAAAAATTACGACAACCGTCCTTGTAGCTTCAAAAAAAAGGCGCTGTGCAATGTCAAGTTATTACCACTGTCGTGTGGTTGAGTGTACTAAGCCGAGATGGTGGAAACTTACACACGAGTTTGGATTGATTAAATTGTGAACAGTGAGAAAACGCAAGAGTTACCTTGTTATGAGGGTTTCTATGTGACGAATGAACTTAAAAAAACTGTTCATAATAGTGTTTTAGTTTAGTATTCAGTGATCGTATTTTCAATAGGTCTACTTTTTAAAATATTCTTGACATACAAATAAACTAGAAAACCGTCCTCAAGTTAGTAATAGTATTATGTCATTTCTACCTCACGTGCAGACAACAGGAAACGCGTACAGAAAACTACAATGTCTTCATAACTTTTTCAGTTGGCGCTAAATAAATCAGCTATCCCGACGTCGGACACCGCACTACGTTTGATGCCTTACCTTAGAGAGTGAACGAACACGTTCAGTTCACTCACTCCCTAAGTCATTCACAGCTCATTTACTGAATGAGGCGACTGATACAGGTAACCATTCCCTTCACATTCGTTCACTTACGACTAATTTCGAAAAGAGTTCAGAAAATCTGCTTTCATATCTTATGTCAAGTTTTGTGAATAGTTTATATAAGATTTGATTACAGAGTAATTTGAATCGTCAGAAATTTGTGATAAGTCTTAGAAAATAAATTTAACTTTTAGATTATGTAAAATAAGATGATTTTTACAAGCTTTTATTTTTAAATGATAAACTCAAATATATCATACAATTTTGTTGCAATGAATACTGAGCTGTATGTTTTGCTATTAAGGTAGCTTATCTCAAAATGATATGTAATTTATGTAATTTTTAAATAATGTTCTATGTACTGTCAAAAATAATAAATAGGTTGCTCTTTCAAAATATAAGGAAATGAAAATTCAACAAAATTAATGAAGTATGTATTTCTTACTGATAGAAGTGATTAAAAATGTTTATTTTGTTTTCATAATATCGGTCGCCTCACTAAAAGCTGTGATTTTCCAAAATTGTGGAAGAAAGCCATTGTACGTAAATGTACTTTTTTTATTTAAACTATACAATGTATTTTACAAATTATACAATACAAATAAACTACTTATACATGTATTTGTACTATACACAAATTATCTTTTGTATAATTATGTATAAATACATGTAACGTTAGTATATTTGTGATTTGTATGTATATGTGTGAGTTTTGAAGACAGCAATGTTAGGGAAATATACAAATTAAAACCTCTACTTATCTAAAAAAAAAACATTCCAATTAAATCTGTCTTCAAGTGTCAACTAATGTGATTGGTTGTCGTTATTTCGATTAACTAATCATAGCAACTAATATCAGATTTGACAAAGGAAGGCCAAAAAAGAAACTACATTGTCATGAGATTGCAGGGGTTTTTAAAATTGGTCCCAAACTAGGCAAGCCTGTATGGATACCAAAACCTTACTGATCAGGCTTTTAGATATCTAGCAGCATAATCATCATGTGCCTAGCCTTTTCCCAAATATGTCAAGGTCAGCTTCCAATCTAACCTGATGCAGCTGAATTCCAGTATTTTGCATAGCGCGACAGCTTATCTGACCTCCACAAGGAAAATGATAGCCTTGTATATTTCCTAACACCGTTGTATCGGAACTTTAAGGTATATTTAAATATATATTACGATATATAAATATATATAATTGCCAGTGCGTGTCACTACGTCGGTATCTTAGCCCGTTTTTTGACTGTGATGTCGTGTGCGATCGCTACGCTCGCCGCTTCTAGTAAAATCGACCTTATCGTCAAGACTTAGGGTCTACAATCAAAGAAAATATGTATATTAGACATCGACATAGGAATATCAACTTTGTTAGTCAAAATTGAGAATGAAATCGTTTGACTTTAAAGTGATCTAAAATAATGAAATATCATTTTTATATCTATAGGTGCAAGTGCATAAACTAAAGAAAATATCATATTTCGTATAATGTTGATCTGTATTTTACAATGCTCTCTAATTTAGTTTTAGGTCAAAGATCTTAATTTACACTCGCATTTTTAAGTCGACTTTAACATAAATTGTCTACAATAGATTTAAAAAAAAAATTGAAATCGATCATAATTCTAATTAATCTCAATTTACGTCAAAACATCACATTTCATCAAACTGCCCTACTCTCCCGCCAGAGGGCGCTAGTTGCCCTACAAACTTGTCAGTCTGGTCGCGGCGAGCGAAGTGAGTACACGCGGGAACAGCCGCCGGCTGTCAATGTTATAGTATTATGCCGGTGAAACTCCGGACACATGAGTAAGACTAGTTTAGATTCGTCGACGGCTTTGGAGGGTAGTCGGAGAAAATATCCCTTGATATGTAGGGTATTCGGAATATCATAGAAGGAATTAAAGGGGGGATTTGTTTGATAGATTTCTACTCGGTGGAAAGAAATTTATTTTGGAAAAAATATTACAGGGAGCTTTAAAATTATTTTCGCTTCTAAACAATAAGGTTTCCTGATTCAAAATGTCATTTTAATAAAATATAATATTTACAGCAATAAAACTGGGATGAATTCAAAGAATACCCTTGTATCCACCGAGTGTTACAATAAAAAACATTTGACTGATTTCATGGCCATAGGTTTCCCTTCGAGGGCAACGCACAAAATTTAATAAAAAATATTAATTTAAAACCACGAGCCGTCGGCGTAATTAGTTATTGATAAATAAATAAATAAAAAATATAAACAAAAGCGGTTGTGCGTGACGCAAGAGTGTGAGCGAGACAGACATATTTCTGTTAGTTACGTTTGAATAGGGCGTGTTGGAGGGTAGTAACGAAATATATATCAGAAAGTTACTATAATGTTAGACTCTAGTCTAAGTAAATATTTATATTAAAACTTCATTAGTCTTTTCCCAACTATGTTGTAGTCGGCTTTTCGTCTGACCAAATGTTGCTAAATATCAGTATTTTACATAGAGCGACTGGCTTTTTAAGTTCAATCTATTTAAAATTATATATTTCTAATCGTCCTAAAATAAAGGTTTACGGGACACGTCTTTATTTTGACGTAAATCTGTCTGAAGTAGTCAGAATAATAAAAACTTATTTAATATTTTTTATTCCCTACTCACGACCCTACAGACGCAGCGTTAATGATATAATATTATTCATATTTCTGTATGAAAGGCATTATTAAAGCCAATCGTTTATTCGTTTGATTGGTCCGTCGACTGCCACTTTTCATATACGGCAACACTAAACCATGTGTTGCCAAATCGACGAAAAAAAAACAATTGAACAAAAAATATTTTTGAAAAAATATCCTCTAAATATTTTTACTATACAATGCCAATGGCAACACAGTTAATTAGTGTTGCCATATATAAAAATTAACTGTTGGGAATATTTCCAATCTTTTAGTCTTGGTTCGTAAGCAAGTGATTCTGAGTAGACGAGCGATGGAAGAATCTCACTTTTATTATTAGATTAGTATGAAGAAAGATTGGTTTGTCTTCAATTAGTACAAACTGGTTTTATTCTACTGTTTTTAAGAACACTTTAAGTTAAATGTGGAATCTCGTGAGATTGTTTACATGTTTCCAGTGTGTTACTTGTATTTAGTAACTTGAAATATGTAAACAACCAATTTAGTGGCCAGTCGAGTGGTCATTTACATTTTCAAAGTTACTAAATAAAAGTTACTGAAACACTCTACTAAAAACTAGACACGTGTGACCGGGCTTAGATTGATTACTTCAAGTCAAATATGGCATCTTTCTAAGGTGAAGCATCTAAGTATCGAATAAATTGAATATCAGTAATAAATGCTAAGCTTTAAGACAAAAAAATACATGTCTGTACCCACATTTATAAATACATCAAAATCCTAATAAATATTGTTATTTAGAAATTAAATATGAAAAGAAGCAGGCTTTGGACACGAGGTCAACTTAGAGGTCAGCTTATGACGCTGACTGACGTGTAAACGGAAGTCAGTCAGTACTGAACTGTCTTTATACGAGGACAGCGACAGAACTTACTTCAATCTGACCTTGAGTCCTCAGCCCATAACTTGACAGTGTAAGTGAACACCAAAACAGAATTCAGTGATTATTTTCTCGAAAATAATGTTATGAAGTTCAAATGATGAATTTGAAAAGCATTTTTATGTGACTTTTTTACCCAGTTAGAATTTTCTTTAAGAATGTTCCACTAATTTGTTAATATTTACCATTTTTTGTAACGTATGTTTAGGTAGTAAGATTTAGTTGGCTTTTCTACTAAACTACGGTATGGTAGTTTGGTAAACTCATTTAGTACCCCATTTAAAGTCTCGAAAGGTGTTTTTCGATAACCACCTCTTGCAAAACACGATATTTCACCCAAGAATAACGATTCTACCTACCAATTTAGAAAGTTAACTTGATATTACTACTTAATATACGTTAGTTAAATAATTCTCGAATAAAAGCATATTACCCAAATATGCATTATTGTTTTTAATGTGAGATTCATGGGCAACTATGATATTGTTTGCATTTGTTTCCGGGCGATCTGACCATATTTGCCCCACACTATTCTTGCCCTGCATTCAAAATACATTAGACTTTAGAAGTCTGAAGCATAATCATAGACAAAAAAGAATCTATAGAAAAAAAAATTGTCTATGGTCACGTCGTGTTTTTTCTCTGTGGGTAATCTTGGTCATCTTGCCCCAAACAATATTTTACCCAACTGTGGGCGTGGTAAGATCTTTTTGTACTAGTTTATATACTGAGCCTTTTTTATTATATTGCATTTTTTTGTTAATCAAATCATGTTATTGAGTGAGCGGAGGAGTTGTGATCGTGGAAGCGACTTTGTTACTGATTATAAAAAAGGAGAAGTCAAAAATAAAGTATTTTGGACGAGTTGATAAAAAAGAAAAACATGATTTTTACAATATTTTCTTTGTTTGATTTGTCTTTTGAAAGTTTTTGTGATAAATAGACAAAAGTTCATCGTTAAGTTGACAAAAATAAGCATGAAATTAATCGAGATTATTATAACTAAAATGCAGTATTTCAAACGAAATGAATTATTTTTAAACAGTTTATTATAAAATGTATAATCACTAACATGGTTGCGGAGGAGAGTTCCCACTGCGGTAGTTATAAATCCCCAGTTAGTAAGGGACCAGCGGCTAAAGACGCATTACCGTGGCACGACATTGTCACGACAATCGGACAAAACCCGTGACAGAATTTTTTGTCACGGTACTGCACTTTTGGCCGCCTGATTGATCGAAATAACTTTAATTTACAAAACCCAATTTCAAAATAGTATTAAGAGCATCTTTTATCATTTTCGCAACGGCAAGAGATATCGCCCAAAGGTTTTGTCTGAGCGTTTTCTTTTTCTCACTAAAATATCCCGAAAGTTTTTGGCGATATTTCTTGTTTTAGTCTTGCTAAAGGGCAATTTTCATATTTGGTTGATAGTTCCGATATTCACGTTTTGCGCACTGGTTTCTTTTGATTCTGTCATACACATTTTCATAAAAATTCAATAGTGAATTATTATGAAAATGTTGGAAGGAAAAAGCATGTGAATGCATATTTGTTCGTTTTATATCGAAACTAAAGTTCCTTTAGTAATGAAGGATGCTACAAAAATATTCAATTTCTTATAACTTTTTACTAGAAAATTGAATTTTTCATTTAATATTCAATATTCAGACGTTTTCTTTTCACAATATTTTTTCTTAACTAAAATAAAAACATCTATGAAAGGGATTGTCAAATTCATTAACCAATAACGAAGATTTCTATTTTTGAACTGTAACAAATTAAATCTTGAGATTTAAAATCCCTCTCTAAAATTACGATTATCTTGTAAGAAGTTATAAGATTAAGATACAGAAGGTTTTTGGTCAATATACTATAATAACCAGACATCTATCTAGTCAATACAGTTGACTTAGAATACTAGTATTATCAAAAATAATAAGTACCGTTTGTATTCTCTGTAAAGTTTTTTAACAATATGCAGTTCAAAGTTAAATTTTTGTTCAATACTCTGCATATATACGTCTGACTTGTGAAAAATTAAGTGAAAGTGGGTTTTGCTCAAAAGAATGTATCTAGACTAGAGAGTCACGTGCAATATATAGCATAATTATTATTTTTGTTTTGAAATAAAACTTATTAAAAAACCGAATTTTGCGTTTGCTTTTTACAAGTGGCACCTTGTTACCATCTGGAAAATTAAAATGTCTACCGCAAGACACCCAATACTTAATGAAGACAGGTAGAGAACCTTTTCGTGTTCAATTCTCACGCTTTTGTAGCACGGTACATGCCCACCAAAACTGCACAATTTGCGTCAACATTTTAGTAATCAACTAACCTTTTTCGTTTTTACAAAAACAGCTGTTTACGGTTTGTCAATTGAGAAACTCAAACTCGAAGCATTTATTTCAATTAATCAGAAAGTTGAAGCTCTACGGAGAAGAACGCGCAAGAAACAGGACTCCAAGGATCTCCGAGATTCCCGGTTTGTCTACAGATTAATGGATGACCTTGACCTTTATCTAAATATTGTTGTTGCATGAAACCGTGTAAACATCACTTGTCAAGTTCATCGGCAACGGAATTTTGCAAAATGTCATGAGATTCTCTATTTGGTTGAATTTTGTCGTCTATGGGCCTGCGCCCTGTGGCTGCACGACACAGCAAGGGATTTTTATGCGACGAATAATTAATGGTAAATGATTTTATTTCTGTAAGTAGGTTTGTACAAACACTTTTACACGTCAATCATATTTTAAAAACTAGATGAAGTCGGCGTTTCCTATCTGACTACTCTAAGAAGAAAGGCCGAAACAAACTCAGAGGTCACAGTCTCTTTTAAAGTCAGTTCTTGAGAATCTTGGTCAGACCATATGACGACCATGTAGGATTGGTGTCTGAAATGGTCTTGAGGAAAGGACCACACAGATTGAGTGGACCTGTCCAGTCAGTTCACGCATTTGTCAGTAATAGGAGTATAACTTAATAGTATGACAATAAAATTGAAATTTAAATAATAATTATCGTAGGTACAAAAACAGCATTTGTCGGCAGCGTTCAGAATGCCTTGCATCCCTCGGAATACCTGGGCATCCCTCGGGATGCGTCGGCAGAAGAGTTACGACTGTTGTGAAATAACGCGCGAGCGCGATGTCGCGTCGAAACGCTTGCGTGCCTAAGGACGTCGGGGTATGCTTAAGGATACAGTGGTATCGTTGCCGTCAGTATGTGTTTGCATGTGGTGATGTCGAAGGATGCCGTGCCGTGGCTCTAGTGGGCGCATGCCTTATGAATTCAGACAAGTGTAATCGTAAATTGCGCCCTGCAATTTTCGCAAATACCTATCTCAAAAACTAGACGTCCTAGGTCAAAAATAATGACTTCATCCCCCCTTGTATCACACCCCTCCCGTAATGTTTGTTTCTGTAATTGATCTTGTGTATCCTCGACCTTGACCGTGACCTTTGTCAAAAAAAATATTTACAGTTAGTGGCACGCAACTTTGCTACAAAACAGCAGCGCACCATGCCGTGCGCATCGTAAAACCTGCGGTGTCCGTTTCGACCGCGCGGCCACGGCGAAATTTAAAAAAAAAAACCACGCCAAGATTTTGTAAAAATTTGTAGAAGTTGATTCCCAAAACCATAAATTTGTCAAAGTTATGGTTAAAAAGTTATAAGGGTTTGAACGTGGCCGCGCCATTGAAACGCGGCGAACCGCGCGGCCACGGAGATCTTTAAAACTAAGCGTTGCAGAGATCTGAAATTCAGGTAAATAACAGATTGAATTTGTAAAAAATTTGTAAAAATATAGAAAACAATCCTAGGTTTATATTTTGGGAGTTATAAGACTAAAACTCCATGGCCGCGCCATCGAAACGATGAAAAATACGTTGTCGCCGATATCTCGCTGAAAAAGCATCGCAGGGGTCTGAAGTTTTTTGTAAAACGTAGATTTGAATTTGTCGAAACTTGTAAAAATACTACAAAAAATCCTAGGTTTATGTTTCAGGAGCTGTAAGACTAAAACCTCATGGCCGCGCCATTGAAACGGTAAAAAAACACGTTATCGCCGATATCTCGCTGAAAAAGCATCGTAGGGGTCTGAAGTTTTTTGTAAAACCTAGATTTGAATTTGTCGAAACTTGTAAAAATACTACAAAAAATCCTAGGCTAATATTTCAGGAGCTGTAGTACGGTATCGCGTAGAAATAAGTCGTGATTATTTATCGAAGAAAGTAATTGTAAAGCGAGTTTTTTGTAAACAACACCAATTAATATGTAAAACTACCGATACTAGGCAAAAAACATGTATTTTTTCGGTATTTATAACTTTCAATACGTTTTGAATATTTCGATAGGGTGACCATGGCTTTTTGTTTACAGAAAACTTTCCACCTATCGTTTTGGAAATTGTATCTCAAGGATTCTAAATTAAATTAAAATGAAACGACAAGATACAAAAAACATATTTATATTTCTTTTATAATCATATAAATCACAGATTATTTACTTACCCTAACACATATATTTCTTTCAAACTCACAAATCACAGATTATTTACTTATACTTTCTTTCAAAGTCACAAATCACAGATTATTTGCTTATACTTACTTTACTATATATATTTCTTTCAAAGTCACAAATCACAGATTATTTACTTAGAATAAGATATTTTTTTTATTAATACGACCTCAGGGCCAAGGACTTTCTGGAACATTTGTCGAAATCTTGCAAAAAAATTGACATTTCAAACAAACCAAAACTATAATAATGAGGTACTCGCCAATATTTTTGGGATTTCGACCGGTTCCTTGGGTCATGAATAAAACTTGTTACCTATGGGAGCTTATTCCCACTGTATAGTTTAATTTTACCCTGTTTTTTATTATTTAATCATCATCTATTAGACCATATGTTAAATTATGAATTGTCAGAGGTTGTTCAGAACTTGCGTGCGTTCCGGTTTTATTATCGTCGTAACAAATCATTATGGAATTATTTACTAAGCAATGACACTTGTAATGACCAATCAGACCTACAACCGGGGGGACATATTCCACAGCACCTATCAGTCCATATTTTTTTTGCTTTATTTTGATGTAATGAGGTGTTTCTTGGAGCATAATTTTGTCTGTGCTATTGAGATCAAATAAAATAATATTACTCAATTCGTACGTAAATCTCTTGGTTTCGTTGTTACATTTTAAATAAAAATTTTAAATTGGAGTCATCGATAATGACGGCATCTTCCAGTCCACCGATTCCGAATAAATTTATGATTTCCATATTAATTGACAAAAATACTATGGTTCTTTTTGAGTTGTTGGCGCATGTTTCGATTAAACATTCTGTAGTTACATTGGCACTGTACAAATCCTCTAAAAGTATGTGTTCAAATATAAAAGCCATATTACTATCGCATCCATATGTATTGTTATCCCTTTTGTAATATTGAGTAATGATTTCCTCTCGTAGTTTATAAGCACTATTTAAATTTAACGATTCTGCTAATATTTTTATAAATCCGCGGATTAATTTGTTTGTGCATGTATTAAATATTTGTTGAATGTGCACGTTTTTTTGGTATGCAAATGCTAACAAAAAGAAAACTGAATCAAACGCACACGTATTCGTAAAATTCATACTTTTATTAACAGAATTTACTAAATTCCCATTTCGCAAAAACAATACTGAGATATTCTTCGCAGAATATCCCTCTCCACCCCAGTTTTCAGTATATGAAGGCTTTTCTGTAAATATGGAATCAGAAGAAAATGATTGTTTTGTGTTTATTTTAATTTTTTTACACTGCTTATTATTATTTTTTTGTAATTTCCTTTTTCGGCCCTTGATTGTTTGCTTTTTTGTATTTGCTAGAGTTATATTAAGATTTGTCGCAGCTATTTTTGTCTCCCCTAATATAAAATTGTAGTGAATTTGTATAAATTCATCCACGTTGTATTTATGCAGACGTGTTTCAAATAATAAGTGTTTTAAAGTTTTGAAATAACTTTCAATAGCTGACGATGTTGGCGACTTATTTTCTGATTTGTAAAAAGGACACATGACATTGCTCCACAGAGGCAGTTTGATCATTAACCTTTTAAGAGTTGATACTAGATTGGGTAAGTAATAGTCATTTGGTTTTTCTGTTTTATTCTTTGTTTGATCCAACATTTTTTCTTTATTCACAAGTTCATCAAACCAATCTAAAATATTGTCATCGTCGGTTATTATAACATAATCATCACAGAAATCTTTTTTGTCGTTTTTTTCAACTGGGTCTTCTATCTTGACCAACAAAGATTTGAGGTATTTCATAGAAATTTTACAAGTCTCATTGTTTGTGAATTCATATTTGAAAGTACAAATTTTTATAATATGACAAAGCACATTTTTTATTATTTCAAAATTTTCGCACTCTTTCACAAATAAAATACTGCGAATGTAAAACATTTTAATATTTATATCAACGTTATCGAAGCATCGCAAGGTGTATACGTTTTTGACAAAATGACTTGTGTCTAATCTTAGGAATACTTGAGGCTTTTACTCGTTAAAACTAGAAATGATTGTCGTAGATAGTCTCGGAATGTTTGAAAATTAGTAAAAGCCTGAACGTTTGCTGCTATTAAGGTCAAATCAGTAAAATTGCTGCCATACTGCTGAGTGGAATCAATACATAAGAACATTATTATTGAGAGAAAACGTCATTTGAGCCGAGAAGAAATGATCAGAGCCGTGGGAATGTTGGAAGCTGATTCTCGGCAACGCGCTGTGACAATCGCTCTGTGCTCTACGCAGTGTTATAAGTCGACTTTGGACACGTTACCGCATCACTGGCAGCGTGGCTGAGCGACATGGAGGACAAGTTCGCATTACCACAGGCAGACTAGATCGTTACACACAAATTACTGTTCGACGAAATCGTACAATGACCGCGATGATATTGCTTACGAAGCTTCATACCTCTTCAGGGATGTTAATAAGTGATCAAACCATAAGAAATCGCTTGCATGAAGTCAATCTACGTTCCCGAAGGCCGCTACGTGTACCACCTATTGAGCCCTGCAATCACAGAGCCGATTTAGAATGGGCTCGTGAACGAAGAAATTGCGCAGAAGAAGAGTAGCGTTTTGTGTGTTTTTTTGACGAATCTCGCTTTGGTATGAGGCCAAATACTAGACGTACACTGTATTGGAGGGACCCCTGGACGCCAAGAACGTTTAAAATCAATCAAGGAAGTCCATGTATACAGTGGTGGAACATATGGGCGGGTATTTGGATCGGTGGAAGAACCCAACTGATTTGGATCAGAGGCAATCTCAATGCACAGATTTACGCTGGAAACGATTGTATCAGATGTTGTCATTCCTTTGCGGACCCAATTTGGTGCTTCATTTCTGCTTATGCATGACAATGCACGGCCACACACTGCCAGAGTCGTTGCAAACACACTTGCCGCATTTAATATCAACACCTACCATGGCCTCCTCAATCGCCTGACTTGAATCCCATTGAGCACGGATGGGATATGCTTCAAAGACGAGCTCTGCCAAATATGGATGCCGTGCACACCAGAAAATCCTTTGCGCCTGTTACAAGGACGGCCATACCGCGCCGTGGTTTGCGATGAACTAGTATCGAATCGCTTCGATTGTGTTATACGCGTTAACGGTGGAAATATTGACTACTAATTGTTTATTTCACGCAATAAAAAACCTTTAAATAATAAATAAATAATATAAGACGTTTATTTTCTCTACACAAGTTATGTACCTACTTAATGCTAGTGTTTGACAATAGTGCACGAACAAGGAGCTAACTTTGTGAGAGACTGGTGCCTGAAGTAGGTTTAAATAAAAACCTGTATTACAGGTCACCAGGGCCCTCCCGCGGCTAGATGCCTGTGATATGGACCATAATGACAATGTATACTTAACTAACGTTGAATTAAGAACATTAATAAAATAAAATAAAATTAAAATTAAAAATACAAAAAAAAAGAGTTAGTGGAAATACCAGTGTGTGTGAGTGCGTGAGTAACTAGAGGAAGTGTAAAAAGAGATGTGAGAGGTTGATTGAGTGAGTGTGGTGTGAGTATGGATGATGGTACCTATGTATGTACAAGCAGCAGTGGGGATGAATAGTAGTAGAGGTAGTCTATCTGAGAGGGATCAACAAATTCTCCGTTCCCTGATAATCTAGTGTTTTCAAGTACGTAGTCACTGAATTTTTACATTTGTGTTTCGTTTGAGGATATATATTAAGGGTGCTATTTAGCTTATTGTACAGATATGGCCCAAGAAAGAAGAAGAAATTACGCGAGTGAGCAGAACTGGAACGATGCGTCTGGCATACTCTGCCTTTTCGGCGCTTATCTTTATACAGATACGGATCATATTGCAACATGGAGTGTTCCTTAAGCACAGTACGCAATATGAAGGTTTGCTTAACAGTGAGTATATCCCAGTCCCTAAAAAGATCCACGGTTGGGAATAGGTAGGGGAGACCAGCGCCAACTTTGAGAATAGCACGCTGTGCCCTCTCAACTTCAATAAGATGAGTCTTGGCGGAACCTCCCCAAGATGTAATGCAGTATTCTATTAGGGACTGGCATAAAGCATCGTAAACCATCTTAATAACCCGCCGGTCCGCTGCGTGTCTAAGGGTTTTGAAGATGTAGATTATTTTACGGAGCCGGGTTACAAGGACGTTCATATGCGGTTTGAAGGTCAGGAATTGGTCTATAATGATACCAAGATATTTTATATGATCAGTTCTCTGGAGAACGGGACAGGAGCACAATGAGGTGATACCAGGAATACAAGCATGACAATAAATGCTAAGATATGACTGAGGAAGTTGATTTGACCTATGGGCAAAAGTGACATATTTCGTTTTATTAACATTAAGCGTCAGAACATTCGACCGGAGCCATTCGCAAACTTTGTTAAAACCTTTTTGGGCAGTGTCAAAAACCTCCTCCCAGATCCGTCCACTAAAAAAGAGGGCAGTATCATCCGCAAAAGTAAAAATTTTGCCCTTAAGGAGCTGGAGTTGGCAGAGGCTGTTGATATATACCAAGAATAAGGTTGGGCCGAGTATGCTACCCTGTGGCACACCGAAGCGATGTGGCAATGAGGTATGCTACCCTGTGGCACACCGAAGCGATGTGGCAGCGATGTGGCGATGAGGCATGTATCGAATTCGGAGTCCGGATTGACTATTGTCAATCCGGACTCTTTGCTTTCTGCCTGTAAGGTAGTCCCTCATCAATTTTAAAGGAATACCTCTTACACCAAACCCTTCCAACTTTTTGAGAAGGTGCGGGACAGAGACTGTGTCGAAGGCTTTTGCCAGATCAAGGAACACAGTCAAACATTTTTTCCTTTGGTCGACGTTTGTAATGATGGAGTGTAAGAGATCATGTACCGCGTCATTGGTTGACTTGTTACGTCGAAAACCATATTGATTGGGTGAAAGAAAATTATTGGTTTCTAGGTAGTTTGTTAGTCGACGGTTTATAAGTCGTTCCAAGATCTTGGACAGAGTTGGTAAGATGGAGATAGGACGGTAGTTATCGACACAGTCTCTCTTCCCCCCCTTGTATATAGGTTTGATAAGAGCTAATTTAAATGCTCGAGGGAAAACACCTGTCGCCAAAGCCAATTTGCAAATGTGCGTAATAGGAGTGGTAAGAAAGTGAATGTACCTCTTTAAGATCTGGCCAGATATCTGGTCAACTCCTACAGCACACTTCTCCCTCAAATCATTGATTAGTAAACGTACTTCTTCTTCATCAGGGGGGAGCATGACAAATTAATTGAGGGGTGGTTCGGCATCATAAGATATTGGCATATTCTGCGTTAAATTGGTACTACGCTCCGCAAGCTTTCTGCCCACGCTGGCAAAGAAATTATTCACGCTATTAATATCTTATCCTTGTTTACGGATGTAATGAGACAGGAAGAAAGATCAACTGATTTGCTTGTGCCACTTATCTTTTTAATTGCATCCCATAGCTGCTTTTTATTACCCTTTGCATTTTCGATCTCTTTTTTATCGTGGTTTCGTTTTGCTTTTTTGATACAAAAATTAGTTAGTTACAAAAATTTCGATAACGTTTATAGGTTAGCTTAAGAATTTCATTTTCAGGTTCGCGTTTAAGTTTTTTATGTAGTTTATCTCTGTTTCTCATGCACCGAAGCAACCCTTTGGTGATCCACGGTTTGCTGATCTGTTGTCTTCTGGGAATTTTTATCAGACTAGAGTTATTATTTATAGCAGTGGAAAGGTACGACACAAGTAGGTCGGTAGCGATATTAGCATCCTTACTTTCAAGAATGGGTTGAAAATTAGTATTCTGTGTAGTGTGATCGAGAGATTCAAAGTTAATTGAATACGCCGTTTTACTGCAATAATCCGGGCGAGCATCCAGATCCAAACTAAGTGCAACAGTTTCGTGATCTGTAATTGATGACTCGATCACGAAACACTTAGCGTCTAGTTTTGTTTTTAACATTAAGTGATCCAGGCACGTACGTCCGTGCGTAAGTGTAGTATGACCTGGGAGCAAACAGTGACTTGCTAAGACGTTAAGATATTCCTGCGAACGCTTGTCCGGACTGTTAGGAGCTATATCGATATTTATATCGCCGCAGAGAACAATATTTTTAAACCCACTTGATTTTGCGAGAAGAGAGTCAATCGACCTAATGAAGTTGTTAGTGTTGGCTTGACTCGGGGGCGGTAGATTGCGATAATACAGGTTTCCGAGTTTATTTTAAGCAGAAGACAGTTGGCGTCACTAACCTCTGGTTCTTCGACAATTACTGCGAGGTTCTTGTTGTTGTTCTTTAAAACTCTTATTTTTACCTTTTTATCACATTTTAATGTCAGGATTAACTCAGGTAAAAAATCCGGCATAATATATGCAAAAATCGCGAAAAGTCATTATTAATGCAAAAGCAGATTACTTCATCGATCTACACATACGAAACCATTTTATTTAATCAATCTAAATAGACATTTTTATTTAATTTCAATAGGGAAATAATACATATTTTTTAAATACCTTGATCCCTAGACACTTTTGATGTATGACTAAACACACACACACACACCTTTACTATAATTTGCGTAATATCACACCACAAGTGCCTGTAGGTAATAAAAAAGTTATCTTGGAAGCATTACTTGTATACGAATTTCTGCTATAAAGGTCTTCAGCAGCCTAATTACGTAACACACTATCTATCACAATCTGAATCATTTTGAAGCCTATTGCTAAACCATTGTTTCATATGTTCGAAAAAATTGTCTGCTCAACAAAGTAAATAACGCAATGTATGTTGTTGAACTGTCAAAATGAAACCCATTCCTACTGTTAGTGTGTTACGTAATTACCCCGCAGGTTTAAAAATAGTAGCACATAGTCTCGACGAAATAAGGGATTACCAATTTTTTTTTTTTCGGAGAAATTTTTCCCACAATTTCTTCTTTGGCAAATACATGGGTACCCGTTTTTTTTTGCAGTCAGCTGCAAAAAAAAAAAGCTGCGCAACGGGGAATATTAATTAATTTTTTTTTTTTTTTTAAAAACCTTGCCCCACACTAGGAATTTCTCCTGTATTGTGGGTGCGTTTACAAACATTTAAAACTCACATACACAAACAGCCAGACCCGGAACAACTACTTGTAGGTCATACAAATATTTGTTCCGTGCGGGAATCGAACCCGCGACACGCAGCGCAGCAGTCAATCGCTTAACCACTGCGCCAACCGTGCCGTCAATTATGCGTAAAAGAAGTCGCTTTTTTACAAAAAATGTATGGATAGTGACAGCTAGCTATCAAATTCTTGGACGTTGGATAGCAGCGCCACCTGAAGTGAGAAAGTGGAAGTTTTTATCCTCATTACGCCGCTGGTTTCATGGCAAACTTACATGACGAATGGTAAATCAACAATATTTGCGTATTTTTTTAAAATATTGTTCGGCTTATTTCTTGTTTCAGATAATTATCTCTAAGCTTTTAGTTCGACAGAACCGTAAGGAGTTCTTAAAAACTCGGCTGCACGCATATAGAATCACATTTTGTTATTCGAAACTATCTGCTAAGTTCACCCTCTTAAAGAACTGAATAGTAATTAAGTACCTTCAAGCTTCAACTTTATTATGCAGAGAGAATAGATGAGATATAATAAAACTACAAAAAACTAACAACAATACCATTTATTTGGTTATACAGATTTTTACATATAGCAACAATAATAGGATAGTTTTACTAATTTTGTCTCACATTATAAGTGATCAAAAGTGAACAGTATATTGCGTCTAAATGCTAAACCTTTCGAAACACTAGTATATATTATATCTATTAAATATATATTCATACATATTATTATAAATTAAATTAACAAAACATTCGTAAAATGGAAGACAATTTTGGAAGACTTCGAAGATATAATTTATATTATTTTGACACTGAAAATATATTTCCCTTAATCTAAATAAGTATACTTACAACCTACGCAAAATGGAAGCACTGCGATTCGGTTGTTAATTTTATTTTTAAGTGACATCTATAGGCAGAAAAAGTAAACTACTTTGCTAGCGTACTGCCATCTGTTATAGAGTAGTAGAAAGAAGATTCTATCCTTTTTAAACCAAAAATATGCAATAGAAGCACAAGTAGCTCAGCTTATGACATTCACACGCTACATATTTACACATTATTAATTTAATAATTTGACTGATAGTGTCATTTCAATTTTGAAATAAATATTTATTTTAATAACTTCTGCTATTGGCCGCTAGAATGCTAATTCAAAATAATTCTCGCCCGAAAATGTATTAATTTATCTATTATTACCACAAACACCTATTAACTTTAACCCACCTTTGAGATTATTTCTCCGTCACAAACTATTCTACTCTTTCTATTGTCATCGTCACATCGTATTTTTTGTATATTTACATTCTTATATGTACGTCTTAGACTATACTATCAAAGAAACTATATTAAGTATTGTTAAACAAACCGAGTACATATTACAATAAATTAAGAATAGATGTAAATTGTAAATATATTAGTAGATAAACGGAAGTAATCTCATAAATAGGGTTGAATTATAGGAGTATTTTCTTATAATTCAACAAAATTAAATAAATTCACAAGAATATAAAATAATGATAGGTACACTTATCCTAAATTACATCTAAACACCGAGACACGGATCTAACACTGATAAAATGAATAATTATAATTTATTGCAGTATTACACATGAAATTATTCTTCCTAACATTATTTAACACAACGCCATCTTTTGCCGAAACAGAAACATTTGCTTAAACTACTCGTCACAAGATAGCGCTAGTTATTTATTTTTAAATTATTTTATGTCTCCAAGACGTGCCTTTGGCAGTAACTAAAAATATTTTATTTTTTCATTAAGCACCAAAAAGCTGTAAACTACAATGCGCTTTACAACACATAAAAATTTAACAATACTCTTTAATTGGCAAAACGGGAGATATGTTTTGTATATAAATAATGTGATTTTGATATCAATAAATATATATTTATTTTATACCTAACATACATTTTTATACAGAGTGAACGATAAAAATAACAATTTAATAATTTTGTAAAAATATTTTTATAATTTAGGTATCATTCACTTCGTACGCTATGCGTTATAAATAATCTAAATATATAAATAGTCTGCAGAAAATAAATGTATAGCTCTCGAAGAAAACACTCACTTAATTTTAGATTACCTAATAGACATCAATCATTGATAGGTATTCCATTCTAGTATCAGTAACCTACTGTACGAACCACAGAACAGAAAAAGTACGAATGATCTTACGTTCATGTAATTATTTCAAATCAATGATCGATGTCTATTTTAATTGTAAATATTTAATATCTAAATAGACATTATTATCACTATCGCTACACACATATATCATCCGTACCATTTACTAAACATTTACCTCATACAATACACACGCACACACATAATTCTTTTGCACACACACTCTCATACACCACAATCTACTAAATACATTTTTTCAACAACATTGCCAAACGTTATCAGAAAATACTACACTACACATCCAAATGACCAATTAGACAATTTGAGCTTTATAATCTCATTTCTTTATAACCCTATTCCAACGTACCCTATTTGAAAATATATTTTCATTGTCAATATAAATATTATATGATATATAAATATTTATGTGAAGGGACCAACATTAAATAAATAGTTATATTTATTTTATAATAATTTAAGAGACGGCTCGTTACACTCTCATAGACGAAAACATTATATTTTAGAATTATTTAACGTTTCGGGAAGACAGTGGACCGCTAAGAGGAGATGAAGAAATTCACGTTTATTCTTAAAAAGAGCAATGGATAAATATTATTGGAACTCTCAAGATATTTACTAAGGTATTTGTTCAGATAAATCGTAATTATTAATTCTTGTTCGAAAAGTCACGTCGAATTTGAAGATTCGTAAGAGAAAAAGCTGGGGATGTAACTATTTTATATTAAAAAGTAAAAAATGTGTCGTTGTTGATTTTACTAGAAATACTAATTTCTATATCGACATATCTGTCAAGACATGTCGAGATGCTAATTAAAATAAGAAACACTAAAATCGTTCTAAAATCAGCTAAAATTTTTAAATTACTTATTCGAACGAACAAGACACACTCGGCCAATGTATAAATTCATTCAAAAACCAATCAATTCCATTGTTTTGTAAAACTTTCCAATTCGACAACAAAATACAAAATTTTAGTTAAATTACATGAACTTAGTTTAGCTACTCCTCAATAGATGGCGACAGTGTGAAGCTTGTAGTCAAGTTATCATTATAATGAGTGAATATTCTATCCTCCCGCGCATACCTAACATTTGCTATGCATTTTTACAGCAGATAACATCTAGATAAATAAATCACTAGATCATTTGATACATGTACGTAACATAAATTGTTTAAAAATACATATTATTTGGGTAACGGCGGCGAAGATTCCTCCAATAAAAATGACATATCATCAAAACGCACGATTGATAAACACGTAAGACTTTAAAGGACAACGAGAGAATATTTAAAAGTCACATTTAACACCTAGAATTATTTAAACATTTCCAGAAAACGACAAAACAGTCAAGTATCACCCACCTCTTCATAAATTTCCCTTTCAAAACCAAGAACATTGTCTCCGCCGTTACCAATAATTAAAGCTTTATTCTACAATGATGTCCTGTCCGAGACGGTCCATTTCCGCGAGCATGAAGTCTACGTCCTTCTCGGTGACGGCAGCTGATGAGATGATGCTACGGTAGAAGTTGGGGCGGCGGTCGTCGGGCTGATACCCGACCATCAGAGTTCCCGACTGCATCATCTTGCCCTTCAGTTTGGCACACACCTGGAATTGTCAAGATAGTTGCGCTATTAGATACTAGATGGCGTTACGTGTGTTTCTCGCATAGACAACCTCATGTTGCCCGCTACGGATGCGCCGGTTTTGGGTATTGAAATCATTTGACCGTGGAAATAAGATATTTTCTAATCAAAACGCTAAACAAAGTGAGTCGTCAGGTCATTTACAGAGATGAAATTTCATTATCAGTCTACTTGCGAAATTCTGATGAAAAATTGCAGTAAAATAGGTACAGAATATTCATAATTCACGGTAAAATGTTGGGTATCTACCTATGTATTTCAATAAACAACTATAATGTTCAATAGAAGATTGAAATATATCCGTTTACGTAGGTATTTTAGTTGTATGGGTAGGTATCAATAAACCCCACAAGTAGTTACTTACTTATAATAGCTTAGGACACCATTTCTTCGTTTTTTTTTCCAATAGCTATCGTCATGGATTCTTGTATTCTTATTTTATTCTCCTTATAATATTAACATACCCCGAAACATCATATTAAGTACCTACAGTAAGCTATCATAACATTCTTAGCTCTTTCATTAACTCTAAAACAATTCACGAAAAAAAAAGTTTTCATCTGCCAACCTTCCCCAACTTGATCTCCTTATGCGCATCATGAGGCACTCCCCTCAGCTGCTTCGGAAGGTACCAGAAGGACACGTTCACCATCTCGGGCTCCAGGATGAGGTGGAACTTATCCGGCTGCTCCTTGATGCGGCGCACCTGGTACTCCGCCAGCTCCATGAGGCGGTCCATGTGGCGCTCGAAACCGGAGGTGCCCTGGGGAAGAGGGGTCCTTGGGTTAAGACTTTTTCTACAGAAAAAGTCAACTTCTTATCTACAGTTAAGGGGGAAGCGCAAGGGTAGCCCGCGAAATTCAAATTTTCTTACGTTTTTTTCAATTTGAAGGTCAATGTCAGGCTGTATTTTGATTAAAATATGATTCGCGGCCGTAACAAATATGGCTTTACAGAATTATATTCATTAAAATCAGCAATACATCTCGCTAAGTTCATACGAGTATTACTGTATTGAATTACTATTTCATGAAATCATGACATTTGACACCAATTCTAACTTAAGGAACAACTCCTTAAGTTAGAATTGCTGATTCTAATGATTATAATTCTGTAAATCCATATTTGTTACGGCCGCAAATAATATTTTAATCAAAATACAACCTGACAGTGACCTGCAAATTGCAAAAAACGTAAGAAAATTTGAATTTCGCGGGCTACCCTGAAGGTTCCGCCTTAACACATTCCGGCGCGGTAACGGCTGTAACCGTATTTTAAAAGTTCGTGGACTGACAGTACGGCCACAGCCGTATAGTTAGCTACTTTTTTTACGTCAAACACAGCTGCCGCAGTGTAAAATTTATTTGCTTATTGTATAGACTTTATGCTTAATGCAATAAGGCTGAAATCACGTCGATTTATTGTCAAAAACAAGTTGTTTACGTGCTCTCAATGTGTGCCATACCCTCAAATAAACAGATTTCATCCACAATGCTAGTACGGCTACAACCGGGTTGGTTACTATGAAATGTCATACTACTGGAAAGTCAGTGTCACGCTAGCAACGGTCAGAGTTGGGTTAGGTTAGGTTAGGTTAGGTTAGTGTGGGCGTCGGTTTGCGCGGGAAAATTACCGACAACCAAAGCTCGCGGTAAGTGATAACTATTGACTTCTTAGCCTAAACATTGGCAAATACTTATGTTTTATCTGATATTAGATGCTTCATTTTACGTGAGTGTTGCATATTTTCAACATGAAATCTGTTATTTTATAGATGAGTTGGCGCAAAGTTGATGATGATCGCATTATGAAGCTTTTAGATGACACGTCTACGCCTGAAGTATCTTGTTCAGAGGAAGACCCTTATTGTGACGACGGAGAATATGGCTCTGATAAAGATTTTGAGCCGGATTACAACGAGCTTTCTTCCGATTCGGACGGCCTACAAAAGAGACAGCGCCGTGCAAATTTGAGTGTGCAGCATTCAACCAGACATGAAATAACAGGGCAATCTGATACAGATGTGGAAGACGAGGTGAGTGACGTTGATACCGGTTTACTGGATGACTATATTCCTGTTGTCGACAGAACCCTAATCCCAGACTACAGCCCAGCTCACAGCCAAACTTCGCTTGACCAAACAAATTTTACTCCTGGATTGTCACCAACAAATATACAGCAAAATATAGTTATTGCCGAAGTACATAGACCAGAATATGTTGAGCCGAATAAAAACTCCACCTCAAGCCAAAGTGTGGAAAAGTCTTTGCAGTTACCAACCTTGATCCATGTGTTAGGTAGCTCAGTTGATATTCAGTACGAGAAAACAACTAGCGATAATCAACCTGCAGAGAATCCCAGAATATCGTCTAATCACGATGAAATTACTACAATTGCAACTGAAGTTTTCGATGAGCCCCAACTTTCATCTAAACAAACATGTCTACAAGAAAGTGAAGCAGCCCTACCAGCCACTAGAAGAGGTGTATCTCCTATACTTCTATCAGATGATATATGGCATGAGACTACGGAACCTATTCCAGTATTTGATTTTGACTATTTATCTGCCGGTCTTCGCGTAGGCATTGACGAAAATCTTTCAGAACTTGATATGTTCAAATTAATGTTTTCTGACGAACTGCTGGAGTATCTGGTATCACAGACAAACTTTTATGGATTAAACTTGACTTTCACGGAAAGACCGCATACAAGAAATAGTAGAAAACAAGTTTTTCGTCACGTAGATAAGGAGGAAATGCTTGCCTTTCTTGGTCTATGCCTCTTGCAAGGGCAATGCAGCATTCCGAATACGAGGTCCCTGTTTTCGTACTCGAATGCCCTATATTACCATCCGTATTTTTCTTACACAATGTCTCAACGGAGGTTTGCACAAATTTTGAGATGTGTATACATAGGTGAAATTGGCGCACAGCGGGAGAAGAAAGTTGTGGACTTTATCGAGGCATTGTGTAACAACTTTCGCAGGGTGTATGGACCAAATAAAGAGTTGTCCCTGGACGAGTCCCTGGTCCTGTTCAGAGGTAGACTCGATTTTCGTCAGTACATCAAAAACAAGAAGGCTCGTTATGGAATCAAATTTTATGAGTTGACATCTTCAGATGGATTTGTTCTGAACATAATAATGTACAGTGGAAAGGAGGAAGACACAGATGTGACGACAAAGAAAACCGAAAAGATAGTAATGAAGCTGCTAAACCCATATCTGATGAAAGGACATCACGTTTATATGGATAATTTCTATAATGACGTTGAGCTGAGCCAAAAACTTTTAAGACTGCGGACTCATACTTGCGGTACATTGAGAAAAAGCAGAGTTTCTAATCCAAAGGTTTTTACCAATGCTAAATTGAAGAAGGGCGAACATTTATGGCGTCGTAAAGGGAATGTTTACGTGTCTGTGTGGAAAGACAAAAGGCCTGTTTATGTAATTACTACCATCAACCATCCAAAATTGCAATGGGTGTCCAACCGATTTGGCAAATATTCAAATAAGCCTAAAGAAGTGGCTAAATATAATCAGTTCATGGGCGGAATAGACCGCAAAGACCAAATGGTTTCTTAATATTCGTCACCACAAAAAACCATTCGGTGGTACAAGAAGGTATTTTTTCACATGTTTGACGTGACAACGTGGAATGCTTTTTATATTTATAAGAAATACTTCAAACCGGATGGCAGGTACGAATTCCTTGACTTCCGAGACGCTTTGATAAAACAAATGACCAAAGTTGACAAAAAACTCTCAGGAAGGGACTTGGTGAGACTTGGCAGTATATATGCTAGCAGAAAAACAAATACTGCACAACCAGAAACCTCAGCAGAGTCACAAGTCATTTCTGGCGGACACTGGCCTGAACTGATTCCATGCTCTGCAGGCGCTAAACGAAAGTTTAAGTTTCTGAACTGCAAGCTTTGCACCAAAAAAAAAGTTAGACGTGAAACAAGATATAGGTGCAAGGGTTGTGAAAGTAATACTCCTCTTTTCCCTGATTGCTTCGAAGAGTGGCATGCTATAGAGGATGCCAAAGATAATTGAAATTGTGATTTAACATTTTGCATAAGACTGATTTAACTGATTCCAAACAAATGAGACTGATTAAAATATATGTAAAATTAAGCTAAAACAAAATAATATTTTGTAAAAGATTTTTATTCGTTATTAATTTGATAAGTTATGTATGACATACTTCTAATAATAAAAAACCTTTGATTGAATTGAAATGTATTATTAATTATAAACACCATTTGATGCCATAGCAGCCAGATAGTACATAAAAACTAAAGTCTAACCTCTAACGGTCATAGCCGTATTGTCATTAGTATTTGCAGATTGTCACTTGAGATGGTCAGTACGGCCACAGATGTGTTACTGCTGGTGCCGTACTTGCGCGTGCTATATGTAATATTGCATACAGTTGTGTCAGTACGGCTTAAACCGTTAAACGGTTGTACCCGTACTGACGAATAACAAAGATTTTATTTCATACGACCCTGACAGTACGGCTATATACGGATACGGTTGTAGCCGTCTTCCGCCCTATGTAGACGATTTGATTTTCCGTGATATTGTAAGTACGGTTGTGACAGTATTGTGATTTTGTATGAAAAATTCTACTGTCTTTCCGTAATAAAGGACCGCGCCGGAAGGTGTTAAGAAGTTTCTAGTTTACTTTTGAGTGGGCCCCGGCAGCGAGCAATACATCAAACAACACACGTTGACTCGTGGCACGCTCTAAACAACTTCTTTCATTTGTTTTTTCCGCAGTCGCTGTCGCAAGACGCGTGTCACTCGAGCGTCTAGCTCGTGGCCACAGGGCCGGGTTAAGATAGATAATTTGATTTCAAGCATGTTGATTCTTATTGTTAAACTGTATAAAGTTCTTAACCGAGTGTTCAGAGTGAAAAGGTGCAAATGTTGTTTTTTTTCCCTACAAGATGTTCGAAAACTCCAATTGTCCGGGCAACAGTTCCATGTTTTGTTAAAAAATCCTTATAAAATGAACAATAAAAATTAGAAAATTAACAAATCGGTCCAGCTGTTCTCAAATGACGCGCTTACCAACGAACAGCATTTAACAAATTTTTATTTTATAGATAGGTAACTGAAAGATAAATCTAACAACATGGACGCTTAGCTCTTATATCTAATGATGCCTGTCTATGTGTCTTCGTTGAAAAAGTCTACACAGTGAATATACCTTTTAGGAAATATCCACAAAAACCTATCACAAACATACCTTCCCACGCCACTGCAGCCACAGCTTGAAGATATCATTGTGCCTTCCGCACTGGATCACCTTATCACCGGTGTCGTATTTGGGATCGTAGATCTTGTCAGTCATAAACAGGTACTCCGCTGACATCGCGTTGCAGTTCAGCAGAATGCCCTGGAAGGAGGAGGTGGTTTAAGAACAGACTCATAACAGAATCTACCAATAATATTGCCGATGCTGGGACACAAGCCTCCTCTCCCGTGACAGGGAGTGGGCTGTATTCCACCACGCGAGTAGTGTCACCATGTCTTTGAGTTTTTGGTTCTATAACATGGTATGCGGGTTTTGGCTTTCACCATTTTCATATTCGTAGCAGTACGCTTGCATTTTCCAAAGGAACAGACAGACGTGTGTCAGGATTGTCATTGATTGCGTAATAATACCTACTGCCCTACCCTGGGGTCAAACCTAAGACCCTGCGTACAGTAACTAGGCAGTCAATCGTCCATAAAATCTACAGGGTGTAAAAATAAGCATCACATAGCCGTCAACTACGCATTCTGTACATCAAACTAAGTAACATTGCACAAAAATAATTACTGGGAAACGAATTTTATTTTTGGTGTGAAAATTTGCTGTTTGCGGTAGTGCGGAATGTAACACACGCAAACATTTTAACTTATGGGTGCATGCAACGGTACAGGGACCGTGGGGGTATTTAAAGTTGTGTTACAACATTAAATACATGTTTACGTAAAAAAATGTGTGTAATAGTTTGAATTTCGCCTTCAATATCTCCGTAACCAGAAGGTTCCCAGATATAGCCCAGTACAAAAAAAAAAAAACACGTGTGGCACTCGGGGACTGCCGCGGTAAAGCTATTGCATAGCATTTTTTATCAACTTATGCAATTATAATTATTTATTTATTTTTTATTTATGCAGTATTTTTTTTTCTTTGATAGGTATTAATTCAAGTACAGTCGTACCATATACATACACGGTAAGCGAACGCTCGGCCAACCTACACGGTAGGCGGAGTGGGGGGTGTTAGGTTTTATTTTCGTTACGGAATTTCTTGATTCGGTCGCTGCGCTCAAAGCCCGCGATAAAAGCTATGCAATAGCTTAAAAATACAATGCCAGGAGTACAAGTGACTTTTGGCCTCGTTATGTGTCTTTTTATACTCGTTATATTAACTAGCAAACCAAATTGACAAAACATTGAGATTTTTGTACTATGTATGTATATCCAAAATAAATATAAATGTCATTCATACAAACCTTCCAGAATACATGTTTTAAATGATGGTGAAAACCGCATCAAAATCCGTTGTGTAGTTTAAAAAACCTAACGATCACACAGACAGCGACTTTGCGACTTTTATTTTTTATGTACCCATACTTAGTTAAATAACTACCTAAGTACTACACGATTTTGTATTAAAAGTACAGACTTATTATCATTTAAAACACTCATCCGAAAAACCCGTTAATAAATTAAAAATACCACAAACAACTAGAGCTAAACTCCTCAATCTGTGTATGAACAGCGAACCATAGAGTTTGTAGAGTATTATGTAGATTCGCTATCTGTCGCGCACAGCTGTTTGTCTGTGAATTTATATGTTAAACAGACAGACCCCTACTCCACCTCTAGAGAGAGTGTTGGCGGTAAAGGAGTAAGTTAGGATAGATATAATCATGGTATAATAATATACTTCGCCAGGTATAGCATTCCGAGACACAGTGGTCACGTGGGAGACAAGCCTACGTCATCACCGCTGTGTTACCAGTAGTGTGTAATAATAACTCCCCAACCGCCTTTATGACCTATGCGAATCCGATAAAACAATGAGGTTTTAACTAACAATTACCTTGGTATCCGTTTAAATTGAATTGTTACGTGTGATTAGAAAAACGAAACAACAATTTAAATGCTTTATATATATTTTTTAACAGAATGTTGACTGAAAATGTTTCCATAATTCGTGTTTTTTTGCAATAAAGTGGCAACTGGATAGTGACGTAAGCATGTGTCACTCCGGGAATGTCAGACCTTGTTTTTTTTTTAACCATGCGTACGAGTAAGTGTAGTCTAGTAGCCAATAGTTTCTTTTTTTAATGTAGGTACCTACGCACGATGCCGCACTTTATGAGCATGACTAGCTTAATTTTGTGTTGTTAGTGACGTACTGCTTGAGTTTGGCTAGAAGTATATTAAAAGAGGATTTGCTCTTGTTATCTGCTGGTAGATTGTTATTTCCTTACCTTCGTATTTCATATTTTTCCTGCCATATTGCGTCCGCGGGGGGTGTCTGTATTAGCTACTTTCATTATTTCGGTGGATTTATGCACTAAATTAGGCTCCAAGAATGGTGATCATGACCGGCACATGCTGGGCAGACAGACTCACTACGACCTTACTGTCCCGCTGGCTAGTATTTGTGCCCCGGCATGGTCTAATACCCCGGTATGGCAAGAGCTATTAAAGTGGTGGCCTTTTCATTACATAATCATTCTCCTGCCCATAAACAAATTTATTAGTGATCGGCACAAAGTCAAATCATTTATTTCAAATCGGCACATAAAAGGCACTTTTGAACGTCAAAATTTACAAAAAAATAGAATTGATTCTAGTTGCCCCTTCCAAAAGGTAGTTTCGTGTGGAGAAAATAGGGCAAGAAACGCCACCGTTACTCTTTTAAAATATTTTACAATATTATGTAGGTTCACATTAATCATATAATTATATGTGAAGACGATGCACCTAGAATGAGGCACAACATGTCTTTTTCATTTCTCATACACGGAAAGTAGTGTTTGTTTGATCCGAGTAGCGGGTGGAAGACGCTGCTCCCTGTCTTAGGGCGGGAAAAACTCATAGTAATTGCTTCCCTCTCTAGAGCGGGAATGAATTTGAAAAATAGAACTAAATTTGGTTAGGTAGTCGGCTGCGAAAGTTTTTACATAATTAAGTAAAATATCGATTAAAAGAAATGCCGGGGGCTTTAAGAGTGTATAAACAGCCAGTGTGAATTAAAAAAATACCTATTAAGGGGGATGCGCTAAGGTAGCCCGCGAAATTCAAATTTACTTACGTTTTTTTGCAATTTGCAGTGACCAAAAACATAACTGACGCAGAGCTGCAATTTGCAAAAAACCAAAGAATATTTGAATTTGGCGGGCTACAACTGTGGATCCACCTTAAGCGGGACGGCCCACGGCGGTGACGCGGTGTGTTCCATATTTAAAATTTAAAAAAGACTATATATTTTGGCGGGATACTAACTCTGTAAGCTTTCCTAACTTTGTTTTCTTCGGACTAAAGAAACTAAACGTGACATTGACTGAATGCACAAAGAGTGCGAAGCCACAAAAAAAAAATAACTGTATGCTGTACCGAAAAATATCAGTTTTAGAGACTAATATTTGATTAAAAATGAGTCTCATGCATTAATTATTAATAAACATTTTAGAAAAACTACTGTTTTTACTTTCCTTAAATTCGAAATGAAAAGAACACGGTTTAACACGGGTGAAAGTCATCAATTCCTACTCGGACTATAGCCGCCCTCGCTACGCTCGGGCGTCTAAATACCTCGTATGGGAATTGATTCCTTTCGACCCTTGTATAACAATCTACTATTCCTGCATACTTCTCTATCAGTCGTCATCTCTGTAGTCCCCCCCTTTCCATCCATATCATCTTCCACACAGTCCATCCATCTTTTCTTTGGTTTTCTCCTACTCTTATAGCCATTCTCATGCATACTCAAAACTTTTCTTACGACATTTTCCTCGGATCTTGCCTTCACATCACATGCCCATACCATGACAACCAATTCCCACACAACTTTTCCGTCACCGATGCCTTTCAGACTTCCTCTTGTAGCAGTATCTACATCGCCACATGCGAGCTACACGTCACAATGACGTCACGCAAGATCCTGCATCGCGCAAACAGAGTTTACCGCGCAACTAGCATATATACAACGTCCCGATATCAAACGTCGGGCAGTTGACCACCAGACACGACACCCGTCTGGTCGGAGGATCCTCCCTTTTCTATGGAGGTATGACTGAACTTTACACCCTGTTCCTCATACCTCTATACTCTTATGTACTCATTCGTGATTCTATCCATTCGTGTAACGCCACAAATCCCTCTTAGCAGTCTCATCTCAGCTGCATGCAATTGCCTTTCATTCATCCCTTTTGTGGCACAACATTCTGATCCATACAAGGCCTATCCATTACATACAGGACAATTTAAGTACATTTAGAATCCTATGACTAATTTCTCTCAGCTCTTCTTGCCCTCTCAAATAAAAAAATACAGTAAATCTCGAAAAACAAATAACTGACTATGCAGTGAATATGCTAAGCAATTGTAGACCTTATTCCATTAAAGTAAACCAAACAATTTAGCTTATAAATGGCTGTTCCACGTCAGAACAATATGCTTCATGATAAATTCCTGTGGACCCCGCCTACACTCCATGTTTGAGGTTAGGGATGTGACACTGTCGATAACGACAACACAATTTAAACAATTTAATAACTGGAACATTACGATTGATCGTAGCTATTGTCAGGGTTGGGCAGTATTTGAATTACTTGTAATTAAAATACGTAATTGAAATACAAATACGTATTTGGTATTTGTATTTCAATTACTTCCTTAAAATGTAATTTGGAATTCGTATTTCAAATACCTGACGACGAAGTATTTTGTAATTTGTATTTCAAATACTTGAGGTTTCAAAATACATTTTAACATTAAAATACATTTAACCTTCATTTAGCGATCGTGAGTATGAATGAGTGCGAGGCGAGAGTGCAATGATGGTAAAGCAGCTATTAGAGTTGGCAACACTGCACCTGTTATGTTACAAGTAACAAAAAGCATGAAATAATGGATGGAAGCAGCAAGAGTAGCACCACTAGTAAAGAAGATGATGATTTTATTGTTTTTGAGAACAGAGACAGTGATTAACCACAGACATCTAAAATAGAGTTAGAATTGGTCAGCTTCCTAAATGATAGAAGCAAAGAGCTTTCAATTCTTGAGCGCTATATAAATATAAAAAATGTGTTCATACAATTTAACACAAGTTTGTGCTCATCAAGACCTGTAGAAAGATTGTTTTCTTTAGCCGGTTTTATTCACTCTCCAACAAGAGGCTGTTTGTCTGACAGTACATTTAAAAATCTAGTGTTCATGAAAGGAAACTCTGGTTTTACTGATTAATTAATCTTGTTTTCCTCTACTTTTCAGCCCATACTGGTCCAGATTACTTATTTTTTCATTTTTGTTTTTTATTTTGTATTTCAATTAAAAAATAGCTAAAATACTGTATTTTGTATTTTATATTTCAAATACCTTACTTAAAGATATTTTGTATTTTGTATTTTAATTACTTGCGATACTGTATTTTGTAATTTGTATTTCAATTAAAGCAAAGCATGTATTTTGCCCAGCCCTGGGTATTGTTATACCTTTCTCAGCTCAGTCAGCTAAAACTGGAAATGTATAGCTTAATATGTCATCGTGTGTAACACAATAATTTATTCCCTTCAATTTGAATATTATCGATATAACGGAACCACAACCACATCCCTACCCTGTCACGAACGCGGAACATTTAATTAAATTCCTCTTCGTGACACTTGGCAACATATGTTGCCAATTTGGCCCTACCCTTATCACCTCAGCAAATGAAAACCAACCCTATCCTGTCAAAATTACGTCTCAAAATCTCTTGCGGTGTAATTATTACATTTCAGCAAGAATTACTGTCTCTTTGGTAAATGGAAATTGGACTTTGTTATAGGGCAATACGGTTGGAATTTCAAGCGTATGAAATGGTAAGGAATTCTGATATTTGTTCTGCTTACAAGTGGCTTTTCATATTATCTAGTTTGTAACATTTTATGGTTAACAATATTGAGTAATATTAAATTCAATCCATTGTCTCCTTGGTCTAGCGGTCGCAAGCGCTACATATCATGAATTCAATTCCCGGGTGCGGCAAAGTTGTACTAGGATTTTCCATCAGGAATTTCTCAGTAGCAGCCCGGAGGCTGGATTTGTGTCCGGTTGATGGCAATAGGCTCGCCCCCTATTACATGGGACTTAAACATACGAGGTGCATTCAATAAGTACCTAGCCTCATCGCCAGAGGGCGCTGTAGTTTCAAAAGAGTTTTACCACAGTGTAGCACATTCTTTTTTAATTCTTTTTTCAAATTTTCATTCCAATCCCTTCATTTGTTTTAATTTGACAACTTATGGAAGCGAACGTGTCGATCGGTTTTACAAAAATGGAAAAAGAGCAATATCGTTCGGTGATTCGATTCCTATTTTTGGAAGGGAAAACGCGCATCGAAATCAAAGAGCGCTTGGATGCTGTGTACGGTGACTCTTCTCCATCGATGGCCACCGTCAAGAATTGGTTCAACGAGTTTGCACGTGGCCGTACGTCGGTTTTTGATGAACCACGTCCAGGTGCACCGAAAACAGCTGCTACGGAGGAAAACATTAAAAAAATCCATGATCTCGTATTGGCAGATCGCCGATTGAAGGTTCGGGAGCTAGCTGAGACTGTAGGCATTTCAGAAGGAACAGTGCATCATATTCTTCACGAGGAACTCGGCATGAGAAAGCTGTCGGCGCGATGGGTGCCGCGTTTACTCACACCAGAAAACAAGCGCAACCGTGCGACCACATCGGAGACGTGTTTGGCGCTGTTTAAGATGAATCCAGCGGAGTTTTTGCGTCGTTTTGTGACCGTCGATGAAACCTGGATCCACTGGTACACACCAGAGACCAAGGAGCAATCAAAACAATGGATCCAGACCGGGGAACGTGCTCCAAAGAAGGCGAAAACTGTAAAATCGGCCGGAAAAGTTATGGCCACCGTTTTCTGGGATTCACAAGGTGTGATCTACATCGATTACCTCGAGAAGGGTAAAACAATTACAGGGCTTTACTATGCCGATTTATTAGGCCGATTCGACGCCGAATTAAAGAAAAAACGACCCCATCTGGCGAAGAAAAAAGTGCTGTTTCACCACGACAACGCACCGGTTCACACGTCTGCCGTTGCCATGGCCAAATTGGTCGAATTACGCTACGAATTGCTGCCCCATCCACCGTATTCTCCAGATTTGGCCCCTTGTGACTTCTTTCTGTTTCCTAATCTGAAAAAATCACTCGCCGGGAATAGATATGGATCGAATGAGGAGGTCATCGCCGCCACGGAGGCCTATTTTGCAGAGTTTGACAAAAACTATTTTTCGGACGGGTTAAAAAAGTTGGAGCATCGCTGGGCTAAGTGTATCGAACTAAAAGGAGACTATGTTGAAAAATAAATTGCCACTTTTCCAAAATTTTCGTTTACTTTTTGTAGGCTAAGTATTTATTGAATGACCCTCGTAACTGGCGAAATGTGGGTGTAGGTACTATAGATACACCTCTGCCTTACCCTTCGAGTATTATGTATCCCCGTGATGTTATGGTATGTTAAAACCGCTGCCACCGAAACCGTTGCTATAACCGAAAAAACAAAAATAAATGACACCAAAAATAAAATAAAGAAAAGTAGCCCTAACTATAACATCGCAATAATTTATAACAAACTAGCTTTTGCTCGCGGATTCGCCCGCGTAGAGATCGGAAATGACTCCACAGGAACGTATTACCGAGATTCTTATCCTATGTCCTAATCAGGTCAAGGCCTGATAGGCTAGATAGGCCAAATAAATCTGTTTTGCTGTTACGGCTTGAAAGGGTAACAGCCCTGACCCCCGGACCCCTGGAGTTCAAGATACGGATTATGACTATATTTCCAATCCCTTAAATCTCTTGAAAAGAAATACACAAAAAAGAATCAAAATTACATGTTAATTTTCAAATTATCCCCTATTTTACCCGCTTGGGGAACGATTTTACAAAAATGCTGAAATACCTGATCCGTTATTTCTTACCAAAAGCTTAGTTTTGAATTTTAATACCCCCTAACTTTATGAAAAATTCCTTACAAACTTTCTTTCTTTAGGATTATTTTTGAAGCAAAAAGTAGCCTATCCAAAAAGTAGACCAGCCGTATCGTGATTGTCCACGTTTCGGCTCCGTAAGTCATAACAGGCAGGACGCACTGATTGAAGACTTTAGTCTTTAGGCTCCGCGGAATACGCGACAAGAAGACTGCCCAGCTGAATTCTTCTGTTTGGTAATCCATACCAATATTATAAATTCGAAATTAACTCTGTCTGTCAATCTGTATGTTACCTTTTCACGCCTAAGCTAATGAACGGATTTCGATAAAAATTGGCAAGGAGATAGATGGCATCCTGGGAAAGGACATAGGCCAATTTTTGTTCCGCTTGCACGTTCTCGTGGGATAATTTCCGACATCCACGCGGGCGAAGCCGCGGACTGAAGCTAGTATTTTGTAAAAATAATAAACGCTCCACCACACATTTCAGAATCACCCTGCTAAATTACTGCCATTAAACACAGACCTTACAGCTGAGCGTCTGCAGATAATGGCTCTGAATTGCTCATCTTTACGATTTATATGAATCGTAACATGCTAACGATCCATAATGAGATCATCTTCTCCGAAATAAGAACTGACTGTACCTTCTAATTACTTACAAATGCGTGCACTGACTGGACAGGTCCACTCATACTGTGTGGTTTTTCCTCAAAAGACCATTTCAGACACAAATCTACATGGTATTCACATGATCTGACCAAGATTATGTCTGGACTTTAAAAGAGACTGTGACCTCTGAGTTTGTTTCGGCGTTTCTTCTCAGAGTAATCAGATAGGAAACACCGACCTCATCTAGTTTTAAAAATATGATTGACGTGTAAAAGTGTTTGTATAAACCTACTTACAGAAATAAAATCATTTATCATAACTCTTTATCTGTCTCTAACTCTCTCTCTCTTTACTCTTATTAATGTATGAGACATATGGTTTCTCATTCCATACACACACATTTATTTGTCTTTAACAAATACTTTTGGGGAGCTGTTTATGTTCTAAATCGTTCACGTTTGTTTTCCACACAAGTATAAAAATATCATCCAGTTCCACTAGTAGTACAAAATACTATAAAATATTTTAAAAGAGTAACTATAAACTACGGAGTTGCTTCCTATGCTTCTCCATACGAAACTACCTTTTGGATAGGCAACTAGAATCAATTCTATTTTTGTTTTGTCAATGTTGACGTTCAAAGGTGCGTTTTATTGGCCTCTTGGAATAAATTATTTGACTTTGACTTTGACTAGTGTACGACACAATAAAAAACTTTTTTTACAAAAAAAATACAAACGCCCAAAAACGAAAATACATAACCAAAGACACCGACTTCCGAAATTAAAGTAATTTTTCACGTTATTTAGTGTTTTTTTTTTGGAAGTCAGTTGTTTTTTTGTAAAATAGTTTTTATTTTTCACTTTTTAGTTGTGATACCTACAACACACACATTCGTATACCACTACTTGATATGTAAATAACCGTGACAGGAAATTATTATAACATCATCAATATAAACTAAGTGGAAAAAATACGCATTATTAAGGATAACTCAAAAACTACTGTTCAGTACTTAATCAAATTTAAATGGGACCACGTGTGAAGTACTAGCTTTCAAATAAAAAAATAATCATCCAAATCGGTTCACCCAGAAAAAAGTTCTGAGCTTACACACATAAAAAAATATTTAAAAAATACAGTCGAATTGAGAAACTCCTCCTTTTCTTGAAGTCGGTTAAAAATAGGTGGCGTTTTAGTTCTTCTGCTATAAAGAACTCGGAAGACTAGAAGCTAATGCACTCACCTCATACTTGAAGTGCACGGTGGAGCACTGCAGCAGAGTGCCCATCAGCTTGTGAGGGTTCCACGTCACGGAATCGGCCCTGGGGGGAAACAGAACATGCGATTATCAATGAAAAAGAACACAGAAGAATATTAAAAGTAAAATAAAAATAATCCTAAAGCTGCATCCGCAACGAAGTTACTTTTTGTGGAGCAACGTTTGCGAGTTAACGAGCAACAACGGATAACATAAAGTTATTTAGTAAACGAATAAAACTTATAGATAGTAACTTAATTTTATCATGTTGAAATAAAAGGTTGTTGGTAAAGTGGGGCTACCTCGACGGAACGGTAGCTGGATGTGGAGCTATGTCGCAAACTATGCTCCACCTCCTATCTTGCCCTCTGTGTCCCAAAACTTGCAGTCAAAGTGACCTCTGCGCAGCCACCAATGACGCCGTGGAAGTGGCGAAGTTTTTGGCCAACAAGATTTGAGACAACTCGTGCCAGCGACAAGAAGAAGAAGATGTTTGCAAAATGTTGCCCTTCAAAAAGTAACTTCTATGTGGATGCACCTTCAGTAAACTCAATAAAAGTTTTAGAAAGTTCTTTAATGTTTATCATGTTGCAAAATGTTTACTTATCTACAAAAAGTAACTTTGGTGTGGATGCACCGCATCTTATGACACATAATAATCAAAATAATACTGCCATGCTTTCTTTTAATTTAGACTGGCGGCCCGCCCCTGTTCCGCATGGTTTTTACGGCTTCGTGATTTATTTATCAAGTGTATTTTTAATATGAATGTATTACAATTATGATTATGAACCCACAGGAATAAACTCTTCAAAATCCGTTCGCGAAGTTTAAAATAACAAGGTGGTCACACAAACTGACCAAGATTATGTCTGGACTTAAGAGACTGTGACCTCGGAGTTTGTTTCGGCATTTCTTCTCAGTTAGTCAGATAGGAAACGCCGACCTCATCTAGTTTTAAAATATGATTGACGTGTAAAAGTGTTTGTACAAACCTACTTACAGAAATAAAATCATTTATCACACACAGACGAAAAGCGACTTTAATTAATCTCCACAACCCGGTTACTGGGTAGCACAATACCCGTTGTTAAACTGGTTGTCAGACTTTCGGGCCTCTGACTACCCGTAACGACTGTCAAAGATTTACTAATAAAACCTGGGACCAATGACTTAACGTTCTTTCCGTGGCACGGAGAGGTCTCGATTTGTAATGGATGGTCACCTATCCAGAGACCGGCCTTGGCAAGCGTAGCTTAATTTTCGGTCGACCCATGCGGCTGCTACTACTTATAGACGAGCCCTTCTATATTGTGTTTTAACTAAAATTCGACTTTCGTACCTCACGAGACACAACCCACGCATCTAACCACAGAACCACTATACAATCATTGCTAATCTACCCTCAAATTCAATCCCACAATTATTATGGAAATTAAATCTTACATTCAATGTTGATTTTTGACAAACCCAAGGTCAGATACCCCGGGGGGTGACATCAGTCAATTTGCATAATGCCCTAATCAATTGTGAATCAACGCTCCCCATGTTACCCCTTCTATTTGCTTGTGGGGAATTGATTCACACTTGAGAGTAGGGAATAGGGTAGATAGGGGCATCGTGTGATGAGCTAGAAAACTGTTGTAGATTATAATTTTGAGATTAATTTATGGGGTCATCGTGTCAACTAAATAATTTGAGAAGTAAGTATACGAAAACGCTTTCAAAGAATTGAGTTGCGGATTAAAACTTTGAAAGTTGTGACTTTTCTTCAATTTCGTGTGTTTTCTACGTTAATCTTAATATCTTAAATGGTGAAGGAAATATAACTGTAAGGATTAGAGATTTCCTTTTTTCTGACTCTTAAGTCTGAAATCGTCAACACACAATGAGCAAGCATGGCGATTTATACCTTCTCTATATGAAAAGAGGCCTTTCTTCTGCAGTGGGACAGTCAATTATAGGACTTTTATTTTCATAAAACCTTCAAACAGATTTACACAGAAATATGTAAGTATTTCAATATTATTACTAACAATAATTAGAACTGCCATTCGACGTGGCAATGCTGCCTGTCTTCTGGGCATGTTTCCGGATGACAGCGATGTCGAGGAGTACTTCGACTTGTTTTCGTACATATGGATGTTGTTATTTAATTTAATACCTAGTGTAAATAGTTCGTTGTTTTATAAAATTGTGTTCAATTTTATATAACTAATGAACAACAGATATAGCTTAAAATTCATGAGCTTCACACTAAGCACAAAGTTAAACAGTGCTTTCCGTATTGTATCGTATTGACACAGTGCCGCAGTGGCGCCCTCTGCCAGCGCTTTAGATAATCCTCTATTTTTACAGCTTTGAGGGTCGCAAGCGGACGTGTTTACACCGGAGTGTAACAAGAGAGGAAAATAGTTTTTGTGCATATTTATTTTTAAAACTTAATTATGTGTTTTATGTGTTTTTGATTGACAAGTTCTTTTATACCTTCGGAAAAAATGGAAATCTCGGACTTGAAATAACACAGAGTGATTTTTTAAATACATTTCTCTTAAAATACAGAATTCAAAATTAATCACTACTACCTATACAATTCTGATGACTTAGACCGTACGAATATACAACCAGAACAAGAGCAAGAGAATTATTTTCTTGCTATTCTGGCATTTTTGTATGGACAGACTAAAGCCGCATTTACACCTGCAAGAAAACTTCCGAGAAATGTCCGACAGTCTGCCTGACAGCAGCTTGCAAGTGTAAACTCCGTAGCAAGCGTTGTCGCGAGAGCTCGCGCTACGGAGTTCACACTTGCAAGCTGCTGTCAGACAGACTGTCGGACATTTCTTATTGGCAGGTGGCCTAACGAAAGAATGCTCTATGCCTGTTTACAGAAAAACAATTAAACCGACATTTATATTAAACTTGTCTTTTCGCATATTTTCCCCCAACTCGTTCTTTTTTGTATTTGTGTGTTTTTCTCTGCGTCATGTTTACCGCAAATAAAAGTATAATCTTTCTTTTTTTTCGAGATTTTGCTCCGAAAACCTATTATGATTAGTTTATCAATTTAATGAAAATAAAAACAAAACTTTGACATAATTTCGCCAAGACTTGACAAGGTAATGTACGTCCAAGGCACTTTGTTTTACACAATTTCGTTAATCAAAAATTAAGCCAGTAATTTAACTAAAACTGCCTGAATAATCCTCTTAAATTCGCGGTGGTGTAATGTCAACCCAAGTTTAAAAACACTTCTCTTGATAAATGAGCGGCAAGCAAGTGCAGACGCATGTACCGACTCTTTGTTTTTTGTTACTCAGAGACATACCTACCCACTGTGAAAGGGGGACTTTTAATTAATCTTAAAAGAGGTTTAATAGCTCCGCTTCTGTGGGGCCGGAGGAAAGAGGGATTGTTCTTTTTTTGTAAAAGCTTTTTTTTACTTTTTTAGAACTATGGTACATACAGTGCTAATTGTTTTCTTTTGTTTAGTTGTTGGTAACAAAAAGAGAAAAATAACTTTAATTTCAGAAGTCGGTGTCTTTAGTTTTGCATTTCGTTTTTTGCCACCGACTTCCGAAATTAAAGTTATTTTTCACTTTTTTTGTGTTTTAGGAAGCCGGTGTTTTTTTATTTTGTAGAAATGTTTTTATTTTTCACTTTTTAGTTGTGGTACTTACCTACCCTACATAAATTCGTATACCACTACTTGATATGTAAATAACAGTGACAGGAAATTATTAAAACATCATCAAAATAAACTGAGTGGAAAAAATACGCATTACTAAGGATAACTCCAAAACTTCTAGTCAGATCTTGATCAAATTAATACGGGACAACAAGAAAAAATAATCATCAAAATCGGTTCACTTAGAAAATAGTACTGTCGTAACACACACAAAAAAAATACAGTCGAATTGAGAACCTCCTCCTTTTTTTGAAGTCGGTTAAAAAACATGAGAGTGGAGTTACCTTAAAATTAAATAAGAAAGATTTTAATTGTTGTATTATTATCATGTTGTATATTCGTGCTATTTTACAGAATCAAGTTCAGGTAAATGTGTTGCTGGGGAGTTTGTTGCGACACTGCTTCTTCGCACCATGAACACTAGGAAGTGGTGAAGGGCGGGCGTTTTCAAAAATGTTATAGAAGTCACCTCAAGGTAACTTATTAGGATAACCTTTGACGTTCAAAAAACGCAGATATTCTTATTTAGTCCGTGTGAATTAATTAAATATTTATAATTAAGTACAGGATACATTCGGACTTATGAGAATTTTATTTTTGTATAATTCTTTCTGGGCATTTAGTGGTTATCGAAAATTCGTATCCTCATCGTCTTCACGTGGTTTATAAATGAGCTTGACCTGTCAATCCTGAGATCAACTTTATACCTACATTTTTGTGTCAGGCTTTAAGCTATTGCATAGCTTTTATCGCGGGCTTTGAGCGCGGCGACCGAATAAAGAAATTCCGTAACGAAAATAAAACCTAACACCCCCTACTCCGCCTACCATGTAGCTCGGCCGAGCGTTCACTTAACGTGTATGTATATGGTACGACTGTACTTGAATTAATATCAAAGAAAAAAAAATACTGCATATATAAAAAAAAATATATAATTGCATAAGTTGATAAAAAATGCTATGCAATACTGCTGCTGCTTTACCGCGGCAGTCCCCGAGTGCCACACGTGTTTTTATTTTTGGTGACAGACCTTATTCGTGATGTTCTTCAGAAAGGTCAGGTGCGTTGTACTCGCAACCGCCGTGCGCGTATGACCAGATGTATTCAATGAACGGAAACGAGGCAAAACGATGTAAGGATCATAGCAGGTGGCGTTCGGTAGTTTCTGCCTACCCCCATGGGAAGAAGGCGTGAGTTTATGTATGCATATATATATGTATGTTTTAGTGCAACTGCATGGCTTATCCATTCATGGATAGTTTTTCTCATTGGAAGTTCCACCTTTTTAATATTGAAATAATGTTTATTTTTTAATAATAAACACGGCACCCCTCCCATCTCAGTCGGCTAACCGATTAAAGCGATCAGCTGTAATGTTTTATTCCGGATTGAGAGCTCTTCAGATTGACATGTGAACTCACGGCCTGCTACGCCGCTACGAGCGTAGCCGCGTAGCGCTACGAGCTACGCGTAATCCTTGACGTGATGTGATAGGGCTGGCACGAAAATCGGAAATGTGTTTTTGAACTGTTGTGAATTATATGTATTTTATATATGAAAGGCTCTTTAAGAACTGTATATGCTATGATGCCAGCGACTCTGGTAAAAAAATGTATCTTAATAACCTTATATCGATTGATATTTCATGATTGGTGCTGTTTTTGGATCTAGCGTTCATCGTAACGCTTGCATGATCAAGTAATATTACAGGCATATTCATAGTAACTCTAAAAACGACACCACGTTCTACACTTTTTAGATTAAAATTTGATGAATTGGGGACCTAATTCATTAAAATACTAAGACAGTGATGCAGGTTAAATTAAATAAATAAATTTTGTGAATTAAATTAAGAGAGTTCAAGATTTTTTAAGGAGATTGGCCGGAGAAGGCAACACAGGGAACAATGGAAAGCTTTGGGGAGTTGCCCAGGAGAGGGAAAATACAGCTTGAAAAAAAAAAGGTTATTATTTAAACTATATAAAATAACGGTATTCACACGAACTTGCCCATATTTCCAAAAGTTTTATAACAGCACTATTTCTCGTATGCACCAAAATTCCTGCAAAAACTCTGTCCTGCCACCCCTACCTCACACGTCACATGCTCCACCGCCTACATCTGCTGCATTTAGCAAGATTTCCCCCACCACCCGCACCGCGTCCCTCGCCCCCGCTCCCCGCCGCGGGGGTACCGTGTGCGCGGCTTACTCCGGCAGCATTTAGCGTCGAACACCCATGATTGATGGACGCTAATAGCGCACCGGATTAATAAGGGATAATAAGGAACTTCGCTACTTGTTTTGGGATTGTATAGAGTGGGGTATCAATGAGGTGTTTGGGAAAGAGGGGTATGATTAAGAGGCTTCAATAGGAAAAGGTTCCTGTAGGTAATTAAACTATTCCTTCTAATTGCGGTACTTAAATCTGATTTCTTAGACTTCAAAACAATTTTACATTAAAGTATACTCGTAAGAGTTTAAGGAACAGGGTGTAAAGTTCAGTGATACCTCCATGGAAAAGGGAGGATCCTCCGACCAGGCGGGTGTTGTGTCTGGTGGGCATTGCCCGAGAATTGATGTCGGGACGTTGTATATCCAGCACCCTAATTACGTAACACACCGTCTATCACAATCTGAATAATTTTGAAGCCTATTGCTAATCCATTGCTTCATATGTTCGAAAAATTTGTATGCTCAACAACGTAAATAACGCAATTAATGTTGTTGAATTGTCAAGATGAAAGCTATTCCTACTGTACGTGTTTACGCAATTACCCCGCTGGTTGCGCGGTAAACTCTGCTTGCGCGATGCAGGGTTTTGCGTAACGTCACTATGTTGGTAGTTCGCATTTGGGGTTGTAGATACGGCGGCCGCTACAAAAGCATATTTTAACTAACGCTGACTTATAATTCGTCAATATCAAAACGTCTTCAAGGCACTACAGTATAACAGAATCCCATCAAAAACATTACATGTACCTACAAAAATGCAAGTCTCGCAACGCTGTTCTTCTGCCCCAAAAAGACGTGAGTTCTAAGTAAAACCAAGACTGTTACTTTATTCAATACTCATCTATGGGAACATCTACCCAACAACTTTGTCATAAATCTAATAACATTTTATAGTGACAACAGTGGCGTTTTTTAGACATCTTTATTTCTTTAATAAATATAATGACTGCCATCTCACGGCAAAGCTGTTCTTCTACAGCAAAAAGATGTGAGTTCTAATGTTTTCAGTTAAATTTCGATTTTCAGCTAAAACTTTAGGCCTGAATTCCTCCTACGCTGATGTCGGTCGCGTACGTTATCAAGAAATAAATAATAAAATACCGTACTCTTATACCGACCCCTCTACGGTACGGTCGTTTGCCAAGCGTGGCATTCAGCTGACCGTCGGTAACAGACTGAGGGCGCTCGCACAATTCCAATTCATGTACGTCAGTCGACCGACGTGTACGCCGCTGACGTCAGCGTCGCAGTGTAGTGTTACTAGAAAACAATGTATATTCGTACACGCGACCGACGTACGCGACCGACGTCAGCTCAGGAGGAATTCAGGCCTAAGGAACTGACTATTTACAGTCAACCACTCATCAGTGGTGCATATTCACTACGAAAACCGCCTTTACTGCTGCGACACAAAGGTGCTGTTAACGTCAAATAGTTACAACTTAAGTGCGGTGGACTGTATTCGTTAAGTTACATGATATTATCTTACCTCTCAATACCAGTCAGGCGAGGATGGCGGTACTTCTTGGAGAACAGCAGACCACCGCCCCAAGCAGCCTGCGACAGAGATTACCGCAAGAAGTATTAATTATAAGAGGATCAGAATAGAATAGAATACTCTTTATTAGTACACCATAAAAATTACAGATATAAATGTAGAAATTTCAGAAAAGGAGTTTAAAGGCTAGCATCGCAACGCATTGAAAAAATTTGCCTTCATTACTGTACAGTACAACTATTTTCTTAATATCCCTCGGGAATCATCGCATTTCCGAATACAAACGAATGCTAATTTCCATGTCCATCAATTATTAGAATTATCGTGTTTATTAATTTGAATTAAGAACTTAGTACTTTATGGTTTGTACTTACATTTTCTATGAACCAACGAAAACTACAGGCGTTTTTTTTATTTCTTTTTTTTTTTTTTTTGATATGGCAGCTCATAGTTGTGACCTCTGAGGTCCTGGCTACTTAACCGAACTATCCTGTGGGTGCCTTAAGATTTGACTCGAAAAGCCTCCAGCCAGGAGCGAAATTAAATACTAAAATTATATTCAAATGACCGCACGCTAAGAGCACCCCCTTTGGGGTACGGACCTCGGCTTAGGGCGTCACTGAGAGAGGGCAGCAAGGTGGGACAGGCTGGATCGAAAGTTTAGAGTATTATTACTAAACGGGGGAATTTAAGGCTACAGGCTCAGCTACGACGCGGGCTGGGGCCTCATCAGACAAGACTACAGGCGGGTCGCACCGCAGTTTTTGTATCAAAATGCGATGCGCTGCGGCCCGTTGCGACTGTAATGTGCGCATGACTTTAACAGCCGGTTTGATTTTGTAACACTTTTCAAAACAGTTTTCGCTACAAGACCGGATACTGTTTTCTGCCCAGTCTACCAAAACTAACCTTAAAGAAAACCGTACCGTACCGAGAACCGTTGAGATTGGTTTTAAAATAACGATCGTAAAAATCATGAACTTGAAAACAGAATTATATTTATGTAGTTTCCTATTTGTATTCTTTTTTCAATATGTTAGTTAACCGTAAAGTTTTTTTTTTGAAAAATAAATGTCTTTAAACCGAATTTCTGATCAGAAACATGACATCACAACGATCTTGACTTGTTGATGTAAAAACTGGGGTCAAATTCGTGAGCGGGCGCCGTCAGTAGGGACTGCTCATTTCTTAGCTGCCACGGCTTATTTTAATTTAACTGAATATTTGAATTGCTTTTGTCTTTTTATTACTGAAGCTTTTAACGTTCTGCATCGTTCTCACATGCATAATTTCAACATGAGTGATGTAGCCAATATTTTGTAACCATATTATGATTAAAAAGAGCGTCCATGGAGTTTCTTGCCCGTTCTTCTCCAGAGGTACCTACTACGCTTTGGAATGGGCAACTAGCTTCATCTTTCTGACTGACCGACCCCTTGACAATTCAAAAGTGCCTGTAGTAATTGGTTTATTTGAAATTAATGCTATGAGTTCTATCAATCTATCTAAAGTGAAAAACCATATGTACAATCCATTCAAAGTTATTCTACCTCTGACAGCAACAACCCAATAGCAACCTTGTTGTAAGGATTATAAAGATCATTGTGTATTTGACAGACTTATCAATGGCAGCAACCCAAAAGCAACCTTATTGCAACGACGATAAAGGTCACTGTGATATTGACAGTGATACAAACTCAGAGGTAAAATAACATTGGTCGGACTGTAGTATAAATATACTACAGTCCGACTTGAATAAACAAAAAAAAAACAAACTAAAAACTACGACCAACTGAACTTCAACTTTTTAACTGAATAAACTATTTTTCTTTCTTTTTTTTTCTTTTAAATATAGTGTTCCAAGGATCTTTTGGTGCTCGAATGACGTTGAAAGGGTGGCGCTGTTAGTAACCATTTGTGCGATTGCTTATTGTATTGTATTAAAAAAACAAGATGGCGGCATTCGTTCCGATTTTGACCACGCGGTAGAAGATTCTCGTACAGCTATATCTTTTATTTCAAATACTCACATCAACATGCATCCACATGTCATACTTCTGGCAGATGTCCGCGATCTCCTCCAGCGGGTCGAACGCGCCCAGCACAGTGGTGCCGGAGGTGGCGTTTACGAAAAATGGCACCTGATGTGAGAAAGGTAGGATCAGGAAAAGTAGTAAAGATATAAGCCAGCTCAAGAATATTTAGTACAGAAGTTACACAAAATTAATCATTAGGTAACTCCTGCTAATCATAAATAACCATTAACATAGGTCTTGGTCGACTTTTCATCAATGTTTGTTTGAAAATAGACGTCTCATCATTTATTTATCATAATACTATGTATTGTTCATCTTCTTCTTCTTACTGTTTTATTATAATCTAACTTATATCAGCCGAAAATCAAGAAGCTATCACTTGAGCGTTATCAGTAACGTCCATCAGTTTTAGTAACATGCGGGTATCAGGGCACGCAGGAAAGCGATGACAGCATGACAATGTTATACAGGGTGGCAGGGTTTTTTTTTTAAGAATCATGATCCGAATCCATGGTAACAGGTTGCACGTCGATATCAATAGCAATCAACAACTGGTTTGACTGCACAAAGCCAATTTACAGTCAAATATTGTACAAAACCGGATCCTCATGCTCACTTAAATGTCCCACTGTTGGTGGCGCGTTTGTTGGATCATTCGGTTCCCTACAAAATGGTTGAGCTGGATGGTGTTGATCCACGCGTCATGTTCGTGAACGGGCGCCGTCAGTTGAGACTGGTCATCTTAAGTGCCACGGCTTATTTTTATTATTAATCTTATATTTTGAATTGTGTCTTAATATTTTTTTTTTCATTGTTCTCACATATAGAAGCAACAAGAATAATGTACCCAGGATTTTGTATTATCTTGATTTAAAAAGAGTGCCCTTGGAGTTTCTTGCCCGTTCTTCTCCATAGAGATCTACGTTTTGGAATGGGCAACTAGCTTCAACTTGCTGACTAACTGATCGATTCTTTGAGAATTCAAAAGTGCCTGTAAATGGTTTAATTTAAATAAATGTTTTGAGTTTGAATTTATCCACTTCCATGGCACAGAACCGGATTCTGATCCAGTTTTATTTCACAATATCGGGATATACTACACATCTGAGGCAGACATACTCACATTGCCTCTATCCTTGTGGTACTTGACGAGTCGCTCCAGCTCAGCGGGCAGCATGCGGCCGCGCTCGTCGGACGGCACACAAATGCAGTAGTCGGTGCCGAGCCCACACACTGAGGCGCACGACTTCACCGAGTAGTGGCACTAAGGGGACATAAATAGGGGTTAAAAGACGGTAAACTAACTCTTAGGGCCCATTCACACGTACCAGAACCACACCACATCGCAGCGACAAAATGTGGTCATGCTGTGGTTACGTGTGAATTTTCATACAAATTAGCGCCCAACTACGTGTTGTGGTTGTGGTGAGCTTGTGGTACGTGTGCATGGGTCCTTAGAAGCAGTTGCGGTCGCAGCTGCTAATTAAACTAAAAACTGTATGGTCAGTCGAAAAAAAGCTAGACTGTTGAATGTTTTTGTGTTTATATCGTTCAGACCTCCTTGTTAGTCTATTAGTCGAAAACGCTACTGCCGAGCATGAGATCCTCGGTTCGAATCCCAGGTCAGACAAAGTGTGAATGGGTTTTTCTATCTGGAATTTCTCAGTAGCAGCCCGGAGTCTGGATTAGTGCCCGGTTGATGGCAATAGGCTCGCCCCCTATTACATGGGACTTAAACATAACTAGTGAAATGTAGGTGTACTATAGGTACACCTCTGCCTAACATTTCGGAGAATACAGGCGTGATGTTATGTTGTGTATACCATCGTTATTATTTTAGTTGCAGAAAAGCTTGTTTTGAAATGTTCGCCATTTACATTTGTACAAGTGCTGGTTTAGAAATTCATTTTAAAACCCAATCCTGTAATCCATTGTCGTCCATGGCAAGGGAATTTAAAACATGTAACTCTTTATCTTTGAACACAGCAATGTTCTGACTAGTAAGGAATGTCCTTCATATACTACAGTACTTTCAGGGTTATTTTATTTCTGATTTTGCATCACTGTCAAAATCACAGTGTTCTTTCCTTGAATCCCGACCACACGTTACACAACCACACCACATCGCAGCGAAAAAAACACATTTTGTCGCTGCGAAGTGGTGTAGTTGCTGCAAACAGTGGTTAGGTGAGAATAGTGTCACTGCAGCTTCTTGCAGCTTCTTGCAGTTTCGTTGTGGTAACTACAAAATTTCGATGTGGTTGCGTTGTCGCTAGTAGTTGCAATATGGTTACATAGTGGCTAGTGTTTGCAGACAGATCGACTCCGGCTGTGACAGTGTTGTCGCCTCGACGCAAAGTTGTGATTGCATTGTGGCTGGACGTCTCTTTGATATACTCGTAGTCGGTATCGCCCATACGGTTGAGTTTGACGGCCAAGCGTGGTCCGTGTGCATAGACTACTCATTATCATATAAATTACCACCCGTCCACATAGTGTCGTTGTGCAAAGGACTGTATGCCAACTTAATTGTAAAAAATTATCTGTCAATCACATTACTTTTAAGAGCTTTAGTCAGATTATGGTTAATTGCTTCAAATACAGCAAGAGTATATGCTAACCTGTAAGGCAATAAACTGACCTGATCAGAAGTGAACATGACGAGATGTCCCTGGATGCTGGAGAGTCCCTTCTCCTTGTACTGCGGGAACTTGTGGTGGCGAGCAGCCAGGAACGCGTACAGGTTGGAGATGGAACCACCTGGTTTAAGAGAGGAGGTTTTTGAAGTGTACCTACTTATGAAAACATGCTACACATTGGGAATTTAATACGCTTTTGACGTCATTCATGACTTACACGACCTGACACCTTTTTTATAAACTTGTCTCTTTTATTTGCTTTTAGAATTGGGAATTTTCGTGTTTATGCGTTTATGGGTGACAAATCATTTTATTAACACGTTCAACGCGGCAAGATTCTGGTAGAGTTTGCTCGTCCGTGTATTACGGTTGTTGTCGGCCCATACCAGAATTTCCTGACATGCGTTACGGCCGGTATATTTCCCGTACCACCATCAACTTTTGAAATCCTCTTTCTCCATGAAGTTACCGAATTTGGACATGGTTCTTTCTAGAATACGTGGACAATATATTCCTTTATATCACTTTAAAGTCGCCTGAAAATCGTTCAAGAAAATTATTAGATATGAGCGAAAATATGGACCCCTAAAAATACGTGGAAAATACAACCCGTGCCGCGCACATTGATCTCAATTTCCGGGGTTGTTTGTGGGCAGTAGTGATGGGCCAACCTCTCATAGTCGGAATAATAAATATTTACGAAGAAAGAATATATATTTATTTGTTTATAACCAGGTCATGGTCTATCTGTGTGCCAAAGGTCATCCAAATCTGTTCAGCCGTTTTAGCGTGAAAGCGTAACAAACAAACAAACTTACTGAGAAAGTAAGTTATATTGTATATTATTGCGCGGGCAAAACTAAAACGACCACGCGTGCGCACGTCGATACGAACCAGTGATGACTTGCGCTTACACAACTTATTGCGATACGGGGTATATTTTTTCCGCATAACATCGAATTGAAACTAATTTGTCTTGATGCGGTATCACCTAAATGCATCCCGTTTTTTTTTCTGGGATTTGGTTAATGTAAATATTACGATAACAAAAATATATCTATCCCTTTCCTACTCGTAGGAGAACGTAGGAAACTGTTCTGCGCACAGCGAAACAGACCACGATTTCGGGCACCGCACTGAAACTGAGATGAAAGTTAATTCGTGTCGTATACCACCCTTAATGCGTTGAACCAGCACCCTAATTGCGTAACACACTATCTATCACAATCTGAATCATTTTGCAGCGTACTGCTAATCCTTTGTTTCATAAGTTAGAAGAATTTGTCTGCTCAACAAAGTAAATAACGCAATTAATGTTGTTGAACTGTCAAAATGAAAGCCATTCCTACTGTTAGTGTGTTACGTAATTACCCCGCTGTACGCCTAAAATTGGAGCATGGTATTGTAGAAATTATAGTTTTTTACCAACTTACGAACCCTTTTAGTGCCGACGCTAATTGCTTTTATTTATTTAGCACCTTCAGCAACAATAAACAATATTTTATACTATCTGTGGTCTTTGATCTAAATATATGCGTAAACACTGTCTCATTTTCCCAAGTAGTGACGTACCGGCTGTCACTAATGTCACCTGTCAGTCACCACAAATGGCGGCAAAAGGTTGAAAGTGAAGTAATTCTGCATGAGCGGCTTGCTGCGATAGTGAGCCAGTAAGAGATATAGAAACTTTTTTTTTTGTCTGGTACATCACCATATGACTTCTCCCGCTCTGGGCGGAGCGGAAGGGCGTGTCAGACTCTTACGGACTAAAACCCACCCGTGTTCCTTCAGTTGCCTGTGCGCCAGGGTCACAGTAACTCTTTCGAACAATCCGCGACCCCGGCAGCCATCGGCCCTTTCGGACTTCGTCAATGATGCTGACATCTCTTTGAGGCGCGCGTGGAACTCTATTCAAATCTAAATACGGAATCAACAAGATTCTACACTATCCATTTTTAGTTCACTGAAAGCTAACCATTGCAATTTCCAGACCCAGATCCGCAAAAAACCACTTTGTCTACATAATCTCACCGGGCGCCAGAATAGAGTCACCAGTCCTCCAGCCGATCATACTCCTCATCTTCTCCAGCACCACGTTCTCCATGAGGATGAACACGGGCGCGATCTCGTACGTGAACATGTTGGTGTTGGCGGCCGCCGTCAGCCACTCGCCGGCCAGCGAGATGATGTCCAGGCCGCAGGATAGTTGATTGAAGAAGTGGGGGTGACCTGCGGAGGAAGGGGGATAATAAAGTACAGGTACATACTCCTGGGGGAAAGGGGGGCGTTTAGAGAAGGTATATACACACAGATATTACAGTAACAGGGCGTTAATTATGGCACTTCGAATTTAAAAAAGACGAGGGACGCGATGCTCTACGAAACAAAACCTTGGTGTAAAAGTATTCTTAACGAAGCCAAGAGTCACTTGATTTCCCCTTTATTATGATATTTTTTGTACTGGACCATGACTGGGAACCTTCTGGTTACGGATATATCGGGTCAATTAAATTTGCCAGCGAAACTCCGCAGACGTGATGGGTGTCGATATCTAAACATGATAAAACAAAAAGTAAATTAATTTGATGTCTTTTTTGTGCGGTCTTGGACCGCAGTTAGTGTATTGGTATGTAAAGATGGTCACCCATCCACGGACCAAACTCGGCAAGCGTTGCTTAACCTAATCGATCGCCCGTGCCACTGTAGTTGTTGTTGTTGTTTGTTGTTGTTGTTGTTGTTATTACTTAGCCACGAGATACTCATACCACGCATAGAAAATAACACATTAAACGTTTTTCAATACTTATTACACAATACATCAATGATCTCATACTTCATCTATGACAAAGTGTCAATAACAAAAACGAGCCATTTATCCGGTCCGGTGGCGATCCGATTCGGATGTAATATCACACGCGATTACACCGAGCGATGACATCCGGTCCGTTGCCGGAAATAGTCGTCTTTGTGGTGGACGCTATCGATAGTTTTCAGGAAATTATTTTTTTGTGATAATATTTACCCACTTACGCTATTTTTCTGAGCAGTAGTGGTGTCCCGTGGGAACAGCCACCCAGGCAGATACTTTACTTTCTGTAATTAATTTCATCACGACTGCTCTCAAAACGGTGAAGGAAAACATCGTGAGGAAACCGGTATGTCCAAGAACCAAAATTTCGAAGACATGGGTCATCTACTAACCCGCACTGGGCCCGCGTGGTAGATTACAGCCCACTCTCTTCAAAGTCAAATCATTTATTTCAAATAGGCACATAAAAGGCACTTTTGAACGTCAAAATTTACAAAAAAATAGAATTGATTCTAGTTGCCCCTTCCAAAAGGTAGTTTCGTATGGAGAAGAATGGGCAAGAAACTCCACCGTTACTCTTTTAAAATATTTTACAATATTATGTAAGTTCACATTAATTATGTAATCATATGTGAAGACGATGCACCTAGAATAAAATTACTATACCACAATAGGTAAAAAGAATTAAATATAATGCAAAGGCAGGTAAATTAATTATGTGATAGATACATGGTGCTCACATATTTACAAATATTGAAAAGTAGACGATGTTTCCAAAATTTCAACAAGTAATAATTTAGTGTGTGAGTTTAAGTAGTTAAGTACATAATGTAACAATCAATGTCATAAAAATTATAAATTATACAATCAAATTAGCAACCAGTTTGATTTTGTCTAGACTCTAGATTGTCCTATGGAGCAGGACCAGCATGTTTCCAAGCATTCTTATCTAGGATATAATCCTCTAATTTGTAATATGCTTGTTTACAAAGTGTACTTTTTATATGAGTTTTAAATTTTCTTTCATTTAATTCCAATATGTCACAAGGTATTTTGTTGTAACATTTAACACAGTACCCCATAAAAGATGTATGTACTTTAGATAATCTAAAAAATGGTTGATCTATTTTATCTTTATTTCTAGTATTAAAATTATGTCTATCACTTATTTTATTAAAAAGATGTCGATTTTTTCTTACATACATAATATTTTCATAAATGAATTGACAAGGTACCGTCATAATATTAATCTTTTTAAATAGTTCCCTAAGAGATTCGCGACGACATAGATTGTAAATGGCCCTGACAGCTCTCTTTTGCAAAATGAAAATGGATTCAATGTCAGCAGCCCGACCCCACAGTAAAATGCCATATGACATAATGCTGTGGAAGTAGCTAAAATAGACCAAACGCGCGGTTTCTACGTCTGTTAACTGTCTTATCTTCCTAACAGCATAAGCGGCCGAGCTTAGCAAGAGATGTTATATGGGGTCCCCATTGCAATTTCTCGTCTAGCGTGATTCCCAGGAAAACCGTCTGATTAATAAATTCTAGTTTTTCTCCATTCAATATGATGTCACATTCGCAACTTCTAACATTAGGTAATTTAAATCTAATGCATTTGGTTTTTTTTTCATTAAGTACCAAATTATTTACCATAAACCAATCTTGGACCTGAAGAATAGAGTTATTTACATCGTCAAGATTTTGTGACCGTCGGTCTACTTTAAAGATCAATGATGTGTCATCTGCAAATAACACCATCTTCGGTTGATTCTGCAGTAATTGGGGTAAATCATTAATGTAAACTAAAAAGAGGAATGGACCCAATATCGAACCTTGAGGAACGCCCATTGTCATTTCAGACCCTAATGAGTTCTTGCCGTTTACTTGAACTTTAACCTTTCTATCTTTCAGGTATGACCTTAGTAGATCAAGAGCTGTATTCCTAATTCCATAGTGCTCTAGTTTCAGCAGAAGTGTCTCATGGTTTACGCAATCGAACGCCTTAGAGAGGTCGCAAAAGATTCCAATGGCATCCTGTGCTCCTTCCCAGGCGTTAAAAATGTTCTTTAGTAGGGTGACACCAGCGTCAGTGGTACAGCGCCCTTTGGTGAAACCGTACTGTTGTTCATGAAAGATGGAATTTTTATTAAAGTGACGTAACATTTGATTAAGCATTAACTTTTCAAACACCTTACTGAGAACTGGCAAAATTGACACAGGCCTATAATTGTTGGGTTCTTTACTATCACCGGATTTGAACAACGGAACTACTTTACTGTGTTTCAAAAGATCCGGAAAAACTCCTTGGTCTACACTGGTGTTAAATATGAAAGCTAAATAGGGAGCAATGGTTTCGATGAGAGATCTACAGACTTTTACAGACATTCCCCAGAGATCCTCTGTTGATTTAATTTTAAGATCTTTAAAAGCTTTTATAACAGCTTGGGGGTTTGTATGCTGAAACCTAAACTCCAAAGGGCATGCCTTGACATTCTTTGTAAGTAAGGCAGCAGAAAGCGCGGGTGAGGAATTTAAAGCTTCAGTAGTTTTAAGGGGAATATTAGTAAAAAAGTTTTCAAATTCCTGAGCTATTTCTACATCAGAGTTGATGAGGCCATGTGCAGTCTCTAAATTAAATTCTGTATTACGCTGTTTTTTCCTGCCTGTTTCATTATTTATTATTTGCCAGGTAGTTTTTATTTTATCATCAGCTGATTTTATTTTATTGCTAATATAAAGTGCTTTTGCTAGTTTGCACACACTTTTAAAAGTTTTTGAATATTTTGCAACATACTGATGAAATCTTGTATTATTCATATGTTGCTTTAGACCATAAAGTTCAAATAGCTTTTCCCTGCTTTTACGAATACCTGGAGTCGCCCAATCACTAAATAAAAACTTTGTGTAAATAATTTTAGTCTTTAGTGGAAAAGTGTCATTAAATTGCGTGTTTAATAGTGAAAAGAACTCGGCGTAGAACTCATTTGGGTCACCTACATTATTAAAACTTTGATCACATAATGTACTGGCTAAAGAATTATTTAATTGCTCTAATTTTTTACATGTAATTGGCCTAAACCTTATTTGAATTTTTTGTAAAGGCATGTAGGAGCAAAATGTTACTGTTTGGCCACTGTGATCAGATGGCAACTTATTTACAATTTGTTTGTGTAAATAATCACAATTACAAAAAATATTATCTATACAAGTGGCAGAAGAAGCTGTCACTCGGGTTGGTTCAATAAAAACATTTGACAAATCAAATGACCCGAAAAGATTTAATAATCTAACAGTATTCGAGTTATTTTCTAATAAATTAATATTAAAATCTCCACATATGACTATTGACTTACTACTAGTACTTAGTTTCTTTAACACATCTTCAATTACAGAATCAAACACAGATAGATTCTGGTAACTTGGAGGTCTGTATACACATACTATAACATGCTTATCAAGCTCAACACAGGACAATTCAATGGTGTGCTCGACAGACAGTCCGATGACGTCTTTTCGTTCTTTCGATTTAATTGAATTTTTAACTAATATTAATGACCCGCCATGTATCATACGTTTTCGGCTGAAATGGCTAACTACACAATAATTTTCATAATTAATTGACATTACTTGATGATCTTTTAACCAATGTTCTGTTAAACAAATGACATCAAACTTAGTATTTTCTAAAAACAATTCTATTTCCAGTAATTTGGAAGCGCAACCTTGGATATTTTGATTAAATAATTTTAAAGTATGTTGCACTCCCTTTGGTATTTTATTATTCTCTCTCGAAGAGAAGAGGCCTGTATCCCAGTAGTGGGGACATAATGTTATTTTTCTCTTTAAAGAATCCCAAGAAAACCTTGAGAATACTACAATATACCTAATATATAAAAATCTCGTGTCACAGCGTTTGTTATCGAACTCCTCCGAAACGGCTTGACCGATTTTTATAATTTTTTTTGTGAATATTTTTGGTAGGTCTGAGAATAGGTTGTAAAGTATATTTCATACCGCTGCGAGTGAAACCGCGGGGCGCAGCTAGTATAATATACAATAAACCTGAAGAGTTTGTTTTTGTTTGAACGCGCTAATCACTGGAACTACCAGTAGGATTTGAAAAATCTTTTTTTGCATTTGGTAGCCCAATTCTTGAAGAAAGTTATAAGCTATTTAATATCACGCTGCGATCTTTGCGAGCCGAGCAAAAGTAGAAAGGCAGAAAGAACACTCAGCGAAAACGAAGTCATAGTGCGAGTGGGCGATGCGACGCGACGCGTTAAGTAGGGGACGACGGAGTTTTATAATAAAAACCTTTTTACAAAAAAAACAACCGTCTACCAAAATAAAACACAAAAAACAGTGAAAACGCTTTAATTTCGGAAGTCGATATCTTTGGTTTTGTATTTTCGTTTTTTACCACCGACTTCCGAAATTAAATTTATTTTTCACTTTTTTTTGTGTTTTATTTTGGAAGTCGGTTGTTATTTTGTAAAAAGGTTTTTATTTTTCCCTTTCAACCACTTTTATATACCACTACTTGATACTCGTATGTAAATAACAGTGACAGGAGATTATTAAAACAACATCAATATAAACTAAGTGGAAAAACTACGCAGTATTAAGGATAACTCAAAAACTCTTGGTCAGATCTTGATATAATTTATATGGGACCGCATGAGAAGCACCAGCGTTCAAATAAAAAAATATCATCCAAATCGGTTCACCTAGAAAAAAGTTCTGAGCTAACACACATTAAAAAAAAAACGAACGAAGTCGAATAGAGAACCTCGTCATTTTTTTGAAGTCGGTTAAAAATATGGCTGTTATTTTAGTACATTATGAATCTTACGACTTCCACACGAACGAGTCGCGTGCAGAAGCTATTTCTAAATAAACGGCGGAGGCGGGACAATACGTCCCGCCTCCGCCGTTTATTTAGAAATAGCTTAGCACACTTATATTTCGCCAATTATTATTTATAAGTATCTTCATAAAGAACCACTAAACTAACTATTAGCATACCCATTACATTTTCAAATCACAAATCATACACAAAACCGTAATTCAATCTACCCCATAAAAAAGCGAGATAAATGTCTATGACAGCTTCTATAGACCACAAATAATAAAGATAAGACCTCTTTGGTCCCCTATAGAACTGTTTATCAGAAACATACTTTTTGTGACATCTCTGAGGCCACAGATAAAAAATATAAAAATGGAATAGCGCTCTCTAGGGGCTGACGAGGGAGTGATGATAGACTGGAGGGCTTTTTATCGCGAAATATATATATTATAAAAGGCCTTTAGCAAAAAATATATGCTACAACTTGAAGATTATTTGTATAGTAAAAACCTGATTGAAAATAATAGGTATTGGTTGGGAAAATGACTGCAATACCTGAATGGATGTTGATTATTTTAAAATTGAAGCTACCAAAAATGTATGATTTTTCAGTAAGTAATACTCGATCAGTTGGTCTGGCTAAAAAGTTCTCCACGCGTCGGTGAGCAAATTGGACAAACGATAGCTAGCAATTTTTTTTCCCTATTTCAGTCAAGTTCAATGTAAAATAAACCAAATAAACTCGACGAAAACAAAACCTCCTAATTTTTTAAGTCGATAAATATTATATGAAATTCATACCAAGATCATAATCATAATCATAATCATAATCATAATAATCATAATCATTTATTCATTTGTAAACATAGGTTTAACAGGATCAAGTAGATATGTTTCTTAAGTAAGTTATACATAGTTTCTTCTGTGCCATGCGTAAAGTGGGACTTCTGCATTTAACTGCTCTGTGGCGTTTATGCAACATATTGAAATGACAAGCTGTCATTGTGTTTTTATCTGTGACACTTCATTGATTTGTGGCGGGAAAAGAGGGCGGGAAGCTTAATTAGATTTTTTGTGACGAAGGCGATGTTAGTGTTAAATAATATCGGGTTTTAATTATTAAAACTGAGATAGAATAAATATAAAAAATAATTGTTTGAGTCATTATTAATATTGACATTTAATGTATTTTGACATTTTTAATTATTTTGACTTTTTTTTAAAGTATTTAATAATATTATGTAATTTTTCAATTTATTTTGCTAATTAAATACCATAATTATACATGATTTTCAAATATATTTTTAGAAACTTCAATTTGTAATCTTGAGCTAGATGCACACCATATTTGTACGCCTCCTGGCATAACATAGCGCTCTTTCATCAAATATAAGATCTGTATTTCTTTACCTGTGTTAACAAATGAAAGTGATTTGATTTGATTTAGGTAAGTATTTTCATTTTCATATACCATTTTAGATCAAATGAAAAAGTTGATTACATTCCTTTTTAAAAAACAAATTTCATTCAAACAGGTGGAAAACAAAAGAAAAATTAACGAGTTCATTATAAAATTAATAGAATCGGCAAATAGCACTTTATGTCTTCAAAAAGGAAGCATTAAGTAATTCTTTCAATCAATGTCGGACATACCTACCTACACCTAACTTTTTTTTAAGAAAAAAATAATCTCTATTTACTAACTATTACATACATAAGAGACCTATGTAGTAACCTAACTTTAACTAACATTAAACTCTCCAAAAATCATGGGTAATTCGAAACCAAAATCCGCTAAAATAATTCCCCCGTGCAGTTTTTAAAGTGTGAATAGATAAACCATATTACCCAAGAGGGGTAATACGGTCATCCCCCGGGGGACTGTTTATCACGCCCCACAGCTGCGGGGGATCAACTTGAAGAGTAAACAGAGTTCTATCCATTGGGATTTAGAATTAGAGGGATGAATTGTTTTTAAAAGAGATTTTGTGTGATGTGGTGGAATTTAAAAGTGATTTGCGTCATTTAAAAAAAAAGGTTTATGATTTAAATATGGAGTGCTCTGGAATGCGATGAAGTTTAATATAAATAATGTGTAATGTTAATGTTAATGTAATGATTTAAATCGTTTAAAATTTATTGCGACACATTCTCGAAGGCGTTTTTTAAATATTAATGGATCCGAAATAAACTATGTAAGTAGCTACCTAATAATTTTTTGCTATGAACTGCGGGGTAATTTCGTAACACACTAACAGTAGGACCAGCTTTCATTTTGACAGTTTAACGACATTCATTGCGTTATTTACGTTGTTGAGCAGACAGATTTTTCAAACATAGAACCAATGTATTAGCAATAAATAGGCTTCAAAATAATTGAGATTGTGATAGAAAGTGTGTTACGCAATTAGGGTGCTGGTTACTAGTATTTTCAAGGTTTTTTGTGCCTTAAAAAATGCTATTGCATTCCCGTGCAGTAACAAAATTACTCACCTAGGTAGGTAAGTACTAACAAGAATAACTTAGCATATCGATGACAATCAAAATTAAGTCGGCTCACTCAGAATTCAGCTACGAGTTTAGCGCCTTCAAATAATAAAAATAGTAATCTTTAAAAAAATGTGCTCCTGTTTTGAATACGCTGAAAATCCTTAATAAGACTTTTGCCTCACTGGCCATTTCACTTTAACTAATCTCAAACAAAAGCCGCATTCCCCGACATTACAAAAACTCCCCTATGCTAGTGGCGCCCTCTGAGATTAAACCGGTATTACGCAACACCTGACAGGGGCCGCATCTGTCGGGCGCGCGAGGGATTAATATTAAATTCCTTTTGACATATTAATATCTATTGTAGTGGCTTCTGGACTTTCGGAAGGCAAGGTACTATAGTATTTTTTTAAATGTTTTTAAAGATAGTTTTAAGCCAAGCGGACATTACAGCCGCAACGGGCCGCAGGGCAATGCATTTTCATACAAAAAAATGCGGTGCGGCCCGCTGTAATTTGCGTTGGTTCAAATGAAATGTACGAATGTGATGTCGCCCCAATCGGCATTAGCGTCTAAACTAGGATGTAAGTACGCTGCTGTCACCGTGACTGCAGCAACAAAAGACTCCACAAACCATGCGGATACCTTCTATTCGAATTTTCTAAAATAACATACGAATTACTCCATCATAATTATATCTCGAAACGATGACAATTTGTAGCTACCGAATGAATAGTTTGTGGGAACATTTTCTTAATATGTATTGGATTGTAAGTCCGCAGTGACTTTTAAAAGACGCTAAGTTTTTACTTAGGACTTTACCCATACAATGCCCCCCTATCATAAACTTCACTTGATGACCAGTAAAAACCACAATAATGATCCATAAAGGTTGCCCTTTGACTACTTAAACACGTATCCCTAAAAACAATCTACCGCATAATTACTAACTACAACAATAATCCAATAATGAACACTATTTATCATACCAGTAGGGTATCCACCACCTACTCGGTATGCGACCCGTCCTCAAATGATTCAATTTGTCCGCGCGTGATCCCTGACGAGACTATTCAGCGTAATATTCGGATGAAGCCGGATTAATCCAGTTTGCACCAGTTTGGAGCGGTGGGAACCGCAATCAGAGCTATTGTTCACGTGTTTATGTAAGTTTTTTATGATCTTGTTTTAATTTTGAATGGATATGTTGCGTGGTATTGAATCGTGAAGTATTTGATATGAAAGTATATGACTTTGTAAGAAAAAGAAAGCGAGAAAAATAGAAAAAAAACTAAGTATGTAATAATGTTAGTAATATGTTTTGTGTTAACCTTTCTTTATAGGAATTCAGACGTAAGTTGTTTTATAAACTGAAAAAACATTATTAAAGCCCCATTTACACGGTGCAAGTTTCTGGAACGTTCAAGAGCTATTATCGCATGCACGTTCAAATATTGCCATTCAAGAATTGCATGCAAGTGTTTACACGCGTGCGATTTCCATAAAATGGCATACGATAATTGAATGCAAGTTTTGCCATTCAATATATTGCATGCGACTTTTGTTTACTCTATTGCATGCCAGTTTTGCCTGGTCTAAAAACAGAGTTACACGTCCTTGTATATTTCATTTAGGATTTCTTGCCTCCAAAGAGCAGGAACGATTAACACACTCTCAATTAACGCACTCATGTTTGAATGATAGAAAAATTTCATGCCAGAATTTAATGCGATTTTTTTGTACGTGCTTTTTACACCTATGCCAGTTTGGAACGGACAAACTTGCCCGTATCGTGCAACAATTGTACGTGTTGTTTAGACGGTGCAAAGTAACAGCTATTGTCATTTTAGGCTTGGGAACAATTCTTTTGGCTCAACTTCTATTTTGACTATTTATTTCTTGCTGGTTATCCTAAATCTTTTCTATTGTTTTTCATAGAAATTAAAACTAGAAAAAAGGCTAGGTTTGTTGGAATTGAATGCCCACTATTAAAAAATTAATTTAGTACCGACAGCAACATTATTCCTTCCGTGCTTATTACACATCCTCATGTGACCCTTAAAAAATTTATAAAACTAAAAAGCTTGAAATAAAGCATAAAAGTTACACCATATTTCAGGTTATTGGTTTATCCCCGCCTGCAATAAACTTACACAGAACAAAGTTCAATAGATAATAATGATTGTTTTTTCTCTTTTCAGTTAGGTATGTGTTTTTGCAGTCAGGATTTTTGTTTTTTATATGCTTTATTTTCAAGCATTTTATTTTTATTATTTTAGCATTTCTCATTGCAAATTATATTTTAACATAAGTTGTATATATTTTTGTAAGCCATTTATAAAATTCTTTATTTTGACACCCCACTTGACCGGATTAAAAGAAAAAAAAATTTTTGAAGACATAATTAGCGCCAAAAATAGGCCATTTTATTTTTTTATAATTTTGATATATCTCTCACAACTAATACGAATCTAACGATACCTCTCAAGCTTAAATCCACCAAACAGTTTAGGCTACAGAGCGTGACAAGAAATATAATATATATACATATACACTCGAAAAACATAACCCTCCTTCTGGCGCAATTTCTGACCTTAAATCAATTTATTTGGAGTCAGCGCAACATGTCTTTCTCTTCCGCATATCACTATTAGCCATCATCTCAGCATCCGCGTTCCTAGCCACCAGAACCTCTAAAATCCAAGAACCTATAAAATGCCTATCTCCAACGCAAATCCGGCTATTATCCCCATCCTCTCACAAAGAGTGTATAAAAATCAATCCATAACAGTGGAATCCTAATCTAAATTCAACAATAGAGGGGATGATACAACGGACTGGGATGATCCATCAAACTATGTTAATACGGGACCACGCGGATGGGATAGGGTGGCCATAGACTGTGAAAGTTGAATGGGTCAGGAATTGTATCTCAAAGTCAAATCATTTATTTCAAATAGGCACCCAAAAGGCACTTTTGAACGTCAAAATTTACTAGAAAATAGAATTGATTCTAGTTGCCCCTTCCAAAAGGTAGTTTCGTATGAAGAAGAATGGGCAAGAAACTCCACCGTTACTCTTTTTTATTTAAATATTTAGTCTGATTGGGAGAGAAGGTGAAATTATTTTAACGACGAAAGTGCAATAGTAGATTGTTATACAAGGGTCGAAAAGAATCAATTCTCATACGAGGTATTTAGACGCCCGAGCGCAGCGAGGGCGGCTATAGTCCGAGTAGGAATTGATGACTTTCACCCGTGTTAAACACTCTACTTTTCATTTCGAATATAAGGAAAGTAAAAATAGTAGTTTTTCTATAATATTTATTAATAATAATTTGAGACTCATTTTTAATCAAATACTAGTCTATAAAACTGATATTTTGAATTTCGGTACAGCTTACGGAGTTTTTTTTTTTCTTGTGGCTTCGCACGATTTGTGCATTCAGCCAATGTCGCATTTAGTTTCATTAGTACGAAGAAAACAAAATTAGGGAAGCTCACAGAGTTAGTATCCCGCGAAATTATAGTCTTTTTTAAATTTTAAATATGGAACACACCGTATCACCGCCGCGGACTGTCCCGCTTATGGTGGATCCTCAGTTGTAGCCCACCAAATTCAAATATTCTTTGGTTTTTTGCAAATTGCACCTCTGTGTCAATTGTGTTTCTGGTGAGTCACTACAAATTGCAAAAAAAGGAAGGAAATTTGAATTTTACCGCCTCCCCCTTAATAGGTATTTTTTTAATTCACACTGGCTGTTATGAAGTCACTATTATGTAAAAGAAAAATCGTAGCCGACTACCTAACCAAATTTATTTCTATTTTTAAAATTCATTCCCGCCCTAGAGAGGGAAGCAATTACTATGAGTCTTTCCCGCCCTGAGACGGGAAGCAGCGTCTTCCACCCGCTACTCAGATCAAAGAAACACTACTTTCCGTGTATGAGAAATGAAAAAGCTATTTTCAAAACTGTCATACCTAGGTACATATCTGATTTGATTAGTTTATTTCCAAATCGCCAAGTGTCGCATCCAGAACGCTGACAAACTTTTTAACGAAAAGAGTTTTATACAGGGTCAAATTAAATTAGCTAGCGCAACTCCGCAAACGTGATGGGTATCGATACCTAAAAACGACAAAATAAAAAAGATTTGATGATTTTTTTTTTGAGTCATTGATCTCTGGTGTTGTTGCTTGTAGTATGTGTTAAGAAAATCTGTTTTTTTTTTGTTTTATCATGTTTAGATGTCGATACCCACCAGGTCTGTGGAGTTTCGCTAGCTAATTTAATTTGACCTTGTAGATGTGATTTATGACCACCATTAAAAATCACATCATCATTTGGAAGTATCACGTTGTGGAAAACCGGAGGATCCTAGAAAACGCACAGAATGATCAGAATTATTTCAGTGTACTAAAAAATAATTTAAATTGTTTTAAAACTATCCCCAAAACTCCCTAATTCAACTGCACCCTATTCCCACTCCGCTCTAAAGTCTCTAATCCAATGATTTGCGTGACATTAGCGACGCGGGCGCCCGCATGTAAATCTCTTGCGCGCTACTTACGCGCCATTTTATCGTTTTTATAGCTATTTCCCGCGCTTTATATTTTTTATAGAGTTTGCCTGTAAGCTTATAAGTCTATGGTAATGACCGTAATGGGGATTTATTTAAAAAAGTTGATGGAGGTGCTTGTGTTTGTGGCAAATTTATTTTAAGTGGGTAGAGGTGCTTGTATTTGTAAAAAAATTATTGTATTTTGGGCTAATTTAACTGGTTTTGCCACTCTTGGCAGTTTCGGTGTTGTACTTTTTAATGGCATCTGTTGTTAGTCTGTAAATTAGATTTTAATATTCGTATTTTACAGCAAGTTAGTAGGTAGTGTGTTCAGATATACTTACTCAGGTAACTCTGCAAGCGAAAATTGTCCACGAATAAAGTGTTGTTAAGGTTTCTGGACGCTTTTTTGCATTTATTATGGTTTGAAATCTGCGGGGTAATTACGTAACACACTAACACTAGGGATGGGTTTCATTTTGACAGTTCAACAACATTCATTGCGTTATTTACGTTGTTGAACAGACAAATTTTTCGTAAATATGAAGCAATGGGTTAACAAAAGGCTTCAAAATGATTTAGATTGTGATAGATAAATGATAAATGATTTTATTTCTGTAAGTAGGTTTGTACAAACACTTTTACACGTCAATCATATTTTAAAACTAGATGAGGTCGGCGTTTCCTATCTGACTACTCTGAGAAGAAAGGCCGAAACAAACTCAGAGGTCACAGTCTCTTTTAAAGTCCAGACATAATCTTGGTCAGATTATGTGAAGACCATGTAGATTTGAGTCTGAAATGGTCTTTTGAGTAAAAAATACCACACAGAATGAGTGGACCTGTCCAGTCAGTGCACGCATTTGTCAGTAATCGTGCAGCTCAACTCAAAACTTAAGGAGCTCAACGATTCAGATAGTGTGTTACGTAATTACCCAAGCAGCACATTAGCGGAAATTACATCTATAAACAAGCTATATTACAGTTAAAGGCTCTTATGTAGCTATACTAATGGATAAAACGTTTCTTGAGACTGTATGAGGGGTGATCTCCACACTGTTAAACAGGACAGCTGACTAATGGCTGTATAATGGAGAAAAAAACAAAATAATGAATTTTAGTAGAATTTGAAAGAACTATTGTCCAGCCTTTGGCTACACATAATGCTGCTAGCTGATTAAGAAGACTAAAGCGTGTAAACGGCTGCTTAACGCTATAAAGTCACACCTCTTCTAAGCTGTGAGCTGTATTAGAGAATCAAATTTTGCCATTGGCTTTTTTATTGTGTACACTCATTCTATTATAATGCTACCTCAATGAGCTTAATAGTAGCTGATTAAAAGCATTTAAGACTGCACGAGCTGTAAATTAGTGTAGTCTTACTCCACTTTAATTCCACAGCTTATAGTATAAATATTAGCTATTTTACAGCCTCTAGAATTATTGAAGAGTAAACAGATTAGTAATGCTATGATAACGTCAACTTTGTCATAACCTCGCAACGCGACTTAATTAACTATCGTGCGAGAACAAAATACAATTTAAAATGAATACGGTTAAACCATAGAAAAAAAGGAAAAGAACTGGTGCAGTTAAAAATAAACTTGCAAAAGAATACAATAAGTATAATAAATCCGGGAGAACGTAAAGTTGAACAGAGCGGAGGTGAATATTTAGCTAGGTTGGCTGATGTTTTAGATTAAAAAAGTCGGAATACCTTTTTACTTTATACTATGTATTTCTAAGCAACATGACAAATTAATGGTTCGCTAGTTTGGCATAACAGGCCAGAATAAGTAGGATCACAAAATCAAGTGTAGTACCTAAGCTACTTCAGTACGAAATGCCCGAAATGGTTTTCTATCAAGATTAGAGATCCCTAAGACGCTGTTGTATACTCTCACTTTACTCCTTTCACCAGTCATTATAATAACTGAAAACCATTGTACAGCTAGCGTACAGTTTTCAGTTGATTAATAGACTTAAATATGTCCATTGAACAGAAAAGAGAGGGTCAAGGGAAGTTCGTTAGAATTATTGCTGGATAACAAATTAACGCCATTTTGATGTAAACAAGCCGATTACATATGAGAAATCCACTGATATCTGTTACATGTTCATGATATTTCAGAGCTATTAAAGTAAAAACACATTATTTAATTGTTACAAATAGATATTAATACTCATTAACTGGAAAAATAAATAAAAAATCCATGAATAATTCGTACACCGAATTTATTTTGAATATTTTTGTTTGTAAAACTATATTATTTCGATGGCGCGTGTAATATTTGATAATATCACCTATATATATTAACAGTAAAGTGGCACCCGCAGTACAATTTACCGATAGAGATACAAAACAAACGTGAAAAATTACCTATCTTAAATTAGAAATTATTATTGGTCCACAGAAATAGATAGATCGCCTTGACGTAACACTTGCACTGCACAAATAGATTTTTGTTGCTATTTCTTTGAAGATTTAACAATAGCCGTTACTAAGCCATAAAACATCTTTTGGCTGCGTAAGAGAATTAAAGAAGCTGGATAGTGGCCTATTGACCGCTGTCTAAACCATTGTACAGCCCATGTACAGCTCTTACGATGCTCTGGACAGCTGTTAACAAGCTACTATAATGCTCGGGGCTGGTTAATTTGGGGCCAAATTTAGAATTACAGGAGCTGTGTAGTTGGGTATACAGTCCTTGTACAGAAAGCATAACAGCCTCGAGTTTAAAAAAAATCTGTTGTCCAGTGACTATACAGCTATGTGTGCTGCTTGGGTAGGGTGCAGATCTGAATGTATTTTGCACACAGCACTGTACCAAATAAAACTTAAAAATACCCTTCTTAACTTAAATATAATAAAAGTTAAAAATGTAGATATACCTACTGACAGAAGGTAGCAATTTCACACTCCAAATAACTTCATTGCTTTGCAAAACATTTTCTCAAACTTTTTGATTTCCAAAATACCCCATTCCAACTACTTCCGTGCTTGAACTCAACAATCAATCCATTCGTCAGGGCTCCGCTCAGCGTCGCTCAGCGTCGCTTGGCGTCGCTCAGACAAGCGATTGTCTCACGCTTGGCCAAGCACGTGATTTGAGAGGGCGGCTTCGTTTGATGTGCTTCTGAGTAAATGTGAGTGCCAGTGACGGCGAATATGGCGAATATTAATGGTGGTAGAAGTTGATATTTTTCACGGTTTCTTAAATTACAAATATTTACGTACTCTGTTTAAACAACTTTATGTTGAAAGATGCTTCTTTCGCAAATTATTGAGGTATTAATAGTACAGTACAAATATTTTCTTAATGTCCCTCGGCAAACTTCGTGTTTCGTCAGTTTCCTCCCATTTTTAAAATAAATTACATTAAGTTAAAAGAGTATTAACAACTCTATATAATCCCAAGTCGATTGAGAGCGTCCGGTCTGCACCAAGTGCAAAGGCAACTGATAGAATTCTGACGACTGACATAACACGAAGTTTGCCGAGGAACATTAAGAAAATAGTTGTACTGTACCTACTATTGATTTGCTGGCTGGAATTATCAATCCAATCACTGAGTTTGAGTCTTACAGTCTGTTAGCTAACGTGCTGCCTTGTGTGACCTACATAACATATCACCACGCCTGTATTCTCCGAGGGGTGAGGCAGAGGTGTATCTATAGTACACCCACATTTCGCCAGTTAAGTGATGAGTCCCATGTAACAGGGGGCGAGCCTATTGCCATCAACCGGGGACAAATCCTGCTCCTGAGAAATTATTATTATTTTTTTATTATTAAGCCTTTTAATTTCCCAAAAAAATTACATTAAAAATTAATTACATATACATTTGTTTCTAATAAAAAATTTCTTAGTAATTCATTCATAATAATTTAACATGCATTTTAACAATAATTAGATAAATAAAAAATATAAAAAAATAAAAATAGATCCTTAGATAGATAAATTGATTGAATAAAATAAAATAAATAATCTATTCTTCAATTATTAAGATTGGGTGCCCATTTAAGGGCGAAGGCCTCCTCCATCTTGCTCCTGAGAAATTACAGTTTCAAAAACCCAATGATACTTTGCCCAACTCGGGAATCGAACCCGTGTTGCCAAGTCTTTCAGAAACCGGATTAGGTACTTACTATTTGCTAAGTTAAAAAATTACATCGAAAGGGTTTAACACTTTAATTCAAAGTATTAACGGTTACACATTTTTTTAAATACGGAAACACAGAGACATGAAAAAGAGACGAAATAAAAAAAACACCAAATCAATTCACAAGAGTGCTTCTAAAATCCACAGTTATCATTCTGATCGCCTATTTCCGAGAAATCCCGACCTCACCCGAGGATACCCGAGCATGACTTAACCCTCCGCCGCCGGTGGTACCAAACAATTCAATTACGTTCTCAAATGTATCGGAATGATTGCCCCTCTACTCTACCCGCATTTACGGATCAAATCTTTGTTTTGTAACATACTAGCGACCCGCCCCGGCTTCGCACGAGTGCAATGTTGATACTAATGTGGTGTCAGTTTGGAGTGATTAATAATATTATGTTACTAATATGTAACATATTGGATTGATTTATATGCATGCGCCGCGCGCGCCGGACGCTGCCACCCGGGACGGACGTACAGGTGACGGCCGCTCTGCCCCCGCATTTTAAATCTCTGATATCTTCTAAGATATTAATTTTAATGATATGCTGTAAAGGGCAATTTTTAACCGATTTCAACAAAGGAGGAGGTTCTCAATTCGACTGGTTTTTTTTTTAATGTGTGTTAGCTCAGAACTTTTTTCTGGGTGAACCGATTTAGATGATTATTTTTTTATTTGGAAGCTGGTGCTTCACATGTGGTCCCATTTAAATTTGATCAAGTATTGACTAGTAGTTTTTGAGTTATCCTTATTATTATCCTTATTAGCGTATTTTTTCCACTTAGTTTATATTGATGATGTTATAATAATTTCCTGTCACTGTTATTTATAAATCAAGTAGTGGTATACGAATGTGGGTGGGATAGGTACCACAACTAAAAAGTGAAAAATAAATCTTTTTTACAAAAAAACAACCGACTTACAAAAAAATCACTAAAAAACGTGAAAAATAACTTTAATTTCGGAAGTCGGTAGCCGAAAACGAAAATACACAAGTTTTTGATCTACATTAAATGCACTATGATAAGGAATAATACTGTATTGTTTAAAAAAGCTACGTAAATAACCCATTATTTTTTTGTGATATGTAAAAGATAAAAATTGTTACTGTGGGTTATCCTTAGGAGATAGACATATGCCATTGCGGACATTTTTGTAGATCATTTTAAGATATACAATTACATAGTACATTATTTTGATCTATCTCGTAAGGTTTAGCCAGCATCTACTACTACATTTTTTTTCTGTGTCTGTCCGTGACATCACAGCAGCGGGCCCTATCAGAATACCAGCGCTGCGACACTTATTTTTTTTAAATGTCGCAGCATCATGCTGACATAGGGGCCTTTTGGCCTCGTACAGGACTTACTGTTGTTATTTTCATTTTACTTTTGTTTTTATTTCATTAATTTTATATTTTTATTTTTATGAGTGTGTTTAGTTTAGTTTCTGATATTCCTGTGCGAGTCTCAATAAATACTTTTCCTTCCTTCTTTCTTTAATATGTAAGCGCATAACCATATGTTTTTTACGACATCACGTTACAAATCCTTGAAATTTCGGCTTTTCTCTGCTATAATATGCATTTATTATACATATAAACCTTCCTCTTGAATCACTCTGTCTATTGATGAAAACCGCATTAAAATCCGTTGCGAAGTTTAAAAGATCTAAGCGTACAGACAAAAAAAGCGACTTTTTTAAAACTATGTAAGGATTTGTGACGACGAAAACTGGAAGATGAAGACAAGTGACAAAATTACTTAATATAATCGTTACCGTCACCCAGCATAGTGCAGCATTATTATATAAAATATTTTTTTTCATAATATACCTCTTTCGTTTAAAAAAATATTAAAGCTGTTTTAAGCTTTTCTTGACCGGCAATCAATATTGTTCTCAATTTTTTGGAATTCAGAACTTCATCGTTTGGGCAAATAAAATTTTCATACAATGGTGGTCATTGCAGAAGATTTCTTATACCTGATTGATGGTTTGTTCATGATTTTTAAGCCAAAATTTCCTCTAGTAATATACAATATTTATGTGGATGTTACCGTAATCAGTCGGATTACCCAGTGGGGTTATTAGATATTCCGTTTTAAACTGGGTATGTATTCTTTCTTATTCGTTCAAATTATCGAAACCTCTATGTATTTCTACCCTCCTCTACCTCATCCCGTCTTCCTAGCAGGGCGGGCTGTGCTGGGGCGGTTTCTGCAGGTACGGAAAACCTCAAACGGCGTAAATATTCCAATCTTATTGGAACTTATTTTCGAGCCGTTTGGGGTTGGAAACTCTAGGGCCATGGGGTCCGAGTGCCCACTTAGTTTTTCGAGACATTGCCAAGCGGTTGGTCGACTCTTCACGTGACCAGAGGGCTGGCCTATTTTCTGGCCAAAGAATCAGGATTGCCATCCAACATGGCAATGCTACCACCCTTTTGGGCACTTTTCCTGTTGACAACAATGCGGACGAATTTTTTGATGCCCTATGATACTTTTCCCTCACCTTTTTATATACTTGTACATATTATTATGATTTCCTTTATTTCATATACGTGGTGGAAAAAATCAATGGGCCCTGAAGGGAAACCACTTTAAATCCTAAGATAGATTATTATTATTATTCCTTTATTTTTTTTTTAATAAACCAAACTGTATTACCAGATTTCTCGACAAGTTTACCTAAACGGGGAATCGAAACAGCTAAAAATTTGAAAAATAAACACTCGCTATTTTATTTTACTTATCGATAGGATTATTGTTCAGGATCAAATCTCTCTAATAAACATTTGGTCTTAGAAATAAAAAAATCATGAAATCTAACATTAATTTTATGATTAATTCTAATACGAAGGACACGTAAACATGAAAGAAAATTATTACCTAGCATGACATTGTTACTTGAACTATTTAAAATTACAATTTGATACACTTTAATCATTTTACTGATAAGTTGTTCGAAATGAGACCCCTCGTTACGTATAAACAAATTTAGTCTTTTTTTATTTAAATTCACTTCGTGTATCTTTCCAATAACATTTTCTACCTCAAACCTTAGCTCTTCTACAGTTTCATAAGGTTTTTTTGTAAATATTTTTTTTTACATGGCCCCATAAAAAATAGTCCAGATGAGTGTAAGACCTAATGTTTCTTGGAGAATTTTTATCTTTAACATTGACTGTATCGACTAGTGAAATAAAATAGCGAGTGTTTATTTTTAGAATTTTTAGCTGATTCGATTCCCAGTTTAGGTAAGCTTGTCGAGAAATCTGTGAATGCAGCTTTGTTTCTTTTAAAAAATAAGGGAATGTTTCCTTTAAGTAAAATAATTTATCTTAAGGTTAAGGTTATTTAGTTTCCCTTCAGGGATTGATTTTTTCCACACTGTATATGTACTTACAAATAATATTTTTAAATATTAGAATATAAAAAATATAAAAACATTTAAAAATATAAAAAATTGTAGCCCACCGGTATCGGGAACAGGGTCCAAGCTACCGGCGGTCAGGGCTCATTATTATTATTAAGTATTATAATTTTAAGACTGTTAGCTTTATTATCGATCGTAAAGTATAATGTACAGATAGCCAATACATTCAATTAAAGTACTTAATATATAAATTATGTTTTATTTTGCATATATGAGTACAAAAGATACACAAAAATGTACTAACTTAAAAATCTTTTACATTCACGAACCCAGTTATACATGGTGCCAGGGACATCGATCGACACGCAAACTGAAAACATGAATACAGTACACGATTCTGAACCCTGTGTTGAAATGATACGTTGAGTTTAAAAAAAAAATGCTGTATCATATAAAAGTGCAAAACCTACGCGGTCAAAATGTATGGCAGAACAATTTTTTTTTTTTTTACTGGTGAAAAATTTCAACGCAAGGGGATTCTGAATCATGTACTGAATCCATGGTAACAGGTTGTGCGTCATTTCGGGCCACCCTGTATCTATATACAGGGTGGTGAAAGGTTAGCCTTTCACCACTAAAAAGCTTCGGAGTCTTTTTTTTTAATAAATAAAGCGGCAGCTCTTTCCAACTCTTCGGTATTTTATTAAAGATTACTGAAGCCATGCAGTAGACACTCTTGCGCATAATTGCTTTCTTGGCTGCCTCTAGACATGGCACGCTGTTATCCTGTCTATTGCGGGGAACTACGTCTAAAATGACTCGAGTTTGTCTTCACAAACACAGGTACTTCTGTCGAATGTACAGACAAGGTAATGTGGTATTGTTGTGTTGTTATTCAAAATCAAAATATTTCACATAAACCAACATGGGCACTTATGAAACGTCAGAAGCTAGGTGCACGGTTCCAATTGGTCGTTTCCTATGGAGAAGAGCCGCAAGAAACTCCACGGTTACTCTTTAAAAAAATAAGTGACTTTTACAATGTTTTCAAATTACAGTGTTAATAGGTAGGGGAGAGCAGAGTAGGCCTGTCAACAAGTAACAGGTACTCAACAAAATAGAAAAAGGTCTACAATTCTACAGTCTACAAGTTAACCAAATGACATGAGTCAGTTTACATATTATTTTTTAGGACGTTGTGATAAGTATTAACTGCTTTTCAAATATCGGTTGGTTAAAAATTATGAGAAGGCTTTATTTTTTCGCCTTACTTTTAGTTTTTCCTGAACAAAAAATGTTTCTGCCGTGTATGATGATCACGAGCAGAACTTAAAAATTCGTCTACGCTGTTTCTTATGACAAATGCCAGTTCTATAACTTACTTGTCTATGGTTTCTACATTAGCATCCAATTAAATACTACCCGTTCTAACACTTTTCTTCTTAATTAATCAACATTGCTAAAAACGAATTCACAACTTGCAAACAATAGAAGCAATTGTTCGATTTCGCGAATAATCGTAAATTGCCGAACATATCCGACCACGCCCGACCTCTCCCGAACCCTGCACCACAGCAAACAATTCAATTACTTGCTCAAATGTGCCGGAATGATAGCCCCCGTTACTTACACACTGCTGAGCGGAATACTGTGCAGTCACTTATAATTGCATTCTCAAGCGATTCGATACACTTGCTGTAAATAAAAGGGGGTAGAAAAGAATGCTAAATGTCTGTACCTAAGTATTGAAAAATATTTCTAACTTCGTACTAATAAGTAATTATATGGTATGGTATGATATGGTGGATTTGAGCTGAGTTAAAGTGAGTTACATCAAATTAAAAAAAAAAAAATCTCTTTATTATATTAATTAAGACTTGCTGCACCGCCTCGATCCCGTGGTAATATCGGGATAAAAAGTATCCTATGTCCAGATGATGTTCTACCCATGTGCCAAATTTCATCAAAATCCGTTCAGCCGTTTTAGCGTGAAAGCGTAACAAATAAACATACAAAAATTGAAATCTTTTCTCTTAATAATATTATTATAGTTTAGACGAAATAAAAGTAAAAAAATCATGTTCTATTGTTTGGCAAACACCCCAAAGTTATGTTATTAGGTATAATTAAATAGGAGTATATTTTCTCCTCTCGTTTCTCCCGCCAAGTTGTCTGAAAGCCAGTATAGTTAAGACAACTACGTCTGGTAAAAAACAGAAATATCTAAGTATTAGGTTTAAAGACAAATATGTCTGGTACAAAACAGAAATATCTAAGTATTGGGTATTAAAATAATATGTAAGTATTAGGTATTGATTATATAAACAAATAAATAAATAAAATAATATCTATGTATTAGGTATTAAAAACAACTACGTCTGGTACAAAACAGACCCCAACGTCCACGAAGTACAAATGAAAATGAAAATAACTTATATCTTATTTAGATATATTTAAGGCTGCAGTGTGTGTCACAATAATTTCAAGACTGCCTCCACTTATAACCTCTTGACTCTGCATGGCCAAAATCTCCCATATGCTAAATTCTGGAGACTAAAAGCAGGTGATCCACTTACCGGTCTTGACCTGGTGCTTCAGCGCCACCTTGCAGTCCTCCAGGAGTTGCTTCAGAGGCAGAGGCTCGTCGTGAAGTTGGAAGTCGCACATCTTGAACATCTCCTCCGGCATACGGAACTCCAAGATCTAGGGGGAAATAAGAAAAGGTTATAATTAAAGAAACAAGAAAGAACGCAAACACAAAAAGAACTACTTGGAGGAAAATATGCGTCAAATCCACGCAAAACGGCCATCGCTCAGCATAATGCTGCGACCCCATGCGAGACAGCGCCCCAGCGCTGGTTTTTAGCGACAGCCGGCGTTAACGTGATGACGTCGACCGATGCAAGTTAAAATAAGAAATAAAAAATTATATAATAGTAATTAATAAGTATGATATTGGTTTATCAGTGACTCTAAGTCCTAGATAGTCACTGATAAACTAAAAAATATATCAAATGGTCCCTCATTACTAAAAGGTTAAGAATCACTGGTCTAGGACTATGCGATGCCGCATGCCCGTGACATCCAGTAATTATTACAAAGTAGTAGTAGTACAGTTTCTGTTAGTTCCTGGCAGATATTTCGTCTTCCCTTCCTCATCCATTAAGGCATAAAAGAGATTTTTACTGATTCTGAAACCCTATCCAATTTAGTACCATGTCGAATATGTTCGGTTGTTTTTATTAGTCATTAAATTGGATTTTTTTACATAAGAAGTGGCAGCAAATTTTCTGAAACGGCAAGAATGTCAAATGCATAGTAACATCCTTCTGGGTAATGTAGGTAATCCTAATCTCCTTTGACCATTCATCGCAGTTTCTAAGAAGATGCCTCTTAAACGCTGACGCAGCGCCGGTTGTAACATTACAGGCACTCTGAGCGAAATTTCGGCGGCGCGCCTCTCCCCTCTTGGGGAGTAGAGAGGGGCGACAAAATTTCAGCACTCCGCCTAAGTTTTCTTTTGAAATAGGAGTTACTTTGCCGACTTATGCAGAAAAGTTTGAGAGTTCAGAGAATGTCGGATGCAAGAGCTAGCGCTCTTCGTTAGCTCTCTTTTGCTAAAGGTGACGTTCTAATAATTTGAGGATTACACTAATGGCTAGATAATTTAAACATCTAAATAATAAAATTCACGTTTTATTTTATTTCAAAAGATCGCTTGTCTTTTTTTATATTAAAATAATTCCAATTTTTTTGATAATTCTATGATAAATGGGCGTGCGCAGGGAGCGGGACAGAAGGAGACTCAGCGACGGGACAGAGAAGGACCGAACGCTCAAGGTCGTTTGGTCGGGGAAGCGCCTTAATCAAGCTCCTTAAACAACAGTAAAAAGATACATACCTTCTCATTCCTATCGTTGACCTGGTGCACGAAGTCAAGCAGTACATCCACAACGCGAGACAGGAACTCGCGCGTCTGCGGCTGCGCATCCTCGCGGTATGGAAGAATGGCTGTAACAAGGTTACGAGGGTTATATGATGTTCGTGATTAACAGTCTGAAAACAGCAGACATCAGAGGGCCTAGACAAAGTAACATTCGACTAACGATAACGCTAGTAGAAAAGCCAAAAAATTTATGGGGTTGACTTAAGCTATCGAAATGTCACGTGATCATAGGTCAACGAATAGAAATTAGCTAGAGACAATCTTAATTAGCTGGACAAAGTTAACATCATTCGATTCTATGAAACGAAACGACAGCGTCGACCGATTACTTCCATAGAGATGCGTAGCCACTTGGCACTGGCAGTGGCACTTTTTGACAAGCGTTATCGCTAGATTACGTTTCGTATGATGGAAACATTAGCGAAAGCGATAGCGATTGTAGAAATAGAATCGCTCCGAAGCGAATGCCATTCGTCTAGGCCCTCAGAGCTCCTAGACAAGTGACAATCGCCTTCAAAGCGTTTCGTATTTCTTCAACGACTTTCAACAGGATTCACATAAGCTTTTCGGTAGCTTATGTCAACACATTTTTGACTTTTCTATCTCCGTTATCAAATGACACCTTGTCTAGGTTCAGGGCCTCAACTCTGGGCCCTAATTCACTATGACCACTTAACGATTCCTTACTTCGAAACCACGTCAATTCCTTATCTAACCACAACATCTGCTTATAACGTATTCTCTATGATACAATAAACAAAACCGTTTCTACAAGACACGATATTGACGGTATGGTAATTATTATTCCCCGCGTAATCTTACCACGTCAATCGTGTCTTGTAGAAACTGTTACATTTATTGTATCATAGAGAATACGTTATTAGCAGATGTCGTGGTTAGATAAGGAATTGACGTGGTTTCGAAGTAAGGAATCGTTAAGTGGTCATAGTGAATAAGGGCCCCAGGGCCTGCAGTCTCGACATGAATAGCGATAAAAATCTGTCGCTAAGTCGTATCGATGTCAAATTTCTTTAATAGATTTTCAACCTTATGCTTTGGAAATAAAGTTGAAAATCTATTAAAGGAATTTGACATCAATACGACTTAGCGACCGATTTTTGTCGCTATCTATGTCGAGACTGCAGGGCCAGGTGTCACAGGCAACACCAAGGTATCCGCCGGCGTTACTTACAGCGTTTATAAGTGTTTATGACGTTACTTACAGTTTGGCGATTAGGTTATCACATTAATTAAAACAACGTATTCTTCATAACGTATTTTAAACATACACAATTAAAATAGTTAGTAACAATTAACATTCTAGCCGTGGGACCATTTTTTCGTTTTAGTATTTAGCAACATTAAACTTAATTTGTGATTATTTGGTAACAAGACCATAAAGTTTGTGTTGAATTGTTGATACCATCGCCCCGCGTATCTGGTGCCTTATTATCAAGGGTGGTTTATTTAGTGCCAATTTGTACGCTATTTATTTTTACTAAAATTATTTATTATATTACTAGATTTTGTCCGCGGCTTCGCTCGCGTTAATTTAGACTTTGACTATAAATTCGGGTTATAATTCAATCATGATTCGAAAGACACGTGGCGCCATCTATTATTATAAGAAGGTTATTGTTGTTTTCCTCGGGAACAGTACTTTTTTTGCGGGATGAAAGGTACCCTATGTCCGTTTCTGTGCACCTGACAACGTATATGCAAAATTTCAGAATGATCGGTTCAGTGGTTTAGGCGTGAAAAGGTAACAAACGAACTTACTTTCGCATTTATAATATGAGTTAGGATTATTTTAACAGACTGATAACAACTTGTAATAACCGCTGTAATATTTAATGTGATAACCTAATTGCAACTCTGTATAACGATGAAATTCGCAACAGGTTTATTGTTTAATGGAATAAAAATACCGGCCAAGTGCGAGTCGGCCTCGCGCACGAAGGGTTTCGTGCCATTATCTATAAAAATGGCAAAATAATCATGTCTGTTGTATGGGAGCCCCCTTAAATATTTATTGTATTCTGTATTTTTGTATTTGTTGTTATAGCGACAACATAAATACATCATCTGTGAAAATTTCAACTATCTAACTATCACAGTTCATGAGATACAGCCTGGTGACAGACAGACAGATAGACGGACGGACAGCGGAGTCTTAGTAACAGGGTCCCTTTGGGTACGGAAGCCTAAACAATGGACCCGCTCGTTTTAACATTTAACCAGCACCCTAATTACGTAACACACTATCTATCACAATCTGAATCATTTTGAAGCCTATTGCTAATCCATTGCTTCATATGTTCGAAAAATTTGTCTGCTCAACGACACAAATAACGCAATGAATGTTGTTGAACTGTCAAAATGAAAGCCATTCCTACTGTCAGTGTGTTACGCAATTACCCCGCAGTAACTAACTGGTTTTTCAATCAACCAGAGATATGGCATCGAGCAACCCACTTTTATCAGGCAATAACCCAATCAAATCAAAATATTTTATGTCACATAAACCTATATTGGCACTTATGAAACGTCAAAAGTTAGGTGCACGGTTCCAATTGGTTGTTTTCCTATGGAGAAGAGCCGGCAAGAAACTCCACGGTTACTCTTTTAAAAATAAGGGGCTTTTACAATGTTTTAAATTACAGTGTTGATAGGTATGAGAGGACAGTGTAGGCCTGTCAACAAGTTACAGGCACTCAACAAAATATTAAAAAATATATATAAAAAGGTCTACTAATCTACAGTCTACATGTTAGGCCTACAACGTACAATACATTTAGTTGTTACGTAGTGTTAGTGAAAACGGGCATTTAGAGTGTTTTTCAGGGAAAGAGTTACATAAAAGATTGTAAGAACTCTTCTTTTCTGATGTTGACAAGATTTATTTATTTATCTGTTGTTAATTAAAACGGTACAATACCAATTACATTCATTAACATAGAAACAATTTTGACGTTGACAACAATTACGTTGCTTAAAATTTTATTTAAAACTAACATGGAACAGTGGACTCCCTTGCATACTTTCTCTCACAGATTATACAAAAATGGTTTATTTGGTGATGCGCAGGAGTCAGTAAACAACGTGGAACGTTAAATATTAAACCGCGAATACACTAGGGAACAAAATGCCCCTCAACATGACGCGCAACGCTCAATCTACGTGACTCTGCAACTGGCCTGTGTCCCACGACACGCCGCGCAACATCTTGAGACGCATTTACGTGATGTGAAACAGGTTGCTTGCTCCCGCTCCGAGACCGAGCGCACGTGTTGCGAGTCAGTGCCGCGCTATTTCTCGCTGAAAATATATTTTTTTTTTCTCGATATAGTAATTCCGCATCCACCACCTCCGTTTTCGATTACGTTTCGCTAAACTGCTCGAAATAAGTATATGCGCAGCAGTAATCGCTACAAGCTAGTCGGGCGACATTTCTATAAACACTGGCCTGCCAAATGTTCCGCGACATTCTCTCGGGACATTCACGTAGTTGTCGACCGCAATGTTCCGCAACATGTCGCTCTATTTGTCTCCAAGTGTATTCGAGGCTTTAAAGACTCCATGATTGCTCGTGAAACTCCATAATCATCATACAAAACACCTTCCAGGTAGCTTTTATTTAACAAACCAAGAAAACCCACTGAATTTCAATACGATATGTTCTGTATCATCTTAATCAATGTACATACTCAAAAAAGCGAAAATCTTTTCCCTTGTTTTTCATTTCCTTTCCTGTCAAAGTTCAAGCAATCCTTCATTGGAAACAAAAACTTGACTGATCAGCTGACAATGGGTATCTCCAACAATACAAGCATTTACCAACTTGTACATACGCTTCGAATAGTACAGCTTAGACCTTATTGCTTAACGTTTACATGGAGAAACGGTTGAGAATAAATTTTTGGAACCGCACACATAAGTTGGGAAGTTCATGATATTGAAAATCAGAATGCAATGTATTGTTAGCAAAAGTTGTGCGGAATTGTTCGTGTATTGACTTTAGGGGATGTTGTTCTTTATTGTAATAAGGGTAAGGTTTAGTTTTGAATAGAATATTGTGGGAGATATTGGATGGTTGTATAAATCAAAAACATCTGTGCTCAACACACAATATGACGCGACTTCGGTATGGTGACCCGCTTTTTGGAGAAAAATATTCTTATTTCCATGGATTTTCTTCAATATCAATATTTAGTTCAATATTTTGTAGAGGTATCACTTAATTATCTATACTAATAGTATATAGAGGTAAAACTATGTTTGTTAATTTGTCAAACTTAAAGCATTTATTTCAATTAAACCATTTACAGGCACTTTTGAACTATAAAAGAGTCGGTCAATTAGTCAGAAAGTTGAAGCTAGTTGCCCATTCCAAAACGTAGATCTCTATGGAGAAGAACCGGCAAGAAACTCCAAGGACACTCTTTTAAATCAAGATATTACAAAATCCTGGGTATATTATTCTTGTTGCTTCTATATGTGAGAACATTTTGTTTGTTTTTAACAATATTGTTTGTATGTATGGGGGAATATCTGGAACTACCGGTTGGATTTGAAAAATCTTTTTGCATTTGATAGCCCAATTCTTGAGGAAGGTTAAAGGTTATATTACATCACGCTACAACCCTTAAAACCCGAGCAGAAAAAAAAAAGTCTGAAAGAACGCTAAGTAAAAACGAAGAAATAGCGCAGGCGGGCGATGCGACGCGACGCGGTGGAACTGGGGTACAATAAATTTCACGCTGATGAAGTCGCTGGCAGAAGCTAGTTTGTGCACGCCACAATTGCGACGGTAAGTCCCCTCTTTGAGGAGTGGATTGAGAGGCGCCACGGCGTCCTTACCTTCCGCCTGACGCAGGTACTCACCGGACATGGTTGTTTTGGGAGGTTCCTATTTCGTATAAGGCGGGAGGAAACGCCCGGGTGTTATTACTGTGTGGATCGACCGGAGGACACGGTGGAGCATACGGTTGCGTCTATTTAACGAATATAATATTCCAAATACTCTTTATAAAAAAAATTGCGTGTAAATTTTTCATCATATTTGGCGTTTATGAAGTCCTAGGGAAATGAACATAAATGAAGTCGTATTTATTGACTTAAATTAAATTGGGTAAAACCTAATTACAATAATTTAAGACAACATTCTCATGAATCCCTCTCACAGTACTTCTAACGTACCATTTAAATCTTTAAACTAAGTGATTAACCCCCGTTACTTATGTTTTCTTCAGAAAAACTATTACATAACAAAAACGCAAAAAACACGTGTTTCTTACTGTAGCGTACCGACATAATAAACTAGCGCGTCGGCACACGCGCGCAGACTGGTCACTTGCTTGGTGACGCCCGAACTATGCGGACGTGTGACCTCTGCTGTTGTACAGTGAATTGTTGTTTAATTTACCTACTCGAATACTTCCTATAACGTGGTGAACACCACACTTACATACATACACATACATAAACTCACGACTTCTTGTCGTGGGTGTAGGCAGAAACTACAGAACGCCTCCTGCGACGATCCTTACATAGTCCTTTTGCCTCATTTGCGTTCATACATCTGGTCATACACGCACGCCGGTTGCGAGTACTACGCATATTAATATCCCACGACGTTCCCATCTCGCACACACCCCAGCACCCCACAAATTCCTGGACACACAGGGGTAGATATTAAAAGCAGTGACTTTTTAATCAGCGGCCCTTTCGAGCCGGCTGCTGCAGTGCGACGGTTAATACCTTAGTAAACAGGGGGTTTACTCCCTAAGCACGAAGTTTGTAGTATCGTCCGAAGTTACGGGCATTTCCTACTCCATATCAAGTGGGTGGCTTTCAAGCGATACATCACAAAAGAATAGCGTCTCTGATGCGCCGCATACGGGGCAGCCCCAACAGCTTCCTGCAGCTTATTGTAGGGAGAATGGATGTGGATTGCTCCTTCATGGAGTATTGGACAACATTACATGTACGATTGCGGTCTCGCTCCAATGTTTCACGTCGGGGTCACCAGTCTAGAGGTATGAGGGACAGGGTGTAAAGCTCACACATACTCTATTAAAAAGGGAGGATCCTCCGACCAGACGGGTGTTGTGTCTGGTGGGCAACTGCCCGACGTTTGATGTCGGGACGTTGTATATATGCTAGTTGCGCGGTAAACACTGCTTGCGCGATGCAGGATTTTGCTTGACGTCAGTGTGACGTGTAGCTCGCATGTGGCGATGTAGATACCGTTACATTTCAATGCACACCAATGCATTGTCTATTTCTTCTATTCTTATTATATTATATAAAAAAAAAAAACAAAACATGTATGGATGACTATATCTACTAACGATTGTAATTTATCTGACATAAATGAATTGAATTGTATCACGTGCATAATATACTTACTATATGTCCATATAGTATTCATTCATAATTCGGGTCCCGAACTAAGAGCGAATGACAATACGATTTGACAATAGTCCCCTAACGATTTGTATTAACCCTTTTGAAAAAATGAATTTGACACTGTTTTGACGTTTCAACTGGTTTCGGAGGGGTCCGTATCTTCGTCGACGGACTAAGAGAGGGCCCCCTGATGTGTGTGAAGGTTATGATTCTTATTACAAGTTGAGCTAGATATGCTCGTAATATATTTTGGCCCATGGATTTTTATTGAGACCATATCGAAAAGTAGGTGCTGCTTTAAGTTTTAAAGATTAGGTGCGAATTTAAAACAGAATAAAGGGCGAAATAAATATAAAAGCATGATCTATCTCTATCCAAAGTGGCGCGGACCTTATCACATTAAATCAACCACCATTATACGTGGAATACTTAGACGGTACACAAAATTCGAATGAAATCCATTCACAAAAAAAAACTGCTGTTCCTAACATTATGTTACACGTAGCTCGACAAAATGTATGGAACAGCAGATTCTTTTTGTGAATGGATTTCATTCAAATTTTTGTACATCGTCCATGTATATCATGTAGTATACGAGGTATAATTTAATGTGAAAAGACCTGCGCCACTTTATATGAATAAAAATCAATTGCCAAAAATGTTTGTCCGCGCGTCACTACAGAGCAGCTGCACCTATTTGGCTAATTCTTTTAAGCTATTGCATAGCTTTTATCGCGGGCATTGAGCGCGGCGACCGACTCAAGAAATTCCGTAACGAAAATAAAACCTAACACCCCCCACACCGCCTACCATGTAGCTCGGCCGAGCGTTCGCTTAACGTGTACCTACGTATATGGTACGACTGTACTTGAATTAATATCAAAGAAAAAAAAATACTGCATAAATAAATAATTATAATTGCATAAGTTGATCAAAAATGCTATGCAATAGCTTTACCGCGGCAGTCCCCGAGTGCCACACGTGTTATTTTTTGTTCTGTTTGTAATTGTCAGTACAAGGTCTGTATAAAAGATTTTTTTTTGAAGATCCACCGAGAAGGATGGAAATTTGGATGCTATTTTTGTATAAAATTCACCCCGGGCGACGCCGGGCACGAGCAGCTTGTTTATTATAGTAATCAGCCTATAATGTTCCCACTGCTGGGACACAGGCCTCCTCTCAGTGAGATAAATATATCGCAGGATAAATGTGTAAGTATTCTATATTTTAGCTTGTAGTTATATTATTGTATTTATGATGTACAATCGCCAGCGCATCATGTTATCACAGTCAGATTTTCTCAATCGATTTTGAACTCAACTTTCAACATTTTAAGGTTAAAAATCGTTTGGAGAAATTTGACAGTTTCATGTAGCTTTACCTTCTGACGACTGTACCTAGTGGAAACGACTCGCACTCGAATTCGTATATTGAAATACATCATTCTTATTCTATCCCGTATATTACACCCGCCATGTTTTGCCTCTGCATTACCCTAAGGTTGACTGGTAGAAAATCCCTCAGGCATTAAGTCCGCCTTTGTACAGTATTTTATTACTTGTAACCAGCACATATCCCACCAGTTATGTCAAATGGTGTGGCTCTTGATAGGGTGCTAGATTTTAAGTAGTTAGGACACGATAGTTACTGAGGACTTGAAAGATAATGCCTACATTCTCCAATTTTTTGCATACTGAATGTATTTTTGTTATTTTTATTTTTGCTATTTTTTTAATTTGTATTTGACATAAACTTTGACATTTGATAATTATTACATAAAGAATGACATGACAATTTACTTTCTGAAGTATAACATTATTATCAATTTATTGTGATTGTGAGGACTATGTGCGTCAGTTTTATTTTTTTTCACTTTCTCAGGTAGTTTCAATGATGATCTGGCAGTTTGAGTGCTTTATGCGGCCTACCCAAATGTCCTTTCTTTGGTATTGTTCGTCTAATGGTTGAGCTCCTTAAGTTCTGAGTTGAGCTTCACGATTACTGACAAATGCGTGCACTGACTGGACAGGTCCATTCAAATCTGAATGGTTCTTTCCTTAAAAGACCATTTCAGACACCAATCTTACATGGTCCTCAAACGATCTGACCAAGATTATTTCAGGATTTTTTATACCTGTTGACATTGATGAATTTTTATAAATATTTTGACATGAATATTTACTTTGTAAAATAGCATATTATTTTAATTATTGTGAATGTAAAGACTATGTAGATCATTGTTTTTTTTTTCTTTCTTAGTTAGTTTTAATCATATTCTGGCAGTTTGAGTAATTTATGCGGCCTACCCAAATGTCCTTTCTTTGGTATTGTTCGTCGAATCGTTGAGCTCCTTAAGTTTTGAGTTGAGCTGCACGATTACTGACAAATGCGTGCACTGACTGGACAGGTCCACTCATTCTGTGTGGTATTTTTTCCTCAAAAGACCATTTCAGACTCAAATCTACATGGTCTTCACATGATCTGACCAAGATTATGTCTGGACTTTAAAAGAGACTGTGACCTCTGCGTTTGTTTTGGCCTTTCTTCTCAGAGTAGTCAGATAGGAAACGCCGACCTCATCTAGTTTTAAAATATGATTGACGTGTAAAAGTGTTTGTACAAACCTACTTATAGAAATAAAATCATTTATCATTTAACATGAAAAGAGAACGGGGGGCGTTGGGTGCCCGATGCAGTATGTTGGCCCGCAGGTTTGCGCATTGTACACCAAAAGCAAAAATAACTCTTTTTAAGGCGTTTTGCCAATCCTTGTACACGTGCACTCTGTGGGTTCGATATACGCAAAGGGCATATTACGCCCTCAGAATTCAATATAATAATGCCTTCAGAATGTTGTTGGGGCTTCCACGTTACTGCAGTGCGTCAGGGATGTTTGCCGAAGCACAAACTGATGGTTTCAGTACTATCCTGCGAAAAATGATTGCGTCCATGATGCGCAGAGTGCGTGGGAGCGTCAACGACATTCTGAAGGTCATCAGTGATAAGCCGTGTTGCACCATTATGGCGCATTGGGTGCATGTAAGGAAAGAAAGAAAGAAAGAAAACATAGCATAAGTACTGTGTATTACTAACATTATAAGGATCAAAGTCCGAATTGAAGTTTTTTTTTTTGTAAAGATTTAATGAATAAATAAATTATTGAATGACCTTACATTGTTTTTTGAAACAATTAATTAACTTGAAGACGGCTTTACTCAACTTTTATCGACCAATCGATAATTTTGTACAGTTTAGTTTATGTGTGCTACGCAATAAGGCTGATAAAATGATTAAAATCTCTAAACATACTTGGTCAACAGCCTGCTATACTTTCCATTTGCCTCTTACCCCTTTTAATTACACTTCAGTTTACCGCCAAAATGTAGCATGTCTCACCTCTAGTACCTCCCTACAACACAGTAACTCACTCTCAAACAACACTTATCACTAATCCCCCCTCTATAACACGCATCGCTTGACATGTTGTAGTGCTGTCAGATGCATACGTCAGACGGTCAGACCCTTTTAGTGATGGTGGTGGGAATTTGCTGGATTAAGAGTCTGTGCCATTACAATTTGGTAGTTTGGTATCTTCGAATTGTCTTATTATGGGCTTTAAATCAAGAGAGGAATAATTAACAGTGAGAGGTAACAAAGCTAAGCTATGAAAATAATGTAATTTTTCAGCAAAACCAAGCACTCTCAGAACACCATAGCTTTGTAGCCCATTTCCACCAGAACACATGCATACCTACATAAACTCACCCCTTCTTCCCATGGGGGTAGGTAGAAACTACAGAACGCCACCTGCTACGATCCTTACATACTCCTTTTGCTTCGTTTACGTTCATACATCAGGGGGCCTAGGCAAAATCCCTTATCTGTAAGCGTTAACGCCAACGGAAAAATCAAATTGTATGTAGTTGACATTTGCTTACCACGTGGCATTCCGTATCTTTTCCGCAGGTAATGTCATATCAGAAAAGTTTTTGTCTAGGCCTACTGGTCATACACGCACGCCGGTTGCGAGTACTACGCACCTGACCTTTCTGAAGAACATCACCAATAAGGTCACTATATGTCTTCCTAGGGTGTCCCTTCCCGACGTTTCCACTCACATCTGGCTTGTAAATAAATACATTTTGTTATTTGCCTTTCATTCATCCTCTCAACATGACTAAACCACCATAGATATCGATAAAATATTCTTAATTGCGCACCATAACAAATTACAAAGAACTTTTGAGAGTTGCAGATCTAAGTCGCGCGAGGATTTGGGATTTTTGTTTGCTAAGTTGCCATTGAACCTGTACAAAGTGAAAAGCCTTCGATCCAGCAAAATTCATGGGAAAGTTAGAATTCGTTTCAAAAACTAATTTAATATTTGAATGGGTAAATAAAATATCCAAATGAAGGTGTGGTATGGTGCTTGCAGCGTCCGTATCTGGGTGGCCATTCCTTAGAAGACCCGTCCCACGCGTCCAACTAATCATGTCAAGACTTTATAGAAATATGAGGAACAGGGTGTAAAGTTCACTCATACCTCCATAGAAAAGAGGATCCTCCGACCAGACGGGTGTCGTGTCTGGTGGGCTACTGTCCGACGATTGATATCGGAACGTTGTACATATGCTAGTTGCGCGGTAAACTCTGCTTGCGCGATGCAGGATTTTGCGTGACGTCAGTGTGACGCGTAGCTCGCATGTGGCGTTGCATCTACCGCTACAACTTGTATTTTCATACATCTCTACTGAAACCTTTCTATCTTCATCCTATTATTCCCACATAGCATGAGCACAAAACTCGCTAACATTAAAACGCATTCCCCTGACATTTGCTTCATCCCTTATCATTTTAACCAACAATATATTAAGAGCCACTCACGTCACTTTCAGAGAAAACCTAACCTTCAACTGACACAACCAAATCTGAACCTTATAGCTATCGTATTAGATTCCATATCTCATATTTGTAATCTCAGCAAATATTGTTATAGCTTACAATGAAATCTAAACCTTATCGACCTGAACTTAACGTATAATTTAGCTGAAAATGGGGTTGGCAAACAGTCTAAGTGCCCTCAATAGTATTTGGAAAGCATTACATCGCATTCCAGATGTTATTTTCTGTCCATTTCTTCCTGACCTCTGTGTTAATCGATTTTGAACTCTATCGTCTTGTCATGAAGGTTACGTTGGGTATTAAGGACAGTAGTACAGTCGTGGAGATTGGTGTGAACTTATGTTGTCGACGTCATAAGCCGATTGTCGGTGATTGTACATTTTCTGGACGTGTGATGCTGAAGTGGGTAGTTGTAAGCTTTTGGTATAAAAGGTTTTGACATTTTGCTACCAACATATTGGGACTTTAATTTACAGTTTTTTGTAACGTTTCCCACTCGTAACTCTCTTCGAGTTTTTTTTTCAGTGAGATTTAAACATACCTACATTCTAGCATTACACTAAAGACGGGTAACAATGTCCTATTTGCATACCTACTTGCTGGCTTTATTTAACAAACCGTTTTATAAAAAAAATATAAAAAAACAATTACAAATAAAAAATTTAAAAAAATAAAAAAAAGAATTTGAAATGTGAAATAAAATATTTTGACTTTGAAACCTCGGAGTATTTTAAACACCGTATGTCAGCTATAAACGACTTTTTTTTAAACCGCGAAATAAAAAATTGTTTAAAAAAATATAAAAATAAGCATGTCAAGAAAAATAATTAAATCAAAAACTACTTAAAAAAAAACGATACTCGATACAACATTCTTACTTTTATTTCACTTTATATCTTTACATTGAACCAACCCTCTTTTGCGCGGGTGTTATAAATACCCATAGACGGGACAGTTTGATCCACGCGGTAATGACGAGGTACTAAAGTAAATCTTTTAGTTGCCTATTTGCCTCCTTCTGGCGATTACTTTAGATCATCACACAACCAGAAAATAATGGTTGCTTAAATTAATTAAGTTCTAAAAAACCAACATTAATTTAATTCATCCTAAAGTTGACGATAACTGCCATGGCTGTTTTTTATTATCTTCTTATAGAACAAAATGTTTTTTTCTTGCGCCAAATCCCACCATCAGTCTATTTTTGTCTATGTTTACTTGTTGAGTTTCAGCGCCAATTTTTTTATCTCACGTAAAAAATGCATATTTCATTGATATAATTTCAGATTGTAAACATTAATAATAAAAACAGCTAGCATAACACAAATTCCAGAACAGGCTCTTTAAAAAATTTATAGAAAGTATTTTTGTTAAAAATCTCAAAGTACATTTTTCACTGAACAATGTGTGTTATTTCAATTAGTACCACGATCCAACCCTCCGCCGCGCGGGTGCAGTAAATACACATAGTCGGGAGTCCTCGGGACAGTTTGATCCGCGCGGTAATGACGCAGTATTAGAGGGTATCCCTCATTTGTGAGGATCACTGCTTCGGGTGTGTGCTGAGGAGAAGGATGTTGTACGTGTAATAAGGTTTTCAATTAAGGCGCTACCCCGAGCAAAACCTTGCGATAGTGCGTTATTCAGAGGCTAAAAACTCATTAATTAAGAGTAATAAACTACATCTAAAAGCACATTATTAATGTTCGTTATTCTATCATCACATTGCACGTTCTTATTTGTTTTATGTGTTATAAATACATTTAAAATCTCCTTATAAAAAGTGACTAAAATTGTTGATTGCATGCATCTTTTGCTAAAGGTGACGTTCTGATAATTTGAGGATTACACTAATGGATAGATATTTTAAAAATCGAAAAAATTCACGTTTAATTTTATTTCAAAAGATCACCAGTCTTTTTTTTATTAAATAAATTACACAATTTTTGTGAATTCTATGGTAAAGAGGCGTGCGCAGGGAGCGGGACAGAGCGAGACTCAGCGACGGAACAGAGAAAGACCGAACGCTCAAGGTCGTTTGGTCAGGGAAGTGCCTTAATACGTAGTTGTTTAACTGTAATTGATTGTGTACTGTAAAATTGGACAAAAGAATGTCTTGTTTAAAAATCAAAACATACCTTTTTTGTCTTTGAGAAAGGACTTACAAAAACCAGTACTATTTTGTAGGTTAATGAAAAATATGTTTGGTAAACTAATTAATATAACTTCTTGTTTCTTCATCTCCTGTTTGGTTTTTGTTTGAACGCGCTATCTCTGGAGCTTTCTGCATCTGATAGCCCATTGTTCTTGTGGAAGGTTACAGGCTATTTAACATCACGCTATTCCCGTTAGGAGACGTGCACAAAGAAAAAGGCAGAAAGAACGCTAAGCGAAAACGAATCGATAGCGCGGGCGGGCGATGCGACGCGACGCAGTGGGTCGAGGGAACAATAAATATCACGCGGATGATGTCGCGGGTTGAAGCTAATTAAAAATAATTAAACTTATTGTTATTTTTCACAAAAAATGACAAAGCACAATAAAAAAATCCCTCTCCACGCTACCAAACAAAGAAAAATACAAAGAAAAATACACAAAAAATATTCCATTTCCCCACGAGAATCCCTTAAAGCCCCCAGTCTATCAATTGTAGCCCACAAAGCTAACGTATGGGCTATCTGCTCCACTCTGGCGTTGCGATGGGCTTTTAATACCTCTCGAAAAATGAAGATGGGATCCCGGGGACGGTTATAGATTGTGGGCTTACGATTCTGACAGCACGGTAATAAAGGGAGTTTAGATTTTTATGAGTTTAATTTGTTTGGCCTATTTATGGGTGTTTTAAGGGTAGTGGTAGGTGAGGGTTATCTAACAGTGATTTTCTTTGTTTAGTGAAGACAAGGTTTGTGAGTTGATAGGTGTGTTATAGACAGAGATCGGATATTCGGATGCATATTCAACTAAAGTCAAGATTTTGGCAAATATGGAATGCGCTTTTGTATCGAAAAAAATCCGCTAACCTCAGATTTCAACGATCAAACCGAACCAAATCATAGCGGTCGAAAGGTAGTGACTAAAGTTGATGTAGCCGATGTAATGTTTACGCCCAATCAGAATATAGTACTTAATTTGATAAAAATGATTATTTTAATTTATGTTTTTTTTAATTAAGCTATTGCATAGCTTTTATCGCGGGCTTTTAGCGCAGCTACCGAATAAAGAAATTCCGTAACGAAAATAAAACCTATCACCCTCCATGCCTACCATGTAGCTCGGCCGAGCGTTCGCTTAGCGTGTATGTATATGGTACGACTGTACTTGAATTAATATCAAAGAAAAAAAAATACTGCTTAAATAAAAACATTATTATAATTGCATAAGTTGATAAAAAATGCTATGCAATAGCTTTACCGCGGCAGTCCCCGAGTGCCGCACGTGTTTTTTTTTTTATCTAACACACACCACCCCGCCTTTTATATACACCCTACATACACATATTTGCATCGAAGGCTAAACATTAATTTTAAATAAATATGCATCAATTTTTTTTTACAAAAAAAAAAATACTTTAAAAAAATTACTTTCCAAAATCTTACCAAAACAAGCCAAAATACAAAAAAAAAAAAAAGTACTTGCCAAAAAATTACTTTAGATAAATATGCAACCAAATATCTCTGGTTATAGATCTATGTGACAGATTTGGCAATTACTTTTTATAAGTAAGTACTTTATTCTGGCTTACGAAATAGCTTTTAAAACAATTGTGGATGATAGTCACTAATGTCAACTGGTAAATGATGTAATTTAATTAGTCTATTTTGTACCATCACTATGAATTACTAGAGCAATGGCCCAGTGATATCGGCCCCGACTTACAAGTTGTAGGCCGTGAGTTCGAACCCAGACAGGCACTTTACTTTGTGTATTTAATTTCATCACCACTGCTCTCAAAACGGTGAAGGAAAACATCGTGAGGAAACTAGCATGTCCTAGAACCAAAAAATCGAAGACATGTGACATCTACCAACCCGCACTGGGCCCGCGTGGTGGATTACGGCCCACTCCCTCTCACAGAGAGGAGGCCTTTGTCCCAGCAGTGGGAACATTATAGGCCGAATATGATTATGCTGTGAATTACTAGGGTGGCTGGGACATCGACACGAAACCTGTTACTGTGGATTCAGTACATGATTCTGGACCCCACTGCGTTGAAATATGTCGTCTGTTATAAAAAAACATTGTTGTTCCATACATTTGACCGCGTAGGTAGGTTTTTATTTTTAATAACCGACGAATTATTCTACTCTAGCGGGTCTAGAATCATGTGCTGAATTCATGGTATCAGTTTGCCATTCGATGTCCCTGCCACCCTGTAATAAAAGTTACGCGATATGTGTCATTAAATAGCAATGAAAATATGAAAATTTACTTATCTAGTTATTATTGAATAAATAAAATAAAACAATTCTTTGAAAACAATTAACTGAATAAATAAAATAAAACAATTCGTTGAAAACAATTAACTGAATAAATAAAATAAAACAATTCTTTGAAAACAATTAACTGAATAAATAAAATAAAACAATTCTTTGAAAACAATTAACTGAATAAATAAAATAAAACAATTGTTTGAAAACAATACAATTTCGAAAAGTATCAATCTCCTTTCGAACTATTTAGTTCGTTTGTATTTGGCCCACTTGCGCGTTCATGGGTCATCTTAAATAACTCGGAGTTAACAGCTAACTCGCGGTTTATAAAATTCATCTAGCGCCACTAAGAGTTAGAGGTAAACCTAGAGTTAAACTTTTAAATATTAAACCCACCGATGTGGAATAGTTAAGTCGCTAAACTCTGGGTTAGTGTTATAGTAATGTCAAAATAAATTGACGTTATGAGGCACCGCTGATAACTTGTTTTTAACCGACTTCAAAAAAGGAGGAGGTTCTCAATTCAACTGTATTTTTTTTTATGTGTTAACACACATAAAAAAAATACAGTTGAATTGAGAACCTCCTCCTTTTTTGAAGTCGGTTGTTTTTTTGTAAAAAAGTTTTTGTATTTTGTATTTTTCGACGTTGTAATAAGTGAAAATTCGGTATTATATCAGCAGGCAATATATTCATGAACTCATTTATAAAAAAATACAAATTATAAAAAACTTAAAACATATTTTTCCTTATATGACGTTTCCGTCAATCAATAAACTAAATCTCCATGAAAATCAAATACAATACGATTAAAATTAAATGTCATGTTATAAAATTCAAAGACAAGAAAGTATTACGTATCGTTATGCAAGTAAAAGAGATGGGTATACAATTTCCGTTCATTGTTCGTTCATTCATTTTTGGTCAGATTACATAACAGGGCATAGACATTGCAATTCTTTTTTATGTGTCGTCGATTGACGTGCAATGTTGCCAACTCAAAAAACACAAATATCAGGTTTACTAACCCGGTGTTAGTTTTTTGTGGCGCAACGCGTATTAAGAGTTAATATGATAATTACTTAACTCCGAGTTTACAAACTCTATATATGTATATTAAAATTTAACCCGACTAAACGTGCAAATGTGCTCAGTCTATAGAGGTAGGAGGAACAGGGTCTACAGCTCACTCATACTCTATTGAAAAGGGAGGATCCTCCGACCAGACGGGTGTTGTGTCTGGTGGGCAACTGCCCGACGATTGATGTTGGGACGTTGTATATATGCTAGTTGCGCGATAAACTCTGCTTGCGCGATGCAGGATTTTGCGTGACGTCAGTGTGACGTGTAGCTCGCATATGGCGATGTAGATACCGCTACAAGTCTGCCATAAAGTTGACAACCAAAATCGATTCAAACCAAAATCCAACCCCAACATAACCAAACAGAGTCCACCAGATATTCAGAACCACACAATAGCATTACAGAGGCTTACAGACACTACCGATTTATCAACACAAACATACTGAGAAAGGAATTTTTAATTAAATTCCTGACGCTGGCTGTAAAATGCAGCTGTGTATTGTTGTTCAATATTATAGTCCGCACGAGCGTGTAACTAATCGGACGGAGGGGGACGGAATTCCGGATGAAAAAGATTAGGGCAAAAGGTCCACACGACGAGACTACCAGTTCACGAAAAAGAGTAAATTAAAACGAATCATCCATCCGCCGGGTGGGGTTACCCACTGACAAAAAAATCACTACAAAGTGAAAAATTACTTGTAAGTAATTTCGGAAGTCGGTGTCTATGGTTTCGTATTTTCGTTTTTTGCCACCGACTTCTGAATTTACTTAAAGAAGTTTTTCACTTTGTGTGTGTTTTTTTTGGAAGTCGGTTGTTTTTTTTTGTAAATATATTTTTAATTTTTCACTTCTTAGTTGTGGTACCTACCCTACACAAATTCGTATAGGTGCAAATACTTGCTATGTAAATAACAGTGACAGAAAGTTATTATAACATTATCAATATACATTAAGTGGAAAAAGTACCTATTATGGAAGCTAACTGAAAAACTACCAAAGCAAAGTTAATAAAAAATATATGGGACCACCCTTAAGGCATACCCTATCTACTAAAAAGAGAATTTTGAAAATCGATCCACAATTGCTGGAGATATCGCATAAAAAGAAAAATAACATACAGACGAATTGAGAACCCTTCCTTTTTGAAGTCGGTTAAAAATGACGATGATCCTTTAAGTTTCATCCCCTATTTAAACTCTTTAGAGAATGAATTTTCAAAAATCCTTTCTAGTGCTCACTTTCGTTATACAGGGTCAAATTAAATTAGCTAGCGAAACTCCGCAGACGCGATGGGTATCGATATCTCAACACGATAAAACAAAATAAAACAAATTTTCTCATCTTATGTACTTTAAGTAACAACAATACCAGCGCTCGTTGACCCCCAAAAAATACATTAAATATTTTATTTTATCGTGTTTAGATATCGATACCTATCACGTCTGCAGAGTTTCGCTAGCTAAATTAATTTGAGCCCTGTTTATGGAACTCTCGTGCAAAACTTCATGATTCTAGAGTCTAGCTTAATTCGCTGGGTCTAGGATCTAAATCCAGCGGTTTGGGCGCTGTCTGTCAGTGAGCGAATTGAATATCTTTATTATGAATTACAGCTGTTGTTCAAATATGTGAGTAAAAAAGATGGTTAAAAAAACTAGAATCTGCGGGGTAATTGCGTAACACACTAAACTAGTTTCAACCAATCAAATGGCTTGAATCTAGTTTTAACTAATGCTTGAGTATTGAATGACGTTCAGTAATACGGGCCTAACAGTAGGAATGGCTTTCATTTTGACAGTTCGACAACATTCATTGCGTTTATTTTTTGACACCCTATGAGCTCTTCACTTTATTTTTTTTTAATTTTTTTTTATTATACTCTTGTAAATAGTAGGTATATATATTTTAGTTTTAGTTTGTATATTGTAATCTATATTAAACATACTATCTTGTCAAATAAAATGAGAATTGGGAAAAAAAAAAAAATTTAGTACTTACATGTATTACACAATTTTTTTTCGTTGTTGAGCAGACAAATTTTTCGAACATATTAAGAAATTAATTAGCAATATCCTTTCAAATTATTCAGATTTTGATTGATAGTGTGTTACGCAATTAGAGTGCTGTTCGAAACTCAAAAACATCAATTACTTTTCCGAAACGTTTTGACTTTAACAATGCCATAAGTTAAGGAATAAGGAAAATTAAGGAATTTGTATGCATTTGTTGTTTTTGTTGTTTGTTGTTTGTTTGTATTTGTTTGTTGTTTGTTTGTTTTTTTGTTTGTTTGTTGTTGTGTGTGTTTGTATTTGCATGGTTGGCGCAGTGGTTAAGCGATTGACTGCTGCGCTGCATGTGAACAGATTCCTAGTGACGAGCAACGAGTTTAAAAAATAAAATAAAATTTGCCTCAAATTAAGCAGCAAAACAAGAATGATATTCCAAATAATGCCTCTATAAAAAGTCTCATAAAACAAAAGAATTAATACTATTAAAATAAACAGCAGTAGGTACTTATTGGCCCTTTTATACGATGTAATAGTGGTATTTCTGCGCATGTCTATTTAGTGCCACAAACGCCAGCGCTCGGTCTCCGGGACCCCGTCGCAAAAGAGGGTTAAAATGAAAATGATGAATTCTTAGAGCAAATTATTTGTGCTCTGGATGCTGCGAATAATTGTTAAGTCAAGTATTTTAAAATGTGAAATATTTGTTTTGTAGAGATTTTTTTATCCACCCTTTTTTTTCTCATAGATTTTTTGTGCTCAATATTTTTGATATACTTATTGTTGTCTGAATCAGATAATAAAGTGCACTACCTGGAAATAGCTAGAAATGATTGTATTTTCCTACTTTAAAAAACCAGTTATACAAAAAGCGCGAGTTAGACTTGCACACGAACGGTTCCGTACCGCATGGCAAAAAACGCTGAAGGAAACACGTTTCTTGTATGGAGACCCCCTTTAATTTTTAACTTTATTTTATTTTTGTTGTTTTTTGTTAGAATAGAAATTCACACTCTCAACCTGTGAAAATCTCAACTGTCTTACGATTCATGAGATACAGTCCGCTGTCAGACAAACGGACAGACGGACGTTCGTTCGTTCCGTTGGCACCCTTTGGATACGGAACCCTAAAAACGACTTATAATAAGCACACTGCCTGAAACGCAAAATTCATTGCCTGTAATGAATGGTTTAAATTAATAAAACAACTATTTGAAATGTGAAACCAATAAATAGATCGCGGAGTGGCTTTATATAACATACCTATCAATATATTTGACATTATCTGTCAAACGCCACCTTTTTTTTTTTTTTTGGGTGGGAAATCATCAAATGACCTCTCCCGCTCTGGGCGGAGCGGAAGGGCGTGTCAGACTCTTACTGACTAAAACCCACCCGTGTTCCTTCAGTTGACTGTGCGCCAGGGCCACGGTAACTCTTTCGAACAATCCGCGACCCCGGCAGGCATCGGTCCTATCGGACCCCGTCGATGGTGCTGACATCTCTTTGAGGCGCGCGTGGAACACGACGCGCCGTCGACCCGGGCCTGGTCCTTACCGGACGGCGAGCTGCCCATTGCTCGCCGTCCGCAAGCCCGCGCCTACGGTGGCCGGGAGTCGGCAATCGACTCCCGACGCCCAGGGTGTCTCCTCCTCCTGCGGCGGCTAGGGGCGCGAGGGCGTAGAGATTGCCTCTCCCTCTCGCGCTCCGCCTCCTCCTTCGCGAGCATTACTGCTTCGCAGAAGGAGGTGACGGCTTCCCATTCCCTCTCGCTCCGTACCATGGCCTGAACCAGGGCCGGACGCGAGAGGTTGCCGCCGCCGATCGCCGCCATACCGCCGATCGCCGCCAGTCAAACGCCACCTAGTGTCGGTTTACGGAAACACGCCAGTCCAGATATTATAATCTACCCAGCTACCCTTGTAATATGATATACTGGGTATGTACATCATTTCCTGCGCCAGAAATGGCGCCCTCTGTCGGAAGTCACTGATAAGGCGCGTGCGGCTAAGTTTTTATCAGCTTAGCCGCACGCGCCTTATTTTATACCCTAAGTTTTAATAAGTTTAGGGTTGATAAATGATTTTATTTCTGTAAGTAGGTTTGTACAAACACTTTTACACGTCAATCATGTTTTTTAAACTAGATGAGGTCGGCGTTTCCTATCTGACTACTCTGAGAAGAAAGGCCGAAACAAACTCAGAGGTCACAGTCTAATCTTGGTCAGATCATGTGAAGACCATGTAGATTTGAGTCTGAAATGGTCTTTTGAGGAAAAACCACACAGAATGAGTGGACCTGTCCAGTCAGTGCACGCATTTGTCAGTAAAATATGTGTAATATATGGCGAGCAACCCTGGTCCTGCTCCACAAGGGCGCATAAACTAATTGATTAGCATTTGAAAATACTGTTGGAGCTGCAGAAGATTTTAAAAACTATCTTTGCATTGTTAAATTCAATCTTTTAGTATTGTATAATTGCATAGCACATGTGTGAGTACTATGTACATACTATAAAGCTACCATTTACTGGGTACGACTTCCTTCCATCCATCCTTGTCTTGAAAGTGCCCTAGCGGCTGAGAGTATGTCATGCTCACTCTAATGTCTCGCTGATGGTGATCATCACTGATCATCATTAGTGTTATCACTCCCCTCGCATCACACCATGCGAGGGGAATGATGACAGGGCTACAAACGTAAGTACCCAGTGCAATGAGGAATTGAGGAGTTATTTGCAGGATGCGGTCCGAGAACTTAGACCACGCTTACCTCGTTTGCCCATGCATAACAAAAATGGGCGCTGGTGGCGGTCCTGGATGCGCAGTTGTAAAATTATTTTGATGACTGTGTAGACCTCGCCGATACTCATTCGATTCTGTACTGCGTGGCTGTAGCGGCATGTCGTGTAGCTCACGACAAATTTGCTACTGATTCTAGAGCTACACGACCGAAACCAGCCGTACCAGCTTGGCAGTGCAAAGTTGAAGTATGTTTGTTTTTTGTTTAAACGCGCTAATCTCGCGAACTACCAGTCAGATTTGAAAAATAATTTTTGCATTTGATAGCCGCAGATAGCAGATCTTGGAGGGCTAAAGGCTATTTAACATCACGCTACGACCCTTAGGAGCCGAGCAAAAATAATAATAGCAACAGCTAGAATAGTAGGTAATAGCTCGGGCAGGCGATGAGATACGACGCGGTGGGGCGCGGACAGAATCTAGTCACAAAATAATGCTACATTCAAAAAGAACTTTAGCTTTTAAAAGTACAAAAAACAACGTCATTAAAACAATTAATCAATGCTCTAAAACCGAACGTGTCGGGACTCATGACGTCATCGTGTCGTGACGCCATCAGTCTGTAATTAATGACGGCGCGGCGGCGTAAAGTTCACTTTCATGTTCTCAAATTGTAAGGAGTTAATTAATGTGCCTCGGCGTTAGAGTTGAACGTATTCTGATTTTGTGAATGCTTGAGTAAATTTGATGATTAAGGTGAATCCTCAGCCGTAGCCTGCCAAATTCAAATTTTCATTGTTTTTTTGCAAATTGCAGCTCTGTTTTACGTCGTGTGTTGATTAAAATGCGATTCGAGACTGTAGGAATGATGTATTTACTGAATAATAATCATCAATTTCATATCACGCTGAACGGCACATCAATTTTATTTATTTGTATAGATGATAAAATGTACTTACAGTCGTAGTACAAGTTGCCGACGGAAGACGTCAGTTTGGGTGTGCCCTGTCCAGATAGAGACGCCATTCTTTCTCCCTGTACAAACATATTTACACATATTAGTATACAATAATATACATAGGTTATGGACCACAAAAAAGGGTAAATAGGAATCTTCATTTGTTTTAAATAAAGACGGTAATTAAATAGATTGGTAGATAGTTTAGCACGGTCTGCTTAGTTGTATTTTTCTTTCTTTAGTTAACGATTTGTGTATTCTACGATTTAAAGAACGCTAGTCCACCCATCGTTAATGGTATTGGCACCATTTTGTGTCATAATTTATTTGAAATAATAGGCAATAACACAAGTGTTTATTCTAAAGCAATTTATGTAAAATTCGTTGGTGGCAAGTAGGGTTTAACTATTTTTAAAGTACTTTACAAACAAACAATGTTTAATAAGTATGCAGGGTTGAATCGGGACGAAACTTTAAAAGGGATTTTTACATTGAAATAATATAGTTTGTTGCCAACAAGGGCACTTAATCGTTAATTATAATACAGTAAACACATTAGACTCCTTTTTGGCAACCAACTATATTATTTCAATGTTAAAATCCCTTTTTAAAGTTTCGTCTCGATTTACTCCTGCATCCCTATTCACCCCGTTTGACGGTAGTGGGTTTAACACGTTACTATAATCATTTGTAAGGAGCTCTACCTTGAAACGATAATAATTAAAATAATAGTCATAAATCAATCACGATTTTCAATTGTTTTTCTTTAAGTGCCATTAACGAATAAAGAAAAAAAAAATGGTTTTTGGGCCTCTTTTGCCGACGACTTTGTGATCACAGCACGATGCCTAGATGCTACTGCTTACATCATATTGATGTAATACCTAAGCGTAATTTTACAATAGGTAGGAAATTGGCTTGTTTTATAAAGCCGTCGGATGCAAGTAGAACATTTGATAAACTCAAACTCAAAAACAGGCACTTTTGAATTGTCTAGGGGTCGGTCAGTCAGAAAGATGAAGCTAGTTGCCCGTTCCAAAGAATAGTACGGTCCTATGGAGGAGAACGGGCATGAAACTCCACAGACACTTTTTTAAATCAAAATATGGTTATTAAATATTGGTTACATATTAATAGAAAATATTGGTTACAGTTAGTATTGGCTAATTAATAAAATTAACAACCGAAAGAGAGTTTTGGACAAACAGGTGTTTGAATTCAATTTATAGGGTGATTATTGAATTCCGAACTCGTAGAAAACTATTACTCAGTAAGTACTTTGTAATGTTGTCAAATAAATAATTAATAGAAGTCCTACAAAAACTAAAATTATTATGAAATATTATTTAAAAAGTAAAAAAACGACTATAATTTCTATTAGAATCAAACTACGGAAAATATTGTCTTCTAAAGAAGAAAAGCCCTCTGAAAATGGCCAGAAAATATAATAAATCAATATTTTAAGCACAATAAAAAATACTACAGGAAAACCATGCAATACTATAAAAAAGTATTAAACAAAAAAACATGCAACCCTTCTTCACAGTCCGGTAAAATAGAATTATCATGCTCCACGAACAAAGGGCGTGTCAAAATCCAAGATGGCGGACTAAAAAGATGGAAATTGAACTAACCAGCTGTATATGTTCAGCTATTTGCTTGCAGTAGGAAAAAAAGCCGTCCAAACTCAGCTTTGACATTACTCTAACTTCTATAAAAGTCTGTGAACAGAGAGAAAGAAATACGTTAATGATTCTGACACTACGAGTACAATGTTGTCAGAGTAAAATAATAAAAAGTATTTAGTAGTTTTCTTTTTCATTCAGAATTTTTTCCGACGGCTTAACATTTTTTCATGATAAGTACATTTAATATAATAAAAGAGCGAAGAGAAATGTAATGACAGATGTATCTAGAAAATAAAAGTACTAAATCTACTCTAACGAATAATTAAAAAAATATTTTCAAGTGTTTTTCAAAGAGTACATACCTTATTCGCAGCTCCCACAAAAAAAAACTACTTATAAGCTATATTTTTAGTCGAGAAACAAATAACTATATGCCTCAAACCGAAAATGTATTTTATAAAATACAAAGCGCGGAAGACTGAGTTAGAATTTCTCATAAATGTAAGGGTAATTGTTAATACTGGAACAATTTCAGCCTGGGAGCTGACGACGGGTACTGCTCGAACAGTTTCAGGCAGACTGAAATCTGGGCTCTTCAGGGGTGGCTTCAGGATTCAGGGTTCGCGCATGCGTGGTGCAAAGGTCGTGGGGGGTGACATTTGGGCCAGGAGGGGGGACGCGGCTGGTCAATATTGAGAATCAGGTCATCTAATGTGGGCGTGGATCCTTTGTTTTATGAAATGGTAGTTTTAGTGAAGGATGGTAATTTTTTGTAGTATTTCGGGAAAGGGGTGAAGTGAAATTAGAGTTAAAGGCATCAATTAATGTTTGAAAAAAAAGATGTCTTAGATCTGAGCGAAAAAGATATGAACAACATCATATTGTACCAAAGAACTGTAGTGATCTGACCAAGATTATTTCAGGATTTTTATATACCTATTGACATTGATGAATTTTTATAAAAACATTGACATGAATATTTACTTTGTAAAATAGTATATTATTGCAATTATTGTGAATGTAAAGACTATGTGGATCATTGTTTTTTTTTTTTGTTTTCTTAATTTATTTTTAATCATGGTCTGGCAGTTTGAGTAATTTATGCGGCCTAACCAAATATCCTTCCTTTGGTATTGTTCGTCGAATCGTTGAGCTCCTTAAGTTATGATTTGAGCTGCAGGATTACTGACAAATGCGTGCATTGACTGTACAGGTTCACTCATTCTGTGTGGTTTTTCCTCAAAAGTCCATTTCAGACTCAAATCTACATGGTTTTCACATGATCTGACCAAGATTATGTCTGGACTTTAAAAGAGACTGTGACCTCTGAGTTTGTTTCGGCCTTTCTTCTCAGAGTAGTCAGATAGGAAACGCCAACCTCATCTAGTTTTAAAATATGATTGACGTGTAAAAGTGTTTGTACAAACCTACTTACAGAAATAAAATCATTTATCATTTATATACATACCGCACAGAGATACTCGTATGTATAAAACCTAACATTAAATAATTATTGTTCACCTTATTGGTGATGTTCTTCAGAAAGGTCAGGTGCGTAGTACTCGCAACCGGCGTGCGTGTATGACTAGATGTATGAACGTAAACGAGGCAAAAGGAGTATGTAAGAATCATAGCAGGTGGCGGTCTGTAGTTTCTGCCTACCTCCATGGGAAGAAGTGAAATTATGTATGTATTAAAAAACTAATACAAGAAAAAATACAAAATTGTGGAACAAACAATATTGTTGATTATGAAAGTTTATCTTTTTCAATATGAGGAAAATGTTGAAATTTGAAATATATTCACTGGTCGGTAACCGCGTTTAAAACATAAATGCATCTAAAATTACGCGTAGCCGCCAATGCTACGGCGTAGCACGACGTAGGATTTCGTAGTGCTACGGCGTAGCTCTACGTAGCGTTTCGTAGCAAAATCAAATAGCGTAGATGTTAAAAATAATAGGCTCATATCATATTTTTTTAATTGAGTTAACTTTGTTAATATTGACTGTAATCGTGGCTGCCGATGTATCCTAGATTCGATTCCCAGGTCGGGAAAAGTATTATTGGGTTATTTTTCAGTGATAGCCCGTAGTCTTAATTTAAGGCCATTTATTGGCATTAAGCTCGCCCCTCAAGGTGGTACTTAAACATAACTGGCGAAATATGGGTGTACTACTTCGGCCAACCCTTTCACGTAAGACAGACGTGATGTTATGTGACCTTTGTCATTAAAATATCCACTATTTAATTAATTTGGTAATGCGTGGGCGATTACTCAAAAAGTGTAGGCGTATCGTGTGGGAGGGAAGACCGTGAACTGTAACCTTTTTAACAGACTCCAAAAAAAGAAGGAGGTTCTCAATTTGACTGTATTTTTTTTTAATGTTTGTTAGCTCTGAACTTTTTTCTAGGTGAACCGATTTGGAAAATTGTTTTTTTATTTGAAAGCTGGTGCTTCACATGTAGTCCCATTTAAATTAGATCAAGTACTGATTAGTAGTTTTTGAGGTATCCTTAATAATAATAATAATAACAAATTCATTTATTTTCAGGTAAGTAAATAACACCCATAGCTAGATATAAATTAACAAATTAATAGTAATGATAAAAAATAATGATAAATTAATGAGATCAATTAAAATAAAATCAAAAACACCACTGCGTAATACTGCGTATTTTTTCCACTTAGTTTATATTGATGATGTTATAATAATTTCCTGTCACGGTTATTTACATATCAAGTAGTGGTATACGAATGTGTGTGGGGTAGCTACGACAACTAAAAAGTGAAAAATTAAGACATTTTTACAAAAAAAACACTAAAAAACGTGAAAAATAACTTACGTCGAAGACGGTTGTTTTTTTTTTTTGTAAAACAGTTTTGTAACTTGTTTTTGGGTGGAATATAATGTGTAACGTAGACGTTATTTTATAGAGGCTTCTGGTTAAATATCAGCCGAAATATACCCATCGATCTAGAAGGTAAAACTGCATCTGCTGTACTCATGTTCGTCAACGGGCGCCGTCGGTTGGGACTGGTCATCTCTTAACTGCCACGGCTTATTTTTATTTTTAATCTTATATTTATTAATGAGTTCGGCAGTTATTTATTTATTTATTTAATAATTTCGGACAACAACATGGTCCAATTTGTTAGTAAATTAAATAACATCACTAGTGTTAGTAGTAAACAAGACACGGATAAGAGTAGCTGGTGACTGCGGCAGTATGTGCAGAGAACGACAAAGCAAGGAATATGCTACCTGACCGATCTCCCCACATAGTGACTCAGAAAAGGGGAGTAAGGGCTCTCCACCACTGTTTTCAGGATGCTATTGTCACTGACCCGCGTTCTACGCATCAGTGATGCGACTTTTTTGCGAATCACTGCATGAAAGCTGTCAGTTCGGTTCTGAGCAAACATCTCCGATGCGCTACAGAAACGGGGCAGTTTCAACAGCAGCAGCAGTTATATCCTAACTATCCTAATCCTAACTAGTCCTAATCCTAACTAGTCCTAATCCTAACTAGTCCTAACTAGTCCTAACTATCCTAACTAGTCCTAACTATCCTAACTATCCTAACTTATCCTACTAATATTATAAATGTAAAAGTGTGGATGTTTGGATGTTTGTTACTCAATCACGCTAAAACGGCTGAACGGATTTGGATAAAATTTGGCACACGGGTAGACTATGACCTGGATTAGGACATAGAATACTTTTTATCCCGATATTCCGACGGGATCGAGACTTCTGCGGGTGAAACCGCGGGGCGCAGCTAGTAGATTATAAAAACTATAAGTAAACCAGAAAATTGTGATTTCAATCTTCCTGTCCTTTGATAAAATATACAGCGATGATCAAAATTACTTATGACCTTATTTCTATTCATCATACTCGTAGCACACAACACGATCCCCAATTTCAGTACCGGACAAAAAGGCCAAATGAAATCCAATCTTTTGGCATCATCACAGAGATTTATATCGTAAATCAACAGAGGCCTTTAATGGAAGTAGGTCGTGACGTCATTCGCAGGCACGTAGCCTATTTGGGCACGGATCCAAATACAGAACTTGATTACACTGTTCCCTAAGACCTGCTTAAGACAGCGGACCGAGATAAGCGGGGAGCGGGTGAGGGGTGGCTTTAGTCCAAATGGAAAAAAGCCTCAAGTTTGATCTGGCCGTAAATGAGGAACGTCGAGATTTAGAAAAGCTTCTGCTTTGAACAGCGACGTTGCTAATACTCAAACTTGTGAGCTTACCTAGATTGGGCATAATCAGCCTATAATCCCACTGCTGGGACACAAGTCTCCGCTCGATGAGAGGGAGTAGGCCGTAACCAACCACGCGGGCCCAGTGCGGGTTGGTAGATGTCACATGTCTTTGAATTTTTGGTGCTAGGACATGACGGTTTCTCCACGATGTTTTCTTTCACCGTTTTTAGAGCAGCGAAGATGAAATAATTTACACAAAGTAACACGCCTGTCTGGGTTTGAACCTTACACCTGCAACTCGTAAGTCACGGCCGTTACCACTAGGCCAGCACTGCTCCTTGACATTGATTGGGGCCAGTCAGCACGATATATTCATATTATGTTCTAGTCTTATAAAGAACCCGGTGCCGTATTATGACGTTTTAATGTCATTATGTCTCCAGTGCGAGATTGAGATAACCGATACCACCATCCCTTTCTCGGAATGGAATCATGGCGGCATTTATAAAAATAAATAGAAATAAAATAAAAATATTTTTTTGCCAGGTATCAAGGCCCATGGGGTGATAGTATTACATCTTACTTAAAAACTACATTAGTAACATGCAGGACCGCTCAAAAGAAAGAAAAATTAAATCAAATCACAGGAAGGTTTAACAAGCTTTGTTACCAACATGTAGCTTGGTAAACCTCCCCATTGTAGGCCCATCAAGCCTCTCAGCAAACACCTTCAGAATGCTGTTGCTGCTTCCCCTCACTCGGGATATTACTGAAGTAACTTTCTTCCGCATTATCGCAAAGTAGTCGTCAGTGTGCGCAACAGCGAACATACCTGACTACACTAAGTAAGGTGGTATATTTCACAACACGGCTCCTGATAATAAGATTGAAAATACTTGAAGGCACCACTCCTGTGCACCCTGTGGTGTTAGCTGACAACACAGGGTGTACAGAAACAGCGGAGCTCTGCTAGCAACCTAATCGTCAAGTCAATATTTTTACCAAGCCATTGAGCTGTAAATGGCGCCAGTGACCGAGAAGTTGTGTGGAAATTGGCTGTCATGATATCGACATGTGATGCAGGGGAATAAGGAACATTTCGTGAGGAAAGTTGGTTGGTTGGTCGGTTGTATGATGTACATAATAAAGAGTATTCTGTTCTATTCTAAAGTTTTGAGTATCAATGTTGATGGTTTTAAGAGTAGTGGAAGACCAAAGAATCGACAGATGGACTGTGTGAAAGATGATATGAGCTAAATGTTGCTGATCCATACGTCATGTTAGTGAACGGGCGCCGTCAGTAGGGACTGGTCATCTCTTAGCTGCCACGGCTTATTTTAATTTAATTTAATATTTTAATTGTTTTTGTCTTTTTATTACGGACGCTTTTAACGTTCTGTATCGTTCTCACTTGCATAATTTCAACATGAATGATGTAACCAATATTTTTGTAACCATATTTTGATTTAAAAGAGTGTCCATGGAGTTTCTTGCCCGTTCTTCTCCATAGGTACCTACTACCCTTTGGAATGGGCAACTAGCTTCATCTTTCTGACTGAGCGACCCCATGACAATTCAAAAGTGCTTGTAATTGGTTTATTTGAAATAAATGCTTTGAGTTTGAGTTTTATGACAAGAAAGGGGCTGACTACCGAGATAACGGCTGATGTCTCGAAGAAGAAGATATTCTGGGCCGACTACAAATAAGTAGAATAAAATACTATAAAAATAGTGATAAGGGCAGGAAAATTATGATTATGAGCCATTCTAGGGGAGCGTGACGAAATGTACAAGCTCTCCAGCACCCGGCTAATAGTAGCAGCAGAACACCGTGTGGTTTTAGTCAGTAAGAGTCTGACATAAGGAATTCAAAAGGACAAAAAAAAAACTTGTTTACAATAAAAAACAACCGACTTCATAAAAAAACACTAAAAACGTGTTCTTTTTTTAAGTCGATAGTTTTTATTGTAAAAAATATTTTATTTTTCACTTTTTATTTGTGGTACCTATCCCACACAAATTCGTATACCACTAATTGATATGTAAATAACAATGACAGGAAATTATTGAAACATCATCAATATAAACTAAGTGGAAAATATACGCAGTATTAAGGATAACTCAAAAACTCCTAGTCAGAACTTGATCAAATTTAAAATGGAACCACATGTGAAGCACCAGCTTTCAAGTAAAAAAAGAATCATCCAAATCGGTTCAAGTAGAAAAAAAAAATAAAAAAACATACATTCGAATTGAGAATCTCCTCCTTTTTTTAAGTCAATTAAAAAAAAAAAACGTCATAATCTAACCAATGAGAAGAAAGACATCGGTTAGTCGCTTCATGTAAAATAATGTAAGTCAGCTGCAAGCCGACCCCAACACAGTTGGGCATCGGCATCCCTACATTTTTAAAATACTCTGCGAATCGTACCTACATATTATGCTCATAAAAACCTTGCCTAATTATAAAGGTCGAAGTTCACAAGGCATTACGCCGAAACGCGCCTCGCCCACACTTTCAACCTTTTGTATTCTGGGAGTTTTTTGTTTTAGAAAAGTAGATATGTAGCTCCGTAGGTAGCTCTCGCCTTTTTTGTAGCTGTATTTCTTTGTAACAGCTCGTTTGTAGGGACGAGGCTGTTCGGTAAAAAGAGGATTGTTGGGCACGTATTTTATTGGTTGTTTGAGTCGAATAAACCTTTGTTCTTAGTGTACCCACTATGTCTGAATTAACGTAAATGAATAGGTTTTGTAAGACGGTTTGTTTCACTAAAGCCATTTTTAGGGTTTCGTACCTTAAAAGGAAAAATTGGAACCCATATAGGATTACTTCGTCGTCCGTGGGCCAGTCTGTATGTCAAGATTCATTTTCTCAGGAAAGCGTGGAGGTATCAAGTTGAAATGAAAATCAAGTACGTAGATCTACGGTCCCTTGAAGCTCTAAAAAAATCAAGCTTCTAAGTCAACGCAATAAAAAAGTACGGCCATTTATGCGACATATTTTGGTACTCGCAAATAAATCAACTTCTTCAACTTCTCGTTGACCTAGAATCATGAAATTTGGCAAGAGGCAAGGTCTCACAGCACAAGTAAAGGAAAATATCCGAAATCGTTAATTTGTAGTTTTATTACTATAATTAGTACAATTAGTGTCGCATATTGATGTATGGCAGAGCATTTTTTCAACTACAAAGTTTAGATTCTTCTTGGATAAATTCATCCCAATTACGGAACTTTTCATTGTGCGTGGTCTGACACGGACTTGGCCGGTTTTTATAATAAAAACCTCATACCTAACTATTGTTTTCTCGGACGATTTAGCTTCCATTTTGAATGAGATTGGAAAATATTTTTGCACAAAATGATTGTGACAACTTGAGGAAAATTGGTTCATACAGATATCGTTTAGAAATCATTAATGAAACGATTTTCCTCAAGTTTCCTTTATTTACGAGTATTGTTAAGATAAGAAGTGCCTTTTTCCTGTTTCGAATTTCACGAACCCCAGTCCTGTACATAAAAATAACGAGAACTCTATTGTGGAAGGTTTCATCGGCAAAGAGTTTCGTATAGGTACACAAAAAAATAAACAAAAATGGTTTTTATTTTACAATAATATCACAATTATCGGCGTGCGTGTATGACCAGATGTATGAACGTAACCGAGGCAAAAAGGAGTATGTAAGGATCGTAGCAGGTGGCGTTCTGTAGTTTCTGCCTACCCCCATGGGAAGAAGGCGTGAGTTTATGTTTATGTATGTAATATCACAAAAAGGAAGAAATATATAAAATTCAGTTCCTTGAAGAAAACATTACAATAAAATTGAAAACGCAGAAAAAATCCATCGAAATTATTTCTCCAAAATTTCCGACCATTTTGCAAAACGAAAACCATATCATAAGTTATCTTTTCTACACAAATTCAACACTTTACCTTCCAACGAGCTTAACTCCTCAAACAGCGCATAATTTGTCGAACCAAATATCCTTCAATCTATACGCTTTTACAAAAGGGGGGGTGAATTCCCGCTTACAACCCCAACACCCCCAGGCCCCCAGGGGAGGGGGCGTTTGACGTCAGCGCCACGCCCCGAGAGTGGGGGTAGTGCGCAACTACGAAATATACGTAGATAAATATAGGCACTATGTATGTGTGCTTAAGAAGTTTTTTTCTATGTACTGTAATTTAGTTTTGGGTGTGAGTAAATATGTACTCAGGTTGTCTTGTCCCCCCCCCCGCCCCGCCCTACTACCCCCCCGCCCAAGTAATACTGCCCCGTTGGTCATGACTGCTGAGCGCGGGGTCCTGGGTTCGATTTCCAGATCGGGCAAAGTGTTATTGGATTTTTCCATTTGGAATTTCTTAGTAGCAGCCCGGAGTTTGGAAGTTGGCGGTGTGATATCCCCGTGCCTCGGAAAGCACGTTAAGCCGTTGGTCCTGCGCCTGATCTCTCTCCGGTCGTGTCGGATTGCCGTCCCATCGGACTATGAGACTGAGGGAAGAGAGAGTGCTCCTGTGTCTGCGCATACACTTGTGCACTACAATATCTCCCGCACCGAAGGCTAGTCTCCGTTGAGATTTGCTGCCGTGGCAGAACTTCGATCTGGAGGACTATATATCGCTCATTTGGAGAAACATCAACGTAAATGTAATTTTTCCCAAAAATGAGTTGTCGATATATATTGTGCTCGAAAAAAATTTCAGAGGAGCAGAGGCGTGAAATAATTAGCGTGAAATATTTAATATGGTTTTGGTATTTATCAACATTTCAGAACGAGACGGTAACAGATTACAAAAAATAAGAAAAATTACTAAATCACTCTCCTGTAAAATTTTAAAAGCAGCAGTTACGTCGATGTTTCTCCAAATGAGCGATATATATTTACAAGGACACCTAAGTACTTTGGTAGCTTTGAAGTGCGATAGATAGGTACGTATTTTTCATGAAGGTCATCATCTCTCAGCCTTTTCCTAACTACCTATGTTGGGGTCGGCTTCCAGGCTAACCGGATGCAGCTGAATACCAGTATTTTACATGAACCGACTGCCTATCTGACCTCCACAACCCGGTTTCTGGATACACGATACCCCTCGGCAATGGGCAGACTAGTTGACAGACTTTCGGGCTTCTACCGACAACCCGTAATGACTATCAAAGATCAACGCATGACAAAACGTTTTTGATGAAAGTCGTGGGTTCTAAAAACATGTAAAATTTTCTAATTAACTAACTTTCTTTCAGTCTTCACAGCATAAAAATCCTTAGGCTTGGTTTCTTCGTACGCAAACTAGGAAATTTACACAAGCAGGGGACCTGGTCTCAAAATCCGTCAACGAAGATATCGTCTGAAAGTAATTTGAAACTTTGGAGTGAACCCTACACCCAATTAATTCACTTTTTCGGACAGACAAAAACACATCGGGAGTAGGGGCAACTGTCACATCGTGGTGGCATTCATTTTTAGGTCCCCCCAAACTAACCTTATGTCCGTGGGTAATACGAAGTCGGAAACTCCCGTAACTTCGATCGAAAGAACGGATTTCATGTTTCGAGAGTAGACCCCCTGGTTAGCCATTAAGATGTGTTAGATGATACATGGTGCTCACATATCTACAAATATTGTAAAATTAGACGATTATCTCAATTATTTTTACAAATAATATGAGTAATATGAGTATTATATAATTTTACATTCTGTGAATACTTATAATTAGTACTTATAAGTAGTATAAGTATTAATTACAAAATGTAAAATTAATTTCATAAAAATAATAAATTATACAATTCAATTAGCAACCATGTTTGATTTTGTCCAGACTCTAGATTGTCCTATGGAGCAGGACCAGCATGTTTCCAAGCATTCTTATCTAGGATATAATCCTCTAATTTGTAATATGCTTGTTCACAAAGTGTACTTTTATTATGAGTTTAAATTTTCTTGAATTTAATTGCAATATAATCACAAGGTATTTTGTTGTAACATTTAACACAGTACCCCATAAAAGATGTATGTACTTTACATAATCTGAAAAATTGTATTTTATCTATATTTCTAGTATTCAAATTATGTCAATCCCTAGCATATTAAATGGTAGAATGACAGCTGTCACATCATCTCACGTCACGGTGAGATTTTCGCAGAATAGCGAGACAAGTTTCTTTTGGAAGCTTTCTTTAACTCTCAATCAATCATGTAGAAATAAGTCAAGCAAGAAAGTCACCTACTTAAATATACATTACGTATATGATATGTATTATCTAAATTAATTATTCAATGTTGATGTTTTCACTTTCATTCATTCATGTCAAGTCACGGAATGTTTTTTAAATACATCTTTTCCTTCTCTTAAAACTATATTTAGTGTAAAGAAAGAAACAAAGAAGAAAATACGTTTATTTGAGGTGGAGGCAGTGTATGGGTACTACTAATAATAATAATTTAATAGTAATTTAGACAACCATTGATCCATTTTTTTTTCTACTTGTTTGTTTCACCACGTTCCTAGGAATTCCAAACTGAAAATCTGTAATTTTTACCAAACTCAAACTCAAAGCATTTATTTCAAATAAACCAATTACAGGCACTTTTGAATTGTCAAGGGGTCGGTCAGTCAGAAAGAGGAAGCTAGTTGCCCATTCCAGCGCAGTAGGTATCTGATCTATGGAGAAGAACGGGCAAGAAACTCCATGGACACTCTTAAATCAAAATATGGTTACAAAATATTGGTTACATCATTCATGTTGAAATTTTACACATTCATCCGAATTAGAACACATCAACATGGTAGGAATGAAACTACTTGACTAGGCGCAGAAACGAATACGTTCGCAAGCGACGGTACGGAGCCGATCGTATGCGTCGATATCCTGCCGGACGCGATCGGCTGTCGCCGCATCCGTTCGTATTCGTTCCGATCCGAAATCATCCTTTAGAGCTAAAACAGTATGGTAAAACTAGCCCTAAAACTTTATCGTAATTTGTACTTGCAAAGCTGTATTTTTCATTTGTTATCGACTAATTTGAAAATGACACCAAGATAAACCGGTGCAATTTCCAAAAAAATATGGAAAATTGGCATGTTTTCGCATTAAATGAGCGGTAAGTAACAGTGACCGCTAGGTTAGTGATACTGTTATCAGTTAAAACCCCTTTTTCGCATGAAAGCTGCGCTTTAGATAACCTTATCGTGAGTGATTTAAGTGGTTACAGAGTAGTGAAAGAATTTAGAGGCCGCTGTGAAAAAAAATCTCCAAAAACGCTAACAAAACTGTTGTTTTAAAATCTTTTTTTTTTTAAAGTAATGCTCAGAATTAGCACTTTTTAACGTCATAAATTACAAAAGAGCCCCCGAAGCACACAATCGCTTCCTAGTGATTTAGCTGGAAAGAAGAAGTGGCGCAACAAACTCCCCTGATAAACATCGTGAGAATAAGATTAGTTAAACAACAGGGCAACTCAAGGTGATGGTTTAGCACAGGTGTAAAGTACGTTTCACCACTAAGTCAGATTTGCCGACAATCAGGCACAAAGCCAGAGTCCGGGTTGTACTAAGAAAATTTAAATGATAAATGATTTTATTTCTGTAAGTAGGTTTGAACAAACACTTTTACACGTCAATCATATTTTAAAAACTAGATGAGGTCGCCGTTTCCTATCTGACTTTAAATGGGAAAGACTCAAAAACGATTTAACCGACCTGAGCATGACACCATGCAGCCCTGAGGGGTAATTGCGTAACACACTAACAGTAGGAATAGCTTTCATTTTGACAGTTCAACGACATTCATTGCGTTATTTACTTTGTTGAGCAGACAAATTTTTCGAACATATGAAGCAATGGATTAGCAATATGCTTCAAAATGATCCAGATTGTGATAGATAGTGTGTTACGCAATTAGGGTACTGGTGGCGACCACTCGACGAACAAGGCAACCCCATCGACGCATCGTTCATAAGTCGTTAGGTCAATCAACTTTGAATCATTCCTTGGTTGTCAAAAAGTATAGGTACTCTGTGAGCATGGCTTCAAAACCGGTATTTTTGGAACCGGTACCATTGGCCTTGGTGCGATACCCGTACCAGAGTAGTACCTGTACTATTGGTACCGGTAAGTAAGTAAGTCGTTTATTTTGCAAATATGGGTACAGTAAAAGGTGATAATTTTTAAACAGATAGGTTCAGCCATATCTTACCGACAGGCATGCAAAACTTAAATAAGAGTTTCACGCTAAAACAACAACAAAGGCAATCATATTATGATACATTGAAGAGCACTACTACAAAAATGAATTTAATTTTTTTTTGGTAAAAAGCATATGACTTTTAAGATACGTGATACAAAATTACAGTTTTAGTGAATATGATGATTACAGCCTTACAAGTCTTGTTATTGAATACTTACATGTTTTGCCATTATGGCGTACAAAATTAGTCTAAGTAGACAAATAAATAATAAAAGTAAGAAATCACAATGTCAAAAATTTTAATTAATTTTAATCAAGGCACAATTTAAATCAAATGTCAATATTTAAAAGTAGAGTAGTAGAGTAAACAAATATAAAAATAAAATAAAGCAAATCAATTTGGAGAACAAACAAATTCTTTCTCCGTAAGGAATTCGCTGATATTATAATATGCTTTATGCTTTAAAAAGCACCAGGTACAAGCAAGCAGGTACCAGATGTAGTACCTGTACAATTGGTATTTCTAACTAGTATCGGTACTATACCGGTGGCAAAACCGGTTCCAAACAAATATTTATTTAATACTAGCTGCGCCCCGCGGTTTCACCCGCAGAAATCTCAATCCCGTGGGAATATCGGGATAAAAAGTATCCTATGTCCTAATCCAGGTCATAGTCTATCCATGTGCCAAATTTTATCCAAATCCGTTAAGCCGTTTTAGCGTGATTGAGTAACAAACATCCACACTTTCACATTTATAATATTAGTAGGATTTAAGTTAGAGTGAGAAAACAGATATAGTAAGTAAAAAAGATAGTCAATAGGCATTAGAAAAATAACTTCAAGGTTGGCAACCGTACGAGGTTTCTCGTACAAATATGAGATTTGTGGTATGCGCCGAGTACCTACATTTAGTACCGGTACTTGTAAGTTGTGGTAGGTACTGGTAACCGTCTGGAACCGGTACCCAGTTACAGAAATGGCAAGAACCGCTAAGCACCCATCCAGTACCAGAACTTTTGGTACCGATTCCCGAGACACAAGCCCCGTCTGTGCAACTCTATATCTATGCCATACTCTGTAATCTACACTCCGAAGCGTGTTGGAACACAACGGAAGCGAGTTTATAAAGCTTCATAAACTGTTGCTGATAACACAACTCCGGACTGAGTAAGTTACATTTTAAACACTTAATTCTATTATATTAAGTAGTGACTCTGTGAGCTGTAGATCTGGCGACCTTAAAATAAAATCCTTAAAACAAAAAGCGCGCGCAAAGAGCGCGAAATGGCTGAAATATGTTTTTTTACGTTTTCAACACCCATATCTCCGCCATTTTGAACAATTTCGAAAAACTGAATCTACAAAAAAAAAACCATATAATTATCGAACTTGCTCGCAAAAATTCACGAGAATCGGTTGAGAAATGCGACCAGGCCCTGCAGTCTCGACATTAGATAGCGACAAAAATCTGTCGCTAAGTCGTATCGATGTCAAATTCCATTAATAGATTTTCAACTTTATTTCCAAAGCATAAGGTTGAAAATCTATTGAAGAAATTTGACATCTATACGACTTAGCGACCGATTTTTGTCGCTATCTATGTCGAGACTGCAGGGCCAGGCCCTGCAGTCTCGACATTAGATAGCGACAAAAATCTGTCAAAATCCTTCAATAGATTTTCAACTTTATTTCCAAAGCATAAGGTTGAAAATCTATTAAAGGAATTTGACATCGATACGACTTAGCGACTGATTTTGTCGCTATCTAATGTCGAGACTGCCGGCCCTGTAGAGGAAAACAGACATCCGGACATACGAAAGCATTTTTGCTCAAGCTGGAACGGGGACGCTTCGCGCTTGCTCGTTCAATGATTTCTAACTAGCTTCTGCTTGCGGCTTTGCCCGCGTAGATGTCGAGACGGGAACGTGCGACCGAGACAAAAAGTAGCCTATATCCTTCCCTAGGATGCCATCTATCTCCTTGCCAAATTTTATCGAAATCCGTTCAGTGGTTTTGGCGTGAAAAGGTAACATACAGACAGAATTACTTTCGAACTTATAATATTAGTATGGATAGTATAGATTTTTCATTTCTCATACACGGAAAGTATTGTTTCTTTGATCCGAGTAGCGGGTGGAAAACGCTGCTTCCCATCCTAGGGCGGGAAAGACTCATAGTAATTGCTTCCCTCTCTAGGGCAGGAATGAATTTTAAAAATAGAACTAGCTTTGGTTAGGTAGTCGGCTACGAAAAATTATACATAATTAAGAAAAACATCGATTTAAATTTAAAAAAATACCGGGGTCTTTGAAAGTATATAAACAGCCAAGGTGAATAAAAAAAAAACCTATTAAGGGGGATGCGCTAAGGTAGCCCGCGCGGTAGCGGTAATTTTCATATGAAATATTCAGAAAATTCTTAGGTGGAACAAATTTTCAAAGTTTGATGATTGATATGAAATTAATGAATATTATTTAGTAAATGTATCATTCCTACAGTCGCGAATCGCATTTTAATCAAAATACGACTTGATACGACGTAAAACAGAGCTGCATTTTGCAAAAAACCAAAGCATGTTTAAATTTGGCTGGCTACAACTGAGGATCCACCTTAAGCGGGACGGCCCGCGGCGGTGACGCAGTGTGTTCCATATTTAAAAAAGACTATATAATTTGGCGGGATACCTACTAACTGTGTAAGCTGTACATACCGATTAAAAATGAGTCTCATGTTTTTATTATTAATAAATATTTTAGAAAAACTACTATTTTTACTTTCCTTATATTCGAAATGAAAAGTAGAGTGTTTAACACGGGTGAAAGTCATCAATTCCTACTCGGACTATAGCCGCCCTCGCTGCGCTCGGGCGTCTAAATACCTCGTATGGGAATCGATTCCTTTCGACCCTTGTATAACAATCTACTATATCAGTGCCTCATGCAAGGATTTTCTCTTGTAGCTTTTACTTTTTTCGAAGACACAGAGCTTACAACCCTACATCATACTTTGACGATCTGTAGCCTGTTAAAACTTAAGGTAGCCTGACAGAGAATGTCTAAGGCATTAAGTACGCCTTTGTGCGAATTTTACTACGTAAGAAAACCTGCGGGGTAATGCGTAACACACTAACAATTGCAATGCCTTTCATTTTGACAATTCAACAACATTCATTGCGTTATTTCCGTTGCTAAGCAGACGAGTATTTAAACATATAAAGCAATGGATTAGAAATTTGCTTCATAATCCTTCGGATTGTGAAAGAAAGTGTGTTACACAATTACCTCGCTGGATTTTATTAGTTTGAAATCGCCAACAGGTACTGAGCAAGCCTGATAATCCATGCTCGTTCCTTCTCTGCATGAGAATGGGCCTTTGTTTTGCAGTAGGACAGATAAAGAATGATATTATTTTATTCAAAAGTACCTATTCTTTGTAAACATTTAAATTAATGATGGCAGAAATCAGACTGAGTATAACAAATGACTTTTTAGTCATAAAAATAAGCGACGAAACAAATGAATGTGTTTAAGGATCAATCGCATTGTTCTGTTAATTAAAACAAGCCATTTAATCAAATTGGTGTAAAACAGTTACGTTCGTTACGTTTCGTTATGCTTAAGCTTTGGTTTCCTAGGAAACCGGTTCCTGCATATTATATCGCCCGTCATGAAAATCTGTAATTTTGACCAATATTTCACATTACGGTGACCAAAAACGCTCTGTATTTGGAATGCCGTTGTTTTGTGACCGTTCACCGCTGTCTTAGGAAACCAAAGCTTAACGGGTCACGAAACACGCTCGATTCTCGCAAGAAATTCACCAATTTGATTAAATGGCTTGTTTTAACTAACAGGACAATGCGCTTGATTCTTAAACACATTAATTTCTTTCTTCGCTTATTTTTAAGACTCAAAGTCAAGCCAAGAGGACCTCAACCGGCCAAGTAACACGGAAACGGACCCGAGTAGCCGGAAGACAGGACTACTCACGGCCACAAAGTTCCAGGAGGATTTGCAAAGAATGCACCTCCAAATACAGGCCATCGCCAACAGGCCTGTAGCCTCCCCCCACCACTAAAACCACCGATTAATATCACCTACCACCTTAAACCCATCTCCGAAAGGCTGGAGATCGTCTCGGCAGACCTCCGCGTACTGCGCGACAAAGAGCCGCTAATCCAGGCGCCCCCGGTATTGAATCTGGAAGCGGAGATCGCAGTCGGGAGACTCTACAGAACATCGAGAAGGGGGTAGCGGACCTGGGCAAAGTGGACAGACCGCTCCAACAACAGCAGGGCCCCAAAACCTTTGCCCAGGTTGCCAGCATACCCAAGCCCCCAAACCGCCCACACAACCTAACCACGTCCTGATCGTCTCGTCAACGAACCCCCAGCCTTTATCAGTCCTACTGCAGGACAAAGGCCTCTTCTCATAAAGAGAAGGAACGAGCATTACCAGGCTTGCTCACTACCTGTTGGCGATTTCATACTAATAAAATCCAGCAGAGTAATTGCGTAACACACTTTCTTTCACAATCCGAAGGATTTTGAAGCAAATTCTTAATTCTTGCTTCATATGTTTCAAAAACTCGTCTGCTGAACAACGGAAATAACGCGATGAATGTTGTTGTATTGTCAAAATGAAAGGCAATGCAATTGTTAGTGTGTTACGCAGTTACCCCGCAGGTTTTCTCACATTGTTTTCCTTCACCGTCACAGTCACAACGGTAGGTACTTGTCTGGTTTCAAAACCACAACAATTTCATTAAACTTTTCATCAAAGCAAATTAAAAATGACTTGGGTAGAGTAACTAGTTAGTTTTAATCATGATGATGATCAATGGCATTTTCAGTTATTTATGCGGCCTACCTAAATGTCCTTTCTTTGGTATTATTCGTCGAATCGTTAAGCTCCCTAAGTTAAATGATAAATGATTTTATTTCTGTAAGTAGGTTTGTACAAACACTTTTACACGTCAATCATATTTTAAAACTAGATGAGGTCGGCGTTTCCTATCTGACTACTCTGAGAAGAAAGGCCGAAACAAACTCAGAGGTCACAGTCTCTTTTAAAGTCTAGACATAATCTTGGTCAGATCATGTGAAGACCATGTAGATTTGAGTCTGAAATGGTAATTTTGAGGAAAAAATACCACACAGAATGAGTGGACCTGTCCAGTCAGTGCACGCATTTGTCAGTAATCGTGCAGCTCAACTCAAAACTTAAGGAGCTCAACGATTCGACGAACAATACCAAAGAAAGGACATTTGGGTAGGCCGCATAAATTACTCAAACTGCCAGACTTTGATTAAAACTAATCAAGAAAGAAAAGAAAAAAAAACAATGATCTACATAGTCTTCACATTCACAATAATTAAAATAATATACTATTTTACAAAGCAAATATTCATGTCAATGTCAGTTCTAAGTTGAGCTGCACGATTACTGACAAATACGTGCACTGACTGGACAGGTCCACTGAATCTGTGTGGTTCTTTCCTCAAAAGACCATTTCAGACACCAATCTACATGGGCTTCACTTGATCTAACCAAGATTATGTCTGGATATTAAAACAGACTGTGACCTCCGAGTTTGTTTCGGCCTTTCTTCTCGGACAAGTCAGATAATAGGAAACGCCGACGTCGTCGTCTAGTTTAAAAAATATGATTGACGTGTAAAAGTGTCTGTACAAACCTACTTACAGAAATAAAATTATTTATCATCTAGCTCTGCCTACCGATCTAACGATACAGAAACTAAATTACATACATATTTAAAGCACTACATTCCTTCACCGACACACACAAATACACAGAGAATACATAAAAACAAACACAAGTACATAGTAGGTATATAACACAGTTACATAATCATTTCAACCTCCCGGATCAATACCGGATGCTCTGTCTCCCTCTAAACATACCCATCTCTTTCTTGCAAAGGTTTTGGTATATATCTGTCTCTTTCTAACGAAGGCCTCGCAGGGTGGTATAGATTTTCGCTTAGAGCAGACTTTGACGGTATAATTAAGGTTATGTTTGATTAAGGAGGTAGGCAAAGGTGTAAGAGCAAGTAGGTATAACTATTAGGAACAAGTATAGGTCCTGTATTGTTTAGTTTAATGTAACATTACGCTTGTTTATTCCGAAGGGTAGGTAGAGATGCAATAGTATACCCACATTTTCACAGTTATGTTTAAGTCGCAGATAGTAAATATATGTTATTATTTTGAAGGGCTTCCATATAAATCTATTGTTTTTCTTGAGCCCTAAAGCCTTGTTAATGTTGAAAGGTAATCGCAGATGGCAAAGATTTTTTTAAATCCTTTTTAATAAAGTCCCAGGTTCTTAATAATTAATTACAATCTATCCTAATAAGATGGCATAGTGAAAATATTTCTGATATTTAAAACATTAGTAGAACACTATGCTGTTTTAAATATCAGAAATATTTCAGAAATATTGTGACTAGCTATGGGTAGTCACAATAATTCGACAATTTGAATGTAAAATGACACATTTAAGTACATTTTCCATGCCCCCGATAGCAAATACCTGTCAGACGAATGGCAGTCGTTTATTTGATTTAAACTGACAACATTTTCGGGTTTTGTATTTGTGAGCAGCCTTTGATTACATTGATTGTCGTTCGATTCGGCACGGAAGCGTATCAAACGGTTGTGAATAGCAATGCAAAAATATGTTTACAAAGTCAGAGACTGGATTAAAGTGTAACTCCGTTTACAAATTACGTTACTGGTTTCTTAAATTTAAATTCTAATTATAAGTTTACTCAAGTCCCAATTTGCCAATTTCTGTTAGATAATCTTCTGGTGACCTAAAATTTGATGGACTGTTTTGCGTAGTGGAGAGTGCTTACGTTAAAATGCTTAAGGTTGAACTAGTCGCGGGCTCGAACTCACTGGTGGGCATGGCCAAAAAGCACGCTGTGTCACCTGACATCGTGTCCTACAGAAATAGTATCAGTTATGAGCAGTTAGACGCTAGTCTACACGCACAACGCCTAGATTTCACGCACATAAACACTGTTATTTTAATTCATAGTAAAACGAGTGCGAAAAAATTACGAAAGGTCTTTTGGAAAATCGAGTTTTATGAAAAAATCACTGCATAACTCAATTACAAATAAAGTTTTTTGAACTCTTCCATACTTGAGCTTTAACGGTGCCGACTTTGTTTTGGAGATTTTACACGTATTTTATTACTTATTTACACCCAAAAATGCGTTAAAATTAACAAGAAAAACGAATCTTTATTGGCTCATAATTTTTTTTTGTTTTTTATTTTACTATTCTGTTTCCGCACGGACACAATCAATAATGAAAAAAAACGATATCATGTTTAAATTTGGATATACAATGTCAAACAGTAGAGTAATACCCTCCCGAAATTTGTATGGAAAAAATATCGACTAGTGCAACCTTAATGGGACATTTAATATCAAAGAAAGTAGGGCGAAACTGACTCTCAAGTTGAAGTAATGTCTGTTCCAAAAGTATCTAATGAAAGTGTAAACAAACCCTATTCAGGTTAAATTTGCCTATACGCAATCACTCTCTGACGGGAATTAGTAACACATTAATTTATATTTAGAAGGTTTCCACTTTATTTCTCACAAAAATTCTTTTTTTAATAACATCGTTAAATTGTACTTAACTGAAAAAACATCCGCGAAAATTGAGGTTATAAAATTAACCTCAATTTTCAAAGTAAAAACATATTTAAAATGATTTTAAATTAGAATTTCGGGTTTAAGTATTCAAGTAATCAAATAAAAGCACTACAAATTAGCATTCAAAGGTATCTACATTTTTCTGTACCATTTTTTTACATTTTCATCAGACACTTTTGAAACAGACTATAGACAGTCAAATCATTTCACTTGATTCTGTCAGTCTGGTACCTACATCATTTCTGTGTCGAATCGAAAAACGGTTCTTCTATCAGCGATAATGACTCATTATTAACAATGAGTCATAAATGTATGGGACTGACTTAAGTTACTGAAATCTTATAACAATCCCCTTATAAGTCGTCGTAGAAATACAAAAACGGTTTAAAATTTAATCGATTGTCATTTGTATCGGCCCTTCAAATCGGTATGAACTGATTTTCCGGCTGATCAGACTCCTATATACTAGAAATTCACCTCCTATAGATACAAGTCTACATTAATCTATCCTGGGGCAGTTACAAATAGGTGTCTAACCTCGAGCTCCCTTAAAAGCCTTAACATGTACCGTTAATAATAAATCTGGAAGCGATGCCTGAGAATAAAGCACTTTGGGCCACCTGGTTTAGGTACTAAAACTGCGAGATTCCTACAGGCAGGACTCTTTTGTCGGGAGTGCTGCCTCGCTAAGAAAGAATGTAAAACTATTTGGGGGTTCTACAGGGTCTTCTGAACCCTGCACAGCAATGAATTTTTTGCCGGAGACTCGTTTTGTTTTAAATAAAAAGCTTTATTTTTTAGGTTAGGAACGTAAATATTTACGTCAAAAACCAAATTTTTTTGTTGATAAAGTAATGGGCGCGCGAGCCGAGCGAGCGGTGCCGCGGCAGCGGCCGGCGAGCGCTACTTACAAATTACATTTCTTACCGACAAATTCCGATTTGTTAACCGCCCCATTTTACTACTTATACTCAAGTACTGTAATAAATTAATGGCCAGTAAAAATGTTGGAATGGGCAGTCATGTAAACAGTTCGGCAGTTAATAAAATATTCACGTTCCTAGCCTAAAAAACACTACGTTTTGTTAAAAAAAAATACGCGCCTCCCGCAAAAAAATGTTATGGTGGGTTCAGAAGACCCTCCAGAACCCCCAAATAGTCCCACATTCTTTCTAACGAGGCAGCACATTTCTAAACTTTAACCGATGGAGCAACTACCTATCTTACACGGTAAAAAAATGTATAACCTTTAATAGTTCGAACCGAACCCGCGACGCAATTTTTTCTAGAAGGTTTTTACGGCATCCGTTGAAATAGCATTGCTTTTTCTGTATTCGATTTAGTAGAAATAAGGGTCGTTGATAGATATTACAGGCACAAGAGACATTTATATAATATCTCTATGGTTGGCATAAACAAACATTTTAGCGTTTGAAATGTAAACAAATTTCCCATCATTATAGGTAGGTAGGGGTAGGTACGGACGAAGGTACGAAGGTCTACCGTAATAATTTTGAGAGGAATACCGCTATCTCTGAGTGGTGTCATGAGGAAGCGCTTCATTTATTTAATTACTCTCGAAAATTTTGAATAAAACGAGTCGTTTGTTTTTTTTTCTACATTAGTTCTGCTTAAGTGATCCATTCTGCCTTTCCTTCCCCTACTTATTCTACTCATTTTCTTTACCTACATAAAAAACACGACTTTATTTTAAGCGTCTCTAATACTGCTTTTCAAATGCGATACAATTGAAGTAAATTAAGAGCTTTATCAAGATTTTTCCATTAAAAATGTAGGTCTCATAAAAAACAAATTCGAAATTGAAAAACTTCAGAAGAATTGCTTCATCGTTACTCAACCATGCCTTCAATCTCAACAAAAAACTTAACAAAAGAAACCTTTGATTTCAGATGGTAAAGATGCAATTATTCACCCTAATTCTGGGCGTGGCCCTAACAGGGGTAGCGCATACCGCCCCCGGCCAATCAGAGGTCACCAGCCCCGAAACCGAGCCAATAGAATCCCAACAAAATGATGCAGAAACGAGACGGGTAGATGTTCCCGAAGTGGTTTTGCAATTGAAATATGATAAGGGGGAACTGAATAGGATATATCTGACTCAGTTCAGGAAGGATCCCACGATGTGGGTCCCGTCAGTGTCTGCCAGAAGCAACTTGTGTGCAGACTTGTGTCACGCAGGTTTTAACTTGGCTCTATAGCTTTTGTCCTTTGCCTCGTAAAAAAGGCAGTTTGTTTACGCCGCCATTTTGGTTTACGTGTTTAATGTGACGTTCCGTGAGTGTTTTGTGTTTTTTCTTTTGTTTTTTTGTGTTGAAATGAAGACCTGTGATGGGTAAGTACGATCCTTGTTTGTTTTTATATTGAAATTAATTTCTTTCTGTCTTTTATTTTCTTTTTTCACTTAATTTAGTTACCTACATTATTTTTATTTTAAAAGTAAGACGCCAATACGCCTTGAACGTATAAATGACCAGAGCTCTACCTAATTGTTTTAATTGCCCAGAATATTATTGTTGCTTTTTCTTTAAGATAACATTTTTGTATTATTATTATTTGTAAAAAACATAGTTACATAGGGGTACTTATTATTTATATATTTTCGTTTATTCATCTACAAGACTTAAGTAAATTTTTAAATATTTCTAAATTTTAATTTTTTTAAATGTATAATACCCCACTGGCTCCCCACTGTTATCGGAAAAACGGTTATTTATGAACTAACCTAAATAAATATTCAACTTACAAGCTCTTTACTGCTGTAGAATACGGTTGCTGAAAAATCATACTGACCACAGACCACAGACTGAAGAAAAAAAAACACATTTTTCATGTAAAACTGGCAGAACAAAGTGACAAGATAAAAGTCATTCAAAACTGAAAACGTCTTTTCATTTCACAGTATTTTGCGTTGGCAATAGGCGTATGTTATGACTTGTCAAATCTTACGTTTACTACTTATAAAACATATTACGGAGGTTGGCATGCAGTAGGTACCTGTACCTATAATCTATCGATAAAACGTGGAAGAAGGGGGAACGTTTTGGGGAACTATCATATATAATTTTGACGTTCAAAAAGTGCTGAATCTCAGCCTAGTTTTAATAAATGACTTTTGATGTTTTTAAAGAATATAAAAAGAAACACGTGTGGCACTCGGGGACTGCCGCGGTAAAGCTATTGCATAGCATTTTTTATCAACTTATGCAATTATATATTTTTTTATTTTTTTATTTATGCAGTATTTTTTTATCTTTGATATTAATTCAAGTACAGTCGTACCATATACATACACGTTAAGCGAACGCTCGGCCGAGCTACATGGAAGGCGGAGTGGGGGGTGTTAGGTTTTATTTTCGTTACGGAATTTCTTGATTCGGTCGCCGCGCTCAAACCCCGCGATAAAAGCTATGCAATAGCTTAAAAACACGTGTGACCCTCGGGGACTGCTGCGGTAAAGCTATTGCATAGCATTTGTTATCAACTTATGCAATTATAATTATTTATTTATGGAGTATTTATGCAGTAATTTTTTTGCTTTGATATTAATTCAAGTACAGTCGTACCATATACATACACGTTAAACGAACGCTCGGCCGAGCTACATGGTAGGCGGTATTGGGGGTGTTAGGTTTTATTTTCGTTACGGAATTTCTTGATTCGGTCGCCGCGCTCAAAGCCCGCGATAAAAGCTATGCAATAGCTTAGTAAAAAAAAGTTAAAGTGACCTATGTAAAGTGTTCACTCAACTGAAGTTGTCCGTATATTCAAGTCACAACTGTCATTATTGACAGTTTAATGAAATGGCTACAACACGGCTAATTGGCGTAAGGTGTCGTTTATTTCAGTCCAGTACTAACCCCTAAACTACATTAACCAATCACCAACAACAATCCTGAATGTGATCTGTTTGCTGATGAATGAAGTAGAATTATGCGTATATGTCAGATGTTTTGCGAGAGAAAGTATGCTAGGGTGTCCCCCATTTTTTTTTTGTATATGTAATATTTTTGCTTACTATACCTGTTTCAAGCTCTATGTTTATTAATGTAATTGGTGTTACTGTTTTAATTAACAATAAATAAATTAAGTTCAAATGTATCATCAAAGATTTTTATCGTTTTAATTTTTTAATTATAATACGAGTAATGCACACTTGCTTTTCCAATTCACTTTAGACATTGGCAGAATAGTCGACATCAGCTTTGCTTGCCATGATAAAAAATATAATAGAATAGACGTAGTGTGTCTATTCGATAAGCAATTAATTTCCCTGACTGTACACAGTGTTGGGCAAAGTGCTTTTGGGTTTTTCCAACAAGAATTTCTCAGTAGCAGCCCGGAGTCTGGATTTCTGCCCGGTTGATGGCAATAGGCTCTTCCCCTATTGCATGGGACTTAAGCAATGGGCATGGGCTTGTTATGGACAGTTAACAATTTAGAATGAGACTTGTTTTAACTTTCTGGCCTTTGACAGTTGGTCGCAGTATTTAAAGTGTAATTATTAATTCACTGGAGTAAACCGACACACGCTAATGTCACTTTGTAAAATACTTTTGCCATATTTATTGTAATAGTGATGCATTCCGTTCGCTGTGATTCAGCTCACTCACACAAAGTCAATAGGAACATCTTTATATATATAATTCTACTGTACGTGTGTATGTCACTGAATTCCTAAACGGCTGGACCGATTTTGATGAATTTTTTTATGTGTGTTCGTGTGGGTCCCTGGATGGCTTAGATTCACAATTGGACCCGATAGGTGGCGCTGCGATCGAGTTCTAGCAAACAGGACAACGTCTTTCCGGTCAGCTAGTTTATTATAAAAAGTAATTAATTATAATATACAGAAATTCTATCCGAGACGTTATATAAGAATTATTGGGCTGGACATTATTGCCTCCCTACGCGGCCATCTTGTTTTGTTTGTCATTCATTCGGCTTCTAACCTCTGATCTGAGTGTACGAATATTTTTTTTGCTCACGCGCTGATTTCTTATTAAAATAAATAAAATAATGTGATTTGATTCAGGACGTAATGAGAATGAATGAGTGAATGATTGATGTCAATGTTCTTGTCATAACACGATTTTATTTTTCATCTGAAACTGGTAACACCGTAAACGTCAGATTACTCCAATGAATTTATAATTAAACTTTAAAAGGGCAACTCGACCAAATGGGTTAGGTTAGAAATGTGACCAAAAACGAAAAAAAAAATTGCTTGCCAAAGTTTTATTAAATCTGACAAACGATTGGCCATTTTGTCTATACTAATATTGTAAAGAGGTAAAGTTTGTTAGTTCGCATGTAGGAGGTATGTTCGAAACTACTCATTCGATTTAAAACATATTCCATTGATAGAAAACTACACTATTGTCGAGTGTCATAGGATATGGTTTACGTTGAAACACGCGGACCATGGTATAAGCACTACTACTGGTGGTACTTCGCCAGGTATAAGCATTCCGAGACACAGTGGTCACGTGGGACAAGACAGAGAAGACAGACAGCCAGAAGACAATCCTACGTCATCACCGCTGTGTTACCAGTGGTGTGTAATAATAACTCCCCAACCGCCTTTATTACCTGTGCGAATCCGGGTTTAAGTTGAATTTAAACAATTGACAATTTAAATGGACTGAAAATGTTTCCATAATTCGTGTTTTGTTGCAATAAAGTGGCAACTGGATAGTGACGTAAACATGTTTCACTCCCGGAATGCCAGACCTTGTTTTTAGTGTTCCGTACCCAAAGGGTAAAAACGGGACCCTATTACTAAGACTTCGCTGTCTGTCCGTCCGTCTGTCTGTCACCTGGCTGTATCTCAAGAACCGCGATAGCTAGACAGTTGAAATTTTCACAAATTATGTATTTCTGTTGCCGCTATAACAACAAATACTAAAAACAAAATAAAATATATATTTAAGGGGGGCTTCCCATACAAAAAACGCAATTTTTTGCCTATTTTTGCTCGATATCAATAAATGGTAGCAGGTAGGCACCTAATTTGTGTACCTACTGTTGTTTACCTAGTCAATGGTACGGAACCCTTCATGCGTGAGTCCCACTCGCACTTGGCCGGTTTTTTTAGACCATGACGGAGACGAAGTCGCGAGCAGGAGCTGTATAATTACAAACATTCCTGCAAACCAATTTTAGAACTGCCTACTACGAGTATGACATTATTTGCTGATTAATTTTTTTATTGTTGCTGGCCATTTGGAGCGCCTCAATTCACGTTTTTTTCTGACAGAAAAAATTTAACAGCTGTCCAAATATTCAATATTTAGCGGACCATTTACATCATAGCTTCATTTACACAGTCATTTTAGATTTGTGATCACTTATTGATATACTATTTTTGTAAATATGTCGTTGGTGTGTCTTGCTTAATAAATAAATAAATACCATGACAAACATGCTTTGTGCACCAATGCTTCACTGCAACTGGCGTGACAATGATTTGTGTGCCGCCACTCATGCGCAGAACATAAATAGCAGCAGTTTCAGAATGATAACGAGTGCCTATAGGCTGTACTTCTTTATAAAGCGTGTTTCAGAAAGGTGTGGTACAGACCACCACACTGAAACACTTTTTCCATTCCTTCCTTCTCAAGAAAAAATAATCAGCCGTCCCATACATTTGAATCCAGTAGGTACCGTCAAACGGTGTGAATAGGGATGCAGGGTTGAATCGAGACGAAACTTTAAAATATATATTTAGATATTCAGAACTTTGTTGTGAACAGACGTGTCGAAGATTTTATTAAAATAAATAAATAATCACTTGCTGACTCGTGACCTGGTTTTACCAAATAGCCGGTAGTGAAGCAAACTGTGTCATACGTAGGCATGATATGTGCAAATCGTTTCTGTGAAAATGTGTTTAGTGATATAAAGTAAATAACTTGTATCACAATGGAAACCAGTCCCTTCAGCCGGGGTGGCAGATGTGCTCGGAGCCCACCTCCTACACCTGTGCCTGAGTGTCCCAGTGACTGTGCCGCACCTGCGTCTGCAGGTCCACTTTCCCCCGTACCCGCACCCGCACCTGACCGTCAACCGCCCAGCAAAAGAGAAGAGGTCAAGATGGAACTCATACCAACGCCGGAAATCCAGAACTGGATGACGTCCATTGAGCAGTGCCTTAATGAAGTGTGCACTATTTCATCAGAGGGCAAATTAAATATGGAGCAAAAACTGCGTATAAGTACCCTATGCCGTAAAATTGGTCACGGCACATCGCAGATGGCCGTTCAGTATCAGTCCCTTAAGATGAGAGCCGTCCAGACCCACTCCACAGTCCAAACACTCGAAGACCAAATTGATCTGTCGCAGCAACTGCAAGACCTTAAGCTGTCAATCAGGGCTTCAACTAAACCAGTTACGGAGACTTCTTTTGCTGACATGGTTAAAAAAGGTACCAATAATTTTATACAGCCGACAAATTTAAGCTCAGTAGCCATATACCCTAACGACAAACTGAAGTCGAGTGAGGAGACCAAAACGCTTGTCCAAAAAATTATATGCCCCGAGCAAATGAAACTTCAGGTAAGAGGACTACGTAAGACGAAAAATGGCGGTGTCATTATCAGCACTGAAACAAAGGACGATATTGAGAAGGTGAAAAAATCGATGCAGCTTTCAAATTCAGGCCTTACAGTAGACGAACCCCCAAAAAGGAAGCCTAGAGTAGTAGTTATCGGAGTGCCCTCATCCATGCAAGAAATGGAAGTTTTTACTTGTTTGTTCCACCAGAATCTGGCCGAAACCCTTCAAGATTGCAGCCTCGAGACCTTTTTGAGCACCATTAAGTTAAGCCATAAATCAGGGAAGAAGGACGCTGAAACTTGCAATTATATATTAGAAGTATCTGCAGACATACGCAAAGCTCTGATATCTAAAGACAGGGTGTTTGTAAATTGGTCGTCATGCCCTGTGAGAGACTTTACTCTAGTCACGCGCTGCTATAAGTGCCAGCAGTACGGACATGCGGCTAAATCTTGTCGGGAGACCACCTATACCTGTGGCCACTGTGGTGATCAGGGTCACTCCATTAAGGAATGCACGAAGAAGTCTGAGGAACCAAAATGCGCTACTTGCTTACACTTCAAAAAGCCGAGCAATCACAAGACAAGCGCTGCTGACTGTCCAGCGAAAATAATGGCTGAAAAGAGGTACATAAATTCTGTTGATTATGGAGGCGCCTAAGAGCGCCGCTAATTACGTATTTTTCTGGTCCTTGTTACTGTTTTTATAGTTATAATTATGATTAATAATTTAATTAATGACATAGATAATTTCTCTGTATCTGAATCCCATGTTTGTGACGTTGAACACTGTAAGCAATATCTTTCCTCCCACACTAGTCCACTAACCATACTAACCCAAAATATTCGCAGTATTTTTAAGAATTTCGACAACTTTTGCATTTTTCTACAACGTCTCGACATAAACTGTGACGTTATTGTCTTAACCGAATGTTGGCTTTCCAAAAAATATAACATACCACTAATTCCGGGATATAATATGTATAAAAGTAATATAAACTACAATCAGAACGATGGGGTGATAGTTTATGCAAGAAATCATCTCAATGTGTCTGTCGAGGAACCTAATATGCACGACTGTAATAGATTATTAATTAAAATTGGGTCAGATTTAGCGATACTTGCCTTATATCGACCCCCCTCTTTTAGAAATATAAACAATTTCACAGACTCTCTAAATGACATCTTGCAAAACCTGTCATCCTTCAAAAATACAATTTTAATTGGGGATATCAACATCAATATTATTCCAGAAAGTGCAGACGCATCTGCCGAGGAATACCTTAACCTATGCGCCTTCCATGGTATGCTTCCTGCTCACACGCTTCCTACACATCAAAGTGGCTCCTGTTTGGACCATACAATACTCAAGTCGAATTTCCCTGCACTAACCCTTGTAACTAATTCAACAATAACTGATCACAGTGCTACCCTACTTATTTTAAATTGTAAATTACCAAAAGTAGTCACTCGCACCATTTCTAGTCTAAATGTAAATAAACTTGAAGAAGACTTACGTAATATCGACTTTGACCCAGTCTACTTTTCCGCTGATCCGCAGTTTTGTATGTTGTACCTAATCAAAAATGTACAACATGCAATTCAGAAGAACACGGTCATATCTCGGCAAAATAATAAAAACTATAACATAAAACCATGGGTCACGACAGGTCTCATTCGCTGTATGAAAAATAGGGATAAATTGCATATGAAAGCCAAATCAAATCCCGATAATTTAATTTTGCAGCAGTCGTACAAACGATATCGTAACTTTTGTAATGATCTTCTAAAAAAAGTAAAAAGCAACTACGATAAAATTGCGCTAGAAAAGGCTGGTACTAATAGTAAAAAAATCTGGAATTTTATTAAAAGTGTAACGTATAACTTGAAACAAAATCAGTCATCATCAGATTTATTACAAGCACACTCATCACCACTAACATCTGCCAACATAGCAAATAATTTTTTTGTTAACGTTGGAAAGTGTTTGGCTGAGAAAGTACAGGGCCAATCACAATATCTAACAAGCACACCATTTACGTGTAGCACTATTTTATCATCCTTTGCGTTGCTAGACACTGACGAGACTGAAGTAGAAACGATAATTATGAGTTTAAAGGACGACTGTGCGGTTGGCTGGGATAACATACCAAATAAAATAATTAAACAATTCAGGCGTATTTTAGTACCGCCATTAACTTATATTTTCCAAAAATGTTTATCTACAGGTATTTTTCCAGAGTGCCTAAAAAAAGCTGTTGTTGTCCCTGTTTATAAATCAGGCAGTAAAGATCAAGTGACAAATTATAGACCTATTTCCTTACTGCCTTCTATGTCTAAAATATTAGAAAAAATTATAAATAAGAGGCTTTACAAATACTTGGAGGATAAGTTAATTTTATCTAAACGGCAGTTTGGATTTAGGCCTAAAATGTCAACAGACGATGCCGTCCATCATCTGACCGACTATCTAGCACAAGAACTTGATAAAGGTAACCACACCGTAGGAATCTTCCTGGACCTCGCCAAAGCTTTTGATACGGTTTCTATTCCTATTCTGTTGCGCAAGCTTGAAGCCATTGGTATCAGAGGCACCCAGCTAAACCTTTTTAAGAGCTATCTAGAGGACCGTACCCAATGTGTAAGGATTGGCAATGTTCTCAGCGATTATGAAAAAAACACGTCTTTCGGAGTTCCCCAAGGAAGTATTTTAGGGCCTACGTTGTTTTTGATATACATAAATGATCTTTGTAATCTAAATCTAAATCACGGCCAAATTGTTTCTTATGCTGATGACACTGCCCTTCTTTTTTCGTCTGACTCAGAAGAAAATGTCTACAAGTTTGCGCAACACGGATTCAATGTTGTTAATAAATGGCTTCAATTTAATTCACTAACATTAAATGCAAACAAGACAAATTACACTAAGTTTTCGATGCGCAAGCAAACACCAACTAGGACCACAACATTATATGCTCATTATTGCGCAGTTCCCACAGATAACCAATGTGTTTGTCCCAGCATTAAAGTGGCAAATATAACAAAATACCTTGGTGTTATAATAGATGAAACACTTTCGTTCAAACAACATATAGAAGTTTTAAATAATAGAATTCGCAAGTTGATATTTGTTTTTAAAAAGTTACGCTATATTGCTGACCCTAAAATAGTTCGACAAGTTTACTTTGCTCTATGTCAATCGATATTAACTTACTGTATTACCACATGGGGTGGAGCGGGTAAAACAAGGTTACTAACCATCGAGAGAGCTCAGAGGGCGATTCTCAAAGTGTCTACTTTCCGCCCTTTCCTTTTTCCTACCAACCTGCTATACAAATCTTGCGAAGTATTAACAGTTCGGCAACTATTTATAATGGGCATTGTATTAAAACAACACACAGCTCTACCCTACAGCACTAAATATTCTAATAAAAGACGTAAAGACATAGTCTGCCCACAAAATACAACTAAACATGCTTTTGTATCCAAATTTTACCTGTACCTCGGTCCTCTCCTCTATAACAGACTAAACTTGAAAGCAAACATTTTCTCCCTGAACTACACAAATTGTAAGAGAATTCTCAAGGAAGCTCTCCAGAGGATGTCTTACGAAGATACAGAGAACTTATTAACTGTGTTAAAGTAAATATGTATGTATACTACAATAAGTAATAATCAAATTTAGAAACTAAGAGCTACTGACCATAATTATATTTGTCTATTGACAACTTTTAGATTATTTATTATTTTTTTACAATACTGTCTTAGTACTTTTCGCCTGAAACACAGGATTACCTAGTTCAGGCACGTAAGTCTTAGGAATATAATTTACATTTAAGCAAAACTGTACTTATTTTTATACCTTGTAATTTTTTGAATAAAATTTATTATTATTATTATTATTATTATTAAAAGGGATTTTAACATTGAAATATTATAGTTTGTTGCCAAAAAGGACTCCAATATGTTTACTGTACTATAATTAGCGATTAAGTGCCCCTTTTGGCAACAAACTATACTATTTATATACAAAACTTCAATACCGTCAAACGCACCCCGTTTGTCGAGTTTTATATGGGACAGTTGATAATTTTTTCGCGGTTAAGATGTTGGTCCCATTGTAAAGTTGTTCAATTTGATCGTCTGTACCACACTCTTAAATTTGACCACACCTTTTTGGCACACGCTGTATAAGTTTCCGTTGCATTGTACCGAATGTAAAGGACACTAGAATAAAAACTCCATTCGTAACGATTACTTAAATGTCGGGCCGGTTAATTCTTGACATTCAGTCAATTCATTCAGGAACCCCCCATGCCGTTTAAAAAACTACCGAGTAGATACGAGGCCACGAGAGCCAGAGTGGCCTAATTGTCATTTTTTTAATACTGTTTATATTTCAGAAGAAACTGCTCTAAACCGTAAAATTCATAGCGCCACAGTGGCCAACACATTAGATTTTTTTTTAAATTTATTATTTAAATTAGTTAATTTATACATTGGTTTAGTTTAAATCATTTGAAATCAGGGCTTCTGTTTTTTCCTTACTACTGAAAACTATTTTTAAATAGTTAGGCCACTCTGGCTCTCATAGCCTTTACATAGGTACATAAACTCACGCCTTCTTCCCATGGGAGTAAGCAGAAACAACATTACGCCACCTACATACTCCTTTTGCTTCATTTACGTTCATAAATCTGGCCGCATCATACCGTGATATCATTTGCTTAAGTATAACGCAAGTAATAACGTAAACTCATCTATACTTTAATATAATACACTCCCTAATTACGTAACACACTATTTATCACAATCTGAATCAATTTGAAGCCTATTGCTAATCCATTGCTTCTTATGTTCGAAAAATTTGTCTGTTCAACAACGTAAATAACGCAATGAATGTTGTTGATCTGTCAAAATGAAACCCATTCCTACTGTTAGTGTGTTACGTAATTACCCTGCAGGTGGCAAGGACATACGCGCAACTGTAACCATGAATTCAGCACATGATTGTAAACCCCCCTAGCGTAGAAATTATTCGTCGGTTATTAAAAATAACTGTTTATTAGAAAAATGCATTATCTACGCCGTCTAAATGTATGGAACAGCAATTTTTTTTTATTACTGGAATCTATTAATGAGTACCTACCTTGTTATAAAAAGATGTATTAAACTCAAGCTTAAAGCATTTATTTCAATGAAACTATTTACAGGCACTTTTGAAATGTTAAGGAGTCGGTCAGTCAGTAAAGATGACGCTACACATATAGAGGTATGAGGAACAGGGTGTAAAGTTCACTCACACCTCCATAGAAAAGGGAGGATCCTCCGACCAGACGGGTCTTGTGTCTGGTGGGCAACTGCCCAACGGTTGACGTCGGGATGTTGTATATATGCTAGTTGCTTTTTTTACATTTTCATTTTCCATCCTTCCATGATTACAATTCATGTTGAACAGTTTTTATTTTACAGCTACAGCAAAATTAATTTCACTCTACCAAACATGGTTTTACACATGGTCTAAAAAACAAGGTCTAGCACTCCGGGAGTGACACATGCTTACGTCACTATCCAGTTGCCACTTTATTGAAACAAAACACGAATTATGGAAACATTTTCAGTCACCATTCTGTTAAAAAATATATTTATAGCATTTAAATTGTCGTTTAGTTTTTCTAATCAAGTGAAACAATTCAATTTAAACATATACCAACGTAATTGTTAATTAAATCCTCATCGTTTTATCGGATTCGCACAGGTAATAAAGGCAGTTGGGTAGTTATTATTACGCACTACTGGTAACACAGCGGTGGTGACGTAGGCTTGTGTCATCCACGTGACCACTATGTCTCGGAATGCTATACCTGGCGAAGTATATTATTATACCATGATCCAAATCACGTCGCCCACGTCCGTTGTAACAGGCGAAAAAGATTTTCTGGTGTGTGTACGGCATCTATATTTGGCAGAGCTCTTCTTTGAAACATATCCCATGCGTGCTCAATGGGAATTAAGTCTGGCGATTGAGCAGGCCATAGTAGGACGTTGATATTAGCTGCGGCAAGTGTGTTTGTAACGACTCTGGCAAAGTGTGGACGTGCGTTATCATCAGTGATCGGAGTAGGTAGATTGAACTGGGGTCATTGATCCGAAACGTATATATTACTATGGACATTCCTCCGGAATTGGTGGATTATTAAAAAAAAACCGGAACTTATGTAGGAATTGTATTCTGCCAGAGTGGAAGGAGTCATTTGATGATTTGCCATCCTGAAAAAAAAGGTAGGAATTGTAATAAAATGAGCAATTTTATTCTTTATTATTCTTCCTATTTTTTTTTTGTCACGATTTGACAAAACCCAACGACCAATCAGAACAAACTTTAAATTTTGAATTGAGTAGTAATAATATCACTACCAACATTAACATTATTTAATTGAATCCGGAAATACCGGAATTACTTTCCGGAAAAATGGCTTATCCATGTTATTCTTTCTGTGTGCATTTATGATACAAGTACTAAAAATCAATCTACCTACTCCGATCACTGGTTATCATGCATAAGCAGAAATGAAGCACCAAATTGGGTCTGCAAGGAATGAAATATCTGATACAATCGTTTCAGCGTAAATTTGTGCATTGAGATTGCCTCTGATCCAAATCAGTTTGGTTCCTCCGCCGATCCAAATACTCGCCCATATCATGATTGTTCCACCACTGTGTGCATGGTCTTCCTGGCAGGATTTTAAACGCTCTTGTCGTCCAAGAGTCCTCATACCAAAGTGAGATTCGTCAGAAAAACACACAAAACGCCCTTCTTCTTCTGCCCAATTTCGGTGTTCACGAGCCCATTGTAAACGGGCTCTGCGATTGCGGGGCTCAATAGGTGGTACACGTAGCGGCCTTCGGGAATGAAGATTCACTTGATTGGCAAGCGATTTCTTAGGGATTAATCGCTTACTAACGTCCCCGAAGAGCTATGAAGCCTCGTGACCAACATCATCGCAGTCATTGTACGATTTCATCGAGCAGAAATTTGTATCTAACAATCTTGTCTACGTGTGGTGATGCGAGCTCGCCCTCCATGTCGCTCTGCCAGGTTGCCAGTGATGCGGTAACGTATCCAAAGTCGACTTATAACACTCTGCGTAGTGTCCAGAGCGATTGCCGCAGCACGTTGCTGAGAACCACCTTCCAACATTCCCACGGCTCTGATCATTTCTTCTCGGCTCAAATGACGTCTTCTCTCTATAATAACGTTCTTTTGTATTGATTCCTCTCAGAAGTATGGCAGAAATTTTACTGATTTGGTCTCACACTCGTTGCAGGATTAAATAGGAATACGACAGACAAAAGATTTTCATATTTTGACCGAAATTTGACCAAAAACTATTCCCTCTTCAAATGACGAAATTTACAAAAAAAAGTATCCATAGGAGTTACAAACAATATAATTAAAAAAACAGTTTTTTTTGTAACTAGCAAAAACGTTGTTGATCCCTAGCCACTTTTGGTGTGTGTATTTGCCCGTTCCAAAAAGTAGTAGTTTCCTATGGAGAAGAGCGAGCAAGAAACTCCATGCACAAAATTGGTACAGAATATTAAGTTTGTTTGTAACGTTTTTTTACTTAAATTGTATGTATTCGAAATCTCTAGGTTACATTATTATTCAACAACGAAAATACCGAGGCCAAATACACCTAACTTATTTCTCCTCTCAGGACTCGGTGGCGAGGCTTGTGGGACCTCTGTTTGCTCGCAGCTGATGCCCGTGGGCCTGCAGACAGCACTGAAGGATAAAAACCAGACGGACGAGGTCTACGGACATCCGAGGTACAACGTGTGCCCTGCGCTTTGTCAGAATCAGCTCGGTAAGTAACACAAAATAAAAAGTTTTAAAATAAATTATGGAATTGGGCGTTACTTGGCGGAATTCCTTACCCTAATGTCTGTCTGTTCGTATAACATGAATGCTACTGGACGGATTTAGATGCGATTTGAAGAAGGCGAAGTAAAACAAAACAGTGGTGGCCCAGGGGTAACGGCCCCGACGTTTTAGCTCGTGGGTTCTCGAACCCAAGCAGGCGCTTTACTTTGTGTAAATAATTTCATCACCACTGCTCTCAAAACGGTGAAGGTAAACATCGTGAAGAAACTGGCATGTCCTAGAATAAAAAATTCGGAGACATGTGACGTCTACCAACCCGCACTGGGCCCGCGTGGTGGATTACAGCCCGACTATTCTACTATGTACACACAATATATAAACCGACAAAAAGAAAAGAAAAGAAACAAATAATATGAGTATACAGGCTGGATTTTTGAGATGGGGCAGTAAGGGCAGCTACCTTAACCGTTGTAGCTACAGGAAAACGGTCTTAGGAGACTTTTCTTAACTTTCTGAGAAATTTGATTTGCAATCACAGATTTTGAAAAAAAAATACAGTTAGCAGGAAAATGGGCAATTTTCGCAAAAACTTTTTTTTATGCCAATCGATCATGTCTCATATAAGGATGAAAACCCTCTATTGGACCAACTGAGGTTTGGGTACTAGAAAAGTCAGAAATCGAAAAAAACTTTTCCCATACATTTCGTAGGAAATGAGACAACTTACTTTTTATTATGGAAACCTCAGTTAATCCAATAGAGGTTATTGGTCCTTATATGAGACAAGTTTTTCTAAAATAAATATCACTAGAATATTAATAATTATAATGTAATTAAAATAATAAATACATATCAATGTGTATCGTGTTACCAAGTAACTTGGTTGTGGAGGTCAGATAGACAATCGCTCCATGTAAGATACTGGTATTAAGCTGCATTTGATTAGACTGGAAGCTGACCTCCACATAGTTGGAAAAACGCTAGGCAGAAGATGATGATGTATTTATGATATCTTTCTTTGGACAGGCGCCCCGCTCTGTAGCTGCTCCAGTCGTGATGCTGACCACTCTGTTGACTGGACCGCCGTCTGCACAGCATTCTGTCACAATGGATACGCTCTTAGTGGTAAGACCACCAGCCATGTTCTAGCTAGCTATTCCTCCATCCACAAGACTATTTTTATTTTTTAAATCCTACTTATGTTATAAATTCTACCAATATTATAAATGTGAAAGTTTGTGAGGATGGATGCATAGATGTTTGTTACTCTTTCACGCAAAAACTGCAGAACGGATTTGGGCACACATATAGTTTATAACCTGGATTAACACTTAGGATACTTTTTATCCCGGTAGTACGTTCTCGTGGGATAATTTCCGACCTCCACGCGGGCGAAGCCGCGGGCAAAAGCTAGAATATTAATATGATTTTAACTACTAAACCGACTACACTACAAACATACATAAGTAAACTCACGCTTTTTTCCCATGGGGGTAGGCAGAAACTACAGGCACCACCTGCTACGATCCTTACATACTCATTTTGGTTCGTTTACGTTCATATATCGCAACTTTAAAGACAAACCGTTACTAAACAAAAAATATAAAATTTTACACAGGAGCTTAAATAAAAAGAAATACACGGCTTTTTTGCAATAGAATTTAGGATTATGGTGCTTTGAGCCAACTTTTGAGATCATAATGATGGGTATTTATTTACAATATAACATGAGTTCTATTGCGAAAAAGTCGTGCATTTTTTTATTTAATGTCCTGTGTAAATTTTTGTATTTTCGTTTAGTAACGGTTTGTCTTTAAAGGTGCGATATGTAAATATCTTTAACTTACGATGGTAACGTTTTAGATTTTATATAAACTGTATCACTTTCCTAAAGTGCTTATTTAGGTGAAATAAAAACTTTTAGTAAGTGAGTTTTAGCTCAAGTTTCAAAAGAAAATTCAATAATATAACTTTTTTTTGGCAGAATGTCGACACAATTTTTTTCCGTTTCAAGATTTGTACCTTACCTACAACCAAACTAAGTTTTTTGTTTAAAGTTACACACACATTCATAACATGTTAATATTTTCGTTTTAATCAATTTTACCCTACAGGCTGCCCAACCTGTGAGACGACGTCCACCGAAGCATCTGCAATCATTCAATCCTCTCGGTCCCTCTCCACTTATGAAGGCTGGGCAGCATGGTGCAACGTACAATGCAGGCAGGGGCAGGGTGGAGCGGCCTGCAACTGTGACCGAGCGCCTTTCCAGTAACGTTAACCAATTTTACCCTTAATATGTACCCTTAATAACCCTTGAAATGCTTCGAAAACTACTTCAACAAGATCTCACGTATATTGGCGTAGATGTTAGTTTAATTAATTTTAACGTATTTTACCCTTTTCGTTGATTTTTATCCTATATAATTAATACGTAGTTTTATAACTTTTCTTTGGCGTAAAAAAAGATTTCGTATGTAACTTTGATTATTCGGATCTGTTGTTATGAGATTTTTGTGTGTATAAATAACACCCTTATTGCCCGCACTATCGCACAAATAATATTGGTGTGCCAATTACTTGATTTAACCCATATAATTATAATCATTATAATTCCTTTTTTTTTTACTCTAAGGTAGGCATTTCAAAAGAACATATTAGATCAGATAAAATGCACATATTATTACAATTTAAGCATTAGTATCTTATTAAAATTAATATACCACTTACATTTTTAATCACTTTAAATGATTTAATCGTACATTTAAGTGCAAAGTACATGGCTTGCTATTAAGTATCTAAGTATATTAACATTTAAAAAATATTAGACAGTAAGCATTTATAATTGTTTTAATTCTTAAATTCATTTAAATCTAAGCACTGTTTAACCAACATAATTTAAGAAGTATTTAATCATTAAATAATAATTGTAATTATAAAAATAAGAAATGAAAAATCTGCGCGCAAGACAATATTACGAGTAAAACTTAAATGTAACAACATTCCATTTATGTGATTTACATTTTTCATTTATTAAAGTTTATTTTTCATTTATTTTCGCTTTTATTTTATTTTTTCACCTTATATTTTGAACCTACCAGTCAATTATTGGTTTCGACTCCCTAAATTTTTCAATTTTAATAATTCGTGTTGTTAAAAATAGTAAAAAAATGTTTAGCATTACGTGGTAGTCTGTGTCGTAAAAAATGTGTGTAGTTTTTACAGAATGGAGTTTTAATCATAGCGTATCTTAATAACTATTCTTGTGGTTCCGGATTTTCACCATGACACCTTAACGCAGTTTCGTCTCTACATATATTGAGGTTCACAATACCACTACAAAGCCAACATTGAATCGGTTTTCAATATGATCATCGTAAAAACTGATGATAAGCACATTTATCGTACATATTTGTAATCATCGTACGCACTTCAATGCCAAAAAGCTACCCATAAAGGATAAAGCATCCTGAATAGAATGGAACACTAAAATAAAAATAAAAAAAAACCAAAAAAAAACCTCAAACCTTTCCTTCAATAAAAATATAACCAATCCGGACTTTCGGATGGCGAACCTCTAAAAATAAACGGCAGAATAAAAATATATGACATGATTAAAATAATATTTTGAATAGATTTTTCTTATTTTCGTAAATAAGATAAAAACAACTGTATTGTGTAGTTAAATGGCCAGCAAAAATACCCTAAGCTAATCATTGTAGTCTTAAATAATAAGGTATAATAAAAATTAATAACGCGATCAAGCAATAATAATTTTGCAGGAATACAAACTTGGACAGCCACGATTCCGTATTATAAAAATATTTTAAGTTTGTATTAATGCTTCGCTATCTAATATTGAGGCAGAATTGTCGCTTAAAGAATTCAGTGCCAAGATATACTTCGTCATTTTGAAATAAGTATTCGTGTAAAAAAATTGTTCATGCATGTAGATATATTTTACTAAGTTTGTAAGTAAAACTTTGTTAAGTATAAGTATTTTACTGAACACCAGAAAATACATGACAAAAAAATACATTTAATTTGTTAAATGTATTTTTTTTTGTTATGTATTTTTTAAACGTTTTAACGTTTCTCATTAGGTACTACTAATTATAATGATCATTTTTAATACTTTAAAATACTTACACCAATTTATAAAATTCATCATTCTAGTGCTTTGCTAGTATCCTTAAATAATAACTGAAAATACCTAAACATTGAGTTATGTACTTACTAAAAAATCATAGCAGTTATTTCGACTTTGATAACGATACCGATAGTTTCTAGTTTCTACCTAATTTCAACGATTGTGCAAAAACAGACATAATTAATCACAGCAAATAAAATATTAAATAGAATAAACTACCTAATAATAATTAAAAGTCAGCCGAAAGAGCGCCAAAAATGATCGTGCTATGCTACCTTAATATCGCCAAGAAAATATGCAATCACTTACCTTTCTCAGAAACCACTTGAAATTAAACATCACCAATATCTATGCACTAAAATTTAATTCGTATCGTAATCAGTCACACTTTTAAATCAATTCACAAAATGTCACAATTTTGTAGTGACCACAAAAGTCAAGCTACAATTTTGTAGTGACCACAAAAGTCAAGCTACAATTTTGTAGTGAGCACAAAAGTCAAGCCACAATTTTGAATCGGACGCTCACTGAACAGTATTTCTTAAACGTATTTTGACCACAAAGTGCCAATTTACTCTGTAACCGTGCTGTAGACATGGAGAGTAATAAATAACTACCTAAGCAATAGATCTAAGATTTGATCGAGATATTACAATGCAATAGAATTGGCATTTATGTTTAAATCGATTTTTTTATCACCACATCTTTGCCTTGTTTAGACCTGCACCCTAATTGCGGAACACACTATCAATCAGAATCTTAATCATTTTGAAGGATATTGCTAATCCATTGCTTCATACGTTCTAAAAAGTTGTCTGCTCAACAACGTAAATAACGCAATGAATGTTGTTGAACTGTTAAAATGAAAGCCATTCTTACTGTAAGTGTGTTACGCAATTACCCCGCTGGACCCGATTTATTTAATATAACTGACAATGCGACATTATTGTCAAAAAATTACAAAATTGACACATTTTTACGACAGATGCCATGCTGTTTCATAAAGCCGAAAACTATGAATGAAACTTTAGAAACATTGACGGATTGTCAGATCATCGCCCGCCTATGTTTTATTAAATAGGCCCCAGCAGGGTAATTGCGTAACTCACTAACAGTAGTAATGGGTTTCATTTTGACAGTTCAACAACATTCATTGCGTTATTTACGTTGTTGGAGCAGACAAATTTTTCGAACATAAGAAGGAATGGATTAGCCATATCCTTCAAAATGATTCAGATTGTGACTGATAGTGTGTTACGCAAATAGGGTGCTGGTGTTATAAATTAACATAAAATGAAAATTCTTCGTCACTTGAGTCGATACTATAAGATAAAATAATTAATACCGAATTAAAAAGATTATTCAGCCATCAAGGCTGGAAGCCGGGCTGATCTTGAAAGACCAAGTACAATATTGACCAAAGTCTAGGCGTTTTAAAAACCAAATATGACATCTCTATCTATTCCAAAGAAACTACAATCTCAGAATCTAAATTGATTAATTAGAACGACTCAATCAAGTTTGTGTTACATTAATTGTCTCTGGCTGTGGAGTGATTGCTCATCTTCACGGAATTTATTACATTTATGGAGTAAGAATATGAACTGATAAAGTTTGGGATAGAAATACCAAGGTCTTGAACGATGTATGATCTGAATATTTACCTACGTCCAGCAATAGAATAGCTAGGAAAGCGCCAGGATGAAGAATAAGGAAATAATTATACCGAAAAAATGGTTATTGGACTAATGTAACCTAAAATGATATTAATTGAAGTTGGTTAAAATAGGACAATTATATTAAATGGGTTTAGTAGTTCCTGATTTATTACCCAAAAGTTATCTATCATAAAATATTATTTTAATATCTAATCGTACAAAATTTTCTTCAATAAAATAATAATAATATTATAAATTATCAATTTTAAATTATTAATAATTATAATATTTAAATTATTAAATATATATTAATATTATATTTATAAATTTATATAATTAAAAAAAATCGTCATCCGCCAAGCCTCTTCCAACCAGTTCCTAGTCTCACCGTAGGGGCTGAATTTCAGTCAGATAACCAGCAGTCTATGTAGAAAGAGATTTAGCTGCAACATCCTTAGCCAAAATAATTAGGGAATATCAAAATCTTCGTCTATTTCTCTTTCTATACGCCTAGGCTCCAATACCAAACTGTAATATTTTTGTAAGTATTTCGCGAGATATCAATTGTGCTAGATTGACAGGTGTATAGTTCATAGTTATATGACATAATTATTAAAAGAAATATATATAACTTTATCGACAAAATATCATAGTTTTAAGATCCAAAATAGTTCATAAGATGTGAAAGTGTGTGAATGTTTCATAATACAAGAATTAATTCATGATATGAATGAGAAAGAGTGTGTGAGGTGTTGAATGAATGAATGCGTGGTTGGGATCCCTGGTTTTTGAATTCTGATCTGTAAATCTGCTGGCGCATGTCATGCAAGTTGTTGTAACCAGAACAGCTAAAGTCAAGCGCACATTACAGCCGCAGCGCAACGCATTTTTATACAAAAAATTGCGGTGTGGAGCGCCTGTAGTGAGCGTTGGTTCATAGGAGATGAAAGAGGATTTTTGCTAAATGTTACGTTGGGCTAACCTTTACAGGACATTTTGACAACAGATTTAATGACCAAATCGGTTGGTGACAATGGCACCGGCGAAATCTATTGGCATTAAAATTGAAAACAGAATAATAATAATAATAAATCTTTATTTTCAGACCAGAGATCCATGATAAACGTAAAAACAATTTGGCACTTACTGACTAAAACACATTTGAATAAACTTGTTACTTCACATATCTGAGTGACGGTCTGTGAGAATAGAATAGAGTGAGAGTATATTATACCGATATATTACTGTCTCCCTGCAAGGCAAAGGCCTCTTCTCAGTCAGAGAAGACATGAGCATCACTACGCTTGCTCAAGACGGGTTGGCGATTTCTGACTTATATTAATTACTATAAGTCCGTTTCCTCACGATGGTTTCCATCACCGATGTCAGTTAAGTCCAAGAGAAGCTCAGAAAATACATATGAATTGATAATGTCACATTGGTACTTACTCTGATTTGACCCCACAACCTCGCCAACCAAGTGAGAGTAATCTTCATCAAGGTTACGTTTAATTTCATTGGAATTTTATTTGGAAATTTGGACAGAGCATAGTATCTTATATCTATATACATATTATAAATTAAATTCGCTTTTCGTGTCTGTATGTGACCCCGTTGTTTTTCTTAAACACGCAACGTATATTGATGCGGTTTTCATCATCATTTAGAGAATTTATTCTGAAAGGTTTATGTGCATAGTAAGTTTTTATTAAACTAACATACAGGGTTATTTTAAATTGGCTAGCTTAACTCCGCAGACACGAGGTGTATTAATTAATCGAGGAGTAGTAATTTTTTTTTTTTTTTTGAGTTCTTCGACCGTAATCATTGAAGTCACCTGAAACATCAGTTTAGAAAATCTTTTTTTTTTTTTGTAACCTTCACAGATGTTATGGGTATCGATATCGATATCGACATAAGAAAACAGTTTTTCTCAACTCATATTTCAAGTAACAACACTAACAGCGGTCGTTCACCTACCAAAAAAAAACATCACATCTTTATTTTTATTATTATTTTACTTCAAGTAACAAACACCAACAGCGTTCGTTCACCACCCAAAAAAAAAAACAAATCTTTTTATTTTTTATTGTTTAGAATTCGATACCCATCGCGCTTGCGGAGCTTAGCTAGCCAATTTAAAATAACCCTGTATGATAAACAAATCTCGATGATTTATCAAATAATAAAAACCGTGCGAAGCAGGGGTCGCTAGAGTACTAAACATGGTTTATCAAAAGTGACTCTTTAAGTTACAAGAACTGAATTTAAAAATATTACCCTCCTTTTAAATCATGCTGGAGTCGGATAAATAACTATGACATTTCTATACTTTCCGCAGGCTATCAATTATTCTTTTAATAAAAAAATACCGTTTATCGCCATCTTGATACGGGAACATTTGTATTGTTTTCTTCAAGATAAGCATAACTGAAAACTTACATGCGTGCATTCAACGCTAAATAAAATGCATGTTTCTTGGAAAATAAACGTGAACATGTGCACGTGGGAATATTAATATAGCTCGTGGCTAAATAATAACAGCCGCACTGGTCGACCGAAGGTTAAGCTACGCTTGCCGCGGTCGGTTCGTGGATGGGTGACCATTCATTACATATCGACCCCTCCGTGCCTCGGAAAGCACGTTAAGCCGTTGGTCCTGACTGACATTCGTAGATCTTTGACAGTCATTTCGGGTAGTCAGAAGCCCAACCAGGCTTATCGGCGTTACCCAATAACTGGGTTGTGAAGGTCAGATAGGCAGTCGTTCCATGTAAAATACTGGTATACAGCAGCATCAGGTTAGACTAGAAGCCGACCCAACATAGTTGGAAAAAAGCTAGGCAGATAGATTTTTGTGTAAGCGGGATTATTGTAAATATTCCGAGGATGTGAGTCTATCAAAGTGGCATTTTATCAGCGATAGCGATGATAAACGTCGAAAATATATTATATTGGATTGACATAAAGTACAACGACAAAGTACCGAAAACTATAATGGTGCTCTGTGAATGTGCACATTTTCCATCCTTCCATGATTACAATTCATGTCGAACAGTTTTTATTTTACAACTACAGCAAAATTAATTTCACTCTACCAAACATCGTTTTACACATGGTCTAAAAAACAAGGTCTAGCACTCCGGGAGTGACACATGCTTACGTCACTATCCAGTTGCCACTTTATTGAAACAAAACACGAATTATGGAAACATTTTCAGTCACCATTCTGTTAAAAAATATATTTATAGCATTTAAATTGTCGTTTAGTTTTTCTAATCAAGTGAAACAATTCAATTTAAACATATACGAACATAATTGTTAGTTAAAACCTCATTGTTTTATCGAATTCGCACAGGTAATAATGGCGGTTGGGGAGTTATTATTACACACTACTGGTAACACAGCGGTGATGACGTAGGCTTGGGTCACCCTGTGTCTCGGAATGCTATACCTGGCGAAGTATATTATTATACCATGGTTTTACATATATAAATCTATAACTTTGGAAAATATATGCTAAAGCAAACAAAATGAAAAATAAGCATACATTAAGTATGTATAGTATGGTTAGTTATGGAACAAGAAATCCAGATGGCGCTACTCGTGACAGATTGGCATAAAAATCCTGAGAGATGGCACTCTATACCAATATTATAATGATGCTCTGTGACCGAAAACCTATGTCAATACTGTTGAAAATCATTATTGAAATACGAAAGTCTGTGAAAGTTATTGTCACTTGTTTAGATCCCTGGCATAGCTATTCATAACCGCTCGATACGCTTCCGTGCCGAATCGACCATCAATCAATGTTATCAAAAGAGCCCTCTAAAGGCTGTTCACAAATCCAAAACCCGAAAATCTTGTCAGTTAATATCAAATAGACGACCGCCATTCTCCTAACAGCTATCTGCTGTCGGGGCTAAGGCAAATTAGTAATTGAAAATGTCGAATGGTTTCTGATAAGCCAATCAAGCTAAAAATGGGTGATAGATTGTCAAATTCATGTTGACTGCTGTGATTGGCTGACTGAAATGACAAAAGCCAATCACATCGGTTGACATGACTTTGACAGTCTATCACACATTTTCCATTTACCCTTTCATAAACCAGGTGATAATGTGTGACTTGAAACATGTATGATCATGGGTCAAGTTCGGGCCAAACTGAAGCGACTCTCACGCGGGCTGTGGGACGGAATTCGATCTAGCCGATTGTGTCAACCAACTTATATGAAGGCATTCAAACTGCCGCCAATAGTTGCGTAACTTCCTAAAGAATTATAAATACAATTGACGTGGGACACAACCGACAAGAGATTCGCCTCAGTGTGACCAGATCTTAAGAAAGTACACTACAACTATTTTCTTAATGTCCCTCGGCAAACTTCGTGTTTCGTCAGTTGTCGGATTTCTATCAGTTGCCCTTTGCACTTGTGCAGATCGGACGCTCTCAATCGACTTGGAAGTATATAGACTTGTTTATACTCTTTTAACTTAATGTAATTTACTGATAGAAATCCGACGACTGACGAAACACGAAGTTTGCCGAAGGACATTAACAAAATAGTTGTACTGTATGTGTGTGTGTGTGTTGGAACTTCATGTTCGAACGTGTTTATGTGAGTGTGTAAGTGGGAACGAACGAATGGAGGTGAGTGAGTGTATGAGTGTTTAGTTATAAATCAACCAAGAATAATCACAACAAACAATATCACAAAGGTCTTCCATTAGATAAGGGTTAGTTTGTAAAATACATGTGTAAATTAGGTAACTATAATCAATTATTATACAGGGTGTAAAAAGACCCATCACATAGCCGTCAACTACGCATTATGTACATCAAACTAAGTAACATAACACAAAAATAATTGCTGGGAAACAAATTTTATTTTTGGTGTTAAAAATCGGAAGAAATTTACGGAAGTGCGCACGCAAAACATTGTGCTTATGGGTGCATGCAACGGTACAGGGGTCGTGAGGGTATTTAAAATTGTGTTTTACCATTAAAAACTTGTTTTTATAAAAAAAAACAGTAAAAGTTATAATTTTTGAACTTCAATATCTCCGTAACCACAAGGTTCCCAGGTATGGTCCAGTGCAAAAACATGATTACTGAGTACAAGTGACTCTCGGCTTCGTTAAGTGTCTTTTTACACCTGATATTACTATCAGTAAATTATTTTCGTGTAAATATAAAATTAAGTAATTATATTTTTGAAATAAAACTTCGAAATCCTCGTTACCTACTGTTAAATTAATAAAAAATAAGATTAGGTTTTAAGTATTAATTATTGCGTAGGGTAATCGTGCATCGTTAGGGTAATTTTCGTTAACGAAATAAATAAATGTATATACATCCATTAGTCGTTTATCGGCCTATTAGCAAGTAAATTAGGTATTCTCGTTAATAATAATTAATAATAGCATCACACATTTCCCCGAAGGAGTACCTAGGCACCTACTAAAGTGCACCAACATTTTTTTTCTTATATTCCAAGCAAAAAACTTATAAAAAAAAAAAGTTTGATATCGAAAAAAAAAAAGTTAAAATCGTTTCCTTAAATTAGTAGAAATAAGAAAATTATGCCCGTTTTCACAAACGCTATCCAACATCTAAATTCAACACGTAGATAAGCAGCTACTTAACGCAAAAATTATATTTCAGCAACCACTAGGCGAAGGCTAAAGTTACCAAACCGATTCACCGATGCGTTATGCTTAGACAACTCTTAAGAGGTTGCCTCGGTTTTCTAACAATATTGAAAGACGCCGAACTTGACATAAGAATACTAGTGACAAGGGTGTCAAAATTGTAGATTTCCAAACTTACGAGTTGCATGAATTATTCCGATCTGTCACCCTGCTTTGTCCCCTTCGGGTGACAGTTCGAACTTTATTCACTACTATCTGTCCCCCTATCACTGATAGGGGGATAGGTACGTAACCAGGCGTTGCTAAACTTGACGTTAGTGAAAACAGACATTAACCCACGGACACATTACTGTGTCGTGTTGTGTCGTGACGCGGGACACACCAATCACAATCAATAATCAACAATAATCTGTTCAGGATTACGTTAAATCACAACAAATTTTGATTGGCTAACACTGCGTCAGAAGGCGTCACGACACGACACAACACAACACAGTAATATGAATCCGGCTTTAGAGTTACTTCGACGTACTTGTTATCTAATTATCTAAAATAAACTATACTTATATCATGCATAGAGTAAATGCGCGCTTTAAGTACATTATGTTTGAAAAGTTACGCACAACTAAGTACCTACTTAATTTGTTAAGTTAGGTAAAATTATAACTCTCTTTAACTTTAGTGTTATTTCGCGTATAATTATTATAAATATTATTATATTTCGCGTATTACTACCTTAGGCGTTAACGTAGCGTCGACAACACTTACGGCCGAACCCAATAACCTATTTCCAGTGAAAGACGGATCGCTACTGATCATAGACAGTATATTTCTATCTGTCCCTGTCAATCAAATAGCTGTCAGCTGTCAACATTTTATAGGGATGCATACATTGGCTTTATTGGAACGTTAAAACCAGAGATTGATACGTTTTTCTATCTCCAGGACGCCAACATTGGTGATAGATACATTATTGGGTTCGGCCGTTAGACGCTAGATGAGGCCCATTTATACAATGCAAGCTTCTTGCATGTGGCTTACCTACAATAAAATTGAAATAACAAATAACTTACATAATCTAAACACTGTTTAGACGATGCAACTTTTATTGTTGCTCCAACGCATGGCATGCCACAGGAATTTAGACCCACCCTGTAAATCTGCAGGAGTAAATGTCACGTACAAATCTGCCAATCTATTCTGCAAAAATCTCACCGTGAAAACATAAGTGAATTAGTAAGCAGCAGGCTTAGCACGAGCCGTTTTGTCGACGGAAGAATAGACAAAAATGACGTTCCGTGACGACAGTACGACGGCAGCAAAGTAGAAAGAGTCAAATAAAAAAAAAACTGCACTTTTTACGAAATTCAGTAGTTTATTCACGTTTTTCTTTCATTTTGCTTATATCTCGAAAATGGTGAGTCGTTTCGCAAAAATAATGAAAATTTCGACCCCCTTTATAAAACTCTTAATTACTATACTAATATTTTTCACATTTTCCATACAAAAAGTGAAAAATTCAATTTTTATACTTTGTGGCCGTCGAATAAAAAGTTTTCTACTGTCTTTAGCATGGCGATTACAAAATCAAATTTTCTTCACTACCTTAGACAATTTTCAGTTGTCAGTGTGATTTTGACAGTTTGGGATAGAAAACTATCTTCTGAAATAGTCTACATCAAAAAGGACTTAGAAAACGATCGGTAGAAACGAAAGACAAAATGACAGATTGTAGAAGGATTTTTACGGTGCGATGTCAAAAATGGAAAAACGAAATGTCACTTTGTATAGAAATAGCTATGTCTATTCTTCCAAAAAATAGAAAGCGTCATGCTAAGCCTGCTGTCAATAATGTTAATCAGTAGAATCAGATGGAATGACGGCTCACTTCAGCTAAGTGTTCACGGTGAGATTTTTACAAAATAGATCTGCTGTGGTCGTGGTATACGTTCGACAAACGTCTACTATGCTAAACAAACGTCAGATGCGAAAGCACCATTAGCATGTTTGTAAACGTGCATAGGCATGTGCGTCTAGTAATTATACGTGCAAATCAATGGAGGCTAAGTATAGTGCGAGATATATTAGAGCATACAGGAAAACAATTTAACCAGTGCGCAAACTGTAACCATGAATTCAGCATATGATTCTTGACACCCCTTTTTTTTGGGTGGGAAATCGTCCTTTACTTCTCCCGCTCTGGGCGGAGCGGAAGGGAGTATCAGACTTACTGACTAAAACCCACCCGTGTTCCTTCAGTTGCCTGTGCGCCAGGGCCACGGTAACTCATTGTTCGAAAGAGTTCGGCGACCCCAGCAGATCCTAGACCCACTAGCGTAGAAATTTTTGGTCAGTTATCAAAAAAGAACTACCTTTTCATAGAAAAGTGTACGTGTACCGTGTTACCTACACGGTCAAAATGTATGGAGGAACAATTATTTTGCCTGTGAAAAATGTATACGCTACGGGGGTCTTGAATCATTCGTTGAATTCATGGTTACAGTTTGCGCACTAGATAATTTTTTTTGTGTATATAAATAACTCTTTTCAACATTTAAAATTCACTATCGCGGTTGTTTATTTAATCTGTATGTAAAATATTGGTGTAAAATAACTATATTATGTATATGTATATTATTTGAAATAATTAATATTAAGAGTTATTATTATCGTCTTCCAAGATTATTGTTATCTATCTCTTAAGTGCATTGTGTATTTCTTATATGTATTTAAATTAATAAAGACGCATTTACAAAGAGCAATTGAATTGCGTGATGCAATTGCTTCTAATGCAATAACTTGAAGCAATAGTAAAAGTTGTAGCGTCTTATCTACACAGTCAATATGCCTGCCTTTTATCAACTATGTTGGGGTTGGCTTCCAGTCCAGCTGTATACCAGTATTTTACATGGAGCGACTACTTATCTGACCTCCACAATCCAATTACTGGGTATCACGATCCCCGTAGTTAAAACTGGTTGTCAGACTTTCGGGCTTCTGTCAACCCGTAACAACTGTCAAAGATCTACGAATGACAGCCGGGAGTAACGGCATGCTTTCCGAGGCACGGAGGGGTTTTGGTATGTAAAGATATGGTCACCCATCCACGGACTGACCGCGCCAAGAGTAGCTTAACCTGATCATTCGACCCGTGCAGCCGTTATTACTTAGCCACAAGCCCGGATCTTTTAGTTTTCCTTTCTATTATTGCATGCATCGGACAACAATATTGCTTCGTGTAAATTGCCTTCTAATACTATTGACGAGTCTGCGGGATAATTACGTAACACACTAACAGTAGGAATGGGTTTCATTTTGACAGTTCAACAACATTCATTGCGTTATTGACGTTGTTGCACAGACAAGTTTTCGAACATATGATGCAATGGATTAGTTAGTGTGTTACGTAATTACCCCGCCGTTATGTAGAAGATCTAAGAATTAATTTAGGTAAATGCTTCCAATACTAACATTATATTTTTTTTATTTAGGTAGGTACTTATAAGATTTCAACCTCCGACCTGCGTCGAATCTCCATGCCTATTTAATATTAGTAAGTATTATAAATTATAACCGTGTTCACGTGCGGCATGCATGCGGACTGTTTTTTTATAAATAACAACACAGGACTGTAATTATGTAATTTTCTTATCATCACAAATAAGTTTTTAGGGTTTTTGGGGTTCCGTACCCAAACGGTGCGGATCTTTTTGTAAAGATAAAATATAACATCAACTGATTTAAAACAACTTATCTAATTGAAATAGCTAAATTGAACCGATAGAATCCCGGTGGCTCTCTGTAGGGCCGGGGTGGCGCCACCGTCGAGCCCCGCTGGCCCTCTAGAGGGTCGCGCGGTCGTGCGGTTACATAATCATCATTATTGCTTCTAAATGAGGGCTAATATCGCCTTTTGAGCATTTCACTGTAAGGGCTTTTTTTTTTTTGGGCTGACGAACTGTCTTGTTCCACGACATACCGGCCCTGCAGAGGGCTACCGGGATTCTATCGGTGAATTAAATAAACATTGTAAGTACGTAAGTATAAAGCAAATAAAAAATATAATTACGAAATAACAATAATTAGAATGTATTTTTTGTAATAATTTTAAAACTTTCAATTACCTTCGTATCAGTGGCGCCATCTAGTGGTCAGTAGCTATCATTGCCAAACTGTAGTGCAATAAAGTTGTAAGTGTTCCTTTGTAAGTTTCAATAATCTTATTTCTCACGGCTGTACAACAATGTAGCCTGAATTATTTTTGAGTAATTCAATTTACAAAATTAATTACGAAATTTCGTGTAAGTAGCGCCATCTAGCGGTGAGAAGGTACTACTGATGGTAACCCCTGCAGTAACGGTCTCGTCTCTCACATTCGCGATATTCATGATACAAATAGGCCGAGAACCACAAAGAGGTGTGCAACGTGTAAATAATAATATGTATTAGGATTTTCATCTTAGGATTCTCAAGCCTTTACCTATTATTATTGTAGCATTATCTATATTGTAATATTATACGTGTTGCTGCTATCCGTGCAAAATAACCTTGATAATAAGTAAAAATATTAAAATAACTCGATTTAAAACTGTTGTGATGACAATAAGCAACTTTTTATAATAAAATTTAAGTATGATTAACTAATTAGGATACTTAATTAGAATTAGAAGCAATACGTACTAATATTTGCTGTTATATATTTCCCATAACTATTAAATTTCTGTAACTTTAATTAATATTTAGGTAGTCAATCGATGGTGTCAAAATGAATGTAAATATAATAGCTACGTGTTCTAGCAATGTGCAATGTTTTTTGTAAATAATTTAAAATATATAATCAGTGTTAGTACATTCTGTTTATAAAATCCTGTGATATTTCTGTTCAAGTTATTTTTTCTTGTGGCAATGTTGTAGTCGTATTGTAAGTTTCAAAATGTCGGCAGAAAAAAAAAATTACTGCCATTTTTTGTTATACTTCCCGCCAATGTTTTGTAAGTAAACCAGTAACCCTAGGTAATTAGATGTTCATGTAATTAGATAGGGTTACTGGTTTACTTACTAAAGGTAAGAGAATTAAGTTCTCTATTTTAATTCTGAAGATCATTGCTGTAGACAGTATACCCATTTATGGCGTCTGTTACTAAATGTAAATCTATCCAAAATGCTTCAGTGCCAAATAATGCCAAATATCAAAACGTACGCTACTAAAATGTGCAGAAATTTAAATGTTTGTTCTAAAGTTAAAAATGCTACAATCAAAGTGTAACGCTGTTTAGATTAGTTGTAAAATAAATGTGTAATGTTAATGTGCCGTTTTATTGTTTAACCGTTGAACCCCTATGACCATACTTATAGGAGCGCGGCTAGTTATAGTGTCCTTCGATGCATTGAAGTACTCCCACCGTCGACGACGACCTTACTAGCTGTCAAAGACTTTCTCGCTCAAGCAACGTACGAAACATTGTAGGTTCCGTGTAAGTAAAAGTGATACATATTTTAATAGTTGATCGCCGACTGGTCACACCGTCGGCGAGTACTCGTTTTTCGCAGCAACAAGAGCTATCAAAGAGATTACTCGCTCAGCGACGCTCGATTGGCAAGTCGAAGACTCGCTGAAATAATCACGCACACCTGCTAGGAATCGATCGTCGACTTCGCACGATCGCTGCTCACCAACTCATTTTTAGTTGCTAGCTCTACTCGCTTGTCGCTAATCGCCGGGGATGGGACATGTTCCTTACCTACACAGAAGTGCCAACAGTCAACTGTCTTTACCCTACGGTGAGATACTAAACGTGAAGCGACATCTACACAGCTACATAAGAACTACGCAGCCAAGCAGTGAGCGTGAACAATAGCGCTACTGTCGCAACATTAAAACACTCAACCGGATATCCTGTACTCGCAAGCAGTTTCTCGAGAAAATAGAGATGACGCTGCTAGTCTTGTAGTTCCTCTTTCTCGCGGTGTCTCCCCTTTACAAATTAATCCCAACTCCAGGCTGTTCCGATTTCCGTAGGAGAGTGGCAAGACCTAATATCATTGCGCGACCTGAGCCTTGAACCCACATAACAGCATTCGCATTTCAAATTCATGCGTTGGATGGTCGTTGTTGTGTCAACTAGTTTACATAGATGTATTTGCAAGCAAACTGAGATGTACATTTTCAAGGTAAATAATCCTAGAGAGGAAGGTCAGTAAAAAACAGAAAACAAACATGAATATAATTTTATAATCAGACAATACATCCTATGCCGTTTATTCTAGCATATACAAAAATAAAGTTAAACAAAAAATCACGGAACATTAAATGCAATAATAGTTAATAATATAACATCACGCCTATAATTGAATTCCTATGTAATAGGGGGCGAGCCTATTGCCATTAACTGGGCACAAATCTAGACTCCGGGCTGCTACTGAGAAATTATTGATGGAAAAACGCAATAACACTTTGCCCGGCTTGGGAATTAAACCCAAGACCTCAAGCTTAGTCGTAGAGTTAGTTGCGACCACTAGACCAACGAGACAATCGATAATAGCTAATACTGTTTTATAAACAGCAAAATACAACTTTGCCAGTAAAAAATTTAGAATCACAACAACGAACTCAACTCAACACACCAACAACAACACAACACAACAACAACACAACTCAACTTTAAAAGTAATTATTTCTCAAGTAATGAATATGTAAAAACTTATTGCTATTAATACATCTCAGCGTTGATTTACTAGATTCGTTTTTCTCCTCTACCGATCGTTATTTCACCTGACAAAGTTTATTTTGTTATATGTAAGTATGTATGTGTGTATTAGTATTTATGTATTAATATTTATTCTTGTATTTTATAGTTATTTCCGTGCTATCTATCCCGTACATTGCACCTGCCATGTTTAGTCTCTGCATCACCCTAAGGTTGACTGGTAGAAAATGCCTCAGGCATTAAGTCGCCTTTGTACAGTATTTTTTTACTTGTGCATGAAGTTTTAATAAATAAATAAATAATATTGTTTTGTAAACAAGCTCTTAGTAGTTAGCTAAAGTAAGTCAATAAAAAGATAGGTATCAATCAATCGGCATAACCTTTTCTCAACTACGTTGGGGTCGGTTTCCTGTGTAACCAGGTGCAGCTGATACCAGTATTTTACATGGAGCGACTGCCTATCTGACCTCCACAGCCCAGTTATTGGGTAACACCAGGGGCGTATTTACCCTAGGGCCAAAAGGGCCATGGCCCGGGGCGGCAGACTGCGAGGGTCGGCAGACTGCGAGGGGCGGTGCAAGCAGAAACTCGCGAAACTTAACTTATAGGCAATGTAACTTATTCAATAAACAAAAGGATTTAAAGGAAGCATTTCCATATACTTAAATAGCATTACGCATATTTCAGTTCACTGCGGTGACAAATTGCAGTGCGGAACGTTCGTTTTCCGTACTTTAAAGAATAAAAAACTATCTTCATTCCCGTTTAAGCGAAGAACGTTTGAACAGTTTAGCTATTCTTAATATAGAAGCTGACTTGACAAAAAATCCGTTAATAATAAGAATAATAACAGTGTCATTGACGAATATGTTAAGCAATCTATCCATAGGAAAAAAAGGAATAAACGGTGTTTATTTCTTTGTATGGCATTTTTAGTTTTTTCATTTATTATCATAATTCTCAGCCCACATCAACACACTGCTGGATTTTATTTTATAACTAAAAATGTTTGCTTTTTTTCGTTTATTTATTGGGCGGCTAACCTTACAGCCCCAGGGCGCTGAATCTTAAAATACGCACCGGGTAACACGATACCCCTTGTTAAGCCTGGTTGTCTGGCTTTTGGGCATCTGACTACCCCTAACGACTGTCAAAGATCTACGAATGACAGCCAGGATTTAACGTGCTTTCCGAGGCTTGAAGGCACTCATTCGCTCGCTCATTGCTTGAATAGGCGCGCTCTGGTCAGTCGTTACGACTCCGGGCTCGCTTCGCTCGCTCGTCACGAAACTATTCTCGCTACACTGTGCTGAGTTAGAGAATCCCATCGATAGGTCAGCTTACTTGATGTAAATGTGACCACCTTTCATTAGTTGGGATAGAGCAAGCTTGACGTGATAGTGGCTGGCAAAGTGCTGGCATTGACTAAGGATTGTTTAGGGAACTCCTCTCACTAGGTTAGACCGTAACAGTTGTGACCAAACGTTTTCACGAAAACAAAAGGCGCGGACTCGAACTGCGCCTAGTATTTTTTTCACACTTATTAAATTCGCTTGCTTTTAAAAGAATTGTTCTTATATTTTTCGTTTATTTAGCAACAAAACCAGTCGTGATTGGTAATTAAAAACACAGCGCGAATTTCGTAAATTGAATTAACTTAAAATGAGGAAAAGTCGATGATCGTGCATTTGGCGCATTAAATTATTGTCATTTTAGTGATAAGCTGTTCAAAATTGAACGGAATTAGTTGAGAATCATAAATCAAGCAAGCTAGATTTAAGCTAGTAATGAAATAACCGTATATATGTTAACCGTAATTTTCCGAAACGACATTGACATCGGCAACACTAGAGGCTTGTCTATTGTTTGTTTGACAAAAAGGACGAAAACCTGAGTTTGACGGCTACTTTTTCTTATTTATTTAACGAAAACGAATGTTAATAATGGGTTAATTATAATTTAAAACATGGAAAACTTGTACTGCCGCTTTTGCGCCGAGCCTAAGAGCTCTGAAAAGCTTCTAAACTTACAGAACGACTCCGAAAAACACGAAGAAATAATCATAAAGCTTGCATTTGTTAACGCTGTGTATGTCAACGTAACTGGCGATGATATATTGCCAAAAACTGTTTGTTTTATATGCTACGACAATCTAAACAAAGCTTACGAGTTCCTAGGCAGTGTGAAACGAGCACAAGACGTTCTATCCAACATATTTACAGAAGCCGAAGACAGTAAAGGCGACCTTTCTGATGATGATAGAATCCCAGCTTTTGACGATTTTCTTTGCAATGACGACTCGACCACCGTCAAATTGGAGAATAATACCAGCAATAAGTACTCAGAAACGCCGCAAATGGACATAAGATTGGAAGTAAAACATGAACTTAAGGAAGAACCTGACTTAGATGACCAAACTTACGATGATTCGTTAAACGTCCAAGATATTCTAGATGCGGCGATATGCAACGCGTCCTTTAACTCCAACGTCACGATATACGCTAAAGAGTTATCAGATTTAAGCAAAAAGGTTGTTAAATCCTGGAAAGATTATCCTTGGGTGTGCGGTTACTGTAATATAGAATTTTTGCACATTGACATGTTACGATCTCATTGTAAGGTGGTGCATAGTAAATGTTCTGCGTTCATGTGCATTGATTGTAAAGCAGGGAGGAATGAAAACTTCACTAGCTTTATTAAACATGTCCGTAAACACAGGAAAATTCTGAGGTATGTATTTTATGAAATTTAAAAGCCCCTTCAATCTTGTATTTTTATTTTTATTTATTTATTTAGGTTTGTGTTGCATGTCTTTCATAACAACTTCATTATTTAGTTATATATTTAAAGGCTTATCAACTAAACACCTACATAAACTGAAGGCTGTGGCGGCAGACACTTCCTCCGCCATAATAAGGAAATTTGTGAGAAGACTCATACCCTAGTTAGGCCTAGTAAACTCAAACTCTAACTAAAAGCATTTATTTCTATTAAACCATTTACTGGCACTTTTGAATTGTCAAAGAGTCGGTCAGGTAGTCAGAAAGTTGAAGCTAGTTGCCCATTCCAAAACGTAGATCTCTATGGAGAAGAACTATTATTCTATTTCTCGTTGTCTAGTTGATGGGTGGTCTTCTCTTTAATTCGTCTTTAGTTTAAATTACTAACAATAGTGTTTTAAGTGCAAACCTGTGTGGATCTTTTTAGTTGTCCAAAATGAAATTATTTAAATTTATTTATAAACAACATTATTTATTTATTTATTCTTCAGCAAGCTTACTCTAATATCTAGATAAATAATGTACAATTAGCACTTACAGTTTCCATTTACAAATTTCCACAAATTAAAAACTATGTACCTACCTAAAGTTGACAAAAAAATACACACAAATATAAAATAGAATCTTCTTAAACAAATGAAACAAAACAAATTGTTCTTTCTGTAAACAAAAAACAAAGCAAATTCTTCTTTAAGACAAAAGTGACAACTAGAATGACAATAAAGAATAAAACAAAATGCAATTACATCTGCTTTAATTAGGAGCAATTGTATTGCAGTCTTTACCAAAGTACTCCTTACTTATAGTCCGTCCTATTAACCCACAATCATAGTCATAAATATAGATGTTTCATGTATCTAAATTACGGATGAAAATAAATACTTTTTTATATCAGAAAAAATTTATACAAAAAGTATGATTCTAATAAAGTTACAATAGTATCTGAAGCAATTAGAGGTAAAAACAAAAGCAAACTATTATGAAATAAAATAAAAATTATTTATTTCAACTTTATTTATTAAATATCCCTGTAATGAGAGCTTTCACCAGATTTCACACTTTCATGATTAACGTTTGGTAAAACATATTGTGATTTTTTTATCCTAATTATTATTGAGTACTAGCTGCGCCCAGCGGTTTCACCCGCATAAATCTCAAAACTTTCTTTTTTTTTTCAATAAGAACCTTCTACAAAGTATAAGAAAACCATAAAAAAAAGATGTATGAAATCGGTAAAGTCGTTCTCAAGTTATGGCGTGACCAAGGGAAATAGGGATTCGTTTTTATATTGTAGAAGATTACTTAGTATTCCTGTTCTAGTCTGATAACGGTCTTACTAAGGGGCATCGTTTTATCCAGGAACTGGGTTGTGGAGGTCAGATAGGCAGTTGTTCCATGTAAAATACTGATATTCAGCTGCATCCGGTTAGACTGGAAGCCGACCCAAACATAGTTAGACCCCAGCATAGGGAAAAAGTTTGGCAGATGACCCGCGGCTTCGGCTGCGTTAATGTCCGGACTTATTCCACGAGAACATACTAACTGGAACAAAAAGTATCCTATGTTCTAAGGGGGCGTATTGAAGCCCCCTCCCCTCGTGGTGAGACGTCGTGAGATTTGGCTTGACCCCCCCCCACCCCCCTAAACTCACGTGGGATTTTTCAAAATACCTATTTTTTGTGTAAATTCGTTAATCGGTACGTTATTGCGTGGGATTTATAAAAAAAAACCCAATTTGCTTTATTATTTTTATTTAAGACTACTAGGAACGTTGTCTAGAATCACAGTGACAAAATCGAACAATAAAATACTATAGGAACTACTAAAATTCGTAAAAGAATATTCACTCTAATTCAGTCCATACGGACTCATGTGTGGTCTCTGGAAACAACATGTCCACGTAATTAATTGACGCCCCCTAACCGAGGTCATGGTCTATCCGGGTGCCAAATTACATCGAAATCCGTTCAGACGTTATAGCGAGAAAGATATTAGACAGACAGACAGTTACTTTATATCAGTATGGATTGATATGACAGTTAGAACCCTTACTTATGAAAACTTTTCTCATTTCCAGAAACCATTGCTACTACTGCGACTTAGTTCTAGACAAAACGGAAAGCTTGAGCTCTCACATAAAAGAACACTTCCCAAAGTCACAAATACCCTGCCCACTTTGCGGTGAAATACTTAAAAACGAGGACTCTCTAAAGATGCACTTACAGGACTACAACATTACGAAGCAAAAACGAAGGCCAAGACGAAAACCTGGGACTCCGATCACTATAGAGGACCTAACCTGTGGATTATGTAAAAAAGTGTATAAAAACCCCAATAGTCTCCGCGACCACATGAAACTACACACATTAGACCGAAAAAGAAACTACACTTGTGACCGCTGCGGAAAAATGTTCTACAACAAAGGTACGCTCACATCACACATACTTTCTCACGATAAGAACCGTCCACACGTCTGCAGGATTTGTAACAAGTCATTTTTGTACCCTAACATGTTGAGAAGGCACGTCGAAATGCATTCTGGAGTGAAACCTTTTTCTTGCGAGCAATGCGGCAGGTGTTTTAGGTTACAGTATCAATTGAATGCTCACAAAATTATTCACACCGATTCCATGCCTTACGTTTGCTCTTATTGCAACAAAGCGTTTAGATTTAAGCAGATTTTAAAGAACCATGAAAGGCAGCACACTGGTGCTAAACCATATTCTTGTCAGCACTGTGGTATGGAGTTTACTAACTGGTCGAATTATAACAAGCATATGAAAAGGAGACACAATACCGACACGTCGAAGAAAAAGATTACCCCCGAAGGTGTGTTTCCTATAAATCCGGAGACGGGTCAGATCATACAGGTTCAAGATCCAGTTGGCACTGAAGAATGGAAGACTAAGATCATGATTCCAGGTAAGAGAGGAAAAAAGAAAGTCATTAAACAAGAGGATATTTAGCTAAAGTTGTGTCAAGGCATGTCCTATGGATTTGGACAGGGCTGCAGGATGAGGTTTACCATTTCTTCAATACATAAGTTTGGGCAGTTCCATCATCTGCCAAGCCTTTTCACATCTGTTGGAGTCGGCTTCCAGTCTAACCAGATGCCTATCTGACCAGAAGTTTGGGCAATTTGCTGAGCTAAAATGACATCAAAGTTAAATTGGCAAGATTCATTTTGCATCAGAAAATGACTGGTGAGAAGAGTTCATGGCAAACTCCGATGTTAAATGGTAATAGTTGTGATTCGTCTCAAGCTGACAGATTTTGCACGGAAATAGGTACCTTATTTAGTACTCAATTAATTCCATATTAGATTGCTGAGCAAAGGAACCTTTTTTGCATACAGATGCGGTTATACTGGGTGGTAACAGGTTGTGTATTCAATATAATAATAAAAACCTGCGGGGTAATTGCGTAACACACATAAAATGGCAGTCGATCGCAATGCCTTTCTTTCATTTTGACATCCATTGTTTCAAGGCCTGAGCAGACGATGGACAATTTGTCCGCGGCCACTTTAGAATCATATGGCAATTCTAGGGGTCATATTTGTCCTATGTCTGCGTTATTGCATAGATTTCAATACGTTCTATCGTCGCGGACAAATTGTCCGCTGTCAAATTGTTCATCGTCCGCTTAGGCCTTAAGTTTGACCAATTCGTCTGCTCAATGACGTAAATACCGAACGAAATGAACGTGGCTGAACTGTCAAAATGAAAGCATTGCTATCGATTGCCATTATAAATGTGTTACGAAATTACCCCACTGTAACTGCTGCAATGCAATGCAAATATCTACTCTCGATAAATACAGAAAAGAGCCGACCATTGATCAACACGCTTGCTCCCCGTGTGTTGGCGATTTCGGACTGCTATAAGTCTCGCACCCTAATTACGTAACACACTTTCAATCACAATCCGAAGGATTTTGCTGGAAATTGCTTAATTCAATGCTTCATGTTTCAAAAAATTCTTCTGCTCCACAACGTAAATGACGCAATGATGTCGTTGAATTGTCAAAATGAAAGGCATTACCATTTTAAGTGTGTTACGGAATTAAATTCCGGTTTGCTCAAAAACAATAGATTCTCCTATTTTTAATCAGCTTCCATAAAAGTGTTCCAATTACAAACGCAATAATTTTACAATGACGTCATTTTTTACAGTTGACGCGCAATAATTAATAAGAAGTATAATAATTATAATTTAAATGTACTGTGCGATTTAAATGAGAATAGATCATGTCAGAGACCGTAACAGCTTTTCGCCAATGAATGATCTACAGTCAACAAAAGATATAAATAACCAGGGTCGTTGATATAGTTGAAGTTTAGTAAGAAACCGATGGATGTTTTCAAATCCTAACTATCCTAACTAATATTATAAATGCGAAAGTAAGTTTGTTTGTTTGTTTGTTACCTTTTCACGCCTAAACCACTGAACAGATCACCCTGAAATTTTGCATATACGTTGTCAGGTGTACAAAAACGGACATAGAGTACCTTTCATCCCGAAAAAAAGTACTGTTCCCGAGGAAAACAACAATAACGTTCTTATGATAATAGATGGCGCCACGTGTCTTCCGATCATGATTGAATTATAACCCGAATTGATAGTCAGTCTAAATTAACGCGAGCGAAGCCGCGTGTAAAATCTAGTTAAATATAATTTGATAAATTATTTGTTTGTTATATGTTACATTTTATTCCAAAATATCGCATATACTTCAACTATATCCTACAACCCTGGTTACTTATCACATTTGGTGACCGTACGTTCTTTAAAAATCTTTCTGAAAGTTGCAAGCACGCTGTTGTCAATCGGCATTGTTAACCAAGCATAAACGGTCACAAGACTTGGTCAATAAGGCAAGCCTTGTGTGGCTATTTGATACAGTGTTAAGATCGATCATCTAGGACGAGCAAAAAGATTATTAGAAGCAAATAGCAAGCTCAAACGAAACAGTCTTATATTTCCGTCCGTGTATGTGCAAGCATTAAATCAGATTCGCTTGTTCAGATTGATTTCTCAGGCAGTTTCTCGAACGAAAATGATCGCAAAAGTAATGTGACAAAATATAGCGCGCGTAAACTGCACCCTAATTTCGTAACACACCATCTATCACAATCTGTGTAATTTTGAAACCTATTGCTAATCCATTGCTTCATATGTCCGAAAAATTTGTCTGCTCAACAACGTAACTAACGCAATGAATGTTGTTGAACTGTCAAAATGAAACCCATTCCTACTGTTAGTGTGTTAGGTAATTACCCCGTAGGTCCGATTGGCTGTTGATAAATAATTCAACCAATCATAGCAGTTCACGCGCGCAGTCAAAGTAATTTTGCGATAGCTTCGTTCGAGAAACTGGCCCTATGTATAGTATATGGCAGCCCTACTACGGTATTCGTTGCTTGGTAAGCTTTTGTAGCACAACGACATAACAAGCTCTACATTTGCTTATATAAGCTGTCCCCACCTTCTACGGAAAACCTATACAATGCGAGGTCAGCTTAAACTGGAAATTATAGTGAGCATAACGATGGCGGGGCCAAGTCCCCAATTTAAAATGTATCACATTAAAGTTTTTGTACTACATAATATGTACTATTTGTACCCTAAACAAGACATACACATAACAAGACAAGTCTTGACATACTTCCTTTACCTTTAGAGGTACAAATGTCTTGTTTTGTCTTGTCTTGATACAAATCCTAACTAATATTATAAATGTGAAAGTGTTTGTTTGTTTGTTACCTTTTCACACCTAAGCCAATGAACCGATCATCCTGAAATTTTGCATATACGTAGTCAGGTGTACAGAAACGGACATAGGCTACCTTTTATCCCGCAAAAAAGTAATTCCCGAGGAAAACAACAATAACGTTCTTATGATAATAGATGGCGCCACGTGACTTTCGAATCATGATTGAATTACTTAAGTAATACATTTCGTGAGTCAGTGTCGATACACTGGTTTTTAATCCTCCTAACTATAATTCCCTGAACAACCCGAATTGATTGTCAAATTCTAAATTAACGCGAGCGAAGCCGCGGGCAAAAACTAGTAGTACATATGTAGTGCAAAAACTTTAATGTGATACATTTTAAATTGGGGACTTGATCGCGTCATCTTGATGCTCACAAATTATAGCTTGATGTGTCAAACGATCCATGGGTGTGATGGTGATTGTCAGCAGTCTGCGGGGTAATTGCGTAACACACTAACAGTAGGAATGGGTTTCATTTTGACAGTCTTACAACATTCATTGAGTTATTTACGTTGTTGACCAGATGTTTTTTTCGAACATATGAATCAATGGATTAGCAATAGACTTCAAAATGATTCAGATTTTGATTGATAGTGTGTTACGTAATTAGGGTGTGTTATACCTTTACCCACGTAAGTTTATAACAAGTCAATACGGCCAGTGTCATTCTTATTTAGATCGCATAATAGAAATTGTTGATAGTATTATCAAATACTTATTGATTTATTTATGTTATAGTTTGTATTACAATAACCGTAACTTAAGTTGCACACAGCTTTGCAATATGGAAATGCAATACTTATTATATTTTTATTATTATACGAATGTAAAGCACACATTTTTAGTGTTAATAAAACTTTTAGTAAAATACGAGCTTTTTTTTTCGGACATACGGTGCAATGTTTTTAAGGCCTAGAATAATGTTCCATGCAAACATTTCTTTTCCGCAACGCATATATTATGCTGAATTAGGGTCAGTTCACACCAAGGCGCGACGCGACGCGACGATACTGGAAGAGGCCAGTAACTTCACGCTACGCCGCGCGCCGCCACGAGACGCATCGCAACGTCGCGAGGCGCATCATAAAATCGTTGGCAGCACGACGCCTCGCTGCGCAGCGAGACGCCGCGCGGCGCACAGTGGGCCCATACTGAAAATTAGTGGACTTAGGCAACAAAGTTCCTATATCGATGCGATTTTTTTTTATATGACGTGTTATATTATACCTGACAACTTTTATTCTTATAAAATTTCTTCTAAAGTTGATAGTTTGTCTTGAAAAAAATTAATTCGATTTTTTTGTATGGAGCGAATCACGTTTAATTTTTTTTCTTCAATTGTACTAATATGTTGAGTGTGTGGCGTGAGTATATGATAGCTAGGGTCATTCTCTATCCATGAAAAAAAAATCAGCGCCGGCCATCTGCGGCAGCGCGAGTAATCATTCGGTAAAAAAAAAATGATTTGGAAGATTTTTTTTGTCATTTAAAATAAATTCAAAGCATATTTTTTGTCTCATTTGGCTGTTTTCACCTTCTTTTTAGTTAAATAAATAGTTTTAATAGCGCATACGTACTTATAACTAGTAATTCTGGTAGAGATTTAGTATTGCATGTTATCGGTAGCACCTGCATTGTGATTGATGACTCATTTGTTTGTGCACTCGGCTAAGCGCATAACTAATGAGTCATCGAAAAATGCTCGTCTCTGATTGGCTGAATAATTTTCACTCACTGTTATGTCCACTACTTGAGTAATTAACACTAACTATAAATATAAAGACATTCATTAAGTCCATCTAGTTTCGCTCTTGTCGCTTGTTTGTGAACACAGTGAAATACTTGTATTTTTATATTTACATTAGAACTATGGCTGGATTTTGTACTAACCTAGACCTTTTTGTGAAATTAAGAAGTGGCGGTGATCTGAAAAATCATATGTTTCTGTATGAAAGTATCATTTCTGTCTTGACTACCGAAGTTTCTGAAGAAGACAAGAACCGAATCAAGGAGTTCTGTCGACTTTTTTGTGTAAATTTAAATAAAAAGTGGATAGAGTCAAGTAGAAATCAAAAAACTTTTATGAATCGTGTAATTAATCGCAAGTGGTTGGAAAAAAACATCAACTGGCCTGTTTGTGACAGTGTTGATCTGAGAAGTGTGATGGGCTTTTCGGACGCAGCCTTATCTGAGCTTGTGGATATAGATTGCCATGTTCCTACTCTTGCAGTATGTACTGCGGACGCGGGAACATCTACAGAAAAGGAGCACAGAAAACCGTTCGAAGAGTTAAGTAATAAGCAAAAGAAAAGACGTTCTACTTCCATAGTAGAAGAAAATTCCGAGGAAGAGTTGCAGCACTGGTACATAACAAAATTGAAAGACAACGGCAAAACGAATCTGGCAAAAGTGGTCGAATACCTTTCCAGTAATCCAGATGCGCTATCCGAAGTAGAAGAGAGACTATTCAAAAAGCAGAGCTTAAGTACTGTCTCTGAAGATAAGTGTTTAGCTCTTTATACATCAGTTGCGCTCTCGAAATGGAAGTACTTAGCTCTTCGACAATTTCTGAAAGAAGAAAACTGTGCTGCCTTTCCATCTTATCCAAAGCTTGTAAATGCCAAGAAAAGATGTTACCCACCACAAGAGAGTATGGAGATTACCGAAAACGGAGCTCACATTAAATTGCAAGCGCTATTGGACCACACTGTGGAGAGGATATTACTTGATATAAATACTGTTGATAGGTCTCAAAATGAAGAACTCAAGTTGACCTGGAAATGGGGACTTGATGGTTCTTCGTCGCAGAGTAACTATAAACAGAAAACGTCAAACACAGCTACAGAATTCGATGATTCATCAGTAGTCATGATAAGCATCGTCCCTCTTCGGCTAGTGTCTACTAGGCCATCATCTGGGAATGAAAATCTAGTTTGGGAGAACCCCACACCTTGCTCAACTCTGTACTGTCGACCAGTGAAGTTCACTTTCACTTCGGAGACAGCTGACTTTATAAAGTCTGAAGAGTCTGAGATGAAAAAACAAATTGATGAACGAATATCTACACAGTGTGGAAATATTATTGTATCACATGAATTGCATATGACCATGATTGATGGAAAAGTGGCCAATATTATTGCTGGAGTACCATCATATGCAACGTGTCCCATTTGCTTGGCAAAACCGAGTGAGATGAATAATTTAGACGCTTTGACTTCTAAACCACTTCGTGAAGAAATTTACAAACAAGGAATTTCTTCACTGCATATGAAGATTCGGTGCATGGAATGTCTTCTCCATATATCTTATAATCTGGATTTTCAACGATGGACTGCTCGCGGCGAACATAAGGCTTTGAAACAAGCTAAAAAAATACCACACAGCAAGAGTTTCGTGAGCAAACTGGAATGCTGATTGATATAGTCAAACAGGTATGTATTTAATTTTCGCTCTCTTTATGTTGTTTGTGAATTATATCTCTATGTATTGTATATTACAGTATTGTTTTCCCATTTTAGGGTTTTGAAACTACAAACGACGGGAATACAGCGAGGCGCTTTTTCCAAGATTACAAAAGATCTTCCAGAATAACGGGAATTGACGAAAATCTGATTTTCAGATTTTCCGTTATTCTACAAGCCATATCATCAGGCAAAAACATTGACTGTGAAAAATTTAGAAGATACTGTAGAGAAACAGCTGATGTGTACGTGCAACACTATTCGTGGTACTACATGCCAGTTAGTGTACATAAACTTCTAATGCACGGTGCAGACATCTGTAACCACTTTGGTGTTTTGCCAATCGGTAAGTAAAAAATAAATATAGTTTGATGTATTATTTGACTCGATTGCGTTTTGAAATTAAAATGTATGTACTTATTCGTTTTAGGTACCTTATCTGAAGAAGCTTCGGAAGCCCGTAATAAGGACTTCAGAAACGTCAGGGAGAGGCACACTCGGAAAACGGGGAGAATAGGAACAAACGAAGACATCCTCCATGGACTTCTAATAAGCTCTGATCCCCACATATCCTACATAAGGCCTAAAATAATGAAACAGGTTCATAATGAGTTGTTGCCTGAAGCAACTCAGTTGTTACAGACTACTGAGCCTCCCTGTGACAGTGAAATTATGGAGGAAGAAGAATGCCTCATAGCAGAGTCCGAAAATTTGCCGGACCCACTAGCACTTCTGGAACAAAAAATAATGTGATCCGGCTCTAAATTATTCCCACAAAAGCCCATCAGGGTTAGGAATATGACAAACAGCCCTTTTCAGGGCTACAATTACTTCACAGTTTCATATTGATCATACGTACGATAACTTATACTATAATAATATACATACAGTTGATTATGTAGATAATTATCAACGACTTGCCCGTACAAATTTGAATTATTTCACCTATCATTAACAAAATTAGTATAACCTGAAACATTACGATATATTTATTCAACAATAGATAACGTGCAGTTAAAAAATAACACAGCCAATCAGAGACGAGCGTTTTTCGATGACTCATTAGTTATGCGCGCACAAACAAATGAGTCATCAATCACAATGCAGAGCACCTGCATTGTGATTGATGACTCATTTGTACCGATAACATGCAATAATAACTAAATCTCTACCAGAATTACTAGTTCTAAGTACGTATGCGCTATTAAAACTATTAATTTAACTAAAAAGAAGGTGAAAACAGCCAAATGAGACAAAAAATATGCTTTGAATTTATTTTGAATGACAAAAAAATTCTTCCAAATTATTTTTTTTTTACCGAATGATTACTCGCGCTGCCGCAGATGGCCGGCGCTGATTTTTTTTTCGTGGATAGAAAATGACCCTAGCTATCATATACTCACGCCACACATCCAACATATTAGTACAATTGAAGAAAAAAAATTAAACGTGATTCGCTCCATACAAAAAAATCTAATTAATTTTTTTCAAGACAAACTATCAACTTTAGAAGAAATTTTATAAGAATAAAAGTTGTCAGGAATATTATAACACGTCATATAAAAAAAATCGCATCGATATGGTAACTTTGTTGCCTAAGTCCACTAATTTTCAGTATGGGCCCACTGTGCGGCGCAGCGGAAAGTGTCTACATTCGCCGCGTCTACCATTTGCAAGCGCAAGAGACAAGTCGCCACGGCGGCCTCGGCTGCGCCTCGCGGCGTCGTCGCACGGCTACGCAAGGCGCAGCGCCGCTCTTGCACGCCGCGCGTACCGGTGAAGCACCGCTGCGTCGCGATGCATCGCTCTACGCCGCGAGGCATCTCGAGGTGCAGCGCTGCATGGTGCAACGTATTCTGAATTCTCACAATGAAATGTGTATCTTTTCGTGTAGTAAATAAAGTTATATTTTGGAGTCGCTCTTTTAAAATGTGCGCGCAGCGTCGCGTCGCATCGCGTCTCGGTGTGAGCTGACCCTTATGGAGATTTCCAGTCCAGTTCAGTTCCAGTCTGTCGTCATTGCGCCGCGTAGATGCTGCAATGGCGACACGTTGAAGTTACACACGCAGGCGTCGCATTTGGCCAACACATACATTCGACAAATGCCAATGCTAGATGCGAAAGATGGAAATACAAACGTAGAAGTAGGGACGAGCTCCTTTCATCAGTGTTCCCGCTCTTCGACACTTTATATGACTTAGTATCTAGCACATAATTAATTTACCTGCGATTGCTTTATATTTAACTAGCTTTTGCCCGCAGCTTCGCCCGCGTGGATGTCGGTAATTATCCCACGGGAACGTACTACCGGGATAAAAAATACCCAGGTTATAAACTATGTGTTCCAAATTTTATCCAAATCAGTTTTGTAATTTTTGCGTCAAAGAGTAACAAACATCCATCCATCCATACATCCACCCATACATCCATACATACATACAGTCATCCATCCATCCATCCATCCATCCATCCATCCATCCATCCATCCAGCCTCCCAAACTTTCACGTTTAGAATATTAATAGAGTAGGATTATTTTACCAATTGTAGTATAGTAATTTTATTCTAGGTGCATCGTCTTCACATATACTCGTAATTATATAATGAATGTATACAAAATATTGTAAAACATTTTAAAAGAGTAACGGTGGAGTTTCTTTCCCATTCTTCTCCATCTGTAATTACCTCTTGGAAAGGGCAACTAGAATCCTATTTTTAAGCTATTGCATAGCTTTTATCACGGGCTTTGAGCGCGGCGACCGAATCAAGAAATTCCGTAACGAAAATAAAACCTAACACCCCCCCCACTCCGCCTACCATGTAGCTCGGCCGAGCGTTCGCTTAACGTGTATGTATATGGTACGACTGTACTTGAATTAATATCAAAGAAAAAAAAATACTGCATAAATAAAAAATAAATAAATAATTATAATTGCATAAGTTGATAAAAAATGCTATGCAATAGCTTTACCGCGGCAGTCCCCGAGTGCCACACGTGTTTTTTTCTTGTAAATTTTGTCATTCAAAAGTCCATTTATATGTGCCTATTTGAAATAAATGATTTGAGAAGAGACTGTATGTATGGCAGCTCATCGACGAATCCGTTAGTGTTTGGCTATTCATGGCGAAGTGGTGAATCTGCGATAGCTCATATTAAGTGAGCGATACAAGCGATCGTAAACATCATTGTTTATTAAATAAAAATGTACGCAAAGTAGAAAGAAATCATCCAAAGAATAGGGGGATTCCATGTCCTAATAGGTCACCCGAAGCTGCTTGGCAGCTGGGATTACACATAAAACAAAAGCCAAGATAGTACAGTCGGACTAGGAATTTTGGTATATAGGAAGATAACTTACAAAGTTACAACTACTTTGAAACATAAATGTAGGGTGCTGAGTAGTTTATTATCGGAAAATATAAGTACCTACGCTCCGAAAGCTAATTTAAATTTATTTTGTTGTTCGACAAACCTCAAAGCCTGCATCCACAAGTTAGGTAAAATTAATATTGTCTTGTCTATGCCAATGATGTTTTATAGGACGAATAGGCGCCGACGTGTTACCACTTCGTATATGTCCACAGGCATATCTGACTTCAGAGTTCAGTTGTCAGCTTGACGTCAAGTGAGCAATTGCTTATCAATATAAAATATCAAAATGGTAAAATAAGCTGTCAAAATTTGTATGTCACGGTCTGAAAAAATCAATAAAGCAAGTGGTGTTACATTTCACAAGTAAATTTGCTAAATTTTCTTCAGATTATACAAAAAAACATTACGAAACGAAATAAATTTATCACACATTGCTTTTGCCATCAGTGCTACCAGTAAAAACGATTTTGATTTTGCCAGATTGTTGGGACTTTAGTGAATGACAAATGTATGTTCCTGTAATTGTAATTTATAATATCATTCCATTTCAAACAAAAGTAATTAGACACGATCTTTATAGTTTTTAAATATAATAATTTACGTTGACGCATTTGTTTATTTTATTCTTTTATGTAGGTACCTAATCCTTGTCAATTTCTATAAAACTTTAATCTATTGGTAGTTCCATAATAATTGATTCAATAACTACCATAATTAATTCTGGGGAAATTATGTTGATCATTTGCAACCCTGGCCATTTTTCCGATAGCAATGTCTTGTCTCATTCCAACGTAATTAGATTGACGGTAGGAAGAAATGAGACAAACATAGATTATTTTGACAGATTGATATATTTATGTATCCGTTTCAAAGCTACGACTTTAAGCTCGTAAGTGGTTACGTTTTTTTGAAATTGTTAGTAGGACGTTGCTCCTCTAGTAATATATAACCTCATTGGTCTATGCTATTAGTGATGAACCAGATGCATCGGTTACGGTTTTTAGGTTACACTATTTTGTTTTTAAATATTATATTAAATATATGTTTTTTAATTTAAGGTTGTAAAGTTGTTCTTAAAACGCTTAAATTATATGCTACAAAATATATGGTATGGCTGTGCTTTTACCACAACCATTTAATTATAAAATCGTACCATTTCTGACTTCTGTTTCAGCCATAATGTACAGCCACTGACAATGACACGATGTCATCCATCTACCTGTCAGGCTGTCAATGTCAAATACTCAAGTCCAATTTTTTGTTCTACTTTTCCAGTTCTTCTTGAAAAATATGTCGATTTCCGCACAATAACAATCGCCTCGTTATTCCAACATGAATAGCAACGAAAATGTTTACTGTCGCCTGTGTGCAGAGTTGATGCCGCAAAACAAACTCTTTGACTTGCAAACTGACGAAGAAAAATGCCGAGACATTATCACGAAATTGGCCCGTTTCAATGTGCAAATGAGTTTCAACGATAATATTTTGCCGAAAACGGTTTGTTTCACATGTATTATGTCATTAAACCGTACATTTGATTTCGTTACTGCTGTGGAAAAAGCCCAATCAACCCTAAACGATTTCATTTTAATGCGCCAAATAAAACAAGAGAAAACTGGTTCGGAGGATGAAATCTTCATTTACGATTCTTCTGAGAGTTGTGAAAGTGATGAACCAATCATAAATATAAAAGTTGAATCAGAACAGAAAGGCAAATCAACTTCCAAGTCGATAACACTGAAAAATAAAAAGAAACCTGCTCCACCTAAGAAAGTTAAGGACACTGGCACTAGTTCGAATGCTTCACACTTATCACAGTTAAAACTAACTTGGAAGAGCTATAACTGGCTATGTACTTACTGTGAAACTCAGTTTCCAACAATTGATGAGCTACGGACTCACGCTATGGAATACCACAGCGCCTGTAACCCATACCGTTGCACGGATTGTAAAATAAGGAAGTTACGTCTTGATAGTTTTATTCTGCATGTAAGAAAACACAAGAGGTTCTTAAGATTCTCATGCTATAAATGCTCCATGGTATTCGGGTCAGTGATAGCAGCAAACAAACATAAAGAAACACATAAAACAACAGATATTGTTTGTTTCGGATGCAATATGTGTTTTGAAAGCAAAGAGGAATTAGGTAATCATACTGCCACATATTTTAGAGGAACACGCGCAAGAAAACCTCGGCCGCCGGTACAATTGCAAGGTGACAGTTTAAAATGCCCAATATGCGAAAAGGTTTGCAGAACTAAAACTAGTTTGAGCACACATTTGTTAATACATACGGACCGTAAAAAAGACCACACTTGTGAGGTTTGTGGCAAATGTTTCTTTCAGAAAGGATCTCTAGCAGGACATATGCTTCAGCATTCCGATGTGAGGCCATTCCAATGTGAAATATGCAAATCTTCCTTTAAATCTGCAAGACGATTACGCCTTCACATCGCTATTCACGATGGAGGGAAACCGTTTTCTTGTGACCAATGTGGCAAACGCTTCCGAATTAAACGTCAACTAAACAATCATGCTATAATCCACACAGACTCACATCCTCATGTTTGCACATACTGCGACAAAAGTTTCCGTTTCAAAACAATACTCAATCAACACATACGCCAACACACTGGAGTAAAACCTTATTCTTGTGCTCTGTGTCAACGGGACTTCACGAATTGGTCGAATTATAACAAGCATATGAAACGCAGACATGCTACAGATATGGCGAAGAAGAAACGCACTCCTGGCGGCACGTACCCTATTGACCCAGTTACTGGAGAGGTTGTAGTACCGGCTGAGGAGAAAATAAATGAATGGAAGAAGAGAATGATGATCAAAGAAAATATATAGGAAGACCAACAAAGAGCACGGAGATTCCTCGGCGGCCGCTGCTAAAGGCGGCATTGTCAACACTCCATAAAAACCAAGCATATTAAAACTGTCTGCTTTGGTTGGCGTCTGCGGCAAAAGTTGTGCGTTCGAAGCGTTTTCGACACTACGAATTTTATTAGTCCTCTGTCTAGAACAAGGATACTCGTAAGTGCAAAGAATGGAATATGAGGATTATGGTGAGACTTTGGTGTACATCTTACATATTTGTATGTATTTCCAGCGGGGCGAGCATGGGCGTACCCAAGACTTTTGAGACAAGACATACGGTTACGGTCTTACGGTACGGACGGTTTTATCGCCCAAATTGCGATAAAATGTGTGACTCAAGCCATGCCACAGTGGCCTTGCTCGCCCCGCAGGTGTTGCTCCTTTCTTAATACCTGTCCAACCGCCAGCGATTAACGAAGAGCGAGTAGAGCTAGGAACTAATGACAAGTTGGCGAGCAACAACAGCGAGAGCGCGACGGCGACAAGCGATTACACTCTGGCATGCGTGTGTACCAAGCTTGAGTCTCACAGCGAGTGCCCTGCCCGCCAAGCGAGCGTCGCTGAGTGGGTACTCTCTTTAATAGCTCTTGTCGCTAAGACAAACGAGTACTCGCTGGCGGCCGTGTAAGCAGTCAGCGATCAACTATTAATTTATAGAATGACTGTATCTCTTTTGCTTACACGGGACTTACAATGTTTTGTACGTTTATTGAGCGAAAGAATCTTTGGTTAGCTCATAGTAGCCAGACCATGGGTTAGCTGGTCGCTTCCTCGTCGGCTGGGGGACAGGTGCCAGGTATATTATTTTTTTGTTGTATGTTAATATTTTGTCTCTAGGTTTTTATATTATTTGGTAAGAGATAGCAGTAGGTAATTAGTTAGTCTAAGATATGTTACTAATGAACAGAATAATTGAAGAATATTTGTGTTAATGTTACTGAATAAAATGATAAGCAAAAATAAAGCTTTTTTTTTCACCTCTTGCAGCTTGTAGCCAGTAGATAGGTTCGATTTGACTCTATTTTTCAAATAGAATTGATTACTGTCAGGTTTTTATGCTGCGAAAATATCTGAAATCACTTATTTCAGATATTTTCCATCACAACGAGGTGAGAATTTAACTGAGTAAGCCAATGATGTATAAAACTAATACGTCATTGGAGTAAGCAGATATTTATGACGCAATACATATCATGTCATGTATTCATGTGTTCTTTAGGAAGAGTAAGTATCCACTAAAAAAGGGTTTTCGAAAATCCACCCGAAATTTCAAAATTTTCGAGGATGAAATGGGGGGGGGGTTGAATTTTATGTGAAACTTTTTATTCTCTGTGTAGATTGACTCGAAAATTGGTACACATACTCTTCAATTAAAATTATGAGTTTGTGTCTGTGCGTATCACAGTTTTTCCAAAATCATCCCCCAACTGAGTCAAATAGGATTTTTCTGAGATATAGGTGTATCTGTAATAGGTGACATCCCGATTTTCGCGTTGGCTCGTGATATGCGACATTGATAATGTCAGTATACGTATGTATATAAATAAATTTAACGTATGATACCGGCACCGGAACTCCTATGAGGTAAGTACCATTAAAAAAAAATGGTGCTTACCTCATTTATCGAAGCTCAAATTCAGATATTAGACAGAAACGACTGGTATTTTTTGTTTACCAAGATGTAAAAAAAAAACAAGTCAATTGTAACTAAAAAAAAAGGTTTATTACAACAACAAATAATTATAATCATGCTGTTTGAAGTAACTTACAATCTAGTGTTGCCTATTACTGCTTCTATGCACTCTCTCCTATAACATAACATAACATAACATTACGCCTGTAATCCACGAAGGGTTATGCAGAGGTGTACTTATAGTACACCCACATTTCGCCAGTTATGTTTAAGTCCCATGTAATACGGGGCGAATCTCTCCTATGAAGGTTGTTAAACATTCTTTCATAAGACCTCTTACATGAGAGCGTCCCCTTAGCAACTGGGCCATCACGAATCATGACTTTACAAACATATTTTTCATCATGCTGAGTATAGTTTTAGATTTGTCCATACTGACCCATCTCAACAAATTGGTTTGTTCCAGATGTGAACATCATCCAAAGCCCAACTTCACTCACAGCCAGGCATAGTCAATCAATCTTGACTCCACAGAGATGAGTTTCCTAAGGAAGAAGGAAGATAGAGACCACATCTTAAAGAACCTCGGGCAGATTCCTTCTTCAGGGATGAAGTATGATAAGGATCTAGTTACCGGAATGCTAGGAGTTGACAAAGGGTTCAGAACCAGCATACCACAGAAGATACTCTCACATCCTCCCCCTGCCAGAACAGAGCAAGTCTGGGAATCAAACTTCCTAAGCGATAAAAGACTTTCAATCAAGATGGGGAAACATGAAGAAGGCTTGCCCAGAACCTTAAACGAACCTAAAAGTAGTAATTATGATGAGGGAAGAGATCCTGATAGCCATCATCTAACCATGATTGTCTCTGGAAACTGTTGACCTCCTTGATCTGTATTGGGAGATGCTGGGACTGAAAAAGGTGTTTTGTGTTATCACCAATTTTTTGGTGAAACCTCTAGACAATGAGGTGATTTACGGGTCAGGACCTTATGCGTATCTTCTGGGGATGTGACTCTGCTAATATACAGAGAAGTGACCCCATTGGCAACCTCATGCGGATGGTCTTTTGCGGATGCGGATGCATGCGGATGGACTGCCAATTTCAAACTAACACCTAAACACTACACAACTTCAAGATACCAATGGAGTGTGCTGAAAAAACATGAAGAGGACATTCCGACATTATATCATCTTATCAAGCCAAGGTAGAAACCTAACTGAAAGACTTCAATGGGGTGCTAGAGTCCTCTCTTTTACGTCACAATTCACCAGCTCCAATCGCCAAAACCTCCGTGCGTCCAGGCAAAGAAATCAAGCGTGACAACTACATCTATAGAATACCACCATAGAATTGGAGGATGGATCTGATGAAATAAATTATACAAAGGCCCTCCATCCCCCATTGTAAACAAGGTACTTCAAGAAGTCCAAGTTATGTTGTCCCAATACGCCGACCCCAGTGATCACAAGCATCTATCCCTACATACTAGCCACAAAATTCTGGAAGGCGATAAGAGCCTCAGACCCCAAGTCCATCCTCACATAAGTGCTGCTGGAGTTGGGAGTGAGGACCAAATCCAACCCCTCCCGTCCATCCACCCCCTTCAACGGTCAATCAATCCTGATATATAGATAGATAGGCCTCTCTTTTTTGGTGCGAATCCCCACGCTTCTGTGCCAGCGTCCTCCAGGTTCTACCCGCGATGGCAACATTGTCGTCCGCTCATCTCGTCGACGGAGGACCGGCACTTCGTCTTCCAATTCTTGGATGCTACTCACTCACTGCCTTTCTCCACCTCACCTCACCCATCCGTCACCGCGACTTGCCAGGTCTCCTTTTGAGTTCCATAATTCGTTTGCCGATGTAGAAGAGAGAGATTTCGGATCTCGGCGTTTGGAACTAGGTCTACTACTTCCAGATTAATAAAGATCAATTTTCATTGCATTCCTTTCTAATCACTTTTTCTTTTTTTATCTTGTTGTTTGCCCTTTGACTTTTTCGATGTTCCATAATTTTGTTTTTCCATTCATTCATTTTGTCCAGATCTGCAAATGTAGCCTCTCCGGTAGCCAGGTCAGAGGAAGTCCGGTCATCTGCTGTTTGCAGTTTAATAATAGGTTGTCTTTTCCTACCCATTTCGATACCATGCCTACGTCTCATATGTTTGTTACGATTGGCCATGTTTGTAAAGTCTCTCGGACAAATGTCACAAGAAAATGGTTTCTCACCAGTATGCTGAAGCATATGATTTTGTAAATATTTGTCTGTTCGAAATTTTTTGTTACAAACTGTGCAAGTAATAGGAAAATAGTCAGTGTGAAATTTCATGTGATTTGTAATGTGACTTTTGGTCCTAAAACATTTACTGCAGACATCACAGGTGAACGGTTTGATTCCAGAGTGTATGCTAGCGTGGTATCGTAGTGAGTATACAGTCTTGAAGGTAGTTTTACAAATTTCACAATGATATAAAATCTTTTCAATATGTGTATCCATGTGAGATCTTAAACTTGGTTCACTATCGAAACATTTGCCACATCTGTCACAAACACGGTCTCGCTTCTTTTCTTTGTGCCTATTTAAATGGTTCCTCAAAGCCGTAGTGTTTGCACAAATCTTATTGCATGTGCTGCATGTTAAATTGTCACTATTGATAAATGTTTTCTGTCTCCATAGAATATTATAATACTTGTTGACGTGTTCTTCTAATTCAGTGTTACTAGAAAAAGGAGTGTTGCATCCCAAGCAAATGTGTTTAGAGTTCTCGTGGATTTTTACCTTATGATGTATGGTTTCCATCATTTTAGGGAATTTCTCAAAGCATTTGTAGCATGAATAATGTAAGTACTTCCTGTGTGATCTGACATGCTTGATGAAAGCATTGAGACGTTGTTTCTTAATTTTGCAATCAGTGCATTGATAAGCATTGCAGATGTTGTGATAAAGCATTGAATGTTTCTGTAGCTCTTCAATATTTGAGAATAGTGTTCCACAGTGAGAACACTTCCATTCATAATCCATCCATGTATTTTTAAGGTATTGCACGGGTACAGTGCTTAATCTATTAATTTGTTTATTTATGTAATCTTCAGAATATGCTGTAGTATCCAATAGTTCAGGTGGGATAGGTTTAGAAATGGGTTGATTCTGTATATGTTTTAAACCTGTTGCCACAGTTTTGGTGCGCCCGGCACTATAATTTTGTTTATTTATGTAATCTGCAGAATAAACTGAATTGTCTAATGGTGGGATTGGTTCAGAATTGTTTTCTGTTATTAATACATCTTTTCTGAGTTTTTCTTTCAAAGCTGAGGGTATTTCAGTGTCTTTGATATTCAAATCATTATCCCTAACATTGATGTATTGATTCTGTCTACATTCATTACTAAAATTAAGTGATTTAGTACCTTCAATATTTTTAACGTTATGTACTTCAGTGTATTCATCAGTTTCATCTTTTATACCAATTTTTTCTTCAAAAATAACATAAGAATATTGTCTAGTGTCCTTATATTCGATATCAACTTTTTCACCATCTAAATTGTTAGCATCATCATTGTAAACATTAAAGTTGTCCTCATTATCACGTTCTTCATCATTATTATCATGTAAATCCATTGGATCCCGAATGTTTTCAACTTTAACGTCAATAACTTCTTTACCGACATCTGATGGCGCATAAAAGGCGATTTCTCCATAGTAATCATTTTTTGCAGATGTTGTTTGAACCAGATTAAAGTCACTTAGAAATGCCTGCGCCTCTTCAACTGCAGTTACGAAAGCAAATGCTTGTTCTAAGAATTTTACACATATGAAGCAGGCAGTCTTCGGCAGTGTATTCTCCTGGAAATCCATAATTATGTTAAACCTTGACAGTTTATTGACGACTTTCTGGCACGTTTCTTCGTCAGTCTGCAGGTTTGTGAGTTCATTGTGTGGTTTTAACTCTGCACAAAGGCGACAATACACATTTTTTGTGTTATTCATTTTGACTGATTTTGGAATGTTAATAACATACGTTTTTATTGCGGAAACATTTTATGGACGGCTATGCCAATCCAGTCAGTCAATATCGGAGCAAAACACAGAAGCGAATAACAATTAAGTAATAGAAAACATTGATTAAAAAATAGGAAAAAGCCACAAAAACACAGAGTTCAATATGGTTAAATAGTTTGTTGACATTATGCAATGACAGGCAAATGAAACAGTGTTGCCTTGAATTTCCTGCAGATTTTCTTATGAGGTTTTCCAATAAGGATCTAATGTTGAAAGCCTTGGCAATTTCATTTCATTGTTTTATGAATAACTGCCAGTTGCCCGCGACTTCGTATGCGAACCAGGATGAAAATTAGCCCATGTCCTTACCTAGGTCATGGTCTATCTGTGTGCCAAATTTCATCCAAATCCGTTCAGCCGATTTGGCGTGAAGGCGTAATAAACAAACTTACTTTCGCATTTATAATATTAGTTAGGATTTTATTATGAGAGCCTGATCAATAAAATAGCTCGCGTCTATCGCCACCAAGCTTCCCGCTATAGTACGATGCACCCAGATGTGACCATTCACTATCAGCTACTTAGTTCTACGTCCTAGTTATCGCACGGGTATTACAGTCAACCACTCATCAGAGGTAACAATGGGGATAAAAACTGACACTTGCTCACTTCAGATGTCGCTACTATCCAGCGTCTAAGAATTTGTCGGCTAGCTGTCACTATCCATTTCTTATTTTTGTAAACAAGTGATTTCTTTTAAGCATAATTAATTAATATACCCCGTTACGCAGCTGTTGACTGCAAAAATACAGGAACCCATATTTTTACCAAAAATGGACCTGAAGATTTTTTTGTAACTTATTGTAAAGGTGTCATGTCGTCGCTTAAGTTCTAACACCGCGGAAGTCAAATTTTGAACGAAATACGAGAGTTTTTTCCTTCAAACGATGCATATTGGATTGTCTATCGAATGACATACGAAACGTATTTCGTTCAAAATCTGACTTCCGCGGTGTTAGAACTTAAGCGACGATGTGTTATTATCATATTAGAATTAACATCTCTGAAGTTTTTCAGTCAGGAAGATCATCCTCAATTAGGTTTTCAACGTCGGTCAGATTATCCCTGTCGTAAGTCTTATACACACATAAACTCACGCCTTCTTCCCATGGGGGTAGGCAGAAACTACAGAACGCCACCTACTGCGATCAACACACGCCTTGTCTTCAACAAAAAATAACTTAAAAGTCAACAAACACAAAATCCTAACATAAGTAATATATAAAAATCTCGTGTCACAGTGTTTGTTACCGAACTTCTCCGAAACGGCGTAACCGATTTTTATGTTTTTTTTTTTTTTTGTGTATGTTTGGTAAGTCTGAGAATAGGTCGTAAAGTATATTTCATACCGCTGCGGGTGAAACCACGGGGCGCAGCTAGTAATGTAATAAATGCGAAAGTAAGTTTGTTTTTTTACCTTTTCACGCCTAAACCACTGAACCGATCATCATGAAATTTTGCATATACGTTGTCAGGGGTACAGGAAAAGGTACAGGTACAGGTACGGGCTTGCGGACGGCGAGCTATGGGCAGCTCTCCGTCCGGTAAGGACCAGGCCCGGGTCGACGGCGCGTCGTGTTCCACGCGCGCCTCAAAGAGATGTCAGCACCATTAACGGGGTCCGATAGGACCGATGCCTGCCGGGGTCGCGGATTGTTCGAATGCGTTACCGTGGCCCTGGCGCAAAGGCAACTGAAGGAACACGGGTGGGTTTTAGTCAGTAAGAGTCTGACACGCCCTTCCGCTCCGCCCAGAGCGGGAGAGATCATATGATGATATCCCACAAAAAAAAAAAAAGGTACAGAAAAGGTCATAGTGTACCTTTCATCCAGAAAAAAGTACTGTTCCCGAGGAAAAGAACAATAACTGTCTGCGGTTACAATTGCTTTATGATGCTAGATGGCGCTACGTGTCTTTCGAATCATGATGGAATTATAGTATTAGAAAGTCTAATAGTGTGTTAAGAGTAAATAAATATATATAAGTAATACATTTTGTGAGTCTAGAGTGAAATCCAACACTGTTCAACCATGAAACTTGGCACATAGCTTGTGGCTTGGCATATACTTATATATTTTTAATGGAGGAGGATTCACAAGATTTTTTCGACTTCCACGCGGGCGAAGCCGTGAGCAAAAGCTAATAACATATAAATGATAATATGTTCATATTTTATTAAGTTTTTCACTACAGCTGCTTTTTTTTACCAGGGGTAGACGCTTCACTTTTTCTTAGCTCGTCTTTTAAAAGTGCTCAATCCAAGTTGCATACTTATTAATCTACTTTTCGTTTAATTTGTGATCGCAAAAGTAAACAAAACAATGGCGGCTTGTAGACGGTGGACAGTGCTGCCACCTATGACGCGCTTTCAGTTTTTAAACCCCATTGCAATACGACATCGCCCTTAAATAAATTTCTTGCGGCCGTGTGCAACGTGTTCAGTCATAGCAATTTATGTTTTATTAACTAGGACACAACATTTAAATTCATTGTAATTATTTAACCGCGCGGCGGCCGATGCGCGCTGTCGACACAGTCGGCAGGCGGTCGATCTCGCTCGAATGTTCCCGCCCGATGTACGCCCCGCGCCCGCTTCCCCACGGTCTCGTTTCCTTCAATCAGTCACTTCAAATTTGCAGTCACTTTACAAATTTGCGCGCCGCACAGCCGCCGCGCGGCTGCCGCGTGGCGGCTGTGCGGTGAAGTAAGGCGCGAAATTTCGTGTCATTAAAATGCGCCCTTACGAAGCCGATAGTGTGACCCCCACAGACTACATAGAGATACTACGTATGGGAAATTGTGAACCCACAATCTACATCACGATAACTTTCTAGCGGGCAAAATATACGAAACTTCGGCACGCATTGCTTTGCCTACGCTTTGAATGCATTGTATAGTGGCGAAGGAGAAGTGCTACTGTCCGTTTCAAAAGCATCATAGGTATGTGTAAATAAACCTTGTGTTCATCAGTATTCCGAAGGTTTAATTTTATAACTGACCCGTTTTTCCAAGAATTATTTTAATAAATAACATTATTAAACTGTAATTGAAAAACACATTTGTTTACATTTCATCAAATTAAATAATTTTGGAACAGAACAAAGTAGGTTTTGTATTGTTTTTCGTTGTAGGAATGGAAATAAAATAGTGTGTCATCTTAACTACTTTTAATGGATGATTATAAAAATACTTAAAATTAAACATTTATAACATAGGTAAAAAGGGTTCCATCAAGTGAATATTTATGCCTTCTGGCACCGGTAATATTGCTTGGCACGTAAGATATAATTGTTCATACCACAGCACGGACACGCCTCGCCGGCCGCTGCTAGAGACGGCATTGTCAACGCTTTCCATACAAACCAAGCGCGTCACTGTTTACTTGCACTACGACACAAAATATAAGGCATAGAAAAATGGTGAAGATGACAGAAGTTGTGCGAATTGTAAATAGTACTACCATAACTAGACGATGCTGCCGATGCCGAGGCGGCAATTCCGTGCTCAGTTTCATACAAATTACAATAAAATTATAATCATCCATACTTACAACTGTTTTTAAAATAATACATAATAAAATAATCAAACTGGAAACTGGATCTAATGAACTAATACAATATTGTATGACTCAGCCCAGTCCAGACCAAGAGCAGAAGATAATGTCATAGAATAAAAAACTTTGTTTTCAGTCACTTGTAGTTGAAATTTTTGTACAAATTTGAACTTTACGACAGTTATAGCCGTTTTCACTAATGCTGTTGGATGTTCAACTTTAGGCACTGACCCGAGCGTTGAAAATCCAACATCGGACTTTTATTTAGGCATCAATTTAAGTGTCGCTTAGTGTTAGTGAAAACGGTACTTACATTAGTATATTTTTTAATATTATTGGTAAATCCTGTGTTCTGTGCTTATCTCAGTCTGTGCGTATCAAATAGTACTAACAAAAAAGAAAGAAAAAAAAACAGATATATGACAGGTAACTAAAAACTAAACAATTCCTTGCATGCATCCCCCATCACCTTCCAAGGGAATACTTTGTTTACTAGAACATCACAATAAATTATAACAAGGAAACGAAACATTTTGATTTATAAAAAAAATACTGTATAGAAATTATAATAGTCAATTTAGTTGAAATAATGATTGGCAATCTGGCAGAGAGGCCATGTCCAGCAGTGGACTGCAATAGTCTAGGTTGGGTGAATTTGCCACCTATGATTATCAATTTTAAAAAAACTTACAATTAGGGAATGCAATCGCGATTTCGAGCGTTTTTTCGAGATTCAATATCGTGGGAAGACAATCTCGTTCGGCTATGCTTCTTCAGAAGCGATTTTCAATATCTTAACTAATTGATTTAATGGATTTTTTGCGATAAGTATGCGTAGTGCGGATGAGTCTTACTTATTTAAGTAAGAATCATCCGTAAACACAAAAATCAACGTTTATTAATTAAATATTGTTTTTTTGTTTCGAGATTTGATTAATGTTTTTTTTTATTAACAAAATGTAACATGATTACCACTTTAAGTTTATCTAAGTGATTACCTTAAGTAAGTGTAGTTTTCGTTTTAGTGAGTTAAAGAATTTTTTATAAAAAAAGGCATTATTTCAAAAAGTAACTCGCTGAAACTGATTGCCGGGCGAGATCTCGAGTTGCCAATCTCGACTCGAGATTGCATTCCCTACTTAGAATACGAGGCCGTTAATAGGGTAATTATTACACATTATCAATTTCTATACAGCGTCAAATAAAATTAGGTAGCGAAACTCCACAAACTTGATGGATATTGATCCCAAAAAATGATCAAATGCAAAAAAAAATGATGATATTTTTGGGTCAAAGACCATTGGTAGTGTAATTACTTGAAATATAAGTTTAAAAATGAGTTCTTCGAATAATTCAACTGTCACTCTCCGTATCATCAGCAGATTTATGTTTAGCCTTATCCTCAGCACTTCTGGTTGGTCTCCCTTTGCTTATATCTCCTAATATCTGTTTCTTCCATTCAAGCACTTTGTCCTTATCAGGATATATAACCTCTTTAGTTTCCGGATCTAAAGCATAAAGTCCGTCAGCTGTACGTTTCCTTTTAGAATTCTCAACACCGTGCATATCTCTCGTATGTTTATTGAAATTTGACCAGTTCCTAAACGTCAGTGGACAATTATCACAAGAATATGGTTTAATTCCAGTGTGCAAGCGTAAATGTTGCATCAGTAAGTGTCTGAAGCGGAAAGTCTTGTTGCAATGTGTGCACTTGAAAGGTCTAATGTCCTTGTGGATGGCTCTGTGAATGACCAACTCTTTAGATAAACGAAAACATTTGCCACATTGATCACAGGCAAACCGTTTTGGTCCAAAATGTATACCAGCATGCTTTTTGAGCTCATGTTTCATCTTAAAACTGAATTTACAGACTTCACATTTGTACGGTCTTTCATCAGTATGTACAAATTGGTGTTGATTTAATTCCTTTCTGTTGTAAAAGCCGCCACCGCAAGTATTGCAAATATAGGTCCGTTTTCGATCAGTATGTACTAACAGGTGTCTGTGTAGTAGAAGCCTAGACTTTGGTGTTTTTTCACATATGACACATTTAAGGCTCTCATTTTTCGTGACTACTGACGAAGTTTGTTTTGCATTCTTGTAAAACTTTGTCATATGGTCATCTAATTCCCCTTCGCTTGAAAAGGTAGAGTTGCATCCACAGCAAACATAATCAGTATTGAAATGAGTTGCTTTATGTGTGTTCATTTCTAACAGGCTTTCAAATTTTAGATTACATTGATAACAAGTAAGTGATAAAACTGGGCGGTGTCTTGATATGTGCGTTACGAAGTTATCCATATGCAGTCCTCGAGCTTTGCAGTCAAAGCATCTATAAGGGTTACAGGTCATGTGGTACTGCATAGAATGCACTTTCAACTCGCTAGGATTCTGGAAGAATTTTTCACAGAAAGCACATAGCCAATTATAGTCATGCCAGGTATCTAGGTCTACATTTGCCGAAATCTTGGGTTTTTTTCTTTTTCTATTAATTTGATGTAAGATTGTAGGTTTTGAGTTAGTTTTTTCTTTTTTTGATTTGGATTTAGAATTCTTTTCTTTTACTTTAGTTTTAGGGTCATATTCAATATCAATTTGTTTACCGATCTCCTTGGATTTATCATCAGGGATAGTGTCTTCGGATTTAAAACTGACATCATCTTTGTGAATTGTATCCATATTATCGTCGTCCGAGACAACCTCGTCCTTCTTAATATCTGTAGCCGAATAATCATTTTCATAGTCTTGAAATGCCTCTTGAGCGAGGTCCACGGTAGTAATAAATTCGTACGCGTGTTCCAAAGAATTAATACATTGTAAACACACAGTTTTCGGCAACATATTATTAAAATCCACTTGTATATTAAATCGCGCCAACTTATTGATGATTTCTCGGCGTTTCTCTACGTTTATTCCCATGTTGGAGAGATCGCTGCTTGATTTCAAATCAGCGCAAAGGCGACAGTATAAATCATATAAGTTGTCCATGTTGACAAAGATTGGCAATGAAATTGATCTTCAATTCTTTAAGATTCATGGGAAAGTTATTACCTACTTCTGTTAAAATTAGGGAGCGTTCGTTGTACCTCGTAAGCAGGGAAGCACGTTTCAGTAGTATCAGTCGGTATCAGTATGCAGTATGCATCATCACATCACAAAAAGAACCAGCCATTTTTGTGCATTAACATGATGACAGTTGACACTTGACAGCTTGACAGTCACAGAACATCATAGAGAATCAGAAATTAAACCGAAGACAACACAAACCTCTGCGTAGCTCTATGTAGTCTGTGGCGTAGTGCTCGCCAATGACTTAAAAAAAGCATTAAAATCGGTTTTTCACCCCTTTGTTTATTTGCCTTCATCTTTTTCTCACGTTGTCTTTAGAAAGTTTGGATGACAGTTCCTACGCCCAAAACCCGTGCCCGACTTCTAAGCACAGATCTTGAACCAAACAAGACATACCAAGGGGGACTTAAGACATTCAATCTTGCATCAGTGCAATCCGAGATCATGGTTAGATTGATGTCAGATGGATCGTGTAGGTCCCGATTTACGTTGTAGTGCTGGAAGTGTTATAAAACAAATACTTAAATGTAAATTTATATTTGTATACACTTATTTATATGCTAGTAGAGCCAAACAACGCGGCGATGTTTTAACGTTCAATATTCTTTTAAATTCACAATGCTTTGCACCCTTTTCTTTGAGATAAACCAGTCTGTCAAATAAAACAAAGTTCTCGATGACTGGCTGCAAATAATTTTGTAAAAGAATAAATATTCCCGCCTTTACGAACGTCAATTGAGTTAACTGATTCCACAATGTCTTAAGCTCTTCTAAACAGAATGTAAGAATCTCAATGTTATCATTATTACCGCAAGATTCATTTTTGATTAAAGTAAAGCCATTAGTAGTAGCATCTTTTATGTAGACTTCAAAATTATTATCCATGTTTTTAGTTTTGACAGCTTTCCGTTTATTCCTTTTTAATTTGCAGTTGTCTGTAAAAAAAAAAAACACTATTGTTATTTCTCGTGTTTTAAAGTAGTGTGTACAGAAATTTCAGATTTCGTCTATGGTCGGTTTTGTCTATGGTTTGGGAAATCTTTCGTAGGGATTTACCAAACAGGTTTCCACAGTTTTGAGAAACTATGGAAATCCTTGATTCCATCATGCATAGTTTTGCTCTCACAGCTTCTTATTGTACTTTATTTGGGAACTAAAAACAATACTCACGTCGAAGCGCAAATGTTTGCAGCACAGCTCTTGACAATAAATTGAAAACTAAATCTTGTAACTTATCATCCACAGACGGTGGCTGAGCAGCCAGTCTTAAAAAGGGCACCCTAATATACTCTTCCCCCTTAAACCTTCTAAAAATACCCTTCAGGCAATCACTTAAAGGGAAATTCTTAAAAGCTCCACTAACTCCGAGCATTTTGTGATAACAGCAAGGCATTAGTACCATCACCTTTGCATCAGCCATCTTTAAAAATAAGTTAATCGCGTGTATAGTCAAATCGGCGCAAGCATGAAGGCCGGTTATGCAAAATTCTCTAGGATTCTCAAACTTATCGTGCAAATATCCTTGGATATTTTCATGGGAATTTTCTGTCACTGTGTGTTTAATATATTTTACATTTTCTGTGGAGTTTGAATGGTATTTCCGCTGTCGTATTTTGGCGCCAACGTAATGACTTTCGTTGCATTCAATTCCTAATATGCTGTAGTTTGTGGTTTCAAATAAGAGTTGATCCAAGTAGCCCTGGAAAAAGACATGAAAAAGGTATAGCTGACGAGGTAAGAGTAGGACTACGTGAAGCGAAATTATGTCTAGGATATTGTAAAAGCGCCATGCTCAGACCAAATAAAAAATCAACACATAGCGCTACGAACAATACAGTGAGCACACAAAACTACATCTTGCTTTGTGCATACACACGCACACGCACACATTTATAACCCAATCTCAAACTCAAACTCAAAGCATTTATTTCAATTAAACCATTTACAGGCACTTTTGAATTCTCAAAGAATCGGTCAGTTAGTCAGAAAGTTGAAGCTAGTTGCCCATTCCAAAACGTAGATCTCTATGGAGAAGAACGGGCAAGAAACTCCAAGGACACTCTTTTTAAATCAAGATAATTATTACAAAATCCTGGGTACATTATTCTTGTTGCTTCTATATGCGAGAACAATGAAAAAATATATATATTAGGAAACAACGCAAAATAAAAAAAATAAGCAGTGGCAGTTAAGAGATGACCAGTCTCAACTGACGGCGCCCATTCACGAACATGACGCGTGGATCAGCACCATCCAGCTCAACCATTTTGTAGGGAACCGAATGATCCAACAATTTACAACCAAACTACACCTCACTAAGTGCACACATGTTTATGAAACCGGCCTCACGTCACTGTTGACAGCGCTATCTTGATATTTTATTTGGTCTAAGACGCCATGTAAGCGTTTTTGGAACTAAACAAGTATCTGCATGGGAATAGCTAGCAAAAAAACTGTTATGTTTGTGCTTTGCCTCTATTTTAGTGTGGCTTTCTGTAGTTTCTGCCTACCTTCACGGAAAAAGATGTGGGTGTAACTGTGTAAATGTAGGTAAGTACGTTGGAAAGAAAATCTGAAAATCCTCACCAATCCTGATCCAAAATCGATAACGACATTACAGCCAACATTTTCACATACTTCTTTGATTTCTTTAGCCAGATAAAAGATCTCATGTTTCTTCTTAGGGCTAACGGGCACGTTCATATTGTTCTCCAAAGTATCTTCTTGAATATCCTCGTAAAAGACTTGCAACTTTTTCAGTTTCATGAAGAAAGTGCTTAAAAAATCATCCCTTATAGACCTCAAGTCAAAATCTTTACCAAACACATCTATTTCTTCATCTTTTATAGTAATTTTGTCCAAAATGTTGTGAATTAGTAAATCTGTGTTGGGGTAATTGAATAAATATTGATATTCTTCAAAGAATTCTAGACATTCTTCGAAATATTCTTCGGGGTTGTCGAAATTCTGGGGTAGTGACATCTTTACCTAATGTGAAACAGATATAACAGTTTTATGATTATTAAAAATACAATCAATAAAATCGAAACTTTTCGTGTAAGTTTTTGATCAACAATAGCACTAGATTAAGGATTAGTAGGAACAAAACACATCCCTCAAGTGGCCACGATTGCATATAGCTTAATTATCAACCTTAACGCTCACGTATAAAGTTTATTATCGTTTGCAATATATTTACTACTTCGATTGAAAAGTAAATGTTTTGTTAAAATAGGAATAAAAATATTTATGGAAAAATAAAATAATCTCTAAGCAATAAGGTTGAAAAAACTATGCTGTACAACATTATTTGTGGTCTTATTTTTCCGATCGTTTTTGATGCGCTGATAATCTAGTGAGCATTTCTAATTTTCATTTTTTTTATCAAAATAATTGCACAATCATCTATAGCCTCTGTCCCGCTTTTTTCCTTATTGTACGGAAATCCTATACAATGCGAGATCAGCTTATACTGGAAATCTATAGCTTGATATGTATGTAGCCGCGTGTACTGTTGTTGGTCGAAGGTGCAAGTCTTTTTTTTTGCGTTGATCTAGTGAAACGCAGCGCTCGTTTATTTATTTATTCACAAGGCAACTGCAACAGGTGACAATCACAGTATATCACTAGATTCACATTATAGGTTTCGATCTGATTATCACCCAAAGCGTGACAACATGACTAGCAACAACAATAGCTATGAACAACAGTAATGATGACAACTACAGTAAAAGCTTATTTCACAAAATTACAGCCACAAGTTCTGTGCGTCTACCCTCCTTCCGAAACACTTCTACTTAGGCAGGGAATGTGTAGGAGACCAAACACGCCCGGAAAAGTATATAATTGACACAAAGTTACATCATTAATAAAAGAAAGAGTACATACATTTCTACACACATGGACGAAGTACCATTATGTAATTCCAATTTAGTTTGTTTTGACTTTATAGCGGAAGTGCGACTGTAATTTACGTAGTTTTACAATTTTTTAAGATAAAAAATTTACAATAATAAAAATTACAGAAATCGATTCAGTGAACGATTCTGAACAAACTACTGTCATAATGTGCATTAATTCAGTTACATATTGTATATAATTATATTATCAACAATACTACGATAATCATTTAATTGTGCTTTTTTGTTGTGCTATTTCTCTGCTTTTGTGTGTTGGGTGGGCTATATAAAAGGTTTATCTGTTTATCTATCTACTATACGACGGCCAATCTGGCATCAGTTCCATCCGTGATATTGGTCAGATTGATCGTGTAATGCCAGATTGTCGCAAGATATCCTCCTAATCAGTTTGAACTGGCCCTGCAGTCTCGACATTAGACAACGACAAAAATCAGTCGCTAAGTCGTATCGATGTCAAATTCCTTTAATAGATTTTCAACTTTATTTCCAAAGCGTAAGGTTGAAAATCTATTAAAGGAATTTGACATCGATACGACTAAGCGACAGATTTTTGTCGTTATCTAATGTCGAGACTGCAGGGCCTGGTGCCTGATTGATCGTCTAAAGTCCCCCATATACTGGGCGATCTGTATAGCTTAGCTATTCACAACTGTTCGCTACGTTTCCGTGCCGACTCGAAGTTCAATCAATAGAATAGTATAGTTGTTCTATCTCACGAAGGTGGGTGAGCTGGTGAGCAATACTTGTAGTGATGTCTAAAGACACACGTTCTTGTATGCGTAACTGTAGGTAGTGTTAGCAAGTTCATCGTTATTGAACAAAACAATAAGTAGGTAGTTAGATTTGTTTCGTTTAGTAATGAAATAAAAATATTGTTCGTGTTCAAAATGTATTCATATACATCAGTATTTACAAATTAATTTATTAGTCTAAAAAACATAACTAGTTCGAATCTTAACTAGTTTCTTCCGTGACAGTTTCATCGTCACCATCATCTTGCAAAATGATAAATTCAAATTAGGTCTTAAGTATTTCATGTATTCAGCTTCTTTCTTAATTACACTATCGCACGTATTACGCCAGGTTTCGCTAGTCATATTTTCAATACTTTCGTGAATACGCTTTCTGTATTATTTCTCATATTTTGTTCAACGCTTCAGAAAGTAATATAGTTTTTAGGAACCCCCAGAAGTTCTATACTAGCATTTGACGACCATAAAACAAACAATGCATAATTAGAATCACGTTTTAAATGCTGCAATTAAATATTTAAACATAATTTACTTACCCCACTGTGAACAACTTTTTTCTGTTTAATTTACATGTTGACGGCACGTGACTAAAAATTTTGGCGCGAAACATTTAGCACTAGTAGCCCAACCCGCAGTTCAGGCGATACCACAGATCATCTTTTAAAACTGGTGGCGACACTGAGTGAGCCTTTTTTTGTGATTAGCTTCTCGCAGGTCAACCTAGGAGGTTGTCGGTTGCTTAACCAGACATGCCTATGGTTGCCCCAAGAAATCAAGGCTCCCAGCCAGGGCTTTAAAAAGACTTGCAAACTAGGTGACAACACGCTAAGGGCACCCCCTGTGAGGTACGAGCCGCCGCTTAGGGCGTCGCTGGGAAAGGGGAGCAAGGGACAGGCTGGATCGGAATTATTATTATTAGGGGACGAATTTGAAGCTACAGGCTCAGCGGCGCGGGCTGGCTCGAGCAAGGGTCGGGGTGGAGCTGAGTGAGCGCTCCCGAGCTACTCTTTATATGTCAGTGCTCCCGAGCTTAAAGCATAGAAATAAAGCGCATAAGTACGTGCGTCTACACATACAACTAAGACCAACCCGCCTTCGTGAGATAGAACAACTGTATCGAAGGAGTCCTATATACGCTGTTTACTAATCGAAATCCCGAATATTTTGTCAGTTTAAATCAAATAGACGACCGCTATTCTTCCGACAACGGTTAGCTGTGCCAACACGATAGCCTATCGAGCGATTATGAATAGCTATGCAGGCTTGCTACGCACGAGCGCCTTTTTCAATTCGATAAACAGCGCTCTAAAATAACCAACCACTTAACCGGGTAACAGAAAAATGGGTGGGTTTTATACGTTGACATGTTTTATACCTCAGTAGGTATCGAACGAACCGGTGTGGTGTCGGCGTGGGTACGAACGTTAGTGCGTTCTTAACAAAGGATATTACCACAAATAGCACACTCTTGTCTGCTAACAATAACAAACTGCGATATCCAATGTTATCACTATGATCTATCATATGACAAGTTTCCGTTTATCATTCATTTGGACTTGAATTTTTCGTTCTGGTTTTTGAGGAGCGTCTACGCATTTCGATTATTTTCGCGATAGCATAACGCGGAGGGCTTACTTACTTACAGCATCAATCAATCACGATTAAGGAATTCAGTACAATTAGCCATCTCTTCCCTATCCCTAGGAATGTTCACAAAGCTGCTTTGGATCAATCTAGTGAACCAGTGGCCAGTGGCGCCGTATTTACTAATTTTACGAAAAGCCGAGAGCAGGCCCTGCAGTCTCGACCTTAGATAACGACAAAAAACTGTCGCTAAGTCGTATCGATGTCAAATTCCTTTAATAGATTTTCAACTTAATTTCCAAAGCATAAGGTTGAAAATCTATTAAAGAAATTTGACATCGATACGACTTAGCGACAGATTTTTGTCGCTATTCATGTCGAGACTGCAGGGCCAGTAGTGGCTCAGTGATTGCGGCCGGATTGTTCTTGGAAATAAATTATTTTTATTAAGTTTTAATTTTTTTTTTGAGAACCTTAATGTAAGCTATTTTTATCAACCTAAATGCAATGTACGCATACTCTAAAAGATTATTTTATGAAAGGAACGTATTAATTTTCATTATTTTACGCAATATTTTTAAATTTCTAATTATTCACGTTGATACTAATGACACCACATACTGAGAATGACTTTAGCTTGTATCATAATGACGCCATGTTGCAGACAATGATCTAAAATGTTTAATTTTTGAGTATTTAACAATAAAAACTTATTTAAAATAATTCGCCGGAAGACGTTTTTAGCCCCTTTTGAAGAACAACCCGGTCCCCTACCTTCCGAGTTGTAGATCTGGAGTGTTGCCGTATCAGCCACTTTGTGGCTACATCTAGGGGATTTTCAACGAGCCAATAGAATATCTAGCTACTTCTGGTTACTTTTTGCAAGCTTTTATTTAACTTTCAATGTTTGTATATATGTATGTATGTCCGGGCCAAATCTTGCAAACTGTATTAAAACCACTTCCTCTTGTCCTACGGAGTTGTAATTTCAAACGTTGATTCTGTTTCAAAGACAATGCATTTTTATGATGCATGACCTGATTCTACACCCAGGATTGGCTCCAGACGAAGGAACTCCTTAACGGACAACGGTAGAGACACGAAAATTTAATACACCTACGTATTTAATTATGGGATTTCCTTCTAAAGTCCACCATGACCTGGCTGCTGCACCCAGGGTTGACTCCAGTCAAGGGAACTCCTCAACGGTCGACGACAGAAACACAAAATGTTATATATGCATACGATTATTATAGCTCCTTCTAAAGTTCACCATGATCTGGCTTCTGCACCCGGGATTGTCTTCATACGAGAGATCTCCTCAGCACAGGCACGAAATATTGTATATGTACTTATTAAATTATGACGATAGATAGATTATGACTTGTGTAAAGGCGTGTTTGGGTTCGTTAGATTTGTCTTGACAAGTACCTTTCAAGAGAAGGTGATAGAACGGATATTTAAACAAATTCTAATGCTAAAAAGTACAAAATAAAATGTAAGAACCGTTTTTTTTTAAACAAGCTTTTAACGAACTAAAAAGTACTAAATAAAACTTACGTTAACATAGAACTTTAATATTTTCTTAAAAGCTTGAGCCGTAAACGTCGTTCTTTCAATTTAAGATAGGCCGCAAGCTTTTAAGAAAATATTAAAGTTCTTTGTTAACGTTAGTTTTATTTAGTACTTTTTAGTTCGTTAAAAGCTTGTTTTTAAAAGGTTTTTACTTACATTTTTAGATTAATACTAATATTTTTATATTATTACTATTATTTAGCCACAATTTTATTTTGGGTTTTTATCTGTTTAGAATTTTAAATAGTTTATAATTTAAATGTATGAGTGTAAAACTATGGACTAGAATTATGTCAGAAATAAATAAATTATTATTATTAATATGAGGACAGGCATGGGAATGTACAAAAAAAAAATGAGACTGTTTGAATTTAAAAATAATATTTATTAACAGCAGTCTCAACATCAAATACTCGGTAGTAAATAAACAAGATACAGGGTGGCAGGGACATTGACGCGCAACCTGTAACCATGGATTCAGTACATGATTCTAAACCTCCATGCGTCGAAATTCTCCGCTGGTTATTTAAAAAAAAAAACTATTTCATAGAAAAGCGCATTAATTACGCAGTTAAAATGTAGGACGAAATTTTTCAACATGGGTTTAGTATCATGTGCTGAATCCATGGTAACAGGTTGCGCGTCCATGTCCCAGCCACTCTGTATATTATATTTTTTTTAAATGTCTCCATTTTACAACAACCAAATTCGAATCACATTTTTACAAGATAGAAGTAAATAGTTACCTACTTGAGAATCAGAGATAAGAGATAAGTGATACCCATTCTTACCAATTTAGATATAACGACCGTTTTACTGGCCATTATACCATTTTTAATTTAAAGTTTATCGGGATGATCACTGCTCTGCATAGGTAATCGACACGTGTAGGCAATAGGATCATCAAATGCTGCTCCACAGAAAACCTTCTAAGAAACGCACGACGTCAAGATGTAGTATAACCTCATAGCTAATCTGAAGATTAAGATTCAGCATTTTCAACTAATCAAAGATCACACCTACAGTTCGTTAAGACTAGAAAATACGAACTACCTACATTTGTCACTTGATCAAGACTAAGCAGCAAAAAATCTGCCTCGATTTATTGTTGCGGTCCACTTATGGTTTCCCAAACATCAGTTCCTGCTTTAAGATCTTCCGATCCTACTCCAATGACGGATTTTCCACTAAATCTGTCACCTTTCAAATATTTTTGACACACTTCAATCAAATCCTCTTTTTTCACAGCCAGAACCCTTTCTCTCTGTGTCTTCCAAATATCGTAGGACAAACCATACAAAAATAGGTCGATGCCTTTCATGTATTCGGCGACGGGCTGATCCATCTGTTGTAATATAGACAGTTTTGCCTCGAATAGATTTTGATCATCAAGAAGTTTCGTGTTTTCGGACATCCATTGAGCTGTTTCATCGAAAACGTTCAAGGTGACAGTGGAATTGGGGTCCCTGTAAGAATAATAGTTGAAGACTCCATCTAAGGTCAGCAAAGCACCACCGCCGTATGCCCCATTTTGCTCTCTGACAACCGGGTGCAAATACTTTGAAGTTAAGAATCTTGAGAGCACTCGTAATTTAGGATAATCAGGGTCGGTATACGGCACCGTGGGAAGCACTTTGGCGCAAAAGTTGACCGGGATGTTCATAAGAATATGCACGCCACGGTTCTCTTCAGAAATATTCTTAGCTTCGGTCCAGTTAATTCTATTCACTTCTTTCTGTTCCACATCCTTACACAGTTCTTTACAAAACTTGTCTACATTCTCTTGAATCTGCGTGTTGGTGTTACAATGATGGAAAGCTGCTCTTAAATTGTTTCCATTCAAAACTTTGTTTCCAATTATGTCAATGACAGCTTGGACGTCTTCTATTTGGTTATTTTTCTGAATTTCTTGCATATTCATTATGTGTTGAAGTCCCATTAGATTCTCTTTGCATTCGTCTACAGAGGTGATCAAGGCCCGAGCTGCCTGCATAGCGTAGGTGTGCCCACTGTCTACTATACCATTACTTAGAGACGAGCAATAGTTAGTCAAGAGCATTTGCATTCTTTCGCTGTTACTAAAGTTTGGCTTTTTGAAGATTTCACTCCATATGTCCATCATTTTTGGCACGTTTTCGTCTAAACAGTGACTGCTAATCAATATTCCTTGTTCGTATTGGCCAGGCTGATCAATATGTTCCGTGATATGGCTGAGAATGCCCAATCCGGATGTGGAACTGCTAACATACTTGTCAAAGTCTCGATAATTGTAATTTTTGGTGTCAAACTTGTTGATTACGTAATCAAAGAATGGCAGCAGTTGTCTTTCATGGTCTTTAAGACACTCAGTTCCAACAACTCCTTTGAAATACGTGACTCCATTAGTGTTAGCCTCGCACATCTGTAAGGGAATGATATCTGCAACGGTATGCTTCAAGGGAGGTGCCGTCTTGTTAAGAGTGATCTCATCAAGCTTTAGACAAGGTAGAACATCTAGGTTCTCTACTTTCTTCTGTGATTTAGAAAGTTCTAATCCTTCCTTATATATCTTCTCTTTCTGACTTTGTGACAGATTATTCACTTTGAATTTTAATAATGTCGCTTCCTCTTCGTTAAATTTATCGTCGAACTTATCATCCGGTACCATTGTCATTATTAATTTGTGTTTGTTAAGAATGAAGTATTTCTCAATAACATCTTTCACATATTTGGGATTCATCAAGTTAGTTTTTAGTTGATTCAACAATTCATTTACTTTCAAAGCACTTATTATTGGGCCATTATGGTTCCACAGGGGCATAAGATTGAAGAGTAGATTGAGACCAAACTTCGGCGATTGATGTTTTATTGATAACTCAAACCCATGCAGAACACTCTGAATGTGGTCTTTTTCAAAACCATTGGCAAAAAGGTCATCGAGTGTCTGATCAACAATAGATTCTATCAACTCAAACTTTGATTTCTCAACATCTTTTAATCCCACAACAAATAATGTGTCCTTAATTTGATTATCATATCCTGTAAGTGAATTATAGCCTCCTGAAATGCTTTTTTCAATTAAACTTTTGTAGAAAGCTGAGTTTGGACCTATAACCATGAGTTCACTCAGTGCCATCATCATAAAGGTATCATAAATGCTTGTTATGTCAGCCATAACATATCCTATAGCAATTTGGTTTTGTTTTTCAATTGGAACTCCGTATTGATCAAGTCTACATGTTATTTCGCTTCTTTTCGGTTCAGTCCAACGCGGCTGACTGTTCACTATTGAGTGTTTTGGGTCCAAAAACGTACATTGGCTCAAATAAGTCTCGTTGATAAACTTCAGGTTAGCTTCCAAAGGAAAGTTGCCATAGGAATAAATTCTTGCATTACTTGGGTGATAATAAGTTGAATGGAAATTCTTTAAATGCTCATGAGAAAGTTGTGGAATGATTATTGGGTCACCACCAGATACATAGCCATATGTTCCCTGTGGTAAGATGGTGTTAATGAACTTTTGTCCAAACAATGAACTTGTTTCAGAGAAAGCCCCTTTCATTTCATTGTATACAACACCTTTAAATGTCAGATCAGAGGATTTGTCTTCTAAATTTGTATGTTCTAGCCTCCAGCCTTCTTGTAAGAAGTCTAATCTAGACAGATTAGGTTTAAATACAGCATCTAGATAAACCTTTTGCAGATTCCTGTAATCAGTCTCGTTTTGTGATGAGAACGGATAGAATGTGTAGTCGGGGCCTGTCAATGCATTCATAAATGTTGCCAGTGATCGGTTCAACATTTTGAAAAATGGATCTCTGACTGGATACTTCTCAGAGCCACATAGAACTGTGTGTTCTAAGATGTGAGGTGTTCCCATAGAATCTAATGGTGTTGTACGAAAACCTACTGAAAATACATTATTGGAATCATCTCTTTCTAAATGCAGGTACTCTGTTTTAGTCTTTTCGTGTACTAGATGGTAAGCTACCATATTATATTCTTTGATAGGTTCTACTTGATTCACGAGGAAGCCGTGAACAGATTTTCCTAGCTGCAGGGGTTTTGAATTTGGTTCTCTCTTTTTAAGAATACTGCTGCTGTACATGTTGCTGCATGATATCAGCCGATGATTCACGCTGGACCGGAAGTGGCATAGTCTTGAATACATTTTTGTTTTGATGCTTTTCTTCCAAAATTATCCTGCAATGCACATACACCACTCACTATTTTTATAAAGAATTTATTAAGTAAATTAATTAATGAATATTTCGCTAAGTTTTCGAGAGATTTTTTTTACCGTATCGGTCAAGACGAGTGTCCCTTGCCATTGCGTACAATTGGAAAAGCGCTCATGTGTAGCAATCCTTACGCAAAAGAGTTGGAATACTAAATAATAATTAACTATAACTAGGGGGTTATTAGACATTTGGCTGAAAGCAGACATAGGGCAAGAACGATGCAATAAACGGTTATTTTAAGTCAGAAATCGTACAAGATAAATAATTATTAAACGGAATGAGAAAAACAAATGAAGTGATGCAATATTTTACTTACAATAAATTAATCAGAGTATTGTTGAGGCTTGTATAGTTTGGAATTTAAAATATTTTGTAGTTGCTGTTTCCTTGTTATTGTTATAGTTCCAGCACAAAATCCGGCGTTATTTTCTATAACAAATCCAGCATAACCTCTCTGCCATTTGCTATCGGAACTTTGACGTTTCGTTTCTCAAACTTAATACCATATGAAAAAAAAAGTTACAATAGTTTTATTTTAGTAATGGTTTGAATTAATCGCCATTGATGGTCAGCCTTCACAAATAGAAGAATCAAGAAAAGTGTAAATTCAACCATGAAAGGAATATTTTATAACCCAGACGAGGAAAAGTTAGGTTTTTTTCGAAATTTGATTGTATACAAATAATGACATCACTTAATAATTTGGTTTGGCAACTTTTACTACGTTTTGCAACATGTTTAGTAGAAAATAAAAATAAATGTTTAGATATGTTTGTGTGAACCATGTTTTAGCTTATAAAAATCAGGAGTTTTATAGAAAATTGAGTACTAGCAAACAAAAATATTTCTTTTCAATCAAAACTAAAATGTTGTCACTTTGTTGACAAGAAGCAACAAAACGTTTAGTTACTTTGACATTTCCTTCAAAATTCATTTTTCTTTTAAAAACACGTGTTTACGTGTTGAGCTCATGCCGAGCTCCATTTTATTTATAAGTGATAAAAAATAAGCAAAAATGAGTTTGTACAACTTCAAGAAGATCGCTGTAGTCCCTACTGCAAAGGTAAATAATCGAAACTATTTTGCTGGATTCAATGTTTACGATATTTTCTATCATGTGTTCTAACCTCACATACTACGCACAATTTTTTGATTGCAGGACTTTATTGACATAATATTGTCCAAAACTCAGAGAAAAACTCCCACAGTGGTACACAAACATTACAAAATATCGAGGATTCGTGGGTTTTATATGAGAAAAGTGAAATTTACTCAACAGAACTTCCACGATCGTCTCTCTAGAATTATTCAGGTAAATAGTTATAATTGGTATTTTTAATTAGTTTTAGTCGGTATAACTAAAGTTTGCAGTTAACTTTGTTATTTATTTTGTAGAGATTTCATCTGTTGCGCAATAATGTTGTCATTAATAAACTTTATGTGTACAATCTCTAAAATATTGTGACACTAATATTGATAATAATTTATTATAATCTTTACAAAAGAACTTCTGATTGAGACATCCATATTCATGTGAATTAACAACAATCTAAAATGCATAGTAATGTCTTGAGCTTTAAGTAATTCTAAAATCAAAAGCTAAGGACTTACACAAAACATTTTAATCATCATAGTAATAATTCACAAAGGAATATTAAAAAAAAAATGCAGCACTTGACAGTTAGTTTATTTCCTTACAGGTAGACCAGTTTATTTACTCTTGCAAATTACACCAGGTAGTGAAAAGGTATTATGTATTAACAAAGCCTTTGCCCAGAATGTGTCAGCTATGGCTAGAAACAAAAAACTACGAGGGTCATTCAATAAATACTTAGCCTACAAAAAGTAAACGAAAATTTTGGAAAAGTGGCAATTTATTTTTCAACATAGTCTCCTTTTAGTTCGATACACTTCGCCCAGCGATGCTCCAACTTTTTTAACCCGTCCGAAAAATAGTTTTTGTCAAACTCTGCAAAATAGGCCTCCGTGGCGGCGATGACCTCCTCATTCGATCCATATCTATTCCCGGCGAGTGATTTTTTCAGATTAGGAAACAGAAAGAAGTCACAAGGGGCCAAATCTGGAGAATACGGTGGATGGGGCAGCAATTCGTAGCGTAATTCGACCAATTTGGCCATGGCAACGGCAGACGTGTGAACCGGTGCGTTGTCGTGGTGAAACAGCACTTTTTTCTTCGCCAGATGGGGTCGTTTTTTCTTTAATTCGGCGTCGAATCGGCCTAATAAATCGGCATAGTAAAGCCCTGTAATTGTTTTACCCTTCTCGAGGTAATCGATGTAGATCACACCTTGTGAATCCCAGAAAACGGTGGCCATAACTTTTCCGGCCGATTTTACAGTTTTCGCCTTCTTTGGAGCACGTTCCCCGGTCTGGATCCATTGTTTTGATTGCTCCTTGGTCTCTGGTGTGTACCAGTGGATCCAGGTTTCATCGACGGTCACAAAACGACGCAAAAACTCCGCTGGATTCATCTTAAACAGCGCCAAACACGTCTCCGATGTGGTCTCACGGTTGCGCTTGTTTTCTGGTGTGAGTAAACGCGGCACCCATCGCGCCGACAGCTTTCTCATGCCGAGTTCCTCGTGAAGAATATGATGCACTGTTCCTTCTGAAATGCCTACAGTCTCAGCTAGCTCCCGAACCTTCAATCGGCGATCTGCCAATACGAGATCATGGATTTTTTTAATGTTTTCCTCCGTAGCAGCTGTTTTCGGTGCACCTGGACGTGGTTCATCAAAAACCGACGTACGGCCACGTGCAAACTCGTTGAACCAATTCTTGACGGTGGCCATCGATGGAGAAGAGTCACCGTACACAGCATCCAAGCGCTCTTTGATTTCGATGCGCGTTTTCCCTTCCAAAAATAGGAATCGAATCACCGAACGATATTGCTCTTTTTCCATTTTTGTAAAACCGATCGACACGTTCGCTTCCATAAGTTGTCAAATTAAAACAAATGAAGGGATTGGAATGAAAATTTGAAAAAAGAATTAAAAAAGAATGTGCTACACTGTGGTAAAACTCTTTTGAAACTACAGCGCCCTCTGGCGATGAGGCTAGGTACTTATTGAATGCACCTCGTAGCTCTAATAGCCACACAAACCACTTATGTCACTCAGCCCAGAACATATGTACTCCTAGTGTCAAAGTTGCAACAAATGCAGTATCCCGACTGCCTTTGGTATTTTTCTATAAAACAAACTAATTTTATTGTTCCTATTGAACAGGAATTCCCCAAACTAGATGATGTGCACCCATTCTATGCAGATCTTATGAACGTACTGTACGACAAGGACCATTACAAGCTCGGTCTCGGGCAACTGAACACAGCCAGACATCTTATTGACACGTAAGTTAGAAAAACATATTATTGAAATCTAAATTTGCTCTCAATCCTGTAAAACACTAGCATATTGCGTAGGGGTACTGAGAACTCATTTTTGTTTAGTAGTAATAAGGGGCTTTCCAGCATACGTCACATTCATGATTTTTGGATCATAATCACGTTCATGATTTTTGCAGCTCTATCCTTGTTACAAGTGGTCATATTTGTGTGACCCCCCCCTCTGGTGTGACGTCACAGATTTAGCAATTTTAAATTAAACATACATACATTCACAACATGGCTTAAAAAGTTAAAAACTAAAGTAATGTTAAAAGAGTTGGTAATACTTATAATATTATAAAGAGGTATAATTTGTTTGTAAGTTTTTTATGGGAGTCATCTCTTTAACTACCGGTGTGATTTGGAAAACTGATTTTGCATTTGACAGAACGATTCTTGAGGAAAGGTATAGGATATTTAACATCACGCTAGGATCTTTAGGAGCAGAGCAAAAAAGAAAAAAGTCAGAAAAAATGCTAATCGTAAACGACGTTAAGCGCGGGCAAGCGATGCAATCGGACGGGGTGGGTCGGGGAACAAGAAATTTCAGGCAGACTAAGACGTGGGCAAAAGCTAGTTTTAAGCATTTTCATTAGAGTTAAAATATAGATTTATTATACATGTGATGTCCCAAATCTTATGGCTCGTTGGAGGGATCAACAAACTGTGACAAGGGGGAGTCTTGTCACACTTTCTTGCCCTGAACGTATGACATATTTATGGATAGCCCCCAAGGTATTTCTGTAAATTCGTATTGAATAAGTGAATATTTTGGCCCGTTCGAAGCTGAGTACAGTACTCAATATTGTTCCATCAGTCAAAGCGCGGCCTACATCAATCTGTTTGTCATATGGTCGCGCGCAGAGTCAGTGCTCCGACGCGCATTACCCATGTCAAATACAAACTTTAAATGCCACTGTTAGCTTGTACGACTATGATCTCGTGTAGGTCTGAAAATTACAGTTTCGAAAATATCCCCACAGGGTTGACCAGGATAAAAATTATCCTATGTATAACATCGTGTTATGATATCCAAATCCAGGTGTGCCAGTGTGATCCAAATCCGTTCAGTTGTTGAACATGATTGATTAAAAAAAATACATGTTCACGTTTATAAGATCATTTCATCTTATTTCACATTAATCCATTAATGGGTTATGTACAGAGATCGGATATTCGGATGCATATTCACCTAAAGTTGAGATGTTGGTAAATATGGAATGCGCGTTTGTATCGAAAAAGAAAAATGTTTTTTTTTGTTTTAACTAACACTCACTACCCCTCCTCTTACACCCTACATACACATATTTGCATCAGGGTTAAACATTAATTTTAAATAAATATTAATATATAATCCTGGGGTTTCTTTTTTAATAAATATATTTTTAGAAGACGCTTAAATTCTATTCGCCCGACTAGTTATGCATACCCGGTACTCCTGGCACCCTGGGTTTTTTTTACAAAAAATATATTTTATGATAAAATTAAAGATAAATGATTTTATTTCTGTAAGTAGGTTTGTACAAACACTTTTACACGTCAATCATATTTTAAAACTAGATGAGGTCGGCGTTTCCTATCCGACTACTCTGAGAAGAAAGGCCAAAACAAACTCAGAGGTCACAGTCTCTTTTAAAGTCCAGACATAATCTAGGTCAGATCATGTGTAGGCCATGTAGATTTGAGTCTGAAATGGTCTTTAAAAACCACACAGAATGAGTGTACCTATCCAGTCAGTGTACGCATTTGTCAGTATGAAACCGTTTCCATACTTTCATAGCTTTAAATTTACTTTAAGTAAATATGCATCCGAATATCCGATCTCTGGTTATGGTACAATGGGCGTGCTGCACTGTATCCTGTCTCTTTGGAAGAATACAGGCTAATATTGATAAAAAGGCTTTAATGTATAATGACTAGAGACCGGGTTTAATATCTTAGTAATTTTTTCAAGTTGTGTAATATTATCTATAAAGTCTATTAACGGCCGCGATTTACGAGTTGTAGGGCGTGGGTTCGAACCCAAGCAGGCACTTTACTTTGTGTAAATTATTTCATCATCCCTGCTCTCAAAATGGTGACGGAAAATATTGTGAGGAAACCGGCATGTCCTAGATAGAACTAAAAAATCCGGAGACATCTACCAACCCGCACTGGCCCCGCGTGGTGGTTTACAGCCCACTCCCTCTCACAGAGAGGAGGCCTGGGTCCCAGCAGTGGGAACATTATAGTCTGATTATGCTATTGATTTGGGCATGTTTTCTATAATTTTTTTGAATTATCTTAATAGAAAAATCATGATGCATATTTGCATGTATATTTTGACCATTTTAAATGACCCTAATTATAACTATTTATAATTTTATCCACAGCGTAGCTAAAGACTACGTCCGTCTACTAAAGTACGGAGACTCGCTGTACCGATGCAAGCAGCTGAAGAGGGCGGCGCTCGGCCGCATGGCCACCATCATGAAGAGACAGGCTGCCAACCTTACTTACCTAGAACAGGTACAATTTCATTTCTTCAAGTTTGCATAAAACCTTATGAATACATATACAAAACATTCTACACAATTTTAGCATCCATGTACTGTGTTGTGTAGGATGTTTTAAAAGATGAAGAAAACCCCATTTGAAGATTTTTGCAATGAGATTATCGTAAACAAGTTTGTTTTGATTGTATGCAATGTTTTTTTTATTGAAAGTCGCCGCGTTTTTGCGGTTATTCGTAAACTATGGCGGTTGATTAAAAAGTCTTAAAAGTTCTCAAGATATAATGGCCTATATTTTGATTTATTTTCCTGAGCTGTATAAAATAATTTCTTACGCATATGATCTTAGATATACTGAAAGTTATTTTATTTGTCTGTAGGTCCGTCAACATTTAGCTCGTCTGCCGTCCATCGACCCATACACGCGTACCATCATCATCTGCGGGTTCCCTAATGTTGGCAAGTCCAGCTTCATCAACAAGGTATGCTCGTCATAACTTCAGTTTTTTTTTTTCGTCTTTTCTTATCCGTCTCTTTGACTATAAGAGAGATCAGTCTCTTTGACTATAAGAGAGATCAGTTTCTTTGACTGTAAGAGAGATCAGTCTCTTTGACTATAAGAGAGATCAGTCTCTTTGACTGTAAGAGAGATCAGTCTCTTTGACTATAAGAGAGATAAGTCTCTTTGACTATAAGAGAGATCAGTCTCTTTGACTATAAGAGCAGATGAGGTGAATCATTTCACCAAAAATACATTATATCTCATTTGTTGGTACTGTTGTTGCAGTGGCTGAACCATTGGCTGCTACGCTAAGTGATACCAGTTCGATTTCCACACGAACTTATACTCAAAGAATTTTCTGCCAATATATTTTAATTTTTGAATACTTGCTCATACATGAGAAACTTATACCCCCTTATTAATAAACCCTGCTGAACCAGAGAACCAGAGATGCCAAACTTAAACTTGCAAATAGTTTGAACCAAAGTTAAAACTGAATGTAACTGTACCCCGCTTTTATTATTATTATTAATCCAAACTAATATTATAATACAAAAATATATTTGAATTTTTGTATGTTTGTTTGTTACGCTTTCACGCTAAAACGGCGGAACGGATTTGGATGAAATTTGGCACTCGGGTAAACAACGACCTGGATTAGGATATAGGATACATTTTTATCTCGATTTTCCCTTGGGATCGAGACTTACGCGGGTGAAACCACGTGGTGCAGCTAGTAAATGATAAGAATTAGAAAAATAATGTTTGCCGTTTGTCTGGGTATTGTTCCGGATTGGCGTAAAAACGGCTGAACGGATTTGGATGAAATTTCGCACACATTTATAACATGGATTAACACATAGGGTACTTTTAATGCCTGAAGTTAGGTACCGTGGGATATTTTCCGACATCCACTCGGTCGAAGTCAGGAATTAATAGTTCCTCTTTCTTTATCAACAGATCACTCGCGCAGACGTAGAAGTACAGCCGTACGCGTTCACGACAAAGAGTTTGTACGTTGGACACACGGACTACAAGTATCTGAGATGGCAGGTCAGTTTGTTCACATTATTATTTACCGCCCATTATTTATAAGATACATTATTATAATAACACCTATCTTTAGAAAGAGCATATACAGTAAACTCTGTGACACTGCAATTGTAATTATTTCGTTGAAAATATAAATAGTCTTATCCATACTTAATATTATAAATTCGAAAGTAACTCTGTCTGTATGTTACCTTTTCACGCCTAAACCACTGAACGGATTTTGATAAAATTTGGCGAGGAGATAGATGGCATCCTGGGGAAGGACAGGCTACTTTTGGTCCTGGTAGCACGTTCCCGTGGCACAATTTCCGATATCCACGCAGAAGCTAGTTCTAAATAAATCTTATTTTGAGATACTGAAAGCCACAATAAGTATTTGATCAGTAAAACTGTTATTACATCTCAAGTTACCTGTTGAGATCGACTTTAAATTAAACTGAAAAGACTTTCAGAACCCAAGGCCTATTATTGCTTATACTGCCTTCACGATTTAGTTTCCCAACGTGAAAACAAATGTGTGTTTTTGCATAAACAACTTTTGTAGTCACATATAAAAATCAGTTTGCGCTACAACTTCAAACATTTTAAATACAGAGTTTCAGGGACATCGGCGCGGAAACTGTAACCTTGAAATTAGAACATGATTCTAGACCCCCCCCCCTTTTCTTTTTGGGTGGGATATCTTCAAATAACCTCTCCCGCTCTGGGCGCAGCGGAAGGGCGTGTCAGACTCTTACTGACTAAAACCCGCCCGTGTTCCTTCAGTTGCCTGTGCGCCAGGGCCACGGTAACTCTTCCGAACAATCCGCGACCCCGGCAGGATTCTAGACCCCCTAGCGTAGAAATTTTAAGTCGGTTAACAAAAAGAAAATCTGCTGTTTCCTACAAAACTGCAATACCTAAGCGGTCGAAATGTATGGAACAGCAAATTTTTTTTAGATAGCTGACGAAAAAGTTCAACGCAAGGGGGTTCAGAATCTTATACTGAATCCATGGTAACAGATTGCTCGTCGATGTCCCTGCGACCCTGTATAGTTAGTATATTCTGAAATCAACGTTATTTACAACTGCATAAAGTTGATATTCATTTAAGTAGTAATTAAATCAAGTGTTATCAAGAAATTAAAAATACTACTTAATGGGGTATATAAGCTTATAATATCTTTCTTTCCAGATCATAGACACACCTGGTATCCTAGACCATCCCCTCGAGGAGCGCAACGTGATAGAAATGCAAGCAGTCACCGCACTAGCCCATCTCCGAGCCGCCATCTTGTACTTCATAGACCCGTCCGAGCAGTGCGGACATAGTATAGAGGAGCAGGTAACATTATCAATCCAAAGTAATATTAGTGGCTCTGTGAGCTGTAGATCTGGCGAGTTGAACCGCTGTTCTTTTTTTTTACATTTTCAACCCCGCCATTTTGAAAAATTTCGACAATAAAAATCTATATAATTATCGAACTTGCTCACAAAATTTCACGAGAATCGGTTGAGAAATGCGACCTGTACACGAGAACAGACATTCGGACATACGAAAGCATATTTGCCCAAGCTGAAACGGAGACGCTTCACGCTCGCTCGCGTCTATTATAAATTCGAAAGTAACTCTGTCCGTATGTCTGTTATCTATTCTTGTCTTAACGGCTGAACGGATTCTTCGAAAGAACAATGGCCATTTTGAACTAAACTAAAAAATATTAAATTAAATTATAATTAATTATATTTTATTTTATTATTATTACTATTGCCACATTGTTAATGTAATCATCAACTGTCTGCCTTTTCTCAACTATGTTGGGTCGGCTCCCAGTCTAACCGGATGGAGCTGAATATCAGTATTTTACATGAAGCGACTGCCTGTCTGACCTCCACAACCCAGTTACTGGGTAACACAATGCCACTTGGTAAGACTGGTTGTCAGACTTTCGGGCTTCTGACGACCCGTAACGACTGTCATAGATCCACGAATGACAGCCGGAACTTTCGGCTTAACGTGATTTTCAAGGCACGGAGGGGTCTCAATATGTAATGATGGTCACCCATCCACGGACCGACCGCGGCAAGCGTAGCTTAACCTGATCAATCGACCCGTGCGGCTGTTATTACTTAGCCACGAGCCCCTCATTGCTAATGTAATTATTGAGTTATTTTTAAAAGCAGGAACAATAGTAAATAATTTAAAAAATAAGTTACAACTTTTGTTAATTAGAACGCAGGATAATATATCTTATTTCTGAATGCATCTGTAATTTTTACATAATATAAGAATGTCAAAACCGGCCAAGTGCGAGTCGGACTCGCGCACGAAGGGTTCCGTACCATTATCGATAAAAACGGTAAAAAAATCATGTCTGTTGTATGGGAGCCCCCTTAAATATTTATTCTGTTTTTTAGTATTTGTTGTTATAGCGGCAACAGAAGAAATACATCATCTGTGAAAATTTCAACTGTCTAACTATTGTGACAGACGGCCAGACAGACGGACGGACAGCGGAGTCTTAATAATAGGGTCCCGTTTTACCCTTTGGGTACGGAACCCAAAAAATTACGAAAGCGTTCAGAAATAAAGATAGAAAATAACCGGGCTGATGAAGTGGTGTTAACGCAATACTGTCTTCTCAGATATCGTTGTTCGAGAGCATAAAGCCTTTGTTCAGCAACAAGCCGCTGATCGTGGTGCTCAACAAGATGGACGTGATGACTCCTGAGCAGCTCGCTCCGGGGAAGAAGGAGCTCATGGAAGAGCTCGTGCAGACATGCACCAAGGGGAACCTGGTCAAGTAAGTTTATATGAGTAAACTACACGAGTTCCCCAGGTCGGCAGATATTACAGAAGGCAAAGAATTAAGTCTTTGTGTGTGTAGCGGCATCTACAACGCCACATGCGAGCTACGCGTCACACTGACGTCACGAAAAATCCTGCATCGCGCAAGCAGAGTTTACCGCACAACTAGCATATATACAACGTCCCGACATCAAACGTCGGGCAGTTGCCCACCAGACACAATACCCGTCTGGTCGTAGGACCCTCCCTTTTCTATGGAGGTATGAGTGAACTTTACACCCTGTTCCTCATACCTCTATAGTGTGTCTTTAATTTTACCTTGCATAGTCTTTTTGAGGTTCGCTCTAGAGTTCTATTTTCAGAACTTGCATCCGTTGGTCTGTTCAGTGTTTTAAAGAGAAGTAAGCAACTTGTTTAATGCTTTCTGGGGCTTATTGAGAACTTAAATTTTCTGTTTTCTTTTTCTCTTAACAAATTTTGCTGATTTCGCCAATTTGAAAATGTTACTAACTCTTCCCATTTTAACGACTGCTCTACTAATTTATCTTTATCGTTCCCAGCGCGGCCCCCAACTCCGACTTATCGGTGGTCCCAGTCATGAGGATGTCCACCATGACGGAGGAGGGCGTACAGGAGGTCAAGATAGAGGCCTGCGAGCGACTGCTGGGACACAGAGTTACCGAGAAAATGAGGACCAAGAAGGTACGACATGGCATACATTTAATTTCACCAAATTTTGCCCAGATTAAGACGTGCACTGCTGGACTGCTGGAATGTACTTATGTACTTAACTACTTTAACTCACACACTAAATTATTACTTGTTACAATTTTGGAAACATCATCTACTTTTCAATATTTGTAAATATGTGAGCACCATGTATCTATCACATAATTAATTTACCTGCCTTTGCATTATATTTATTTCTTTTTAACTATTGTGGTATAGTAATTATATTCTAGGTGCATCGTCTTCACATATGATTACATAATTAATGTGAACTTAAATAATATTGTAAAATATTTTAAAAGAGTAACGGTGGAGTTTCTTGCCCATTCTTCTCCATACGAAACTACCTTTTGGAAGGAACAACTACAATCAATTCTATTTTTTGTAAATTTTGACGTTCAAAAGTGCCTTTTATGTGCCTATTTGAAATAAATGATTTGACTTTGACTTTGGACATAGGACTACCCCTAGCATCGGATTGTATTGTGATATAGGTCGACGACATTATCACCAGCTCCCAATTGCGTAACACACTTTCAATCACAATCCGAAAAAAATTGTCAGCTCAACAAGAGCGTCTTACGCTCTACGCAGGCCATACAGAAAAAAACACGCATTATGCATGCACGCATGCAAATATGAGGACTATGTGGGTCATTTTTTTTTTTTTCAGTTTTATTCTTGGTCTGGCAGTTTAAGTAGTTTATGCGGCCTACCCAAATGTCCTTTCTTTGGTATTGTTCGTCGAATCGTTGAGCTCCTTAAGTTCTGAGTTGAGCTGCACGGTTACTGACAAATGCGTGCACTGACTGGACAGGTCGACTTAATCTGTGTGGTTCTTTCCTCAAAAGACCATTTCAGACACCGATCTACATGATCTTCAAACATTATTACCGAATTTATATATACACATTGACATTGATAAATTTTATATATACAATGACATGAGTATTTACTTGTAAAGTATTATATTATTTTAATTTTGTGAATGTGAAGACTATGTGGGTAATTGCTTTTTTTTTTTTTCTAATTTAATTTTAATTATGATCTGGCAGTTTGAGTAATTTATGCGGCCTACCCAAATGTCCTTTCTTTGGTATTGTTCGTCGAATCGTTGAGCTCCTTAAGTCCTGACTTCCTGAGTCGAGCTGCACGATTACTGACAAATGCGTGCACTGACTGGACAGGTCCACTCAAACTGTGTGGTTCTTTCCTCAAAAGACCATTTCAGATACCAATCTGCATGGTCTTCGCATGACCTGACCAAGATTATGTCTGGACTTTAAAAGAGACTGTGACCTCTGAGTTTGTTTCGGCCTTTCTTCTCAGAGTAGTCAGATAGGAAACGCCGACCTCATCTAGTTTAAAAAACATAATTGACGTGTAAAAGTGTTTGTACAAACCTACTTACAGAAATAAAATCATTTATCATTTATCATTTATCATTTATTGAGAGAAGCAAATTTTGGGAACAGAAACATCCACCTCCCGACTTCTTTAAACCCCAAGAATATATCGACGATGAACTGCCAATACCTCCTAACTACCTTTTTTTAGATTTTTAGTTTTTAATGCCAATCGACGTTAAATACCCGACTATACCGACAACGATCCGATACCGACTATATCCTAGGGACTTTGGGTTTCAACTCATTGGAGGTAAGAAGAGGCCTTGATCAGCTCACGATAGCCTGTAAGGCCCTTAACGGTCGTATCGACTGCCCTGAGCTCCATGACCTTCTCTGTCGACTATTTGTGCCCGACAAATACATCGGTCACCGCAAAAGTCGCCGACACAATCTGTTCGCGCAACAGCCTTGCAGAACGGTCATGGAATCGCCTGTGCCGTACTTTAAGGATGCTCAATGCCCTGCTGATGGCCAACCCTGAATGTGATGTGTTTGCGGACGAATGGAGTAAAATTAAGCGCGTATGTCTGATGTTCTGTGAGAAACAGTACGCGAGGGTGTCCACTGTTCCATGTTAGTAAGTAGCGAATAATTGTTTATGACACAATTGTCTGCATTGTATAGTTTTGTTGTCGTTCTATGTTAGTTAATGTAATTGGTATGGAACCGTGTTAATTAACAATAAATAAATAAATAAATGCTATTTCGAGTGTACTGGAAAAACCTCCTAACACGATATTTGACCATTTATCCCATAAAACACTAATACAAATAACTTCTAAATTATGAGACGCTAGTTTTGCTGCGAATACTTCTTAACTTTAAGTAGAATTAACGACTATGTTATTGTGTTGAAATTTTCTAAAAATATATAGTAGATATTGGTAGTTCGTCGTCGATATGCGTCCCGAGCGTGGTCTGCAGTGGCCCATGTGGAAAGCTCTCAATCGATTCGACCCAAGTAGGCTTCTGCAGACACAATTTGTCGAAGTGGGGGGTTACTGACCCATCCAACACCCAGTGAGTGCGGTGCTTCTGATCAGACCATGCTCCACTTGCTGGAGTGTCCCAAGTGTCCATTCACCTGCAGCTTGGATGACCTAAGGAAAGCCAGTGATGCCGCAATCAACGTGGCCACCTACTGAGCTAAAACTATATAAAAATAAAAATAAAAACGATGAGGAAGAGTACCATCGGCATGAAACGAAGAAGAACCGCAATGAATGTTATTGAAGTGTCAAAATGAAAGGCATTTACATTGTAACCGTGTTACACGATTACCCCACCGGTTTCAGGAACTTAAATGAAAAATAAAATTTGTCTAAAAATATTTCTAATGTGAATTGCTGTGATTGGCTGACTAAATTCTCAACAGCCAGAAGATCAATTGACACGAGTATAATTTTGAAAATTCGTTGATTTTTTAGTGTATTTGAGAAAAAGGAAGCATAAGTGACAGGACGGGCAACGATAGATGAAGATGAATTTATTTTATTTTACAGTAGAGCGTCGATTATCCGATCTATTTGGGGGACAAGAGTGTTCGGAAAACCGGTATTTTCGGATAATCGAACTATCTGTATGTATATTGATACAGACATAAATATTTACGTACAAGTAAATGAAAACCATATTTACATTTATATCTTTAATGAAAAATAGGAATTAAACAAAAAAAGTGCAATCTTGTAGTAAAGGCAAGTCGACAAGTCGCAACGAGTGCGCGAGCACTGTGGAGCGGGAGAGAGGCACGCGCGGGTCGCGGGGTAGTCGTTCGGATAAGCGGTCGTTTGGTAGAGCGACGTTCGGATAATCGACGCTCCACTGTAATAAAAATCTTTAATTCATTCAAATTTAAGATTCTTTCAATGCTTGGTCTAGAAGAATATCATTTTGCGCACGAGTTCCAAATACAAACATATAACGAAGGTAAACAATAAGAAAGGGTTCTTGGAAACTCCTCTCCTTAAGGAGATAAATAGGGAATTAAAGTTTTTGTATGGAAGTTCATCAATTTAGCCTGTGGGAAATCACGTCGGAACACGGGTTGACAAAAAAAAAAAGTCAAATCATTTATTTCAACAATAGGTACCTACTACGCTTTGGAATGGGCAACTAGCTTCATCTTTCTGACTGACCGACCCCTTGACAATTCAGAAGTGCCTGTAATTGGTTTATTTGAAATAAATGCTTTGAGTTTGAGTTTGAACATAAAAGGCACTCTTGGACGTCAAAATTTACAAGAAAATAGAATTGATTCTAGTCTCCCCATCCAAAAGGTAGTTTCGTATGGAGAAGAATGTATAAGAAACTCCAAAGTTAGTCTTTTAAAATGTTTTACTATTATGTAATGTATACTATATTGTGTAAAAATGGTTCCCTATCCATTTGCATAAAATTTTAAGACCTAATATAACTTAGCATAATTTTGTTTGGCATAATTATATTTTCGCATAATATAATTACGCATAACAGCTTACGCATAATTTTTTTAAGCATAATTTCTCTAACCGTAATAATGATTAATCATAATATTCTAAAGCATAAATTTATTAAGCATAAAATTCTAAAGCATAACTTTTTTAAGCATAATATCCTAAAGCATACAGCATGCAAGCAAGCATACAGCATGCAAGCAAGCATGCAGCAAACAAGCAAGCATGCAGCATGCAAGCAAGCATGCAGCATGCAGCAGGCAGGGTTTCTGTCACGGCTCCGGCGCTGCAGGCCTCCGGCGGCCCCACGCGTTCTAATCGTCGCAGACGGCTTTCGCTCACCACCGCAGCTTCGGCTTGTTGCAGCCTCAGCCGCGGCGGCTCGCTCGCAGCCGCCTGCTCCTCAGCCCGCGGAACGCCTCGCCCCTACGCGCCTACGCGATTTTAAATTACACTCTAGGGGTAGGACAAACAAGACTACGTGGAGTCGGTTTTGCAGCAATTCGGTTTTGTCACTAAAATAGTCATTAGGCCTACTAACGTTATGCTAATAGTCATTAGGCCTACTAAAGTTATGCGAATCAAATTTATGCCAAAACAAATTAGTCTTTAAGATGATTATGCCAACATAAAATGTATGCCTAAAAAAATTATGCAGAAGTATTATTATGCCATAACAAATTGTGCCAAAATCGTTATGCCGAAGTATATTAGGACAAAGAACATTATGCGAAAAGAAGGGATCCCTGTAAAAATAAATCTTTTTTCATCCAGCATTTTTTTAATTTTTTACGTAATTTGTCGTTGACAATAATACCATTGTTTAAACCTTCACCTACAGGTTGACGGTATCCTAAACCGCCTACACGTAGCGGTCCCAACAGCCCGCGACGGCAAGCCTCGTCCCGCGGTCATACCTCCCTCCGTAGCCCTCAAGAAGCAGCAGCAAGCTGACAAGCAAGCGCGCAAGAGGAAGCTGGAGAGGGACATCGAGGTCGAGGAGGGAGACGACTATGTGCTCGGTGAGTGGAACCTACAGATATACCAATAAAATTATGCGCTTCGGAAATCTTCGTCTATCTTCGGAAATACGAACGCGCGATGATGACATCGAATATAGAGCTGTCACAATCATAAGAAATACATTTGGCCTATTTTGTATTACCATCATTAAAAATTATAGATTTAATTTAAAACTTTTCAGTGGAAATTTGTGATTTGAGACTGGAGTAGATAACCCGACAGAGTGACTTCTTACAAACACGCAATGATAGGTGCCATGGGCGCCGGCAAGTTTATTTTCATACGGGTGCATCTTCAGCTCCACGAAGCGAGCTCGATTTTTGCACTTCACCTTAGATATATAAGGTTATCGTTTGTCCATTCATACAAAGATTAACTTTGTCGACTTATGCAGAAAAGCTTAACAATTAAGAGAATGTAGGATGTAAGAGCGAGCTTGATAATTTTTGCATCTCGCCTCGAATGGGATAGGACTAACTGTGTCGATTTATACCTATAAAGAAGCTTAAGAATTAGGACAGAGTCAACTCAACTCAAAGCATTTATTTCAAATAAACCAATTACAGGCACTTTTGAATTGTCAAGGGGTCGGTCAGTTAGCAAGATGAAGCTATTTGCCCATTCCAAAACGTAGTAGCTACCTATGGAGAAGAACGGGCAAGAAACGCCATGCACACTCTTTTAAATCAAAATATGGTTACAAAATATTGGTTACATCATTCATGTTGAAATTATGCATGTGAGAACGATGCAGAACGTTAAAAGCGTCCGTAATAAAAAGACAAAAACAATTCAAATATTAAATTAATATAAAATAAGCCATGGCAGCTAAGAGATGACCAGTCCCTACTGACGGCGCCCGTTCACGAACATGACGTATGGATCAGCACCATTTAGCTCAACCATTTTGAAAGGAACTTAATGATCCAACACACGCCACCACCAGCGAGACATTTGAGTGAACATTACATACTCTCAGCCGCAAGTAAGAGTTGGATGCAAGAGCGAGCGAGCAAGCTCAATAATGTTAGCACACCGCCTAGGGTCGATTTGGAGTTCGGTACTTTGTTGAATGATTGCACAAAAGCTTTAGAATCGAGAGATTGCAGAAAATTGTAGGATCTCGCCTCGTATAGGTTGAGTTCTCTATTATTCTATTATGCGTTTTCGGATATTTTTATAGTTATGAATGCTTTTACATCTATATATTGTTTAGAAGCTAGGGGGGTGCAATTGCACTCTCTTGCACCCCGCTCCCAGCCCATGTAGGTGTACTATTAAAAAGCGCGGTAGGGTAGTACAAAACATAGTAGCTTTGCCTCTGTAGCGAGACACTCTTTGGAGCGACGTTCGTGCTTATCCGAAAACACGAAGATTACCGAAGGCTATACCTGTTTTGGTTTAACTCTACATACTCAAGACTTATTTTTAGGGTTCAGTATCTCAGAGGGAAGACACAAAATCTTTATGTAATCGGTTACCCCTTGGTTCACATAACATCTGAAGTCCTACAGTCAAAAGTTTACCATGATGATACACATGTTGACTCAAGCGAGCTCCAAATCAACCGGATGCAGCAGACTACCGTTATTGTACATGAAACGTCTGCCTATCTGACCTATTATGTATTATTGACAGATCTTCAAAAGAACTACGCGGAGATACCGGAGGATGAGCGACACGACCCCATCCCCGAGTTCTGGGAGGGACACAACATCGCAGATTACATCGATCCTGAGATATTTGATGTGAGTACCTATTGCTATAGTATGGCATCAAATACATCGTTTATTTATGAATTTTTCGGATTACCAACTACTTATAAAACATACACATCGTTAATCTACAATCTCTTTGAATAAAGAATTCTTTTGTTTTTTCTTTAAAGAAGCACTGAATATTTTGTTTTAGATTATGCAATTTTTTTTTTCTATGTTGTATTCAGAAATATATCTAGGCAATTCGCGCGGACGTAGTCCTTGTCCGTGGTCAGCTGAAGGTACATGCAAATATTATAACCTTAAAATTAATCTGATTGCTTTTATGTACCTACTAGCTGACCCAACAAACGTTGTCCTCGCCAAACAATAGTTTGTACAAATATCCCATAAAAAGGACTTTCAGTTTTCCGGAAACTTTTCCAATTTTTCTTTCCCTAAAAACCTTCGGCCTATTACGAACATTTTAGAACAAAAAATAGCCAAATTGGTCCAGCCAGCAGTCAAGTGATATGCTTACCAACGAACAGCATTTCATTTTTATTAATACAGGGTGGCAGGCACATCCATACGCCAACTGTAGCCAGCACAGCCAGCCAGCCAGCTGTGCACAGCCAGCCAGCCAGCTGTGCACAGCCAGCCAGCCAGCTGTGCACAGCCAGCCAGCCAGCTGTGCACAGCCAGCCAGTCAGCTGTGCTGTAGTCAGCACATCATTCTAAACCCTCTAGCGTAGAAATTTACCGTTAGTTTAAAAAAAAAAACTACTGTTTCATAGAAAAGTGCAATACCTGCGCGGTCAAAATGTATGGAACAGCGAACTTTTTTAGGGTTCTGTACCCAAAGGGTAAAAACGGGACCCTATTACTAAGACTTCGCTGTCTGTCCGTCACCAGGCTGTATCTCAAGAACCGCGATAGCTAGACAGTTGAAATTTTAACAAATTATGTATTTCTGTTGCCGCTATAACAAAAAATAATAAAAACAAAATAAAATAAATATTTAAAGGGGGCTCCCATACAACTAATGCGATTTTGTTACCGTTTTTATAGTTAATGGTACGGAACCCTTCGTGCGGGAGTCCGACTCGCACTTGGCCGGTTTTTTAATAAACGTCGATAAATTACAACTCAGTGGGGTTCAGAATCATGTACGGAATCCATGGTAACAGATTGCGCGTCGATGTCCCTGTCACCATGTATTGATACTTATTTTATTTTGGCCCGTTCGAAGCTGAGCACAATACTCAATATTGTTCATCAGTCAAAGCGCGGCCTACATCAACAGTTTGTCATATGGTCGCGCGCAGAGTCACTATACTCTAGCGCGCATTACCCATGCCAAATACATGTATGTAGCGACATCTGCAACGCCACATACGAACTACGCATCGCTCTGACGTCACACAAAATCCTGCATCGCGCAAGCAAAGTTATCCGCGCGACTAGCATATGTACAACTTCCCGAAATCAATCGTCGAGCAGTAGCCCACCACAATAGGCAGACACCCGTCTTGTCGGAGGATTCCTCCCTTTTCTATGGAGGATGAAGAATTTTACACTCTGTTCTAATACTTCTATATGTAGTCCTACAAAAAAAACCTCTGCTATTCCTTTGCGGTATAAAGTCGTGATGTTATGAAATATTTACTGTAGTTGACATATTATTTTTATGCATCTGCAAGAACACACTTATCTAAGACAAAAGTGTAATCAGATACTATTTTATAAAGTACCTTTATTTATGTTTACAGGACCCAATACAATTATTCTTTCAGTTTCTTACATTACATGATTAACAAAAACATAATTAATTTCCAGAAACTGGCTGATCTGGAGAAGGAAGAAGACCTTCGCATGGAGGGAGGCATGTACGCCGTGCCCAAGATAGAACTGGACGAGACCATAAAGGAGATCAGAGAACTGGCGCGCCAAATACGGTATGTTACGTTTATTAAGTGGGGAGTGCCAGGTAGCCCGCAATATTCAAATTTTCTTACGTTTTTTGCAATTTGCGGGGCAGTTGGCAGGTTGTATGTTGAACTAAATATGTTTCGCGACCGTAACAAGTATGTATTTACGGAATTATAATCATTAAAATCATTAATGGTTTACCGTGAACTTTTGACTGTAGGAATGATAATATTTACTGAATCATCAATTTCATATCAATCGTCCAACTTTGGAAATTTGTTCCACCTAAGAATTATTCAGAATATGTTACATGAAAAATTCTTAGGTGGAACAAATTTCCAAAGTTTGACGATTGATAATTTTTTGTCCAGTTTAACATGCAAAAAGGATCGTCTTATTACTAATCTATTTAAAGTACTCATCCTGATTATTAAAAAAATCATAACAACGTAGGAATATTTTATTATATAACTGCCTGCATCCCGCAGTTTCACCCCCATAAGGCTCGATCCCGTAGGAATATCGGGATAAAAAGTATGTTATGTCCTAATCCAGGTCATGGTCTACCCATGTGCCAAATTTCATCCAAATCCGTTCAGCCGTTTTAGCGTGAATGTGCAACAAACAAACAAACTTACTTTCGCATTTATAATATTAGTTAGGATGTAAATTTTGGCCCGTTCGAAGCTGAGTACAATACTCAATACTGTTCGTCAGTCAAAGCGCGGCCTACATTAATTTGTTTGTCATATGGTCGCGCGCAAAGCTTGTGTTTTGACGCGCATTACCCATGGCAAATACAAACCCTGTTCGACCATATAAAAAAAACAAAAATAAAATCGGAGTCAGTGTTTCGTTTCATTTTAACCTACAGAGTGTCCCGCTGCTGGAAAAACTTTACCCTTTTACCTTCCAAACCTCTGCTTTTGGAAAAAATATAGCTTGCATAAATTGTTCATGAATGTTGACATCCCTGAACCCCACTCACCCTTTCATATGTCAGTTATTTTTGTTTCTTCTGTTTTTGAACTGACTGGTTGTCCCTACATTTTTAATCTTTAAAGTCTGAAATCGCCAACCTGTCTTGAGCGCAGGCCACACCGCCAACTAGCGAGTGAGCGGACGGGCGGCGCGAGGCGAGGGAAACTATATATAAACTAAGCGAAACTTTGGCGAGCAAAACTATGAGAATTTACACCGAAAACTACGAACGGACGGGCGAGCGAGCGGGCGCGAACGAATAGCATCGCTGACATCGTCGGATATTTCGTTCGCATCGCTTGTATCGCTGACGTATCTTATCTCTGTGATTCGGGGTGTGAACCGAAGTATGCAAATAGGTGAATCGTTGCTCGCCCGGGTCGCTCGCTAGCTGGCGGTGTGGCCTGTAACCCGGCCCTCGGAGTTGTACAGAATTGGTTAGGAGACTGGATGTTGATTGTCTCCTTGGGTGCTGTACTACTCACCACCGTGCTAAAGTAAATTTGTAGGGTATAATAAGCTGCTAGGAAAAGATTCAATTAAACAAGTACCTTCTTACACAATGCAATGTTTATTACAATAACACACTATTGAAGGTTCACAATATTGAATGTGGCTGGCCACATACCTTCCCCCATACACCTGGGCTTCCACACCAGTACAACCAGTCTCGGGTCTAGTTGTATTGGTGTGTTCACCTGCAATGAGACTATTACAATAAACTCGCTATCGAGTCGCTATAGCGAATCCGTGAGGTGAACCACTTAATAGATACTAGCTCAATCAAACAAGTACCTACCTATCAAGGTTGTGCTAACAACGGGAACATAAGATTATGCTAAGCAATCCGCGACACAACACTTTATGGCAACTGGTCTCATCACCCAGTCCATACAATAGGCCTAACTCTCTCATAGACTAAATCGCTACCTTACCGATTATTCTCGGTGATCTCTCAGTACCAATCCCTTCACTTGACAAGACTACGACCCTTGGCATCAAACACAGAATAACCCTGTGTTCGCACGTTACGTGGCCTACGGGTATTATAATGACGCTTCGTTACCTGGAGCGGCGAACTTCCCTCATCACCGATATCGGTTAAGTAAAGCCTTCCTGTCAAACGGATGACCACACCTCAAAGGTTGCCTGCACCCGGATCCATTCCAATCATCAGACCACGGGGCTACTCCAAAGCATCACGCCTCAATTATGTATTAGAGATACAAGAGAAAAAAAAGGCTAGCATAAACAGCCAGACCTGTAACAATACACTCGTGTGAGAAATCACATGTACGTGCCACGCCATCCCGCATGAACAAAGAATACGGTTGAACACTCACCGGATTCAGCTTCGAATGGGACTTACTGGAAACCCATCGGGTTATTTGGGTACAGTCTGTTCCTCCAGAACTAAGTCCCTATTCCAAATCCTATTCGTATCGTTTCACACACGTTGCGGGTCGTCCCCATGCCGGATCAATGTCACAAACCTTCGAGAAGCTTCCACCACCATAGACTAAATAGAATTCTTGTCTATTGGTTATTTTCCATTTCTTAGGCATTGTTTTAAATAAAATGTGGGAAATTATGTCTGTATGTTTATTTAGTTAAATTAACTAATACTTTTGTATATAATTTACATGACATAATTTCTCTAGTGTTACAGAGAACACGCTGACAGCCATGCCAATGCCTGACACAAGATGTCGCTACTTGTTGCGTTATTTATTGATTTTGCAACGTCACAGGCCTGCGCTTAAAGCAAGTGTGGTGATCAATGCTCTTACCTTCTCTGTATGAGAAGGTCCTTTGCCCTGCCGTGGCACAATGATAGGCTTGTATTATTATTTTTATAATATCGCTCATTTGGAGAAACAACGACGTAACTGCTGCTTTTAAAATTTTACAGGAGAGTGATTTAAAGTGATTTTTTTTTGTTGTAATCTGTTACCGTCTCGTTCTGAAATGTTGATAAACCCCTCTGCTCCTCTGAAAATTTTTTCGAGCACAATATAATTATATCGACAACTCATTTTTTGGGAAAAATTACATTTACGTTGAAGTTTCTCCAAATGAACGATATGTACAGTCAGCAAAAGAGATAAGTATCCAGGGTCGCCGGATATAGTCGAAGTTTAATAAGAAACCGATGAATGTTTTCGAATTAAATTTAATTTGATAAATTACCTGTTTGTTTTCTATTAACTTTATTTTATTTTATTCGAAAACATTCATCGGTTTCTTACTAAACTTCAACTATGTCCGGCGACCCTGTATACTGATCTCTTTTGCTGACTGTACTACTAATAATGGACTTACTTGATCACCTATCCTAAACATACTTTTTTCCCTATTCTAGCAACAAGAAGGCTGTCCTTAAGGACGAGTCCCGTTTAGTGAAGCAGTCCACCAAACCGGTGATGCCGCGCACCAGCCGCGCCAGAGCCAAGGACAGGTCTACAGGCAAATTGAGGGACGAGATGGAGAAACTTGGTAAGTGCATCATCTACTGTCTAGTCTTATGACTAACCGTACGTATGAACTATGAAAACCGTCCTGACTTAGCAGTAAGGACGGTTTTCGTAGTTCAACATAAAGACATTGGTGCCGATTCTCTTGTACACCGAACTAAACTAACTAAACTATCACTAAAATTCCTTACTTTTGGCTATGAGAATCTTAAAGCTATGTTGCAAAAAAATACCTAAATTTTAAAATCATTTTGACGCAACAAAAATTTTGTTTGACATGCTATTTCAAGGTTATCCATTCTTTACCGGATACCCTGTATATGCTAGTTGCGCGGTAAACTCTGCTTGCGCGATGCAGGATTTTGCGTGACGTCAGTGTGATACGTAGTTCGCATGTGGCGTTGTAGATGCCGCCACAGGCCTGATTTTTCCAGCACCTCTGGCTTTTTGATTTTTATCCACGGCGGAATTATTTTGGATTTTTTCCATACAAAAACTGTCATACATTAATTTTATTAAATGGATACAAGATGTTTGACGTTGGGAAAATCAGCCCTTAGTGTAAGCTTCTTTGGCCCGTTCGAAGCTGAGTACAATACTATATTGTTCGTCAGTCAAAGCGCGGCCTACATTAATTTGTTTGTCATATGGTCGCGCGCAAAGCTTGTGTTTTGACGCGCATTACCCATGGCAAATACAATTTCAATAATTCTATACTCCATTTGAAATAAGATTAGAAATTTAAATATACGTTTTTTACACTCCGTTCAACCGATTTTGACTTCTATTCCGTAGATATAAGGATGACATTAAAAGCAACAGCGTGGTTACAATACCAACTGTTTATTGCAGCTACCGTTTGCCATGCCACCAACGCAATAGAAGTCAAAATCGGTTGAACCGACTGTAAAGAAGGTTTATTTAAATTTCTAATCTTATTTCAAATGGATTATAGTAGCCTTTTATTGTCTTCATTTAAATACTACTTTTTGAAGACATTTCTTGGTGAAACCAAAATGTGTTGAAATAATGTTTTTCGAATGAGTAGCATTAGAGTGCGTTTTCACTGCAGCTGAGAATGTAGGAATCTACTAAATTCTCTAACTTCCTTCGTGTTGCAAAGGTTATTCACTGACTTGAAAAGAAGGTTGTCAGTTCATCTGATCAGATTCCGTTAAAGAAGCACCAATTTCTATTTTTTTTGTTAAACTGTTTGGAAGAGTTTTGCCTCGAAATGGTCTCATTGAAACTTGTTCTAGCCAAATGATAAAACCATAATATTTTGATTTCTGCAGGCGTCGACATGTCAGAAACGAAGGAGGCTCACTTCACTCGCTCGCAGTCTCGCTCGCGCTCTGCGTCTGCGCCCGCGGCCAAGCGCGCGCGCGCCGACGAGCGCGGCCGCTCCGTGAGCAGGCCTGCACGAGACACCACCGGCGTGGGCAATGCTCTTGTAAGTATTGTGGTACTAGACTGGTCTATCCCACAGGAACTGTGCATTTTTCTGAGATACACACACACTCCCGGACTCCTAAATCGAGCTACCCTGCATTTTTTTTTTTGTAAAGTATCTTATAAGTTTTAAATGGTCGTGAATTTAAACTTAAAACAATGCTTGCATTTAAATGGCGGCCAGTGTGTCGGCTTCAAAACTACATAAAAAACTTTTCTTTTTCTCAATCATTATTTTGAATTGTTTGAGGACTTTTATACCTAAAGTGGAAATGCACGGTGACTCGATTTAAGGATCCAGGAGTGTAATTTATTTCATTCAGACACAGTGATTCATATTTTTCAAATCCGACTGGTTTTTAGGCGCCATAGTTTGCACAAAACATCCAAGCATAATATTTAATGCTTTTAGAATAAGATCAAAATGTAATTTGTCTGTTTTGTTTATGTTAAAAATAAAGAAATTTCAAACAAAAACATCCGACTGGTAGTTCCAGAGATGAGCGCGTTCAAACAAACAAACTCTTCAGCTTTTTTAATATAGATTATGTTTAATGAGTTTATTTAATATATTTTGAAGATTTAATTTAGAGAATTTAGCCAGGCTTTCCGTATGCAAGATTATAATAAGTTATGCGACTTATTTAGACTTTGTTTTGGCCCGTTCGAAGCTGAGTACAATACTCAATACTGTTCATCAGTCAAAGCGCGGTCTACATCAACCTTTTTGTCATATGGTCGCTCGCAGAGTCAGTGCTCTGACGCGCATTACCCATGCCAAATACAAACACTTTATATTTTACCATTTGGTTTGATTATAATAAAAAACATGCTGATGCAAGCCCATATTTTCTAAGAAAATTGGCATAATATAACCTACACTCTTATTGAAAGAAAATAGAACTGTTATTTCCTTATAATTTCGAACTAAACTTAACAGGAAAAATATGGGTGTCCTACACCTTTATCTACCCTTTTCGTCTAACTAAACCTCGCCATTTCATTAAAATGTTTCTAAAAAGCACTTTTCCTTTCACAGATGCAACAAAAAGCAAAGAAAATGGCTCACGTTGCCATCGCGAAGAAGACCAAGCGCATGGGTCTCAAGGGAGAGGCCGACAGGTTCATCGGCACAAAGATGCCCAAACATCTGTTCTCGGGCAAGCGAGGAGTGGGCAAGACCGACAGGAGATAAGCGGGCAGACGAGGAGGGGGCAAGACCGAGTTACTATGAAGAGTTATGGACGATATATGGTTATATTAAGGTCGTGTGCGACGCATTTAAAAGTATATTTGAAGTTTTGTGTGAGTTTTTAGTATTGTTCAGCTGTCAAGTGTCAGAAAACTTTTATTTTCATGTATTCGTATCTAATCTGTTATTATTTTGTAAACTGAAGTAATTACTGTTTTGTTTTTAATATAAGTTTTATATTTATCTTTTTACACAACCTTTGTGGTTAGAATAGAATAGTATGGTCTATATGTATTTGCAAAGAATTTAGGTATTACAAATCAGATGGTACAATTAATAGCAAGCAATTATTAGTAAGTAATTTGTATTGTTATAATTGGTGGACTTTCTTCATAGGAAATAGTTATAAAACTTAAGTTCAAAGATATTTTGTGAGACCGCACACTGCTTAAAAGTATGTAAATACATAAGTATATATTGATTTTGTAAATGGATCAAATATGACGTTTGTAGAACCATTTGGCCAACTGTGGGGCAATTTAATAATAAAAACATCAAGTTTGAAACCACTGTGGAGTTGACTGTAAGCAGAAGATACAAATTAGTATCGTTTAACGTTATTGTCGTGTATTTCAGTGTGGCTAGTGTAAATAATGCCATTAATTTGATCACTGTACTTGCTCAAACACTTGTAATGGAGCTGATTTTAAATAAATACACTTATTTTAACATCTTTAGTTTTTTTTTATGTTACTCAAAAATCACGTTTTGTTTTTATAAAACAGTTTACGATTTGTCTACAGATTAATGGATGACCTTTAATTGCCCTTGACCAAGTTACGTCCTAAAATGAATAACATGGAATCCCCTTTTTGAGTTTTTCGCAATTATCTCAAAAACTAGACGTCCTAGGCCAAAAATAATGAAATTTTCATTACCCCCTTGTACTGGGATGTTAGTCAATGGATGACTTAATTGACCTTAACCTTGACCTTTGTCAAAAATCCGTGATGATGTCCGCGACGATGACTGATGTCGAAACAGCTCGATTAGTATATTTTAGTTATTTCCATAGTGTAATGTCGTACGGCATTTTGCTGTGGGGAAATGCAGCCGACATTCAGGCTATATTTGTGCTGCAGAAACGAGCCATTCGAGCAATTTATAACCTTAGTTGTAGGCATTCACTGAGGGATAAATTTAAGGAAATAAACATAATGACTGTCGCATCTCAATATGTATATGAGAACCTGATTTATGTAAAAAAGAATATTAATCTATATTCCAAACACAGCGACGTGCATAACATTAATACTAGAAACAAAGAATTACTTATTGTGCCCTCGACTAGGCTCCAAAAAATTAGTAATTCATTTAAGTGCCAAAGTATACGTTTTTACAACAAACTCCCAAGTCTTGTTAAAGAACTGAGCCTCAATAAATTTAAATCATTTATTAAACAGAAACTCTGTCAAAAAGGTTTCTATAAAGTTAAAGATTACTTGGATGACAAAAAGGCTTGGGATTAACTAAGCCACTTCAATGTACCCCCAAGCAACAATCCATTTTTATACTGTGAATGAGTGTTTTAGAATTGATGATGTCCTTATATAATAACTTATGGTATTTTTGATGACTTTTAAAGAGTAAACTGTCTGTGAATGTGAGTAGCATTCAGGCTACATTGATTATCATTTTAATATTGTGAATGTGAAGACTATGTGGGTCATTGTTGCTTTTTTTTCTCTCCTTAGTTAATTTTAATCATGGTCTGGCAGTTTGAGTAATTTTTGTGGCCTACCCAAATGTCTTTTCTTTGGTATTGTTCGTCGAATCGTTGAGCTCCTTAAGTTCTGAGTTGAGCTACACGATTACTGACAAATGCGTGCACTGGCTGGACAGGTCCACTCAATCTGTGTGGTTTTTCCTCAAAAGACCATCTCAGACACAAATCTACATGGTCTTCACATGATCTGACCAAGATTATGTCTGGACTTTAAAAGAGACTGTGACCTCTGAGTTTGTTTCGGCCTTTCTTCTCAGAGTAGTCAGATAGGAAACGCCGACCTCATCTAGTTTTTAAAATATGATTGACGTGTAAAAGTGTTTGTTCAAACCTACTTACAGAAATAAAATCATTTATCATTTATCATTTGATACATCGTATGGAAATCCCGGCAGTGTGCGTAAGGCCCGTTATACACGGCATGGTTCTTTACGATTCGGTGCGCACGCCGGCCGCCGCCGCACCGCAGAATAATCGTGCGAGCTTGTATAATGTGATACGGCTAACTACCGGTTGTACAGTCACGAACACTAATTTGTCAACACTTGGCAACTTTCAATAGCGATTTTTTCGTGAAATAACGAATGCAACGTTTAAATGAGACATATTGCGTAAACCTATAAAATATATGGTTCGAAAATACTATGTTCGTAACAACATACAATTTCATTCAAAAATTAAGGAGAAAATCACTTTTGGATTTAGCCAAGTATATACATATTTATGCTCGTGACTACTGCTATGCAGCAGTGTCTGTTAACAAACTTTCATAGTGATCCGTTCACCACTGATAACTGCCTACACACGGCGAATCAACCGTAGTTTTCCAGGGCAAATAAACGTGTCTGTATAATACGATTCAAATTTAATGGCGGCTCGAAACATGTGGCGAGTCGCTGCGCAGTAACCAATTCACGTGTCAGCGGGGGTAAGGGGTGAGGTACTGCGCAGCGAGTAGCGCACTTTACAGCCGCCGTTAAGTTTGATTCGTACTAAACAACTGGTCTTATGGCATAGATTTCCATACGTTCTATCGTCGTGGACAAATTGTCCATCATCTAATCCGAAAACTTTGTAGACAAACCTCTGTAGGTGAACTGTATACCTACTGTTTCGTAAAAAAAAAAGTATGTTAGTCTATCACTAAACAGTGTCGGTTTTGGTGAACGTATAGTGCGCTTTTATAATTTTCTAACGTGACGATATTATAGTGGACGTCCACGTCCATAAAATGTATGGAAATACGCGCACGTTATAACGTTATCGAGGAAGGAAATTTAAAAGCGTCTTCATTATGTTTCCATACATTTTACTACCCTGTGTTATCCTGATGCTGTGGACTTCCTCAACAATATCCTCATGTTAGAAATTATAAAAGAGAACATACCGTGCTGGAAAAGCGTGATTGGGAAATATGAGCTAGGTTCATCATGGTTAAAACTTAGATGGCGCTAGTTGTAAGGTCAAAAAGGTCAACAGTACATTATATCAATTTGATTTTGATAACGCCTGTATTGCGTAGCAGTAACGGCGATTTTTATACTTCAAGACTGTCACAGGTGACGTGTTGTTGCTGTTGAGAAAATACTGTTTGAAAGAGACGATCGTTTGGATTTTTAATTAAGAGTGGTAACGAAATTATCTACAGTGCCCACCAAAAGTTAGTTGACATTTTTCCACTTCAGGTTCAGCTTTTTTTTTTTAATGATATGTCATAGGTAGATGAATTTGCCAATAAAAACGTTATAGTGTCCAGTTTAAACGTAGAAACTACACTGGCGTGCAAAAAAATTGGCCCACCCCGTGCTTTCCATTTGAGAGACGATATCTCAAAAATGTTAATGAATATAATTTATTAATTTGTATTGTGTGAAGGTAGGTAAGGTACAGTCTATTTGCACATACACTATATTTGGATAAAATAAATATTCTTGATAAGATAGACTCAATTCTATCCTTACTTACTTACTTAATACTTCTATCCTTGCATCCATATACACTCGTACATACAAATCCCCCACTCACTTACACACCAACACCACATCACCTACTTATCCTCACTCTTATACAAATACCTGCACATCTACATTCACACTCATTCACCCTCACCCTCGCACTCTCACTAACTCATACATAATTTAAATATTAAAGTAAATAATAACTTGTTTCCCTTCTGAACGTAAATCGACACAGTCCACTCATACATATATCAATTGGAACCTCTTTGTGATACACTGTCTCTTAAGATACAGGATACCCTAGTTTAAGAGACAGAGTTCAATCTATTGTGTACAGATTTCTGCAGCATCCAAATGTTTTATGTTTATGTTCTCTACCATAAATTAAAAATTGTAAACCTATAGTGCGATTTTCTGTATATGTTTTTGGGAAATAAAGAATTATTATTATTATTATTAATTCTTCAGATGTCCTCATCGCTCACTTTTGCTCGGATAAAGTGCGTGACTTTTTTTGCCAATGAAATTGACAGAAGAATGATTTTGTTTATTTCTGTTCGTTTAATGAAAAATTAACTGGGTTTTTTAACGGCTTAATAATGAGGTTGTTTATTCGAACCCCCATGTTTGCAAGTTTGTGATTTTTTCATAAACTTGATAAATCAGTTTTGATAATTCTTTCTACATAAATAATTAATAAATTCTACATACTTTCAGGAAGGTTTTAGTATACAATATATTAGGTTATTGTTAGTAAACCTTGTTGTTTCAAATCGAAGAGCACGGAGTGGGTCGATTTTATGAATACAAAAGGTTATGATCTGGTGGTTGGTTTGGAGGAGGATGGTGAGGTGCTGATGTTAAATCATAATGTGACACCGCAGCTGAAATGGAAAAATGTCAACTAACTTTTGGAGAGCGCTGTTTATTTTGTGATGTCGTAACGTCCATCTAATTAGTTTGGCACCGTGTTAATAAAAGATTTACACAGGTAAAAATAAAACACAAAATTAGCAAAATGAATGGCACATTTATATTTAATTAATATTATTCATTTTTATAATTAGACCTTTCTTGTAGTTATATTTTAATCTATGCATTTGAACAGGAAAATAAAAACACAAATGCTCTATGTTACATAGGCTGCTGGGGTTGCCATTGACAAAAACAAAAAAATAATAACAAAAAAGCCTCTTTTTGTACACAATCTCCAGGATAGTATAACCGGTGTCTAATTTTACCATTCATAGGGTACTGAGCATCAGTTGCGAATAAATTACAGGGCGAATGCGTACATATTAAAAAAATCTTAAAATAGACCTACATAGTACGCATAGACAACAAATTATAGATAATTATTAATAATAAAAAACTTAATTATCGCTAAATGGAAGAGGAATCAACTAAACTAAACTAAAAGGGCGATAGTAAGTCTTACAACTAAAAGTAGAATACTAATAAAAATATATTTTGAATTTCGTAAGATCATTTTAGTCAATTTTCTGTTACAAGTCAATTTACATATCATGAAAATCAATTTTGGGTCACTCTTGACAACACATTGTTATCGAGATGAATTAAGATAAATTAATTATATAAAAATAGAGTGTACTATGTAGCAAGTTATTTATTTATAGTTGACCGAAGAAATATTATGTTTAATTGAATAGTAAAAATAAGAAACGGTGCCACAAAAATTATGTGTTGGCAATAATGACCCATTATTTTAGTGGGAGAGTAATATTAACATATTTTGGCCGTCAAATATGTATGTTTGTATGACCAGCATTAAAAAACTTTCGAGACACACAGTCAATTGATTTAATAATATTCAAGCATAATTGTGTTTGGAATATTCAATTATTTAAAAAGCCATATTCATTATAATTTCATAAAAATAAATATTTAATCAAATTAAAAATCCATTTTCTCTACAACAGAGAAAATAATTAATCAAATACTTTAAAGTATGTATAAATTCAATAAGTTGTTTTTAGAAAATTATAATAAATACAGCTTTCCCAAAATATACACGATTCATAATCTTCAATGATTCAAGGGGAAATCAACCTTAAACCTATATAATACAGAGTACCATTTAGACTATCAACTAAAATGGATTGATTTAAGTCGGGTAGTTCGACAAGAATATTGCGCCCGAATACAGACAGTGTTAACTCCCGAATATTAACATTGAATCAAAAGCAATCTTTTGCTGAAATATGTAATTTTAGAAGGTTAAAGAATGGATGACCGGTATTTAGACGACCATAACCAGGAATAATAGGAGAAACCAACAAATGTTACAAGTTTTTGATATTTATGGCACAGAAAAAAATCCTTTAATTGCCAAAAAACTGAGAAATTAAAATATTTTACCAAAACCATTGCAATTCATCTTTATAAAACGTATTCTAGTATTTTTTAGAATGGAGAAAAGTTAAGTATGGGCGAAAAATAGGTTGTCATCAAATCGATTACCTTCAAAAATGTCCTAAACCCGACTCGGATGGTCGAAACAACTAAAGATATTATACTAAACGCATTACTGCAGTAACTGTGACAGTACATATCGTAGTTGTTTCGAAAAATAATAATGTCATGATAATAATATAACAATAATAATTTAGTTTCATAATATTTGTCACAAATCGAATTGTTATCTAAATCATTGAGCGGAATTGGTATTTTATTTTTAAATTAAATATATACAGGATGTAATCAATTATGCGATTTTTATTTTCAGGCTTGCGACTGTGACAATTTTTTTAATATTGTGCGCGTTGTGAAAGGATATATATTTTAAAATTAGATTTTTCTATATTTAAAGTAAATACAGATTCTGATTTTTGATGTCGCCCTTTTGGTTTTATCCTAAAGATATTTCAAATCTAAACAGACAGGCGATCAAAATGCGACTTTTATAATGGCAAGACAAACTAGCGACAGTTGCAAGTCTGGAAACATTTAAAACATTACATCTTTTAACGGAATTAAAACAATGTCATTTGCTATATTTTCATTACGTAATATGCAATCATTCACTTCTTTCTCTGTCTAAGAAAAAATAGCAAATAACAAATATTTAAAAAACAAAAAAATATATATTATTAAAAAAGAAACTTACACAAAAAAATGTATAAGTACTTTACGATCTCAAGGCGAATAGCTACCGAATATATTCTAAAAAAGAAAATTATTATTTATAATAAAAATAATACTACGTTAGCTCGTAGATCTCCCGGATCGCGATAAAGTGTCAAAATGGTGTCCAAAAAACAGAAATAGTGTCAACGATACGATTCACTGGAGTTTTGGTACAAAAGTGTCACTTAAGTACTTTTCTTAAGTTAGCAGCCATATCTTAATTTTTTTTTTTGTAAACTTGTAGGTTTATCTCCTAAAAAAAAAACATATTTATATTACAATACGTACTATTTTCATAAGTATTTAATTATTTCAAGCACAATCATTACCTTCGTTTTAAAATCATTGTTCTACAAATTTACAAAAAAAAAAGTACAATGCACACCACTCGTTTATGAGAAAGGATCACAAAACAACATACAGTTTTATTGTCTAGCTTCTGAAACTCAGCATAAAGCGGTGAAGTGGTGTCTATGGCGGCGACATAGAGAAAAAATTAAAAGAAATCGTATCTTCATTTTTTTCTCATTTCTTACCTATCATATACCTATACATATTACTAAGTTAATATTTTACATGGATTATGTCTTTGGATTTAAGACATAAAGAAAACTCCCGTCCGTCTGATGTTACGTTTTTTTTATAAAACTATTTCTATATACTAGTAATATACACACTTATATACTACTGAGTCCGAAATATAAGTCACTACGCACTGCTGGTTACCATTTTTAGTATTTTTTTTTAGTTTATTTAAATAATTCTTTGGAACTCTCGTCCGATGTGGAGTTTTAGTTGAGCTTGGAGTGTAAATTACCAATGATGACGTGTTTGTGATGACGTCACGCGGCAGTATTTAGTACCCATAGTTTAAGGCGGACTCAAGCGTTGCTCGAGTATACGATGGGTAGGTAAAGATACAAAATTTTTAGTGATGTCACTGCCGGAGGAAGTCATTCATTGAAAGTTTTTAATAATAAATTGTCATGATTATAAATTCGTTATTTTGTTAGAAATTCGTAATGAAGGAACAGAATAATAAACAAGTTATTTATTATTTTATTAAAAAGGCAAGATATTATTACTTGAATACAAATAGATCAAGAGTCACCCGAAATAGAAGAAAAGACAAAAGATCCATTTGTAAATCGTAAAAAAAATATTTTTAAAGGTGTTAAAATATTATGGAAATAGAGAGCCTAAAAAATAGTCATAAATTGGTAATTTCCTGCACCAAACCCAACAGTCACTGGGCACTTAAAAAACGTTGATTTTCGTTAAAAATCTGCTAGTAAAGTGTGTACTTATAATAAAATAAACTTACGATTAAGTAAAATGTAAACTTTTACTTATGGCATTCTTCCGATGGGAAGACAGTGTCCCACTCCCGTTCAACGGGCTTTTATTAAAAATAATAAGAGAAATAAAAATAAAATGCAACGATTTTTTGGTTTACGTGTGCATGTGAGTTTTGTTGAGGAAAAAAAAACATACGTTTTTTTCCAATTCTGTTTTTTTTTTTGGTAAGAAATTCGAGTAACAAAGGTAAATGAGGAAAAATAAAATTTTAAAGTGATATGAAAAATATACAGGTTAATATTTATAAAGTTACCATAATTTAATAAATATATTGATTGTCATGCACAATTCGATTTCATGCAAGATTTCAGATCGTTTTTACAGTAATTAAAAATCATTGGTATTAGGCAACTTTACCGTCATTGGTAAAAAATATCCCCCTGTCCTATATTTTCTTAAAGGCAGAAAAATCAGCCATTTTCATAAATATTAATTTTTTAACGTTAACAAAAAACCACAATAAATAAAAAATACTCCATATTTCTGCCTAGACCATAGTTTCTTGTCCTTTGATTCATGAAAAGCATAAAACTACCCGACTTCAAAAAAAAAAAACAAAGGTATAAAAAAAAAATCTTTTCATAAACATTTGTTACTCACATATCTATCTCTTTAACAAAACCTCACACACACACGCAACCCTTAACAAAAAATAATATCCTTGCACACGTTAGTCGCAACTCGCAGTGGCGGGCGACAGTGGCGCGACTGTGGCGCAACTATTCCGTCGCTTGTGATGTCGCAGTGCGTAGCTAGAGCGCGGCGCGTCGCTATTGTGGCGGGCCCGTAGGCGGCTGACCAGGTAACTGGCCCATGCCCTGCGGAAAGATAAAAAGGTGAGAAAATTGTTTCTGTGTAAAAAGGTGGTCTTCGTGAGTTTAATAAAAAAATATTTAAGGGAATTGCCAATAATAAAATTAAACTTTCAGTAATGGTATGGAAACTACACGTTGAGCTCCTTAAGTTTTGAGTTGAGCTGCACGATTACTGACACATGCGTGCACTGACTGGACAGGTCCTCTCAATCTGTGTGGTTGTTCCTCAAACGACCATTTCAGACACAAATCTACATGGTCTTCACATGATCTGACCAATATTATGTCTGGACTTTAAATTAAAAGAGACTGTGACCTCTGAGTTTGTTTCGGCCTTACCTTAGTAGTCAGATAGGAAACGCCGACCTCATCTAGTTTTAAAATATGATTGACGTGTAAAAGTGTTTGTACAAACCTATTTACAAAAATAAAATCATTTATCATATACATTCTTTTTTGAAATTTCAATCAAGACACATCAATTGACAAAATATTATAATTATAAATTAGGAAGGGGGGAGGGGGCTATATTATTAATTACTTCATCTATGAGAAAAATGACAAAACGTTATTATTTAATTTCATTATATTAATGGTTTTAAAGAAAGCCAGCAGTACCAGATAGACGAACGCTGGTATGATTTCGTACTGTCCCCTTCGGTTTATTTTGGACCCAGGAAAGCATGTTACAAGATCGTCCCCAAAAGATGAATGTCAGAAACATTGTGAACATTTTTATTGAAAGGGATACTGGGTATTTTGGCCCATCCCTGCGAAAATATAGGATGAGAAAAATGTATTATTATATGGCTAAAGAGGTGGCCTATGTGCGTTTTTTAAGGCTGTTGTAGCGGTATGAAACTGTACAAAATGAACTTGACTTCGAAGATCTGTTAAATTATACAGTTGGTACTAGTGGCGAACAGGGAAGGATTTCATAAAGGATCCGACGACCAGCAAAATAATTGCGTAACACTCACAATTAAAATCCATGAATTATTAATTTTTTACCATTTAACAATTTTCATAAAGATATTTGCGACAACGAGAAGATGATTTTTTCGAACATAAGAATAGTTTTGTCGTTTTGCCAAAATGAAAGGAATTGTAATTTCGAGTATATGCTGGATGTTAAACAACTTAGAATAGATAAAAATGTCCTGGCCCTGCAGTCTCAACAAATATAACGACAAAAATCGGTCGTTAAGTCTAATCGATGTCAAATTTCTTTAATAGATTTTCAACCTTATACTTTCGAAATAAAGTTGAAAATCTATTAAAGGAATTTGACAACGATACGACTTAGCGACCGATTTTTGTCGCCGTCTAATGTCGAGACTGCAGGGGCAGGCAGTGGACATTCCAAGTAAGCAGTACCTTAAGGAAAAGTTGATCACTTTTGAACTTTGTCTTGAAGCTTGTTATTTCTCAATTGATGTGTATTCAAAATCAAAAGTCATTTATTCAAATTAGGCTGAGAATCAGCACTGTTTGAACGTCAAAATTACGTAAGACAGTCCCCCAAAACGCCCGCCCTTCACCACTTCCTAGTGCTTTAGCTGGGGAGAAGAAGTGACGCAACAAACTCCCCAGCAACACAGCTGTCTATTCAGTTAGAAGAACTGGATTCTATACAACAGTAAGTAATTAACATTACGAAACAAAACAATAAATTAAATTATTTGCCATATATGAGCTAGCACACGCCAATTTTAATTACGTTGATGTCTCGTTATTTTTAACCCCCGACACAAAAAGAGGGGTGTTATAAGGTTGACCGCTGTGTGTGTGTGTGTGTGTCTGTCTGTGCCACCGTAACTCTTAAACGGTTGAACCGATTTGGATTCAGTTATTTTTATTTGGAAGCAGGTTTTCTAGCGGTGGTTCTTAGACATGTTTTTATCAAAATCGGTTCCACCGTTACAAAGGTCATCTGCTCTTTTCTATGTCGGGCGTTGTTTAATTTTTGATGTAGTATTTGCATTGTATAGTATGACAAGGGTTTTAATAGGTCGACTGTACTTACCGGCATGGGTTGATAATGCTGTAAGGGCGCGGGCAGCAGTTTGGGCGCTTCTTCCGCCTTCTCCTCCTCGCGGCGCTTCAAACACGCTGCTTTAGGGTTTAGGTTACGTTCTGCAATAAATAATTAGGGTTTTAAATACGTTTTTATGTTTAACTTAACATAACGAGCCCCAAGATACAGACTCACTGTCTAATTCTCATATCCCTGCCTAGTGTATTACCTCGATAATAAACTATTTCCATAACTTCACGTCTATATGACCCAAAGGCTTAGACAGAAGTGTACCTGTATCACACCCACATTTCGCCAGTTATGTTGAAGTCCCATTTAATAGGGGCGAGCCATAAACGGGGCACAAATCCAGACTCCGGGCTGCTTCTGAGAAATTCCAGATGGAAAAACCCAATAACACTTTGCTCGACCTGGGAATCGGACCCAGGAATCATGGTCAGCAGTAATGCTTTCGACCACTAAACCAACGCTGCAGTCAGTGAGTTTATTAGATACTTTAACAAAACATCACGCTTGTATCTGTCGAAGGTATCATAGGGAAGGGGCAAACCAATTACTATAAACCGGGCACAAGTCGAGACTTCGGGATGTTATTGCGAGTTTTCCAGGAGTTTCTCAGTAGCAAAAGTCGGTCCCTTCGTGGGCTTTGACAGTCGTTACGGACAGTTAGAAGCCCGAAAGTCTGACAGCCAGTCTTACCGCGTGGTATCGTGTTACCCAGTAACTGGGTTGTGGAGGTCAGATAGGCAGTCGCTCCATGTAAAATACTGATATTCAGTTGCATCCGGTTAGACTGGAAGCCGACCCAAACATAGTTGGGAAAACGGTAGGCAGATGCTGTGCCCGACAGGGTCCATAATGATGTCATAAAATTTTTAGTTACCACCTAAGAACACATTGTGGAATGCATGATTGAGTATTGAGTTTGGCTTATCGCTCTTGAGGAGGGTCATACACAACAGTAGTTATAAATACACTCATTTAAACTCACCTCTGAGTTGCTGCTCTAGGGTCATTATGACCTCGACGGCCATATTGAGTATGCCGAGCTTGGTCTGTGGCTTATCACTCTTGAGGTGGGTCATACACATCAGTAGTTACAAATACAGTCATTTACACTCACCTCTGACTTGCTGCTCTAAGGTCATTATGACCTCGACGGCCATATTGAATATGCCGAGCTTGGTCTGTGGCTTATCACTCATGAGGTGGGTTATGTCACAACAGTAGTTATAAATACACTCATTTACACTCACCTCTGACTTGCTGCTCTAGGGTCATTATGACCTTGACGGCCATATTGAGTATGCCGAGCTTGGTCTGTGGCTTATCGCTCTTGGGGAGGGTCATACACATCAGAAGTTATAAATACACTAATTTACACTCACCTCTGACTTGCTGCTCTAGGGTCATTATGACCTCGACGGCCATATTGAGTATGCCGAGCTTGGTCTGTGGCTTATCACTCTTGAGGTGGGTCATACACATCCTTCCCAGTTCTTTTAGAGCTTCGTTTATATCTCGTATTCTTATCCTGTGGACGGAGCCAGATTTTGGTTAAATAAAGTAGACAGATAACTTCCAAAATATTGGTTTAGAAACAGTGTGTTGGCTCTATGCAAATAAGTATAGGTGATACGTTAAATAAGACAAGTATTTCAATTTAGGATATATTTAACGTTTCTCATAGGTAGATTCTTGTTCGAAAAATCACAAATATTGTTATTTTTGCTGATTATACGTAATGTGCAAGGTAACATACTGTTTAAAAACCATTTTCATTACTGCATGTATAGTGCAACGCTTGCAATTCGAGTAGGTATCCCTTTTAATGCTTTTTCAAATTAAGTTTTACAGAAAGCATGTCATATAAAGGTAAATAGTTTATTTTTTTAATCCGAAACGATTACAATATGTGTGATAGCCAATTCGAAGTGCACACGATGTATTTTTTGTTCAAAATACTTCGTGTGCACTTCGAATTGGCACATCTGCTTCTCTCTTGAGAAGCAGATGTTTTGTGTTCTGATGCAAAAACAATTAGGACGTTATAAATAAAATAATGATAACATTGGGCCACAGTGTGTAAAATTCCTGAAATAAATTCGGTTAATTCACTATACAAAAAGCTACAGATTCTACTTTTAAAATCTTCATAAGCACTCATTTTTTTTGTAAATCATATTTTAATATTCAATAAATGAGTGAATCTAAAAACAGTATATCTATTAAGATACAGATACACACAGACATACACAGACAGACAGACATACAGACACGACGGACAGATTAATTTCTGTTACAGTCATTATCAGATTCGTAAAACGTTTAGAATTTGATTCAACAATTTTTTTGTTTGTGCTCAAGTGTCGTGAAAACAAACACACATTCAATATTTAAAATATTGTTCTCAACGGGAACACATTCAGATGAAGTCAAGGAAATTATTTGTTTATCAAATTGACTACCAATTTAAATTGTCCGTATATTCAAATCTTGTATGAAATGGTTATACCAAGGCAAATTAGCGTAGGGTGTTATTACTAAACAATTAATTCCCTGACTGTACGAAATTCCTTTTTGATTCCTAGTTCCACCCGCCACCGTTTAGGGGCGCTGTATATCTCTTGTATCTCTCTCTAAGGCTTATGTTGTATCTCCTAAGTCTATCTCCATCTCTGTCTTACCTCTCCCTCGCGTTGTTGGCCTGTCGCCTCTCTTTCTCGCGCATCGCCTTCGCCTGCGGGTCGGCCTCGTCGTCACCTTCGTCCGCTGACGAACAACTGGTGCCCAAACGTATGGGTTAAATTGTTGATCTTTATATTAGGTCGGGGAAAAAGTTGTTTCGTATTCTATATACAAATTCAAAACTAATGAGCTCGTGTCGAACCGAAATATCGAGCTATTTTGTATACCCAGACCTTTTCAAATGGGCCAAAACTGTTTTGTGGTTAACCCCTAACTCTTCAGCTATGTCGCCCACTTTTTCAAAAATGGCGTCGACTTTATCCGTAACAGGGCGACCAGAGCGAGCTGTATCTTTGACATCAAAATTCCCGGACTGAAAACGCTTGAACCAACTTTGTGCTAATCTGCGACACTGCGTTAAGTCCATAAACGTGACATTTTTTCACAGCTTCTGTCGCATTTTTCCCATTATTGTAATAAAACTTCAAAATGTATCGATTTCTTCGTTAGATTCACTCATTTTGGCGGACAGAAAAACAGTTGAAAAAAGGCGGGAACTCGTTTTTACTTTTTTAAATGTCTCTTATTTAATGGTATCAAAACCAGCCAGATACAAACAGTACAGCCAAAGAGATTTTACTACAACTTTATACCTATAAAATACGAAAAAACTTCCTCGACCTATTATATTCATAGGGATAGCTAGATCAAGATTTGGAAACGTTGAAAATGACAGCCATTTTAATTTGAGAGAGATACGTTGTAAAGGTTGGGGATAGTAATACCTTCATTGTTCAAGAAAACAATCCACAAAACAGTTTTTGGATGTTTTTGGCATAAATAATTGGATTGAATTTTATGGGGAAGGTATAATTTTAAATTGAAACGTCGAGAGAGGAATGTCACGCTTTAATTGGTCTGTAGCTACACATAAATACATCTACCATATTTAACTCTGAATTTTTACCACAATACGGTGATTTATAAAATAAATCAATATTGAAACTGCTTAATTTGAAGAACATTTCGTTATGTAAACTTCATGGAACTTGGGTGGATTAAAAAGTTAAAGAGAGTAAAGTAAGAAGAGAAAAGTACGATTTAGTCAGAGAATATCAGAATAGCAGCATTTTCAACGTCTCCAATCAATTTCTCTAAACCTTAAAATATTATCAAAAGAAATGTAACCTGCTATTGTTCCCGTCGACGAAGGCGGCGCGCGAGAGAGATCTGCCGACCCTGTTCTTACTGCTAGCGTGGTTATATCTATTGTGACGAATGCACTTGAGCTTCGTGTGATGTGTGTGAGAGAGATGTTGTGTTAATTTTGTGTTGGCTTTAATGTAATTAATTGCTGATTTCGATTGTTTTTTTTTTAAATTAAGAACTATGAAGGTTGCAAAAGCTCAAAGCAGACTCTTAGGTTAATAGCAATACTTATTTAAAGAACTTAATAAAACATTCTTAAATAGTTTTTTTTTTTTTTGGTCACTGTATATAAGTCAGCACTGTGTACATCTCTACTAAGGTACAGATTGAATTAAATTGTGTTGCAAATTAAAGTACAATAGTGTAAAAGTTTTCTTAAGGAAATCCGGTTCAAAAATTGCGCAAAAATCTGTGAAATGGTAAAATAATGCTGTTTTGTAGTATCTTCACACACGTGCCATCTAGTACAAGCACAATAAAAGCTCAAGTGCCTTCGTGACGTGTGCAAGCTGATGGCTCCCTATAACCTTGTATTAATAAGCGGATGGTTGAATGATTTGTTGATGATAGAGAGTGATGATAACCTACGGATTTAGATGTTTTGGCCCTGGAGCATATTTTTAGGGTTCCGTAGTCTACAAGGAACCCGTATAGGTAGTGTCGCATGTCCGTCCGTCCGTCTGTCCGCAGCTTAACTCAGAGACTCTTAGTACTAGAAAGCTGTAATTTAGCATGAATATACATATATTAGTTACGCCAACAAAGTAGTAAAATAAAATGTTTACAAAAAAAAATATTTTTAGGTTACCTCCTCTAATCGTAAAGTGGGGATGTTTTTCTTTCTCGTCTACCCCATGGTGTAGAGTGTCGTTGGATAGTTCTTTCAAAAATATCGCGGGTTTGTGAAAACAATTTTTTGGATTTAGGGATCACTTTGAGAAATATTAAGCTTTAAAATGCAAATTTTTGCTAGAGTCGAGTGTCCCCCCTCCCTGCCAGCTAAATGGTTGTTTTAGGATATGTGAAAAAATTCACGGCACGAAGTTAAAAGGAAAACTATCACAGCTAAGTAGGCTTTACAAGTTTACGAGTAATAGTCGACCAAGTTACATTTGCAGTTGGGATGTATTGGAGAACATTTTTTTCAACTATAACTTTAAGTTTGTTCTTGGAATAAATTCATCCCAACGACGGAAACCTTCATTGTATTTTTATTCGCGTTTGTTAACACATCAGCGATACTTTGTAATTTCGTATGAATATCAGAAAAGTTACTGAACGTAACATAATATTGAAAATCGTAAATCACTTTTTAATTTCATTTTGTTTTATCCTTCTTTTTCCCTGAGGCTAGCATAAACACCTTTGAACAAGCCAGAGAGATTTTCAGGTAAATTCTAAGTACGTTATTTTTAGGGTTCCGTACCCATAGGGTATACCGGGACGGGACCCTATTACTAAGACTCTGCTGTCCGTCCGTTTGTCTGTCCGTCTGTCACCAGGCTGTATCTCATGAACCGTGATAGTTAGACAGTTGCAATTTTCACAGATGATGTATTTCTGTTCCCGCTATAACAACAAATACTAATAAACAGAATAAAATAAATATTTAAGGGGGCTCCCATACAACAGACATGATTTTTTTGCCGTTTTTATAGATAATAGTACGGAACCCTTCGTGCGCGAGTCCGACTTGCACTTGGCCGATCTTTTATTTATTGTTATTTTATATCTCATTTTCGTTTTTCTTTTAAATCCTATAAGAAATACACATCCAATAGTTTCTTTAAGAAATCTATTTAATCCTAAAAAACTACAGCACAACTAAGTATGATATATTCAAGAAAATTCTGCAAAAAAAATAAAAGCTATTCCAATTTATAAAATTGTTTGTTCTACGACTTACCCCTTCCGCCTACCTAGGAGTACCACACAGAAATGAGCTTTATTCGGAAGACAATAAGGCTTACAATGGAGGACATTTTACACACTGTGACCCTGTTAGAATGAAGTGCAGCTGAAACTATAACACAGTGTTAGTAGTAAATTATGTACAGATCATATAAATACTGAGAGATTTGTTAATGTGATGGCGTCGACTGTTCTATAAACTCATTTTGCCAGCCTCAGCTTAAAATATAAGCCCATCGTAAACCCAGACTGCAGAGTTCTTAGCACGTGTATAATGTATATTTCTATATCTTACTTTCGCAATACTCGATACAACTGTATTTTTTTACTGTCCTTCGGGAATCATCGCATTTCCGAATACAAACGAATTCTAATTTCCATGTCCATCAATTATTAGATTTATCGTGTTTATTAATTTGAATTCAGAACTAAGTACTTTATTGTTGTTACGTCAATACAAAACAATAATAAAGTCCTTAGTTCTGAATTCAAATTCTTATGCACGATAAATCTAATAAATAATTGATGGACATGGAAATTAGCATTCGTTTGTATTCGGAAATGCGATGATTCCTGAGGGACATTACGAAAATAGTTGTACTGTACATAGGTTTTTGTTTTAGCTATATTTTTATGTACACGTTCAAGACTCAAGACACATTGCCATAAAAACATGACCAGTCATGAAAAGAGTCAAGTCAAGTCAAATCATTTATTTCAAATAGGCACATAAAAGGCACTTTTGAACATCAAAATTTACAAAAAAAATTGAATTGCTTCTAGTTGCCCCTTCCAGAGCTTAGCGACATATTTGTCTGGTCATAATTCGAGATGGGAATATTTTATCCACCATCCTTTGTCTCGATCTTGACGTGCTAGGGGTCGTGAAAGTCCAAATATTTCCGACCGTGAACCGTAAACAATGGACAAATGTCGGTAAAGTATACAAATAAATAAAACTGTTGTGCAAAGACGAAGATATAAGAAATGATAAAAGTGAAGGAAACCTCAGAAAATCATGGTGATGTTTACAATGGTGAGCTTAGCTTACTGTGTAATTATGTATTTATAGTTCGCGCAAAATTTTGTGAGCCCTCTGAACGTAGGCCCGAGAACGAAGCTGCGCATGGTACAGCTGAGTGAGAGTGAGAGAGTTCCCTCGGACACCTATATTATGCATACTGCGCAGCCACTCGCTGCAACTTCCGAGAGCTCATAAAGTTGTGCGCAAACTGTATAGAGAAAATACAAAGACAAATACAAGCACAAGAAAACAATGTTTACTTTTATTAAAGAAACATTTTTTGCAAGTGCCACTATATCTGTGTCTTACAAATATGAGAAGAAACCAGTTCCAAAAAGGATAAAATAAAGAAGAGAGAGAATCAAAAGTCCTTTATTTTCAGGTTTGAAAAACTGTTTTTCAGTATCATTTCTAATTATCTCTTTTGGAACTGATATTTTGGTAAAGTATTATTATAAATAATAAGAGATGTGTTGTCAATTCATATAGAAGCTTACCCCAATCATATGAAACTTAACGTTACTCTTAATTTTTGCATAATAGAGGGGAACGTGTGGAACACTACACTTTCATCATGTAAGGGACCATTCATGTATAACGTAAGCACCAAAGGGGGTGGGGGGTCTTTGCTTATTTTTCATGACATGGAGGACGGGGGAGGGGGGTCTGGATGGTGTTTACGTCAGGAATTTCAGAAAAAAATAATTAATACCGTTTTAAATGGGCATTAATAGTCTATAAATTCATTATCTCTAGACGCATGAATAGCAATGAAGAAAACTGAACAGATTTAAAAAATATACCAATCATTACAGAAGCTTAGAGAGGGGGGGGGGGTAAGAGCTTTGCTTAATTTTGCTTACAAGGGGGAGGGGGGTTCAAAATGACTAAATTCTGCTTAGGTCATACTTGAATGCCCCCTAAACCAAAAACATGAAGGGGTATTAGAGTACCCTAGAAAGGCAACCTCCCATATGAGCCGACAACAAGCACCCTGCAGGCCGCTTGGCGCACCTCTCTCTAACATTGTTGGCCTGGCGCCTCTCTCTCTCGCGCGCCGCCTTGGTGTCGGGGTCGAGGTCGTCCTCGTCCGCGGACGAGCAGCTCGGCATGGCGGGGTTGCTGGAGCTTAGGGAGCAATCACTTATTATGACAATTAAAACTGGGATATGGGGTTCGGGTCGAGTCGATGAACTTGAACACCGCATTCTCAAAAGACACTTTGAGAGGTAAGTGGATTAACAGGAAACGCGGTCACGTGGGTGTTGGCGTTCATTCCATACTGACGTACAGTACTATTTTCTTAATATCCCTCGGGAATCATCGCATTTCCGAATACAAACGAATGCTAATTTCCATGTCCATCAATTATTAGATTTATCGTGTATAATAATTTGAATTCAGAACTAAGTACTTTATTGTTTTGTTACGTCAAAACCAACATAAACAAATATGTGGACTAGTATCATTAACCAGGGAAAAAACAGAGGAATACGTTACTATGAAAAGAACGCCAACAGCCACGTGACCGCGTTCCCTCTTAAGGACGAGCGCCAGGTTGCCCGCGAAATTCAAATTTTCTTACGTTTTTTGATATTTGCAGGTCAGTGTCAGGTTGTATTAACAAAATATGATTCGCGACCGTAACAAGTATATATTTACACAATTATAATCATTAAAATCAATACAACCCTCTAAGTTCATATAATCCCATTGAATGGCTATTTCATGAAATAGTCATTCAATAGGATCATTTTCATTTGAGAAAATATTTTATAACAAAATTGTACTGTACTAAGATTTTTTCTGTATGGGTTTAGGAAATATCTCTCCCAATTATTTAATAGTTTTATTTTCAGGGGAAAATTTTGAACTTTGAAGTGCAAAAGTGGCTTAACCATAGTTATGATTTCAATGAAAAAACTGAACAGAACATAATTATTTTGGGCTATATCAATGAAATATATGTGAAGAAGCCCGAAAGTCTGACAACCATTCTGGGTATCGTATTACCCAGTAACTGGGTTGTGGAGGTCAGATAGGCAGTCGCTCCATGTAAAATACTGGTATTCAGCTGCATCCGGTTAGACTGGAAGCCAACCCCAACATAGTTGGGAAGAGGCTAGGCAGATGCTAAGATGATGATCAATGAAATGTAACATCAAAATGCGTCTCGATTTATTTAAAGGTTTGTAAGTCCAATTATTTTCCTTTTAAAGTCGACTACAGTTAAGCCACTTTCGCCCTTATCTCCTCAAAAGTATACACAAATAAAGCAGTTAATACAATAGCAATAAGACTCACTATCGCCTGGAGCGCTTGGAGTTGGGCGGCTTGTTGGCGAGGGCGTCTGCAGAGCCTGAGGAGGACGGCTTTGATTCCACGCCTGAGTCCGGAGGCTCTTTGCGTTTCTCTGAAAAGGGAGACATGGTCTTTAGCATAATGATTAATTATGAGAAGCCGTATGGATTTACGGGACTAAGGTAAGATTTGGAATACGAATAATAGTAGATTGTTATACAAGGGGCTAAAATGACTCATTATATACGAGGTAGTTTTTAGAGTAAATAGAAACCGAGTTATAATGGGTTTTTAGCGCCGTGTGTTACACTCTACTTTCACTACGATTGTGAGAAAATAGAATAATCCAATACAATATTAAATAGTTCACTTTTTTTTTTAATTTCTTCTGTAGCCGCAACGCAATGCACGCATTCTACCGAAGAGATTGCCGCTTTTAGTAACATTTTCAAAAATAAAATGTTCTTATTTTTTTATGAAACAGTAATAAGTCGAGTCTTTATCCATGAGTATTCTACATATGAATAAAGACTTTTCCGTTTTTGTAGGCTCATTGGTAACAGACAAAAATTAAAACATAACTTTTTCCCCTAGAGCAGGGGTTGGCAACCTGCGGGTCGCGAGCTACATGCTGCTCTTTGGATGTGAAGCTGCGGCTCTTCAGTTCCATACGCAAATATTATTTATTTTAATTATATCTTTAATTGTTTTATCAAAAAACTTTATTTATGCAAGTACTATTTATTGTAGGCAAGAATTTAATTTCTGGCTCTTTAAAAACTTAAAAATTTCCTAAATTGTAATTTTTTACTCTTCCGACTCAAAAGGTTGCCGACTCCTGCCCTAGAGGAAAATATTCTATTTTATCCTCGCTCTGGTACGCTACAATGGTGGACTTTTTGAACAAGAGGAATAAAAAGTGTTTCAAGTCGATGAAGTTATTTAGCAAGGGAAAAATAATATCAGTCTGTTAGTATCCCGTAAGTAAATGCCTCTTGTCATGCAGGAGGTACGATGCTCACTACGTTTGCTCGTTCTGCGATGACGATTTCAAAATTAAATCAAATCTTTATTGCTGAACGCAGTACATATAAATACATTGCATACATTTCATGACTCGGACGTTGCTTTTCACACCGCAAGCCAATGGTATCTTAAAAAAGGTCAGATTCATGCTTGCCAGGTTTCGAACCTGCAGCCTCCTGTGGTTTCGGAAACCTACAAGCACACATACAATTAGTAACAAATCTTTTTAAGGACTGATATAAATACTTTTAGTAGACTGGTCCAACTAAAGGAATTTCAGTAAATATCGCTATCAAAGGACCGACATTGTACCTTTAAAATTAACGATATTGTATACAGGATGACGATTTAGCGGTGAAAAAAAAAAACAACAATAGACAGATTATTTTGATACTTGTATGAAATTTTCATTTCTTTTTCAATTCGGGGATGAGTTTCATAGCGAAAGTTGTTTAGAATGACGTGTAGAATTATCCCCTTGACGGATGCAGGTAACTAAATCGGCACCCTGTATGTGCTTTACAAAGTATAGGTACATATTCTAATCTTTTTGTCTGGTCTTCACAATTTTATTAAGCTAGTCTTCTCTGGGGTAAAGAAGTAAATATGAATAGAAGCGTGTGTACTGACTGGTACTGTGCAGGCCGTGTCGCTCCACCTTGACGGGCTCGGCGTGCAGCGCGGCCAGCGGGCCGGCGCCGCTGAGGCGCGCCACTGCGGACAACGGGCAATCGTGAAAACATAAACCATTTATTTAACACTTTTTGAACACCTTGCCTTGCCTGTCTTTTTTCACTTTTAACGTCCAAAAGTGTCTTTAACGAGAATAAACAAACAATGAACGAAAATTATTGGCACACAGATAGTGTACAACCGGGATTAACACAAAGGATATGTACTTTTTATACCCGCAATACGTTCCAGTGGTATAATTTCCAATCTCCACGCGGGCGAAGCTAGTGTATCAGATTTACGGCCCTGTACAGTCGGTGGACTGAGATAAGTATCTACTTTATCCAGTGAACTACTAAGTGAGGGCCTGTTCACACATACCACAACCACACCACATCACATCACAGCGACAAAATTTGGGCAAGCAGTGGGTACATGTGAATAATGTCGCTGCAACTTTTTCCATCTGCGTTGTTGCCAGTAGTTGCAACGTGGTTACGTTGTGGCTAATATTTGCAAACAGATCAACTCCGATTGTGGCAGTATCGTCGCATTGTCGTTGCGTTGTGACTGCGACGTGGCCTTGAGGTGGTCGGTATCGCCCACACAGTTGATTTAACGGCCAAATGTGGTCCGTGTGAAACTATTCATAACATCACGCCTGTATTCCCCGAAGGGTTAGGCAGAGGTTCACCTATATCATGCCCACATTTCGCCATTTATGTTTAAGTCCTATGAAATAGGGGGTGAGCCTATTGCCACCAACCGGGCACAAATCCAAACTTCGGGCTGCTACTAAGAAATTCCAGATGGAAAAACCCAATAACACTTCAACAAGCAACTACAAACAAACAAACTATTCATTTTCATACAAATTAGCGCCCGTCTACGTAGTGTCGTTGTGTGGTTGTGGTGTGGTAGTGGTGTGATTGTGGTGTGGTAGTGGTGTGGTTGTGGTACGTGTGATCGAGCCCTAAGATAGAATCATATCTCGTTCCCCCGACTGTACGGTTCCCAAGTGGATAGTGTTCTCTTAACTCAGTAGTAGCCATAATTCCATGCTGAACAAGAAGATATTATAAAACCAACCGGGCGGCGCGTGGTGCGGCAGGTGCACGTCCTGCGGGTACAGTTCGGGCGCCTCCGCGTGGTTGCGCAGCACGTTGATGGCGTCGTCCAGGCGCTCCTCCATGCGCGCGCCCTGCACACACTTACCGTTAGCAAATATATCTTTAAAACATCCCTATGAAAGACTAATGCCTGTTTTCATTAACACTTGGCGACACCTGAATGCGGACCTAAGAAAACGGCACTATTGGATTTTGCGTTGAAAATTCAATAGTGCGCTGTTCTTAGGCATTTTAATACATTTACGTGTCGTGTTGTTACTGAAAACGGGTATTAGTATAGCAAGCTTTAAGAAACCAGTGGTTGTCATAGAAAGTTGCAATCATTGGAACTAATTAAGGGATTAAAAAATATACGCCATTAAATTTAGAAAAAACATCAATGGTAGACATTTTTAGAACGATTTATACTTTTAGACAAATAATTTCTGTAAACATTTAATTAGGATGTAATATAAAATTAGGAACAAAAGGATCACATACAAACGCAAATAAAGGAACATACAGCATAAAACCATGCCACATAAACTTCTATAATACATACATACATTTTTACAATATAATATCTAGAATTATTGTCATCATTTATATTCATTCACAAAAGATAAATAAACTCCCTCTACGAGTGATTGGCTACAGATAGTACATTGCGTCTTGGTAAGCTTTTGACTTATAAAAATAAAAATAAATAGTTAATAATGCTTAGGTATTTATTTTAGCAACATTTAATTTAAATGATAATAAATCTTGTTTTCAAATAAATAGACAATAAAACTAAATATTATGGATATAGAAAAAAAAACTGGAGCTTAAATGCTGTAAATATTAAATTTAAAAGGTTAAATGCGATGTACAGTCAAGCTACACGAAACTGTCAAATTTCTCCAAACGATTTTAACCCTAAAAATGTTGATAGTTAATAAGTTCAAAATTGAATGAGAAAATCTGACAGTTTGCGGTAACTTGATGTGCTGGCGACTATACAATTTGTGTAAGCAGTTTTGAACATTCCGGTTCAGGACTATTTTTACTAAATCCCCTGGTAAAACTTAAACTCATCAAAAGTGAGTTAATAAACTCACAAATCCCTTATCACCAACATTTTATTTTTTGTGTCTCCCGTTCGAGCACTATCTCAATAGATGGTTAGCGATGTTGTAATCGACGATGGGTTCCTTTCAACATCATACCCACAGCATATAACCCCACACAAAGACACGTCATACTCACGCAGTCGGAGTGATCCCTCAGGAACACCATCGCCTCGTCGAGCTGACGCTGCTCGGCCGGCGCGCCCTAACCAAGCGCACGTTACAGCGAGCAGCGGGACGCGCATAGACGTAAGGGGCAGGGGGAATTTGTTTGTGGGGTGGAAAGTTGTTGTTTGTGGAGTGGAAAGTTGTTGTTTATGGGGTGGAAAGTCGCGATTATAGGGTGGAAAGTTGTTTTTTTATTGTAAGAAAAGGCGCGTTTTACGGTACGACATTGGAAGACGCGGTTTCTGACATGGAAAGACGGTATTTATGGTACGGAAAGTCGTGATTTAACCGGAAATAGTTTATAGTAAACTGATTGGAATGGAAAGATACTGTTTAAAGTACAAATATTTGGTTAACATGACGGAAAAGTTTGTCAGTAAAAATACCGATAGGTTTGTATATCTACAAACATTTTAGTAAATAAAAAAAAAATAAGATGATCGCTCAGAAATATTCCTGAATCAAGTACTTAATTAATATCATGTTTTTTTTTTTTACAAACCGTATTGCATTGATGTCTCTAAAAGTTAAAAAACTATTCATTCATCAGCCAATGGACAAAGATCTACCAATGCAACTATTTTTTTAAATAAAAACTACCAAACTACACATCACTAGTACTAAAAACATAAAGAAAGGTCTATGGCACGAGTCCTCACTTCTCGCTGACTATTAAACACAACATAAAACACAAAAAAAAAATGTACACAGAAAATGTAATACGAACTTATGTTAATTATTCATTATTTAATTTTATTCGGCTGGCAACAGATTTTGCTTTTTTTTTGAGCTGGCAACCCCTGTTGTTGAGACTCTAAAGCCTTATTTATAATTTACCAAATCGCACTGGACCCGATTGATGGAGCACGGCCCACTCCCTCTCACGAGAGGAGGCCTGTGTCCCAGCAACGGGAACATTGTAGACTGATTATGTATGTATGTATGTATTTATAAATTAAACTGCTTTTAAATATTTTAATGTAATATATTCACATATATTCACATTTTCCATAAAGTTCCTATTACATTTCGAAAAAATATTAATTCAGAAAACAAAAATAAAAGTAAATCCAAAGCATAAATTATTCCTTGAAAAAAAAAACGAGAAAATATCAAAATTATTGGGAAAATCGTAAAATTAGTTACATCCATGCGAAAAGGGGGACATGCTTAGAAAATATTTTCATAATAATATGGACTATCGTCAATTAAAACAAAAATACTAATTTTCAACATTTGCTTCGAAAGCTTACAGACATTCCAATGGACCCAATCTGCAATAGCGATCTAGTTCTCAATATAATATTAAAAAGAAATAAAGATTTACTTAAGTAACAATGAAACCAAACCAATCTACACTTGAGTCGATCCACCCTGTTCTCTTCGATTTGAAACAAGATAATTCAACGAGTTTAATTAACAATAACCTAATATATTGTGTACTAAAACCTTCTTGAATGTATGTTGGTTACGTTAGTGAAGAAATGGTCAAAACTTATTCATTCGTTTTTGAGAAAATCGCGAACTTAAAAACATACGAGTCGAATAAAGAACTTCCTTTTTTCAACTCGGTTAAAAAATCAAGTTCAATGATGAATAAATATTTTTATGCATCATTAAACTTTTATATATTTTTTTCTTTTAGTTAATTATGATCTTGTTCTGTGGTGAATGCTGTGTATACCTATAATAGGCATACATACTAGTACTTTTATTATGTTATTGTTCTGTTTTATTCATTTGTAAAATAGAATAAATAAATAAACGAACAGTAATAAACAAAATTAAACTTTTGTTAACTTCACTAACAAAAAAAAGTCACGCATTTTTTCCAAACAAAAGCGAGTGACGAGAACATTGAAGAATCGAGTCGATGTTGTCAAGAATATTGCTTTTATAAAAGTATAGGGTATGTGTAAATAAACTTTATCTTACCTACCTTCATACAATATAAAATAATTATAATATACATAAAGAGATACAGTCTCAAATAGAGAGCATAGGGTGGGTCAATTGTTTTGCACGCAAGTGTAGTTTAGATTCAAGTTCTTGAACAGAATCCGTTGATAACGACACGATGACTTTAACTACACAATTTTGATTGTATAGTCTGTTCCAAAAGTATCTGATGAAAGAGTAAACAAACCCTGTTCAGGTTAAATTCTTACGCAATCACTCGCTAACACACACAACGATAGCCTGGCCGATACCGCTGTACTGCGCGTTAGGTACGCGCGGTGAGGCGGGGGGCGGGGGGCCGTGAGCTTTGACGAATGAGCGGCCTACACTGCCCGCCCGTACCTAAGGCGCAGTACAGCGATATCGGTCAAGCTATAACACATTCATTTGTATTTAGAGGGCTTCAACTTTTTCCAATAATGAGGGCTATCGCGCTTGAGTTTGCCGCTAGAGGCGCTAGTGTAGAGTAAGGTCTCTAGATGTCAAAATATGTACTGAACGTTCACTGTTTGGGGGATTTTTTATCACGGATTTTAACGAATGATTCATAATAGCCGTAATAGTTGCATTCTTGATTAATTATGGCTTAAGATTTTAAGTAAAAAGTTAGGATCTAATTTTGTAGTACTTGAAGGAAGAATAAGATTTGTCTGCTTCATGCTTGCCAATTTTAGGAACATTTTATTCTAAATATTCATTTGAAGTTTTAAAATGTAATAAAATAAACTTACTATGAATATAAGGGTACTTAAACATATCCAAAACATCAAATAAAAGTACTGCAACAGGATCTTACTCAACAGTGGCGCCAACTGGTGAGCACAAAAACGATAGCCCCCATTATTGCTTCAATAACATTATTAAATTGTAATTGGACTAAAACTACCCTCATTCGTAAAACAAAAAACATCTTTAAGGTGATTTAAAATTAGAATTTCGGGTTCGGGTATTCAAATAGTCAAATCAAAGCACTCAATTTGTAATCGTGGCACTACAAATTGGCATCCACAAACACATTGTCAGAACCACTTGTTTACACTTTTATCAGATATTTTTGGAACAGACATTAAAGGTACTAATGATTTAGCAAATAAGGTTCACATTGCAATGTCTATAAGCTCCATAACTAAGATAAAATACTTGTCGTACTTCCTTCAACTCCATCGTTTTCACGGGGCTAGTGTAAAATGCTGGCTAAACATCGTGGCAAGCAAATGTATCAAATTAGTTGGGATTTATGGATATTGTATTTACATGTGGGGTGAATGTTGTGGTGGTAATGTGAATATGGTATTTTTACTACAATTTAAAGATTTTTCTATAATCCCAGCTTACGTTTATGGGCATCAATTAATATTCTAAATACTACACCCACGATACATGAGCTACCCTAATTGGTGAATAGTCTAAAACACTATCATTTCTACTGATTAGGTGCTCAAGTCTACTTTCATCTGCAGAGTCAAATTAAATTAGCTAGCGAAACTCCGCAGACATGATGAGTATCGATAGCTAAACTGGATAAAATCAAAATTAAAAAGATTTGATGTGTTTTTTGTAGGGGTCGATAGCCGCTAGTAGTGTTGTTACTTGATGTATGAGTTGAGAAAATATGTTTTATCGTGTTTAGATATCGATATTAATCATAATCACACTTTAGAAGTACACAAAAAAAAAAACAGATTTCTTAAACGGTTATTCCAAGTGAATACATAATATACAAATTGCCAATAGAACCAGCAAAAAAGAAACAGTTTTTTTTTTTTTTCAGTTTATATACCGATACTCATCACGTCTGCGGAGTTTCGCTAGTTAATTTAATTTGACCCTGTATAGCTTCGATTATTTCATTTAAGACCATGAGATCTTAAGTGCTGTGGATAATTATTTAAAGATTTTATTAAATCTTTGAAATTCAGATGATATTAAGCTTTTAAAACCTTCTTTCGAGTGATGTCTTTCAGTTGTTATTTTCAGAATGCTCTACCACTAAATTATACAAGGTGGCAGGCACATCGACGCGCAAACTGTAACCATGAATTCTGCATAAGATTCTAGACCCTCTAGCGTAGAAATTTTTCGTCTATTATCAAAAATAATCTACTGTTTCATAGAAAAGTGCAACACCTACCTACGGCGTCAAAATGTACGTAACAGCATTTTTTTTTAATAACTCACTTCAAATTTCAGCGCCGGAGCGTTCAGAATTATATACTGAATCCTTGGTTAGAGTATGCGCGTCAATGTCCCTGCCACCCTGTATAGACTAAGAGTGTCACACAGAAAACTTTCTAATATATTTTTTTTACCAAATAACTTTTTTGTCCAATAACATAACACACTGAATGAGTAGTAATGTAAATCTGCCACAGTCACAGTTCCCACCACAAGGCACACTCACCATGTTGTTGGGCTGGAACACGGCCAGCGGCGCGTGGTGGCCGTTGGGCAGCGGCGCGTGCGGCGCGGGCGCGGGCGGCGACACGCCCGACGACACCCAGTTGGACTGCTGCTACAGTGGGGGGGACTGCTCATTAGTTCATGTGCTTCAAGAACCCTAATTCCCTGTTAGTAATCATACGCAAAGTGACTCAGCAGAGCAGTCTGCTAAGTGTTAGGTTTAAGGAGTAGAGGAGTAGGAGGTAGGTAAGAGGAGTTAGTGGTAGGGGTTGTGTATTTTATGGTGTACATAATAAAGACTATTCTATTCTATTCTATAAGACTCCAGTCGACGCATTACAAGTTTGCAGTATGATATTATTCGTGACAATGAGGATCTAGTTCTGCATCTATAAGAAGATGCTCCCTTAGTAGTCTTTTACATCCCCATGGATTGAAAAAGCACGTTCAGTCTGAGCAGTTCACTACTGGACAAGGGCTTTCCAATTGCATTTAACTCCATCCTCGGCTACTCTCATCCATCTGCTACCAACCTCATTGGGAAGACGACGGTCTTCCATGTAACCTCAGGCCGTCCTCACGTATCCTTACACTACTAAAGATAGATGAGAATGGTGAATTTGTCCGTCAGTCTTGATCCATTCACCCAACCTTGGATCTTTGGTCGACCACGTGGGCCTGGTGAAGTTTGGTGCTGTGGAGGTATGAGGAACAAGGTGGAAAGTTTCTCATCCTCCGTAGAAAAGGGAAGATCCTCAGACAGATGTTGTGTCTAGTGGGCTACTGCCCGACGGTTAATATTCGGACGTTTTAAATATGTATAATTAAACTAGTCGCGCGGATAACTTTGCTTCCGCGATGTAGGATTAGTGTGACGTCAGGTTTTTGATGCGTAGTTCGCATGCAGCGTTGTAGATGGCACCACAGTGTATATGTCTGCCTACCTGCGCATTGTGGTGGTGGTGCTTGAGCGGCGGGTAGTGGCGCGCGTGCAGCGGTGGCGGCGAGTGCACCGGCGTGGAGGGCGACGAGCCGTACGACGACAGGCTGCCGGCTTCTGCCGCGACCACGCCCGGCGTGCTGGCTGAACCGCCGTACATCTATTGGGGAGAGGAATTTGAAAATGGGAGGAGCCAGTTAGCAGCTGTGTTAAAGAGTTTTGATGACTGACTCAAGCAAGATACATGACTGCTTGCCTTTTCAATATGGCTTAGCTGTTCCTTGTGTTAAGCTCGAAAGATGTATCACAAATTTACTGCTGAATTCTTAAACGCAACTCAGTTTCAAGTTGTTTAACATAAATCTTTTTCTGATACTGCCAAGATGTATTGGAATAGAAAGACCGTCTTTAAGTTACGTTTAGGAATTCGGATTTAAGTCAGCTGTTTCATAAATAATTGTACAAATTTTTGACGGAATTTTCAATGTTGAAAGTCAGATACAAGCGTTTTTAGACTGATTCTTAATTTTAACTGAAGATACCAACTGTTCTTATAGCTAGTTCTTTGAATTAAGCAGAGATCTAGAAAATATTGAATCTAAAAAGCTAACTTTAGCTCCCAAGGATTCCTCCACACTTTTTCACACGAAAATACCAGGATACCTTCTAGAATTAATGACTTCAAGGAGAGCAGTACACTTACAGGTTGTAACGGTGGCTTAGCGACGAGCATGGGGTCTGTGGGCGAGTGGTGCGGCGCCGCGGCCCTGAACGAGGACATCGGCGGCAAGGGGAGCTCCGCCCCGCCGCCCCCCGCCTCGCCCACCGGAGCGCCCGCTATACCTGGAACATTGGGAAGGGAGGTTAGATGTGGTAAAAGAGACTGCATGGATGTCGCTACAGCTAAGCTCTGGTTTCTACCTCGGGCCTGGACATGGCCTCGGGCTAACCTCGGGCTTAGTTTGAGCAATCTGGTGTTAAATCGCAATAAAAACAACATGAAAGGTAACAGATAAAGCTTGCACAAAACGGGAGTTGGTACAATAGAAATTTGGCTTATCATTAGTCTTTTGGGTTTCAGCAACGAGCATCATCTGCGTTGCTAATTCTTAATAGGCTCTGTTTCCCGTTGATCATCCTATCACTAAACGCAACTTTCTGATAGTCATAAACAGCGGGTGTGTGACTTCCGAGTTGCTGACTTTCATCTATTCTGGGTATTCTTTAGGGATCATTCAAGTATTACGTAAGCACCAAAGGGGGTGGTGGGGGGGGTCTTTGCTTTGCTTATTTTTGATGGGGGACGGGGGGTCTGGATGGTGATTACGTAAGCAATATTTAGAAAAAAAACATGTCGTTTATATGTTAAGAATATAATATTGAAATACGATGATAATAATTTGCTTGATTAAATATTAAATGGGCATTAAATTCCTTTATAGTCTATAAATTCCTTATTTCTAGACTCATGAATAATAAAGAACCCAGAACAGATTTTTAAAAAATACCAACGTTTACGTAAGCATAGGAGAGCCTTGCTTACTTATGTTGACAAGGGGGAGGAGGGAGTTAAAAATTACTAAAATTCTGCTTACGTAATACTTGAATGACCCCTTAGCTGATAAGTTCGTTATCTAAATCTTCTTTATTAGAGTTTCATTAGCAAGCAGGTGCATTGACGTTTGATACACAGTTTGCTGGGTGCAGCCTAGATCTCGTTCGGAAATTGTTGATATCCCAGTGGACTAAGTCAGTCTACTGCAAGGAGTATGGGGTCTTACCTGGCGATGTAGCATAGGGGTCGTGCTGGTAGGCCGGCGGCGGCTGGTAGTAGGGCGCGCCCCACTCCCCGCCGGCGTAGTACGCCTCTTGGTAGGGGGCGCCGGCGCCTGCGCCCTTAGGGGACGCGTATCGCGATGGGGAATCGTGCCCGAATTCATCGCTGCCGTACTGTGGAAGAGAAAAGATGGAGATTAGTTTTTGATGGTCAGATCAGTTCTTTACAAGAATAGGTTTAAGACTACTATGCAATAATGCACACATGGTCTAAATAAGTTCATCAGGCAGTCGCTCCATGTAAAATACTAGTATTCAGCTGCATCTGGTAAGACTGGAAGCCGACCCCAACATATTTGGGAAAGGCTCGGCAGATGATGGAGTGAGTAAGTTCACACAAAAAGGCAAATAACCCTATTCACGTCCTTGTTTGGCCACTGAGCCCAGGTGATCCAGAAATTTAGAGGTCTTGACCCTGATATGGACTCTAAAAGGGTCAATTTTCGTCAAATTTATTTAAGTTGTTATTTCTGCAAGTTTTACGATATGGTTAGCAAGGCAGCCAAGTACTAGATCGTTGGTATTTATAACATATATATTACACACATATACATACATATATATATATTTATATTATTTTTAACATTTACTCGTAAATAAAAATATTTAATCGTAATAAGTACTGCAAATAGAAAATAATTGACAAAATGAAATTTTGTATGTGTAAATACCAAAATAACTGTCAAAAAATAGCATAAAAACTTATAAATACCAACGATCTAGTACTCGGCTGAAAAAAAAATAGTAATTTCATTTATATTTAATAAAATAATCAAGAAAAGCCACAAAAAATGCGACGTTGTCAGCCCGAACGGGATGAACGTTCTTAAGCACATTTGGGCCTTGCGGTTCATTAGTATAAAATAATAAACGGCAGTCAATCCAGTCTGTTCTGCAAAAATCTCACCGTCAAACCTTAGGTGAAGATTGACAATAGTGCATAGAACATCATTATTATACTGGCAATAGTGTCAATCACTAGCATCAAATGAAATGACAGCTCACTTCAAACTTGCTTCACCTAAGTTTTAACGGTGAGATTTTAAGAATAAACCGGCAGGATATCACCTGGGATTTATTAATAAATTCCATTTTGGACATATTTCCTTATGAAACATGGAACAATCAACAAGTCATTCGCAATACAACCTGTAACTTTAAACGTGTAAGTGATGCAGTTTAAATATTTATTTAATTTACATTTGACAGCTTGAAAGGTAGACATAAATCAGAATTTCAAACTAAATCTACAGGAACATTTATGAGTAGCTGTGGCTCCTGACATGCAGAGTCTGCGATTCACGAAAAACATACAGTTTTATTGACATTTTTAGAACGTATTATGGATAGCTAAGCACAGTGCGAGTTAGATTGGACAATTACTAACTACTGTTTAGGTAGTAATTGTGCAATCTAGGAAAATGATTCTTTACTAGCTTTTGCCCGCGGCTTCGCTCGCGTTAATTTAGACAGACTATCAATTCGGGTTATAATTCAATCATGATTCGAAAGACACGTGGCGCCATCTATTATCATAAGAACGTTATTGTTATTTGTCTCGGGAACAGTACTTTTTTGCGGGATGAAAGGTACCCTATGTTTGTTTCTGTACACCTGACAACGTATATGCAAAATTTCAGGATGATCGGTTCAGTGATTTAGGCGTGAAAAGGTAACAAACAAACAAACAAACTTACTGTCGCATTTATAATATTAGTTAGGAAGTTAGGATTAGGATTTCTTTCTTTTTTTACTGCAGATCGTAGTATAGTCTGATACATAAGACCTAGTTCACTTACATCCACATCAACACATGGTTGATTTTCCTTCTCAAATACTACAGGTCTGTTGCTAAATATCTACAGTACTTATTAGGATTGAGCCCCCGAGGCCACCTCACTATTGTTCACTTTGCTTTTAGTACAACAGCAGTTAGTCACCGACCGCGGCTCGAAATAATTCACTGATTATACTGACTAATAACACTCATTGGAACCGATCTATATTCGGAATTTTGTGTTTGTTATTAAGTAAATATTTAGAGGTATTTATTATTCACTTCGGTTTCTAAAATTAAAGCCTTTTATTGAAATTATTCGGAGAATGGGCATAGCACTAGCTTTTGTAAGCCAGATTAGACCAAATCAGTAAAAATGTTGTCAAATTTTATGTACAGTACAACTATGTTCTTAATGTCCTTCGGCAAAATTCGTGTTTCGTCAGTCGTCGGACTTCTATGTTGTTTGGGATCGCCGCAACACGTTTCCTTCTTCCACTCTCCCTGTCAACCGTCACGCTATCATTCACTCCCTTCTCTTTCATAATATGAATGATATTATCATTCCTCACACAATGCATCAGCGTTTCCTCTCTTCCCATCACATGCCCATACTAAGCTATTTCCTTTCAACTTGTAGCTACATCTACAACGCCACATGCGAGCTACGCGTCAGACTGACGTCACGCAAAATCCTGCATCGCGCAATCAGAGTTTACCGCGCAACTAGCATATATACAACATCCCGACATCAATCGTTGGGCAGTTGCCCACCAGACACAACACCCGTCTGGTCGGAGGATCCTCCCTTTTCTATAGAGTATGAGTGAGCTTTACACCCTGTTCCTCATACCTCTATACTGGTGACCCCGAACATGAACGTCAGCGCAGCCTTCGTGCAAGTACATCAGCGTGACGTCATCATCACTTCCTTCAAGCTTTCGAGCGGCGAGTCACACAGCCAGCCAGCACCCACGGCTTCAACGGGTATCCTGACCACCAGCATGCCGCGACCGCGCATACCTGGTCATCACCCTCAGCCTCATCAGCAACCATGGCACAGCACACTGCACTCTCGGCCGGTCCACAAGCAGAGCCTTCAAACCCTCTCCTGGTCGACGCCAGCAGTCAGCCTCAACCCGGCGCTGTACCACATCCGACGCACTGGAGCATAACGCAGCGCCACCCCGACTCACTGGGGAATCTTCGCAGACAGTTCCGACTCACCGCGAACTATGCGACACCCGGTTCCGACTCACTGGAACCTCACCTCTGGCCCTGGCAAGCATCGCAAGATACACGACTCAGCCCACTATCGACCTCCGGTCTCCGGGGGGGAGTGATGTAGCGACATCTACAACGCCACATGCGAGCTACGCGTCAGACTGACGTCACGCAAAAGCCTGCATCGCGCAATCAGAGTTTACCGCGCAACTAGCATATATACAACATCCCGACATCAATCGTTGGGCAGTTGCCTACCAGACACAACACCCGTCTGGTCGGAGGATCCTCCCTTTTCTATAGAGTATGAGTGAGCTTTACACCCTGTTCCTCATACCTCTATAAACTTTTCTGTCATTGGCGCCACTTCCAAACTTCCCCGTATGTAGGATGGCAGCGACATCGACGCACTACTAGTTACCATGGATTCAGTACATGATTCTGGACCCCCTTGCATTGAAATTTACGTGACGATGGACATGGAAATTAGCATACGTTTGTATTCGAAAATGCGATGATTCCCGAGAGAAATTAAGAAAATAGTTGTACTGTACCAAATTCACCACTTTCAACAAACAAAAAAAAAAGGTACTTTTCAACCACCTGGCAAGAGACCAGTCTATCTAAGTGTAGCCACATACCATTTCAGTCAGCGCAACAATAAGTCGCAAGTGTGCGCCATATCTGTGAATTGCGACACGAGAAAGCTTTGTGATTGCGGTTATTGTTCAGTTGTACGTTTGTGGCAAGTGAACAACTCATTTGTTTTAGAGAATTTGTGTTTTTTTAGTTACACTTACGCATGAAGATCCTACCTACCTGGCATATCGCTCTGCCTGACCCCTTTTTTTTGTGTGGGAAATCATCAAATGGCCTCTCCCGCTCTGGGCGGAGTGGAAGGGCGTGTCAGACTCTTACTGGTCTAAAACCCACCCGTGTTCTTTCAGTTGCCTGTGCGCCAGGGCCACAGTAACTCTTTCGAACAATCCGCGACTCTGTCTGACCCCTGCACCCTAATTGCGTAACACACTTTCAATCACAATCAGAGGGTTTTCAAAGAAATTGCTAATCAATTGCTTCATAGGTTTGAAACATTCGTCTGCTCAACAAGGTAAATAACGCAATGAATGTGACTGAACTGTCAAATTGAAAGGCATTGTGAGCAAATGCCATTTTATGTGTGTTAAGCAACTACTACCGCTGGTTTCTGATACCCTGATCAAATCTCAGATTAGTAATTCTTTACGGACTTTGGTCAAGAAATACCTAAATCCTAACAGCTAAAAGGAGATAAGACAGCAGAGGGGCGTTTTTTAAGAACGCCCGCATTCTTCTCAATCTGTCAAAAATACCTTTAATTTACATAAATTTTTGACAACTTTTTGACATTGATTGTCGCTAAGATTGCGACTAGATTTTGAATTGGCATTCAGATCAGACAATAAAATTACTAGACAAAAGATTTTACCAACTCCTAAATACAAAAAGGCTAGCAGAAACTCAGGATTTGTTGAGAAATAGTACTTTACCGTAGTGCTTACTTTAAAAGCATACAAACGTACAAATTCGTAGTCCTAAATTCTACAGTTAATGCACAACTTATGTCCACATTGACCATAACCAAACCACCTGGTTTCACCCCTTTGTTGCCTATCTACCACTACTCTCCATAACAGTCTGCATGGCCCATAATCGGCACATTCACAATAGACGCAAGTGTGCGCTGGACCATATTTGTCACATTGGGAGATGTCGAAAGTTTGTCGTGTGTAATTACGATGATTGTAAGTCGTCTGTGTGCGGGTGACTTTATTGGTAGAGTTAACACTAATGTAAACATTTGCGTTATTTAAATAACGGTTTCTTTTGACGTCCAGCCCCTGCAGTCTCGATATTATACAGAGACAAAAATCGGTCGCTAAGTCGTATCGTTGTCAAATTCCTTTAATAGATTTTCAACTTTATTTCGAAAACATAAGGTTGAAATCTATTAAAGAAATTTGACATCGTTTAGACTTAACGACCGATTTTTGTCGTTATATTTGTCGAGACTGCAGGGCCAGGAATTCAAGAAGCATCCTTTCAGAAACAAGAGTCTGCTTAGCTATCAAGCATACTTCGTTCTCAAAGGATGTTGCATGCACAATAAAAAAAAACATAATACTCAACGTCATTATGTCATTTTTTTATTTACATAACTGGTTAAATGTGGATACACTAGGGTACAACTCTGCTTTTATTTATTTAAGGATTACCAAAAATATACCCTACAATTATCCTACTTCCTATCCCATCCTTTTTTTTTTTTTTGGGTGGGAAATCATCAAATGACCTCTCCCGCTCTGGGCGGAGCGGAAGGGCATGTCAGACTCTTATTGACTAAAACCCACCCGTGTTCCTTCAGCGCCTGTGCGCCAGGGCCACGGTAACTCTTTCGAACAATCCGCGACACGGGCAGTCATCGGTCCTATCGGACCCCGTCAATGGTGCTGACATCTCTTTGAGGCGCGCGTGGAACACGACGCGCCGTCGATCCGGGTTCCTATCCTATCCTACTAATATTATAAATGTGCAAGTTTGTGAAGATGGATGGATGGATGTTTGTTACTCTTTCACGCAAAAACTACCGGATTAGGATGGAATTTGGAACACAGATAGTTTATAACCTGGATTAACACGTAGGATACTTTTTATCCGGGTAGTACGTTCCCGTGGGATAATTTCCGACCTCCACGCGGGCGAATCGCGGACAAAAGCTAATCTCCTATAACATTAAAACTTGCATTGTTATACCTTGTCCTGTAATGCACACTCAATTATTGATAACCACAGCTTACAAATTATCGAGTACACATGCTCTGAAAACCCTTCGAAGATTACAGGCATCATTTTATGTTAAGTTATAACGGTCATTATCACTTTTACTTTTTTGAAGAATGTACTTGACTTAATTACATAGAATCTCACATACGCAATGTGCCAACTCAGCCGTCAAACCCAACGTCTGTAAAGAACATAATCTAAACTCCACCCTGTGAGGGAATGTGAAAGTACCAGTCGCGTCCCAAGTCCTAATGAACATGGCTGAGGCCCAACATTCTAATTAAACCGATGCATTATTAATTACCCGAGAACAGTTACCAACGGACCTAAGGACCATTGTGTTAAGAAACGGTACTTTGGAGACGAAGAGCTTTGCAAGTGATCTTTTTCTTATTTAAAGTACCTACGCTACACAATTAAAGTACGTTGACGATGCTCTACGCGCTCGCGGAGACCAGCCTTGGATTGGACTTGTGTTGCTGATCAATGGAAGGCGATAATGATTAAATGTTTGCGGTTCTGTGAGAAGATAGAGTGATAGGATAAATGCAATGCAATGTGCAATGTGTATTGTCTTTGGTCCCTGGCTTTAGCATCAAGCAATAGACAAAATTGTGAAACTTTTATAACATGAATATGAGGCTTTTGGCTATTTTGTATGTCTCTAAATTAATGTCGTTCATTTGTTAGGTGCGTTTTGTTCGTGCAGAATAAACTATTTTTCTTTCTTTCTGCTGTAATGTTTTGGGCCGTCATTATCACGCGCTCAGGTAGGCCGCGAAATTAAAAAATACTTACGTTTTTTTGCAATTTGTAGGTCAATGTCAGGTGGTAAGTTAATTAAAATATGATTCGCAAACGTAACAAATACCTATGGCTTTACAGAATTATAATCATTAGGATCAGCAATACAACTCCTTAAGTTAGAAATGCCCTCAAATGGCATGATTTCATGAAATAGTCATTCAATAGGGTAATATGAACTTAGAGAGATGTATTGATGATTTTTATGATTATAATTCTATAAATAAATATTTGCTATGGCCGCGAATCATGTTTAGATCGACATACAACCTGGTACTGACCTGCAAATTGCAAAAAACGTAAGAAAATTTGAATTTCGCGGGCTACCTTGGCGCATCCCCAATTTTTTCCTTAATCCAACTTTTTCCTTTTGTGACTGTTTGTTTTAAAACTCTTAGGGATGTATGGTTTTCTAAGGCTATTTTAACCAAATGTGTGTTGAGATTTCTCAAATCTTTTCTAATGTTCCTTTTAACATCTTTATCTATTGCTCACTTTGCATGAATGGCTTATTTGGTGTACTAAATAGTAATAAATAAATATAGAATCGTGTGCTGATTTTGAAAACAATTTAATTAGATTCAAAAACTTTCGTAACATATTAACAAAAATGTGAAGATTATGATCTAGTTAGGTCCGATTAACTACCGAACCGTACTGTGCCCGTGTGGTGAATTTCCTACAGCCTACTCTCTCACTCAGAGAGGATGCCTGTGTCCAAGCAGATTATAGGCTGATCAGTGATCATGCAACGCAAAAGCGACAAAATGATTCCTATCTTACTCCACAAAACTGCACGTACTGCAACCATTCAATAAACTACTCCACAAATAAGTCACAATACAGCCACCGCTAAGCCCAGGCACTCCTTAACATCCGCATTACTGAGATAGCTTGTAAAAATAAACTAATTAATTAACAGTTCAGACGATGAGTCAATGCTAAATCATTGTTCCCACATCGTCGCGAGCTTCCTGCTCTATGTATTGGGTTTGTGTGGGGTAAGTTATGAGCTGAGCGATTTACTATATTGCTAGCGTTTTGTACATCAAGATAAATCAAAGAGGATGACACAAAAGAGCATTTGATCGTAACTCCAAAAAAATTCAATTTTCCTCCTCTTTACTTGTTTAGGGGTTTTATCTAAACAGATACGCCACCCTATTTATCACTTATATATTATAACCAGTGATCGGAGTAGGTAGATTGAACTGGGGTCATTGATCCGAAACGTATATATTACTATGGACATTCCTCCGGAATTGGTGGATTATTAAAAAAAAACCGGAACTTATGTAGGAATTGTATTCTGCCAGAGTGGAAGGAGTCATTTGATGATTTGCCATCCTCAAAAAAAAGGTAGGAATTGTAATAAAATGAGAAATTTTATTCTTTATTATTCTTCCTATTTTTTTTTTTTTGTCACGATTTGACAAAACCCAACGACCAATCAGAACAAACTTTAAATTTTGAATTGAGTAGTAATAATATCACTACCAACATTAACAATATTTAATTGAATCCGGAAATACCGGAATTACTTTCCGGAAAAATGGCTTATCCATGTTATTCTTTCTGTGTGCATTTATGATACAAGTACTAAAAATCAATCTACCTACTCCGATCACTGATTATAACACATATAAACACCCAACATATTATATAAAACACTTAGTGACGAAGATGGAAGTCACAGATGTAGGCCTATTAAACGACATAACTTTTTGGCACTTTCTGACGTTGGTTGAGATAAAATTGATTGAATTACAATTAAATAAAAGAATGCTTTCTGTGGTGAGGATTGTTGCACTGCTCATATGTACTATAATATTCTATCTGCCCACATCGTGAAAGGTGTTGTTTTTCTGTAGACAGGTAAGAGTAAGTGACGGTGCTAAGATTTCAGTAAGAGTTTGGTAATACCAGAAAACGGGACTTGGTTCTGATAAGTATTTATTTATCTGATTATAAATGATAAATTATTTTATTTCTGTGAGTAGGTTTGTACAAACACTATTACACGTCAATCATATTTTAAAAACTAGATGAGGTCGGCGTTTCCTATCTGACTACTCTGGGAAGAAAGGCCGAAACAAACTCAAGAGGTCACAGTCTCTTGTAAAGTCCAGACATAATCTTGGTCTGATCATGTGAAGACCATGTAGATTTGTGTCTGAAATAATCTTTTGAGGAAAAATCACACAGATGGAGTGGACCTGTCCAGAGTGGATTATAAATTCATAACACAAATATTCTATGAATGGTCAACTGAATAAAATCGAGTAAGGAATGGTAAATTATTTTGCAAGAGTAGAACTCTTTCAGTGAAATCGCGACCGCTTCCAAACCCGCGACTGCTCATAACTTGCATCTTAATATCACAACGTAATTCATATGAAATCATTTTTCATTATAAGAACGGGAACAGATTTAGAGTAGACTTTATACTCGTGGAGATGTTTTTAATGAGTCATCATTTCATTCGGATAATCCACACTGGATGTCTGGCTAAGTGCATTGTAACAGGCAGGAATTAATACATACTGTACGATTTTCGTGAAACAACATCGGGTTTTCATTGATTGCCGGATGCTTAACTTAGTAAAATATTGGAACAGAACCAAGTCTTTCGTTTATAAGGACCAATATTTTTTCTGGTCCTTGTTTCCGCGCCCTACGACGACGATAGTTTCTTCTCAATAGCTAAACTACTCTTCTAAACCTAGTAGTTCAAACAAATCAAATCAAAATATTTTATTTCACATAAACCTACATGGGCATTTATGAAACGTCAGAAGCTAGGTGCACGGTGCTAAGTGTAGTTAATTTCTAGACAAGTTAAGTATTAGACCATAGTCTATACGATACTTTTTACTGAAATTAATGTTCCTACCTACCCCCATGGGAGAAAGGCGTGAGTTCATGTATGTATGTAATGTTTTGACTTTGGCGCCTTATTTTGCAACGTACGGCAGATGCCAATTTTTTATCCTATTTTAGGCAACTTTTTCTACACCGGTAAGTACCGACTTTTTGTACGTTGACTTTCTAAAATCATTTATCGCTCCAAGGGGCGTATACAATATATTGACGATTCAAGATGGCTGACGAGTATCACATAACAAAAATCCATTAAGCAATGTCAAAAGTGGCGTCTAAAGGATATAGAGTTACTGAATGGCGTTGAACAAAAAATACTGATTGTAGGCTTCCATTTTGAATAAAGGCTCCCACAGACAGGCGCGACGAGACGCCCGACACAAAGGCGCCGCTCGTCGCGCGACATGCGGTGCCTTTGTGTCGGGCGTCGCGTCGCGCCAGTGTGCACGAGCCTTAAGAGAAGTTATCTTAGGATGTTAGTAGCTTCTAGTAATTTGTGTAGCAATCAATCCACCATGATGGCTGGCTAATATTTTGTGCCAAAACGAGAGAACTCAAGACGTAATTTAAATGGTGGTCGGTTTTTAAACGATCATATTCATCTACATCAAGTTAGACTGAAAGCTAATTCAGGAATGGAAGGTCTGACATTTTCTGAAACCTAATTCAAGGCGCTGTCAGATTAGCATAAGCGCTTGTTTAACTTCCAGTTTTTAGGTCTTTTATCACCAATACGCAGTAAGCAAATCGGTGATCTATCTTCATTCCCCATGGGACCGCGAAAAAGCCTTTTTCCTAAATATCGATAGTGCCAAGCTGGTTTTAAAACTCCCTTGTACACCACACCTCTTCGCAGAAACAATGGTTGAATTCTATCACGCAGACGGAATAATTAGTCAGCAGGAGAGGTAATCTATGCTCGTTTCTTCTTTGCATATGAGGAGCCTTTCGCCTAATAGTACGATAGTTAGAATAAGTTTATGATTGCAATACCAAAAAGCACGAAGCACGTTAAGCAGTTGGTCCCGGCCGTCATTCGTAGATGTTTGACTGTCGCTTCGAGTAGTCAGAAGTCCACAAATCTGACAACTAGTCTTGCTAAGGGATCTCGTGTTATCCAGTCACTGAGCTGCAGAGGTCAGAAAGGCAGTCGAACCATTTAAAACTGGTATTCAGTTGCATTCGGTTAGACTGGAAGCCGACCCCAACGTAGTTAAGGCAGACAGGTGATGGTGATTGCATTACCTACTTCCTTTAAACGCCAAATTTCCCTGTCCAGAATCAATTGCTCAAATCTATCCACCTTGAAAATTATTTAATTTTATTTACAGCACTGTTTGTGTGTTTGTGACCAGTATAATTGACTGCTACTAATTTTAAACCGCGTGGGCTGTAGCACGATTATCTAATAGTACTAGAGATACTACGCTTCTTGCGCATGTATGATGGATGATGGATACTGAAATATGTACGACACGGTGAGTAATTGTTGCTGAAATGATTTTCTTTTCGTTGTTTTTTCAGTGCCAAGAAGCAAGAAGCGCTCTTTTTTGCGTAGTATTATTGGCAGAAGCAAGACTTATTTTTTAAGCATGATGCAAAGTATTGGCGAAAGGAACTATTTTATTTTCTAATCTTTTGGCGGTACCAGTACATCACCATACAGGATACCTTGACAATTTCATGGTAGTTATTTTACTCTATAACATAATTTGTACGGTTTTTCTCAAGGAGCTCGACTGGATTATATTTATAATGTGAGATCTAAATTGGTTATTCAGTTCTTGGCATCTGATGTAAGTTCTTGCCTAAAGTCATAATGATCAGGAGGAGGTAATGCAGTTGCTGACGAAAATGTCTAAGCTATTGTTGGATTACTAGAATAACATAACTGCTGTTTTCCCCGAAGGGTAAGTCAGAGGTGTACCTTGTAGTATACCCACATTTCGCCAGTTATGTGAAGGTCCAATGTATAAGGCCGAAAGCCCATTGCTATCAACAGGGTACAAATCACCGGGAACTAGAATACATTGTACTACTTTTTTTATTTTTTATAATGAATAATTTCTACTGCGGACTTGGTCGTCCGCGCCTTTATTTAGTACTTTTATTTGTTTAAGTTTTAGTTGTACTAATTTGAAACCTCATTACATTCTAATGCCAGTCACCAAGTTATTTTCTTGACAAGGAGAGCCTGCTGAAAAGAGTCCACAATTTAAGTTATATTCCTAGGTCTAGTCCACCAACTTACCCCACTCTCTTGACTAGTAGTCGGCGGAGGCTGCAGGCCATGCTCCTCGTTATATCTTCTCCTCGCTCTATGCCTCAACAGAGCCGAGGCATCGGGCTGTCCAAACTGGAACACATGCTCTTCCTTCCCACTCAAGAACACTTTCTGCGCGTGCAACTCATAGTCTTTACCATTAAAGTCTGTACTAACGTATTCCGACCGAACGCCGTCGAGGATCTCCGAGGACAACCGAAGACTGTCCGAGGTTTGCCGAAGATTGACATCGGAGTCACTTCGGTAATTTTCACATATTTGATTGAAGGTATTGAAGTATTCTGTAGCTAAGTCAGTCCGTGGTTCGTAGATGATTTCTGCGATTGGTGGAGGTTCAGCGGGCAGTGAGAATGTAGACTCCATGTTAGTGACGTCATGCCGGAGAGCCATTGTCGTCATGAAATCATTTGAATTTGAATTTCTTGCATTTGTTTGGACGCATCACTTTGATTTGTTTGTGTCACTGTTCTGTTTTTGTTTTCACTTGTTTAAGTTTAATTTTTCCACTTTGTTTTGTTTATTGTTTTTGGGTTAATTAGTTTATAATATCAGTGAGTTTTTGCCGTCCTTTTGTGAAAGTATGGAATAAAACTCAAGATAGATTTTTTGTTGCGCACTAGGCACAATACCTCGGAATTCATGTCTAGTCGTGCGGATCTTGTTAACCTAAAAGAAGAGCTCATAACTATTGGAACTTCTCTAAATTATTTCTTTCCACTATAAACAAACTATCAAACTTCATTCTAAACAGCCAATCATCTTAAACAATCAAAACTTCACACTTCTAAACCGAAAGAGCCACACAAAAATCAATTTCAAAATCATCCCGCAAAAATCAATTTCATAACATTGCAGAAAAAACAAACAATATTTTTCGCTTATTTGCAACATTTGAATTCGACCACCCTAAAGAAGCAATCTAACCGCAAGTGCCAGAGACAATAAGGACTAAATCCGAAAAAAAAAAAAGAAATTACACACGGTCTGTGATCCCATAGAAATATATTTAGCACCTTGCTTTTAAATCCCCTGGGAACGTATCGAAAGACCACAGAACCCATCGGTGAAATTTCAATTGGGTGAAAGGACCAGGTACCGATTTGGTTGTGAATATTGTAAAAGGGTTCGTCAATTGTCATATTCTTTTGACAAGTGCATTGAATATTTCGGTATATCAAAGTGGCAAGGTGTGGCTATTTTGGATTGTCGCTTCATCGATCACCGATTGGACGGCAAAGCGTGGTAATTTTACCACGATTTTATTTTTGGATAAGAGGACCACGATTCGCAGAGAGGAAACATATTGCTATTGGCTTTATCGTTTCGTAGTTTTGAAATTGACTTATAAATTGGATTGCTAGTTCATCTAGATGTTTTTTAAACCGTTTAAAAACTGATTTGATGTTACAATTACATTACATAATTATTATCTCAATTAATGACATTAGATGATTATTAGATGGAATTTTGACATTGGTTGAATGAACTATGAATCGTTCCAGGTGTCCATCGATAAGAAGATGATTAATATTTTACAAAACAAAAGTAATTTCCGTTTGCCAACCGACTACTTTATAGGTAGGAATCATTTTCACCTATTATCATATTTATCCTCCTACCCTTATCTCATTTTTAGGGGGTGGCGCTGGCGCAGCACGACTTTTTTTAAAGAATAATTTTCACTTTTTAAGCGGCGTTGCTTTGGGGCGGGTATATGTCCAGCGCTGGACATTTTTTCGGCTGAAATTATGATAATGAAGTGACAAAAGTTCTGCCATGGCAAAAGGCGCGTGTGTGTAGAAAATCCCAACTGCATATTTTATCAAAATCAACTCAAATAGTTCATCTACCAGGTCAGAAACCTCAGAAGTTAACTTCTGAGGTTTCTGACCTGGTAGTGGTTGCTCATACAAATTTTTTGCTCCCAATTTTAGAGAACAATCTCCACGTAATTGCTGGCCATATGATACTGTTTTTGCTCACAATAACACAGCTGATTCGATATAATCTAAGGTTTCTTCACATTTATCATAATATAGTGAGCTCCCAAGCTCACCAGATGACAGATTTTTTTGTTAATACAAGATAGTATGGCTTCTAAATGTTCATGGTAATTAAAGGGCATACCTACGCCAACGCGGTTTTATAAGTAGGTCTTGGAATCTGAGATCACAGTTGGTAACGGCAATGTCTTTCACTTTGACAATTCCACAACATCCATTACGTGGCTTACGTTGTCGACCAGACAAATATTTCAAACATATGACGCAATGAATTATCAATTTCTTTCAAAAGCCGTCGGGTTGTGATTCAAACTCAAACTCAAAGCATTTATTTCAAATAAACCAATTACAGCAGCTTTTGAATTGTCAAGGGGTCGGTCAGTCAGAAAGATGAAGTTAGATGCCCCTTCCAAAGCGTAGTAGATACCTATGGAGAAGAAAGGGCAAGAAACTCCACGGCCACTCTTTTAAATCAAAAAATGGTTACAAAATATTGGTTACCTTCATGTTAAGTTATGCATGTGAGAATGATGCAGAAAGTTAAAAGCATCCGTAATAAAAAGACAAAAACAATTCAAATATTAAATTAAATTAAAATAAGCCGTGGCAGTTAAGAGATGACCAGTCCCTACTGACGGCGCCCGTTCACGAACATGATTGAGTATGGTACGCAATGGGGGTAGTTGCAGGTTCTAAAGATTTTTGTCCCAGGGTACAAGTGGATCATTGTGCAATGTTTTAGTAGCGATGCAATGGAAGTGCGGATATTTGATTAACTAGATTTAAATGGACAGAAATCACAGCACAATTTAGTCGCCCACACATTTCGCTCAATGAACTGTGTTCCAAATAGGTACTGTGCTAGAAATCAAGTGATCTTCATTACTACAGCAAGCAAATTGCGTCAAAATACTTCTTATTTATTAAAGTTTTGTAAATACTAGCTTACTCTCTGAGCATCTCTAAAACATACTATCTTATCAGATCAGATACAATATGCGTGAGTTCTAATAACGTCAATTTCAAATCCCTGCTTCGATCTCTTTACAAAACACAATCGAGCCTGTTTTTGAAATAAGAACGTAACAGAAATCGAAATAGTTAGTTCCTTTTACAAAACTGACAACTTAGTCCGGTCTTAGGTTGTCAATTTTGTATTAAGAACTTTACTAAAGTCGGCATAAAGTTCGAAATACAAAAACTGGCTCGAAGGTTTAGGCTCGGGCTAAAGTTAGATCGTGTTTTGTAATAAGTCGGCTTGGGTTTATAGAATGGCTGTAATTTTCAAGCCCGACATTTCAGCCAACAATTTTGACTAACCCTTCTATACCCTAACACATGCACAAGAATCTCGCCACCTAACCCATCACCCGCTACACAATTATGCACGTAACCCTTCGCTTGCAGTCGCGGGTGGTCGCCACCGTGCTCGGCAACCCGACACCGAGCCGATCAGCTGATTCCCACGTACTCATACACTGTGTACATGTACATCCCATTGTGTGCAAAGGTGTCATGTTGTCGCGAAATACGGGCTGATTATTAAGAGGGTGGGTATTGTTTTAAGGATTCCGGTCTTTCGGTACGAAATGTTTAAAACCTAGCTAGCATACGTAATCATAATGTTTTTAAAAGCTGGTAAATATTATGTGCAGTTTTATAACTGAACAGTTCTGTTGGAACTAAACGCATTCAATTGTCTCTTGGACCTTTTGAGACCTTCGGGTCCCTCTTTTGTTAATGTGAGCAGTGAGATGTAACCCGAAAAGTGTAGAGTTTTATTCACAGAGGAATTGTAAGACTAATTCTAATATGTTTCTTGATACTTAGGAAATTTATCGTCGACTGAAAGTTCAATCCCAAAGAGAGATCGAACCAGTCAAAGATTAGGACTAAACGTTTTTATAGAAGAAATCATCTTACACAATCCCAGATCATCATTCACTTTAATAACATAGGTACACAACTATACAATTAGAACACTCAAGTAAATTCAAAATCTATTTAAAGCCCTGTACTACCCCTAATACGGCAAATTCCAGAACAATTCTTGCTTAATCAGTTTCCTCATTGTTTCTCCCGCGTTACGCCGGTCACCCCGAGCGTAAGTATTACGTCACACAACCCCTTCAAGATGACGATGACGTGGGAAGTATTAAGAAAAGTATAACAATTATTTCTAAAGTTTCTAGAAATTAATGAATGAATGTGCATAAAATGCGAGGTGGAGGTTGAAAGGATTGAAATGACGCCTAAAAAGCGCAAGAGGAGAATTTTAATGTAAGCTGTAGTTTTCTTTTAAATCAGTTTTGCAATGGCTTTTTGAAAGCCGAAACTAGTTGGTTCATAATGCTTTTTCTGAAATAAAAGTTAGAGCATATTTATCAAGCTCAAAGCAGAAACTTTATCAACCCTTAGCATGCTATTGGTGCCGCAGTTTCAGAATTAGAGCACACAGCGACTGAAATTAACTCATTTCAAAAACATATTGAGTAAAGACAAATAAATAAAATTGAAGTGTCTATTTGTAATGTCAAAATAACAGATTTTTACTAAATGCATATAAAATTACTTAAAAAGGTACTTATAACAAAAAAACTACTTTTTTATGTCTGTCTCTCTGTTTGTTCCGGCTAATCTCCGAAACGGCTGGACCGATTTTGACGATATCACTGGCATGTTATAAGAAGTAACGTAAGCTACTTTTATTTTAGAAAAAGAAAGAAAATCAAAAGGAATTAATGTCACACGAACGAAGTCGCGGGCAGTAGCTAATTAGTACTAATTACTACACAAATAGCACAGATTTTTAGTAATTAAGTACTTACTTAATAACTGAAATCTTATTGGTGTAGTAATTAGTAACTACTTAGGTATTGACACGACGGTCTATGGCCAGATTGCGCCCTCATTGTCTCAAACCAAGATTTACCGCCATTTGAAGTTTGAAACAAAGGACTAGTATAAAGTTAGCATATCAATGTATAATCCGTCCCCAAAGAACCTCAAAACAACCAAACCTTGCATTCTTTCCCTCAAATAAGTAAAAAAATAACAGTAATATAGACATTAGTATTTCAAAAAATGCAATAAAAACGTATAGGCTCGGGCACCGAACTTGCGACCTTGACCTCACACATCTGCCGACCCAACACCTGTCATATGGTGCCGATGTGCTATGCCACTCACATACACATACCAGTCTTGGAAAACACACTCCGTGTTTACTACAAAAACTATGATTTGGTTCTTGTATAAATGTGGTGAACATTTGGCGACAAAATAAACTCGAAATCAGCTGGTTTAAGTTTCACAATGGAAAACGATGTTTTTTGTAGGTATCTATTTTTAATAATCACTTTTGAAACCTGCCCATCTATTCTGCAAAAATCACTTTTGGAACCTGCCGATCTATTCTGTAAAAAATCACTTTTGAAACCTGTCCATCAATTCTGCAAAAATCACTTTTGAAACCTGCCCATCTATTCTGCAAAAATCACTTTTGTAACCTGCCGATTTATTCTGCAAAAATCACTTTTGTAACCTGCCCATCTATTCTGCAAAAATCACTTTTGTAACCTGCCGATCTATTCTGCAAAAATCACTTTTGTAACCTGCCCATCTATTCTGCAAAAATCACTTTTGTAACCAGCCGATCTATTCTGCAAAAATCACTTTTGAAACCTGCCAATCTATTCTGCAAAAATCACTTTTGAAAAATGCCAATCTATTCTGCAAAAATCACTTTTGAAACCTGCCGATCTATTCTGTAAAAAATCTCACCGTGAAAACTTAGGTAAAGTGAGCTGTCTTCCACCTGATGCTAGGTATTGACACAAGACACTGCAAGCTCTCTTCACCTCAGTTTTCACGGTGAGATTTTTACAGAATAGCCTAACCCAGAATAGGTAACTCGCCGTAAATTTAACAAATTGATAACAGCTTAATCTGGTTTTGTTTTTTGAAGTAGGATTTATTGGAGAAATAAGCCCAGTTTACTTTGATTGGACCTATTGTAACAATCAAATAAATTTCAATTCCAATCTACTACATTTCTGTTAGTCGTTATAATACAAAACACTTAAATACCTACATTCTCAAAGCGTAAATAAAAAATACTTAAAATTGATTTAAATATTAATTCCAAATCCGCCCACCACATTACTGAAAACAAGTCTTTATAATCTAATATGCAGTAAAAATAAAAAATACATCTTTGACAACAGCCCATATTTTTATTATTCTACTATCACAAGCTTTGTACAAATCGTACATAGCAATCATGTCTTAGACACACGTTGGTTTATGACGTGGTGCTTTATCGATGGCTACGTTAAAACTGACGTGTCTTGTCAATATTGAAGGGGTAGAATTATTAAAAAATAAAAATAGTTGTCACCCCTTTATTCCTCGAATACGTGTACTATTTGACACCGACATTTCACCGGTTCCGCCCCATTGAAACTGCTGGGGAGTTTGTTGTGCCACTTCTTCCCAGCTAAAGGACTAGGAAATGGGGTAAAGGCTCCCACACACAGGCGCGACGCGACAGCGCTACACAAAGGCGCCGCTCGTCCCACGCGGTGCCTATGTGTCGGGCGTCGCGTCGCGCCAATGTGTACGGGCCTTAAGGCGGGCGTGCCGGGGGACTGCACATGTCATTTTGACGTTCTTAGAGTGCTGATTCTCAGACTAATTTGAATAAATGACTTTTGATTTTGATTGAATAGGGTGATTTGATGAGTGGTCTTTGGGTACGTAAAAGATAGTCGTACGGCTTCGATCGTAAAAATAAGTTGGTGCAGGAATTGTAGGATACTTCTGAACCAGAACGGCGTTTCAAGAATGCAAATGAATTTAGAAACCTGAATGCAGGAACTTGAAAAGTATTTTGTCTGTACGATGGACTGTGACTGATAAGTTAAGTTGAAAGGCCAGTTCTAAGGCAAGTTTAAAAAAAATAATTACAGAAAAAAATACTATTGAAGCAGAATCCCCAGTTTTATAGTGTGGGTTAAAACCGTTGAGGTGACATAGCTGACCTATTTTACCACTGCAAGATACAGTTTAAATCCAAAACTTCCCCCAAAAATCTAAGGAAATATTATTTTCGCTTAAGCTATATTTAAGTTAAAAGTTCTCAATGCCCAAATATTTAATGAAATAATTACCCACAATTAGTATACATTGAAAACACACCTGCTGCGTAAGTACAAAAGGACCGATTTCTTAAAGCTGACCGGTCTGGTCCTTTTCGTACTAATTGTAGAGGGAGTGTGAGTTTTGTAAGAAGTCGCTGCCCTCATTTTGAAATTGGCAGTTCAGTTATGAAAGGGTGAAAGGGATTGCTTGAAAATCTATTCATTTGACTTCTTGTTTTTTGTCTTGTCGTAAATATGTGAGTCAAAATGCCGTAACAGTAGTTTAACGCAGAGGAGTTTGATACAGTTTGAAAAATTAATAATCAAGGCACTATAGGTAGCCCAGCGGGATAATTACGTAACTCACTAACAGTAGGAATGGGTTTCATTTTGACAGTTCAACAACATTAATTGCGTTATTTACGTTGTTGAGCAGACAAATTATTCGAAAATATGAAGTAGTGGATTAGCAATAGGCTTCAAAATGATTCAGATTGTGTTAGATAGTGTGTTACGTAATTAGGGTGCTGTTATGTCCGTTGCTGAAAAAGGAACCCTGAATGACCATTTCAATGATTAATCTTGCGTTGATCCAGGAATAGAGTTGTCTCTTTCTTCTCAAGTCTTAGATTCTTTTGAAGTCCGCTTGCATCGCAAATTACTAAACACGTTTAGCGCTAAATGAATTTAAAAGATCGTGCATTGTTCTGTCTCTGTCAATCGTTTCAAGATGACAGAGACAGAATGACGTTTTAAATACGTTTAGAGGTAAAACGGATTTTATGCTGCAGAGTGCCATAATTAGTTTGACAACCGTTTTGACTGAGCAACCTGGAGCTAAAGTAAGCTAAAATATTTTATGATTCCTTTCTTCAACAATGTTCTAAAGCAACACGACCACCGTTACATGTGAGCAAGCTTACGAACGAGCGACACCTGCCCATCGAGACCGGTCGGCGCAGGCGCACCTAACTTTACGATTATTTTGACCCGCTTACCGAATATTTTTGGTAGCTTTTCTAAAATCGGATGTACTTTTGGTGGCCATGCAATGTGCAGGCTTCAAAAGACCCATTTTTTACCAATTTCTTGTGTTGCCTTTCTTGTCAAGGAATATGTCAGTTTCATATTCCTTTTTGTCTTTTCAGCGTTTCTTGATAAAGAAGAGGGAAATATTTTCATAGCCGTAAAAGGTGGCTGAAAAATTATGGACGGAGAAGGCATTTAAATAAAATAAAATGCAAACAATAATTAGCCAAACTTGTTAATAATGGACCACCAATTATGATTTTTCATTGTCACAGATTACAAAGATCCACAAACTCAACAAGCTTTGTCAAGTATCCAATCAATACTGAGAGTGTATTTCGTATGAAGAGTTATCTAGAAATTATAATTACAGAAAATCTTAATTGACATTACTCATCCGAAGACACCTTTCAACTTTAGATTAGATACTAATAAAGTAATGAAGCATGAACTATCGACACCATTTCAACGTTAAGGGTTTGATCCACTTGGCTAAAAGTCGTCTAAATGGTTTAAATTATCAACTCAAGTCAGCCTACCGCAGTCCGCTGGACATAGGCATCTCCCATGCTGTGCTACAACACCCTGTCCTCCACCTTACGCATCCAGTCCGTCCCAGCCACCTTCTTGAGGATTTTTGTTTTTGTTTAAATTAAGTAACTGTTAATTCAGTCTTAATTCAGACAAGTGTGATCGCATTAAGCAAGTTAGCCTCCTAAAAAGTAACCAAATTAGAAAGAAAGGTTGCGATGGTTGCGATATGTGCGTCTTTGTCGCACTTTAATCTGCAAACGGATTCAGTGGAGTGTGTACAGAATCTTTCTTCCTATTCCTCATCTTCCTAAAAATACTACTAAATTGTTTTGTTATTGTAAACAAGCCGTGAGCTCGATGAAATTAACCATCAGCCAAAATGACGAACTTTCATTCCCTATTCCTACTTTAGGGCTTGGCGTTGGAACTCAAGTGCAAAGTTTCAGGTATTAAGACCCAGCGGTTTAAGCTGGGCGCTAATTGAGATTTTTATTAAATAGGTAGGGTGTTTCCCAAGGAATATTACACAAATAAAAGTAAATCAGTATTTGCCAAACTGCAAAACAGTTCGTCGGCAAATTCAACCGACTGAATTCAGTCAAGTGTAACAGCCCCTTTACTACAAACTACGCATCACAGAATCACTTGACATAATTACTATCTACATACGTTTTCCCTATCAAAGTACTACGCATAAAATCACGCGTTAGACCGGTATGCGCGGGCGCAGACCGCGCGCCGCCGGCTGACGTAGCGCGGATGTGCCAGTAATGTATGCTGATAGATTCGTGATAGCACCTTCGTTTGTCGATAGAACTGGTAATGTTCAATCTGGTTTCTAACTGGGAAGATGTCTGTTTAATTTGGGTGTGGCTTCGAAACTAATTTGATGGTCTAATGAAATTTCTAAGTGTGAATTTCTACCCAAACGACTTTACGAGAGGAAACTTCTTTCCGAGATTTTGGGGTTGGTTTTCAAGTCCCTAGAGCCAAGTCGTTAGTCAACTAAATATAAAATCATAAAAATTATTCGCCTTAAAGTCTGTAAAACTGCACTACTGACCAATACTGGCTAAACATATACAAAAACGGACAGACCGAGCGTTACAAAGCAAAGCACGGTCGTGAGAATTGTCTTTAGACAATAGCAATAGGCCCGCCCCCTATTACATGGGACTTAATCATAACCGGCGAAATGTGGGTGTACTATTATAGGTACAACTCTGCCTAACCCTTCGGGGATTACACGCCTTGTGTTATGTTATGTTAAATCAGACACAGGGGTTCAAAAAGTAGAACATAGGAAGTTAGGAAGATTCCTAATAAGCAGTTATCTTAATACAATCCCTTAGTCACCCTCAGACAAGGAGCAAAGCAGTATTTTCTCAACCAACACACAATATTTGCTACCACACCATCAGTAATAGCGTTACTTAGCACTCTCGAAGGTGTCAGGTTCGACTCCCGGACCCGGTAACGTGACACTGTTGCCGGGAACTACTTCCGTTAGCTTTCACATCCGGTTGAACTTTATAGATATTGTAGCCTTATTCGGATATTTTTTTCTGAAGATATTTTTAAAAGCGTGTGACAATGTTGAGATGATGCTTGACATGCGATGTCTTTGACGGATGTCAAGACAGGGTCAAAATCAGTGACAAAGGTGGACTGAATCCCGCGCAGATTCTTTCATTAATTCATTTGATTATGTGACGGTAGGGACAGGTATACCTGATCAACTGTGTAAAGGGTGTGTGAAAGGGGTCCTATAAATATAGTAATTCAAAGTCAAATCATTGATTTCAAATAGGCACTTAGGCACTTTTGAACGTCAAAAATTACTCGTAGGACGTGGTCTAAGGCCCAGTGGCACAACTAACCACTAAATGTGTTTAGCGCTAAACGAATTTAAAGATGATTAAGATATAAAGATATTTTTATTTTTGTAAAACATTATATTTCTGCTAATCGTTTGAAGATGTCAGAAACAGAATGATATTTGAAATACGTTTAATGTTAAACGTTTATAGTGATTTGTGGCGCTAGTAACCCTTAATATTAATGCATTCAGTGTCAAAGTGTCACATGCCTGACGTTTCATCAACACCCTTCCAGCCAGGACATAATGCTTTTTTGGACGAATCCTCCCTGCGAGAAGATTTCCATGACCTTCCCATCGAATAATAACAACCAAATAAGCTTCCGTATTCATTTTGTAATATTCTTGCCGCTTTTAATTTTGAGAGCATTAACGACGACCTTAGATTCATTGTGACACCTCGCAAAACTAAACCGAGTGCCTTCAACCAGCTCTCAGAGGAAGCCACGGAGCGTACTATCAATATTTTTGTAATATCCGCTCGTATGATCGACTTAGCACCACAGACGTTAGAACGTGTCCTGAATATTTATAACTTCATTTTGTTTTGTGTCTGCTTAGATACAAGGAGGCCCTGTGGGTACAAACGGAAGTATGATTGCGATTGCAGTTTTTGCCGATGCTTGAGAAGACGACAATATTGCTACGGTGAGGTCTTGGACAAAAGCTTTTGAAGAAGATACAGAATTTGGTCCTTGGAGTTGAAAATCCATTTAGGTTTGCAATTTGGAAGCTTATAGACTAGGCTTTGGTGACTAATGTTTATAAATCAAAACCTCTTCATGGTTCGAAGTGCACGTTACCTTGTTTGGTTGCCATGCGAATACATTTGATATACGTTATAAGCATTTAGAACGCCTGATAGGCTGACAATAGGGCCAACTTTTAAATATTCGCATTTCTTAGTCATTTTTGTGGAAGTCAAAGGAGCATCTAGATTTTTTTTTTATATTTAGAGGCATCAGATAAGACTGAAAGCTTTTCCAACATAGGAAAGGACAAAGTAGACTTGCGGTTTTCAAGTAAAACAAATTTGCCGGTCAGCGTCAGTTGGTACAAATACCGACTGTTCAAATTGCGCCTCAGCTAGTTATTCCTGGTGCCTCCAGGAGTATCGATATTTAAATTATAGAGATAATATAATTAGAGCCTCTATTACTTCACCTACGACCTCATTTCTTCCCCACCTACACTTATCCCATAAAAAATGCACGCCAGGCGACACCATCCTCTAATTATGCCATAACGGTATCAAGCAATCGATTTCATTCGCGACACCGCATCAAATATTCAGCTGCAGAGATGACGTGGTGCCTCCTGAGTGGCACAGCACTGGAAACTTGTCACTTGCTAGTAATTTTCTAGAATTATAGGCGAGTAATTAGGACTGTGAGGAATAGAAGGTTTTGCGGCATTTGTGGTAGTTGCGGCTGTAATGGTGGTTGATGATCTAATTTGTCACTGTTGCATTTAGTATTGAAGAGAGCAGAGGCATTTTTATTAAATGAGCACCATTTTTTGTTTTAATTTTACTAAATCCGTGGTGTCCAAGATGATTTGAACCCGTATGAAACGGACCTGGTTCACATTAGCATCAGGTTTTGAACCATCCTCTGGCTAGAGAAGCGGGCTTCTTAAGTTTGGGCAATCGGGGAACTACTTTATTTAAATTGGACAAATAAAGCTTTAAAAACAAATATGCACTTCTCAAAGACGCAGGGCGGCCATCTTTAGAATAACTGGAGTAAGGTACAAAGGCACATGTTATACAAAATGACATAATTGTTATTGTTTTAAACGTTAGTCATACGGATGGAAGGTCACGCGTGGATCGTCAGGGTTAAGCGATGGCGTGCAAGGTTTGGATAAGGATGGGTAACCTTCTACCGTAGAACTGTGGAATAGAACAAGTGGGAATAAAGATTCCCATTAGTTCTACTATTTTGTAACACCTAATATCGTAGGACTATTGAGAAAAAGAAGTCCCATTAGTTCTACCATAGAATTGTTTAGTAGATCAAGTGGGAACAAACCTAATTATCTGTCTTTCTAACTTAATATAACATAACATCACGCCTGTAATCTCCGAATAGTTAGGCAGAGGTGCACCTACAGTACAATCACATATCGCATATTATGTTCAAGTCCCATGTAATAGGGGGCGAGCCTATTGTCATCAACCGGGCACAGATCCAGACTCGGGCTGCTACTGAGAAATTCTAATTTTTCTAATTTGTCATTTTCTAATGCATTTAGTCGAGAAGTCTATGAGCACAGCAGAACATAAACGAGTCCCTTAGAATAAAATAAAATGGTCCTACCGCGAAAAGGACCGCATGGCCTAAGAATAAGATGCTTTTATTTAATTCCCCTTCCGATGAATAAGTATAAAGAATTAGTTTTACCTGTATTATAGGCATTTCATGTAACCCTTGTATTTAAATAGTTTTAAGTGACCGACAGCCTACACTACGCCAGACACGAGGAACTCCGTCAGATATACTTCACTTTTATTTTTTATTATTAGTTGCCTTTATGAGAGATCCCTGAACTCTATTTTAGTATAATTATGCTTAGGTGTCAGTTGCCTTTGTTGTTTTACCTAGTAGAAATCCGACATCATAAGACATGCTGGGAGTGGGTCGTCTTAGGGGCGGAGTTGGCATGCTCACTCCATCTTCTCCAGGAGAAGAGTGTCCATAAAATTTGTTACACAAATAAAAACTTAATCTTTTCAATAAAATAATCTACATTTTTACTTAATAAAAGATAAGATTTGAATTTACAAGAGTGTCTGCCTCAGATAAATTAGCTAGACTCGTTAAACAATACAATGACTTCAAAACTTTAGTATTCTGAACTTAGATTGGCTTCTAAACTAGGTATATAAATTGTTTAGAAAAGTTTTCTCAGAAACAATGAAATTATAATCATATCGTCTAGTAACTCACGAATGATTAGAATTTATAAACTTTACTGATTTCAAAACTCCGTTTGCAATTCATCATTTAAACAAATCCATTCAGAAACACTTACACATCGGTATTCACAACGTCTCACAGAAGAAAATAACATCAAAAAGCACCATCCTCTTTTCAAACTTTCAAAAATCGAACAAAAAAAAAACTCCTTTGTCACCGGTCAATTCTAAATTCGCAACACCCAAATCATACAGCACTATTAAACAAAAAAATAAACATTGCAATTCAATTTTCGAATCTAAGATCCGCGCGCCACGACGAAAATCTCGAAGGAAATTGTAGAAGAAGAAAAAATAGCACTATCGCGCTCTTACCGAGGGCAGAACAATCATATGAAAACGTAAACACACGAGACAATGCTAGCACTAACGTCAACACTAGATAACACAGCCACTTTGTTACATCACACAAACTTTGTACGTGTTTCGTCGCGCGGCGCCATACGTCCGAGCGGCGAGGCGGCGGGGCTACTACTGAATAGCCATGGCCGCTTGCCGCTCACTTAGCTGGCGGTGTTGCCTTCGACGGATTGAGAATTTGCCTGATAGAGCAAGCGTTTTGTACAGAGTAAACTTTTTGAACGAAGTTTTTGGAGTATCTTGACAATTTTGTTAGTAAATTTAGTGAAAGTAACATAGTGTTAGGATAAAACCTATCGTGAGAAATCAGATTGAAAGTATAAATAATAGCACTTTATCAATCTTAATATGAAATCATCGACATAAAAAGTTTTAGCTCTTGTGTGATTAGCATTTCCACGTATCCTCATACAAACTCAGGAAATCAATTCAAATTCGGGCATATGCAAATTTTATTCAGTTTTATTTAGTTGTTACATTGAAAAACCATTTACAAACCCATCTAAACTACACAAAGAAATCACATGCAAAACCTATTCCAGCTCTTAAAACACACATAATCTTCCATCAACAGACAACGCTCAAAAACCATATCACCCAAAGTTAACTCAAATCTCCCTACAACGTACCAACGAAAGCTCCCATTGCTCTGACAACCCGCTACAAAAAGCGACGTTGCCAATTCTCCAGGCGGGGCGCGGGGCGGCGCGAACGTAACAATAAATGAGGTTAAAGTTTCCGAGCACAACTTTACAAGAGTACTTTTTTTCGAATTTCGAACTCCAAAAACGGTTTCGTTCATTAAAAATTTGTTTTGTTTTTAATTTTTTGGTGTTGTTCGATCGTAGTTTGAAAGTTATGGGTGAAGTTTCAAAGACAGAAACAGTTTTTTTCTTTTAATAAGCTAATAGTATGTCGTAAGTGGTAAACGAAAGTTGTTAGAACAATAAGTTACTAAACTTGAAAGGTCATAGTGCTGTGTAGTATCTAGGTCTCTTGAATATTGCCACCCCATCACTTTCTGTGCGTCTTGGTATCGTACGAGGCGATTATAGGGTTATAAAGAAGTGTCATGAAAAATTTTTCTTCTCTTCTTTGTATGAGAAGAAAATTGTGGAAAAAGTTAGAATCCAAGGCTGGAATGATGAGATGAGAGCTAAACCCAAAGAAAAAACGCATAAAGGTCTCAGTACAAGTGCAATAATTATTGGAACTGTCCTACAGATTAGTGTCTCAATTTAGGAAAATGGCAAGTTTATCTATAAACAACGAAATTCCTGTAAATCAGGGAAGATCTAGGAAAGCAATGGACGAATTACATCATGTCTAACATGATTTGAATTGTAAAGAAGTTTACGAGTAGTTGCCAGGACCAAGATTCCTATCCAGAAGGGAGAAGAACCTCCGTCAAGTTATTTCAATACTAGCTGTTGCCCGCGACCTCGTCTGCGATCCAGGATGAAAAGTAGCATATGTCCTTACCCAGGTCATGGTCTATCTGTGTGCCAAATTTTATCTAAATCCGTTCAGCCGTTTTGGCGTGAAAGCGTAACAAACAAACAAACTTACTTTCTCATTTATAATATTAGTTAGGATTGTTGGTTACATTATTTTCATAACAAAATCTGTATGTGTAAAGACAATCTGTAATCTACGTTGGCAAGAGGGCTAGCCCTCTCCCTAAGATAGTGATTAATTAATAAGTAAAACCATTGATGAAAACTTATCTGCAGACAAGCATTCACGCGTACCTACAGACTTTCAACCTTCAATCAGACTTAACACTGCAAGTCAATTTACTATCTACGACATTACGCTTTCAGATAACAGTTGCGAAGTCCCCTGATAAAAAAAAATAGATTAATAACATCATCGACGCTATTAGAAATAAATAATTAACAAGATAAGAAAGACTTAAGATTTTCCTATCACCAAATATCAACCGTTCATTGAAATCATTGTTAAAGTCATGATTTGGGCAAGGAATTTGTAAAACCAGGAATATTATCAGAAGGCATTTTGCTAAACATGTAGACAGACGACTGCTGTTCAGCTTACATAGCTAAGAGAATAATAACTATCTCGTGAAGGATTTTCATGATATAGTAGCCAAGCAAATGCGACTTCCGATGGACGTTTTTAGGATTTTCAATAAATTCTGTTCCTAGCGATCGTCATTCAAATATTCGGATATGACAAATACATCTGGGAAGCGAGCGGAAAAGTGGAGTCAGGTCAGCTCTTAAGCTCTCAAAGCTAAAGTTGATTTCAAAATAGCAGCTGGAGTAATTACATCACTAGATCTGCGTCCACCACCAGCCACCAGCATTGGAGTTGACATTAGCAGGTTGTAAGTGTTGACCATCCTAATGACGAAATTACTTTGCGATACAAATGCAATTCTCTTACCATAAGACTAAGAGCATTGTAACCAATTACTCGCTGGAAACCACACGAACGACTAAAAATGTTAAATTTTTAAAGAAAAACTCAACAAAATTCTAAAAATCTTTACTATCGAAGTGGATCTACATCACTAGGTCATCAAACATAAATAAGCTCGAGTTTATAGTTGTTCCACAGACAATAAAACTGATGGAATTAGATACTCGTTTAATCTGCTCTCTGGTATCCAGACGATAAATAAACAAACGAATTTGTCTTTGGGTACTTTTCCAATATTAACTTTAATTTTAAAGTCTTCGCTTTTCGTGACTAAATTGACTTTAAGGCTTAACGTGACAGTATTTTCATCAGTGTACGCAGTAATACTCGCTCAGACCAGGGAAGCATGGCACAAAACGGAGGAGACTTAGTAAAATTTAAAATTTAACTTACTATACTCAGCAGTTGGTGAATCAAGACTGGTGATGATGACTCAGCAGCAAGATAAATGAGCTTTATATATATTAATCAGCCTGTAATGTTCCCACTGCTGGGACACAGGCCTCCTCTCTGTGAGAGGGAGTGGGCCGTAATCCACCACGCGGGCCCAATGCGGGTTGGTAGATGTCACATGTCTTCGAATCTTTGGTTCTAGGACATGCCGGTTTTCTCACGATGTTTTCCTTCACCGTTTTAAGAGCAGTGGTGACGAAATTATTTATATCAGGTAAAGCCGGGCTGGTGCCTGGGTTAAGTCGGGGCCGATAACTTTGGGCCAGCACTGCTCCCACTGGGCCACCATTGCTCGGCACTGCTGCAAATAAGCTTTATTCTTCAAAAATTTTCAACCATGGGGGATAAGTAAATTACAATTCACAAACTAGGCGATGCTGCTATGATTTCTTATATATCCGTAACACGGGCACGTCACCATTCTCCTGCACTTATACCAATTAATTTAGGGTCAACGAAACATATCTTTTACTATACAGAGAAAGATTGAACGTTGCTTCTTTCTTTTCGACTTCAGACTCATAAGACGAGGCTTCTTCACGATGTTTTCCTTCGCTGTAATTCAGTGATATATTAATAAATTTTCAAAGTCCACGTGGCATTGAAACTCACCATGATACAACTTCAATAAGTATTTAGATAACATTTTTCCTCATACCAGTTCCCATTACTTCTAAAGCAAGATTTCTCGGTATCCAAATTCCTTGTTATTATCCCAATTATAAAATACTAGCTTTTGCCCGCGGCTTCGCTCGCGTTAATTTAGACTTTGAATATCAATTCGGGTTATATAATTCAATCATGATTCGAAAGACACGTGGCGCCATCTATTATCATAAGAACGTTATTGTTGTTTTCCTCGGGAACAGTACTTTTTTTCGGAATGAAAGGTACCCTATGTCCGTTTCTGTACACCTAACAACGTATATGCAAAATTTCAGGATGATCGGTTCAGTGGTTTAGGTGTGAATAGGTAACAAACTTACTTTCGCATTTATAATATTAGTTAGGAAGTTAGGATTAGGATTCTTTACACGTTAGTTTTATGTTAAATTCTCGATGAAATCATAGACGGTCAGTGAGGAAGAGGTTCTCATTCACTACAGTGTAACAATTGATAATATTCTGTGATTGAATCTGCGAATGTCAATCGCGGGACTAAACACATCACGCTAGTAATCCCCGAATGGTTAGGGTAATTCGAGATCATTAATTTATTACCCGTGGCTCTGTGAGCTGTAGACCTCACGAGTCTGTCTTTGCATAGCTTAAAACTGAATAAATGTTCACAAAATCCTTAAAACTAAAAGCGCGCGCAAAGAGCGCGAAATGGCTGAAATATGTTGTTTTAAAAACTGAATCGACAAAAGAAATCCATGTAAGTATCGTACTTGGTCACAAAATTTCACGAGAATCGGTTGAGAAATGGAGAACAGCCGGACATCCGGACATACGAAAGCATTTTTGACCAAGCTAAAACGGAGACGCTTCGCGCTCGCTCGGTCAATTAAGGATACGAGTAGCAATCAAATTGGCGGTTAAGAAGCTAGAGGTATATATAGCTCTAGCAAACCAGTTAAACTATAGCAAGGATTTTTTTCTTAGGTGAATTAAGATTTGGATTGCCACGTTGATCTAGTGGTCCTAAGCACTACTGCTGAACATGAGGTACAGGGTTCCATTCCCGGATCGGGCAGTGTTATTGGGTTTTGCTATCTGAAATTTCTCAGTAGGAGCCCGGAGTTTGGATTTGTGCCCGGTTGATGGCAATAGGCGCGCTCCCTTTTACATGGGACTTAAACATAACTGGCGAAATGTGGGGGTACTGTAGGTACACATTTGTGTAAACCTTTGAGGAAACGACGTGGTGATATGTTATGTGAATTGAGATTTCTTCAATAGGTAAGCTGAGTGGTGATATTCAGGCATATTCAAGAGATGGTTAGTAACATAATGACGATGATCATAATGACGAAGAGTGGAGCATTTTGCTTGTAACTTGGAGCCGTTTTGGGATTCCCGTATGACATTAATATTGTTATATCTACCTACATTAAATTGATAACAGCATTTATAAGTTCACATTTAGAAACGTGTTATATATTTACTTTGGCAAATTTTGAATCAATAATCATCTTAATGTAACTTCATATACCATTGGATGAAAATCGGAATCTTTGTTCTCTTCGACACCCATTCTGGTAGCTTAAGTAATTTTCACAAAATTAGCCTACTTCTTATACCGTTTTAAACTTCTACAGTGACAAAAGGATAGCATTCGGGTGTGATATCCCACCTGTGGTACCTATTACACATCGGTGTAACGCTACCTTTTCGCGATTTCCTCTAGAACATTACGTCACAACATGTCGTTGACAGACATGTCCTGACGAAGGGACCCTATATCTGCCACTAGCATATCATAGACGGGAGGTAATGTAAATATTACTCTTTTTATTTTGTTGTCACTTAAATTTTTGTGACCGTCGAATTTGCACATAATCATTCCAACTGTTTAAGTCCCTGATCAGTCAATCTGCTGACTGAAAACTTATGTTTGTGATAGGTTAGTTGAAATAACAACAACGAATCACGAAATGAATGGCGTGCAAGGGAAGAGTCCTATGTCCAGTGCTACAGGCTGGAATCAAGAAATTGAAACAATTAAAAATCGGAGATTAGTCTTATTTGCATCTTCACGGCAAGCAGCTTTTACATTCTTGATTAATCCATACTAATATCATAAACTCGAAAGTAACTGTCTGTATGTTACATTTTCACGCCTAAACCACTGAACGGATTTCAATAAAATTTGGCGAGGAGATAGAAGGCATCCTGGGGAAGGACATAGACTACTTTTTGTCCCGGTAGCACGTTCCTGTGGGACAATTTCCGACATCCACGTGGGCGAAGCCGCGGGCAGAAGCTAGTCTAGCAGATAACTAACTTACGGTAGAAGAAATAATTATGAGGAAACCTCTAGATTTAATGGCTGGAGTCCTACACGCAAGGGTCAAGGCTTCACTCGATGAGTGTGAAGAAACTTTTGCACTGCAGTGGGACAGGCAGATGTTATTATAAGATTGCAATCCTTGTTTTCTTTTTCCAACTTTTCTTAGTTGCCTTTAACGTAGGATTGCCTAAATATGGGGACGTCGACCGGGACAATTGAAGCAAGAGTAGTGTGGGTAGAGATAAAAAATCAACTTTCATGAGTGAAATAGGTAACCTTCATATTATAATGTACTTAATTATACGTATAAAAAACATAATATGTTCTTAAAACAAAGTTAAATTATGACAAAATCAATATCACATAAATAAATTAACAACTTTGGTTAACGATTTTTGGCACATTATAATTAAAACCAAACTTAAATAATGACAAAATCAACATAAACGTAAAATATGAAGAAAAAATAACAAGCGATCGACAAAATTTGTTTATGCCTATCCGGCGATACTTTTCTGTGCCCATTCGTATTTTTCTGATGTTCCGGCTTTTTGGAGCAACAATTTTTGAGTTTTAACGTAATTATAAAATTCAATGCATGACATTTTATAATTATAAATGCGACTGATCGTCCGTACTACGTACATGCATGCCCATTTACCTAGTCTTGGTCCTTCCCGACAAACGATGGTTTTCAAACCGGGACAATTTCCTTAATCCCCGGGACACCACGCTTCGAACCGGGACATGTCCCGGCTTACGGGACGTATGGCAACCCTATTTAACGTCATCCAAGAATTACTGCTATGGGTGCTTTCTAACGAATCTTACTAATAACGGTCATCACCCAATTACATTAGTTAAAAACTTAATTACAAACACAGCGTACATACGCTCACAAAATAGTCACGTCCCAAAAATTAGGGCAAATACCAATTGACTTTAAAAAACGACATGAAACAAAATCCAAATGAACCATTTATCCAAAATCCTGTGATAATGATGTATAATAACAAAATTAAATAAAACACTATCGGTATCACGACAGATTATGTGGGTGACATCATCAGTACTAGCGTGCAGATATTTCTAATTTTGCGTATTAGCCGATAGCTTATCAAATGTTCATAGTTTCATCAACGTTGTTGAAGCGTGGTCTGCAAATTTTATTTTTGTTTGATAAGAACTGTTCCGTATTGTTGAGATTAGCTTGCATTCACAACCTAACTATTTATACCTACTTCGAGCAGTGGTGGCCCAGCTTACGAGTTGCAGCGGGGTAATTACGAACACACACTAACAGTAGGAATGGGTTTCATTTTGACAGTTCAACAACATTCATTGCGTTATTTACGTTGTTGAGCTACACATTTTCGAACATTATGAAGCAATGGATTAGCAATAAGCTTCAAAATGATTCAGATTGTAATAGATAGTGTGTTACGTAATTCTAATTAAGGTGCAGGTTTTGGGTTCGATCCCAAGCAGGCAATTTACTTTGTGTAAATTATTTCATCACCACTGCTCTCAAAACGGTAAATTAAAACATCGTGAGAAAACCGGCATGTCCTAGAACTAAAAATTCGAAGACATGTGACATCCACCAACCCGAACAGTGCCCGCGTGGTGGATTAAGGCCCACTCCTTCTCACTGAAGAGGCCTGTGTCCCAGCAGTGGGAACATTATATGCTGATTATGCACTACCAGATGATATTGTAAAGGCGTCAATGAATACCTACATGGTCTTCCAAGATTATGTCTAGACTTTCAAACTCAAAGCATTTATTTCAATTAAACCATTTACAGGCACTTTTGAATTGTCAAAGAGTCGGTCAGTTAGTCAGTTAGTCAAGAGAAACTATGACCTCTGAGTTCGTATTGTTGTTTCTTCTCAGAGTAGTTGGATAGAAAACACCGACCCTCATCTAGTTTTTAAAATATTATTCACGTGAATAAGTGTTTGTATAAACCTTCATAAAGAAATTAATATAATTTGTCATCATCAATAATTCCTAAAATCTTTATTGGTCCTTTTTGCGTAATAATGGCTCACTGATTCTTACACATTCTGTAAACGCTTGATCAAGGATTTCAGCTTTTCCTACTATGCTATGAAAATTAGGTTTGTGCTGAAAATGAAACAGGACCAGTTTTAATCAATATTAGACTGTTAGACATCAGTTATAAGGGATTAGGTCAAGAAAATAGGCGGCAGCGTCCTCATGTCTGCTTAAAAACAAACAGATCTGCAATAAATTTGCCAAGCATACTGATTTTGACTATATCTCTTTCGTCCATTCATTTGAAGGCTCCCTCGGGATGTTCGCAGACTGAATTGATACCGTTTTAGATCAAAACAATTCGTATGTTTACATACCAATATTATCACGCCTACCTATCAAAAAAGACTAAATAAAACCACAACTTTAGAATCTTATCCCACGACGCTTACAAAAGAATCTCGTCCAACAAAATTGTTTACAATATAAAAATGTAAGTGGATTATTAGCCATTACAAGTCTATTGTCTATATAATGATAACACGAACAAATTACAAAGTCTTTCAAACGTGTGCCGCGTTCAATGACTGAATGACTTTTGAACTTTATCAGGTTTTACTCGCTTGAGTCACGGTGCGACGTTGCCAGATCTCTCCCCCCGCTTTGTAGACAGAGACGGAGATATTAGAGGGAGATAGGGCAAGGAGTAAGGGAGCTTTACGATTACAGAGGATAATGTAAGAAAAAGTTTTGTATGGTTGGAGTATTATGATGTGTTTGTAAATGAATGTTGGAGGATAGGAAAACGTGATGATTACGAAATTAGTCTTTGATATATTTTGTTTACAATATTGTTTTTTGGGGATTACATTGATAACGTATGGTGACGTCAAATTGAATAATATGTGTAGGTAATTGCTATGTAAGACTCCAATCAGTTTTTTAAATCATGTTTTTAGATACAAGTAGCTCAAACTGCACTTAGACAGGCTTAGACAGAACTACACTTAGCGACGAAATATAACTTAGGCAAAGCTAAAAATAGACTGATAAGAACCAAGGATGCTCAATTCATCTATTGAAGATGATTATGAAGCAGGCTACAGGCAGACACAGGATACTTACCCGGCACGGTAGACAAGGATGTAGTGACTCATTAAAGGCTCCTTCAAACAGGCGCGACATGCGACGCGAATCGCACGCGACACAATGGCACCTCTCGTCACGCGACTGGCGGAGCTATAAGGTGAATCCGCAGCTGTAGCCCGAAAAATTCAAATTTTCTTTGGTTGTTTTACAATTTGCAGCTCTGTTTTACGTCATAATAAGTTGATGAAAATGCAAAAATTTCATATCAGTTGTCAAACTTTGGAAATTTGTTCCACCTAAGAATGTTTCAGAATATTTCATATGAAAATTCTTAGGTGGAAAAAATATATCATTCCTACAGTCGCGAACCGCATTTTGATCAATATACGACATAACACAGAGCTGCGATTTGCAAAAAACCAAAGAAAATTTGAATTTGGCGGGCTACAGCTGAGGATTCACCTTAAAGGTTCCTTAAAGCAGGCGCGACACGCGACGCGAATAGCATGCGACACAAAGGCATCGCTCGTCGCGCGACTGACGGTGCCTTTGTATTGCGTCGCGTGTCGCGCCTGTTTGAAGGAGCCTTCAGTTTCACATTTTAAGACACATAACGTCACTTCTACATTGTCGTACGTCGGAAAGCACGTTAAGTCGTTAGTCCCGGCTGTCATTCGTAGGCCTTTGACAGTCGTTACGGGTCGTCGGAAGTTCGAAAGTCTGACAACCAGTCTTACCAAAGGATATCGTGTTACCCAGTAACTGGGTTGTGTAGGTCAGATAGGCAGTCGCTCCATGTAAAATACAGGTATTCAGCTGCATCCGGTTACATTGGACGCCGACTCCAACATAGTTGGGGAAAGGTAGGCAGAGACGTAAGTATAGTACACATACATTTGTGAAGACAATTTCAGACTCCGAGCTGATACTGAGAATTTTCTAATGGAAAAACTAAAAATACTTTGTCCGTAAAGCTTACGCGTATCAATAGCACTGTTTGCGACAACAGACCAACGATGAAGTAAAATTCAATTGAGTTTTTTTACAGTAACAGCAATTATTAAAAAAAACCTTAAGAATTTGAAGACGAAGTCGTAGATGACAAATGATAAATGTTTTTATTTCTGTAAGTAGGTTTGTACACTCACTTTTTACTCGTCAATCATGCGTTTCCTGTCTGACTAATCTAGGAAGAAAGGCCGAAATAAACTCTCAGAGGTCACAGTCTCTTCAGTCCAGACATAATCTTGGTCAGATCATGTGAAGACCATGTAGATTTTTGTCTGAAATGGTATTTTGTGGAAAACCACACAGAATGAGTGGACCTGTCCAGTCAGTGCACGCATTTGTCAGTAATCGTGCAGCTCAACTCAAAACTTAAGGAGCTCAACGATTCGACGAACAATACTAAAGAAAGGACATTTGGGTAGGCCGCATAAATAACTCAAACTGCCAGATGATGATCTTATACTCGTAACTAGACCCCTGCCCACACCGTTAAAAGTTAAGTGTCTTGAATATGAGGTAATGTAATAAAAAATGCAAGAGCTATCATGTTGCATAGGGCTCACAGACTTGAAAACTTTGGCGTACCAACTTTGTAACATGCGAAGCTACCCGGGGTACCGCACTACGTGTCACGAAAGCATGTATTTGCTATCTGGCTACGGCTATTGGCCTTAGTTTTTAGCACGACTAAATTGGAATAATAATCTGTTGGTGAACCGTCTTCCTTGAGAAGATATTGTAATTTATTTGCCTATGATATCCATGGAAGTTATTCCTTCTTCTTCTTTTCGAATTGATGATACCACATTCGTCTAGTTAAGGTGAATCCTCAGTTGTAGCCCGCCAAATTCAAATTTTCTTTGGTTTTGTTTTGAGAACTTTTATTTCAAGTTTCTGTAACAACATTAAAATTACATCACGACAGTTATGTTTAAGTTCCATGTAACAGGGGGCGAGCCTATTGCCATCAACTGGGCACAAGTCCAGACTCCGGGCTGCTACCGAGAAATTCCAGATTGAAAAACCCAATAGCACTTTGCTCGACCCTTAAATCAAACCCAGGACCTCATGCCCAGCAGCAGCGCTTGCGACCACTAGACCAACGAAGCAGACATAAAAATTGTATTTATTAATTATATATTAATACACTAAGCTTTGTTATTGCAATTTTGACATCATCAGAAGCCACTGCGTTTTGTCAAGACAGCATTCTGCAGTATGTTTACAAGTTCATAAATACTTTTACACTCCTCTTGCTCAAAAAGTCCGTCATTGTAACGTATCAGAGCGGAGAAAAATAGCATATTTTGCGCTAGGGGAAAAAATATTTCTTTTTTAATTTTATTTTTGAAAATGGAACTAAAAGCGGCGATCTCTTCGGTAGAATGCGTTGCATTGTGTTGCGGCTACAGAAGAAATTAAAACATAGTAAATTATTTAATATTGTATTGGGTTATTTTATTTTCTCGCAATCGATCGTAGTGAAAAGAAGAGTGTAACACGCGGCGCTAAAAACCCATTATAACTCGGTTTCTATTTACTCTTTCGCTAAACCTCGGGAGTAAAACTACTGAGTATAAAATGGGTCATTTTAGCCCCTTGTATAACAATCTCCTATTACAGATATATATCTCAATGACCAACTTTTTCAATGAAATACGGACCATTCAATTCTTCGTAGGCGTAGGTTGACCAACAGTTACTACCTACGCAAAGATGAGTATACTCTATTTAAAGGTTCACACGTCAACTTTGGAAACACGCAGGTTTATTTCCTGCGCTAGGTAAAACCATAGCATAATAATATACTACGCCAGGTATAGTATTCAGAGACACAGTGGTCACGTGGGAGACACAAGCCACTGCTGTGTTACCAGTAGTAGTGTGTAATAATAACTCCCCAACCGCCTTTATTACCTGTGCGAATCCGATAAAACAATGAGGTTTTAACTAACAATTACGTTGGTATAAGTTTAAATTGAATTGTTTCGTTTGATTAGGAAAACGAAGCGACAATTTGAATGCTCTATATATATTTTTTAACAGAATAGTGACTGAAAAATGTTTCCATAATTCGTGTTTTGTTGCAATAAAATGGCAACTGGATAGTGACGTAAGCATGTGTCACTCCCGGAATGCCACACCTTGTTTTTTTAAACCATGGGTAAAACAACCTGTGGTACAGGAGCCAGAGGATAGGATTTAATAGTCGAACTCTAAAATTCTAGGAAAATCAGGGTCTTGATTTCCTGTTTGTAACAATTAGGGTTACCAACTTTTTTATACCAAATACTTATAGTATTTTCGAAGTCATTGTCTGTAAAAATATAGAAAAAAAAAAATAAGTATCTGTGTAAAAAGAATACATAGGTATTCTTTGCTTCTTTGAGCCTTAATTAGCAGGTTTATATTTTTATTAAATGACTATTAGTTTATTACACTCTACGTGATGGTAACAAAATAACATTAATTCAGCTTTTATAAGAAGCCATATTATGCTTATTTCGCCATTCTGTATTGAAATGAAAATATAGTAGTTCCGCTTACAATTTTTATTTTTATTATATTTAGGGCCCTAATATAGTAGGATACTACATTATATAATAGGGTTGGCAACCCTAGTAACAACAGAATTGTTTCAATCAAAAAGCCCTTGTTTTCTCGTCGATGCGCTAGACTTATCATGCGCTTAAATGAAATAAATAGTGATTTAATTACATAATCAGCCTATAATATTCCCAATGCTGGGACTCAGGCTTCCTTTCTGTGAGAGAGAGCGGGCCGTAATTCACCACGCGGGCCCAGTGGAAAATGGTGGACATCACGTATCTTTGAAATTTTGTGTTTAAGACTTGTTTGTTTCTTGACGAAATGTTACCGTCACCGTTTTTTATGTGATTGGCTATTGTTATTTCCTTTAAAAAAATCAGAATCACAGCCATCGACCAAGATTTAAATACGAGAGAGACTTGGTCTGGTTTCCAAAAGCAAAGGAAATTAGACAAGGACAGTGACAATCTCCTTCACCACACGTAATAGCTCCTCTTGAAACCGTAGTTGGTAACATCGATTGAACTCGCTAAGTGGTGAAACTTAGTTCCAAACTGTTTCAGCTTCGTGCTGCAACTTTGACTACTTTTCATTTACTGTGCTTTGACATGTCCTAGTCTTTGTTTATTGAATTAGTCAATAATATGATTTGAGTGGTTTAAATTTCTGACATTTCAAGTACCAATGTACAAGTTTTGTTTTAGATTTCAAGTATTTTTAGTTTAGTTCTATTATTTGGACGATCTTTGGGTCTGTTTTTTCAGCCAACTAGATTATGTGCTGTCGCTGTAAATAACATCATAGAAAGGTAGTTAGGAGCAACAAGAAACCAATCAGATCAATAAAGTAAACAGATTCATTGAAGAAGAAGCGTAAAACTGTTTAATCCTCGCGGTGAGTGAGCTCTACATCCACATTTCGGCAGTTTAAGCTACAGTCCCATGTAATAGGGAGCGAGCCTATTGTCATTAACGGGGCACAAATCCAGACTAATTAATACATCTCAGAGAAACCTGTCTAGCCATATCATCATGTTTCACAGTAAATTCCCCGTTTCTTTGGTCTTCCCTAACTCATAAAGCCATTTCTACTAAAAACCGGCGAAGTGCGAGTCGGACTGGCGCACGAAGGGTTCCATTATCTATAAAAACGGCAAAAAAAAACATGTCTGTTGTATGGGAGCCCCCTTAAATATTTATTTTATTCTGTTTTTTAGTATTTGGTGTTATAGCGACAACAGAAATACATAATCTGTGAAAATTTCAACTGTCTAACTATCACGGTTCATGAGATACAGCCCGGTGACAGACGGACACACAGACGAACGGACAGCGGAGTCTTAGTAATAGGGTCCCGTTTTACCCTTTGGGTACGGAACCCTAAAAATTAACACCGCTAGACCCAAGTCCCTGCACGTTGCATCAACCTCCACCTACCCTCCACTCCACCACCTCTACCTCCACTATTGTTAAAAGAAACATCAATAATATAGGAACAGACTAAGCCAGGTCATCGATCTAAATGCCTAACCCCGTAAGACACCGTCAGAAAGAATTAAAAATCCAGCAAGAATTAAAAATTCAGCTAACAATTACGCGGTTATTCCAATTGTATTAGCGATTCCACGATATGGAAGGTCGGGTGCAGACTTGGGCAGTAGAAGGTCTTGGTGTTACTTTATTTGATAACAAAAATGGACATGGGCGTACCCAGCTTTTGGCCCAAGGGGGGGCAAATGAGAAATTAAACGTCTCTTAACTTCAAGCAAAGTTTATGAATAAAGGGGCTATTTTAGCCCCTGGGTACGCCCATGAAGATGGAGTTTGAAGGTTGGTGATTAAATCTTACCAATATTAAAGGTGTTAATGAGTAAACAGAAGATTCAGAAGCCAACCCTCTGTTTACAGATAACGTGATCAAGCTTGATTCGTGAAAGTATGAAGTAGTACAGAATGTACGAACATATTTTTACAATATTGAGAAGAAAAATCTTGTAGAATTCATGAAATCTTGTCTTGTCAGCAGAGCTTGGAAACGGTACCAAAAGTACCCGTTCTGTACCGGTATTTAGCGGTTTTTGCCATTTCGGTTCCTGGGTTCTGTTCCAGATGGGTACCGGTACTCCACCTAACAAGTACCGGTACCTAATTCCGATACCGGGTGCGTACCACAAATCTCATATTTGTACGAAGAACCTCGTACGGTTGGAAATATTAAAATTATAGAAGGTATCGAATACCAATAGTAGAGGTACTACGACTGGAACTGGTACCAATAGTACAGTTACGACGTGTGGAACCGGTGCGAATAGTACAGGTACTACTCTGGTACCGGTACCACACCAAGGCCAATGGTACCGGTTCCCAAAAATACCGGTATTTCAAGCCCTGCTTGTCATCAATATTTAGGGCTTCATATCCACTTTCCCATAGAAAATTCAACTACTGAAATGCATCCCCATAATATCCATCCTAGGCGGTTAAAGTAATGACTTATTTTCTAATTTAGTCTGCCTTACCCAGGACAGAAACGGGTTTGCTGTTTAGTGGTTTAGCTATGAAGCTAACAAACAGAAACATTATTCATAATTATAATACATACAAAATAAGGGAAAGTAAGTCTGTCCCTGAGTGAAGAGGATATAAATACTAGCAATTATAGTAAAATAAGCAGTACGTCCCCCTTGGTGAATTTTATACAAAAATAGCATCCAACTTTCCGACTTTCCCCGGTGGGTTTAAAAAAAAATTCTTCCATACAAACCTTGTACTGACAATTACAAACACAACAAAAAAAAAAATAGCCAAATAGGTGCAGACGCTCTGAAGTGACGCGCGGACAAACATTTTTGGTAATTAATTTTTATTAGTACAGAGTGGTGATTAGGTTAACACATTAAATTATACCACGTTTAAGTACTACATGGTATACTTAGACGATATACTAAAATTGCATGAAATCCATTCACAAAAAGAAAGGTGTTCCATACATTTTGTCGAGCTACGTGTAACAAAATGTAAGTAACAGCAGATTTTTTTCGTGAATGGATTTCATTCAAATTTTATATACCCTGTAGTATGCATACGTGGTATAATTTAATGTGATAAGGTCCGCGCCCTTTTGTTTAAGTAAATAGAGACAATAGCGAACCCAGTGTGAAACCGCCACAAAATTAACGAGAAATCGTGATATTTAGTTCTTTGATTGCCTCCTTCACCGATCGGAATTCGATTAGTGGGCTCGTTTAGAAAGAATATCGGTTTGTCTTGTACTATACCTAGTGGGGTAAGTAGAAATACAAGTCTTGATAAGTTCCCAGGTTAGTTATTTATAAGCTCACGCCTATTTAAAGTGGATTTATCATTTGCGCATGTACATCTCATACCTACTAATTAGTATTAATAACGGAATTGTGAACGTATTATGCTGTTAAGCGGACAGGAGGAGGGTGTTATCATTCACCATGTCATTATTAGATAAACTGTTCTATCTTCGTCTACCCCGTTTACCAGCATTTGTAGCATGGCCTCTATAGAAACGGAAGCAACGGAAGACAAAATGACAGATTGTAGAAATATTTCTCAAATTCAAATTAATTTATTGTAGAACATAGGTAAAGTAAGATGTTACAATATGGTTATGCATATAGGTCTGCTATGTCTCGCCATTAAGGCATACAAAATTTATAACACGTTACAGATAAAAACAATTAAACACTAAGTAATTTAAAATACAACAATAATAATCCAGTATATTGCCTTTAGAAATTGTGGTTTATTATTATTATTTACAAAATATTATTATATATGTCAGATTACATGCCACATTGTATGTCAAATTAAATGTCAATTATTTGTCAGATTCCAAATGATTCTACAAATCCACTGCGTGAGTTTATCAATAGTTTACATTTAATTTTCATTACTGGTTTGTCATATTACTCGTAAATGTAGACTGATTCAGTGTTTTGTCATTTAGAAATTCTCTAATAGAATAATAAGATTTAGCTATCAGGAATTGATGTAACTTTTTTTAAAAGTGTTTATGTCACTCATATTTCTGAAAGAAGGTGGAAGGTTATTAAATATATGTGGACCCATACAAAAGATGCTTTGATGCAAAAGTTTTGTTTTGCTAGGTGCTATGCGCAACTTGTCTTTGTGTCTGGTCCTCGTATAAAATTCAAATAAACTTGGATTTGATTTTATGAACATGATGGTTTTCTACGGCGCGATGTCAAAATTCAAGAAAAGAACGACTGTTTGTTAAGAAAGTGATTTGTCTTCTCTTCGTAGAGTAGAGATATAAGTGGTCATGCTACGCATGCAGCAACAAATAAAACCTCTCTTTCCCCAGTCATGGATGTCCCATGTAGATAGAATAAAGGATTACCATCAAGAAGATAAAAAGTTGCATTAGTTCGATTACCCAAACTGTGTGGTGAATTACAGCAATTATATTTTTAAATATTCTTTCTTACTTTCTTTCTTTCATTTGATACCTTTAACCTGTTATTGGGAAGTCCGACCATGTTCAGCATTAAACATCCTACTTAATATTATAAATGTGAAAGTTTGTAAGGATGGATGGATGGATGGATGTTTCTTACTCTTTCACGCAAAAACTACTGAACGGATTTGGATGGAATTTGGAACACAGATAGTTTATAACCTGGATTAACACATAGGATACTTTTTATCCCGGTAGTACGTTCCCGTGGGATAATTTTCGACATCCACGCGGGCGAAGCTGCGGGCAAAAGCTAGTTCTCAATATAATAATGATACTGAAAGTTAGCAAAGCTAGATAATCCATAAATCCATAAGTAGGTTAAGCAAAGTACCTATAGCCAAGTTTTCCTTAGAGCCATTTGAAGCTAAACCACCCGCATACCACAAAATCATGACCATCACTCAACAACTAAGTGAATCAAGGCTCACGCCAATAAATCTAACGTGATATTACGCGTGCTCGTGACGTCACAACCCGTGGGGGCCCGTGGGGGCGGGGTCGTTGGGGTAGGGGGGTGCACAGACCCCATTGTAAGCCGTGATGTACGGAGCGATTTAGATAATATAATGACTGGGGATGAAGTCGAATTGAAGAGTGTAATGTGTCTCGAGTTGGGGGTAAGTGATTATGTGGATTGGTGATGTACTTTTATGGCTTTACAACGTGATATACCTACTTGCTGTTGAAGACAGAACTCTCCTTTATTTAAGAGGGGAAGTATTTAATTCACCATACAAGCCCTAACATAAAACCAATATCAGTATGATTCCTTAAAATAGATTCACAAGAAAAGTTACATTTGAGTTGACATTAACTCTCGACAGGGAACTCTTAAATTGGTAATTTAATGAACTAGGGGACTGATTAAATTCCTCTAAATGAAAAGCTCCCTCATAGTAAACAGTATTTTAAAGATGTAGCGGCTAAGTCAATCATGTATCAAACAAGAAGTAACAGCTATGTATCAAACAAGAAGTAGCGGCTAAGTCAACCATGTATCAAAAAAGAAGGAGCAGCTAGGTTAACCATGTATCAAAAAGAAGGAGCGGCTAAGTCAACCATGTATCAAACAAGAAGTAGCGGCTAAGTCAACCATGTATCAAAAAAGAAGGAGCAGCTAAGTTAACCATGTATCAAAAAAGAAGGAGCGGCTAAGTCAACCATGTATCAAACAAGAAGTAGCGGCTAAGTCAACCATGTATCAAAAAAGAAGGAGCAGCTAAGTTAACCATGTATCAAAAAAGAAGGAGCGGCTAAGTCAACCATGTATCAAACAAGAAGTAGCGGCTAAGTCAACCATGTATCAAAAACGAAGGAGCGGCTAAGTCAACCATGTATCAAAAAAGAAGGAGCGGCTAAGTCAACCGTGTATCAGAAAAGAAGGAGCGGCTATGTCAACCACGTATCAAACAAGACCAAATCAACCTGCTAAAGGAATATTAAGAGACAAGCCAAAGTTAGCTTTAGAAAGCTACACTTATAAAGAATGAATAATAAATAATTATAGTTAATTGTTTCAAGGAATTCCAATAAAAACTATAGCAATTTAATTCACCCTTAAAAAAGCCTTGTGTCAAGTTAAAGTTTATCAAGTGCATCAAGGTCGGAGGCTCCGTGCTGCCTATTCATTATGTTATAGTTATGTCCATAATTGAAGCGCAGTGGTGCTCAAACTATGACACGAAGGAATGCAGTGTCATGACGCATTCATGAGATATTATCATCACCATCATCATCTGCCTGCCTTCCCCAACTATGTCGGGGTTGGCTTCCAGTCTAACCGGATGCAGCTGAATACCAGTATTTTACATGGAGCGACTGCCTTTCTGACCTCCACAACCCACTTACTGGGAAATACGATACCTTTTGGTAAAGCTGGTTGTTACTTTCGGGCTTCCGACGACCCGTAATGACCCAGCCGGGGCCAACGGCTTAAAGTGCTTTCCGAGACACGGTGGGGTTTTGGTAAGATGGTCACCCATCCAGGGACCAGCCGTGGCAAGCGTAGCATTCATGTGATGTCATAATCATTATAGAGAGAGACTAAAGGCAACCACTGCAGCACAAAATCTTCGTCAATTATTTAACATGACTTTAATTAAGGTTCAAAATATAAGGCTGCCTTCCCACCAGAGTTGGCCGAAGTAGCTAAGCAGTGAACGAGGTTAAAGGTAAGCTAGCCGATCCTGTTGGTTGATAGCATACACAATACGCAGCTTAGCACATGATCTCTGAAGTTACCAGACATATAGCAAGAGACGCATCTTCGGTAGAAAAGAAAAGAAAGAAAATTCGTTTATTTGTGGTTTACCACAAATAAACGAATTTTAGACGCAAAGAAAAAACACACAAACACAAAAAAGAACGAGTTGGGGGAAAATATGCGGCTCATTCATCCAAAACGGCAATCGCTCAGCATAATGCTACGACCCTATGCGAGACAGAGACCCAGTGCTGGTTTTCAGCGATAGCCGGCGTTGAAGAATGCAGATAGACTTGAAGGAGGTAGGGGTAGCCAGAATTGACTGGAAAAAGGGGACAACTGATTGTTTTGTGGCATGTCTAGCAGATGCTTATGTCTAGCATTAGACTTTGAGAGACTGGATCTTAATCTGCATTGGGGTTTTTGCAAAACACGGAGCATTCTCAAGGGATGGCGCATCAAACTTTGTCGGCACGGTTGGCGCAGTCGTTAAGCGATTGACTGCTGCGCTGCATGTCGCGGGTTCGATTCCCGCACGGAACAAATATTTGTATGACCTACAAGTAGTTGATCCGGGTCTGGCTGTTTGTGTATGTGAGTTTGAATGTTTGTGAACGCACCCACAATACAGGAGGAATTCCTAGTGTGGGGCAAAGTTAAAAAAAATAAAAAACTGATGGTGATGGAATTATATTAGAATTACAGTAAAGTCATTTTTTTAAACCTTTATTATAAGGGTTTTTTTACACATATGCGACGATGTGAATCCCATCGTGTTTTTACAAAGTACAACTTACTCCTAAACTAAATTAATTAATCTAAGTCACACAAAACTTAATCTCATTTATTATCTAATAAAAAGTATATAATACTAGCTTTTGCCCGCGATATCGCCCGCGTGGAGGTCCACGGGAACGTACTACAGGAATAAAAAGTATCCTACGTGTTAATTCAGGTTATAAACTATATGTGTTCCAAATTCCATCCAAATCCGTTCAGTAGTTTTTGCGTGAAAGAGTAACAAACATCCATCCATCCTCACAAACTTTCACATTTATAATATTAAGTAGGATTGGAACATTCCAACATCCATTATCGACAATTTCAACGAGTTGAGAAGTGCGTTTCTTTTGTTAGTATATCGGACACATTCTACTATCACCAGACCCATGAGGTGCATCCTCTATTTTACAACACACCTTACAGTTAGGAGAATCCCGATTTTCTCATAAGAAAAGTTGTTTAGTGGAATATGTCCTCACCTCAAACGATGCGCAGCGACAATTTGACAGCGACTCAGTTTGGATCCGGAGAACCAAGGTAATTGTCGAAGTTAACATTACTAGCACCCTAATTGCGTAACACACTATTAATTAATCAGAATCTGAATTATTTTGAAGGATATTGTTAATTGCTTTGCTTCATATGTTCGAAAAATTGTCTGCTCAATAACGGCAATGAATGTTGTTGAACTGTCAAAATGAAAGTTATTCATACTGTTAGTGTGTTACTCAATTACCCCGCAGTTAGAAAATGCAAGAATAAGTAATAGTTCTTAAAAGGGTATTAACTTTAAATATTCCTGCTACAGAAAAAAAACCTATTGTTACGGATGATTGAAATAGCAATAAATAAAACCAGAAAATGTTTGAGTACCACATCAGTTCAGGCCGTTTCAGGCTTACACGCCAAGCCTATAGTTTATCAATTTGTCCTAGCCTATAATCAGACAATTTCAAAGGAAACGCTGGAACATGCACGCTTTAACTAAGTTTTATGTCTATCAATGGGCTGTACGCTGTTAAGGCTTCTATTTCAGCCTATGTGGGTTGTAACCGGGGATTGATTGATTTGAAATTTGAATTGAATTTTGTCTTTTTATTACGGACGCTTTTAACGTTCTGCGTTGTTCTCACCTGCATAATTTCAACATGAATTATGTAACCAATATTTTGTAACCATATTTTGATTTAAAAGAGTGTCCATGGAGTTTCTTGCCCGTTCTTCTCTATAGATACATACCTACTAAGCATTGGAATGGGCAACTAGCTTCATCTTTCTGACTGACCGACCCCTTGACAACTCAAAAGTGCCTGTAATTGGTTTATTTGAAATAAATGCTTTGAGTTTGTGATATAGAAGTGAAATGTATGTAGGGATGGGACTTGAAAAATTGCAATATTAACATCATTTATTTACAATTTAGGTCCACTTGCACCACAAGTCACTGAATGCTTTTAACGGTCTCATGCATGAGGTTGTGGGTTCAAATCCGGGCAAGTATCAATGTGACTTTTTCAATTAATATGTACTTTCTGAGTTTATCTATCTTGGACATTACTGGCATCGGTAACGGAAAAGCATCGTGAGGAAACTTGGGACTTATGGTTAATATAGGTCTGATATCACCAACCCGTCTTGAGCAAGCGTGGTGATCGATTCTCGTGCCCTCTGTATGAGAAGAGGCCTTTGCAGGCAGTGGGACAGTAATAGGTAGTATTTATTGCAAAATCTATTTAAAATATCATACTGTCTCGGTCATCTATATACGATTGACAGACATGGAACAACGTTTAAAAATGCTTAACGCTGAATGCATTTAATAATTTTTGGTGCTAGGGGGGCCTTATTATGGAACCTGGGGGCCTACTAAGTTCGACAACGAAGATACGGGCCCATCCGAAAGTAGATCCAGGAGTGAACCCCACACCCGATTATTGAACTTTTTTGGACGGGTAAAAGCACATCGGGAGCAGAAACAACTGTCAAATCGAGGTCTCATTCATTCTTAGGACGGGCCCCAAACTAATCTAATGTCCGTAGGTGATAAGAAGCAGGTATCGCCCGTAACTTCGGCTAAAACTACGGATTTCGTGCGAAGGAAATAGACCTCCTGATGTTGTTATAGCCGACATTAAAATGTAGGTATCAAAACTAACCTCTTGCAGCGTCGGCGGTAAAAGGAAAGCTCATAAATGTTACTTTTATTATTCATGATCCTATTTTTGTGTTGGTAAACCATGTCCTGTACCTTATTAATTAATGTTTTTCTTATTTATTTATTTGAGGTTTTTAGATTACATACCAGTCAATTTTAATATCTCCGTTTAATATACAAGGTTTCCCAATACCGAACTGACCACGTGGTCAGATGATTTTGCATAAGTATATTGACTTCGAATACAACCAGCTTCACACTCAAATGTTTATGACCTGAATCAAAGTGATGTCTTAGGTCAACAACCTCAACACAACCCTTATACAAACTTCAAGAGAAACTCCATGATAGGAGTCAAACAAAGTACCTTTGATTCCTTAAAAAAAAATCTTATCAAAAATGTCCCTACAGTTATGTAAGGTCATCGACACATACAAACATATAAATTCTTTCATACATATTCCCCCACTTTGCTACCCTACGCACCACCTGTACAAATCTTCGGACATACAGGTTCGGATCGACGCACGCGCCGCGACAGATGTTCACGTTCGGGTTTCTTCGGAGCGCGTCGGGTGCCTTCGGGTTTACGATTAAAGGAATTTTAAGGGTGTTTTTTGTTGGAAAGTTGAGGTTTTAAGTGGGGCAGTTATTTTACTTTGTATTTGACAGATTAATTGCGATTCTGGTTGTATTTATACAGGAAGCTTTGCGAAAAGAAACAATGACAAGGGTAATTTGTTAAACGTAATGATATATTAACATTGTAGATTACAAATGTTAGGTTTTAAAAGACAAAAGGAAAATTATTTGATAATCTAGCAAACAATACTTTGAATTTATTTTCGATCAGGGTTTATAAACTTAACACATTCAATGTTTTTTAACGGTACAAAATAAACAGGCCAACAACGAACTTTTCAAAATCACTGAACTTCAATATTGAATGGGTATATTACCGTACTGTTATTGTATGGCGGTGGTATGGCTAGAAAAGGGGGTGTCTACTGAGATGACGGCTGATAGAGATATATGGAAGAAGAAAAAAGAAAACAAAAAAAGAAAGATAAAGAACAAAGAAAGATAAGAAAAAACAGAAAGATAAAGAAAAAAAAGAAAGTAAAGAAAAAAGTAAGTTAAAGATATTGAGTATTGAGACGACATGCTGGGCTAACTACAAATAAGTTGGGATATGAGCAGAAGGATGATCATAATGATTAAAAGAACCTTAAGTATGAACTCAAACTCAAAGCATTTATTTCAAATAAACCAATCACAGGCACTTTTGAATTGTCAAGGGGTCGGTCAGTCAGAAAGATGAAGCTAGTTGCCCATTCCAAAGCTTAGTATAAGCTAATCTCGCATTGTATAAGATTTCCGTACGATGCGAGGTCAGCGTAAACTGGAAATGTATAGCTTGATGTGTCGCCGTGTGTACCTATGGAGAAGAACGGGCAAGAAACTCCATGGACACTCTTCTAAATCAAAATATGGTTACAAAATATTGGTTACATCATTCATGTTGAAATTATGCAAGTGAGAACGAAGCAGTGTTAAAAGCGTCCGTAATAAAGAGACAAAAACAATTCAAATATTAAATTAAAGTAAGCTGTGGCAGCTAAGAGATGACCAGTCCCTACTGACTAATAGTCTACTTGAAATAAATGATTTGGTTTCTATAGAAAATTTAGGTTTATTTGTCACAGAAACACGTGCATATAAAAAAGATGTATAGTATCGAAGCTGCAACAGCAAGAGTCAAGGTTTAGCCAACTCATCATTGAAATGCCAATTTCCTCATATAGATATTCAGTTTTCTTTCAACTCCCACATACATTAAAATAGTGATAACAGTTACGCAAATTGCGTAAATAATAAATAGGCTATATTTAAGGTGTGGGAGGCAACCCAACCCGTTACTATGCAACGCTTAGCACATGAGGAAATGACAAGTAAATGTATTGGCAATGTTGCATACATACGTGTTATGCATGTAAACTCTGAAAGGTGTCTAAGTGAAGAGAAAGCTCCTTGTGAAGAAGTACAGTGAGGAAAGTTCTACTATCATATCTTTATCTGTTATCAACCATTGTTATGAGTGTTCGAAGGGTGGTTCCGGTGAAATTACAGGTAGATGGTACAATTCTAAACAAGGCACACATGCATTAAAATAGACCGTTCCGAAGTAGACGCAAACTAACGTTCTTCCTTCGTTGAAACGATCAGTCAGCAGCGGGACCGGGGGCTCAGGACTGATTGGACAGGGTGTACCCCATTTTAGCGTAGAAAAGGAGTAAGCAAGGTTAAAACAGAGGTTATCAGGCCACTCGTAAGAAAAACAGTCGCACACAAAAAATATAAATTATTTGCCTATACATCCTTGGTGAATTAAAAAGAAAAATCATATCTTCGTATCAGAATTTTCCCCCTACATATAAACGACAAAATAATTACCAGCGCTTCTCCCAGCTACAGCGGCGCGCGCGCAGGGGTCTTGAACATTATTCGCTATTCAAACGGACCCCTCGCGTTTTTTTGTGTCACGGTCGTTCAACTTCGCCTTTCATGGGATTACCATTCAAATTATGGTGATGGGGACCCGTAGGGTTCGCCGGTTTTTGTGGGATCACCAATTTTAAAAGTTTGGGCGTTGAGTTCAGTGAAGGATTTCCTTCGGCGTGAAGGAATGAAAACTGAAGAAGGAAGTTGGTGTAAACAAATAAATAATATCAATATGTTGATGACGTTCGTGCATTTTGGGAGGGTCGATGTTTAGCAGTTGTCTGTGATAAAAGCTTAGCTAAATTCTTGAAGTCTTAGCTATGATATCGGTATATGCTAAGTAAAGTAGTACAAATGAAGGCTCCTACAAACAGGCACAACACGCTACGCGAATCGCGCGCGACGCAAAGACACCGCTCGTCGCGCGACGAGCGGCGCCTCTGTGTCGCACTGTCGCGTCGCGACTGTCTGCGGGAGCCTTGAGGGTTTCTCCAACGTACGGAACCCATCCATCAGTTAAATAATTAAATTCATTGAATAAAAGGGTTGCATTACGCTTTAAAATTAAAAACCGCAGTTAATCCAACATCAACTTTAGTTGAATAGTCACAAAGACTACTTTTACGTTTATATAATGCCGTACATTTCATTTGTATATCATTTCAATATGAATGTGAAGTACTAACATGATTATGTGGTGGACACGAGACGAGATAGAAGTATGTATGTACTATTAATTGTACTGAGTAGGGTTTTCAACGACGGATGATCAGGGTTTCATTAAAAAAGCATCCAAGTATGACGATACTTAAGTAAGACCGACACACCCCGTGTAGCTGTGTACTGCTTAGTCAACAAACACTTCTACCAAACTTACTGACTGACAAAATCAGCTGGTACGGCCTTTCCAAAGTTATTTGACCTCTGACAGCAACCGGAATAAAGATCATTGTGATTTTGACAGTAACGCAAAATAGGAGTAGAGAGAAAAGGACTGCAGTGGTGCTGGCTGAATCATCTTTTCGCCATGACACGAGCTATATTCCACACATTTCTCTCCACTGTCACGTGTGGGGATAATGGAAAAGGAGGCCTTTGTCCGGCAGTAGGACATTACGAGCTAAATATATAGATAGATAGACGTAGCTTCTGTAGTTACGAAGATCGAAGACTAAAGAGACAAAGCTTCATTTTGGCAAAATAATATTGTTTTCAAATCACTTTTTCCTTATTAAATTCTACCATTCCACATTTTTTTTTAACACGTCCGCCTCCCCCCTAATACCGGCTAACAATAACATATAAAACCTTGCCGCGTCTTAATCCACTCCCGCGCAACTCGCACAGAAACAGGATTCAGTTAGCGCACCTGCCGCCCCAACCAATCACCGTGTTATGTGCCTTTTATTTAGTTTCACTTATGCTTATCACGCTTGTTGGCTTTGGGGAGACAGCAGGGAGCTTGATTGGAAGTTTTTGCATGGTAGAGTTTAAATTTAGTTGGTGGGTATGAATTTTAGGGTTGATAGGGCTATGATGTCTAAAATAATCTTTCTTTTCTCTATTTTTTGTTAAAGATTTTCCACATTTTGCACGACATTTATGAAATATGGAAAATAACAAAAATCTTTGACTTCAGAGAAAAGAAAAAAAAAACGATTTTTCTAGAAAAAATACTTAAATTCGAAGAAAAACATGTCGAAGTAGTCAACAGCATTAAAAAGTCTAAAACATACGGTAAACCTGTCCAACTCGACATTTCCTATCAGAGGTCGACTCAAGAAAAACTAGGAGACGAATGGCTTAAAAGTGTAAATCAGTGTTGCTGAATAAAAATTTAAATAACTGGAGCCAAAAAAAAATGCATTTAGATTATTTTTTTGTCATCTTCTGCGCATCTGGACATGTTTTGTATTCAATAATAGCAATTTGCAATTCTGCAGCGAAATGAATGCGAAGACATGGATTCTAAACAAAAGATTTTATAATACTACCAAAAATGTATTATGTTAAGATTACGTGGCTTCAAAAGCATCAGCCTGAAATTGTCTGTTTGCAGGCTGTAGAACAAGGAGGGTAAAGGCTTCTTTAATCATTAGTTCAATAATCTATACTAATACTAGCGACCCGCCCCGTCTTCGGCCGGGTAGCAAAGCATAATATAATATAGCCTATGTCACCCGGAGATAGTGTACGAGTAGCTTCCCAACAGTGAAAGAATTTTTGAAATCGGTTCAGTAGTTTCGGAGCCTATTCAATACAAACAAACAATCATATTTTTTTCTCTTTATTAAATTATAGCTTATATGAAACGTTTGTATTTTTAATATAGCGCCATCTATTGAATACTTACTCAATCCAGTCAGATATCGCCATCTGTTAGAATCATTTGTGACTGTCAAATAATAGACAAATAATTTGCAATAAAATAATATTGCGACTATAAATTGAGATGTAAGCTATCCTATCATTCAAGTTGGATCAAATTGCACACGGTGTGCAAATCAAATTTAAAATCGGTTCAGTAGTTTAGGAGTCCATCGCGGACAAACAACGTGACACGTAAGTTTTATATATATAAAGATTACGAAGAGGTAAAATGTGTTTGTTTGTAAGTTTGTACGTATGGAGTAATCTCTGGAACTACCGGTCGTTTTTTTTTTGTAAATGATAACCCTATTCTTAAGGAAGGCTTTAGGCTATTTATCATCACACTATGACCCTTAGGAGCCGAGCAAAAAGAAAAAAAGTCGGAAAGAACGCTAAGCGAGAACGAAGTGATAGCGCGGGCAGGTGATGCGATTCGACGGGGTGGGTTGGGGGAACAAGAAAGGATGTCACTAAAATATGCCCAAACAAAGTACCGAGGTACACCTAGTGGCATAAAATACACTAGATTACACTGAATAGGTAATATTGCATTTATATATTTTTCTTATGGTTACCCTGGGACGAGAATAAAATAACGTTAAACATAATAAAAAGCACGCCATTTTGGCACTCTATCATCGGCACAAGCACAACTACCTCAATTATTAAAAAAAAATCTATCAAGTTGACAGTTGCCTGCTGTCGGCTTCAGTCACTGTTGTTTCACTAACGAACGGAATGATATGTGAATGACATCTACGAAATAATGTCAACCCGAGTGTCAACCAAATGTAATACAAATAAACATGCATAAAAAAATATTTATTACGTAGTTTTAAATTATTTAAGGATAAAAATACAATTATTTCCGAATTCCTGTATTTTTTCTCTACGATTTGGTGGAGATGTACCTCGAGGTACATGTATGGGAAAAGTTGTGTGGGCTTATGTTGACCTCCTTTAACGCGGAAGAAGTCACGGGCAAAAGCTAGTACCAGATAAAGCAAGCACCATGCCACTGACCTCTACAATCCAGTTTCTGGGCAACACCAAAAAATATACGGATAGAACAGTTGATAGACTTTCAGACTTCTTATTATTCATAAAGACTAGCAAGGTTGATCAATGCTCTTGTCCCAAGTCAGGGTCAGATCTAGATTCGCCTGGTAACATCAACATCAACTCAACCTCGCAGTTCAACCCATTTATTATCATTCTTACGTACCCCAATTGATTTGATTCCGGTGCAGCATGTCTTGTTTTTCCTTACATCTCTATCTACCGTCATCTCTGCTGTCACCTCCTTTCTAGCCACATTTTTGGAACTATAGCAACCAAGCTAACCACCCTCTAAATACATACTCAATAAAACTAAATACAGTCACATACCTCATGGTATTCTAGTCAAACCGTGTTGGTTTACAAACCGCATGGATTTTTAATCATGGTCTGGCGGTTTGAGTAATTTATGCGGCCTACCCAAATGTCCTTTCTTTGGTATTGTTCGTGGAATCGTTGAGCTCCTTAAGTTCTGAGTTGAACTGAACGATTACTGACAAATGCGTGCACTGACTAAACATATCCACTCAATCTGTGCGATTTTTCCTCAAAATACCATTTCAGACACGAATCTACATGGTCTTCACATAATCTGACCAAGATTATGTCTGGACTTAACAAAGAGACTGTGACCTCTGAGTTTGTTTCGGTCCTTCTTAGAGTAGTCAGATAGGAAACGCCGACCTCATCTAGTTTTTAAAATATGATTGACGTGTAAAAGTGTATAAAACTACTTACAGAAATAAAATCATTTACCATTTAGCATTGTTTTAAAACCTAGTATTACTGAGCGCGGTACATCTCTATCGAGTTTACTGTCAGGTCTTGAAACATCCTGCATAGTGTAGTGATGTATGTAGATTGATATGAGTATTGTCAATTGTAGCAGTATTGTGATATCGTATCAATAAAGAGACTTTGGGGTAATTTCTTTTTTGCGCAAACATACTCTTGGCTAGCTAGATCACTTAGGGTCTATTTTCTAAAATTTTCTTCGCATTCAAGTAAAGTGGGAACTTCCCACCTAAGTTTTTTTTAAGAGGATGTGCTACTTCCTCATTTTTTGTGGAAATAAGCCGGTTTTCGCGGTTTGTCTTATGGAATTTTGGGCCTTCGAAAAGTGCTGATTGTCCACGTCACACAAAAGAATTATAATTTGGTTAGAGTATACGACCGTAGCGACATCCTGTGCTATAATAATAAATAGTCCATTTCTAATACGAACGGTTGTAAGAAAGTTAAGACCCCCAAATCGAGTCGCACAAGCTTCTACAACACAGATGCAGCAGTATTCCATAAAAGCCAAATGACATTGACTTCATCTAACTTCATGCCCTAGACCTCTGCCAACCTCCTGAGCAGAGAAGACGTCGCCACGTGACCGGTATAATTAGCCAGCCGCCGGGACGAGCCACCTGGCCGAAATATTTGCATACCGATATTGATACCGTTGCGCCGTGAATTTTATGCTCTGAGGTACTACCATATGTTTTTGGGAAATTGAGATGAGATGAGTGTGTGCGAGCTAAGAAATTATAGAGTTATAGGGTTAAGATACGTTTTCGTTTTTGTTTGTTTTTTGTTGTCATTTGCCAGTGTCGCAACGCATTACGCAATGTCGATTATTGTCTTTGGTCTTTGGACATCAAGAAATCGACAACATTGTCAAACTATTAACGTTTTAAGTACGAGGCTTTTGGCTACTTTTTATTAGTGTATATATTTTGTCTACAATAGTTTTTTTTTGTATTGTCCGTGTTGTTTGTGGAGAATAAACAATTTCCATTTTTTTGTTTCTTTCTTATACGCTACTGCTACGAATTTTCAGTGCTTCAACCTACGATTAAAAAAGGGACTTCAGTGAATTGGGAATACATGGGTTCACCCATCATCATTATCTTGTATTTCTTATCCAAGCAGCATCGGCGCAGCATTTCTTATTTTTCCATACTTCTCTGGTAGTCATCATCTCAGTAGTAACCCATTTTCGCTATGTCATCTTTCACCAGTCCATCCATGGTTTCTTTCTTTCCGTTTGCGTGGATTAAATTAAGGCTTCCAGAATCTAATCAAGTCTTTGGCCAGTGAATTTGCAGTTAAATAAGAACTTGAGATGGTAGTCTGTAAGTAGCCTAAAAACAGCCTAGGCCAGACTACGGGGAGCAACGAGGCTCCGTGAATGACGATACATCTGCTGACTGACAATTTTTTCCCACAACAGCATAATGTTAAGCATTATAATATATAATATCAACACAAAAAAGGAAAACTCGCCTAGAAATCTCTCATCTTCTAAGCACTCGAGAAACATTAGTACCATCTCACGATCATTGTCAAGCAATATATTCGTCCATCTATTATAATGGGCACATTTATATTCTATCTCCAGCTATCAGCATATCATGTTTCTATACGCACCGCCGTGAGATCGTTATGTAACATCATTATACATATATTAGGAACTTGAAGCTATAAGTTCAAGGTGTCATCTTTATTTTTGAGAGTTTTCCCTGTGTCATGGTCAAGCTTTCCTTGTTTAATCTATACACCACTACAAGTCTTCACACACACTCCTACACACCCACCTTAGGAGGTGCTAGCATGTCATCCTGTTTGTTTCTGATGCATATTATAAGTGTAGCTACTAAATTGTAAATCCGTAATTGGATGTAAGTATAGTTTTTGTTTTTTATGTGAAATTGTTAAAGAGCTTTGAATTTTGTGAATAATAAATAAATGTTTTACTTTCGATTAACTATTTCTCTCTGGTCTATAGCAGTGAACTGCTGTATTTAGTCTTCAGTATAGCTCAGCCTAATACACATTTTTATTTATAACTAAAAACTTATCCTTCTGTTCATTATCTCTCTCACTCTTTTTATATTACAGCTTGCTTGTTTTTTGTATGTATGTATTTGTTGTATATGTAAATGGTACACCACTGACTGTTACCTGCAGTATTGTCTCTCCTTCTCCCTTGAATCCATCCAAAGGTTGTCTGTAAAATATCGCATTTAGCGGTAAGACCGCCCATTGTGTCACCATATGCAAAATTTATACGTTTATATCTGTATTTTTTATGGTGTACATTATAAAGAGTATTCTACTCTATTCTTATCACACCAACTTGTGTATCTTGGACATTACTGACATCGGTGACGGAAAAACATTGTGAGGAAACCTGGGCTTATAGTTAATAGAAGCGTTAAAGTGAGCACGCGTGGTGACCAACCCTCGTGCCATCTCTCTATGAGAAGAACCCTTTTGCCCTGCAGTGGGACATACGACTAGTATTATTATTTGGTATACATTTTTATATCTCGGCACTGATCTGCCGGTTTTTTAGGGTAACATGGGCCAAAGCCAAGTGCTACCTACCCCTGAGATTACTAACCTAAGTGATAGTTGATGATAATTCGACTTTGTATTGCAGTGGTGAATGATATTTGTGAGTCATTGTCGTTCTACAGGAATTTCCGGACAATTCTGCAAGTGTTCAGGATAGCAGCTTTCTGTAGGCTTTGGTAGACGGAGAGAGCTACGTCCAGCGTTTTTAAAAATTGATGCAGTTGTTTGGGAACCTAATCGCCATATTCGACTTATTTCTATTTTTAAGTCTGTATATTTATTATGATGAGATTTATGAGTGTCGATTTTTATTTTCTGTCAACACTTCATTCTGTTAGTAGTCAGTCTTCTGATTTTGCATTCTAGTCCAACAAATTGAAATGAAGTGTTAAATCATTTTGTATAAGATCTACATTCTTATCTTTTACGATACTAGGTTTCATTGTTTCTTTTTAATTAACTAATTTCCATACTGACGTGACATTTAAAAACTTTATAAATTCTGGCAGTCATTGCCATATTCACGGATTTATGTCAATGAAGACAATGCAACATCTATTATTACAAGAGATGCTACTTTTGATCGGTCTAATAACTTCTTATGACTATTAATAATGTGCTAAAGATTGGGTTCGGTTCCTGTCATCCGGGTAGTTAGTGTTATTGAGAAATTCTTAACGACAGCTCATTATTCAGGATTTGTAATAAAAAATAAAGAGTAGGATTAAGTTCCATGCAAGCAGCACGAAACAGAAAACTTTGGAGAGACTTTGGGGAGGCCTATGGCAACGAGGCTACTTCTACGAGTGATAACATAATTAATTTAATAATTAATTTGACATAATTAATTTACCTGTCATTGCTTTATATTTAATTATTTTTACCTAATGCGGTATAGTAATTTTATTCTAGGTGCATCGTCTTCACATATAATTATATAATTAATTTATACATAATATTGTAAAACATTTTAAAAAGTAACGGTGGAGATTCTTGCCCATTTTTCTCCATACGAAACTACCTTTTGGAAGGGGTAACCAGAAACAATTCAATTTTTTTATAAATTTTGACGATCAAATTGCCTTTTATGTGCCTATTTGAAATAAATGACTTGACTTTAATAAAATAGAACTGTTTTGAAAACAGGCATGTAATTTTGATAGTGGAAATAAAAGCTTTTTTATAATAGCAATAGGAACCTATTGCTATTATAAAAAGCCCCTATTACATAGGACTTAAAACATAACTGGCGAATTCGACTCCTTTCAGACCATATCTTCTTTCACACAATCATTCAACCATTTCTTTGGGTTTTTGCCATTCTTATAGTCTTCCACATTAATATTCAAAGACTTTCTTCCCCACATGCCATGACAACGGATTTCTCAATAAAAATCAATATCACAACTTCCACCAACACCTCAGCTCCTGCTCAAATACCGATAGTAATTTGTTATCTAATCGACACGTGTTAAGTGAGTCAGTGCTAATATTTGTCCGTCTTGTTTACTTATGATTATAGTTACTTATGCCACCTACGCCATTTTTGATCTAAGGTTATGGGGGGAAAGACGTTCCCACCTTTGATAGATTTTAGATTAGGTTACGGGTCATTTGATTTCAATACATTTTGCATGTATCTAGGTATAATTACCGAGACACAAAGGCTTTTTCCTAAAGAAATAATACATTTTTAATTTTAAAAAACTAGGAAATTCTCTTAAAAAATATCCATCACTTTATTAATTTAGCCTAGTCTCTAACGAATACAGTTTTAAAAGAAATACACGAGAACCTAAGGCTGCCTGTCCTTTGAGAGCAGAGAAGAGCTAAGAAGTGAAAACATTTTTGATTTAAAAGAGTGTCCATGGAGTCTCTTGTCCGTTCTTCTACATAGGAACCTACTACCCTTTCGAATGGACAACTAGCAACACATTTCTGACTGACCGACTCCTTGACTATTCAAAATAACCTGCACTTGGTTTAATTGAAATAAATGCTTTGGGTTTGAGTTTTGAGTATAAATTAATCAATAGATTACTCCAAATACTCCCATAATTAGAATACTGTATAAGTTAGTTGCAAGTTTCCCGAATAGAATAAAATAAAATAAAAGAGGAATTTTATTGGTAATTGTTTTTTAGTTATGTCTTTCTCAGCTCCAATGGACAGGCAGCCTTAAACCCATTTCACCCCGTAACTCAGGCGCACGCTGCACTAAAAACAAAGAGATCTCGCCATTCATTCGGATCGCGTGCCCCGTCACTACACATGTGTGTGTGTATTCATATAAGTGTCGTATCAAGCGCACACCGAGCTGCTCATAAACAAGGAACCGAGTTTGTGTGGAAAGAAAAGAGTTACCTACTGATAGGCAAAGCTAGTGTGCTTAAAGCCCCTTTAAAGTTTTGTAAGGCTAAAAATCAGGGTCATGCAGACCATAGTAATGCTACTGGACAGCTTATGGTGCATTTCATACATACTGATGTTTGTTGAAGATACTTTAACGTTTGTATATCGGCTTGTTATGGTTTTCTTAACTGGTCCAATGTTAACGAAAGCATCCCATCCCTTCAGCCAGGATACGGCATCATTTGAGATGTGACACGACAGCAGTCTACTTGCTGGTCATTGTGAAGGACTTAAGGATGCAAATGAAGCTTTGAGTACGAAAATCTAGCTCAGCTCAGCTCAAAAACTTTTTATCTACTAAGTACTCTTCATCACATCCTCCTATACTTCTAACTTCAAAACCTATCACACTCCACGCCAACTTTTCCCCACTTCAGCGCACCAAGATCAACAAAGTGCGCACACACACAAGCGCGCGTTGCGCGCACGCATACCGGCAGAGTGAGCGAATTTTTCGCGCAGGTTCTTGACCGGGGCTATTTCCGGCACGGTGAATCGAAACAGCGTTTTATCGCCCTGAGCGCCAGTGTATCGGAATAAGGGGCAAACTGTTAGCTATAGCGGCGAGTTTTTTTTTTTTTTTTTCAGATAACTTGATCCATTTTGTTAGTAAAACAGTGCTTAAAACTATGTTACTTCACACACACAATGTTTGAAGAGGGGACATTCATACCTGTCCGCTATCTCACTCAGGATGTTCTTGCTACTCACGCGCACTCTGTGCAGCAGTGACGCCGCTTTCTTGCGTAAAATTGCCGCGAAACCATCTGTCCGTGCCTCCATAAACATGGCGGCCGTGCTGCTAAACGGAGCCTCAGCAGCATCCTGAATGCGTTATTGTATTGGACCCGCAGACTATTAACCACCATTGACATTAATGAAGTTGTCAATATGGTAAAAAAAAATTGTTTGGGTAATGATGGCGTGTCTTAATTGCCTGCAACGTAAGAGCGTGTTTGTTTGACGTCGTAACTCGTGTAAATGCAGGTTAAATGCATAAAGTGAGACAATTAGCTAGTGAAGTGAAGTGCTACTAACATAGTTTTAAGTAATATTTATTAACACAAGTTTCAGTTTTATTATGTATTAGTTTGTTATTTTGTATTTTGTGTATTTTATCTATGGGCTTCAGTTGCCTGACAATAAAGGAATTATTATTATTATTATTATAAAGTACTCCTGATCAGGCACGATCGCTTTCAGTTTGTCAGTTCAACAACTATCATTGCGTTGTTTTCAAATTAAACAATTTACTTAGCATTTCAATTGAAAGCTATTGATATCACGAGCGCTGCTTACTCAATACTCAATCATTTATTGCATTCCACAAAGTGTAATTAGGTGATAACCTAAAATTTTATGAGATCATTATGGACCCTGTCGGGCACAGAAAAATAGTAAAAAAGAGGAAGATTTAAAAACTTAACTTATACTCAGTCAGGTTTCGGCTACTTCAGGATCTTTTGTGTTTACCTGTGGGGTAATTGCGTAACACACTAACAGTAGGAATGGCTTTCATTTTGACAGTTCAACACCATTCATTGCGTTATTTACGTTGTTGAGCAGACAAATTTTTCGCACATATGAACCAATGAATTAGCAGTAGGCTTCAAAATGATTCAGATTGTGATAGATAGTGTGTTACGCAATTAGGCTACTGTATGGAAGTTTACAAAAACTATGCAGCATTGAAATAACAATTATGACTTTTCAATTCAATCATCCAGTATCGCTTTTGCTTATACCTCGGTACGACGCACCGGATATGTTAAGAATACCCAGCGTTTAACTCACATGACATCTGTTCGCGTCTATTGCCTATCACCAATAAACATTGTCATCATAGACTTACTAAATTTAGAATGACTAACCTAGAATTACTAAAACAAGACTCCGACAGACGCCCTAAGGAGTCAGTACTGAGCAGCTTTTCTTGCAGTACTTTGTACATCACTTGAATTAATGATTGCGAAGACCGGACGAAAAATCGATAGTTTTGTTTTTGTAGTATTAGACAAACGCGAATGGTATCCCAACCTTTATTCCAATCACAAGACAACGTGCCATGAAAATAATCATGGATGTAATTCGATGTTAATCATAAACAACAGTTTGACAACTTTGTCAATTTTTTAACGTTTTGAATACTAGGCTTTCGGCTACTTTTTATTAGTGCATGTATTTTGTAAAAAAAAAAAATGTAATATGCGTCTTGTTTGTGCAGAATAAACAATTTTTCTTGTTTTTCTTTCTTTCTTTCCAAAATCGACGCGATAAAACATTTCATTTCTTTTTAAAAACTGTAAGAAGCAGCAAATATTGCTCGTAACAATGTTAAAACAAATTCTATAAATATTTCTAATATTTCACATAGTTCATTTTACCTTTTGGAAGATGGAGAGGTCCGAGGAGCAGACAACCCGCTGCCTCCTATAACTTACACAGCACCGCCGGATGTGCTAACAGTAGTATTGCAATACGTCTGCCTGCATCCTTATAACCACAGCTTAATGATACCATACCTTAGTGAGTTAACGATTGAGGACTTACCTGAAAACACAAAAACATAAATAAGATTAGTTATTATTCGTGTTATGTCATAAAGTCGATCAGCTCGAAAGAAAAAGGAACGCAGTGCCGTCATCATCATTATGACGTAAGCAAAGAAATATACAATGTGATAAAAGTGCTATAAAACCCTGTGCAAGGATAATTATGATGATTAAACATTGCTACGTAAAGGAATGTAATCCAGAGCCAAAATCTTAGTTTAAAATCAGTTCGTCAGTTACAAGACAGAACTAGCGATCCGGTAAATGAAGTTGATGATGTCAGGTTGAAATGCAGCGACATACGTTGCCAAGCCTGCCGTACAAATGCAAAGTTATGCCCGCTTACATTTTTAACCGACTTCAAAAAAAAGCAGGAGGTTCTCAATTCGACTGTATTTTTTTTTTTGTATGTGTTAGCTCAGAACGTTTTTCTAGGTGAACCGATTTTAATGATTCTTTTTTTATTTGGAAGCTGGTGCTTCTCATGTGGTCCCATATAACTTTTATCAAGATCTTACAAGTACTTTTTAAGTTATCCTTAATAATTCGTATTTTTTCCACTATGCTTATATAGATGATGTGTTAATAACTTCCTGTCACTGTTACTTTACATATCAAGTAGTGGTATATGAATTTGTGTGGGGTAGGTACCACAACTAAAAAGAGAAAAATAAAGCTTTTTCGCAAAAAAAACAACCTATTTTCAAAAAAAAGTGAAAAGTAACTTTAATTTCGGAAGTCGTTGGCATAAAACGAAAATACTCGTACAAAAACCAAAGACACCGACTTCCAAAATTAAAGTAATTTTTCACATTTTTTTTTTTTTGGAAGTGGTTTGTTTTTTTTGCACAGTGGTCGATACAAATGTGTCCACTAAAGCGTAAGTTGCAATTTTCCTATAAATATTAGAAATGCAACAAAAGACAGGAGAGACAGAAAGAGGTGGACGGAGAGAAGGCCTTTGCCTGGGTTGAAAACAGACTTAAAAAAAATATTTAAAGTACTACATTAGCTGCAACATGCAGTCCGACTTATACCCGCCCTAGTGCGGTCTAAGCTTAAAGCACTTTGTCAACACTAATGCAAAACTACCAGATCCCTCTAGCGAGATCACACGTACAGGAATCTATTCTAGATATCTCTATAGTGGCTGAAGCATCAGTCAGCTCCGCCTTCTTGCTGCCTCCCTATTATTTTTATCACGGTATGCACTTTTCAAACATAGTTGGTGGCTAAAGATGGCGGTGGTAGGACCTAGCCAAAAATTATATAAACCGTTTCATCGTCTTTCGTATCGGCCGGCACGATACGAAAGACGATGAAACGGTTTATATAATTTTTGGCTAGGTCCTACCACCGCCATCTTTAGCCTCTGCATTTTGTGAAGAATGCTAATAACTCTCCCAGACATTGCGTGCTAAGTTCAGTTTGATACCCTAATTGTATAAAATTGCTGTTAGCTTCGGTTGAATTTCTTTTGTTAGCCAACCTGTCTTGGTGTTTATGTACAGCTTTCTACAGTTGCTAAAATATCTTTTAGTTTATAAATACTATTATTATAAGCCTTGTGGTGGCCTGGAGATTCTTTACAAGTCTAAAGTACTGATAAATGGTCTAGCTAAAATAAGTCTTGATTTGACTAATACATTCGCTAAGCATGATGATGAAATACATTGAGAGGAATCAGGACTGAATGGTCTGGAATCTAGAAACGCAGGGAGCAAGCGAGGTGATCCATGCTCGTTCCTTCGCTGTATGAAAAGAGGCTTTTGACTTGCAGTGGGACCGTTAGGTAACAAAGCCAACGCAAAAAGTTAAGGTTATAAACTTTTTTTAGTTTAATAATGAGCTTTTATTTACAAGGTTTGCAAGAAAAATCAATTTCTTTACCAAACTATTTCTGCATACTATCACATAACTAAACAAGCCGGTACCTACTCGTGAAATCAAACATTAGAATTCGGAAACGGAACGAGAACGGCGCGGGCGCATTTGATTTTTTTCCTCAATCCTAGGGCGCTTTGTTAGCTCTCTCTCTTTCACTCTTAGGCCTTTCATATACGTCTGTCTCATGTCGGGGGTGGGTATAGAGGGTGTTGAGCGCCAGATGTTTTGGAGATTCTCTTTTTTTTCTTTACGGTCTTGGTAACAATGGGGGCGAGCTTAAGATTTGAGCATGTGGTCTGTGAACAGGTATTGATAGGCAAAATCTTCTATTTTTTTCGTCTGGCTATATCGTTTTTGATTATTTGATATTTGGAATTTATATTTTCGCTGGGGTAATGAGAATTTAAGATTTTTTCTTTTTTTGTTGAAGATTCATGTGTGATTATTATGCCTTAGTAATTCAGTGCACATGGTTATTTTATGACTTATGAGGTTGGTGGAGATACAAAGCGGTTTACTAATTAAAATAAAGCGGTCCTTTTTGTCACTTATGCCATAAATGTGGTGGGTTTATAAAAATCCTAGCGGTATTTTTGGTATTATGGGTGAAAAGTGCTAACTCTAAGCATGAACTTTTCATCAGTTGCTGCTGCAATATTCAAAATTATAATTCAAAATTTTCTGTTTATAATATAGATATACAGGGTCAAATTAAATTAGCTGGCGTAACTCCGCAGACGTACTGTGTACTTATCGATATCTAAACATGATAAACCAAAAAACGTATTAATTTGGTGATTATTTTTGTGGGGTCATCGATCGCAGTTGATGTATCCACTTGAAATATCAGTTTTTTTTTTTTATGTAAACTACACAGACGTAATTGGTATCGATATCTAAACACGATAAAACATATTTTTTCAACTCATACTTCACGTAACAACACAACCAGCGGTCGTTTACCCCTAAAAAAATATTACATCTTCAATATTTTTATTTATCATGTTTAGACATCGATACCCAGAGAGATCACGTCTGCGGAGTTTCGCTAGCTAATTTAATTTCACCCTGTACATCTAAGATGTCATTGCGTCAGATTTCCCTATTTACACAAGAGTACATCTTCATCCTATAATTAGTCATTAAGCGATATATCAATACCTATTCCTTTCAGGATAACAGGCAAAAAAATACCCAGAACTACGAGTATAAACCTTCTTTAATAAACTTGAAACAAAAGTGAACCTTGTCGAATCTTCAAACTGTTTTTTACAATCTAGGTGTAAAGTCATAAACCGTAATAGTCGGTAATAGCCATCAATATTGTTTTACCAAAACATCTGTTACTAATGTAAGGAGGTGCTAAATGTAAATAGACAATAAACAAGGAATTTGTGGGAGATTCTTTACCATGATGACGAAATGTGACATTTTATATCAAGTGCATCAGATGCAAAACGCGACAGGGAGCTTGTGAATCAGCCCTGGCCAGGGGCCGACTTTTAGAAAACCTTGTGGTTGCTCATTCTCATGCCCGACTTGGGATTCTTTTTTTTTTATCGCCTGGTTAATCCCTAAAATCGCATCTAAATCCGTACAGTAAAACTCATGTTCAGCGAACAGACAGGCACCGTCTTCATCCTTAAGAACTTACTAATTAATTAAGTTTATAAAATATGGATTGAAGAAAATCTACGATGCAAGGGCGAGCGAAGCGAGCTCCACAATGTTGGCACCCCGGTTTAAAAGGTTATACCTAACGACGTTACGTGATTTTAAAGAGACATCGGACAAAGCCGATTGACTGATCAGTTTTGATGTCTATGCTCATGGGTGCTCCGCCCCCACTATTTACCTCTCGTGGGTGCTGGAACTCCCGAGCACCCATGGAGTCGGCGCCCCTGGCCCTGGCTGTGTCTTGAGATTGCTTTTTCAATTGGGTAGGTATGTACAAGGTATCCGATAGTAGAGTAGTAAGTTGGGCAGTCGGTTTGCATTTTAGCATGGCTAATCTGGCGCCAAGTCTCATGTGAGATTTTTGGTGGAACTGTAATGCATTGGTTCCGTGGAACTTAGTATGAACTTGAAACACTTGTCATGTCAAGAATGAAAAAATAGACAGGAACTCGACATAATGCCTGAACTTTGAATTTTGCTAGTTCTGCTACTGATCATCATCTAGAGACACTGACTCAGCTGCACTTCAAATTCACAATAGCTTTCATATAGAACGTGCGGATTGCTTCAACTAAATCATACAAGGTGGCAGGGGCATCGACGCGCAAACTGTAACCATGAATTCAGCAACTGATTCTGAACCCCCTGCGTTGCAACTTTTAGTCGGTTTAAAAAAAAATCTGCAGTTCCATACATATTGACAGCGTAGATATTGCACTTTTCTATGAAACAGCAGATTTTTTTAATAATCGACGACAAAATTCTACGCTATGGGGTCTAGAATCGGGTGCTGAATTAATGGTTACAGATTGCGCGTCAATGTCCCTGCCACCCTGTATAACAGCGTCATCAAACCAATTGCAGAGCTCATTTTACCCGGAATCTGCAGTTTTTTAATATAACGAAAATTAATCTTCTATTTTTAAATTAACAAGAAGCCTCTCTTCCCATCTTTTATTTGTCCTCATAATTTCAAGTGACATTTCATTCCAATATCTCTGGGTATCTACCTGGCCCGGGTGTCCTGATCGTGCTCACCCATAAATAGCAAAATAGCATGGTAGAATGTCACGGAGTCATAGTGAGGAGATAGTTCCCACGAACACAGGAAGTGATGGGTACAGAGTATGTGCTGAGGTGCGAACGTAAGCGGGGAAGTAATACTAACGGTTGACATCAAATGTTGCTGTAGAGATTTCGAGTTGAATTTTTATGATTTTTTAAATGAGAGGCCAATAGATCAGAGTTTAATAAGAAAAGAGGCAAGTCATAGACATGACGGATGGGTTGCTTTTAAGATGATTACTAAATAGCTAGGAAGAAAGTAAATGTTAGAAATGCGACGACCAGAAAAATAAATAGGATAAAAGTAGGAAGAAGATGATGAGATTAACAGGTTTAGACATACACTTGCGTTTGACCATTGTCTCATCTGATGTGTGAAGTGATGATGCAGTCAACGATGAAGTAATTCAAGAAGATTCTGATCACATCGAAAAATACAATGTCATTAACTCTATTCTACCCGTGACTATGCTCATTGCAGCAAAGTCGCAATGTAAGAAATGAAAAAGATGGTGGGAAACAAATCTCCAGCTTGCATTAATCAAAACAATATACATAAGAACGAGCATTGATTACAATAAAACGCTTGGGAACTGCATGATGACCATTTCAAATGATTAAATTCTAAGTTTCCAATCGACATTTTCCTTCGCCAAAGACACTACAGCTTCAACACATTACAATTCAATATCCATGGGTTTCCACAACGAAACCGCTTCCTCCACAAGCGGCCACACTCGCTACAATCTCACACTCCGCCCACGCTCAAAAAAAAAACGCTCTCCCGCATACAAAGCGAATACTTTCCGAACATCTGTCAGCATGGGGGGCGTCTTCCATCCCTCTCTGACACGGTACAGAGGTATATCTTCGTCTCTGTCTATAGGTTAGCAGGTAGACAACCTGAGTTTCGCGAGTCATGTTCAGGACTTAAAGATCATTGGGTTATTAGTACATACATAGCATGGTATTGATTCATTTTATACTAACCGACTTTGATATACGAAAGGGGGCCTGGCCTACTGTACTATTTTGTGTTCATAGATCTTAAAAGGTGATCCTGGGCTTTAGAAAAAATCATTTTAGCCATTGACACGCTAAGAAGTAGAAAATCTAGCTAGGGTGTGGAGTATTGATGCTATTTCGTCTATAAATGCTGAATGTGAAATGATGAGAAATAGGCAACATCGTGGAAGGTGAACGAGATCTTATGCCTTAGAAACTATAAGATTTTAAGCAAGCCCAACTTTAGTAAAGAGGGCGAAATATCTCAGGAAGAATATACCTTTACAATTTCAACTTGAACTCACCAGCGTTACTTTACTTGTGCGAGAAGAATCAAACAAATAATTACGAAAAGCTATGATGATACTCATAAAGACGACTCTCTCTATCTACCCATGGAAGCGCATATAGCCCCATATTCGAACCCCAGTAGATACCAAGTCAGTAAGGTCACTATAATAACACCATAAAATAAAATGCACCATGCATCGCACCCCATAGCCACGGTGCATTACACTGCAACGCAAAGGGTCGCGGGCGCACCCTCGCTAACATCCCTCCGTCTCTTTCACTCGTATTATTAGAAGGGAGTTAGATATTGCTGTCTCGCTCGCTCGCAGTGGTAGGTGTGGGAGTAATGTGCTTTTTTTTGATTCACAGTTATGCATGTTGAAGTACGGTGTTTTCGGGGGTGGGCAGGATTTTAATGGCATAACGTACATGATCTTATCAGCTAGCGGTAATAGAATTAACTAATAAGATAGGATTACTATTACAGCCTCTTGTTTACCTATTTCAGGTTGGTTTTCGGTCCTAAAGATGCAACTATTGGCAGTTGCATCTTTAGGATTTTTAACTTTAGACATAATTAAGTTAAAAAAGACCGGTTGTCAGAGTTTTGGGTGTGACGAGCCTGTTCGAGCTTATGAAGAGGATGGTATGATGGCTATAAGCATAGAGGTAGAGCAAAGAAAATATGGATAGACTAGCTAATGCCCGCCTATGTCCTTACACAGGTCGTGGATTGTGTGCAAAATTTCATCTAAATCCGTTCAGCAGTTTTGGCGTGAAAGTGTTACAAACAAACTTACTTTCGCATTTGTAATATTAGTTACGATTGTGCGAAAGATAATATGGCTAGGTAAGAAGTTGAAACTGAAATGATGGCTGAAAGACAGGACGTACTGTGCTGACCAAAAATGACTTGCGATAAAGGCAGCAGAATAAAAATGGGATGATCCCGTCTGATCAGTCAATGCTTTTAGATGGACCAAAAAAACTAACGCAAGCCATTCGGAAAATGAGAAACTGCAACAGTATAGAAATTAATAAATAAATGATGGGAATATTAATTAATCTGCAAACTAGATAACAAAATAAATAAGCGAACCAATTAGTCGTTAGTTCAATAAAATAAAACTACATAGCTGGCGCCACCTGTCAGTAATCTCGAGATAAGCGGTGAATACAATGACTAGGCGATCTTTTTTAAATCTTTTTGTGGTCAGAATGTAGTAATAAACGCTTGATTGAGGACTTGTAATTGGCTTGATAGGAGGCAGAACACCCAACCTGTTCTTCTTTTGGTTTTATCATATCGGCACGAACTAATGCCCGAGATACACAAGGCTAGTTTCTCAACCTAGGATAGTAACCTAGCAAGTTAGTAACTCTGGCTTCGTGTACACAGAACTAGCTTAATTTCTAGGCTTGTAAGCTAGTGTGTCAAGCTAAGATAGTTTAATAGGATGGGGTTCTATTTTTAGGGTTCCGTACCCCAAGGGTAAAACAAGACCCTATTACTAAGACTCCGCTGTCCGTCCTTCTGTCTGTCCGTCTGTCACCAGGCGGTATCTCATTAACCGTGATAGTAAGACAGTTGAATTTTTCACAGATGATGTATTTCTGTAGCCGCAATAACAACAAATAGGTACTAAAAAACAGAATAAAATAAATATTAGAGGGACCATACAACAGACATGATTTTTTTGCCGTTTTTATAGATAATGGTACGGAACCCTTCATGCGCGAGTCCGACTCGCACTTGGCCGGTTTTTTTTTTTTGATCTGGTCGCACTTCCACCACAGATTTTACTATCCTGGTTTGTGTACTAGCTTCATTGTACTAGTGTGCAGTCGCTACGCGTTTTGTTTTTCCGACCGCAACCACGTGTTGAACTGTACTGGCTTAGAATTATCTGACACCATGTAAGCAGCATTAGCATGTGCCAAACCAGGATAGTATACAAAAGTTCCAGCTGGGTATCCTAGCTTTGAAAAACTAGCCTCGTGTATCTCGGGCATAATAAGCTCATACGACCCATTCGGCTCATCCTGGCCAGTCTGTTCAGTTATATTCTAAATTTCTAACAGACTTGCAAATCTTTTTACCATTGCCTGAGCTTGACGAAGACGACATGGAACCAGATTTTGCCACGGACTGGCTAAACCAAACATTATTTATTGCTTTAGATTTATTTTCTCTTATAGTAAGCCTAGTTTAAAATGTGAAATTTTCATTGTCATAACTTATCTGAGAAACTATCGTTTCTGAATCAGGATTTAGTGAATCGAAACAGGCAGCACAGAAAAATAAAGATGGGATTTTTTTGCTGAATTTCATTGCACTTTCATTCTCTGGGTGTAAAAAGGCATTTGCTTTAGACTGGGATATTTCGTAGACAGGATCACACATGCATCCTTAGCATATTTCTACTAAAACCATACTACCCCAAGAGACAAGCAGCTGACAAATTCGCTTATTATTTTTTGTCTCTCATTGCCAAAGACACATGATAAAATCAATCATCATTAACTTGAACATAGACAATCAAACAAATCTTACACACACATTTCATGTTCTGGGCAGATCAATGTGACAGTTTAAAGTGCATACGGCTCAAAATCGCATGACACTTCACTTTTTATCTAACTTTGATCTGAGGGCCTTACAATGCTGAAATTACGGCGAATACTCGTACAATGATGGAAAAGACAAAATGTCATATGTTTATGTCAATCCTTTAGAAAGTCGTTGGAGAAATACGAAACGCTTTAAAAGCGATTTTCACTTGTCTAGGATCTCTGATAATGTTACCTCCCAGTTTTCTTCCCAACTCTCATAAACTGAGCATTATTTCTATAGAACATCAAAGTAATACTACACACTCAAACATACATACATACACACATAGGTGGTTACTACGCCAGGGTGAGCGCGCACGCGATTGGCGTCGCACGCGCCAGGTGCGTAGGAGTCGCTCTGTCGGGCTCTTACCCTCCCCACCCTCCGCTACACCCCCGCTTAGAGGGGAATGGGATTTTATGAGAATTAGGGATGGGGTGCTGTAGAATATTTATTTATTTCATTTTATTTTATAAAATCAGAATATCAATAGATTCTAAAAAATGAAGGATTCTTTTTGAATCGATTATGTTACTTGATCTGAGAAGGTGGCCATGTTAATTGCGACATCGATGGCGTTCGTTATGTCCTCAAAAATGCAGGGGTAAGTAGAAATATGACTTGCAATCATTATACTAATATGATTGAAGCAAATAGATGTTGGAATTAATGTCAGTACTATACATTACATGAATGATCGACAGGTTCGTTGTGTCCTATTTTATTGACAAATATATCAAGTTTCAATTGACATAAGGATCACAATTTATAGCTTGATTATCAATCATCAAAAAAATATCTTTGAGCAATTTCAAGTTTCAACTCGCTAGAACTTATTTTTCTTGTGACAAAAGTCCAAATTACAAAATTTTGGTATTACTCGTAGCGATAGAAATACAGAAATTAAAAACACAATGTTTATATTTACACGATAACAAGAAATACCACTTCATCCCGGACTATTACAAGCCAGCATTCCATTCTGAGAGATAGGCAAAAAATCATTTAAATTGTTTTCTGATTACCACATTTTTATAAACAAAAAATATATCAACACTCATTATGTCAATAATGTAAATTATGGACCACACACGACGAAACACTACATCATATTTAACCAGACTTGTTTATAAATATTTATATTGGATCTTGTAGTTTACTTGATAAGTTGAAAATTTTATGCTCCTTATTTGGTCATAATGTTTTTATGGTGAAATAATGAAAGGGCAAAAGAAACCTCTACGTTGTATGTCCCAAACATACATACATAAACTCACGCCATCCTCCCATGGGGGTAGGCAGAAACTACAGAACGCCACCTCCTACGATCCTTACATACTCCTTTTGCCTCGTTTACGTTCATACATCTGGTCATACACGCACGCCAGTTGCGGTTACTACACACCTGACCTTTCTGAAGAACATCACCAATAAGGTCACTATATGTCTTCCTAGGGCGTCGCCTCCTCCTCCTATGTCCTAAAACGGCGGAGTATTAATTAGTTGGAGTGGATTTTGATCAGTATTGCGAATCCAATTGTCAAATGCCAAAGCTGATGATAATATAGTACTAGTGATAGTAGATGATTTAGAAGTTTCAAATCTAAGAAAACACATTTATTAAGCACCATTGTGGAAATGAACCTCTATTAACATTAAACAAACATGGATCCTAAACCAATACATTGCCCTATCGATATCACAATTTATCGACACTATCCCATCCCTAGCGTAACAAAAAAATGGTACGTGCCCATATCCAGGTATAAATGACAAAAATAGGTGGATATAGATTATAATCTATAGTTCTATAGAAATGTGACGCTTGCGCTATTTATTGCTAACGGCGTAAGCAGACTACGCGGTAGTACGCAATAAAAGTGATGGTACCTACTTTAATTATACAGGATGGCAGGAAAATCGACACGGAAACTGTAATCACGGATTCAGTTCACGATTATGAACCCCTGCGTTGAAATATAACGCCGGTTTAAAAAAATAAATTACTGTTCCATACATTTTTACCGCGTATGTATTGCACTTTTCTATGAAACAGAAAGAAAAGAAAGAAAAATAGTTTATTCTGAACAAACAAAACGCACATTACAAATTCCTAATTCTTAACTAATATTATAAATGCGAAAGTAAGTTTGTTTGTTACCTTTTCACGCCTAAACCACTGAAGCGATCATCCTGAAATTTTGCATATACGGTTTCAGGTTCACAGAAACGGACATAGGATACCTTTCATCCCGAAAAAAAGTACTGTTCTCGAGGAAAACAACAATAACGTTCTCATAATAATAGATGGCGCCACGTGTCTTTCGAATCATGATTGAATTATAACCCGAATTGATCGTCAAAGTCTAAATTAACGCGAGCGAAGCCGCGGGCAAAAGCTAGTTACAAATAAATGACATTAATTATCAGCAATTTTTTATTTATTTTTATCTACGAAACATTTCTACGCTAGGGGGTCTAGACTCGTGTGCTGAGTTCATGGTTACAGTTTGTACGTCGACGTTCCTGCCGCCCTGTAATTTTGCTTGGTGATAATGTTTTTAAATAAACTATGGAGTTTTTTCAGAAAAGATTTTTGAGTAGCGTAACTTGGGCGTGGTCTCGAACAGATAAACGAGATATTGAAGTAATTGATTAAGAGAGACTTATAAGAAAGCTCTCCTTTACGATATAATTTCCAAAAAAATATGGTGATTTCAAAGGGATATGGTGAAAGAGATATTTTCGTTGGAATCTTAACTAATATTATAAATGAGGAAGTAAGTTTGTTTGTTTGTTTTTTACGCTTTCACGTTAAAACGGCTGAACGAATTTGGATGATATTTGGCCCACAGATAGACCATGACCTGGGTAAGGACATAAGCTGCTTTTCATCTTGGACCGCAGACGAAGTCACGGGCAACAGCTAGTTGTCAATAAATCTGACTAAGTGACTTCAGCTTCCGCATCCAGCGGATTCCAGGATGGGTCTTTGCGGCGATGCTTGGGGGAAGCCTGTGCCCAGCAGTGGACATCTTCCGACTGAATGATGTTAACGGCTTAGTTTTGGAATTTCTTTTCAAATATCCGTCCTATTTTTTAGATTCATTCAATGAGTTCAGTATATCTATTGGAAAGTCTATTATTTGCAATAGCCCAATAAGGAGGTCTACTCTCCAAGTCCGCAACGAAGATACGGGACCGTCCGGAAATAATTTTTCCGTCAAAACAAGTGTCAAATACAATTTTTCGGACGGGCAAAAGCACATCGTGCGTAGGGACAACTGTCGTATCGTGTTGTCATTAATTCTTAGTTCGGAAACCGAACTAATCTTATGTCCGTAAGTGATAAGGAGTAAGAAACGTCCGAAACTACGGACGTAGAGCTTAGGGAGTAGAATAGAATAGAATAGAATACTCTAGTAGATCCCCAGCTAACAGCCTAATAAGAAAACCATAACCTATAAGACCACGTACGCACGAACGTAAAAATATCACGGCGGGCTTTTATCGCGCACTGGATTTTGACCCTCGGTGTTGAACCGAGCATTGAGAATCCAACAGAGTGCATCCCAGCGCGTCGAAAAAACACACTGTTAGATTTTCAACTCTCGTCGCTAAGAAGTGCGTTGAAGATCCAATGCGCGAAAAAATCCTGCCGCGATATCTTTACGTCCGTGCGAAAGTGGACTATCATATCAGTTCAAAGAAGAAATGAGTCATGTGTCTAATCAAAAGGCATGTGGTGTACACGTTCAGAAACAAGTGACAGACAGACACACATACATTGCGAAATATTGCAATGGAAGGTACTTCAATGAAATTGATTGCGTTAGGAGGGTACGAACACGTTTTTGGAGGAATGGACTACATTTTTTCTGTAATTATGTATTAGTACACGGATTAGAGGTTTCAAGAAAATATAACATGTTTAACGTTTATTTCCAAAGTCAGCGGGGTAATTGCGTAACACTAACAGTAGGAGTGGCTTTCATTTTGACAGTTCAACAACATTCATTGCGTTATTTACGTTGTTGAGCAGACAAATTTTTCGAAAATATGAAGCAATGGTTTAGCAATATCCTTCAAAATGATGATTGATCGTGTGTAACGCAATTAGGGTGCAGGTTTGAGTAATTTAATTTGAAAATGGTTACTCAATAATTGCATTGATGAAACCTAACATAACGTCACGCCTGTAATATCCAAAGGGTTCGGCAGAGGTGGCGGTGGTGTAAATAGCTGAACTTCGTTTGGGTTGTGGGATGGATTTTAATGACAGCTAAGGCCCAGCTCACACCTGACGAGGCGCGGCGAAACTAAACCTTAATTTCTATGACATACGGTAGAAAATGGTATGCCTATGACCGGTGATGGCGAGAGGCGTGAGGCGCCCTGTTAAGCTGCCAAGAGAGCCGGTACAGAGCCGGCACTCGGAGTCACTTGGAATCCGCGGCCTGATCCTGCTCTGCGACCAAGAACAGCGCTTTACCGCACCTCCGAAGGTGTGCGCTGGGCCTAAGTGGTTCCTTCTGGACCCAAGTAATTTGACAAGATGATACCATCGAAAAGAAAAGAAGAAGTAACTTCTAGATATGGAACCGTAAGGGTTTCCATTTTTTTGATGTACACACGGCTACATATCAAGCTATACCTTTCCAGTATAAGCTGACCTCTCATTGTAAATCCTATACAATGCGAAATCAGCTTATACTGGAAATTTATAACTTGATATATAGCCGTGTGTACACACAGCATACCATCGTTTACGAGTATATTATAAAAACAACAGAAGACCAGCACTCTCGAAATCGCAACGCTCACATTGCAACTTGTTTTTGAAAGGAAGAAGACTGGGGAAAATGTCGTGCGGAAAGTTTTAAGTATGCATGTGGATCGCTATCAGAGTAAGGAAACACCAAAGAAACGATGGATGGACTGTGTGAAAGATGATATGGCTGGAAAGGGGGTGACTACCGAGATGACGACTGATGGAGAAGTGTGGAAGAAGAATAGACATGTTGCACTGAACCCAAATAATTTAGGGATAATGGCAGGAGAAGCTGCTGACATGGGACTGAAAAGAATCTTCCTCTACTGGCGAAAAAAGGATGTAGGTACATACGACACAGACAACAGTAGGGACATCTATCTTTAGGCTTTCTAGAATCGAAATAGTTACAAGAATATTCATTTGATGCGGGAGCGAGTGAATGGCTGATTCCCTGGAGGGCCAATAAGGTCTTAAAAGTATAGAGGTATGAGGAACAGGGTGTAAAGTTCACTTATACCTCCACAGAAAAGGGATGATCCTCCGACCAGACGGGTGTCGTGTCTGGTGGGTTACTGCCCGACCATTGATGTCGGGACGTTGTTATAACTATGATAGTTGCGCAGTAAATTCTGCTTGCGCGATGCAGGACTTTGCGTGACGTCAGTGTGGCGCGTAGCTCGTATTTGGCGATGTAGATGCCGCTACAAAAGCAATTCAGAGAATTAATCTGCCATAAAGATAATATAACATAACGCTTTGTTTCCCTGAAGGGTAGCGCGCAGATGTACCTACAGTACACCCGCAGTTCCCCAGTTATATTTAAGTTCCATGTAAAAGGGGGCGAGCCTATTACCATCAACCGGGCATAAAACCAGATTCCGGGCTGCTACTGAGAAATTCCAAGTAGAAAAACTCAATAACACTTTGCCCGACCTGGGAATCGAACCCAGGATCCCCACGCTCAACAGTAGCGTTTGCGACCAAAAGACCAGCGACCCAGACATATGGATCTTAATATTTAATACTTTATTCATTACTAGCTTCTGACCGCGGTTTCGCCCGCGTATATGTCGGAAATTATCCCACGGGACAGTGCTACCGGCACAAAAAGTAGCCTATGTCCTTCCCCAGGATGCCATCTATCTCCTTGCTAAATTTTATCGAAATCCGTTCAGTGGTTTAAGTGTGGAAAGGTAACATACAGACACAGTTATTTTCGAATTTATAATATTATTATGGAAGTCTTTTTTTTTTGGGGTGGGAAATCATCAAATGACCTCTCACGCTCTGGGCGGAGCGGAAGGGCGTGTCGGACTCTTAGTGACTAAAACCCACCCGTGTTCCTTCAGTTGCCTGTGCGCCAGGGCCACGGTAACTCTTTCGAACAATCCGCGACCCCAGCAGGCATCGGTCCTATCGGACCCCGTCTGTGGTGCTGACATCTCTTTGAGGCGCGCGTGCAACACGACGCGCCGTCGACCCGGGCCTGGTTCTTACCGGACGGCGAGCTGCCCATTGCTCGCCGTCCACAAGCCCGCGCCTACGGTGGCCGGGAGTCGGCAATCGACTCCCGACGCCCAGGGTGTCTCCTCCTGCGGCGACTAGGGGCGCGGGGCGCCTGTCCCGCACGCGCTCCGCCTCCTCCTTCGCGAGCATTACTGCTTCGCAGAAGGAGGTGACGGCTTCCCATTCCCTGTCGCTCCGTACCATGGCCTGGACCCGGGCCGGACGCGAGAGCTCGCAGCCGCCGATCACCGCCACGAGGACACGGCGGTGCTCCGCCCAAGTAGTATGGAAGTTTGGATTTTCATTCATCAACTACCGGAACTCATTAAACCATAAAGACGATTTAGCAATAACATGAACTGTATTACTTTTAAGACAGATAGAGCACGTACTTACACATTTATGTCGATAATATGAGTACATATTATGTTGCTGCATCAGTATTGTTTAATTAATGCACTTTGTGTGAACGATGATTAATATTTTTACACGTGGATACGATGACCTTCGAATCGATATTGGTTTTGGAGGGACCTCCGTTCCTCTCCCGCGCCTCTTCTCATAGCATAAGCTTAAACAGCTTATAGTGTTCCCACTGCTGGGACACAGGCCTCCTCTCTGTGAGAGGAAGTGGGCTGTAATCTACCACGCGGGGCCAGTGCGGGTTGGTAGATGTCACATGTCTTCGAATTTTTGGTTCCATGACATGTTGGTTTCCTCATCCTCATCATGTTTTCGTTCACCGTTTTGAGAGCAGTGGTGATGAAATTAATAATTTACTTACCCAGTTCTCCTCACATACTCTATTATCTTAGTAAATGTGTAGTGGGAATGCTTTGGGGAGGCCTATGTTCAGCAGTGGACGCCTATAGGCTGAAATGGGGATGATGTTGGTGATGATGATGACCATGATAATGATGAAATGTGTTATTTCCTAATTGGAAGACACTGCTGTCTATTTTCCTGATTGAATCTCTTAATAGGGCGAAGGTCCACATAAGGTGGACCAAAATCCTGGTGAAGATAGTGGGATGCCTACAATGGATAAGGACAGCGGAGAGACGGTCGTCGCGCGTCGGGGCGAATTGGTAATGCTTCGGGAAATCTAGGACCAGCAATTGTCGTTTTCAGATATTATTAATAATAATGAATGAATTCCTAGTAGCCTATTGTGAAATTCATGATTGGAGAAACTGGCATACTCTTGAAGGCCCGATTCATATTTCCTGTAAGAAAAATATGAATCGGAACCTTCAAGATTCAACTACAAGGGAATCACATAGAAACACTCGAATAAATAATAATAAGTAAACCGAGGTTTCATAATTTAACCAAATTATTAGAGACAAAAACAAACGTGACTCATCATCAGTTTAGCACAAAAACAAGCAGAACATTATAGTTATTACGTCAAAGCGATTTCGATAAAATAATAAACAATGTTACTGGACAACACGACGAAGTGTACGAACACACCCAGAACACGTGTCGAATTACACACACAAACACACATTTACACAACTAGTCTACAAGAAATTGAAAGAAGAAAAAAATCCTTGCTATACCTGTAGCTTTGGACTGATTAGCATTATAAAATAATACTTATGAGAAACAACATGAATAAATATACAAACTAGTCTTGTTTGTATTTTAAAACAAAATACTGTTTTTTTTTTCCTTAAATATGCACAACTTAATTTAAGAACCATCTGCGTTCTGTATCGGTGATAATGACGATACATTTTTCAACTAGATCTAAAAATCTAAAGCACGTGCTAGAATACAATACAAAATAAACAGGTGCTAAACGTAATACAAAGGAATACAATAAAACATAAAATTAAACAGTGCTAAAGTATAAAACGTGACATGTAAGCAAAAAACGTGTTAAAGGCAACTATCACAAGTGCTCAAAAACCAAACAATGACAACACACAAAATCTAAAAAACGATGACAGTGACAAAAACATTGAAACTGGATCTGAACATCTATCTACAGAACTATAATTATAATTAAGTTAGATTAATAGTAAAGCAAAATGGTGGTGATATCACAAATAACACAAAAGTGTAAAAGCCAACAACAACTGCTAAACGACACAAATCTAAACACAGGACAACAACAAAAAGCCAACAAAGACACGTGCTAAAACCAACACAGATACAACAACGGCCGTCTCACCCATTGTGGTGGCACGTCTGCATGTTGATGGTGCTGATGGTGGTGGTGATGGCGTCTGTCGGGCTGGTGGTGGCCGTTGGATGCTGCGCAGGAGGTTGCCGCCACACCGTACTGGTGCAGAAATAGGGGGTGAACGGTGCTGTTTGTGGTTATATTGGAAAGTAGGGTGACGAAGATTTGGTGGTAAAAGATTGCGGTAGATATTATATTGAAAAATTGTTGCAAAAATCTACAGATACATTTTGCATTAAGAAAGATACATTGGAAAGTGAGTTATCGACAGATGTGTTAAACATTATTAATGAGTTACTATTTCTTAAGTTTGTGTTTTTAATTAAAAGCATATTTTAGACCTGATGCGCTTATTTCTAGTTTTTTTGTAAACCTTCGAGTCGTTAGAGGCGTAGGGCCGTCTAAAACGGCCCTTTTTTCCCGTTTCGCATTGGATCATACACCAAAACCATCGATCACTAGTTCTTTATAAGTGATCGATGACCAAAATATAGACACTAAATGAACAATACACACATTTAGGGCGAATTTTAACAATGAAACAAAACGCGATCAGCGCATCTAAAAGGCGTTCAAAAGCTTCCAGTATCATCATTGTCTTGGAGTATTGACAGCCAGCTCTTGAACGCGACATGATACTTTATTACTCACACGTACATGAACTCTAACCAATATTAGCCGCATTTCCAGTTACCTGTAAACGTCATTTCCGTGACCCTATTCCACGACCTATTTTTAATAGGGTAAATCGATTAAGTACGTCACTCTGAGCCGATAGCTATCAACGTTTTATTTTAAATTCAAAACAACTTTCAGGAGCTTAGGAATTTTAAATAAATTTTTTCAGCGCTTCTTTTGTAAAATATGTTGCCAAATTGCATGTCAATTCCCACTCAAACTCAAGGCATTTATTTCAATTAAACCATTTACAGGCATTTTTGAATTGTCAAGGAGTCGGTCAGTCACAAATATGAAGCTAGTTGCCCATTCCAAAGCGTAGTAGATACCTATGGAGAAGAATGAGCAAGAAACTCCATAGAGACTCTTTTTAAATATATTGTTACAAAAATATTAGTTACATCATTAATATTGAACTTATTATTATAACAGGTGTAAAAAGACAGTTAACGAAGACGAGAGTCACTTGTACTCCCCGTCATTGTAATATTTTTGTTGTACTAGAACCTGGGAACATTCTGGTTACGGATATATTTTTATGTCAAAATTCCAACATTTACTGATGTTTTTTTTTGGACAAAAAACATGTTTTTATTGTTATAACACAACTTTAAATACCCCCACGACCCCTGCACCGTTGCATGCACCCATAAGCACAATGTTTTGCGTGTTACATTGCGTACTATCCCGCAAACAGCAAATTTTCACGCCGAAAATAAAAGTTGTTTCCCAGAAATTATTTTTGTGCAATGTTACTTAGTTTGATGTACAGACGATGTTTGATGTTGACGGCTATGTGATTGGTCATTTTACACACTGTATGTGAGAATGATATAAAAAAGACGTACAGGTTAAAAGCGCCCAGAGTACAGCAAGAAAAAAACAATCCAAAAATAAAATTATTATATTAAGCCGTGGCAGCTAAGAGATGACCAGCCCCAACTAACGGGAACATAACGCATGCGTTTCGCAGCACCATTCAGCTCAACCATTTTGAAGAGAGCTAAATGATCCAACACACGCGCCACCGTCAGCGAGATATTTGAGTGAGCGTGACATACAATCAGCCCCCAGGGCACATTCAAGTCAATGAAAGACATATTACTAGGTAAATGGTAGCTCTATAGTACATAGTACTCACACCCGTGCTGTGCAATTATATAAAACAAAGAAGATTGAGTTTATATACTGCAAAGAAACTGTTACAATCTTCAGCAGCTCCAACAGTATTTTCAAGTGTTAATCAATAATTTAGTTGTGGTTGTGGAGCAGGACCAGTATTGAGCCAGGCATTTTTATCAGCTTTGTGAACCCCTAACTTATAATATGCGGCCTGCATAGTGTGCTTTTTATACAAGATTTTAATTTCGTCTCATTCAGTTGAAGTACCTATGTGGGGAGGTATTTTATTGTTACATTTTAAACAGTACCCCATAAAAGATGAGCTACTTTAGCCAGTCTGAAACCTGGTTGAACTAATAGGTCCCTATTTCTAGTACTTATTATGTCTTTAACCATTCTCCATTTCTCCATTTTATTTTTACACAAATATCACATAGAAAAATACAAACCAAGTTTTCTATACAACTGCTTGTGTTGAAATGGTCAGTTCAATTTTATTTTATTGTAACTGGTAGGTAGACCTCTCATATCAAAAATAATTATATTTCTGATGACATAAGTTTATTCATAAACTATCTACACATTATTTTTTCTGAGCAAGCCAAGGTCACAAGATGTCAACAAATATATACAGGGTGAACACATAGAACACACACACAGAACACACAGAAACACACAAAATTGAATACAGAAGACTGTTGATTTTGTATACAGAATTGATAACCTTATCACAGCATATAATAGACGTTATGGCAGTTCTAAAAAAATATATATTTCCCAAAAACCTAAGTTTTTTTAGAACACATATTTTTTTACATTCTACTTCACCACAACCAAAAATGAATTAATTCCTTCTGTTATTTGTTGTTATGATATAGTACGTCGACTATGACGTTAGAGCGGCAGTAAATAGTGTCTAGAAAATGCACAGTTTTTTTTTTTTTTCTAAAAAATCTTAGCTTGAATATATTTTTACTTGGGACATATTTTTTGTGTTTTTTTTTGAACGGCCATAAATTATTAACCTCTTTCACTAACTAACTTTTTTCTTACGTACATTATGTTTTCATAGATATTATATTGACAGGGTACCGTCATGGTGTTAATATCCTTAAACAGTTCCTTAGATAATCGCGCCTGCGGTTATTTATATATGGCTCTGATGGCCCTTTTCTGCAGAATAAAAGTAGACTCAATGTCTGCAGCCCGTCTCCAAAGTAAAATACCGTAAGACATGATACTATGAATGTAACTAAAATAGACTAGCCTCGCGGTACCTATATCAGTAAATTGACGGATTTTTCTCACAGCATATGCTGCTGAACTTAGCCGTCCCGCAAGGGATGTTAAATGAGGACCCCATTGAGGCCTTGAGTCGAGCGTGATCCCCAGGAAAACAGTTTTATCGACGAATTCTAGTTTCTCTTGATTTATTCCTATCTCACAATTAGTACTTTTGACATTTGATGAAGAAAATCTTATACATTTAGGGCCTCTTTCACCATCTCCAAGTAAAGCGTTGATTAGTTACTTCCCGGTTAACGTTAATTGGCAAGTAAAAGTTACGAGTATCTTTTGTCAATTTCACAAACGAAAATAAAGCTTCGAGTAACAACTTACTGGTTAAGTGAATGATGTAACGAATCATACGTTACATTCGTTCAATAATTTGTCAATGTTACTCGTCAAACGTCATTGGTTGATTTTTTATTAGTTAATGACGTAACAGAAATCGATTTCAGGGTGTACAAGGGTATGGTTACCTATTGTTTAGAAGTTAGGTAGTATTTTTTTTTTAAAGTTGTTTTTTTGTTTGGGTGTTTTTTTGTGTTGGTTTGTTTGTTAATAGTAATATCACTTGAATAATGAAAAAAATACCACTCAGCTTTGCGATTTAGGGATTATTTTATGTTTTATAAAGTTAAGCACTTGGTTTATTGCACACCTCGATAGACGAAATTAAGCAAAAAAAAAAAACTGTTTCCTCTAGGTCCATAAAATAATCAACACGGAATTTAAATACTCGAATCCAAGGTACTCGTTGCGCTGTAGAATATTTTGATTCATCCAATTGGTGACCAATCAAGTCAAATAAATCGATTTTTATTCATACATTTTAAAATAATCGTTGGTATATCTGAAGTACCTACCCGTTGTCGTTTTTGACAACGCACAACTTTTAACTGTAAAGTAAATACGCTATTTGGCAGATGTCGTGGCAAGTAAGTTACGGGTCAGTTAAATCTTATGATTAGTGCTACTCGAACGTCGTGAAATCCGCACATGCAGTTACGGGTGACTTTAACTGGCGGTTAGCCTACTTGACACTTTACTTGAGGGTGGTGAAAGAGGCCCTTAGTGTTTTCCCATTTAATACTAAATTATTAGCAGTGAACCAATTTTGGCTCTGCAGTAGGGCGTTAACGTCGTCAAGATTTGATGCACGTCTATTAATTAAAAAAATTAGAGAAATATCGTCAGCAAATAACATCATTTGTGGTTGGGTTTTCAACAAATGGGGTAGATCATTAATATATACTAAAAAGAGGAAAGGCCCCAATATCGAGCCTTGTGGTACACCCATTTTAACTTTTAAACCGAGTGAATTGACACCATTTATTTGAACTTGCTGTTGTCTATCATTTAAATAAGATTTTACTAAACTGAGCGCAAGTTTTCCAAGTTCGTAATGTTCAAGTTTCAATATTAAGGTTTCATGGTCGACGCAATCAAATGCCTTGGAGAGGTCACAAAAGATTCCTACGGCGTCTTGGGCCTCTTCCCACGTCGTAAATATGTGTTTTAATAAGGTGACACCGGCGTCAGTCGTACAACGTCCCTTGGTGAAACCATACTGTTGATCATGTAAGATTTTATTAGTGTTAAAATGATTGAGCATTTGATTCAGCATTACCTTTTCAAACACCTTGCTGAAAACCGGCAACATGGATACGGGTCTATAATTATTGGTGTCTACTCTCGCTGAATTTGAAAAGTGGTATTACCTTACTGTATTTCGTTAAATCCGGGGATTTCCACACACAAATTAAATATTAAGGCTAAATAAGACGCTATAGTCTCAATTATGGAGGTACAGATTTTAATGGACATTCTCCAAAGATCTTCGGTCATTTTGATCTTGATTTGCTTAAAAGCTTTTAATGATATGCTTAAAATTAAATTCAATTGGGCAGGCTAAAACATTAGCCCTTACTAAATCGAAAGCGAGTGAGGGCGAGGAATTTGGGGTTTCAGTTGTTTTAAGTGGGATACTGGTAAAGAAATTTACAAATTCTTGAGCAACTTCTTTGCTATCGCAAAGGAAACCAAATGACTTCTCCAGTGTGTAATCAGAATTGTGCTTTTTGTTCCTGTTCGTTTCATTTTTGATAATTTTCAAAATTGTTTTAATTTTATTGTCTGCTGATTAACTTTGTTGCTAATGTATAGCTGCCTTACAAGTGTTCTAGAGTAAGAAGCAACATACTTATCAAAAGTTTCCGTGTTAATATAAGGCTTAAGGCCATGCAGCTCGAAAAGTCTTACCCTACTTTTCCTAAGTCCTTTAGTTGGCCAGTCACTAAATAAAAACTTAACAGAAGTAAGTATCAGAAGGGAGATAATTAATGATGATTCTTCTCCATAGAGATCTACGTTTTGGAATGGGCAACTAGCTTCAACTTTCTGACTAACTGACCGACTCTTTGACAATTCAAAAGTGCCAGTAAATGGTTTAATTGAAATAAATGCTTAGAGTTTGATGGCTTTAACCAAATAGTCGCAGAAACAAACAAAATTATCAATGCAATATGATTAGCAGTAGTTGTATTTGTTCGGGTGGGTTCTGCAAACACATTTGACAATTTGAATGATTTAAACAAATTTAATAATCGACTAGTATTTGAATAATTTTCTAAAATATTAATGTTACAGTCACCACAGATAATTACTGATTTATTAACAGTTGCAAGTTTTGCCAAAACAGCGTCCTTTACTGACTAAAATATAGAGTAGTTTTGATAAATTGGGGGTCTGTAAATGCACACTATAACATGCTTATCTAGCTCAACACAAGACAGTTCAATGCTATGTTCAACCGATAGTTCAACTATGTCTTTACGAGTTTTTGATTGAATACAACTTTTAATTAGGATTAGTGAACCACCACGCAGCATTGATTTTCGGTTAAAACAACTAGCCACACTATAATTCTCAATAGTTAATTAACATTTCAGAATATTTTAACCAAAATAATGTCAAACAGTGTTTTTTTTAAAAACAGTTCTATTTCCAATTGTTTGGAGTTAAAACCTTGAATATTTTGATGAAATAATGTCAAGGATTTCAGCGTAGCCCATTTTGTACAGTTAACTATTTAATGGTAGAAAATACATTTTTGTCTTTAAGTATAACTATACCGTTAATGGTACCTTCTGTTGTCTTACAAACAAGTTTAAATCATTTGAGCTAACCACCATAACAGTAGTACTATTACTAACTGTGGTGCTAATTATAGTGACTTCGACATACTAATTATGTCTGGGTTGATATTAAAAGCTAACAGTCTAGCTATTTGACGTCTAAAAGTAATGGGCAGTTACACAGTATCCATAAACTACCTTAGCTTATCAACAAAAATGTTGGGTGTCAAAACATCGTACTACGAGTATAGAGGTATGAGGAACAGGGTGTAAAGTTCACTCATACTCTATGGAAAAGGGAGGATCCTCTGACTAGACGGGTGTTGTGGCTGGTGGGCAACTGCCCGACGATTGATGTCGGGACGTTATATATATGCTAGTTACGCGGTAAACTCTGCTTGCGCGATGCAGGATTTTGCGTGACGTAAGTGTGACGTGTTGCTCGCATGTGGCGATGTAGATACCGCTACTTACGACTTTCTTTTTTATTAACTATTATTGATTTTGATACTTGCAGAGTTTTCTTTGCTTTTCAAGTAAACATTTTCATAAGAAGCTACACAGTAGCGTGCCTTTTAAATAATTTATCCTTGTTTTTTCAAACTAACACCTAAAAGTATAGGGAAAACTACGTTTTTGTAACCAGGTTCACTGAAGTCATCCTGAAAACTGATCTCACTTACAAAAAACATCATCTTATCTAATTACACATATCTTACCCTAGTTCACCTCTAACGAGTCAACTCCCATACGATGCTATCAACTATCAAATCAACTAATCACACGGGGGCAAGCGGTAGGGGGGAAGCAGTAAAACTTGGTAAATTGTACCGGAGAGGTCCGGAGATCCGGACCCTTTTAGCGACGTTTACGGTAAGTGGTGTACAGGGATCAACCCTTAGCCTATACTGCAACTTTTTTTTAGAAGAATGCCCTATCTTATTAAAAGGTTGACATCAGGTGAAGCGCGGTCACTGTCGGACTGCATAGAAAAGAAAGAGAAGAAGCAATTATCTATTTACAAAAAATCTATTGATTGGACTATAAAAATAAAACATTACGTTAATATGTTGCTTGTAGAATAATCTGACAAAAAATCAGAATGATTGCATGAATATTAGTATGGTTTTTTTTTCTATCGTGTCAAATTACGTCTATTATGTTTTCAAAGCACTATCTAACTAGCATATATCCTGAAGAATATCACATATTTTTCTGATTTTGTTTACTGCAGTGGAACATAATTTTAGGCATTATAAACCTCGCGTTTAGGTCCTGTAATCCCCTTAAGGTGGCTTTAAAGGTTTTCTGGTGGACAGCGATAGCCGATACTAAGCAGCTCACCAGCCTAAAAACTATGGAAACCTAGGTATTATTAATAGTAATAAGAGCCTGTTATTGACCTACTTCAAGGCTAAAGCGTCATCTCCCACAGAGAAACTTAACTCTCCTGTTATTATTTTAGACCACTGAATCTAGTAAAAAATATATATACGTAGACTGTACTGTCTTGTTATTTTATAGGAGAGGAACTTAAGTAGGTTCTTTGACATCTGCGATACCAGAAATATCGGACATACGTAGCCGTCTTAAGGGCAATGCCGAAATGTGTAATGTGCCTGTAATTACATCAGTATTCATACTCTTCAAACTAGAAAATAGCGTCGCTACATGGAAGCAGAAAGTGATAAGGTAAATACCGGACGAGATATTTCGTTAAATTCAAGGATATCTTTCTGGTGAACGCTTAATGAGGAGATCTACGTTTAGGAATGGGCAACTAGCTTCAACTTTCTGACTGACTGGACGACTCTTTGACAATTCAAAAGTGCCTGTAAATGGTTTAATTGAAATAAATGCTTTGAGTTTGAGTTTGAAGGTGCATCCTCAGCTGTAGTCCGCCAAATTCAAATTTTCTTTGGTTTTTTGCAAATTGCAGCTCTGTTTTACGTCGTATTTTGATCAAAATGCGATTCGCGACTGTCGGAATGACATATTTACTGAATAATAATAATCAATTGCATATCAATCGTTAAACTTTGGAAATTTGTTACACCTAAGAATTTTTCAGAATATTTCATATGAAAATTCTTAGGTGGAACAAATATATCATTCCTACAGTCGCGACCCGCATTTTGATCAACATACGACGTTAAACAGAGCTGCAATTTGCAAAAAAAAAACAAAGAAAATTTTAATTTGGCGGGCTACAGCTGAGGGTTCACCTTAATAATAAGCAGTGACAAAATTTAAGACTTGGGAAGCCAAGGTTTAGTTATAATAGGATTAATAATAATAATAATAAGAACTCTATCACCCCATTGCACAGAGAAAAACTCCATTGATCACCACGCTTGCTGCAGTTTGCGATTTAAGACCATAACTTCAGTTTCTTTTTACGATTTTGCAGGTTAAATGGCATTGAACATTGTCAAAATTATCATTTAGTTCTCATTCACTGTCAATTCATCATTGCGTGACCTGTTGTCTGATGAACGTTACTGAAGGCACCTCGCAGCCAACTTCTGGATTGACTCAATTTAAATTGCCATCAATCAACTCGCTTAGAAGAAGATCATTTTAAACTTGAATTAAGAGATTTCTGCATATAACTTCACAAAAATTGCTTTGCCATCACCTCTTCCAAATGTCTAACAATCCAAAAAGGACCCAAAAGTACTAAGTACGGCTATCAGGTAGTACTATACTCTCCCACACGCGTCTATAAACATATGTATGTACTAGCGCCAGCCACTCGGCCGAGTTGCCGCTTCACTTTTATAGCCGGACGACTGTCTTACAGTACTGTCGCGTACGGAAGTGATAAGGAAGAAATGAAATAATTTGTTTTGCGTTTATTATTGATTATTTTCCCATAGTTACAAAGCTGCTGATATTTGAATGTCACATAATTATTTGTGTGCACGAAAATAAGGACCATAAAAAAAATATTTAAAAATTATATACACACTCGTGGAAATGCTTCGGAAATATTCCCGATTTTTTTTTGTGTGGTTTTAAATTAAAGACGTTTTCTTTCTTAATTTTTTTCATTTCAGAGAATTAGTAGTTACATCTAGATCCGGAATTATTATTTTTCTAGGAATAATAAAATAGACCCAGAATCTCTGATTACAATAATGTTGATTACTCTAATTATTGATTAGGAAGTAAAGTATAAACTCGAGTACAAACTAAAGTACTTTCTTTACATTGAATTTAGGTCGCTTTATGGACAAATGCTAATCAAAGGAGAACGAATTATGACTAAGATTTGCATAAAATTAAAATATCATAGTAACGATGATTAGCAGTTTAAAAAAAAGACCTAATACGAACGCTAAAATGGGCAAAACACGCAGTGAGTATATAATGGTATTTTTTTTTGCATAAGAGACTTTCGTTATCAGTCGAAAAATTATAGGTTAATACAACCTGTTACTATGGGTTCAGTACATGATTCTGAACCCCACGGGGTTGAAATATCATGTAGGTTATTTAAAAAAAAAAATACTGTTCCATACTTTTGACCGCGTAGGTATTGGACTTTTCTATGAAACAGCAGTTTTTTTTTTGATAACCTACTAGAAATTTCTACGCTAGGGGGTTTACAAACATGAGCTGAATTCATGGTTACAGTTCGCGCGTCGATTTCCCTGCCACCCTGTACATAAAACGCGCACATTGCCTTACTAAAATGGGATTTATTTAAAGAAAGCTACAAAACATGGCTTACAAAAAAAAAACTAGATAATAAACATTAGTACCTAACACTTTCGCACACAACAGTACGTCTTCAAACTAAGAGGCAACAAAGACAATGCGGCGAATTAAAAGCAACTTACCCTTCCCCCCCTCTACACCCTCGTATTTATACCCCACCCCCCCCCGGCCAAGTTACATCCCCTTTTATTGCCTTTCAGCGTCGCTATAAATATATACGTTTTGTTGTATTTATGGGGTATAGTTGTAGGCTGTGTTTTTCAAGGTTGTAAGCAGAATTTGTCTGTGTGCATGCTTTTATGACTAAGTGCTACGGTAATAGTTCAGACGAATTTTCGCAGAGGTTAAAATATTTAGTTTATAACACAAAAAAAAAACTGACACAGTGCGAGTCGGACTACTGCACCGGGTTCTGTACCTTGGAAGGTTTTTTAAACAATTTTTAAGTTAATTTTTAATTCCTTGGAACCACATTACTGTTAGTTCTTACTCCCCGCTCAAATCAAATCAGAATATTTTATTTCACATAAACCCACATGGACACTTATGAAACGTCAGAAGCTAGGTGCACGGTTCTAATTGGTTGTTTCCTATGGAGATGAGCCGGCAAGAAACTCCACGGTTACTCTTTTAAAAATAAGGGGCTTTTACCTTTCATTGCATTTCACCATCGGTATAAATAGGTACACTGTATTGTATTTATTGGGTGTACTTGGAGGCTGTGTTTTACGTGGTTTTTTAAACGCTGTACCACTGAAATAATTTCAATAAAAATAAAAAATAAATTAATGAAAATATTTTATGTTGTCATAACATCACAACACGCTTTAATTCCCCGAAGGGTTGGGCAGAGGTGTACTTATAGTACGCCCACATTTCGCCAGACAAGTAGCTAAGGAATGGCAGTTACTTAAGCCCACTGAGTAGGGAAATTTATTTCGATTATTTTCTTAATAAAACCGTATAAACTTTGACCTTAAACTTATGACAAGAAAATTGCGGGCGTTAGCACACCTCCGTCGCGAAAAGAATAGTGAGAAACCGCTTAGCGAATTTTGCTAAGAAACATTACTACATTATGTCGCGATTCGAGAAACGGAACATCATGAGAGTCAGTTGAATTGTAGCAATCGGAGCAAATTTCGTCGTTTTCGATTTAATAAATAAAGTATAGGTCTACTTCGGACCTCTTGTGTTAGTTTTTCCGTAAAATCAACATACATTTTTACAAAAAAGAAAAGAAGTTACGCTATATAGATTTGTTGACTGACGCAGATATGTGCGAAACAAACACAGCACTGCAACAAAATAGCGGGCTGAGCGCGGAGGTGTAACTGGCTTCCGAGCAGATCGGCGTAATCACGCGGGAAAGAAATCTTAATCCTAACTTCCTAATCCTAATCCAATGTTAATATTATAAATGCAAAAGTAAGTTTTTTGTTACGTTTTCACGACAAAAACTTTGAACGGATTTGGATGAAATTCGGCACACAGAGACCACGACCTGGGTAAGGATATAGGCTACTTTTCATCCTGGATCGCAGACGAAGTCGCGGGCAATAGCTAGTAGAATCATAATCAAATCTGTACGTTAGAACAGCCAGTTTTGCTTCTGTTTAGCGTGTCGTACAATGGACAAATCATGGCGAAATTACTGCGGTTTCACTGCTATGGTTTTGGGGCGGAGATGTGAAACCCGCCTAAGAAAAATACAAAAAAAATCGCTGATGAAATCATGTTATTATCGGTCAGGCAGACACAGGACTTCATGAAAGTATCATCGAGGTAAATCTATTGGTTTTAGATATAGTTTCTTATAATCCCAGGATAAAAAGGCCCCAACTTTAGGCAAAGCAGGCCTCGGCAGCCTAATTGCTTAACACACTATCCGATTTTTGAAGGATATTTCTAATCCATTGCTTCATAGGTTTAAGAAATTCGTCTGCTCAACTACGTAAATAACGCAATGAACGTAAGTGAACTGTCAAAATGGAACTCATTACGATCAATTGTCATTTTATGTGTGTTAAGCAATAACGCCGCAGGACATCACAATAATTATGACATAGCTACATCACATACTCGTACTATAATTAATAAACTCTGACCACAACATAACCGGTAAAACAATGTGAAACGGTGTACGAGCAGATGTTTTGAGTTCAAACTGTGTTTACAAGGAGCATTCACGAGCATCATACTTAAGAGGCTGACAACAGCTAAAGCGCGGTCACTTTCGTACTGCATAGAAAAGAAAGAGAAGCGCGATGACACAACGTTGGTAATTTATTGCGAAATATGAAGCAATTATCTATTTACAAAAAATCTATTGATTGGACAAAAAAATTAAAACACTATTACGTTAATATGTTGCTTGTAGAATAATCTGACAAAAAATCAGAATGATTGCATGTATATTAGTATGGTTTTTAATCGATAAAAGAATTTTTAGATAAATTTTCGTGAATTTTTTGCACCGTGTCAAATTAGTTGTATTATGTTTTCAACACACTATCTAACTAGCATATATCCTGAAGAATATCATATATTTATTTGATTTTGTTTACTGCAGTGGATTATGTACTTTTAGGTATTAAAAAACTTGCGTTTAGGTCCTGTAGTCCCCTTAATATTGAGAAGCTAGCTGTGACGGTTTTGCTTACGTAAATATGACACTTTGAGCTTTAAACACTGTCACAGGTATGAAAGACAGGCACAGAGCTTGAAATACCGGTATTTTTAGGAACCGGTACCATTGACTTTGGTGTGATACCTGTATCAGAGTAGTCAAACTCAAACTCAAAGCATTTATTTCAATTAAACCATTTACAGGCACTTTTGAATTGTCAAAGAGTCGGTCAGTTAGTCAGAAAGTTGAAGCTAGTTGCCCACTCCAAAACTTAGATCTCTATGGAGAAGAACGGGCAAGAAACTCCAAGGACACTCCTTTTAAATCAAGATATTACAAAATCCTGGGTACATTATTCTTGTTGCTTCTATATGCGAGAACAATGAAATATATATATATATATATATATATATATATATATTAAGAAACAATTCAAAATATAAGATTAATAATAAAAATAAGCCGTGGCAGTTAAGAGATGACTAGTCTCAACTGACGGCGCCCGTTCACGAACATGACGTACGTAGTACCTGTACTATTGGCATTTCTAATCAGTATCGGTACTGTACCGGTGCCAAACAAATATTTCGGTAAGTTAGAGTGAGAAAGCAGATATAGTAAGTAAAAAGGATAGGCATTATAAAAATTACTTCGAGGATGCCAGCCGTATGAGGTTCCTTGTACAAACATGAGATTCGTGGTACGCGCCGGGTACCTGAATTTGGTACTGGTACCCGTCTGGAACCGGTACCCATCTGGAACCGGTACCCAAGTACCGAAATGGCAAGAACCGCCAAATACCGATACAGAACCTGTACTTTTGGTACGGGTTCCGAGCCCTGCAGAAACGGGACTTTACAAATAGGAACTTTTGTATGTTCTGCTCAAGAACACAGACTTCATCATCAGGTGAATGTCGAGGCGATCCAACTCCTTGACATCACTGAATTAATGCGAAGACTAAAAAGGGTAAAACCTTTTGAGTTCGTTTTGAGAGTGAACTGAATCTGCAGTCCAAGTGCTGACTATGATGAAGAACACGTGAATCTTGTTATTATTTTTCTAGTGTTTTTCCCGGTCATGGGAAAAACACTAGAAAAATAATAACAAAGTGAAAAAGAAACACGTTATTGGACGTTTTCTAAATTTTATACTGTCTTAGCATATTAAGTTATATTTTTTTTTTCTTTATTCACATTAAAATCTAGCCTATTAGCTAATAAGCTAAAAGGCTAGATTGTAATGTGAATAAAGCATCGCCAACAGTGATAAATAAAAAAAAAAGGAAATAAAATGCGCGAATGTCGTGGAACACTCGGTTGGAACGAAGTTCCTTTCGTAACATATTATTATTGATAAACGTATTATATTATTGATTACCAAATACAAATAAATGAATTACTAACTTACTGGCTGCCTTGACCCAATAAGCGCGCACCTATGACTGGGCACAGCCAATAGCATACGCGCTATGGACAACCGTCTACACTAAAGAAAGGGTCATGAAGGAAAACTTACGATTTTTTTTCGCCAAGCCTCCATCCGCCAAGTCCATACCGCGCAATACGGAAATTCATTCCAAAAAAAAAAAATATTTAAAGGATGGACAGAAATAGAACGATATTTTTTTAAATTTGTTCGTTATGTTTTCAAGCCAATCAATTGTCGAATCTCAATTTAGCTGTATCTTCTGATTGGTCGAACGAACTAACAATATCCAATACCATCACGCGAGATGAAATTTGACGAAGGATTCCAATGAATTGGGTTGCAGAACCCTTTGGGTTTTCAGTCCTATGCACATGCCCCTTATGTGGCAACTAGCTCAAACAATTAGCCTACCCCGATTAAAAGAAATACCTTGAATATAATTAAAAGTCAACGAAACTATCAATAAAATACTTTTATTGCTCATAAGTGGCCATTAATATTTCTCTTTCGTTAATTAGTGCTTAAGATCGTCCGATATGTTAATTAGGAGTATATTCACGCTGTAAAGCCACAGGGGTTAAGCATCAAGGTAAAATAAATTTAATTATACTTGTGTGCCATTTTTAATACCTATGTATTTCTGTTTTTTATGAGGGCTCCTTACCGAAAATTAACTAAATGATTATATTTTTTAAATTATCTCCTTTTGCGGATAATTAAGTTCTCTTGCTGCAAGCTTGATATACGGAAGGGCCAATTACATGTCATTTTAAAAGTTTCTATATTTGTTTAAAATAACGCCATCTATCCCATACTTATGAAACTAAACTACACTGGATCGCAAAAATTCCGGGTCGCTAATAAATGGCGTGATAGTTTCTTAAATATTTAAGACTAATTTGCGAAACTATAGTATATTGTAGATGACTGATTAATATATATAAAAAAGAAATGTGTAACACGTTTTGTACATTATATATAACTTTAATTAAACACTAAAAAATAAGAAAATTTCTCTTCTACCTTATGACAACAAAAATACACTTCGCAGTAAATCTTAAAAAATAAAAGATTTTTTGTCAATTTAATATTTTGTATTTCCTCCACGAGCCCGTATCACTTCATTAAGACGATGTGGCATGCTGTAAACCAAATTTTTAATACGATTTTGGTCTATGTTTGTCCATACTTCCACTAGCGCATTCCGTAACTCGTGTAAGGTAATGGGAGCAGGAGAGCGTTGTCACACGCATCTCCCGAGCTCGTCCCATGCATGTTCTATGGGATTTAAGTCTTGGCTGCGAGCTGACCACTCCATGCAGGTAATACCGACATCTTGAATATACATATTGACCTATCGAGGAGTATGTGGTCGCGCATTATCGTGCATAAAAATGGAATTTGCACCCATATTCACTAAGAAAGGACCAGCACGCTCATTTAAAACCTCTTCTACGTATCTGACAGCAGTCAGAGCACCGTTTTCTATGATCAATAATTCCGTGCGATCCTCTGAAGATATCCCAGCCCAAACCATTATTGATCCTCCACCGAATGGCACCTTTTCTTCAAAACACGCTTGATGATACTGTTCTCCTGGTCGTCTAACTGCTCTTCGTCTCCCGTTGTGCGTAAATAAACAAAATCTAGACTCATCGGAAAACATAACCTTGGACCAATCTTCATCTGTCCATCGGATGTGTTCTCGAGGAAACCGTAACCTGGCAACTCATGTTCTCTGAGCAGTTTGGGGCCGTTTGCTGGTCTATAAGGGTTTATATCAGCTTCACGAAGACGTCGCAGAATGGTATCAGAGCTCACATTGTTGTGGTGAATTTCTTGAAGACTGTTTCGGACCTGAACAGCTGTGAGATGTCGATTTCTTAACATAGTGCTCACGATGAATTGGTCTTCTCGTGTAGTTGTGCACCTTGGCCTGCCATTTCCTGGTCTCCTGATGTTCACACCGGTCTCTTGAAATCGCTGGAGTACTCTTTGGATCGTTGATAAAGATACTCCTACTGTTCTAGCAGTGCTACGCTGACTTCTTCCTTCTTGTACCATGGTAATAATCCGTGTATATTCTTCAGGTGTTAACGACATGATATTGTACTGAATACTCAATCCAAGGAACCATTTACGATGACAGCTCGGTTTGAAACAAAAGCAGAAAAAATATTCTTTTCCTAATTTTAAATTTTGTAATTTTTCAAAGAGCAGTTTTTTTTTTTATCTATAACTTCTACAAATGAAACCTCTTTAGAGATTTAGAACAAGCATTAGTAACCTGCTTACTACATATTATTTATTCTAGCGATCTAGCTACATAATTTATGGAGATATCACGTTTTTTATTAGCGACCCGGAATTTTTGCGATCCAGTGTATTATAATAGATGAAGGATGTCGTCTTGCAGTCTAGCTGATCTATTTGGCCTAGACATTTGGACACTAGTAGATAATTAAATAAACGTGTTTTACGTGTTTTATAATTAAGCAATCCACAGACAATGTGTCTAGAAGACTACAACTATCTGTAGACCTTACAATTATTTCCTTATGGGAATATTAAAAAAACTGCAGCAAATATGCAGAAAGTCAGTTTAAAAATTACTTGGCCTTTCGTTCTAACTTATGTTTTACTGTAGTGGAAACGGATGCCATAACCTAGGAAACATCATTGTTTAATTGTGGGTGAATTAAAACTTAAGAAAGTATATCTTTCATGACCATTTTACACCACCATTTTACAATATTTTAGAATTAGATGTCGCCGACATTTCCTATCTGACTGATCCCGGAGAAAAAATGCTGAAACAAACTTACGAGGTCTCAGGTATTAGAAAATTTGTCAGAAAAAAGAGAGGGTACTTGTTTAGATGTACAAAGTAAGGTGAGCAACAGACACCTCGCGCTAATACCGTACGCGGCACTAAAACAATATTGTATGCGAAAGCCTTTAAAACTGGACCAATTTTAGCTATTCTAGTTAGGAGTTAATGGGACCTGAACCGGCCTCATGTTCAATTAGCGATACCTAAGAAAAATACAAGTTTCTCCGTCGACGTCACAGTAGGTATATCTTCAGACCACCTGTCCGTTCGTCCGGACAATTCAGATGGACCGGTTCCGTCAAACTGTCGCAGAGTATGTAGCGAATGGAGACATAAAGCGAAAATGAAGTCAGTTGTTTTTGTGGTTCGAGAGTGTCAACTCAAGCTCAAAGCATTTATTTCAATTAAACCAATTACAGGCACTTTTGATTTGTCAAGGAGTCGGTCAGTCAGTCCGAATGATGAAGCTATTTGCCTTTTCTAAAGCGTAGTAGATTCCTATGGAAAAGAACAAGCATGAAACTCCATAGGCACCATTTAAATGCACATAGTGTAAAAGGGGTCAGTTTTGTCTACAGATACAGTGACACCAAGAGAAAATCAGACAGTCAGTCAGTCACCTTCTCAATGTCAGAAATAAGAATATAAGACACCAATGACATACGTCAAGAAACCTGTACGTATGGGTCTGAAAAGATTTTATTTTTAAACTGCTGTTTCTTGTAAAAGTGCATTACCTACGCGGTCAAAATGTATGGCACAGCAAATTTTTTTTTAATAACCGACGAACAATTTCAACGCATGGGGTTCAGAATCATGTACTGAATCCACGGTAACGGTCTACATCTTTTTAATATACTCTCCTATCGCAGGTATGCTGGAAGAGATTTCTTTAGAAATAAGCATCACCTTTGTACGTATTTTTCTGTTCCTTTCTTCTTGTCTGTTTATATGTGTGTACATAAATGGTTAAATAAATAAATAATAAATAAATAACAGGTTGTGCGTCGATGTCCCCGCCACCCTGTATTACTTCAAAAGTGAAATAAAAAAGTCTTAATATTTTATTTCACATAAGCCTATATGGTCACTTATGAAACGTCAGAAGCTAGGTGCTAGATTGCAATTGGTTGTTTCCTATGGAGAAGAGCCGGCAAGAAACTCCACGACTACTCTTTTAATTCGCTTTTACAATGTTTTCAAATTACAGTGTTAACACATTTGCTGCCAAGCACCCAGCGTATGGATTGAAAATAATTCGTTCGTGTGCCCACTGCCCACAATCCGCATCCGAGTCGTCGCTATACGTACTTATAGACGACTTCTGCTCATGCCCAGGACCCGCCTAGCGAGACAAAATATAAGTATGCTAAGGCTTGTCGGTGGCTTACAAGTAAATATTTATTTTTGAACTTGGCAGCAAGTGTTAATAGGTATGGGAGGACTGTGTGAGCACTCCATTTACACATTAATCCATGAAAACAATACATAAAAATATAAACGACCAGTGATGTGTTTATTATAGTTGGCTAGTTAAATAAAGATGGTTGTCGCCCGAGAATCAATTTGTATCTCATTATTATATTATTATGTATTGTTAAAATTGAAAATATAAGCGAAAAAGAGTCTGGTGTTGTTACTCGCTGTGTTTATTATAGCTATTGAGTCATCGTGGTTATTTTAATGATGATTTTATAACCCAATACGGACTATACAAGTACCAAATGACCAATGGCTGACGCAGATTTTTTAGACCTCCAATCTTTCCCTGCTACTTTTTTGCGCTACCCGGTTGGAGAAAATATCTAAGCAGTTGTTTGGAAACTTTAAAATATCTGATTTGCCAACTAGCTCTTGAGAAGTTCGGCCATCATACAGGGTTATTATAAATTGACTAGCTAAACTCCGCAGACGCGATGGAATATCTAAACACGATAAAACAAAAAATAAATAAATTTGATGATTTCTCATCATCATCGAGCGCAGTTATTGTAGTCATATAAAATATCAGTTTAAAAATCTGTTTTTTTTTGGGTAAACTTTACAGACGTGATGGGTATCAATATCTAAACACAGTACAACATGAGGAAACAGTTTTCACAACTCATACTTCAAGTAAAAATACTAACAGGGGTTGTTGGCCTACCAAAAAAAAAACATGAAATCTTTTTTTTTTTGTTTTGATAAATGATAAATGATTTTATTTCTGTAAGTAGGTTTGTACAAACACTTTTACACGTCAATCATGTTTTTTAAACTAGATGAGGTCGGCGTTTCCTATCTGACTACTCTGAGAAGAAAGGCCGAAACAAACTCAGAGGTCATTATAGGAGGATATTGATACTGATACCCATCGCGTCTGCGGAGTTTAGCTAGCCAATTTAAAATAACCCTGTATAGTTCCAGAACGGAAGTCAATTCATTAAGCAAATCTGAGGTTCAGAAGTCCAAACGTTTATAATTCATAACAGACACAAAAAGATACTTTCCAAATAAGAACCTGCTTTTTCTAAAACTACCCTCAACAAAACTAACATTATCTGCAACCCCAAAAATAAATATACCCTGAATCGTTCACAAATCTGATTTATTCGATTCCTGCGCAGTCCTTTTTGCTGTACGGTCAGCAAAACATACAGCGTAACCTCCATATCTTGGATTTGCATTTGTATCCTCTTTTTGCTGACGTATGTGAAGTTATAAATATTATATCGTTTGCTAGTTTTTCGGGAATGGTCTATTTTTGTGGTTTTTCGCTGGTTTATGACCAGTAGAATTGTAAAGGTTATAAACCTCTTAAAAGAAGACACGTTCGCATTACGTACCTTACTAGTTCGATTTACTGCCTAGCCAATTAACTAGCATGCTTATCAATAAAGTAAGCTTAACAAAAAGTGTAATTGTGAAAATTGTAATCGATAAATGTTACTACTCAATAAAGGACTATTTGGATGACAGTTCTATAATCCCTCCTTCAGATATGCATTGTTTGACACTCTTGTATTAATTCGATTAATTGTCATTATCCTATTTTTATTTTATGATATTTCTGTTTTATCTTAAATTTCTCTGATTCAGATTCATTTTATTGTTTGTCACAGGTGAAAATTCAGTTCTTAAAATTATTATTGTAACATGTATCACTGTAACAGACCCATAAGGTGTACAATATCAAAATTTAAAATTATATGTCTAAAAAATCATTTAAAATATCGGCATAGTACACAAAAACACCAAGGAAACATAATATTAATTACCACTAGGAAAAATAAGTAAATTATACATTCTTCAATTGTCATTTGTCATAAATAAGCATTATTATTGCATTATTATAATATTAAATAAATTTTAATCAAATTTGTTTCAAAATAATGAAAAAAAATTTTGAAAATTTTCAAATATTTTATTAATTTGGTACTTGTTTTGACATTGCAGGTTTTATTTGAAATTTAATTAATTGCCAGGGGAATATTACATTGATTTATCCAACACTCTAGCTTTTTCTATAATTTTTATTTGATATTATGAAATGAAATAATTGAAATTGCTATGTACTAACATTTGTACGCCTAATGGCAAAGCATAGAGAACTTACAAAAGTGTAACATCTCACACACCTGTGTATTTGTAACCTGTTTACAAATAAATACTCTGAATTTGAATCTAAATAAAAATCTTGAGACTGTATTACTAAACTTCGAAGTTTAAAATATCGATGTATTTAATTGAGAATGTTCATAATCGCGATGTACGGAACTTCGAATGTCATAATGAACTTCGAAGTTTGAATAGACATTCTCAACACATGAATAGCACTCTTAGTGATATTATAAAATGGCTAAATAATAATAATTTAAAAATGAACTTGGGCAAAACTAAAATAATGATATTTCGCAATCGTAAACCCCAATTTACTAACATTAATATACACTATTCAGGGAACAAATTAAATGAGACAGCAATTACAAAATTCTTAGGCATGTCAATTGATTATAATTTGAATTGGAAGACACATATAGACACTTTAAATCAAAAATTAAATAAGCAATCATACGCCCTACATATGCTGGCTAAAACGGTAAACACCTCTGCTATACTTGCAGCATACCATGGCTACGTGGGATCCTTGATAAGGTATGGTATTATATTCTGGGGTAATTCCACCAATAGGGATATGGCTTCCAGGGCACAAAAGCGGTGTATTAGAGGTATCTTTAATATCAACCAAACTGATAGCTGCAGGCCATATTTTGTCAAGCATAATATATTAACATTGGCGTGTGTTTACATTTATGAGATTGCTAGCTTTGCAAGAAATAACAAAAATCTTTTTGATAAGTACAGAAGTAAGCGGCATAGTAACAAAATTTGTTGCAAATCTAGCAAGACAGCCTTATATTCCAAAAGCATTTTCAGTATGGCGCCGCGTATATACAATCACTTGCCAAACTTCGTACTAGAAACTTCATCAATCGATGCATTCAAAAAGAAATTAAAAAGATTTTTGCTATGTAAACGCTACTATACTGTTCAGGATTATTTAATGGAGGATGAAGGGACATATTGATGTAACCAGTGCACCAATTTTAATAATTATTATTTAATACTTTGACATTTATTTACAGATATATCTTGACATTCTCATTCAATACATGACATTTCGAATTTTAAATAAACTATTGACATTATTATTTTTCATAGTGAATTTACCAAATAATGCACGAAATAAACTTTTTATATATTGTTGTTACTGTGACACTTATCCACAATTGTATCTTGACAATATTATTTAACAAATGACATTTTAAACTTCAATTCTCTATGGTACATTATTGTCTACTTAATTTAGTATGTTTTCTTTGTTATTTGCTACGGTAAAAGAAAAAACTGAATTGTGTTATTAATTATGAATAATTTTTGCAAGAAAATGGATTAAAATAGTAAAGCTTGTAATTCGCATGCCTCAAGGTGTAATATGGTCGGACTGTGCTATATTTTCAACACAGACAACTTAACCCCGTAGACACCTCATTAAGAACATTTTGTTCGAATATACTATCGCCAAAAGTCAGGGGGGGCGAGGTGCAAAGAGAGCTGTGATTGGCTATTTCAGTGTCACATGTCATACGTCAAATTACTCATAGAACGGCTTAGGGTTGGTATGAGACTCGATATTTTTATCGATAAGCAACATTTGTAAATACTTAGATTTATTAATCTATTGAAAAAGGTACACCGATCAAATAAAATCTCACATTATAGCACAGAGATACTACGTATAATAATTCGTTATACCTAGTACTTATATCTAGGTATACTTAATTCAGGAAATATTTTTTGCATCAAACAGAAAATAGTTTTAGAGAACCACGTGCCACGTTTGCGCCAAAAAATATTTCGGGAATTAGGAAACTAAAGTCGATAATATCTGACAATATTGAAAAGTGACCCACCAAAGTTGGTACAGCAGTAATAAATAAAATTCGTCGTTCCTTTTTGAGTTCAAAGCAATCCGTAGTAAAAAGACGGGAACATAACAACACTATTTGTAGTGGAACACCAATTTTCATCTCGTTTTGTAGCGCTTATACAAATTTTCTTTAATTCTAGGCATTTTGGAAACCTTTCAAATAAAATAATGATTATTTATTTATTTATTTTATGTTTGTGGTAATATATCGATATTTTATTTGTAGATTTGTTATCGATTCATCATCCCTAGTAAACTGTTACCGATGACAGAACGAGATAGTCATATATAAATTAAAACGTGAAAGAAAGAGATTTTTCAAAAGACATCAACGAGCGCTACTGCACCTTTGCATTTCTTTCGTATTCAAATAATGTCGTTAAATTAAATTTTGTAATTATTTTATGCTTTTAAATAACTTATCGGTGAAATGTAATGCTGTCTTTGTGTAACCTCGAAGTTTTGCTACATCTTCCGCACCATTTCACTGCACAATACGGCATTTTGAATATTCTTTTCGATTTTTAAAACCTCAGAACAATAACTAAAACACGTCAACACAGTAACGGACTGACTGGCGCTTCCTAGACGAGTTGGGGGCGTGGCCATCACATATGAGGCCGTAGAGCTAATGCTTGGTGAGCGCGGTTGCCCTCCTATGCGGTGTCTACGGGGCTAAGTTGTCTGTGATTTTCAATAACTTTATGTAATTACCCATATTAGCAAATAAATGATTATTATTATTATTATTATTCTTTCGAAGTTCCGTACATCGCGATTATGAACATTCTCAATTAAGTACATCGATATTTTAGAAGTTCAGACGTACAGTCAAATCTTGATAAGCAATTCAATATTATTCCAGTTTGCCTGTTTTTATTACAGTATTTTCAAAACTTTTACTTAGTGAACATATTAATAAAAACTTTACCGAGAAAAAAGAAACAAAGCATTTTTCCCTTCAATTCCCGTCACCATAATATTATCTCCTAAAACAAGATTGGTCGAGTTCTCATAAGACCAATAGCAGGTTTATAGTTTAAAACAAAATATAGTCTATTACTTGTTCATTTTCAGACCACAAAGTACTTACATAGGTATGGTAACTCAACTAAATTATGGCCTAAGGCCTAAAGCAAACACAATTACATATTCATCTCACAAGTTTCCAATCGATATGGTAAGCAGCTGACACTGTATATGTTTTTGCTTGAATTCTAACATCGCATCTTGAGCACAACAACAAAAATACGCTGCTTCGTGGACCAGTATGAAACAATTATGCATAATCAGCCTGTAACGTTCCCACTGCTGGGATACAGACCTCCTCGCTGTGAGAGGGAATGGGCCGTAATCAACCACGCGGGCCCAGTGCGAGTTGGTAGATGTCACATACCTTTGAATTTTTGGTTCTAGGCCAAGCCGGTTTCCTCATAATGTTTTCCTTCACCATTTTTGACAGCAGTAGTGATGAAATAAATTACACAAAATAAAGCGCCTGCCTGGGTTCAAACCCACGACTTACAACTAGTAAGTCAGGGCCATTACCACAGGGCCACCAGTGCTCTCAAGAATCAATTATAAGATATGTAATCTAAAAAGGACGGTTAGTAATTAGAAATGCATAATAATATATCTTCCTAAGTGCTAACATTAGAACATAAGGAAAGAAAATATTATAAGTACATACTATGATTACCTAAGTTTTGTAGAAATACTAAGGTAAGATAAAAGTCAGTTTTGAAAGATACCACCTAAAGTCGTACAAAGTAATATGAATTAATCTTACAAGAACTTACATATAATAATATTATAAACTAACAAAAATTAAAGCACACAAAATAGCACATAAAACTTTAGATCGAAAATGAAAAAAAAAAAACACTCACCATTCCATTGTCCATGCCCCCATATGGCGATTGGTATCCCGCCTTTTCTGTAACTGTAAGAGATAATTGATATGCACATTATTTATCTATACTTTAAATATACTGTTTTAATATATTTCTGTAGCCTCTTGCGTTCCACAAACAAAAATGTGAAGTGTTTCGGTTTACGTGTTATGCCATTTTTACTACCTATGCGTTTTTTTCCGTTCACTCACTGTTACGTTAACTATTCAATATAGTCGAAATATGCCCTACAAGTGAAAGCCCTAAAATTTTGTATTAATAAATAAGCTACCTACCACTAGAAACAAAATCGTACAATTTGGCGCCCGACTTGGGGCATTTGATATTTTTATTGATTTAATTATCGAGGATCTAAAATATAATAATAGGGTATAGTTGGAATAAGGCCTGACAAATCATTATCAAGCAAAGACAATAAATAATAAAAAAAACATGTAGAAAAACTCCAATAAATAAGTTCTTATAGACACTCGAAACATATTTTGGCGCCCAACATGGGACCGCAAAAATTTAAATTATTTCATAACGTATTGAAAATTAATAGTTCGGAAAGCAATATAAAATGCACCAGTATAATCGTATTACTTCAAACCTAACAATAACATTATAATAAGAACTCTTCCCTAAGCCTCACACAATAAAATACGAATAAAAAATCGTAACATTTTCATAAACCCATTAAAAAATCTTTTGTAAACTTGGTCAAATAGGGTTCTGAGTTCATGATGTTAGTCGGTTTAAAAAGGGTTAAGCTTTAGAGTTGGTGTTACTGAATGATATATTGGCAATGTGGGTTTATTATTTGTCTATAATACCAAAGCTTATCAAGGGTTAAAACAAAATATCGTTGAAAAACTACTTCATAAGCAAATGCCTAAAATATTTTAACTATAAGAAATTGTAAGAGCAAACTAACATTTGCGAAGCATGCTTATTGTAGCAACAGTACTTTATGAATGTTTTGTTAAAGTTATATTGCAAGAGGCTGGTTTTCTTCAGACAACTATGTGTTTTAAATTAAACAGAAAAAAAGATGAACCCAAAAAGCTAACGTCTGTTTCCATCTACCCTCAAAATTAAGCAAAGGCGTTGCTCAGAATTATTCAAATTAATTCTATAATTGTGGAGCGTTAACGCCTACAATGAGGGTAGATATTTATTAAACAAAACTCATTAATTACAGTTATGGCGATCATCATCCTTTGTTTACTCAGAGTAAAGCCTTTAGGAGTAATGAGATTTGTGGCGCTGACTGTACTTGTGTTGGAGAAATAATGCGGAGACAACCGTTTTAGTTATTTTTGGGTGAATCAAATGATCGGTTGCTAAAGAGAATTTGCAATATATCATCCACGTATAATTAATATTTGTATGAAGTATTCATTCCGTCCATATTTATAGAAATAATCTTTCTATGTATAACGACATTATAAGAAAAAAGTCAAGACTATATTATGGTTAAAAGAACCGATCCCAACATTAATTCTGGGTGAAAATCAGATTAACTGTCTCGTGTCAAACTCAAACTAAAATATTTTGTTGCACTCATATGGTAAGATGTTAGATTCAAGGGGTCCACCACCCGACCTGAACTCTGTAAGGTGTCCGTGTCTTCTTGCTAATGATTAAAACGAGTCACTTAGTGATTAATTTAAAAAAAGAGTGTCCTTGGAGTTTCTTGCCCGTTCTTCTCCATAGAGATCTACGTTTTGGAATGGGCAACTAGCTTCAACTTTCTGACTAACTGACAGACTCTTTGACAATTCAAAAGTGCCTGTAAATGGTTTAATTGAAATAAATGGTTTGAGTTTGAGTTTTAAAAATATATAATATTCCAATAGGAACCACAATTCTTTGGCACTGCACAAGATTAGATGACGTTTTTTTTTTCAATTCCATCCCCCATATTTTTATAACACTATCATTTTGAATAGCTGTCACCTACCCTCAAACGGATGACGTAATTTCACCGACACAATAGTACCCTCTGTTACAAAGCGAATGGTTAATCCAAATTATACAGTGAGCGAACTGGGGTAGGCAGAACGAGAGCCCTGATTGTTAGTAACGATTTGTGATGATTTTTTGGGTATATCGATCGTTTTGGAGATAGGGGAGTATTTTAATAGTGTGGATTAATTTGATTCAAAAAGCAAGAATTTAATAAATAAACAACTAGGCTATCATATTAAAATATGAGATAAATTAAAGTAGTTTAATATGTCCTGTATTTGATAATGATAAACGTCAAAATTCTTGGAGCTTCAGATTAAGATAAAACTACTTCCCCAAAAATCAGTAGATTCCATTGATCTTTTTCTTCCATTTCCCGCGTTTTACTCATTTTAAAATCTTTATAAAAGCCACATTTTACCGGTGAACACTTATGATACACGTGTAAAAGTTTCTTGCAAGATCTACTTACAGTAATAAACATTTTTTATAGCAAACATATTTTGCAGTAAAAATATAAATAAGAATGAATAGTTTTTAGTAACAGTGACCATAATTATTTCTCGCACCATTGACAATGTCACTCGTGCCAACTTTCCGCTTGGGTAATATAACAGGGGTGCTGTATTTTGCTGTTACAAATTACACGGTACCGAACTGTAGGTACCTAGTGAAGGGTGACTTTCCGACGACACGCTAATTATTTTATTTTATGTACAGGGTTAAAACTTAAGTCCTAGCGTTACAGGCAGTTACAAAACATTCCCCTTTATTTTAGTGAGATTTTATCCTTTAAATGTCTATGTCAATGCTAAAACAGTCCTATGTCCACGTCAAGGCTAGAAACCCGCTGAATATATATTCGAATGGTTACTGAATATCAGAATTATGGACCCAAAACAATAAAGACATTGCAAATTCGTTTTTATTTTACAAATAGTCAATTAAAGTTAAGAAAACGATGCGGTTGAATGCTGAGTAGTTCAAAGACAGACACTTCTTTGGACTTTCGAATAAAATGAAAACTATTTTAAAACTTATCACCATAGCAAAACGTTTCAAGTTCTTCAACAAACTCGAAATACATATCCATCATAGTTTTGATCATCGAAGGGTTAAGATCAGGATATTTTCAACATATCAATCAAAATTTGGTAAAGCTATTGCACTTCTAGCCTACTCTGGGGTGGTTTATATCCAGCAACTGACTGCTAATAGGCTGATAGCCTGATAATGATGTGAAGCACACTTAGAAACAGAAAATTGACAACATTTCAATTTCAGTTACTGACGGATTAGACACAGTGTCACGACTGTCTTTTAAGTCAGTCACAATTTGGTGCAGAAAGGTCTCTTGAACGCTTTTTGGAGAGGCCTAAGTCAAGCAAACGACTGCAATTAGGCTGTTGACGCAAAATCACAAATGAATCACAGACCACTGGATTAGATCAATTTATATATATTATAACTGACGATACAGTTATAATTTTGCGTATGGATCACAAATTCACAGTTTGGAGGGGCCTGTATCCAGTAGAGGATTGCTATTAAGGTGCCTCTGTCCAGCAATTGACTGTTCTAGGCCGATGATGTTAAAGCACACTTGTAAGTTAAGGGGGGATACGCTAAGGTAGCTCGCGAAATTCAAATTTTCTTACATTTTTTGCAATTTTCAGATCAGTGTCAAGTTCTATGTTGATTTAAATATGATTGGCGGCCATAACCAATATGCCTACAGAATTATAATCATTAGTATCAGCAATACAACCACATAAATTGACCTCAGATGTCATGATTTCTGAAATTGTAATTCAATACGGTAATATGAACTTAAAAAGTTGTATTGATGATTTTTAAGGTTATAGTTCAATAAGTAAATATTTGATACGGCCGCGAATCATATTTAGATCAACATACAACCTGATACTGACATGCAAATAGCAAAAAAACGTAAGAAAACTTGAATTTCGCGATCTACCCTGACGCTTTCGCCATAAGCTTTTTTGTCAGAAAGTCCAGTTTCAATTAAACTAGTAAATATTTACAGGAACAGTGTGGGAGTGAGCAAGAGAGAGTGGCAAACGTGTCCGATTCGCATGATATTATGCAAACCACAAGCGCCACTTCTGGTACTATTTTACTTTATTGCTTCGATAAGTTCCGACGCAAATTGAAAGCTCAGTACAAATTATAGGCAGTTCATAACAACAGTATTGATTGCGTGGTGCAATTTGGAAGATACCAGCGGGATTATGATTAACTATTCTGAGTGCTGTGGTAAGAATCTTAAGAATAACCGGCCAAGCGCGTGTCGGACCACGCACAATGAACAGTTTCGTAGTTGGGATGAATTTATCCCAAGAACAAACTCAAGTTTGTAGTTGAAAAAAATGGTCTCCTATACATCGATATACGTCACCGTCAACTCTCCAACTGCAAATGTAAGTTTGTAACAGCAAAAAAAAATTGTATGTGATAAAACTACAAATTAACGATTTTCGGACTTTTTCCTTTACTTATGTGCTGTGAGACCTTGCCTCTTGCCAAATTTCATGATTCTAGGTCAACAGGAAATACCCTATAGGTTTTAATTTATTTGCGAGTATCAAAATATGTTGCATAAATGGCCGTATTCTTTTATTGAGTTGACTTAGAAACTTGATTTTTTTATAGCTCCAAGGGACCGTAAATCTACGTATCTGATATTAATTTCATTTTGGTACGAGGACGCGTTCCTGAGAAAAAGGCAAGGCCCTTTTTCGGACTGACGGACAACAAAGTGATCGTGAGTGAGTTTTTTCTTTTGAGGTACGGAACCCTAAAAACAAGAACCATGTTGGAAGCAACTAGCCAATTATTTTCTTTAAGATATTACTTCGAAATCTTTGAAATCCATACTAATATTACAAATTCGAAAGTAACTCTGTCTGTATGTTACCTTTTCACGCCTAAACCATTGAACGGATTACGATAAAATTTGGCAAGGAGATAGATGGCATCCTGGAGAAGAATATAGGCTTATTTTTGTCCCGGTAGCACGTCCCCGTGGGATAATTTCCGACATCCACGCGGGCGAAACCGCGGACAGAAGCTGGTATTTAATAAATTTCTGCTCGCCAGGCTGTGGGTTCGATTTTATCACAGGTTCACTAATGAAAAAGATTGCTTACCTCTTCTAACTTATACTCATCAAAAGAAATCGATAGCAAATTGCTAGTTTACAGTCATAGATAAAGACTACCCTCACTGCAAGACTCAAAGACGATTGGCTGGTAAAGCGCAATAGAAATGAAAATATTAACCAGTAATTTTCAGAACGATAGTTCTGAAAATTACTGGTTAATATTATATATATTGGTTTTCATATAATTAAAAAAAAAAAAAAAAAAAAAAAATGTAGGTAGTCTAAATCCTAACTAATATTACAAATGCGAAAGTATGTTGGTTTGTTCGTTTGTCACCTTTTCACGCCTAGACCACTTAACCGATCATCCTGAAATTTTGCATATACGTTGTCAGGTCTACATAAACGGATATAGAGTACCTTTTATCCGAAAAAATAGTACTGTTCCCGAGGAAAACAACAATAACGTTCTTATGATAATAGATGGCGCCACGTGTCTTTCGAATCATGATTGAATTATATTATTATAGAAACTTTAGTGGTGTGTTAGGAACTTTTTTATTTTTTATTTAAGTACCTAATTCATTTTGTTAGTCTAGAGTGTCGAAAGACCGGTTTGTTATCCTCCTTACTAGTAATTCCCCGAACAATCCGAATTGACTGTCAAATTCTAAATTAACGCGAGCGAAGCTGCGGGCAAAAATTGAGCACTTCACATTAAACAAACTCCACACTATTAGCATCGCGAAACTCAAAATCTCTGCGAAACGTACGAATGTTTAAATTTCGCGAGCTTTCAAATTCTCAATTCTGAAACCAGGGGGGTAACTGCGTAACACACTAACAGTAGGAGTGGCTTTCATTTTGACAGATCAACAACATTAATTGCGTTATTTATACGTTGTTGAGCAGACAAATTTTTCGAACATTATCTGAAGCAATGGATTAGCAATAGGCTTCAAAATGATTCAGATTGTGATAGATAGTGTGTTACGCAAATCGGGTGCGGGTGATAGCAACGTGCACATTTTAAAAGGGTTGAACGTTAGACTTGACCGGTAACCGTACGGTAGTTGACAGTTACTGGTTTTTCTATTCGCATGCGGAATGTCGAGAATATTTTATGAACTGCTACGTTTAGTTAAATGAATAAATTATTATCCTGAACGTTTACCAAGGCTATGTCATTAAGGGTAATTATAGTTTCTTGTTGAATGGCTTCTTTGTCATCAATAATAATCTGTCTGTCTGTTACCTTTTCACGTCTAAACCAAAGAACTGATCGTTATGAAATTTTGTAGGTAGCCTGCGACTTGGAGGTGAACGTTCACCGGTCCGCCCCAGCCGCAATGCACGCACGGCTGGCAACGGTTCTTATTTGCTTTGTATGAATTCATATTAAAGAAGGGCATAAGCTACTTTTCATCTTGAATATTTGTATTAAAACATGTAGTTAAAAAAAAGCTTTATCACGCACTAAAAATAATACAATAATTAAATTGTCGCTCTCTAAAACGCTCCACGCTTTTTGATTTAAGAACTAATACAAGTCAATATAATTATTTTATAAAAAAAATTGCGTGATAAAAGCGTGATTTTTTGTTTTATTTAAACTACATATTTTTATATTTTACTGTTTAGTCTAGTTTCAGAAGTATAAAGACAATAAAATTATGACTTGAGCGGTTTACTAGGAGCCACTGAAGAGTTCCACTATCACCTCTTGGCACCATCATCAGACCCTCGTTACCAAGCCCAATCTATTGGACTCGTCAAAACGAATCATACGAACCCAAACTAGAGGACGTTTACTAGTAGCCACTGAAGAGTTCCACTATCCACCTCCTGGCTCCATCATCAGATCAGCTCCAAGATACCAAATTATAGTTGTGTCATCCGAATTACATATACATACAAAGTTTCATTTCGGTACGACCATTAGAAGTAGGTTAAAATTGACTAGCGTGTGTACACCCTCTTTTTTTCTCTTTCTGTGAAAATGTAACACGCTTTTATTTGAAGACGAAATTCCAATTCCAATCGGAATAAAATAATTTTTAACTTTTTAGTTCTTTTTTATCAACAACGAATAAAAGCTTGTTTTTAAAAAGTTAACTTTCTTTTCTTTTATTATTTTTTTACTTTTTAGTATTTATGATGTTAAATAACTAGTTTAGTCACTTCTATATAATTTAAATATATTTTTTATTGTTTATTAATTTTCATACTGATTAAATACAATTTTAATATATATATGTATATTTTTATTATTTAGAACCAGAGTACTTATCAAGACGAATCAAACGAGCCCAAACTCGATGGGGTTGCGTCGTTTTTACAGAGTTCCCATGGCCACCTTCCGGCTCCATCATCAGATAAGCTCCATGACATAATAATATTGCATTGTCATCCGATTTACATATGCATGCAAAATTTCAGCTCAATCAGAAACCGGGAAGTGGGTCAAATTTTACTTGCAAGATTTCATTACAGAAACCGGGACAGGAAAAGCTTGTAATATGACACGCAGACGAAGTCGCGGGCAACAGCTAGTGGTTTATATGTTTTATTTTAGTTCTCGAGTATTTCAAATAATCAGCATGTGTGTATTGTCCAGATGCATGAAGGACAAGTAAAATAGACAAAGCTATAGTGATACATAGTGAGAGTGTATTAGGATCGTCGCTCGAGGCGTTACATCTATATCTAGTGCTTATCCTCATGGGAAAGAGGTGTGAGTTTACTTGTACACATTTTATTCGCGCCAATTCTTCACCCAATCAGAGAGTGAGTTTTGAGATCATTCACTTGCTATGCAGTCAGTTCACCTGTGAACGAACGAGGAAGACCGAGCGAAGCGTCACCATTCCATTCATTCATCGTCTTACGGACGCCGCTCGCGCGTCGCCGCCATTACATACGACATTTAATAATGTAATTTACTCAAACTCAAAACTCAGAGCATTTATTTCAATTAAACCATTTACAGACAATTTTGAATTGTCAAAGAGTCGGTCAGTTATTCAGAAAGTTGAAGCTAGTTGCCCATTCCAAAAAGTAGATCTGTACGGAGGCCAACGGGCAAGTCTCTATAAATCAAGATATTACAAAATCCTGGTCACATTAATAATTCTTCTAAGGACACGAATGATCGAAAAAGAAGTAAGATTTGCCTACATTAACTGTAAACTGAAACATGGGGAAAATTGTGTTTTTAGGCTACCATTCATAACATAAACAAAATTTATAGACCAAAAACCTTTTTGAACTATTTATTAATCATTCGTAAATCAGATAAAAAGAACACTAAATTCACACCGCATAAAAAAAGCATATAAGTACCCTCGAATTAAGGATGCTTAGTAAATTAAAGTGACATACGAACACTTATAATGGCGCGCGACCGCCACGTGGCCGCGGTCAATTTGTTGGCGCGCATAATTGTCAATATGTCATATTAACTGTATGACTAGCTTTTACCCGCCGTTTTGAGTAGAAAGGGGTTTAGATGGTAATTATTTTTCTCTCCAGAGACATAATCTACTCCCCTTTTCTGGAAAGGATAAGTGCGCATTCTGAATATTCTATCTCTCACAATAAGTAGAGCTTTGGACACAAGACAAATTAAATAAAATCATCGCAATTTACTGACAGACAATGCACAGCCAAAATAATGGTTGATAGACACATGTAATTTACAAGATACAAGCCCGATGTGCCCGATGATAGGCAAAAAGGGCAAAATTGCACACAAACTATCATGCCCTATTTAACCCCTTAGGGGGTGAATTTTCTAAAATCCTTCCTTAGTGCTCATTTTCGTTATAAAAGTAACTCCAGTGCAAAATTGCTTCTAGAACCAGCGATTTACGGTATGCGTTGTCCGTCAGTGAATCAAAGATTATTATTAAGTATAATCCTCCAGGCCGTATTTCGGCCATGGCGGCGAAGATCAACGGAAACTAGCCTTCGGCGCGGAAGATGTTATAGTGCACAAGTTTGTGCGCAGACACAGGTGCACTCTCTCCTCGCTTTCATAGCCCGATGGGACGGTAATCCGACAGGACCGGAGAGAGATCAGGCGCAGCACCGGCTTCACGTGGTTTCCGAGGCACGGGGGTATGACACCGTCGACTTCAAAACTCCGGGCTGTTACTACCCGGGTAAAATCCTAACCCCCTACTCCACCCCATTAATCCCCCCAACCCTTTTTATGTAGAAGACGGACAAAGTACCTTAATTTTAAACTTAGAAGAAAAATAAACGTAGCCGACGTGACTGACACAATTAAAAAACTAAAATAGAAGTGGGCAGCTCATGTCATCAGGAGTAAAAACGAAAGATGGGTCAGAGACGTAATATAATGGTATCCCAAAGAAGGAAAGAGGAAGATAATTTCAAAGATAGAGAGACGACTTCAAAACTACTGCGGGAGGGACGTGGAGGAGCAAAACTCACGACCGTGAGCTATGAGCTATGAGCTAGTGCTAGAACAACTCTGATGCGCAAGAGTGTCTGCTGCATGGCACCGGTGATATATAACAAAATACCAAGATGTTGGAAGGACTATAATTTGACATTATTTAAAAAAAGGCTTAGAATTTTTTTAGTAGACAAAGTTTATTATAGGGTTGAAGGTTTTTTATTGGAGAAAGAAGTTGTTTGACTATTTTGTATATTGTATTTAAATAACTATTAGAAATTGTGACATTAATTTTATTATTGACTGATTATTTTTATTAATGAATTATGAATTAGAATGTTATTATGAATTATTAGTAAATTTGTATTTCAATTGTACCTAAACTCAATACTTTTGCATGCCTTTTAATTGGCAAAATATGGCTGTTTCTGTATTTATATATTGTAACACCTTGACTTGTACCCGTATTTGCAAAATAAAATATCTTTATCTTTATCTATGGAAAAGCTTGGGGATGGCCTTTGCTACAGAGCAAAGCAATCTGGAGATTTCTGATGTCTAAACCTTTATTTTAAATAAATTGTAAAACTAGTTTTAAGACTGCTAATACGACGGCACGGTTGGCGCAGAGATTATGCGATTGACTGCTGCGCTGCGTGTCACGGGTTCGATTCCCGCACGGAACAAATATTTGTATGACCTACAAGTAGTTGTTCCGGGTCTGGCTGTTTGTGTATGTGAGTTTCAATGTTTGTAAACGCACCCACAATACAGGACAAAATTCCTAGTACGGGGTAACGTTTTTTATTTAAAAATAAAAAGCCTATTTGAAATTGAGACAAAAGGTAATATTTCGCAGAGGTTTTCAAAGATGCACCAAAAGGATTTTTCGAAACTTTAATTAAGTAATCATACGAGGAGAGCGAGAAGTAGACAGCTATTTAATTGTGTATTCATAGTAAGAATAAGTTTCATATTAACTGTGAAATCTAATTGGTTTACTTCAAAGAGAATCATAATTGAATAATTTCGGTATTTAACTTTGATACCGAATGAAACAGAATTGCTTTAGTTTAAAGCATTGATAACTTGAATAATTATATTTCATTGAACTATTTGTGTTAACTGTAACATATTTCCAAAATGGTTCATAATATAGGATAGGTACTTGATAGTACACGTATAGGCTTTAGTATATACCTACCCTTGATCTGATGCACAGCTTAGACTAATGACAACAAACTTAAAACATGATTGACAAAATCATTCCTTAGAGGTTTAGAAGGTGCAAAAGGCACTTCTTCTTTTTCTATTACATCGGCATGAACGCTGGTAGGAATATAAGCTAGTCAGCAAGGTCTTAGAGGCGCTGACAGCACAGGGTTGGCCCGAATCGCCCCTTGTGGTGGTTATTTTTACGCACTAAAAAAGGGTTTACTGAAACTCAACCCTTGACATGAGCTAATTTAGTGAGAATCAAGCCTTTATACGCACAAACTTTTAGGCAACATCAAATCATCCTTATTATAAATCAGAGCAATTAAAAAATAAATACCAACCACTCAATAACTACAAAATTCGCCCCCGAGATGATCCCTAACTCACCCCTTATGGACAGATATGAATCTGTTAGGGTCGTAATTCATCCCCATAGTTTCACGGTGGATTGGTCAGGAAAGAATCTGGTTTATTACAAGCAACCCCTTTATTTCTTATGTGGAGGGTAATGATATTAGATGTTGTGTTACGTGGAGGGTAGTTGGAAAATAATAAAGCGAGAGATACCTACCTAAAATTTAAATTCGATGGCGAAAATTGTGTTTTAAAACATGTCGTACAGAGTCGACGTGTTAACAAAACCCACAAAACTCTTACTGTTCCCGTGTTCGCACTAAATCAGCTATTTTTTGCCAAGAAGGTAACTTACGATACGGATAAGAGTATTAAGTTACTTTTCATCCTGAAAAATTCAAAAACTTTTAAATGCAGATCGCAAGCACACCTACAAATGAAGCACATTTTTTTGTTTCTGGAATAATTCACTGAACTTACCTTACTATTTACATATAGGGTACTATTTAGATATAGGGTACTTTTTTAGCTTACTACATACATAAGTCAACCTTAATTTGTTCTTTTAAACCTAACTAGTTTCATGCATTCATTTCGAAAAAAATCTTCAACAGTTATTCATTTTCAGTGTCTTTCAACCCACAATCTACTGTTCTTTTAATCTATTTTTTTTTAAACTAACTTTAAAATATCAATAAATAAATACATAAGCTACAAAATAACAATTGCACGCAAATCAACGTGCAACACGATCATACGCGTGCTCGCTTCGAATGCGTTAACTGACATTACGTCACGCATGACACGCTTAGTGGAAAAAGAAAGGAAAATCAGAAGTATCATTTTGACAAAAATATAAATATTGAAGGTTAAAATAGTGAGTATTGCTTTAATCTTTTGTTATGGGGTAAAGCAAGTGGACGCTTTCACGCCTTGCATTTTGCTTGGCATGCTGTCATTTATTGCAGAAAGCACTAATCCCCCATTGTACTTAATTAAAGTAAACAATTACCTAAAATATGCTCATTTTTGGACGCCTGACGTTAATTGTTAAGTAGTCAAGTTTTTTGTAACAGCTGTTCTAATAATTACTATTCTGCTTACCTTCTACCGTTCTGTTTTTCGCACGCGGATAAGTAGCGCTCTGTAGTCTGTCTGAGTCTGTACCATCAGTTTGGTCACCATTCAAAGGGAGTTTGTAGTGAAGTACAATTAAAAAGAAAATTAATTTGAATAAAATACCCAGTTTAAATTTTTTCAATAAATTGTGAATTCATTTAAGTAAAACTTCTGTCATTCTCTCTCATAGCGTCACAGCGGTAATAGTAAAAAGTCGGTGTCCCCCTGAAGTACAGTCGGCGTGTTTTTGTCGTTAATGTAACAAATATTGTCAACCGTAAACTGGAGCGATCGAGAGGGTGCGCGGGGCTGTATTCATAGTGAGGTGACAATTCTGAAACCCATTTTATGTGACACAGGGACATAAAACACCGCGTTCTCAAAGAATTTCCGTTACTTATTTATTAAGATGATAAATAGAACTTGGGAAAAATTGGGTGGGAAATCATCAAATGACCTCTCCCGCTCTGGGCGGAGCGGAAGGGCGTGTCAGACTCTTACTGACTAAAACCCACCCGTGTTCCTTCAGTTGCCTGTGCGCCAGGGCCACGGTAACTCTTTCGAACAATCCGCGACCCCGGCAGGCCTACCTACAAAGGAATTTATGTAAATCATTTCTTGTCATAATTTATATGACGAGTAAGTAATGTAAGCATCAATGAAGTCGGTCAATCGCAATTAAAAAGAATAATTAATTGGAATAAGATCCACTGTTTATTCCTAAGAAGATGATTTTATAATAACAGAACACCATTTTATTTAGTACCTACCTACACTGAATGCATCAGATTTAATTTTCACATCTCTTTTTGGTTTTCACTGGTATCTAATTTCAAAAACGCATAAATAAATCTTGACTATGAATACGATTCACAGTACGAGGTACCCTCCCGCGTCTAATATGATTAATCGCTAAAATTTAACGCTTTCGTACTCCACTGTACTCAATAAGAACGATGCTCGGATTATATTATGCACTTTTGTTCGGCTGTACAGTGGAGAGAAAAAGTGTTTTTAAAGCTATGATTTTAGTGGTGCATAGAGGATTGGTTTTAGATTTTCTGCGATACACTTTTCAACATGACAGTACATGTTGACAGTAACTTTTATAACCTTGTTGTCAATAAAAGTGTTCTTTGAAGGGGATAAAAATGTTCTTGCACAAGCACAGCGGCTTACTGCACGAGTTACTAAAATAACGAATGACTTAATGACACACACACAATCGGGTTTTGCACTCTAGTGCGTAGTCTGAAAAAAAGCCTTTAGGCTAAAACTATACAATAATCAAAAACTCGAATTTCAAGATGTACTATAGACTACCAAATACCAAAAAATTGCCTGAAAGATCTAATAAGTTATCCATTTACTGAAACACCGTAAACCACAAAAAAAACAACTACCACCAGAAGCTAGATAAAAAAAAAATAAGTGTCTAAATAAATAGAGCTCCCTGCTCAATTAAACCCTCTTATGTACAAAGGGTACACAGCAGCACCGGTCAGAGGGTATAGTCAATGTTTGAGGAGCAAACAAAAGGAATGTGGCTGCTTTTTTAGCGGCTCAATCTATTTACTCGCTGGTCTCGTTTTAAATAGTGCTGCGTCTATCTTTACTGGTGAATGAAGAGATTTGGAAGTGGTTTTCATTAATTCTGTTTTTTTTTATGTGTGTCATCTCAGAACTATTTTCTGGGTAAACCGATTTTGATGATTATTTTTTTATTTGAAAGCGGGTGTTTCCCATGTAGTCCCTTATAAATTTGATCAAGATCTGACTAGCAGTTTTTGAGTTATCCTTAATAATGCGTATTTTTTCCACTAAACTTATATAGATGATGTGTTAATAACTTCCTGTCACTGTTATTTACTTATCAAGTAGTGGTATACGAATTTGTGTGGGGTAGGTACCACAACTAAAAAGTGAAAAATATAAACTTTTTACAAAAGAAACAAACGACTTCTAAAAAAGGTATTTTTTTTTACTTGGTAGTGGTAATGTGTCCGAATAATAATAATGTACAGATCACAGTTGCAACGGGGATTTTTCTCCAGTCAATTACATACATACATAACATCATGCATTTTTCCTCGAATGGTTAGACCTCCACCTAACCCTTCGTGTACCTACTTATAGTACGACCACATTTCGCCAGTTATGTCAAATATTAGCATTGACTCACTTAACACGTGTCGATTAGATAACAAATTACTATTGATAGTTGACCAGGGGCTAAGGTATTGGTGGAGGTGGTGAAATTGATTTTTATTGAGAAATCCGTCGTCAAGGCATGTGGTGAGGAAAGTCTTTAATATTAAAGACTAAGAATGGCGAAGACCAAAGAAACGGTTGAATGATTGTGTGAAAGAAGATATGGTCTGAAAGGAGTCAAATTCGCCAGTAATTTTTTTTAAGTCCCATGTAACAGGGGGCGAGCCTATTGCCATCAACCGGGCACAAATCCGGACTCCGGGCTGCTACTGAGTAAATTTAATATACATCAATAATAGACATAATGTAGATATTTCATCCACATTGATCTTAATTACTAGCTAGATATAATATTCAGAGCGAAGTTCTGCACAGAATTTCAGACATACCACTTGGGAGTTCAATCCAGGGATTAGAAAACACATCCTAAGGAAGACTGATCAAGTCTTTCATAAGAAAATCAGCAGTCAAATGTCATGTTCAATATTATTTTTGGCTGACCGAAACAGCATCAAGTTGAAATGAAGTTTAGCTTCGGATTAAATCGCTCGGCTTTCAGAAACCTGGGGGTTTAGAATAATTGACAATCAATCAGCGAAAACTATGATCAAAAAGTCAAAAATGTATGGGACTGACATAAGCTACCAAAAAGCTAATTCTGTTGAAAGTCACTGTACAAGTACGAAACTCTTCGAAAGCGATTACCTTTTCTCTAGACCCTTTAAGGCTTTATAGTGTTATAAATAATACGTCACGGACTTTAAAACTATCAGAAGATAACAAGCACCTGTTAAGTTCAGTATTTTCTTGAATTCCCATCATAAATTTGCGTTAATATACCATAAAACAGTAGGACAAAGTAAATAAGTATTAGTTACACGCCAAAGATCTATGTAAATGTGATAAAAAATAGACGCAGGCGCATCATGCATTTAGCAGCGCACGAAAGGCTGTGTTGCTAATACTAATTATTTTGTTCTTTTTTAGTCTTGAGTCTTGTTTTTATAGAAATAAGGTTGTAAATAAATGAGTTTGTTTTTGATTAAAAATGGTTCGGTTTATTCCGATTTGTTTCTTTTTGAACTGACTTATTTTAAATAGAAGATAGTGAAATGAAAAAACAAAAAACGAGATACGAGATAAAAATATAAAAAAATACCTCAAATTAAATTACAAAAGTAACAGAAAACCAGTTCAAACAGATTATAGCCTCAAATCGAGAATGTGTAAGATAACCGTGTAAGATAGCCTTATGCCAGCACAAAAATACCCTGAAATAACGTCTTGAAAGTAAATACTTGGAATCCTAACTAATATTATAAATGCGAAAGTAAGTTTGTAACCTTTTCACGCCTAAATCACTGAACCGATCATCATGAAATTTTGTTAGGGGTACCGAAAAGGACATAGGATACCTTTCATCCAGAAAAAAGTACTGTTCCCGAGGGAAAGACAATAACTTTCGACGGTCACAATTGGTTTAGGACGCTAGATGGCGCTACGTGTCTTTCGAATCATGATTGAATTATATTCTTAGAAAATTTGGTAGTGTGTTAAGACTAATTTTTTTTAAATATAAGTAATACATTTTGTGAGTCTAGAGTGAACTCCAACACCGTTTGACCGAACGCTATGTAAGTTGGAGAAGGATTTACAGGCATTTTCAACCTCCACGCGGGCGGAGCCGCGGGCAATAGCTAGTAAGGAATAACGGAGAACTCTGGGAACATGCCAGGTCAAGAGAAACATGTAAAACTTCTGTTTAAGATACAGAATCAATCATGTTTAAATCATTCTAAATAGAAAGATAAATAAATCGCTAAATTATTTATATATTATATAAAACCCCACATTTCACCAGTTATGCTTAAGTCCCATGTAATAGAGGGCGAGCCTATTTCCATCAACCGGGCACAAATCCAAACTCCGGGCTCCTACTGAGAAATTCCTGATATAAAAACCCAACAACACCTTGCTCGACCTGGGAATCGAACCCAGGACCTCTTGTTCAGCGGTAGCGCTACCAATGAGTCAGTGCCCAACCCTTCGGTGATTACAGGCGTTACGTTATGATGTTTTTTAATTAAATCTTAGGTCTTAAACAGAACGCAATAACAAAAAGACCTTAGATTTAGATGTAATTAATCGTATGTGTGAAAACAAGTGACGTTCACCATATCGGGAGATCAGAGTTAATTGTCATGTAGAAAAAACGCTTGACGTTTTCATAATATATTAGCTTGCTTGTTAGTTATCGTATAATAAGTGACCACTCATTACTTTGAACTCCTGCTGTATAGTTTTTTAATTAGACGTTTATTAATGTGCAGAACGACGTGACGTGGTGTGACGTTTATTAATAAAGTTTTTTTTTAAGCTTGCCCTCTTGTTGTCGCTTTCTTGGTGATATCTTATAGTTCAATAACAAATTAGAATAACATTAACTAAAAATTTTTTTCAGGAGTGCGTGCTTAGCACTATTCCCTGCGACAGTACTTTTTACTACATACTTTGAACTGCAATTTTTTTTCTTTACAAAATTTTAAAGTTAGGTTCTGCTATTGAACTTAACAATAATGTGTGCCTAAGTAAATGAAAGTAGTATCTAAATTAAGTTAACCTAAATCTGATGAACTCAAAACTTCAACAAATAAAAAAGAAAAGAAAGAAAATTTGTTTATTCTGCACAAACAAGACGCCATTACGAAAAAACTAGACAAAATAGGTACACACACTAATAATAAAAAGTAGCCAAAAGCCTCGTATTCAAATTAGCCAGTATTTGCAGTTTCAGAGCAAAACCAACTCATAATGATTTTAAACCAGGACCATCCACTAGCACTCGAAAGCCATTAACAATTTTTAGTTACTCAGAAGTCAAATAGCTGACCCACTCAATCGGCTGATGACGAAGCTAGCAATCGACCCATAACAAACAGTTTTATCGGAAAGGGGACGCCCAATCATTGGGATACTGTTACCATTTGGTCATTGATCTGTTTTTAATGATAATTACTTTATATTATTTACTAAACAGCTATAGGTATGTCAATGATGAAATGAGGATGCAGCTAGAAAAAAAAAAGAATTTCTTTTGGGTGACTGTATCAAGACCAATCCTGAAGTATTTTACTTTAACTATTAAGAAAGGTGTTAAAAGCAGGCAGTCAGCATTCCTCAAGTCTGATCACCAATCGACTCGAAGTTGGAATGAGGATTACTTTTCTGCCCTAATACAACTGCCCCAGCACATTATGTAGCTATTTTTACGCAAGAAAGAAATTATTTCCTTCTACCTAGAGGCTGGGCTCAGATTTCAAAAGAGCAAAATGGAAAAAACGACGGCAGGCCTTTACCCCGCAGTAGCAAAGGCCTGCTTTCCACAAATATAGCTCATAATAATAAAAGTAAATCTTTACACATATAATTAATTGAGTAAATCATCCGATTCTATCAAGAAAATAAACGCTAGTAGTCAACATTTTTTCCAAGTGGTTTGGTGATCTAATAAAATTATTGTAGACGGCAAAAAATAATAAAAATCCTCATCAAAAACATTAATACTTAACCGCGTATAGTTCTCGCGTCATTACAACCTAATTCATATCGTATACGTGTATTTGCTCAGCTGCGCCCGCGCCAAACCCCTATTGGACAGCGCAGCCGCCAATCGCAACGCGATCGAATTTCGAAATTTTATTTAATTTTGACTAATTTATTTCATGAATGCGTTCTTAATGAAGACATGAAAATACTTTGAATGGATGAAAATATATGAGTTGGTGAAATTTTGATAAATTAAAAACTTAAAACTACATAGCATTTGGAAACATTCGTATATCCATCTTTACTGGTTTCTGAAAACTTGATTTAAGTCCATGGATTTTTAGATGTAAATAACTAAAAATGATTCTAATAACAACAACCAAATTATTAACTAACTTGACATATTTAGTTACAGAAACAGACTATCTTCGAATTTCCAATCTTCCTTTTTAGAGCTGTTCTATACTCAGCATTGGGAACCTAAATACAGTAACCCAATCTAAATTAGCTCACAAGTATTCTCAGACAGACTGGTATAACTTATCATAGTGAAACAATAACTTAGTACTATCGGGATATAAATCACAATTACCGCTTGACTTACACGTCTTCGATAACCTGACTACGCATAGACTCGGGTCGGGAGTCAGCGAGTCAAATGTCGGAGATAAGAGGTATCGAAGTTCCTTTGTTTGTGGAAGATTGAGGGAGATAATAAGTTGTTTGGCGAAATATTATTTACCCTCTTTTGTATTAAAAACAATTTTGCTGCATAAGCATTATCAGCCTATTACGTTCCCACTGTTAGGACGCAGGACTCCTCTTCGGAAGAGGGAGAAAGCCATAATTTTTTTATAGGTTGGGCAAAAGGCTCTCGCCCTTGGTGGAAAGTGGTTTAGGTCTTTACAGACACCTGCAACACCAAGACGAATTGCTGTTACATAGGCGCTGGGCGTGAGGACTTATTGCACTCATGGACACACAGCACTCTCCAAAGACACAAATAGCACATCTCCTTTTTGTTTTATATATTAATACTCTTCCTCTCAGTACTTGGAGCTTTTACAATGTTGGAGGACGTAAGTGCAATTTGATATTGTAATTTTAAGGGCGAGCCTGGAGATCTGTCATACAGGTCCCGAACCGAGTATAGACTCCAGCTCTCACAAAGGTTTGAATCTGCCTGTAACTTAAATTCTTGTACCAAAATTGTAAATTTTTGAGAGAAATTAATTACTATTATTACTATGGGGAACCGCAGAGGCAAAGCTGATTCATCTAATCTGATCGAATCTCATCTAAATTGATAGTGGTTGGCGGTAGAAATACCTGCCACCTTAATCATATGGTTGGACTTGGAATTATTTGCGTATCGTGTGGTTATATCGGCATATCTTTAGCCACTACTCTCTTCCTGTAGGTGTGGAAAAGTGTAGCTTAGGGATTTCAAACTAGTGTGCCTATTTAAAACTATGTCATCGGCAATTCGTTTATCATGCGTGATATTTTTGACAATATCACATACGACCTTGATTGGAGGAATTTAGAATTTAGGATTGAAGGATTTCGTTCATTAGTTATTACAAAAATTTGGGAAACGATCTTCAGGTAATTTTAACAGCAGGTCTTTTGACCGTAGTTGTCTCGAAAATAGTTAGAATACGCTTAGATATTATAATATATGTAACCATTATAGCATAATAAAGCTGAAGAGTTTGTTTGTTTGAACGCGCAAATCTCTGAAACTATCACTCGGATTTGAATAAATTCTTTTTGCATTTGATAGCCCAATTCTGAGAAAGGTTATAGACTATTAACATCACGCTACGACCGTAAGGAGCCGACCAAAAAGAAAAATCATCAGAAATAACTCTAAGCGAAAACGAAGTAATAGAGCGGGCGGGCGATGCGATGCGACGCGGTGGGCCGGGGGCCCGAGGGCTGCCGCCCGACGAGAACCGAGCATTACCGAGAAGAACCGAACTGTGCATGCCTAAGTCAACGAGTTACGATTCCGCGCGGCTTAGATGCTTTATTTTAGTATAAATATTGTGGTGTCTTACGACTTCCACGCGAACAAAGTAAGTGATAAAATAATTACATAATTATAATCATTTAAAACATTAAGGCTCCTACAAACAGACGCGACACGCGACGCGAATCGCGCGTGGCACAAAGGCACCGCTCGTCAAGCGACGAGCGGCGCCTTTGTGCCACGCTGTCACGTGGCGCCTGTCTGCGGGAGCCTTTAATATAGCTCTTGAAAGTATATTTTCCGCAAATAAGTAAATCTTATTACTCAGAGGAATAAATTTCTGCGCAGATTAAGAAAACTAATTAGTTAGCACATTGTAATAACAAAACAATACAAAGTCAAGTGTCACTCGTAAACAAGTGATAGCGGGTTCGAAGCTCGGTCGATAACAATTCAATTACGTGACATTATTTAATTTAATTACGATTACATTTAATTACACACATAAACTTTTTTTTTGTTAAAAATAACATCATATCTAAATTTGTAAAAAATCTAATTTCTTGGCTTCATTTATAACAATCAGCACCCTAATTACGTAACACATTATCTATCACAATCTGAATGATTTTGAAGCGTATTGCTAATCCATTGCTTCATATATTTGAAAAATTTGTCTGCTCAACAACGTAAATAACGCAATAAATGTTGTTGAACTGTCAATATGAAACCCATTCCTACTGTTAGTGTGTTACGTAATTATCCCGCTGGTTGAAACTGAAGGTCCTTAAAAATCCACGTTTCCGAACACTGTATCCCTTTACTGAAAGGGTGATTCTATTTTCGTATACAATTCCTATTTGAGGCGGAATATAAAATTGTTCTTTAGTTACATAATAATTTCATACTTGTACAAGAAGCCGTAAACCATCTACATTGGTGGTTATTTCCAATTTCACGTTTGAAAAGTAAGCTCTGCGAAAGGCATATTTTTAAGGTTATATCAAAGGAGTGCCAAAGGCAACAGGGCCATATCCCTAAGCCTAGGAGCCTGCTTACTCAAAACCGTATCAGTACACAAAACTCACACTTGGCCTGCTTAATCTCAACCCAAGAAAACCATTAAGACCATTTCAGACTCCAATCTACATGGTCCTCAAAGATTATGTCTGAATTTTTATATACACATTAACATTGATGAATTGTAATATACACAACGACTTGAGCATTTATTTTGTAAAGTATTATATTATTTTAAATATTGTGAATGTGAGGACTATGTGATTGCCTTATTGTTTTTTCTGTTAGTTTTAATCATGATCGGGCAGTTCGAGTAATTTACGCGGCCAAAACATTTGGTAGGCCGCATAAATTACTCAAACTGAAAAAGAAAGAAAGGACAATTGTACTTTCTTTGGTATTGTTCGTCGGATCGTTGAGCCGCATGATTACTGACAAATGCGTGCACTGACTGTACAGATCCACTCAATCTTTTTCTTGGTTCTTTCCTCAAAAAACCATTTCAGACACCAATCGACGTCGTCTTCACATGATCTGACCGATATTATGTCTGGACTTTAAAAGAGACTGACCTCTGAGTTTGTTTCGGCCTTTCTTCTCAGAGTAGTAAGATAGGAAACGCCGACTTCATCTAGTTTTATAAATATGATTGACGTGTAAAAGTGTTTGTACAAACCTACTTATAGAAATAAAATCATTTATCATTCAGGACTAAAAGAGGCAGTCCCCCAAATGAGGTGCTTTAAGAGTACCGTCAGGGCACGACAGCCGTCCAAAAATGATTAATACCTACGCTCCGTGTTCATGGAACTTAAACATAACTGGCGAAATGTGGGTGTTCTATGGGTACACCTCTGCTTAGCCCTACGGGAAATACAGACGGGATGCTATGTGTAACACTACAATACCATACGCAAAAGGTATGGAGTTCATTGGGATATAGCGCTAAACAGGCCAGCATCATTTAGTTCTGCACCAATGCCACATTTGTCACTGAACCAGCCTCAGCCAGCACATTTAACAGTCCTCTGATAAGTGGGTTTTCTCTTATTTTAAGTGATTTGATTAGAACTTCTGGTCTTCTGATTCTTAAACATTTTTTTTGCCCCCTATAACTTATAAAGATTGCAAAAAAATATAATATAAATAAATAACAGACCCCTAGGCAGTCTCCTGACCATTTTGTATGGATAATGCAAAGAAGATTGTTTAATTTAATAGCCTTGACTGTTATCAGTCATTCCTGAAAAAATACTCTTAGTAACGAACCTGTAAGACTGCACCGGGTTAAAATATTTGTAGAATATCTGCTCATTCAAAATCTTCAATGCTCATATACTTATGACTTGCACTTAGCCCAGCTTAATCTCATCTATCAGCTTCATTTGCAACTACTGGACTAAAGAGGCAGTTCAGCAAATGAGCCTCCTAAAGAGTACCGTCACCGCACGACAGCCGTCCAAAAATGATTAATACCCTCCATGTAACACTTTACAAAAAAACATACGTGACACTCCGTATTTGGACGGGTTATTACTACAGTATGATGTTTTAAATTAACTGGCAGGATGACTTGGACTGGTTTTCCACCAGAGCTGTGCGAGGAAGAAAAATATCCACCAATAGAATTGCTTCATTTTTTTAATGGAGCTATTTCTATGGGTGGTTTTCCTCGCTCACCGCTCCGCAAGATCGGGTATTCGCGTAGCTCTGGTGAAAAGTATTGATATCGAGAGAGGAGGCTTTGACGCAGAAGTGAGTTGTTGCATGTTAAATAAAATAGAGTTCATAGATTACGGAGGCTAAACACGTTTTGTCAGTGCAGTGGCTAAAGGATGATTTCCACCAAACGGCTCGCATCGCATCGTATCGGAACGTATTTTACAAACTTTAACGATATTAAATCGTGTACACAGTATTTAAAGTCTATATTACCAAGCCGCGCACAGCAGCTTGACTGCGAGCGTCTTCCGCGACACGCGATCGTAGCCGAAAGTATGCTGCGACGCGCGATTGGCTCTGTTCGCCTGTCGTTATATCGTCGTATCGTCAATACGGTAGGAATTAAACTATTTGACTAGGTGCAGAAAGGTCGCCGCATCCGTTCGTATCCTTTCCGATCCGATGTGATGCGAGCCGTTTGGTGGAAATCATCCTTTAGGGGTTCGATCCTCAAACGGCCTAATTCATGGCCTACAGTTTTGTGCCGAGAAAACCAGAAAAAACGTGTTTTGATCTCGTGGATAGATTTACTATGTGAAGCTGGAGTTAACGCCGGCGACCAGTGAATAAATGCAAAACAGAGTCTACCTGCTTACATGGAATTTAGCAGAGGCAACTTAATGCCAGAAAACATCTACAAGCTAAAACAAAAACTAACGAGAGATGCCAGGCGAGCAGTGAGATATTTCTTGCAAAAAAACTTAATAGAATTATTTCTACAGAAGATGGAAAACTACAATTCATAATTACGCACGCAAATACATGTAGATATAATAATATGCAAATATTTTACCGTATATAGCATATTGATCAGAGATACTTAATGTGCATAATTTGAATTCTTCTGATCGACACTTACCATATAACGAGCCTTTTTTGCCTGTTGAGTGGAGTCAGAACACAATGAATGAAGTTGTGGTTTCCTTTTGAATTACCGAAATTGTTGTGAATAGTAACTGTCATAGCATACGGATATGGATTGGCACATTGACAGTATGAAGGATGATAAAAATGAGGTCAAATCTAGAAGATGACTATAGTCAGAAGACGGATAGTGGCCGAGAAATTCTTCTCTCTTCTTTCATATGGAATGTAGATGTTGCGACTTTCGTCTAGCACTTATAATAATGCTTGCAAAGAAATAAAAGTCGATGAAATGCTAAAGAAAAGGCTTTTAATAATGCTCAACAATGAGATTATGAAGGAAAGAAGCATGGTCCTTGGAGACGCTCTTCTAAAGCCAGCGACGTACAGTCACACTTTTTTTTTAACACCTGCCATCTCACATTTTTCACAGCCTGTATAAGCTCGTCAATGGTACACAACTAACTCAATGTAACATAGTAATGCGGTACATTAATTCATACAGGTACTGAATACTGCATTATATAATGTGTACTGGTGTAAGGCATAAGCAGTAGCGACTACTCGGAACATGTACTACAGAAATAACAACACTTAAAGACAAAAGGACCCTTGACAGGCAAAATATGGATTGTACATAAACCAACAATTTATAATGTAACTGGTAACACCACAATTTTCTGCAAATAAATGATTTATAACAAGCAGATGCCTATGATCACCACTCGATCTTTAGTGGCTAGTCTTCAAGAGCGTTAAAAATGAGGCTAGGTTCATAGCTCGGACCACGCATTAACTTAAATACACCATTTCGCACTGGTGATACAAGATACTAGTTCCAATTTGATTAATCGCTGTCCCTTTTTATATGCACCACGCTCGCGAAACTTCGCTATGTTATCTCTTGCTCATTCTTTAAAATAAATTAAACTAGGTCGTGGAGAAGGGCGTGTGTTTTGGGGCCTATTTTACAGTTATGAGTGTAAAAAGTGCTGATTCTTTCATTTGAATAAAAGATTTTTAACTGCATTTATAAAAACTATGATCATAGGCTTTATAGTCTAATGAAAATCGCTGAACGCTATCAGTCATCTCATCCTGCCGCGAAACGCTACCTCTTCTGCCTTATCCCAAACTCACATAACGGGTACAATCATAAGCCTGCACCTAATACGGCAAGATAGTTCAATGACGATTGTCCAAAGCATTTGATTGATTGGCTCAGTAAACATTACTTTATTGCATGTTCTACGTATAGATTTCTAAGATAAAGTCGTGGGAATTGAGTAGTTTTGAGGAAAATCAGTGATAGACTGGCAGTGTCGACGAATTATCCAAATCGGTTTAGAATTTTCCGGCGTTGAAATGAAGCCCAGATATTGAGCTACCTGCCTTAAGTTCTTCAAAAATTCTGTAGAAGTTTACTTACGGTGTAAAGGTGCCAGACAGACCAGACTTGACTTTCACATTCATCATGAGTCTGAATATCCCAGATATTCAGACTCCAATAGGATGGGTCGTATTTTATAAATGTGAGCCTGGATATCACAAAATTCTCCGACTACAAAGTTGACTTTGCTCAAAAATACTAAATGTAAGATCAATTTTAAAAGTACAGTTGAAATCAAGACAGTTCTGAGATAAGCAAAGCTTGTAATGTAAGTTTCCAAAGGCGCACTACGGAATACGGTGAGGTAGATCAGTAACTGTTGTCAATACTTTTGTTGACTGAATTTTGGCGTGCTTTAGATATGAACTATAAACAGACGACCAGAAGAAGTATAATATACAGCATAATCGACCTATAACGTCCCCACTGCTGGGACACAGGCCTCCTCTCAGTGAGAAGAATCGGGCCGTAATCCACCATGCGGGCCCAGTGCAGATTGGTAGATGTCACATCATGTCTTCGAATTTTTGGTTCTAGGACATGTCGGTTTCCTCACGATGTTTACTTTCACCATTTTGAGAGCAGTGGTGATGAAATAAATGAAATAAAGAACCCACGATTTACAAATAGTATTTGGGGGGCGTTACGACTGGGCCACCACTGCTGCCGAAGTAGCGGAGGTGGTTTGGATGCGGGAAAATCGACGATCCAACGTTATGGTGGATTTTGCGAGAAACCTATGTACGACAGTAGACTTTTAACCACGCAATCTAGCCGATCGCAGGCAAGATTATATCTCCGGCGGGAACTCAGGGCGGCATGGAGAGTGCGACTGTTGTAACCCAGTGCTGGGCACGCCAAAACTGCGGCGGTAAGTCCCCTCATTCCGGAGTGGCTCGAGAGGCACCACGGCGTCCTCACATTCCGCCTGACGCAGGTCCTCATCGGGATGGCTGTTTCGGGAGGTTCATGTTCCGAATAAGGCGGAAGGAAACGCCCGAGTGTTATCATTGTGTGGATCGACCGGAGAACACAGTGGAGCATACGGTGGAGGTTTGCCCGGCTTGGGCGGAACACTGCCGTGTCCTCGTGGCGGTGATCTATAGCGTCCGGCCCTGGTCCAGGCCATGGTACGGAGCGAGAGGGAATGGGAAGCCGTTACCTCCTTCTGCGAAGCAGTAATGCTCGCGAAGGAAGAGGCGGAGCGCGTGAGGGTGAGGCAATTGTTGCGCTCTCACGCTCCTAGTCGCCGCAGGAGGAGACACCCTGGGCGTCGGGAGTCGATAGCTGACTCCCGGCCACCGTAGGCGCGGGCTTGCGGACGGCGAGAAATAGGCAGCTCGCCGTCCCGTAAGGACCAGGGCCGGTTCGACGGCGCGTCGTGTTCCACGCGCGCCTGAAAGAGATGTGTCAGCACCATTGACGGGGTCCAATAGGGCCGATGCCTGCCGGGGTCACGGATCGTTAGAAAGAGTTACCTTGGCCCTGGCGCATAGGCAACTGAAGGAACACGGGTGGGTTTTAGTTAGTCAGAGTCTGACACGCCCTTCCGCTCTGCGGAGCGGGAGAAGTCATCTGAAGATTTCCCACACAATAAAAAGGCAAGATTATGTGGTTAAACAAAGAAGCGTACTGTCCCACTGCAGAGCAAAGGCCTCTTATCATACAGAGAAGATGATGCATTGACCAGTAACCTACGTGAATACCTACCTAAGCGAATCTTTAAAAGCAGAGGAAGCTTTTGCTAACATTTTCATTCATAGAACTTAGCTTTTAACAACGCAAACAACCCACAAAGTCAAACAGGCCGTAACCTCTGAAACGTATAACAAAAAAAGTTACATTTTACCAAAAAATTTACCCAAACTAAGAGAAATAACCAATATAATATACTTCACCAAAATAGATGTAGTCTGCAGATAGTAAATCAATTTAACGGGACACGGCGCACGTTAAATTGTGCCAGCAGAAAAAATATATCGATACATCGACTAGGTAGGATCGATTCGGCGATTATGCAACGAGAGCTTTTAGAATATTTTTGGGATTTTGACAAGGAAAACTGGATATACGTATAAAAATGACCTCCCCTAATTGGTGTTTTTGAGGCGGTTAAGTATGTCGGAAACGTTATTAGTTAGGCATCACTAATGCTTGTGGAAACAAGTATTTTTAATAGGATAGATTTCAACAGCTTTGCCTCGCCATTCGGAGCTAACCTTTGGGCTATTCACGCTTGTTACTCTCTCGCGAATAATCACTTAACTTTTCAATAAGTAGGCACTAAAGGGTGGGGGCTTTTACTAAGCAGTAAGTAAAACCAGGACTTTAATAATAGTCTTCTACATAAATAAAAATTTAAAGCTGTTCGTTCGTAAGCGCATCACTTGAGAACGGCTGGACCGATTTGGATATTTTGTATTTTAAAATGTTCGTAATAGTTCGAATTAGGTTTTTATGTAAAGAAAAATTGGAAAAGGATACCGGTTTTTTTTTTTAAACGGGGAAGACTGAACGTCCGCTTTTCTATGATTTTTGAAAATTGGACAGGACTACGTCTGTCGGGTCAGCTAGGCAACCATAAAATTCGCTTCCAAAACATACAGGACCGCTAAATTCGTAAAAACTAAACCTGTATAAGTTAATCAGGATGCAACAGATTATAATGTGCTAAACGGTAAACAATAACATCTGCTCGACTACACAGGAAGTCGATTTCAATTTGAAAATCGACTAACCAGGTTATGGGCATAAATTAGCTTTTTTTAAGTGTTCTGTTGTCTGTGACCGGTTTTACTTTGAAAGTTAAGATAAAGTTAGTGGTCAAGCAAACGCGAGCCTATCAATTATAATTATAAAAAGTTAGCTGGTTCGTTCTTGTGATTAAATAATTATTTAATATAACAATTATTGAATTAATAATAATTAATGAATGAGTGCTAATTAAGAATGGGTATAAGTATTCTTCAATGATAAAAGTGTTTCTAATTTGACACGGATTGTCCTCGTAACTTTTTGGCGATTGAGGATTTTGGATTGTACTTCAAAATACCCGCTTAACTGAAACAGTGGCGGGAAAAGATTTGGTAGCTTGCTTCAGACCGATTAAAAGGTTCGAGGGTCTAAGAAATGGATTCTATTACTGGACATAGGGTCCTAACGTAGGAGGAACGATAAGAATGCGTATTCAGTGACCGAGTAATTTTTTAAGCATAGACGGTATCTCCCTTGCCGTCCGTCTCTGGTATTAGAACATCGGAGTACGCAATTTAGTTTTTGGAATACTCCGGGAAGGCTACAGCATCTACAGGATTGGAATGGAATTAGGAATATAGGAAAAACAACTTGAACTCTCACCATGCCAATCAAACCGAAGCACAGCATTTAGGAGGCAAAGTACGTACCAAACACATGAAACACACAGCACAAATTGATGATTTCTTCCAATTTGATACATCAAAACAACTTCAATTATACACGCAAATAAATCACAATTTCACAATTCACAGACATAACTGTGAGGAACGTATTAATTGATATAATATGACCGTTGACTCACTAGTCACACTAAAAATATAGCTAATAGGCGTTTCTAGGTCGCATGGACGAATCAAACGTTTTATTGCCATCGATGTGTTTGTGTCGTGTATCAACAAATCTCGGAAACTGATGGGACAGTGTTGATAGTTTTTTTTACTATCGAGTAGTGAGAGATTTGGCGGGAATTGAGTTGGAAGACATTTAGTTTTATTTTCACATACTATTGTATAGAATCGAGTTCTTCTAACTTAACAGACGGCTGTGCTGCTGGGGACTCTGTTGCGGTCCTTCTTCTCAGCTAAAACACAGTGGTGAAGGGCGAGCGTTTTGGGGGACTGCCTTATGTAATTTTGACATTCAACATTGCAAGTTAAATAAAAGCTTGTGAAAAAGTGCTGATTATCAGCCTAATTGAATAAATGACTTTTGATTTTGAACAAAAGACCAGAAACGGTGCTTTCTGAGCAGGCTTTTGAGAGCTTTCTTCCTGCTGAGTGCGCCAAGGCAAAGCTTGCATAGCAGACTCCTCATTGTCTGTTGCGGTTAAGGTTTAATTTTTACAGAATTAGGTAATACCTAGATGACATAGTAGAAAGAAGTATGTTTTGACGCGAAAGAGGCTTTGACAGAACATGGTGGAAGGAAAGCAACAATTAGCGACATGGTGCATTAAAACGGCGAGTGGAGATTCTCAATATACTTACACATACTTTGGTTGAGTTGACGTGAGTGGCACACTGAGCCCCAGAGTACGCCACTAGTGCCCAATAAGCAGATAAAGGCTGGTAGGAAAATCATTTCATAGCAAATAAGTAAGGAAATTCGCGTAAAGCTCGAGCTGACACAAGAGAATTAAAGGTTGTAGGTTTTATACTAGTCACGCCACAGGTAGCCCGCCAGCGGGCTATAATAATAGAAAATCAATTGTGTCTCATTAGCGATGCTTAATGAGTTTATAAGGGTTTAAAGAAGCTGATTGCAAAAGTGGGTTGGTCCTCAACTTTTTGATCGAAGGGTAGCGCGATCGATCTTAGCGTGGGAATGTTTTGGCCTAGGAAAATTGGATAATTTGAGTAAATAGTAATATTAGAAACAATTATTCTAATTTCCATTTCAGTTTAATCTAATAATATTTTCTCCGTCTTTCGGAAGCCCCATAGACAATTACATTTTATGCTAGAATTCTCTACTTAATCTATACTCAATTTACAACCTTATGTCCAAAGAGTAAAGACATAATTCCAAATGTAATTGTCTAGTTATTTACATTGTAACTATATTATTTACACAAGTGTGTTCTGCTAATAACAAATTCAAAATCCACAATGATTTAGACATGGGTTTTATAAATATGGATATGTTTTGGCCCACAAAAGAGAAAATTTTATGATATTGCTGAATTTTCTCTTGTGATTCCCTGCTCAAATCAGAGCCTATGAAATCCCACAGCTGGGCAGTTGTGGAAAAATGATTAAATGAGTATGTATGTACCACACTCATTGCTAAGACATGTATAACATGATGGTTCTTTGGTTTCCTTATCTTTCTGGATTTAAATAATATTTTTTGAAGGGAGTTATGTTTATTTAAAGCCATAGAATTCCAACAATCTGGTAGCCCACTAGTTTCGTCACTGCATCTTCCCTCCACACAAACATGCTTACTCTAAGAAGTAGAGAATACTAGGCATTTTGAGGGCTGTCTTTTGTAGCTTTTGACCTTGAAAAAGTGCTGATAAATTTTACAGCCCATTCAGTAAGGTAATCACAAATTAGGCGCACATTCAAAACTGGCGCCAATTTTAAATTATAGAAAAGGTATTTAATAATTTTCAATAAGCATAATGTAATGATAAATGATAAATGATTTTATTTCTGTAAGTAGGTTTGTACAAACACTTTTACACGTCAATCATGTTTTTTAAACTAGATGAGGTCAGCGTTTCCTATCTGACTACTCTGAGAAGAAAGGCCGAAACAAACTCAGAGGTAACAGTCTCTTCTTATTCTTCTTCTTTAGGGTTTTGGTTTCCGCACTTAGTCCTTCAAGTGGACCATTGTGCGTGGACACGCCATACAGTGGACCACAGTCTCTTTTAAAGTCCAGACATAATCTTGGTCAGGTCATGCGAAGACCATGCAGATTGGTATCTGAAATGGTCTTTTGCGGAAAGAACCACACAGATTGAGTGGACCTGTCCAATAATAATGGCACACATTTGACATTTCATTGATAGTATCTTGCCCCATGGCAACCGTACACACTAGAGTTTACAAATAGTTCAGAAACAATGGTTCAGAATAGAAAAAGAGTAATCTAGATTTTAGTACCTCTAGGTATGTTGAATAGGAAAACAATGTATAAACATTCCTTTTTTCTTTTGGGAATTTTGATGTGGAAATGTTGCGATTAATTCAATAATATAAATAAATAACTTTGATATTACCTACATAAATATATTACTTGATTTTGTAACCAGTAAATACAGAAATAAAGAAAATTATTTGAAAAAAAAATCTGGGTTGCTAACCTCTTGATAGACAAAGATTAAATGAGAATGAAGCTTTGTTCACCATTTTTTATGAAGGAGTCACAGTGAGAAAAATTAATATTTGAGCTGCATAGGAGTGGGTCAGCTCACCATCGGCCAATCAATTTAGGTGGTTAATGTTTTAGTGTTAAAACAAAACTGTAAAGCATTTTCTTGAATGCCGTTTTTCAGTAGTTGAGATAGGCATGAATCTGGAAACACAAATATGGTACAGAAGTATGTTTATGTCAGAAATTAACATGCAAAATTGAATATTATGGTTATGACCTCCAGCTGGTTAACAAACTATTGGTCAAAGTAATTGTTTACTTGTCTGACTATAAAGTAGTTGGTTTTGGTTTACATAATTATTATTCTAATTCATATTTTCTTGTAAGAATTTCAGCTGAATTACACTGAACAAAACAAATATAACCAGTCAGAGTAATGTGGTATTGGTAGTGACAAATCAGCAATATAAATGAAAGGAATGTCTTAAAAATAAATAAAAATTATTATGACAAAAATCATACAACAGAACTTTGTTCATAGTGTTAATGATTCACTTAGCAATTTCAATGAAGGATGAAACTGAATCATAGCATTATGCATTTAGATCAATATCAAATTAATCAAATGGAACAGAAAAACATGGTGTGGCAGACATACCATGCAGCATTCATCAATATTATTCCATTGCAGAAATTTCCTAATGTATACCCAAGGTATTTACTTTTTTTTAATAGTGCATGCCTAACGCACATAGTCGATTCCATAGACGCTCGGAGTCCGCGCCTAACGTGAGTAAATAAACAAAAAAATTACGCTGTAAACATTGGCACAAAGAGAACATAAAAACAACGATTCGCCAATTAAATAAACGTGTACACCTCTACAGAGCAGGCTGACAACGTTGTGTCCATTGATACTTGCGAACGAGAAAAAAAATGCATCAAGAAACTTGCATACGACAAGACCACTTCTTTCTTGAGATAAATCTCCGAAAATTATCGTTTTTCATGATGAAAACGATAGGTTTACCTTATCCAGTCGTGAGCGAAGACGTCAAAGCAAATAAATCCCGTGAAACAATTCAGATTCGCACTGAAATCGCTGTAGCACAATGGTACAGGCACATTTGGTGTCGTAGTATACGATCAAAACATAGCCTTTGTACGCCTAAAAAGCGTTCTTCTGGCATCCTACATAATTAAAACGCATACGTTAATGATTGCAGAAGGTTAACCACTGCTTTAAGTACGCGTAGGTTGGATTTTACGAACGTATTTTGAAAAAATGCTGTTGCTTTTCAACACAGTAATGGCATAACACGCAAACACTATGACTGATATTCACAATGAAACACTTCACAGAACCGCGATAGTTTGTTCGAGGAACGTGAGACGAGCCACGGTATGCATTTTCTCACTCACCTTGTTGTTTATTAGCTATTTTATTAAAACAGTTTTGAAAAACTTCATATAAATGCATAGGCTCGTCATCGCTCGTCGCCATTTTGGATTCTACTGTCCAAATAAAGCATAGACAATGTGGAGCACAAATTAAATGACTGACTGTTCGAAAACCATGAAAGTGAATAATAATTTTATTCAAAATCAATTTTTAAGTGTTTTCCGTAGTTTATAATCATTATTATTTCTGGAAATATATTGCTTTACCCATATTTTCCATGCTTTTTGTTTAAATTACAATACATTAAACTTAAAAGCTCTACAGTTTTTCACAAAATGACCCAATCGTTTTATAATAATGATCACAATAAAATAATGCTTAACCAAACATAAAAATCTTTCATACTTTTTTGTTTAGCTATGTAATGTATTTTTCCAAAATTACAAAGAAAAATACCTATTACTTTTATTTTCGCAAAGTGACCTCATGCAAGAAATCAACCACCATAGACACTGAATAGTTATGTTTCTTAGTAAATTTTCAAACCAACTCGACTAATTTTTTTTTTTTTGTTCTCAAGCTGTATTATTCAACAAAAAGAAGCGTAAAAACTGTTCACTTTCTTTTGAATAGTTAGGGTTGTTTAACAAAGGCAAAAAGGAATCATGAATTCATGGCAATAATTCCGCTTATCCAATTAGTAACTTTAAAGTGACTCTGTGGTAGGTCTATTATTCATAGGAAAGCCCAACACTACAGCCATTTTTTTTTTCACAGTGAAAATTAAGTTTGACGTGAGAAAGAGCCTACAAAATTTTCGATTCGAGTGCACTTCAATGAAAAACACACTCAACAATAACCACCTACATGTAACATGTTCTCATTGAATTCATTAAACACCCAAAACCAGGTAAATAAACATCGATAGTCACCTGAAGTGGTCAAACAATCATTTTTTGTATAAAATCGAAAACTGTTTTGTCACTAAATATAACCTTTTGTCATTGCAGATTTTAGTTAGTTTTAGCCAATTATCTTCCAGATATTCAAGTGTTTTCCGTCATCGGAAACATAACAGTGGGAAAAATAAAAATGTGAGGGGGCAAGAGGCTTCGGTGCCAGTATGTGACGCAATAATTTGTCAGGAGAGTCTTGAAGAAACTATCAGGAACTTTGATAAGAATGTCTTCAGGTATGTAACTATGTATAGTTAGCCGACAAGGCCGAATATGGTAATACTATTGCTAGTTATGTAAAAGTTTTGTATTTCTTTATGGTATTTGTTAACATAATTTATGGGCTATTAAAAGTATTATTTATGAGCTATAGTATAAACAAAATAAAAGGCACAGTATTATGTAAGAAAGGTTATGTTATTAGTGTTAACACTCAATGTTTTCATTGGAGTTGTTTCTAAGTGTAAACAAATTCTATTGTTAGGCATGTTCTCAATTTAAACATTGAGAATGTAAACAGTTGTAACATGGAAACTATTGTGAAAAAGTAAAGTTTGTAATAAAAGGAAAATCAAATGGTTTATGACCTTTACTTTGAAATGTATAATTACCTAGTAATGGTTTTGGAGGTCAGATAGGCAGTCACTTGTATGTAAAATACTTGTAATACAGCTGCATCCGGTTAGACTGGAAGCTTACTACAAAATAGTTGGGCAAAGACTAAGCAGATAATGACTTTGAAAACATCTCACATTAAAAGTAAGCAATATTTGGAAGAAAAAAACAAATAACTGCATTGGTGCTTCTTCATACAAAAACATTTAAAATAACTATTTTAGTTCCGTCATTAAAATTATCTTTAATTATGTTTGTTGTCCATAAACAAACAAATGTTCGTTTTGCTAAATCAGCTTAAATAATGAGTTGCTTGAAAAATCATATAATTTGTTGAATAATAATAACATAGCATAACTTTCAAGCAAACAGCGTCAGTAAGTCACCTTACTGATAACTGAAACTTTGAACATGAAATGTAGCTATAAATAATGTATTACTATTTACAATAGTTTACTTAAATAAAAGGTCACAAAGAGCATTGACCCTGTCTGACTGCTTTTATGCAAATATTTAAATAGTATGTACTGACAAAAATTCTCATATGAATTTAAAATTAAGTACCAAAATTTTTATTAAGAATGATTTTAATGAGTAAACTGAATGCAACAAAAAAAACTACAAAGGCGAACTAAATGACTTAGGCATTTTTCAATTACTTCTTATTGATAGATTACAATTATATTTGATTTATTTTTCAATTACTTCTTATTGATAGATTACAATTATATTTGATTTATTTTAATTTTATAATCAGCTACTGTTCCTACTGCTGGAACAGGAGTAAAGTACAAATTTGAAAATTAAAATGTCGGGGTCCGAAAGGGCTGATACCTCCCGGGGTCGCGGATTGTTCGAAAGAGTTACCGTGGCCCTGGCGCACAGGCAACTGAAGGAACACGGGTGGTTTTAGTCAATAAGAGTCTGACATGCCCTCCCGCTCAGAGATCATTAGATGATTTCTCACCCAAATTCTCTAGTTTCAAAATTACACTTGAGTATGTAATAAAATGTTGAATGGGTTAAGACCTCTTTCATAAAGTTTAGTTTATCATATTATTATGACTCTTATAACTTGTAAATTTCAATTTAATCTATACTAATATGATAAACCACAAGAGTTTTTTTTTGTTTGTATGCACTAATCTCTGGAACTACCAGTCGGATTTGAAATAAACATTTTACATTTGATAGCACATTTCTTGACGAAGGTTATAGGCTATTTACCCTTAGGAGAAGAGCAAAAGGGAAAAAAACTATTAAAAAAAAATCACAGCTTTTTTTTTATTTTGTTCACTTTTTAGTTCATACTGTCGAACATAGAACCTCCTTTTTTGTAGTTGGTTAAAAAGTGAAAGAACGCTAAGCGAAAAAGAAGTAATAGCACGGGTAGGCGATGCGTTACGACGCTGTGTTTGGGGCACAAGAAATTTCACGCGAGTGATGTCATACAATGACATTATCTATGACTTATTTACTTTCTTGAATCTGACTACATTGTGTTTATAAAGATGATGAAAGAAACTTATGATATGATGAATGCTGCTTTGTATGTAAACTACATAGCAAGGCCTAATTTTGTGTTTCTTTTGATAATAAAGAAATTCAAAGCTAAGCCATTCGAATATAAACTTTATTCACTTTGCTATAAAGTTGACATTTATTTAAGTCTCGTAGACTTTAGTTAATTCTTGTTTTTATCCTAGAAACAAAAAATAGAAAACATGTGACATCCACCAACCCGCACTGATCGCATGGTGGATTATGGCCCACTCCCGCTCATAGAAAGGAGGCCTGAGTCCTCGCTGTGAGAATATTATAGGCTGAATATACTATGCTGTGCATAGTTATTCTAAAATCAACTTTATTTACACCCAAGTAAAGTTGATGTTTGTTTATGCGGACATAGCTTATGCTAGTAATTCTAAAATCAACTGTATTTACACCTGCATAAAGTTGATATTATGTTTCTTATAATAATAAAGAAGTACAAACATTTTTAAAAGTACTAGCCATTCTAAAAGCAACTTAATTGACACTTGTGTAAAGTTGATATTTATTTAAGTGGACATTAACTTTTAATTTAATTGTAATTTCAGTGAGATGATGAAATCCATTCAGCTTCATGCATTAGGGACGAAGCCATGTGGTCCTCGACTACGAGATTTGGCGTCCGTTAGAAAAGTATCTCATATCTCATCTGACAGCTTCGAACAGAACAAGAATGGCTGGACTAAACTACCCACAGTCACAGTCGACTTTACGGGGAGGAATACCAGGTATGTACTGTTGATTGATTTACATTTTGACTCTAGTTAGTTTACAGGTCAACAACTTCAAATCGATTACCTTAAATTAATTGTAAACTCTAATAATTAATTTACATGTCAACTTCAACTAAATAACTTGTACACTCCAATTAATTTACATGTGTATTTTAATTACATATTTTTCTGGCACAACATCAATTGATTACATGTTAACTTTAATTTATTTACAATTTTACTGTAAGTAATTGAATAGTGAACTTGATTCTTTTTTCTAGTGAACTTGAATTAATTTACATTTCGACTCTAATTAGTTTACTGGTCAAGAGGAGTCAATTTACACGGCAACTTCAATTAATTTATATACCAACTCCAATTACCCCACAAACTTAACCCTGACCCTCTCCCCAGGTTCAGTTTCACAGATAACTTCGCAGGCCTTCTCGCTGGAGGCATGGACAGCACCTTCAAGTATGCTGTACAGGTCCGAGGGTTCAAGACTGAGCGCGGGATCCATGCAGACTTGAAACGTAACCCTAATCTTATTAACAGACTGCGTAAGTTCTTTGGTATGTATTGTGGTAAGTGGCTTCGTTGTGGACCGGTCTCGGGTGCAAGGAGGTTTTAGTATCAGGTTGATATGAAAAAATGTATTTACTACCAAATTATTATGACTACTTACGACTTACTATTTTTCTTGACCACTCTGAGCATGCCAAAGTAAATTGAATATTATAGAATGTCCTGGTTTTGTCACTAATAGACACCATACTTCTTAATTCTCTTTTATTTCGCCATATCGGCCCCTTATTTCACAAAAATGTATATTATTTTCGCATACGCTAATGACGTATTTACTAATTATTACGCTTTTGTGTCTATCACAAGATGCGTGCATACTATCAATGTTCTATGTTATAGGGTTTGGTTTCCGCACCTAGTCCTTCAGGTGGACCACTGTGCGTGGGCCATGGCGGCAGTCGGTGGTAATTTAAACCAGCCCACCTCCCTCCAGAAGTTGATTAAATCTCCTGGTCTGTTAAGAACATCTTTGAAAGATCTGGGTACCCCGAGGGTTTCTGTTCTAGGGGCCTAGACAAATCCCTTTTCTGTAAGCGTTAACGCCAACGGAAAAATCAAATTGTATGGAGTTGACATTTGCTTACCACGTGACATTACGTATCTTTTCCGCAGGTAATGTCATTACCATACATTTTGACGTTAGCGTCTGGCGTTAAAGCTATCAGAAAAGTTTTTGCCTAGGCCTACTAATCTGGGTGACGCCTGTGCAATTAAAGAGCACAAGCGCAACGACTTCTCAGCCTTCATGCAAGCCGCACAGAGGACTGTCCTTTATGCCTATTTTTTGGAATTGACTGTTTAGCGAGCAGTGTCCCGTGATGGTCCCCGTCACCAGGAGCTGGCCGTTCCTGTCCAGGCGTAACACACGTCTGGGTAGCCTGCCATTGTGTGCATACTATGCATGTGTCCATATTACATTAAAATTTGAATATTGTATTCCCCGTATTATCTTTTACCATGCTATTATGTGCTAACTTCAGAGCAGTCGAGAACTTAAATGCTGACAATCAAATGTACTGTGTTCAGTGATAAACTATTGAATTAGAATTTACGTCGCTCTATACCTTATTATAATTTGATTCTTTTATAGAATATTTCTCCTTAAGCGCCTTCTTGAGAGCGGTTTATTAACATGGGTCATAACAGCTTTGCATGCTTTTTGCTATTGATGATTGTTTATCTTTATGTGTCATTTAGATTTTAGCTTTTATTTAGTAGTTATTGAGGTAAAATGTTAACTTCATTACTAAAGCTTTATGTAAGAAGAGTACAAGGCCGGCAATCTCGACATAGATACCGACAAAAATCGGTCGTTAAGTCCAATCGATGTCAAATTTCTTTAATAGATTTTCAACCTTATGCTTTGGAAATAAAGTTGAAAATCTATTAAAGGAAATTGACATCGATACGACTTAGCGACAGATTTTTGTCGCTATCTAATGTCGAGACTGCCGGCCCAGGAAAAGAAAGGGCTCATCGACATATTTCGTAAAATCTAACTAACTATGCCATTCGATTCGTTCATAAGTGGGCTTTTCATTGGTTTACTCAGAACAGTATAAAAGGGCTCATTGTAAAGATAATCCACAAACGACTAAAAGGATCCCATTGCAGCTCAAACTTGAAAATATCATTGTTTATATTGATACAAAAACCGATAATTACAGACACACTAGAAAACGTGATATACAGGGTGGAAAAAATCAATGGGCCCTGAAGGGAAACTACGTTAAATCCTTAATATAGATTATTTTATTTAAAGGAAACATTCCTTTATTTTTAGAAAGAATGAGAACTGCATTCACAGATTTCTCGATAAGCTCACCTAAACCGGGAATCGAACCAGCTAAAAATTCAAAAAATAATCAATCGCTATTTTATTTATTTCACTAGTCGATTCAGTCAATGTTAAAGATAAAATTTCTCCAAGAAACATTAGGTCTTACACTCGTCTGGACTATTTTTTATGGGGCCATGTAAAAAATGTTATGTACAAAAAGTCTTATGAAACAGTAGAAGAGCTAAAGGTTGAGGTAGAAAACTTTATTAGGAGCATACCTAGTAAATTTCAAAAAATACTAAATTTGTGTATCCGTAACGAGGGGTCTCATTTCGAACAACTTATCAGTAAAATTATGAAAGTGTATCAAATAGTAATTTTAAATAGTTCAAGTATCAATATCTTGCTAGGTAATAATTTTATTTCATGTTTACGTGTCCTTCATATTAGAATTGATCATAAAATAATATTAATGTCAGATTTCATGATCTTTTTCATTTCTAAGACCAAATGTTTATTAGAGAGATTTTATCGTGAACAATCATCCTATCGATTAGTAGAATAAAATAGCTAGTGTTTATTTTTTGAATTTTAGTTGGTTCGATTCCCGTTTTAGGTAAGCTTATCGAGAAATCTGTGAACGCAATTCTGATTATTTTTAAAAATAAAGGAATGTTTCCTTTAAGTAAAATATTCTATCTTAAGGATTTAAAGTGGTTTCACTTCAGGGCCCATTGATTTTTTCCACCCTGTATAAAATGTACAGTTATTAAATAAGCGCTGATTTTTGACAGAAAAATTACATGTTGAACATTTAATTTGCCATTATCTCTGAATACTTTTTTTTTGTTGATGAGCCCTTTCTTTACCTGTGTTCTTCGTATATTTACTGTGGTATTTTTAGAAGCAAAATTAAGCGTATCGTCCTCCCCAAAACTAAGAAAACAGCTCGATTTTGAACATGTTCATAGTTCATTTAATATTAGTTGCTCCGATTATTTTTTACCTCTGTATCAACTTAAGGTAGAATGGTAGAAAGGCCTAAGGCATTGAGTCCGTCTTTCTACGATTATTTTTACTTGTGCATAAAGTTTTCTAAGGGCTCGTGGCTAAGTAATAACAGCCGTACGGGTCGATCGATCAGGTTAAGCTACGCTTGCCGCGGTCGGTTCGTGGATGGGTGACCATCTTTACATACCGAGACCCCTCTGTGCCTCGGAAAGCACGTTAAGCCGTTGGTCCCTGCTGTCATTCGTGGATCTTTGACAGTCGTTGCGAGTCGTCAGAACCCTGAAAGTCTGACAAACAGTCTTACCAAGGGGTATCGTGTTATCCAGTAACTGGGTTGTGGAGGTCAGGTAGGCAGTCGCGCCATGTAAAATACTGATATTCAGCTGCATCCGGTTAGACTGGAAGCAGACCCCGACACAGTTGGGAAAAAGCAGGCAGATTAATTGACAAAGTTTTCTTAACTAATATTATAAAGATGTAACATTCTGTAACCGATAGAAACCTATTGCTGATAATCATAGGATATGTGTTATGGTATAGTTGCCTTCCACGCAGACGAAGTCGCGGGTGGAAGCTAGTAATAAATAAATAATACAATTAACTACTCATACTTGTCCTGCGCTATAAGCCATCACCTCTGGGGCGTATAATACGTCCACTTTCCGTTTAACACCGTCTTAGTTTAATTTCTACATCAAATGTTATCTCTATTACTATGGTCAGAGCCAGTAACCATATTAACCCTCATGTTCTTCAGGACTAAGCGCCACAGACCCAACTGACAAGCAACAACAGGGTCCAGAAGTGGCGCCGCGGTTGGAGAAGCTGCTCAACGAAGACTCGAACCACCTCACCCACCAGCAGAAGGACAAGATCAAGATAGCGTTCGCTGAGGGGTATCTAGCAGGTATATTTGTTTTTCTGTCATCTTCTCTTGCCCAGAAGCTGCTCAACGATGACTCACTCACCAGCAGAAGGACAATATCAAGATAGCGTTCGCTGAGGGGTATCTAGCAGGTATATTTGTTTTTCTGTCATCTTCTCTTGCCCAGAAGCTGCTCAACGATGACTCACTCACCAGCAGAAGGACAATATCAAGATAGCGTTCGCTGAGGGGTATCTTGCAGGTATGTTTGTTCTTCTGTCATCTTCTCTTGCCCAGAAGCTGCTCAATGAAGACTCGAACCACCTCACTCACCAGCAGAAGGACAAGATCAAGATAGCGTTCGCTGAGGGGTATCTAGCAGGTATATTTGTTTTTCTGTCATCTTCTCTTGCCCAGAAGCTGCTCAACGATGACTCACCCACCAGCAGAAGGACAATATCAAGATAGCGTTCGCTGAGGGGTATCTTGCAGGTATGTTTGTTCTTCTGTCATCTTCTCTTGCCCAGAAGCTGCTCAATGAAGACTCGAACCACCTCACTCACCAGCAGAAGGACAAGATCAAGATAGCGTTCGCTGCGGGGTATCTAGCAGGTATATTTGTTCTTCTGTCATCTTCTCTTGCCCAGAAGGTGCTCAACAAAGACGTCCACCACCTCACTCGCCAACAGAAGGACAAGATCAAGATAGAGTTCGCTGAAGAGTGTATAGCAGGTATGGAAGAAAATAAGGCCCATGTAATAGGGGGCGAGACTAGTGTCAAAAATCGAGCACAAATCGACGCTCTAGGCTGCTAACGATAATTTGAACAATGATAAATGATTTTATTTTTGTAAGTAAGTTTGTACAAACACTTTTACACGTTAATCATATTTTTTGAACAAAATAAGGTCGGCGTTTCCTATCAGACCACTCTGAGAAAAAAGGCCAAAACCAACTCAGAGGTCACAGTCTCTTTTAAAGTCCAGACATAATTTTGGACAGATCATGTGAAGACCATGCAGATTGGTGTCTGAAATGGTCTTTTGAGGAAAGAACCACACAGATTAAGTGGACCTGTCCAGTCAGTGCACGCAGTTGTCAGCAACCGTGCAGCTCAACTCAGAACTTAAGGAGCTCAACGATTCGACGAACAATACCAAAGAAAGGACATTTGGGTACGCCGCATAAACTACTTAAACTGCCGGACCATGATTAAAATTGTTGATGGTAACAAAGTCACAAAAACAAAACTATTTTCTTTGCGGTTTCGCCAACGCAAGAATTAATTTGTTACAAGCAACATTGCACGCAGTATGTGTACGAACCATGTTTAGAGCTATCCATAAAATTACGTCACACGTTAACGGGGAGGGAGGAGGGACTAGTCATAAGCTTCGTAGCGGCCGTCCCAAACATAAATCTAAAGTATTAAACTGTAAACTTCAGCTTTAACGAAAAACTGTAAAATGTTGCCAATTTTAAAATTGCAATATATGTAACACCCAGGAGGGGGGTCGTACAAATATGACCATCTGTGACAAGGACCGGGGGGGGGGCTCCAAATCATGAAATTTGTGTGACGTAATTTATGAATGGGTCCTTTCCAGCAATACGATAGCATTTTTACTGCAACAATGTTGCACAAATTTTGCTTGCTATGAAAACGCATATAAAATGACGGAGAAGGACGTCTCTCTCGTTATCGTCAGCCATATTTTAACTACTGTGGGCGTACTTTGGGAAGTGTTGATTATTGCGCAATAGAAAAACCGTTTGCAGTTCAAACCAAATTATAATTTACGAACAAATTAACCACACTAGCGAATCACACTGTACGTACACGACACAGCTATACGGAACGCGCGACAGTTTCTAAACGTGTTCACTGCTTGACCGCCAACATCAAACTCTGCTTTAACTCTGGTCAAGCGTTATGTTGTAGACTCTGTCGAGCGCCGCTTGGTGGCGCTGGCGTCCCGATTAGTGAAGTCAACGATTGATTTGACGTATTTCCGATATATATTGTTCTTTGATTATATATGTTGTTTGTTCTCAACGAGAAGTTAGACTATTATTTGAAGAAATCTCTTTCCAGGTTCTCACCCCGAGAATGTCCGCGGCACGAAAGCGTCCAAATATCTGAAGTTGGTGCAGCAGCTGCTGACGATTGTGCTGTTCCTGGCTATCTTCGTGAGCCTCATGGCGTCAGTCAGTGGCACTGTGTTCAGGTACGTGCTATGCCAACATTTCAGCTATCCTAGCTAGTCACTGTTCATGTACATTTTGAAGGTTTTAATCTAGAACAAATAAAGGAACATCTAAAAATTACACGCCTTATAGTGTTTTCGTCCTGAGCGAATGTCAAGCGGCCTTTGACTTCGCGCACACCCTGCTTATAAATGTGAAGCTAAACGGGCGTAAATTCAGGAGCTTAAAATGAGATGCGTAATTTACGTTCAAATTAAATACCGCAAAATTACAACTCATTGTGTGGCACAAATCGGATTTTTTTAATAAAATTCACCGTAAATTATGCGACTCAAAATACTCCACTCACAAAATTATGCTAGTTTCGCCTCATCCTATATGCATATGAATTACGCCATGCTAGCGCAGCATTTGCGCTGCGTCTACACTACTTATACGTTTGATTGACGCTGGACGAACGCCCTAAGCGCAAAAACCACTCCTAGATCTTTTATAACTGAAATAATCATTAGATTATAAAAGAGCTTATCATTCTCCTGCCCCATAAATGATTTTACTTCTGTAAGTAGGTTTGAATAAACACTTTTACACGTCAATCATATTTTAAAAACTAGATGAGGTCGGCGTTTCCTACCTGACTATTCTGAGAAGAAAGGCCAAAACAAACTCAGAGGTCAGTCTCTTTTAAAGTCCAGACATAATCTTGGTCAGATCATGTGAAGACCATGTAGATTTGTGTCTGAAATGGTCTTTTGAGGAAAAACCACACAGATTGAGTGGACCTGTCCAGTCAGTATCATCTTTTACACAGTCCATCCATCGTTCCTTCGGTCTTCTCCTACTCTTATAGCCATCCAAATTCATACTCAAAACTCTCCTCACGACATTTTCCTCATTCCTCCAAAGCACATGCCCATACCATGACAACCAATTTCCACACACTTTTGCAGTCACCGGTGTCACCTTCAAAAGATAAATTTAAAAATAAATAAACAAAAAATGTCTTGTCAACAGAATCCAGCTGGGTAACCAAGTGGAAGTAGACCCCGAAGACATTTCAGTCACCTTCGACGATGTCAAGGGCGCCGATGAGGCCAAGCAAGAGCTGAAAGATGTTGTGAGTACCCGTTGGTCCTATGTTACTGTCCCACTGCTAACCAACTGAAAACTGTCATAAACAAAAGGAGGCTGACGACAAGGAGATTAGGCTTCTTTCCAAACAGAGAATTCAACATGATTCAAAAGTAATATCTTGTTAGGTCTATGATCCTTGCGGAATGAAAGTGGTCCGTATGTTAAATATCTGGTATATTACAATAAAATTACATTGATTAATCCCGACAGTAATAATTGTCGTATAACGCGTTGGTGTCTCGTTACGGGTGCGCGTGTGTCTCACTCGGGCGCGCTCGGGCAAGTGGTCGGGGGCCGCGGAATGTTCGGGATTGCATTGGAGGCGGCGACGTGCGCGGGAGGCGCGGTGTGTGCCTGGCTCCCGCGGGCAGAGCGCCTGGGTTCCGTGGGCTGCGCGTAGACAGTCTCAAACTCCTTTTAGTTTGAGATACTTTCATTATTTATTTCAATCAAACCATTTACAGGCACTTTTGAATTGTCAAGGAGTCGTTCAGTTAGAAATATGAAGCTAATTGCTCATTCCAAAGAGTAGTAGGTGCCTGTGGAGAAGAACGGGCAAGAAACTCCAGGGACACTTTGAAGTTCAATTCTTTTTGTAAATTTTCGGACAGTCTTAACTGTGGTGGTCAGACTATCCATCACAAAAAAGTAAGCTGGAGTCTCATTTCCTACGAAATGTATGGGAAAAGTTTTTCGCGATATCTGACTTTTCTAGTACTCAAACCTCAGTTGGTCCAATAGAGTTTTTTGATCCGTATAAGAAACCAGGTCGAATAGCATCAAAAAAAAATTTTGGGAAAATTGCCCATCTTCTTGCTGACTGTAATTTTTTTTTTTCAAAATCTGGGAATGCCGGTCTAAATTTCTCAAAAAGTTATGAATAGTCTCCTAAGACCATTTTCCCGTAGCTACAACGATTAAGGTACCTACCCTTACTGCCCCGCCTCAAAAATTCAACATGTATACTAATGTTGAATTTTTTATTATATGTGAGAACGATGTAAAAAAAGACGTACACGTTAAAAGCATCTAGAAAACAGCAAAAAAAAAATACAAAAAAGAATTTGGCCGTGGCAAGCCGAAACGTGGACACTCACGGTACGGCTGGTTCACAAATTCAAAGTCGCTCATCGAGCTATGGAACGAGCTATCCTTGGAGTCTCTTGAGGGATAGAATCCGGAATGAGGTGATCCGGCAGAGAACCAAAGTGATAGACATAGTTCACAGAATAGAATAAGCAAGCTGAAGTGGCAATGGGTCGGCCATACTAGCCGTAGAACCAATGACCGTTTGGATAGACGTGTTCTTGGGTGGAGACCGTGAAACGTCAAACGTAAGGTAGGACGCCCTCAGGCAGGTGGAGCGACGATACCAGTAGGGTGGCTGGTAGCATCTGGGTGAGAGTTGCCGAAAATTGAGCTGAATGGCGTGCGATTAGAGAGGCCTATGTCCAGCAGTGGACTGCTTTGGGCTGATTTATGATAGCCGTGGCAGCTAAGAGATGACCAGTCTCAACTGACGGCGCCCGTTCACGAACATGATGTGTATAAAAAATCATACATTTTTGGCTAAGAATTAACACTATGAATGCCAAAAGTTAAAAAATGTTGCTCACCTGTCACCCCTTCTTAGTGTTTTCTGATTTCTCAGTGATTGTTAGCTAATTCACTATATCAAGATAAACTCTCGTGATGGGTTTCTTTGTAAAATTATATTGTAGGTGAAATATTTCTTCTGTGCACTTGTTACACAAAACTGTTCATAAATATTTTATATCCAAGTAAGAAACCAAAAATAAAACTTTTGCCCTTAACTACGAAATGAAAGTATGTGTTTGGCCCCAGGTGGAGTTCCTGAAGTCCCCCGAGAAGTTCTCGTCGCTGGGCGGCAAGCTGCCCAAGGGCGTGCTGCTGGTGGGCCCGCCGGGCACGGGCAAGACGCTGCTGGCGCGCGCCGTGGCGGGCGAGGCGCGCGTGCCCTTCTTCCACGCCGCGGGGCCCGAGTTCGACGAGATCCTCGTGGGCCAGGGCGCGCGCCGCGTGCGCGACCTGTTCAGTGAGTAGCGCGCCGCCGGCTGCCGAGCTGCGGGAACACCTGAACAATATAAAACATAAAAAAATATTACTCTGACAGCAGCCGTTCATTCAAAAATCAATTGTAGTAACTTATAATTATGAGTTTATAATAAAAATTATAGACCCCATCATGTGTAAACTTTCGCTAGTTAATTTAAGTTGACTTTGTACTTCATCACTAGCCTTTTTCCACTCTATTGTGGTCAGCTTCCAGTCCAACCAGATGCAGCTAAACTTAAGTATTTTAGAGGAACAACTATCTATCTGACCTGAAATTTTGATGGAAAATGTTGCATCTTAAATTAAGTTGATTTCAGAGTGATACTGTTTAAAAGAGTCATAAAAATGTTATACATAGTTGCATCTTAAACTAAACTCTACAGCAAATCCTTAAATGCTTTTAACGCTAAATGCATTCAATAATTAGTGGTGCAAGCAGGCCTCAGGGCCGCGCTCAGCTAGCCAGGCTCAGCGCGATGCACTTGTCACTGCCTTACTAATATCAACCTTACGGCAATTGAAATAAAGTTGACAACAAATAAACTTTCAGTAAAAAAAACGATGTCTAAGCGGAGAGAGGCGCGCGTCTCAGTTTATTAATTCTCAACTTTATTTCAACTGCCGGAAGTTTGATATTAGTTTGGCAATGACAAGTGCACAGCGCTGACCCAGGCCATCTGAGCGCGGGCCGTAAGGCCTGCTTGCAGTACTTGCGTTTAGCGTTTAAAGCATTTAGGGATTTGCTTTAGAGTGCAGTTTAAGATGCAACTATGTATTATAATATTTTTATGACACTTAATCAGTATCAATCTAAATCAAATTAATGTAGATAGTTAAAGTCAGACAAGATATACAGCTGTTCCATGAAAAATACTTGCATTCATTTAAAATACTTGTATTTAGCCGCATCTGGTTGACATTTGTTTAGCAGTGAGCACCGCGCCGCGCCTGGCCAGGTGTGCCGCCCTAACAGTAGGATTTCTTTTTCCGAAAACATATAAATTAAAACTAAATGGGGGCTATCGTTTTTGTGCTCACCAGTTGGCGCCACCGTCGAGTAAGGTCCTGTTGCAGTACTTTTATTTGATGTTTTGGATATGTTTAAGTACCCTTATGTTCATAATATGTTTATTTTATTACGTTTTGAAACTTCAAATGAATATTTGGATAATAATGTTCCTAAAATTGGCAAGCATGAAGCAGACAAATCTTATTCTTCCTTCAAGTGCTACCAAATTAGATCCTAACTTTTTACCTTAAATCTTAAGCCATAATTAATCACAAATGGTACAACCATTAAAGCTATTATGAATCATTCGTTTTTCGCACGCCTTTAAAACAAAATAAGAGTGTGTCCTTTAGAAATTGATTTTGTTTTAAAGGCGTGCATGCCATTAAAACATGTAAATCTAACTAAAATTTCAAGGCAGCTGAACTTCTATTGAAGTCCGTGGCGGTGAAAAGGTTAAAATCCGTGATAAAAAAAACCCGAAAACAGTGAACGTTCAGTACATATTTTGACATCTAGAGACCTTACTCTACACTAGCGCCTCTAGCGGCGAACTCAAGCGCGATATCCCTCATTGTGGGAGAAGTTTAATTATTTTATCGTTTTTTTACAGAGGCAGCCAAAGAGCGCGCTCCGTGCGTGATATTCATTGATGAGATCGACTCGGTCGGCGCCAAGCGCACCAACAGCGTGCTACATCCTTATGCTAACCAGGTCAGCAGAACATTATTTATGTTTTGGATAAAATTATTACATAAATATTCAAGTAATAGTTTTTGGGACTCCAGGATGAAAGAGAAAGCTATGAGGGACTGTTTAAATGACTATATTGCAGTATTGGATCGTTATCACTGGAAAAGATCAGGCCCTGCAGTCTCGACAAATATAACGACAAAAATCGGTCGTTAAGTCTAATCGATGTCAAATTTCTTTAATAGATTTTCAACCTTATGATTTCGAAATAAAGTTGAAAACTATTAAAGGAATTTGACAACGATACGGCTTAGCGACCGATTTTTGTCGCTGTCTAATGTCTAGACTGCAGAGGCTGGACAGAAAAGAAAAAGAGCTATAAAGTCCCCGCTACCAGAAGCTATAAATTTTTTCAGGGGTTCGCAACATTTAGATCGAATAAAAACAAAACAGTTTTGTAATGATTTTTGTAAAGGTATATAATTATTATAACAAACAATATAACCTAATTAGCGAAAACAACGCAAACAAACTGAGACGCATTCGAAACTCGAATGACAGCATTGACAGCGTCAGCGTGAACTTCAAAATGGCGGCCCAAATGTTTACGTTCCATGGGTCGGACGCGTTCTGGTCCAGTAGTACAAAACATTAGACGGCAGCGCTTTGTATCGCTAAAATATAACCCGACCAAGTGAAATTGCTCCTTAGTTTCATATTACACGTATGTTACTTTGAGTTGATTGAAATTAGGATTATTTGTCGTAACTTAGTAGAAGTTTTTTATTTACAAAATTTATAGCTTCTCGTGGCGGGGACTTTAGTATTACTTATTCAGCAACACTATCGAAAAAATACATCAAAATGTTTCTAGCTTCAGATGCTTTGCAGTTTGTGTTTACAAACGTAAATAGTTTGTCCTTTGAGTCTCTTCATCCATACTAATATTAAAAATTCGAAAGTAACTCTGTCTGTATGTTACTGTGGCCTACAGCCTCATTTGTGTGCTGGGTTGGCGAGGAATAAAACCACTGGAGATTACTTTCTTCTATATTTGGAGTACTTTCACAATAAACTTAATATAACTAGCGAGTCTAGTAAACTTCTCTGGTTTGCTATGAACACTTCGTCTGTTTTGTATCACATTTCAAATAATTCTGTCTTCACACCGAGCGGGCGCCGCTTTTATAGTGAACCAATGAGATTCGAGAAATTTCTAGTCCTAACTCAAGCATTTCTGGATGCGTCCAATCAGAGAACAGAATCGAAGGAAATTTCTAGAAGGTCAGTGCGGTTCAACCAATCAAAGCGCTTGTGGGAAAGAGATAACAACATTTTCAGTCTCAATAGGGTTGCCAGTGTAGACCCTGAAACTGTAATAGTCTACTACGTACACAAGTACGAACGAATTATTAAAACTATCACTTGTCCCGCACAGTTACCTTTTCACGCCTAAATCACTGAACGGATTTCGATAAAATTTGGCGAGGAGATAGATGGCATCCTGGGTAAGACATAGGCTACTTTTTGTGCCGGTAGCACGTTCCCGTGGGATAATTTCCAACAACCACGCGGGCGAAGCCGCGGGCTGAAGCTAGTCTCAAATAATTTTAGTTTTAACCCTAAAATCTCATCATTAAAACTTGCAGTTAACATAAAACTTGCTCAACAATAAGATCTGTTCAATAACTGTAACATTTCCGTTCCAGACCATCAACCAGCTACTATCAGAGATGGACGGCTTCCATCAAAACGAAGGAGTCATCGTGCTGGGAGCCACGAACAGGCGCGACGACCTGGACCAGGCGCTGCTCAGACCTGGCCGGTTCGACGTGGAGGTAATGTAGACACGTCCACGTGACGCATGGCACAACACGAGGGAGTCATCGTGATAGGAGCCACGAACAGAAACTGGAAAAGGACCTCATTTTTGCTATGACTACCTCTGAAACGTAAAAATAATATTATCAGTATTGGTCCATTATAATTCTTAAGTAGATATAGGTGGTTTCAATAGGTATGCGTATATCTTTATAATTATATGTATAAGCCGTGCGCCGCATGGGAATTCCCATGGTCTAAAAAAACAAGGTCTGGCACTCCGAGAGTGACACAAGCTTACGTCACTATCCAGTTGCCACTTTATAGCAACAAAACAAGAAGTATGGAAACATTTTCAGTCACCATTCTGTTAAAAAAAAAATATCAAGCATTTAAATTGTTAGTTAAAACCTCATTGATATATCGGATTCGCACAGGTAATAAAGGCGGCTGCTGTATTTTTAAAACAACTTTATCGAATAACCTTAAGTCCGGACTTCCTGAGTCGAGCTGCACGATTACTGACAAATGTGTGCACTGACTGGACAGGTCCAGTCAATCTACACAGATTGACTATTGGTTATTTCCTCAAAAGACCATTTCAGATACCAATCTACATGGTCTTCACATGATCTGACCAAGATTATGTCTGGACTTTAAAAGAGACTGTGACCTCTGAGTTTGTTTCGGCCTTTCTTCTCAGAGTAGTCAGATAGGAAACGCCGACCTCATCTAGTTTAAAAAATATGATTGACGTGTAAAAGTGTTTGTACAAACCTACTTACAGAAATAAAATTATTTATAATTTATACCATGTTTTATGCAAATAAATATAGTTTCTATTTCAAAACTCCTGCTTCAGTATCCTAATCGTCACCGACATTTCCCAGGTAAACGTGCCAACACCTGACTACGGCGGGCGTCGCGAGATCCTGGACCTGTACCTGGCGCGAGTGAGAGCTAACTCCGACGTCAACAGCGACGTACTGGCGAGGGGCACCACGGGCTTCACCGGGGCCGACCTGGAGAACATGGTCAACCAGGCTGCGCTCAAGTAAATATACTAAACCAGTCAAATATTTAATCTGTTCTAATACAGAAAAGGAACGAGCGTTGATTACTATACTTGCTCAATTTTAGTAGACACTAAAACAGTCAGAAACAGTGTGACATCGAAACTCAAACACAAACCTCAAAGCATTTATTTCAAATAAACCAATTACAGGCACTTTTGAATTGTCAAGGGGTCGGTCAGTAAGAAAGATGAAGCTAGTTGAAGCGAAGTTCCTAAAGAAAAATGGGCTTTAAACAAAGACTGCTCGAGACCCTGAAACTATTTATATTTACCCTAATGGACATGAAATTATAACCTAACTGGCTTATGCCCGCGGCTTCGTCCGCGTGGATGTTGAACAATATCCCACGCGAACGTACTACCGGGATTTAAAGTACCATATGTGTTCCAGGTTACAAAGTTGCTGTGTGCCAAATGTCATCCAATGTTTACGCAGCGCACGCCAGTAAAGCCCCCAGTCGGCATATTTTCCGACATCTTCAACAATCATCGTCATATTTCAGTCAATTTACACAAAACTTTAATAAATTATATACACCTAATCCTTCCTCATGAATCACTCCGTCCATTGGTGAAAACCGTTCGGTCGTTTTTGAGTTTATCGCTTTCAGACGGACGCGGCGAGAGGACCGTGTTTTGAAATATGTAGTTGATACACTCCAAATTTTTTCACCCTTATTGCTACCGATTTATTACAATGTTTGTACCCCAATCTGAATGACAAACTGGGGTACCATAGGAACCATGATTCTTCGTATGTAACCAGAAATAAAACGTAGGCGATTAGTAATTTTAAAACCCTTACAATTTCCCAGGGCTGCGATAGACGGTGCAAAGAACGTCTCAATGAAATACCTGGAATATGCCAGAGACAAAGTGCTGATGGGTCCAGAGAGAAGGTCGCGACTACCTGATGAAGAAGCCAACACCATCACCGCCTACCACGAAGGAGGACACGCCATTGTCGCATACTTTACTACGGTAACACACCCACTTTCACACACCTTCATACCCCCCAATCTCTCAGTCTTACCCAGGCCCACCACAATATACAATCTTACCCACACCCACGCCGCACACAAACTACAATCTTACCCACCCCCACGCCCACCACAATCTTACCCACACCCATGCCAGCCACAATCTACAATCTTACCCACACCCACCACAATGTACAATCTTACTCACATCGACGCCCCCCACAATCTACAATCTTACCCACACCCACGCCCACCACAATCATACCCACACCCATGCCGCCCACGATATACAATCTTACCCACACCCATGTCGCCCACTATATATATTCTTACCCATGATATCAAATCTTCCCCACACCCACGCCGCACACAAACTACAATTTTAATCAGCCCCACGCCACCACAATCTTACCTACACCCATGCCTCCCACAATCTACAATCTTGCCCACACCCACGCCCCCCATAATCTACAATCTTACTCACACCCACGCCCCCCACAATCTACAATCTTACCAACACCCAAGCCCCCCACTATTTATAATTTTACCCACACACCCCACCATCTACAATCTTACGCACACCCACGCCTCCCACAATCTACAATCTTACCTACACCCACGCCCCCCATAATCTGCAATCTTACCCACACCCACGCCCCCCACTATCTACCATATTACCCACACCCACGCCCCCCACAATCTACAATCTCATTGTCTCATACCACTGGCTATGGCGTATAGAAAAATCTATTATATTCTGTTAATGAATATTTACAATTAGAAACTTAAAAAAATACGACTATTTAGAATGTACTACAATTCTTGCAAATCAATTTCATTTCACTTCACCTGTACCTTCACACCTTCCCTATATCACACCACACCCCTGTTAACTTCTCCAATCTTAAAACAACACCGTCAATCTCACTCACCCCCCGCCCCTCCCCTTTACGTATACCTTACTTCCCTAATCGCACATTCACCCCTTTGAAGTCCCACCCTTAAATCTCCACACACCATAAAAGCATAATCAGCCTGTAATGTCCCCACTGCTGGGACACAAGCCTCCTCTCTTCGAGAGGGAGTGGGCTTTAATCCACCACGCGGACCCAGTGCGTGTTGACTTCGAATTTTTGGTTCTAGGACATGCCGGTTTCCTCACGATGTTTTTCTTCACCGTTTTGAGAGCAGAGGTGATGAAATAATTTACACAAAGTAAAGAGCCTGTCTGGCTTCAAACCTACAACCTCACAACTCGAAAACCGTGGCCGTTAACACTGGGCCACAACTGCTCTCTCTAAATCTCCACACCCTTATAATTTGAGAGACAATGAGAATTTTACAGTTCATGATGATGATTTGAGTGGTAAATAAACCATCTGCCCACTAAGAATAACGTGTTTTTACTAGCAAAGTATTTACGCCACATGCGAGCTACGCGCCACACTGACGTCACGCAAAATCCTGCATCGCGCAAGCAGAGTTTACTGCGCAACTAGCATACATACAACGTCCCGACATGAAACGTCGGGCAGTTGCCCACCAGACACGACACCCGTCTGGTCATAGGATCGTCCCTTTTGTAAAGAGTGCACTTTACACCCTGTTCCTCATACCTCTAATTATGAATGTTATTTATACAAATTATTATCTGATCTGCAGGACTCACACCCACTTCACAAAGTGACAATAATCCCGCGCGGACCGTCACTTGGACACACCGCGTACATACCCGCGAAAGAAAGGTAAGTAATATAAGGCTTAAACTGTCGACAAGAAAGGTAAATTAACTGTCAACACTTGCAAAATTCAAAATCAATTTACTCTTTAAGGCGCGGTAAGAAGCAAATGTTTAGGTAATTGACAGTAGCTCATCGCGGCAACAAATAAGGTTCAAAACAGCCATGTGTTTGATGTTGGTTGAATCTAATGACCACGATTAGATTATTCAAACACAAATTGCATGAATGGTTGTGTAGTCATAATTTTTATGGTGTCAAAGACTTCTTTGAAAATATATGTTTAAAAAAAACAAAAATTGTTTATCAATAAAAAAACATACCACAAAAACCATCGAGGGTTTAACATTGGTGGTCATGGCCAGACACGGCGACTCGGTGCCACTAAAAATTAAATTATGAACAATTAGGTAGGTACATATATATATTTTTCTAGATCGCACTGCAACCTAGAAAGTATTTTTTTAATACCTTTGAGCAGTTCTTCGCATTTATTAGATTGCATATCTTCATAGGTAAATCATTCATACACGACGGTAGAATGCATTCCCACGTCCGCGCTCCATAAACATTATTAAATTTAGGTTCGATAAATGTGGGTAAATAGGTCAAACAACGCAATGACTTTAGTGTTTCGTATTTCGTTTTTTCGTGTTAAATGTGCTGGTCAAAATTTGTACGCTTATAACTGTTAAGCAAAAACATGAAACCTCTTTTTTTTTATTTTACCATATTTTTATACCATGTTTTAATCAAATAAATATTATTCTATTCTATTCCAAAATAAAATTAATTTTGCAGTTTTAATTAAATTAAAAAATAAATACACGGCTCAGTGGAATAATTTTTAGGTACAGGTGTATTTCTTTAGTTGACTGAATTCCCTTTATTATCATTACATAAAATATGACAGTTTACGCTCAAAATTTTAAGAATTATGCGATGAAAAATATTTTTCGAGCCCTGTTTTATCATGATAATATTAAATTTTTATGAAATATTTTTGAATAAGTCTTTTCTTTGAACATTTGACAATACACTTAATTTTTGTCTGTGCCTAACTGTGCGACAACAAACTGAACGTTTTCGGTGTCCTACGTTTGGGCAGCGCCTTAAGTATTGATAGCAATTGTATTGTGTTACGAACATGGTATTCTCAAATCTATGCATACATAATGAGGTCTTTTCTCAAAGATGCAATCGTTATTTCACGAGATTATCGCTTTTGAATATTGCGTAATTGTAAGGTATTTATGCTCGTTACTGTACTGTAAGATTCACGAAAGATGACCACGGCGCAGAAGGCATATTTTAGGTCCCTTTGGAGGTGCGAGGTGAGGCGCGGGCGGAATGCGTCAAGACCGGAGCGACGCCATTGGTGCGCGCGCGTCTCGTGATAGGCTGCTCAGTCGCTATTCGTCTATCGCGGCGTCGACGCGCTCACACTGCTCTCGAGTACAGTCGAAAAGAAGTGTTTCTTTGTTTTAAATTGTTTTTTATTTGTTAAGTTTTCGTTGTTTGCTAAGTTTTTTGTTGAGATTTGTTATTGTGTTGAACTTATTTGCTATTTTAAGCCATCACAATGCCGCGAGGAAAAGGCAATACTTTGAATAGACAGTCGAGAAGTTTGGTGTACAACGTGTTTCAATATTTTTCACAAGATTTTAAAATACTCGAAGCTTACAAAAAAACGGCCGCGGCAACAAAGACGTCTGTATCGACAGTACAAAGAATTATAAAAGAAAGTAAATCTTCACCGTTTTTAGTGGTTTTTAGAACCCCTGGTAAAAAGAGACCGCGCCGTAACCCTGCCTCCGACGTTGACGACTTTGACAAAGGGGTAGTTAAGAGATGTATCCATAACTTTCATTTAACTGAAAAAGAATTGCCAACTTTAGAGAAGTTACGAGCAAAATTACATCAAGATATTAACTTTAAAGGATCCAAAACAAGTTTGGGTCGATTAATAAAAAGAATTGGATTTAAGTGGAAAAAAACAGAAAATAACCGAAATATTTTAATAGAAACATCAGCTATTCGGTTGTTACGAATCAATTACCTAAAAAAACTCCAAGAATATCGAAGACAAAATAGACCAATCATTTATACTGACGAATCGTACGTCCATGCTACACATGCAAAACCCATGGGCTGGGCTGACGGTTCTACATCAGGTCTGAAAAAGTCTATCTCAAAAGGCCAACGAGTCGTAATCGTTCATGCCGGGTCAGAGGCTGGATTTGTGCCCAATGCATTATTAACTTTCAAGTCGGGCACAAAATCAGGAGATTATCATGACGACATGAATTTTGAAAATTATCAGAAATGGATTCGAACTCAATTGGTACCCAATCTCCCACCGAACTCCGTTGTTGTGGTAGACAACGCCCCATACCACAATAAAGAATATGATATGGCTCCCACATCTAATTCCCGAAAATCCGACATGCAAGAGTGGCTTACCAAAAATGGAATCAGCTTTGATTCCAATATGTTGAAACCTCAATTGTACGATATAATAAAAAATAACAAACCTCGTTTAAAGAAATACTCCGTTGACAAAATTTTGATGGAAAATGGTCACGATGTTCTCCGTCTCCCACCGTACCATCCGGATTTAAATCCGATAGAAATGGCTTGGGCCTCTATAAAGGGTTATGTGAGTAGTAAAAACGTAAAGTGGAATATTGGCTGCGTTATAGATTTAATTAAAGAAAAAGTGAATCTGATGGGACCAGAGGAATGGAAAAAACCATGTGACAAAGTAAAATCTATAGAAGAAAGCTATATAAAAAGTGACCACATCGTGGATGTGCTTACGGAGGAATTAATTATACGTGTGGGAGAATCTGACGAGAGCGAAGATTCGTCAGATGTGGATTTTCCTGAATCATCGGAAGATGAAGACTTTAATATGGAACCCGGCCCCAGTTCCTCAAGTTCCACGATTCCCTCAAGTTCCATGATAGAGGGAATCATGGAACTTGAGAATAGCGATAGCGACTAAATGTGTTTCACATATTTATAATATTTTTGGTTCAATTTATTTTAATAAACATTTAAAATTACTTACGTTTGATTTATTTGCATAACCAGCGTTTACAACATTACACAAATTATTTAACCAACATTAAAATATTATTTTGTCTTAAGTCTTTTCTTCATGAGTGTACGTGCGCAGACGGTCGCCATTTGTGGTCATCTTTCGTGAATCGTACTGTACCTGGGCGTTAATCTCTAAATGTACTAGTATATACTAATAATAAAGCTGAAAAATTTGTTTGTTGGTATGTTTGAACGCTCTGTAGCCGTACTATGAGGTGTTAATACCATCATGGTTCCGTGGCGAAAAAGGGATACTGCTATCGGTCATATATAGCACCGTCTCTCTTTCACGCTGGAACAATGATGGTTTTAACACGTCATAGTAAGGCCACAGATCTCTGGAACTATCCGTAGAATTCGATTTAAAAAAAATGCATTTGATAGCCCAATGCTTGTGGAAGGTCTTAAGCTATTTAACATCACGCTAGGACCCTTAGGAGCCGAGCAAAAAGTAGGAAATAACGCTAAGCGAAAACGAAGACATAGCGCAAGCAGGCGATGTGACGCGACGGGGTGGGTCGGGGGATCAAGAAATTTCACGCGGACGAAGTTGCGGGCAGAAGCTAGCTTATAATATCGAGCTTTAGAACGAGACAGACAAACAGGTGTGAACGGTGTGACAACGTTTTACTAAGTTGAACTTTCATTCTGTGAATCTGAGGCTATTTTAAAATGTTTGAGGGGATTAAAATAAGATAAGAAATTAAGTATTATATAAGCCAGATAAGTTGCCTGCAGTAGTATACAAATGGCATACACTTATTTTTCCCGCCATTGTGATAAAAAAAATTGTTTGTTTTTGGAATTGGGAACCTTCTGGTTACGGAGATATTAAAGGTCAAAGTTCCAACTTCTTGTGAAGTTTTTCTAAGTAAAGTTATACAACATTTAAAACGTGTTTGAAATGTTTTATAACTTTGAATTCATAAAAACGTCAAACGACTGACATCATTTCGGTCTTTTCGAAATTTATTTTTATCATTGAACTAGGTGATGTGACATAATAATTATCGACAATACAATATGTAATATATGATTTTTGGCGCCATCTATTGGTTATTCATGAGTTGTCAATAATGTAACTTTTTAACCCCCGACGCAATAAGAGGGGTGTTACAAGTTTGCCCGCTGTGTGTGTGTGTCTGTCTGTGGCACCGTAGCTCTTAAACGGATGAACCGATTTGGATGCGGTTTTTTTATAACAGGTGTTGCTATATTTTTACTTGAATATTGTGTTTAATAATATAAATTTTTGTTTGTGGTACAGATATCATGTAACAAAACAACAGCTACTTGCAATGATGGACACAATGATGGGCGGCCGCGCTGCCGAGGAGCTGGTGTTCGGGCCTGAGAAGATCACGTCGGGTTAGTGTTTGGTATTAGAATAGTAATTTGAACTTTGTTATTGTAAGAGCTCAGAAAAACAAGGTAAAATATTAATAACATATTTAATTAAAAATACTCTTAATTAGTACAGCAAAATGTCAAATGATCTGACGACTGCTGTGTATTATTTAGATTCAGATGCATTAGATTAGATCTAACGAAGTTTTTTTTTGTCTACATGGTCATTTTGTCACTTTTTATCCTTCTGCCTTTGTTTTTTTTTCTGTTGTAATCTTAGTGTTGCCTAATAGTAAGTGACTAATGTCTACGCTATAATTATGCAAGTTGAATGTATTATATCCATAAACCTTCCGAAATAAATTCTCCAAATTATTGTGAAAACCGCTTCTAAATCCATTGAGTACTTTAGAAGAACAACGCGGTCACACAGACAAGACACGAAAAGCAACTTTATTTACTACTAGCTTTTGCCCGCGGCTTCGCTCGCGTTAAACCTTAATTGATAATAATTAATAACAATAATAATTTAGACTTTGACTATCAATTCGGGTTATAATTCAATCATGATTCGAAAGACACGTGGCGCCATCTATTATCATGAGAACATTATTGTTGTTTTCCTCGGGAACAGTACTTTTTTTCGGGATAAAAGGTATCCTATGTCCGTTTCTGTACACCTGAAATTGTATATGCAAAATTTCAGGATGATCGGTTCAGTGGTTTAGGCGTGAAAAGGTAAAAAACAAACAAACTTACTTTCGCATTTATAATATTAGTTAGGATAGTTAGGATTTATAGATTATGGGTTCAGAATCCGAGTGATTTATTAAGTTTTGGAACAACAAACTCAATGCCATACATACGGCTTAGTTGTTAAGCCGTCGGTGTCCGCCAGACAAGAGAGCGAAACCCTCGGTGCATTACGCCAGCGAGGCGCGCCGCCCGCTCGTTGCTACCTTCGCAGTTGTTAGCTTCATGACGGTTCTCGAGCGCCATCTGTTGCCTTACATTATGTATGACATTGAGTTTGTTATTCCAAAACTTAATAAATCACTCGGATTCGGAACCCATAATCTATAAATAGTAAATAGTTGCTTTTCGTGTCTTGTCTGTGTGATTGCTTTGTTCTTCTAAACTACTCGATGGATTTAGAAGCGGTTTTCACAATAATTTGGAGAAATTATTCTCGAAGGTTTATGGACATAATACATTCAACTTGGATAATTATAGCGTGGACATTAGTCACTTACTATTAGACAACACTAAGATTACAACAGAAAAAAAAAAAAACAATTAAAGTTAGAAGGATAAAAAGTGACAAAATTACCATTTCGACAAAAAAATCTTCATTAGATCTAATCCATCCGAATCTAAATAATAGATAGTAGTCGTCAGACCACCGAGCCATTAAAATGTTGCTTTTCATTCTTTACGAAATTAACGACACTTTATTTTCCATTCACTGAAGCTTTTAACCTAATCACTCGAATCTAGGCCCAATGAGTGAGTACCAGAATCGTCAAATAATCCCTATTGGAAAGTCTCTTTAACAAATCAATTTAATATATTTCACAGGCGCCTCGTCAGACTTAAAGCAAGCCACGTCAATAGCATGCCACATGGTCCGCGAGTGGGGCATGAGCGAGAAAGTAGGCCTCCGCACCATGGAGCCCACGCGCAACACGCTGCAGCAACAGGAACAGCTGGGACCGTACACCAACGAACTGGTCAGTTATGTTACAGCAACATAATCAGCCTATAACGTTCCCACTGCTGGGACACAGGCCCCCTCTCTGTGAGAGGCAGTGGGCTGTAATCCATCCCGCGGGCCCAGTGCGGCTAGGTAATTGCGTAACACACTAACAGTAGGAATTCCGGTTTTATAATAATATTTTATTTGTTTAGACAACAATGATCCATATTATGTTAGTTATTTAAAAAACTATGTTAGTGTGTTACATAACTAATTACTAAGCTCACAGAAAAACAATAAAAACAATATTTACATATTCACCACATGAAATGAATCACTCCTGCCTAACCAACACCTGCATGAAGTGATTCATTATCGGCGAGTTAAATTTGTCCATAAACATCTTCAAAATGCTATTAGGACTTGACCGTGTTCTCTCGAATACCGACGCGGTTTTTCTCCTCGCCATAGCGTGGAAGTCGTGGACACGCGCCTGAGCGAACATGCCAGAGGCACTACAAAATCGCGGCAGCCCGAAAAGCATTCTGAAGCTGTTATTGTACTGGACCCTCAGGGCGTCCATTGTTTTCCGCGTGTAGCTGGCCCACAGGTTGCTTGTGTAGAAGGTCTGGCACTAAGCCTTAAACAACGTAATTTTAACCTCCTTACTACAACACGCAAACCTGCGAACCAGCATATTGCTTCTCACAGCAAGAGCCCAGCGCTCGCGTTCGATATCTTCATGATCTTTAAAGTCCTTTTATGTGTTACTGTTGTACTATTTTACCAAGCGAAAAGTTCGAGTATTTATATGCTTGATGCACGTTTACGTTTTGATTTTTCAATTTTATGCAAATTTTATATAAGTGGAAACTTGTATTAGGCCGTCTTAATACATAATAACTATAACCCACATCAAACGTGTCCTTATCAAAAATGCATATTATAAGATTAAAGACTACGTTGAAGACAAGGAAGTTTGGCAATAATTCCTTCTGCACATGTGGCTTCCCTGGTACCTCATTAAAGGCATCACTATGTAAATGTCTATTAACTGCTCCAAAATTACGAAGTTTTTTGTTTTTTACTTTCTTTTTTGACATAATCTTCTCATTATTTGCCTTTATATACCTCCAATTCTTATTGCAACTCCCTATTTATGGCTTTTGTAAACAGGATTTTAATTCAGATTTGTTACAGTTGTAATGGCAATCATGTGATTTGGTTTAAATAGGCTTTTATTGATATATAGATTCTTCTATACATTGTGAATGTGAGAACGTTGTAGGCCTAACTTGTAGACTGTAGATTTGTAGACCTTTTCTATTTTGTTGAGTACCTGTTACTTGTTGACAGGCCTACACTGTCCTCCCATACCTATCAACACTGTAATTTGAAATATTGTAAAAGCCCATTATTTTTAAAAGAGTAACCGTGGAGTTTCTGGCCGGCTCTTCTCCATAGGAAACGACCAATTGCAACCGTGCACCTAGCTTCTGATGTTTCATAAGTGCCCATGTTGGTTTATGTGAAATAAAATATTCTGATTTTGATTTTTTGATATTCTACATAATGCTACTGCACACTCTAATGTACTAGCTGGAAGTTTTCTCAAAATCAATGAAATAATAATGACTGGTGTTTGCAGGTGGACGGTGAAATAAAAAAGATCCTGTCGGACAGCTACGACCGCGCTAAGATGATCCTGCGGACCCACGCCAAAGAACACAAAGCTCTGGCCGAAGCTTTACTCAAGTGAGTGACTCTTATAACCTGCACCTTAATTGCGTAACACACTATCACAATCTGAATCATTTTAAAGCCTATTGCTAATCCATTGCTTCATATGTTTGAAAAATTTGTCTGCTCAACAACGTAAATAACGCAATGAATGTTGTTGAACTGTGAAAATGAAACCCATTCCTACTGTTAGTGTGTTACGCAATTACCTCGCATTTATTTATTTTGACTAAGTACATCCAGCAGTTTTTTCATAATATCGGTACGCCCAAAGGTCTGTTCATGAAATTTTACGAACGTTTTCGTTATAAATCATCGTCTGTTTCACTAAATAAATAAATTAAAACTAAATAAACAATAGAATAGATCATATAATTTATTTGACCAAAACATAAGTATACATACACACACATGGCATGCAAGATGTTACATAAAAATGATAGCACAGTGCAATACTAAATAAATACCACTAAATTAATAAATAAACTAAATAGCATGCATATTAGCCACACCCACCAACGAGTTCGAGCCGTCGACTTCTGGAACCTTAACGGGTACTGTTGTAATTTTTTTCCAACCACCCGGTAATTTGTTGTAAATAATTGGGGCCATACAGTAAACACTACTCTTCACTTCAGTAAACACCAAAGTAGTTTGACACATTGATTGACATAATTTCCTATTGTCACGCATATTTTTTGAGAATACATCATAAAAAATTATTATGTGCAATATAATTGTTTTGTTACCCACACTTACAATCAGAGAGAATAGAAAGGGCCATAGATAGTGTCACTACTGTAGATTATTTTAACTACAGTGTTACAAGGATCTTTTGCGGCTTGAATTACATTGGCAAGGGGGCGTTGGTAAAAATTTGTGATATTTTAATTATTTCGTGAAATTGTATTGATAATACATGATGTTGTTAGTACCGACTTTGGCAACGCATCTAAAGACCCTAGTTCGACTATAACAATTATTGGCACATTGTTAGTTTGTTCCATTATCTGAGATATAATATTAACTTTAATTTCGGAAGTCGGTGTCTTTGGTTATGTATTACCGCTTTTGGCCACTGACTTCCGAAATTAAAGTGATTTTTTACGTCTTTTAGTGTTTTTTTTGGAAGTCGGTTGTTATTTTTGTAAAAATGTTTTTATTTTACAATTTTTAGTTGTGGTACCTGTCCCACACACATTCGTAAACCACTACTTGATATGTAAATTACCGTGACAGGAAATTATTAATACATCATCAATATAGACGAAGTGGAAAAAATACGCAGTATTAAGGATAACTCAAAAACTGTTGATCAAATGTAAATGGGACCACATGTGAAGCACTAGATTTCAAATAAAAAAAGAATGATCTAAATCGGTTCACCCAGAAAAAAGTTCCGAGCTAACACATAATAAAAAAAACAGTCGAATTGAGAACCGCCTCCTTTTTTGGAAGTCGGTTAAAAATGTTTGCGTCCTCAATCCCGACACCCATAATATGTAAGACAAGTCTACATCATAACATTTCCCCACAGATATGAAACCCTAGACGCAGATGACATAAAAGCTATAATGAATGGTGAAAAGCTGAAGATGGAACACCTCGGACGCCCCAACAAGGAGCCGTCTGGCAGCCCCGCCAGCCCCGCGGCCCCGGCGGGCCCCGCGGCCCCCGCCAGCTCGCCGGGGCTCCTGGGGACCCCGCACCCGGCCCCCGCGTAGTACCGGCCCCATAAAAAATGCTCTAAACGTCTAAACTCAGTGCAAATTGAAAATTTTGCAGGCACACTTGTAAAGATTTGAAATAAAAATAAGTAAAACATGCTATGATTTAGTCTGAGTTTGATTGTAGCTAGATGTTATATGTGGTCAGTTTGGGGATGTAATATGAAGTGTGTGCATTCGAGTCTTGCATAGTCGTCGCGTAATTGCGTAAAAGCTGCGTAGATGTTGCGTAGACGCTTAATACGCAGTCAGGGAAAATAATCATAATTAATAAATAATATTTACAGTCACCACTTGGTATAATATAACATATTTTGTCTTATAATTTGTAGGTTTATACAGAGTTATAAACCAGTAACCCAATAACACTGCCCGACCCGGGAATTAAACCCAGGACCTCATGCTTGACACTCAAGCTAAGATTTAACTTGTATACTTTAATTACCTGTAGCAAAGAGACTACCAACTTATATTCGAAACAACTGTCATTTTTTGACAGTTGTTTTAAATGACTTTATCACAGCAAAGTAACGTAGGGTGTCAATTTATTTGACAATTAATTTCCCTGGCTGTACATACGCTGCGCTAGAGTTACATAGACGTGATAGAATACGTTTGACGAACCCAAATAGTAAAATAAATGCCATACAATTCTGGCAAAATAGAGATAGCGCTATACATCCTGTATAGCTACATCTCTTTCTTACACTGTAACATTGATTGGTCAATCAACTCATAGTACAACCCCAGAGTCTTCTGATAACAAGAAGGGTCAGCAGAAGTAAGCTACAGCTACAAACCATTTGTAGGTAATTTAAAAGTTAAGACTAGCGACATTCTGTTAAATTTTGAGGAAAAGTTGTAACACGTGTATAATTTCAACTCTTTATTAAAATATTAGATGAAAGATAGGCAATTTACGAGGCACGGAGACGCCATTTGTCATACAAACCAACCGTGACACCGTGTACTACGACACTAATGACATATATTATAGAAGCTGACGGCTTTGAATGGCGTCCGTGACAGAAGTAGTGCGCTTAACGCACTTTCGGCGCCACGAATTTTATTAGTACTGCTGTGTCCAGCCGCTTGCATTCTCGCTTTCTCCCTGCAGCTAAGTAGGGCTTCGAATCGAAATAAAGGCTGATTATAAATTGTGTTTATATGCCAAATTAAATATTTATTCCTGCTTAGGGTATGTCAGACGAAGAACTTCAGAATTATCATCTGCGAACGTTCTGAAAACATAGAATAATACATTTTATCATTAGTGACATAAGGTGCAAAATTGTTCAAACATCAACTCATTCGAATAGTTATTTTTGAACTGACTTTAAGTGCAGATGCATGATGCAACTTCCATATTGATGCCGACACAATGATTGCCCTAATTTTACATGTGTTACAAGTTTTACCTTCCCACCGCCAGATTTAGCTTCAAATACATTAATACCTACCTAAAAAGCTTCTCATGCGAATGCGAACATTAATAGTGTAGCATTAACGTTCATATTCGGATAAAACGCTTGCTCACATTCGCTTATACGAATATGAACTTTATACACCTAAGAATAAGATTCATATTCGTATGGCACGCTTACTTATCTTAGCACCTTACAGTTTTGAAATGTTTGAAGCTATATTTGGCGCCGGCTTTACGTTACTTTATCTCCAGTTTGATTTGTTATATAGTTATGGAGGAAGAAATACGATACAAATAGGTAAATCATCATAGCCTAATTAGTCTCGAAGATATTTTATGTACTTGTAAATGTAAATGAAGAAAAACCAATAAAAATGTAAAACTGGAATATGATTTTGATTTTATGCTTTTAAATATCGAATCCTTGACTCCCAAATCTTGCGAATATTCGCTATGCGGAATTCCGTGTTTTATTTATTCTACAGGGTGGCAGATATATCGATGCGCAACCTGTAACCATGGATTCAGTAAGTACATGTTTCTGGACCGCCTTGCGTTGATATTTTTCGTCGATTATTTAAAAAAAAATTAACCGTTCCATACATTTTGACCGCGTAGGTGTTGCACGTTTGTAGGAAACAGCAGATTGTTTTTAATAACTGACGAAAAGTTTTATCGCTAGGGGGTCTAGAATCATGTGCTGTATTCATGGTTTCAGTTTGCACGTCGATGTCCCCCTGTTTGTAACAGTTTTTGTGCATACCAAAGCATTAATCAGCCTGTAACGTTTCAACGAAGGGGGCCAAACTCAAAGCATTTATTTTTGAATTGTCACAAGTCGGTCAGTTAGTCAGAAAGTCGAAGCTAGTTGCACATTCCAAAACGTAGATCCAGAATCATGTACTGAATCCATGGTAACAGGTTGTGCGTCGATGTCCCTACCACCCTGTATATAAGCTTAGTATTTGTATACGAAGAACTGTTAATATGGGAGTGGCATACACAATGAAAGAGCGAGAAAAATTATTACGAAAACGGACAATAAAATTGACATAATTTATGGGAGTCGGGAGGGCCGATTATTTTTTTCGCGATTTCAGTGTTTGTCTCATACAAGAAGTTGTGCGTGCTATTGGTACGGCAGCAGGGTGTGGATGTGGAGCTGTGCCGCAAACTATGTGTCACCTCCTATCCTGCCGTCTGTGCCCCAAAAAATGCAGCCATAATGAACTCAAGAAAATGAATAAATTAAAGGTAACAATAATCAAACCACTTTTCAAGAAGGGAGATAGACTGTCCGTAAATTGTTATCGCCCTATAGCTCTTATACCAGTGTTTTCAAAAGTATTTGAAAAAGCAATACATGATAATATTTATAATTACTTTGATAAGAATAACTTGTTTGCAGATGAACAATCGGGGTTTCGAAAAAATAAATCGATTGATATGGCAGTCTATAATTTTTTAAATGAAGTAATGCGTAATTTAAATAATAAGAATCATGCTTGTGCATTATATATGGACCTTACCAAAGCTTTTGATAATGTAGACCACAATATACTGTTATCGAAATTGTCTGGTTATGGTGTTAGAGGCAGTGCTTATGATCCACAGACAACTTGTAAGTTGTCTGTGTTATGATCTAATAAAGTCCTACTTAAGGAACAGGAAACAATCGACTCAGATCACAAAGATTTGTGCTAAGACTAAAAGAGAAATAACTTACTCATCAAAATATAGAGACGTTAAATAGGGGTACCGCAAGGCAGTGTATTAGGACCACTTTTATTTATAATTTATGTGAATGACTTGCCGCGCATTACGAATCATCAGACTGTTTTGTTTGCTGACGATGCCACTGTTGTATTATCCAGTAAAGAACTGTCTAAACTAAAAGAAGAAGTAGAAAATACATTACTAACTATTATAGAATGGCTGACATCAAATAAATTAAAAATAAACTTAACCAAAACAAAAATTATGACTTTTAAGAATAAAAATGGCAAACAAACAAACGTCGATGTTTATTCCCAAGGACAGAAGATTGAGCAAATCAATACAACAAAATTCTTAGGCCTACATATAGACTATAACCTAAACTGGAAGTCACATTTGGAAAGCTTGTGTCTAAAATTAAGTCAGCAGTCCTATGCGTTATATATGCTTGCAAAAACGGTCAGTACCAGTGCGGTCTTAGCATCTTACCATGGTTACGTAGGGTCCTTGTTGAGATATGGCATTATGTTTTGGGGCTATTCTACAGAAAAAGAAGCTGTATTTAAAATGCAAAAGAGATGTATCCGCGCAATATGTAGTTTAAAACCAACAGATAGTTGTAAGCCCTTTTTGTAAGCTTAAAAATATTAACACTACCATGTTTATATATATTGGAAGTCGTAGTCGTTGTAAAACGCAACTTGCATTATTTCAAAAATTATAGAAGTCAACGCAACAATAAAAAAATATATTTCCCTGACAGCAGTAGAACTACTTTGTTTAGCAATAGTATTTTTTGGATGGCACCTCGACTTTATAACCATTTACCAAAATGTATTATAGACTTAAATAGTATGGACATATTTAAATGCAATGTTAAAAAAATGTTATTGGAAAAATCTTATTATAGTGTTAATGAATATTTGTGTGACAAACTCTAAATAATGTTTATTACTTAAGTATGATATAAATTACGTATTTCACAATTATTAACTCTTGACATTTTAGCTTAAAAGATTAACTTTGACATTATTTATTTTGACTTTAATTGACAATTTAATAGACATGTAATTTTGAACTTTAAGATATTTAAATTTTTAATTTAGGGACTAACCACGTTCCGAACTAAATGTTGCATGCCTAGTGCAGAATATGGTGACACTAACAACTTTCCTGTTCTTCAAAAAACCCACCTGTATAACTACCCATATTTGCAATAAATGATTTTGAATTTGCGTTGCCACGGACGATGCCGTGGAATTGGCGAAGTTTTGGACGGGCAAAATTAAATACACTGTCGCCATCGACGCGACGAAGAAGTTGTTCTTATTTATTTATTTATTTACTATTACCACTAACATTTCATAATGAGTACGATGACCCCGTAAGAGGTTTAACGTTAAGGCGCTGACAAGAGACAAATAGGCTTGATTCCAACAATTTTTTAGCCAAATCTATACAGTTTGTGACGGCGGAAAAAATATATGTTAATCTTGAACATATTTCTGAGAACCCTGTTGTATTCAAAACACGTTTTTTAATATTTTTCTCGATGCAAAAAAATATTAAACTAACGTCTTAAAATGATCTTCCAACAAAAATATCTGTATTATTTATCAACGTACGTTGATAAAATTAATAACATTATCGTATCATATTTAAATACAGAACTTGGTTGTTTTTTATTTTCGACTACTCAACTTATATTTAAGTAATTAATTCTTACAAGGTTTGTAATAAGTTACGAGCGTCGCGTCATCGCGCTTCTCTTTCTTTTGTATGCAATACGACAGTGATCGCATAGACGCGCAGCTAGACGGACGTATGTCGCTTTGCCCCGCTATCCGTTCATTTCATATTTTTTTGTTTGACAACTTTAAATATATGTAACTAAATTTTTTTTTTGTTCCTAAAACTGCAATAAGTTGTAAAAAGATTGGTACGTAAAGACATTCGTATAGGATATAAGTTGTATAAATATAAATGAAAAATGATTTTATATCTGTAAGTAGGTTTGTACAAACACTTTTACACGTCAATCATATTTTTTAAACTAGATGAGGTCGGCGTTTCCTATCTGACTACAGCATAGTTCTAAGTTGTGAAAATATTTGCTGTAAAAAATGGGAAATAAGCAAAAATGCAAAAAAGTTTCTATAATTAGTAACAAACAAAAACATCTCATGGAAATAGTAAAGTAAGTACATTTTTTTTTTATATTATAATATTCACAAAACAGGTACACGAATAGACATGAAATTATAACCAAATAGGTACTATAGGCTATTTTGTACAAGTCATAACGTAAATTCATCTTCACTAGTAATGCTCGGTTGGTCTAGTGGTATCTGCATAGATTTAGACAATCGATTTTCGAGTTCGGAACCAAGTCGCGACCTAGTGAATTTAAATTGTTTTCTTTTTAAATTTATTTTTAAATAATTATTAATTTTCTTTTCAGTAAAAAGAGACGTTTGGCGAACAGTTCTGAAGCAGGTGAAGCTTCAGAAATTGTTTTTCACCAGTAAGTTTGTAATATTTAATTTCATAATAATATAAATAATAATTTTATTACTTAGATCATTAAAAAAAAATACGACGTTTCCGTCGCCACGTATAGACCGGCCATATAGGTAACTCGGTCCTCGCCCGCGAGGAGGATCAAAGAAGATCCCCTTTACTTTTAGACAGAAAGTCACAAATAAGTCCAGTAACAAACTATCACATTTGCATAGATCTATGCCTATCTTAGAACTGGACTTATAGAAAAATACTCGTAGCTTTTGTCCATTGTTTCTTGTCCACTCTATATAAATCATCATAATAGGTAACTTTAGTGCTGAAGAAAGGTCTTGCAAGTCTAAATGTTTTTTATTTTTTGCAGATTAGAAAATGTGCCTGTTGCAGTTATATCAGAAAGTGATATTATAGTTATCCCTGAAAATGTTCCTAGGTAAGTACCCAAAATGAGATGTGTACAATTTGCCCAAGTGATATGAAACATTCTCCTGGTCGTTCTTATACTTATGTTATTGTGAGTCATACTTTTTTCCATCATAGGTTTGAAGAATCAGCAAAGGAATCATGCAAGGTGTTAAGAAATATTATTGATCAAGAATCAAATCTATCTGAGACAGGTTCAATCCACCAATGATCTTCCTGAACTTGAGGCTGTCGAGGATAAAATATAGCAGTTTGTATTGACTTACTTAAGCATAGGTTAACTTTGAAGTATTTGTTTTTTCAGATTGCTACGAGTCACCTTCCAGAACAAGAAATCCACATCGGACGACGAATTATAAGTCTATTGCATTTTTTTAAAACCTTCAGAAAATTTCTGGGCACGGACCTTTGGGTTGTAATTTGAGTCATATTAATTTATTTTAAAATTAAAATTGTGTAGAAATACGCGAACATACATAGATACAAACACTAATTTTCATACGGGGGAAAACCTCCTTATTTTAAAGTCGGTTAATATATATTGATCTAGCTCAAGAGGTCACCAGCATGTGGGATATAGAGTCAACAATTTTTGTACATATTATTATTGCATTACTATTAATTTATATAAGTAAATAAAAAAAAGGAAATAAAGAATATAATTATGTGATAATAACAAAAAAATAGCTTTAATATCGTTTGAATTTTTATTTTCCTTACGTTTATATTGTTTTTAAATTCATTGTAAATAAAGTCTCTTAAAATAATTAAAAATACAAAGTTAAAAACATATACTCGTTTTTTTAATCGCCATGTCTATATTGTAACGAGCTCTTCATACAGAATAATAAATACACAAGAGCGCCATCTATTGATTCATTGACCGCGTCACTTTGTTTCTTACTTGGTAGTTTGCTGTACTACCACACTTTAAGAATGGCGCTAGGATATCGGAGAATTAGTGGGCGTGGCTAAAAATACCGAAACATCGGAACTCAATAGCTGTTGTCAGCGTCTTAACAGAAGGCGGAAACTAAGGTTGTATAAGACACTACGGATAAATTGCTAATTGGCGATCGGGAGGTCTAGAGTTCGATCCTCACCAATTTCACTATTAGCTAAACTGTAAAGGGGAGCCTTTACAGTTTAGCTAATAGTGAAATTGGCAGAAAGGCGACGAGACGGTGCGACGCGATTCTGGTAGAAAAATGTCCTTGAAGTTTTCATAGAAATTGTTCTACTAAAGTCGCGTCGCGCTGTGGCATGATGCATCGTGCCCCACTGGGGCCCGAGCGGGCTGCGGGACGCGACTACGTGTGTCGATTGTTTTAATATCCGCGTTTTAGTATTTTTATCTCACAAAGCGACGCGCGCTTAACTTGTGTTTACTAAGTGTAGGTGCAAACACGCTGTGAATATGTGTGTAAGCGCAGGAGCTCTCAGTACCGTCCGACACAATGGTGAAATCGGAAGTGTGTGTGTGTGTGTGTGTGTTATGTGTATTTTTAAGTCTTCACGCACACATTCACAGCATGTTTGTACACTTAGTTACCACAAGTGAAGAGCGTGTTGCTTCGTGAGATAAAAATGTAAAGTGACTATTTCGCGCCAGTTTGTACGTCAAGTTAGTTCGCACAATCAGCGGGAGGTAATTACGTCACAAACCGCGCGTGGGATTCGCATCCGTTTGGCCATGGCTTTAACCTCATATCTATTTATATCTACTTATACAAATAATAAAGCTGAAGAGTTTGTTTGTTTTTTGTCTGTCTGTTTGTTTGAACGCGTTAATCTCTGAAACTACCGGTAACATTTGAAAAATTATTTTTGCGTTTGATAGCCCAATTCTTGAGGGAGGAAGGTTATAGGTTATTAAACATTACGCTAATTCACTTAAAGCCGAGCAAAAAAAAAAGTCTGAAAGAACGTTAAGCGAAAACAAAGTCATAGCGCGGGCGGGCAATGCTATGCGACGCTGTTAAACTAAACGGCGCCGGCGAATGAAACCGCGGGGCACAGCTAGTCACTTAATAATAAGCTCCACCGCCGTATCTCCACGTTGACGTCGTGGTGGGGCCTCGTGCTCTGAACTCTAGGCCTGTGCCGGTAGAGATTTTACTTTGCCAGCACAGGTCTAGGCTGAGGAGCGGGACCAAGAGACACACAGAAACCCGCAGGGTAGCATGTGGCGAGCTGTTAGGCACTAGCGACCCCATGGAACCAATCTTCCGGGAGAAGTCTTGTTCCTCACCTCTAGCCTGCCTCTTTTGGCCGGCTGGAGTAAAGATTCACAAGAGCAAACGTGCTCGGAGGAAGGAAGTATTCCAGTAAGATGCTGGTAGGGATCTTGACCGTACTTCCGGGATTGTCCTGATAGCCGTGGAATACCTCTCCACTCCTCACAAGCACCACAGAACATGTTGCCACCTGTAACTTGAGGTAAGTATTATTTAATTTATTATTTTATTTCATTTAGATCGGTCCATCCGCTTAAAAGTTATTACAATTTCAAGTTATAAAATAACTTAGCTAATATGTAGGTAAGACGTGGTCAATGGTGCCGCTAGAGTATTTTAAATGAATGATGATAGACAATTAGAATTATAAAAACCTGCTTAGTAAAAAAAAAAGATACATACATACATAAACTCACGCCTTCTTCCCACTGGGGTAGGCAGAAACTACAGAACGCCCGCGCCACCTGCTACGATCCTTACATACTCCTTTTGCGTCGTTTACGGTCATACACGCACGCCGGTTGCGAGTACTACGCACCTGATCTTTCTGAAAAACATCACCAATAAGGTCATATGTCTTCCTAGGGCGTCCCCTCCCGGCGTTTCCACTCACATCTGCCTTGTAAATACCTTTTGTTAGTTGCCCTTCATTCATCCAGCATAAAAAAAGATAAGCATTTATTATTTGTCTGTCTGACCTTTTCACGCTTAAACGGCTGAATGGATTTGGATGATAGGTAGAAAAAAAAAGAAAGAAAGAAAAAATCTTTATTCTGCACAAACAAAACGCACATTACAAATACTTAAATTACATTAATTAAAAAAACAAAATAGCCCAAAGCCTCGTATTCAAGCGATAAAAGTTTGTCAATTTTGTCTATTGCTTGAGATTAGGGCCAGGGACCAGACTAGGACTAGGTTTGACTACAACCAGGGTCTGGACCTGGGATTGGTCATGCATGACCTGGGTTCGGACATAGGATACTTTTGGTCCCTATAGCATGTTCCAGTAGGATTTTTTCCGACTCCCACGCGGGCGAAGAGGAGGTTTATAAGACCAGGTTTCCTCACGTGATGTTTTTAGAAAGAAAAGAAGAAGAAAGAAAATACATTTATTTGCGGTTAACATGACGCAAAGAAAAAACACACAAATACAAAAAATAACGAGTTGGGGAAAAATATACGTCACATTCACGCAAAACGGCAATCGCACAGCATAATGCTACGACCCTATGCGAGACAGAGCCCCAGCGCTGGTTTTCTGCGATAGCCGGCCGGCTTTTTCCTTCACCGATGCCAGTAATGTCCAAGATAATGTGAGAGTCACCCCGGTCGCCCCAGCAAAGATTGCCTCTGTTCGGTACAATATTTGCGCCCGAACAGCTCAGCACTTTTGCCTGCATGCATTTCCTGCGTGCATCGCAACTATGACCAGTTAGTTCGTGTCCGACTACCAATCGCGTAACTCAAACCAAACCAAATCAAACCGTCTTAGTGCTAATTTAGCTTAAGTTTACCATTCAATGTTAGGTATCATAATTTGTAGTATCTAATATATCCTTTTTGAACCATATTAATTTCGTATCATTAAGTCAGTGATCGTAAACCAACACCCAAACCGTAACCATTCTAGTATATTACCGAATCCACCAAATTAACCAAATATCAACCAACCCAGAAGTTAGTGCTAAACCACGCAGGTGCTAACTTCTACAGCCTCTTATCCCTATCAAGATTTTATTCTAACAAACAATTATGCCGGGCGTACCTAAACATCCGGCATGCCTTTCTGAATCTAGATCCGGAAAGCAGAATCTGATTAAAAAAATAAAATCATGAGAAAATGTTTAACAGTTCCGGAATCGGTAAGGCGCAGGCGTTGTAGGTACCGTGAACTTCGTCGCTTGCAGGAGCGGTACCCTGTTTGTTTTAGTTACGAGTACGTCATAAGTTACCCTTCGTGCCCTCAACCAGAGTAAAGCTGTCCTCGCTAACACTGGTTTAAGTCGAGGGCGCCTTCTGTTTCTGCGTCTCAGCACCCCACGCCGCACAAGTACAAGCACAGCGGGGTAAAAGGATAACACACTAACAGTAGAAATAGCTTTAATTTTGACAGTTCAACAACATGCATTGCTTAGGCTCCCGCAGACAGGCGCGACGTGACAGCGCGACACAAAGGCGCCGATCGTCAGCCGACGAGCGGTGCCTTTGTGTCGGGCGTCGCGTCGCGAGAGTGTGTACGAGCCTTTAAGCAGACAAATTTTTCGATCATATGAAGCAATTAAGTAGCAATAGGCTTCAACATTATTCAGATTGTGATGGATAGTGTTACGCAATTAGGGTGCTGGTCGGCTGAGAACTCTGGCGAAAGCGTAAAGCCTTCTTACCGTAAGTTTCCTTACCCGGCTGTGTCATTGGCGTTGTGCCACCAGCCTTTTTTTTGGGTGGGAAATCATCAAATAACATCTCCCGGTCTGGGCAGAGCAGGAGAGCGTGTCAGATTTTTACTGACTAAAACCCACCCGTGTTCCATCAGTTGCCTGTGTGCCAAGGCCACGGTAACCCTTTCGGCCAAACCCGCGACCCCAGCAAGCATCGGCCCTAACGGATCCCGTCAATGTGTGCTGACATCTCCTTGAGGCGCGCGTGGAACACAACGCGCCGTCGCGTCGTCCCGGGCCTAGGTCTTACCGGACGGCGAGCTGCCCATTGCTCGCCGTCCGCAAGCCCGCGCCTACGGTGGCCGGGAATCGGCTATCGACTCCCGACGCCCAGGGCGTCTCCTCCAGAGGCGACTAGGGGCGTGAGGGTGCAACGATTGCCTCACCCTCACGCGCTCCGACCCTCCTTCGCAAGCATTACTGCTTCGCAGAAAGAGATGACGGCTTCCCATGCCCTCTCGCTCCGTACCATGGCCTGAACCAGGGGCCGGACGCGAGAAATCGCCGCCGCCGATCGCGTCCGCGAGGACACGGTGGTCTCCGCCCAAGCCGGGCAGACCTCCACTGTATGCTCCACCGTGTCCTCCGGGCGATCCACACAGTGGTAACAAACGGGCGTTTACTCTCGCCTTATGCGAAACAGGAATCTCCCGGTGAGAACTTGCGTCAGGCCGAAGGTGAGGACGCCGTGGTGTGTCATCAGCCTGTGACGGCATTGTGTCACGGAGTGCACGTCACGGCATTGCCTCAATGTTATGTGTGAAGTAAAAAGAGATAGATACGATTAGGTTACCGGCCCCATTCGATCATTAAAAACGGCTTATTTAGGACAGGTGGAAGTGGGACGGTATGTCGTAATTATCGGGAGCGAAAAAGAGACATTACGATATATAACTTGGCTAATTAGCCAAGTTTTTACGTGCTCTTTTTATTTACTTTTAATATCATTGTTTTACCTAAATCGTTAGATTCGCCCGACCGCGACAAAAAATGGTCGCGTTTCGGTTTCGTTGACAATAATATTTGAAGTAGATACTTCATAATTATATCATACCTATCTAGGTAGGTACCAAATATATACTATTGTCTCGCTCACTTATACGAGTAGGTACTAAAAATAGTACCTATGTATCCTTCTATGCAGGAAGCGTGAGCTCACTCATCTAAGTAACTACGGACACTGTCCTCCGATACTACCTATTAACACTGTACTTAATTTTAAAAAAAAAAGCCTAGCCAAAATGTATAAACGAGTAACCGTGGAGTTTCTTGCCGGCTCTTCTCCATAGGAAACAACCATAGTTTTATACATCATTGATTGGAACCGTGCACCTAGCTTCTGACGTTTCATAAGTGCCTATGTAGTTGTATGTGATATAAAATAATTTGAATTTGACACTTCTTCGCACGACCTACAGTCATGAGCTTATATTTATATTACTATAAAATGGATAGTTAGTTCAGCAATAATATCAGATTTCATGATTCATCTACTTATATCAACTGTCGTCATGGCGACGATAAAAACAAGTGATCATTTTTGTGTAAGGCATACCTAAACAAGTGGCAGAACAAATATGTGACATCCGAGGACCACCAAAAGTATCTGACGAGACAAGCGATGCGAAAATATAGGATACATCGGCTTTAAAACTATACTCTGTCGCCTCTTTTATGCAATTGTTAGGGTTAATACATTATAGGAAAGGCCGTTCGAAGAATTTCAATAATAAGTTTATTATCCTTTACTCAAACTCAAATTCAAAGCATTTATTTCAATTCAACCATTTACAGGCACTTTTAAATTGTCAAAGAGTCGGTCAGTTAGTCAGAAAGTTGAAGCTAGTTGCCCATTCCAAAACGTAGGTCTCTACGGAGAAGAACGAGCAAGAAACTCCAAGGACACTCTTTTAAATCAAGTTATTACCAAATCGTGGGTAGGTACATTATTCTTGTTGCTTCTATGTGGGAGAACAATATAAAAAAAAAATGAAGATACAATTCAGAATATAAGATTCAAAATAAAAATAAGTCGAGATGACCAGTCTCAACCGACCGGCGCGCGGCGCCCGTTCACGAACATGATGCGTGGATCAGCACCATCCAGCTCAACCATTTTTTAGAGAACCGAATGATCCAACACACGCGCCACCATCAGTAAGACATTTAAGTGAGTATGACACACTCTCAACTGCCATGCTGTCAAGTCAACATACATAATAATGACATAATAAACGAATCCATGGTAGTTACATTTACAAAATTGAAAAAATGCTTCTAAATTATACAGATAACTTATTACTTTAAGTACCTATTGTATTGGAATGTGTGTTTTAGTAACATTACGTGAGACGTGTGATCCCACGCAAGGCTAAAATAATAAAGTCACTATGAGAAAGTAGACTTGGATAGTAAAAAAAACCGGCCAAATGTAGTTCGGACCACGCACCATGAAGGGTTTCGTAGTTAGGATAAATCTATCCCAAGAACAAACTTCACGGTCACGGCCAATTCTCCAACTGCAAATGAAAATTAGTAATTGCAAAAAAAAAGTCTGATAAAACTACAAATTAACAAATTTCGGACTTTTTCCTTTACTTGTGCTGTACAGACCTTGCCTCTTGCCAAATTTCATGATTCTAGGTCAACGGGAAGTACCTATAGGTTTTGATTTATTTGCGATTATCAAAATATTTTGCTTATACGGCCGTATTTTTTTAACTTTGACTTAAAAAATAGATATTTTTAGAGCGCCAAAACATCGTAGGCCTAACCTACGTATTTGATATTAATTTCAACTTGATACCTCCACGCGTTCCTGAGAAAAAGGGTCTTGATCGACTGACAGACAAACGGATGGACAACGAAGTCATCCTATATCGGGTTTCCTTTTGAGGTACGGAACCCTAAAAATAATATTTATGTGTCAGAATGAGAAAGACGTGTTGAAGTAGGATCGTTTTGTTTTTGCTATACCTACTTCAACACGGCCCTTTAAAAATAAATCCTTTTGTTTTTAATTACGCTATTATATATCTCAATCATTTTTAAACAATAAAAAATCGGCCAAGTGCAAGTCGGACTCGCGCACGAAGGGTTCCGTACCATTAAAATCCATGTCTGTTGTATGGGAGCCCCCCTTAAATATTTATTTTATTTTGTTTTTAGTATTTGTTGTTATAGTGGCAACAGAAATACATAATTTGTGAAAATTTCAACTGTCTAGCTATCGCGGTTCTTGAGATACAGCCTGGTGACAGACAGACGGACGGACAGACAGTGAAGACTTAGTAATAGGGTCCCGTTTTTACCATTTGGGTACGGAACCCTAAAAATCACACACCTTCCTGCTTTTTTCTCTCAATCTATCGACCTAGTCTTTTCCCAACTACTTATGTTGGGGTCAGTTTCCAGTCTAACCGAATGCAGCTGAATACCCAGTTACGAGTTGTAGGTCGTTGGTTCGAACCCAGGCAGACGCTTTACTTTGTGTAAATAATTTCATCACCACTGCTCTCAAAATGGTGAAGGAAAATATCGTGGGGAAACCGGCATGTCCTAGAACCAAAAATTCGAAGACGTGACGGGTGATTCTTTGAAACACAGTTTTGACGTGATTTTTACTGAAGAACACGTCAAAATAATCTCCAATTTAAATATCGATTTCAGGTTTTATGGTAAAGGTAAATGTCTATCGACGCCTCATGTAGCTAATTGGGATTTGTTAAAACTAACAATAATTAAGTCTGCAGACAACAGTAAAACCTAATTAATTTGGCGTGTCCCAGTGACGCTTTTTGTTGAATTATTTAATTTTCTGCGATCAATTATCGCAATATACTAAAATTAGTAAGTTTAACTGATATTTAAAAATATGTTTTTAAATTTTTTTTTATTTATATCCAAAATAATTGTATATTTTAGTAATTAAGTTAATTTAAAAATTGTCCCCGACTAAAGTAATAATTCACCTGGCACAACTCGTTCAAGCATGATTTCAACGTAAACACAAAATATTCGATAGAATAATATCGAATCGTGATTGGTCGCGCCAGTCAGTGTCGAACTGTAATACGGAGTGCACGTGTGCGGTGTATTTTGGCGAAAAATTAGGATCGTAAGTCGTGATCTGGCGTTTGTAAGGTAAGTAGTATAATTCATCTGCATTCATTTACGGAATGTTTGTATTTACTTACGTGTTGTAACCAAACCAAAGTCTAATATGAGGTTGTTTATTAATATTAATTACACTTTTGATTCTATGCGTTTATAAATAAAGGACCACGATTTGATTATCTTGAAATTCCTAATTTGTCTGGCCCCCATTTGTCTGGTTTCATCTGGCTCTTAAGACCTGATGAATTTGAACGGGGCATACAAATTAGGATTAATCCAAATTAGGGCGGATCCCAAAAACCAGATGAATTTTTATGTGTCAGATGAATTAGGTCTAACGAAAAAACGAATTGTATAAAGTTTTCGTTATAGTTTGTGTTTTTGTATGTTTGTAATAGGTACCTACTTATGTAGTTAGTTTTTTTGTTGAAATACCGCGGAAATAGAAACTTTACTTTCGATATAGAGTTTTTAGATTTCACTTATATTTTATATATATTTTAATCAAAATTGAAAAAAGAAGGTTAAAGGAAACCTCGGGAAAAAAAACGTACACATACACACCTAAAACAGTTTTTTTTAATCATCTCTCAACCATTCATTATTAATTTTTCTTAACTGGCCGTAAAGCAATATCTTCAACTAAAACACCCATTAAACCGTCTTGCAATATATTATTTATTAGATTATGTATTCTACAAAAGATAGGTATTGAGCTAGATCTACGTTAGCTAGACGCTTCAACCCCATTATCTTTTTCAGATCTATATTTTCGAAATGGCAAAACCAAAGAAGCAAACAAGAAAAGAAAGGCATAAAAAAAACAAGATTTGCGGAGAAAAGGAGATATGAAAGAATAAAAAATAATGATGACTTGTGGAAAGAAAAACAAGAAAAAAATCAACAAAGCTACATACGTAGAAAAGAGGAAAAAAACAACTACCAATAAATGAAATGAATTCTAGACAACAAAGATTACAAAGAAAGAGATGGAGAAAGAATTATAAGACATATTACCTAAGAAAAAAGCAAGAAAAAAGAACAGTGGCCCTGCTTGCACAGAACACCCCACGACAAAGTCCCAGCATTTTGTCGGATACTGAACCGATAGCTTTCCAAGACAATATTAGTGATCCACCTTTACGTTACCAGTTTCTAAACAGAGAGCCGGAGTCACCTATACCAGGACCATCTAGGATTTTGCGCAGCATTTCTAAACAGAGCAATGAATTCTCCACTGATTTAGCATTAAATACACCAACTACAAAATCTCTTTCCTGTTCTTCACCTGTATCTTCTGCCGTAAGACGTATCCGTTACAAAAAAGAAAAAGAAATAAATAATCTTAAACAAATAATGCTCAACATGAAGCGACAAAATCAACGTTATCTTTTTGTACGGTGAGTGAATGCCTTCGTCATGACATTTCAGCCGTATAGGCTCACATCGTACCAATCCTCGAATATATAGGTGAAAAAAAGGGGATCCCTTCTTTTCGCATAATGTTCTTTGTCCTAATATACTTCGGCATAACGATTTTGGCACAATTTGTTTTGGCATAATAATACTCCGGCATAATTTTTTTAGGCATACATTTTATGTTGGCATAATCATCTTAAAAACTAATTTGTTTTGGCATAAATTTGATTCGCATAACGTTAGTAGGCCTAATGACTATTAGCATAATATTGTTGGTTAAAAATTTAATATGCTGTGCAACAAAAGTTAGTGACAGAACCGAATTGCTGCAAAACCGACTCCACGTAGTCTTGTTTGTCCTACCCCCAGAGTGTAATTAAAAATCGCGTAGGCGCGTAGGGGCGAGGCGGCCCGCGGGCTGAGGAGCAGGCGGCTGCGAGCGAGCTGCGGTGTTGAGCGAAAGCCATCTGCGACGATTAGCATGCGTGGGGCCGCCGGAGGCCCGCAGCGCCGGAGCCGTGACAGAAACCCTGCCTGCTGCATGCTGCATGCTTGCTTGTTTGCTGCATGCTTGCTTGCATGCTGTATGCTTGCTTGCATGCTGTATGCTTGCTTGCTTCATGCTTCCTACAGCGAAAAAAAAAACCCACAAAATTGTTCATAAAAAGTTATGCTTTAGAACTTTATGCTTATTAAATTTATGTTTTAGAATATTATGCTTAATCATTATTATGGTTAGAAAAATTATGCTTAAAAAAAATATGCGTAAGCTGTTATGCGTAATTATATTATGCGAAAATATAATTATGCCAAACAAAATTATGCTAAGTTATATTAGGTCTTAAAATTTTATGCAAATGGATAGGGAACCGAAAAAAAGACAGGCATTCATACTATACATTTCATTTCTGATTCCCCATCTAGTCAGTATCGTAATAAAAAAATATTTCACCTAATTTCTTGTTTACATATACAGGGTGTCCTGTAAATAATGGATAAAACGTAATCGGTAGGTAGCTCACCTGATTTCCAACAACTAATTTGAATAGTTAAAAAAAACGATATGGTGACCAAAATTTAATTTTTTCTTCGCAAACAAAACTTATAAATTCAAGATATTTTTTTTTCTAAGGCACATAAAACGTTATTTAAAAAATATATATCTTATAACATTAGTAAGCTACTTATTCAGAAATGTTTACCAAAAATCATACCTAAAAATGTTATCATTTTCAGCGACAGCATTAAAAAAAACTGAATTCTGGTAGAGACGATAGAAAAATCGAAAATAAAACTTGGTCTCCGTAACGGTTTTTTTTTAACTTTTCAAATCAGTTGTTGAAAATCAGGTAAGCTACCTACCCGTTACGTTTGATCCATTATTTACAGGACACCCTGTATATCTGAGCTCCATCAAAATCATTACGTGGAACTATAGTAAATCTGGTCATGGGAAGGGTGCCCCAGATGGAGTAGGTGCTGTTATGAAGAGAACTGCGGATCACGCTGTTTCTCAAGGACAGGACATACAAGATCTGGATGATTTTTTAAATATTATGGAGCAAAACTTAAACAAGGTGAAACTGAGAACTGTTTCTGAATATGACGTAAGTGAAAAGGACTTACTTTTCCCACAAAATGTGAAAGCCTTTCCAGGATGTATGAAAATGCACCAGATAGTCTGGAACTTCGATTGTCCTGTGGTAGCCGTCCGAAAACTGAGCTGTACAGATCAAAACTGTCTGTACCGAGCTGTCAATTGCAACCACATGAAACACCTTGGCTTTTATCATTTGCAAGACGGAGCTCAGCAGAACTTATTGGTCACACCACTAACTAATTCAACAACTAAGAGAAATTGGTGAATGGTTTTGGACAATAAGTAATGAAACAGATGCACAAAAGAGTAGTAACAAAAATAACTTGACAGGAAAAAATCTAAAAGTAACCACGAATATACCTAACATAAATCAAGAAAATGAAGATGAGGACCTGGTATTCCATATACCACATAAACGAGTAATAAATGGTAAATATGTACGTAAATCATTAGGAATAAGTAATACTCGTAATATTGAAAACGAAGTAACTATGGCAGAAAAAAAATGAAGAAAAAGAAAGAAGGAAGGATAATTCTGTACAAAGCCTGGAAATGGCACAAAATTATGACTTCGATAATATCTCAGAGATAACTTTTTCAAGAGATGGAAATAAACAATTTAGTATCGATTTAGAAAATGTAAATCCATTCTTAATACAATCTGATGATGAAGAGGATTTTAATATTTTTAGTATGTATGTAGGTAGGACATTAATTAGTTTTCTACGATCTCAACCTTAAAAGTTCCTATTATATTGTAAAATTAAGTCTGTATTTGATTCTCATTAAAATTATGTTTTATTTACTTTTTCTTAAAACTTTGTAAGCGCTTAGTTTTAAATGAAGATTTTTATTGTTTTGTTATTAAGAGGTTTAAAACGAAGATATTTTGTGCCATTGCGTGTTATTTCATGCAAAATATTATAGCATTAAAGAAAGTGTGATTTTCTTATTTAGTTTATTCAACGTTTAATTCGACCAAATATTTTACTTGTTTTTTAAATTGCCAACTTGTGCTAACGTTTCAATTAAGTGGTTTAGTAATATCGGAATTTCATATACCTAAGATATTCTTGTGTGAGCCAAAAAGTAGATGTGGCTACCGATTGTTACCTTATTTGTTAATTATTTTATAATAAAGTTCATTGAAAATAAAATGTAATTATCATTTATCTGCATGCTTCAAATTAATATGGTGCAAAGTCTCATTCTTCTGCCTTGGTCACCATTCATCTGGCTCATCAATTAATCAGCACACTCTAAATCCTAAACTACTTGATGCAAATCAGTGCGTTTGATATATGTTGTTACATTTAATGACTAGGAAAAAATAATATGTTAATTTAGATTTATTGGTAAAATAAATTTAAGCCATATGAATGAGTCAAATACCCTCGGTTTCAAAGAATCACCCTGACGTCTAGGGCGTGGTAGACTAGAATAGAATAGAATAGAATACTCTTTATTATGTACACCATAAAAATTACAGATATAAATGTAGACATTTTACACAGGGTGACACAATGGGCGGTCTTATCGCTAAAAGCGATCTTTTACAGACAACCTTTGGATGGATTCAAGGGAGAAGGAGAGACAATAATGCAGGTAGTCAGTGGTGTACCATTTACATATACAACAAATACATACATACATAAAACATATACTTATCTACATATAATATATACCCATTCCCCCCATTCCAGCCACCGTACGGTTGCTAGACGAATTATTAGCTCACACGGATGTGTTGCCCAATGTTCTGAGCCCAGTGCACACGTGAACACCTCTTCTCACATTTAGGAGTAACTAAAACTTAGTGTTAATTCATTTAGGACTTTGAGCCTATAAATTACAAAAATTACAATCGTCCCTCTCACGGAGAAGAGGCCTATGTTCCCAGCAGTTGGAACATTATAGGCTGATTTTTCTAACCCGTAGGAAGTACATTTTTACTTAGATTTTTTTTTTGTATTTAAATACAAAAAAAAAATCTAAGTAAAAATGTAAACACGAAAAGATTAATCTTTTCGTGTTTAAAATTAACTTGGGATATAGTTTTCGCTTTAAATAACTCAAGACCCTTTTTAAGTGTGACCATAATAAATATTTGTTTTTGTTTGCATATGGACTAAAGATGAACTTAGGTCAGGTCGAGTGCACGGCATGATATGATACTTACATTATACTTCAAACACCCGATAAGATTTCTATATTTCACAGGAATTTAATGCTTCTGGCTGTTTACTTTCAAGGGATGTAATGACAAAATTAAAGTCACTCATGTTAAACTTCTCAATAATGGTTTTTAAGTGTAATGAGTACATTTCCTGATCCAAACTAACTTTCTTTTCTGACTTGGTAATTTTGATTTCCAGAAAACATTTTATCTAAAAAGTGTTCATTATGATGTACGGTCATCAAAAGTGATAAGTAACCAGGGTCGTCAATATAGTTGAAGTTTAGTAAGGAAGCGATGAATGTTTTCGAATAAAATAAAATAAAATTAAGACAAAACAAACAGGTCATTTATCAAATTAAATTTCATTCAAAAACATCCGTAGGTTTCTTACTAAACTTCAACCATATCCGACGACCCTGGTTACTTCTCTCTTTACTATGCTTTAAAACTATTTATAGTACTTATTTATGTCTGCGGTTGAAATTTTTATCTGTAAATAAATACCCATTGCACATACAATCGATAATAATATTTCAATTCACTGGTTTTGGTAATAGAGTCGGAACTACTGCTACTAGACTTGGAACCAAGGGAGTTGGGGTTGGGTTGTTGGTTGGAGTAGGGTTGGTTAGCACCGGCCGCCTCAAAAAGCGTGGGGCCGCCCAAGATTCGCACCCCACGCTCTGCGGCTGTAGCGGTCACGCTGCAGCCTGGAGCCGTGGAAAGGGGCGTGACCGCGTGACGTACAAGGCGGTCCTAGCGGAGGCGAGAACCAAGTTCAAGTTATCTGAACTTGGCATACCGTCCATCCGCTACAAAATAGCCGCCACGGGAGCCCGGCTAATCGAGGTGGCGGGTGCTTCAAATGGCGAAAAGGCAGACGCCCTTGCCGCTAAACTGAAAGAAGTGCTCAATTCGGAGGATATCCGGGTTTCCAGGCCCATGAAAACGGCTGAAGTGCGCGTTGATGGGCTGGACGACTTGGTGACCCAAGAGGAAGTTTTAGCGGCTATTGCCCGAATCGGCGAGTGCCCGCTTGAAAACCTGCGGGCAGGCGAAATTCGCCACGACTCTGGCGGGCTCGGCACGATCTGGGTGCGGTGCCCGGTAGCGGTAGCGAAGAAGGTCGCCCCCCGTTTGCTGGTGGGGTGGGTTGCGGCGAGGGTTAGGCTGCTGCAACCCAGGGCCATGAGGTGCTACCGATGCCTGGGCATTGGGCATATCCGGACACAGTGCACCGCCGAAGTTGACCGCAGCGATCAGTGCTATCGCTGCGGTCAGCCCGGCCATAAAGCGGCCCAGTGCTCCGCGGCACCAAACTGCAGTCTTTGTGCGGCTGCAGGAAAGCCGGCGGGTCACAAAGCAGGTGGCAAGGCCTGCGCCGCGCCCCCCGCCAGGAGGGCTAAAAAGAGATTTGTGGAGGGGACCGAGGCTGCCGGGGGATCCGCACCCCTCCCGCAGTCTAGTTGCCCTTCGGTCGACTCCCGACCCCAGGAAGAGATTGCCGAGGAAATGGAATACCAATAATGGCAAACTACCATTTCCTCCAGGGCAATATCAACCACTCTGCCAGAGCTCAGGATCTTTTGCTCCAGAGCATGGCGGAGTGGTCGATAGACGTGGCGGTGGTCGCTGAGTCGTATTTTATCCCTCCCCGTGATAGCTGGGTAGGGGACCTCAGCGGTTTAGTAGCCATCATTGGCGGGACTCTTGGCAACCCGACCCGAGGTCGCGGCTGGGCTGCCGCCCTCGTGGACGGCGTGGTCGTCATTGGGGCATACTTCTCGCCCAACAAGAGTCTCGCCGACTTCGAGAGTTTCCTTGTCGAGCTAGGATCCGTAGTGGGCCGATACCACCCATGCCCTGCGTTAGTACTCGGCGATCTCAACGCCAAATCCGCGGCTTGGGGATCGCCAGTCACTGATGCTAGGGGCGTGGTGCTGGAAGAGTGGGCAATCACGACGGGTCTGGCCGTCCTCAATCGGGGATCGGACTACACGTGCGTGCGGCAGCGGGGCGGGTCCATAGTGGACGTATCGTTCGCTAGCCCCGTGGTCGCGCGCCGTGTCCGGGACTGGCGTGTCGCTGCGGAGGTGGAGACGTTATCGGACCACCGATATATTCGTTTCGACGTCTCCACCCAGACCACAGGCGGCCGCGGTCCGTCGGCCTCACAAAGAGACGGTCCACGCTGGGCGCTGAAGCGCATTGACAAGGAGGCTCTCGAGGAAGCCGCTATTATCCAGGCCTGGAACAGGGAGTCGGCGACGGACAGATCCATTGACGTCGAAGCGGAGGCGCTATGGTTCCACGGGGCGATGACGCTAATCTGCGATGCGTCCATGCCCCGGGTCCGCAGACAGTCCGCAAGGCGCCAAGTGTACTGGTGGTCTGCCGAGATCGCGCAACTACGCATAACGTGCGTGGCGGTTAGGCGCCGGTACACTCGCTACCGAAGGAGACGTCGACGGGATCCCGAAGAGGAAGCTGCGCGGTATGAGGTGTACCGCGTAGCTAGGATGACTCTGCAGCTAGCCATTGGCGAGGCCAAGACACGAGGCAGGGAAGAGTTGCTGGAGACTCTAGACGGAGATCCGTGGGGGCGCCCTTACCGTATGGTCCGAGGAAAACTCCGCCCCTGGGCCCCCCCACATACGGAGGGACTCCAGTCTCAGCTGCTGGAGGAGGTGGTTGCGGCACTCTTCCCTGCAAGAGCGGAACACGTGCCACAGTCGATGGCTCCGCCTGCATCTGCAGAGTCAGAAGAGTTTAGCACTAGCGTCCCTGAGGTAACAGAAGCGGAGATGAGGGCTGCCGTGATGCGGCTTCGGGCGAAAAACACTGCCCCGGGGCCCGACGGAGTACCCGGCCGTGCCCTCGTATTCGCCTTAAAGGCCCTAGAGCCCCAAGTGATAGGACTGTATTCAGCGTGCCTCGAGCGGGGCCAGTTTCCCATTCAGTGGAAGACAGGTTCGTTGGTCCTGCTCAGGAAGGTGGGGCGCCCTGCGGACTCTCCGTCTGCGTACCGGCCCATAGTGCTGCTTGACGAGGTGGGCAAGTTATTCGAACGGATAATCGCGGACCGCCTCGTCAGCCACTTATGCAGAGATGGGCCGGACCTGGACGGCAACCAGTTTGGTTTCCGGCATGGGCGTTCTACCATAGACTCAATCATGCGGGTGCGAATCCTGGCGGAGGAAGTTGTGTCTCGGGGCGGGGTGATGCTGGCGGTGTCCTTGGACATATCCAACGACTTCAACACCCTGCCCTGGAGTTGTATTAGGGAGGCGCTTCGTTATCATCGGGTACCTCCCTACCTCCGCCACGTGGTCGGGGCCTACTTAGCTGAAAGGTGTGTCACCTACAAGGGACGCGACGGCAGAGGCCAGCGCGAGATGTCGTGCGGTGTTCCACAGGGTTCGGTTCTGGGACCGCTCCTGTGGAACATCGGTTACGACTGGGTATTGAGGGGCGAGCTCCAGCCGGGGGTGAACCTGACGTGCTACGCGGACGACACGCTGGTAATGGCTCGGCTCACATAGGGTGGCAGCATTGCTGGTCACGGCTCGGGGGAGCTCGCACAGGGAGGCAGCGCTGCTGGCTACGGCGGCGGTCTCACAGGTGGTGAACCGCATCCGGCGCTTGGGTCTGGAGGTGGCCCTCAGCAAGTCGGAGGCCATCACTTTCCATGGCCCCCGACGGGCGCCACCGCCGGGATCACACATCGTGGTCGGGGGAGCCCGAATCGCTGTCGAGTCTACCATGAAGTATTTGGGATTGGTGCTCGACAGCCGCTGGGACTTCGGCCCTCACTTTCGGCGGCTGGCGCCCAAGTTGCTGGGCGCAGCGGGCGCGCTGTCAACGCTGCTTCCCAATTTGGGGGGCCCGAGCACCGCCTGCAGGCGGTTGTACGTGGGGATCGTGCGATCCATGGCCCTGTATGGGGCCCCAGTGTGGGCAGCTGACCTCTCGGCCCGCAGTATCGCAGTGTTGCGAGTACCACAAAGGGTGATGGCCGTCAGAGTCATCAGAGGGTATCGCACGATCTCCTACGAGGCGGCTTGCGTACTGGCAGGATCCCCGCCGTGGGACCTGGAAGCGAGAGCCCTCGCGTCACTACATCGGTGGCGCGAGGAGGCGCGGATGCAGGGCGTGGTACTGGTGCAACGGCAGATCATGCTGCGCCGGTCCGAGCTCCGTCAGGTCGTGGTGGCCGAATGGCGGGACAGGCTTCTGCGCCCTACCGCTGGCCTCGCCACCATCGGGGCGGTCCAGCCGGTGCTCGATGACTGGCTCGGGAGGAGGCATGGCTCCCTGTCATTTAGGGCGACGCAGGTGCTCTCAGGACACGGCTGCTTCGGGGGGTACCTGCATCGCATAGGCAGGGAGCCAGACGCTCGGTGTCATCACTGCGTCCATTGCCGGGAGGATACGGCGTGGCATACGCTTGCAGAGTGTGCAGCTTGGGAGGAGCCACGCCGTGACCTCGTTTCGGAAGTGGGAAGTGACCTGTCGCTGCCGGCTGTGATTAATTCTATGGTCGGCGGCGCAGCGTCGTGGGACGCGGTGATCTCCTTCTGCGATAATGTAATGTCGCAGAAGGAGGCAGCGGAAAGGGAGAGAGAGATGTTGACTGCTCTCCCGGCCCGCAGCAGGCGCACCGGGCGTCGGCAGAGGGCAGATAATGCCCTCTTCCGGCCCCCCTAAATGGGTCCAGGGACGGCGGACTCGGGGACGTCCGCCGCCCCCCTATCATATAAGACCCGAGGTGGCGGCGCGTAATGTTCCACGCGCGCCTCTCTTAGACGTCGCGGGGGAGTTAAACTCACTCCCCCCGCTTGACCAGACGGGGCCCGCAGAGGCGGGCCGGCACTAGCCCGGGGTTACGTTGAAGAGTGCTTAAGTGTCCCCGTAGCCCCCGGTGCAAGTGTGCGAGGGAACACAAGGTGGTTTTAGTCAGTAGAAGTCTGACAGACCCCTTCGCCCGCCCCAGAGCGGAGGACATCCATGAGGATTTCCAACCCGTAAAAAAAAAAAAAAAGGCTTGGTTAGCATTTTCCCATAGATGCTTATCTTATCATCCCTGGATTTAATTTCTGTATATTATGATTGAGGAAATATCAAAGGTTCAGCACACAACAAGTAGGTAGTTTTCATAAATACCTATTTACTGTCGTTGTCATTTTCTTTATAAGGGGCCGTCCATTAATCACGTGAGGCTCGAAAGGGGGGGGGAGGGGGTTTGGCAAAAATCACGAAATATCACATGGGGGGGTGGTGTAGTAAGACATCACGTGTATATATTTTTTCGTCTAACGCGCGATTTCTAACCGCATGATTACACCATTCCTTTAATATTATTTTTATGCCAGTCAAAAACAACCTGCCACCTTTCTGTCTAGACATTTTTATCATGGTCCTTAATTTCAGAATAAAATGAGATTATACTTTATAGTTGAGATGGCGCTGCCGTCGCGTAAACATTGGCTCCGTGAATAAAATTTAAAAAAAATAGTGTTACCGAATGTTTAGCTTTGAGAGTGGTGTTAAAGTCACAATAGCATCTGCAACTAACTGCTTCATAGTTATCCGGACTACAACTGTACTCAGAACATTGAAATATCAAAGTAAAGGTGGAGTGTTGAAAGTGACCTGTTAATAAGAATTACGTGCTAGAAATTATAGAATATACAGTGTTGACTCTCAAAACAATAAAATCATTACGAAAAGACGATAATATTATTCAAAACATAATAAAAACATTGAGTAAAAAAAAAAGTGTTAACAATACAGTGTGACAGTGCGAAAATTTTTGCAGCATGAGTCATATAACGACTTGTCTAAAGTTTAAAATTATTTAGAGTCAGAGCAGATACCGTATTTCGCACTGTTGATTAATCTGTACTTGGTCGAGTGGTAAACTGGCCTACATACGATACCATAACTTGCACGAGTCACCGTGTCGCAAGTTCGATCCTGACGGACTGTGTCACTTTTTGTAGATTTCTTGTTGGTACGAAAGGCATCAAATTCGTTTCAAACATACACAGATTACTTATATTAATTATAATAATGGCAACTGAGAGCAATAATATAACATTTAGGAAAATGCGAAAATCAATGTCGTATAATAATGTGTCGGTTATGAACACTTCTGACTCGTCACTTTTTGATGCCACGAGGCAAAGCCTACCTGACCCATGCGACACCTCAGAACTATGTGATCTACAAATAAAATTATCATCTATAACGGAAGAATTGTTGATAGCAAATAATGAAATTGATAACTTAAATGCAGAAAATACGAATTTAAAATCGGAACTGGAAAGATGTCATAAAATCATAGAATTATATAAAAAGGTTGGATATGGGGACTCACTTTCTGCCACACCAACGTCTGTGCGGAAGCAGAAAAAGAGAGATGGGAATGAGGCTGACTCTTCTTCAAAATTACCTAATCATCGTACTGTGATTGCCGGAAAATCTGTGAGTGTGGAACAAACGACCCTAGACACAAATTTAAAAAGAAGTTGTTCTAGCAATCAGGATATAGAGGAACAAGATAAACTTATCACTCCCAGTATTCACAAGAAAAGTCCACTCGTTCGCCACAAAAATAAGTTGTGTATATTAAGTACAAATAATAAAAACAACATATGCAGTATAATGCAAGATAAGTTTGCGAGCTCATTTGATTGCTGCCATTATTTGATATCGAACGGGAAAACTCAACACCTGCTGGAAGGCTTACAGGAAAAACTTGTGAAATTTACTGTGAATGACTTTTGTGTAGTTCTTTTAGGCGATGAAGACTTTAAGAAAACTAATAACTATTTTGAAATTATATTCCAAATAAGAGAAGTGTTTCACAACATAAATTATACTAATGTGATCATATGTGCACCGAGCTATAAATACGGATACCATGCTAATTTATTTAACAGTAGAGTAGAAACTTTCAATAATCTTTTGTATCTAGATGTATTGACTTATGAACATTTGTATCTGTTAGACAGTAACTTAAACTTAACCTATGACTACAAGGTATATGATAAACGAACTGGTACAATAAGTAACCATGGAATGTATATTATATTTAAGGACATACACAATTTAATAATTGACATACAATATAATAATCGCGAATGTAATAAAATTGATATAACCCTAGATAATAATTTAACAAATAAGGATAATTTTTTTCTTGACTAAATATCTATGTACATTACATCAAAACATTGCCGGTCTCCTTAGTAAAGCTGATGCTCTCTCAGTCTGTTTAAGTGAGCTCTCCGACCGAGATATTGATGTAGAAGTAATATGCATTTCTGAGCATTTTATGATGGCTGGCAGTGAGAATCAGTTACACATACCTAACTATAGTTTAGCGGCATGTTATAGTAGAAAGGCGAGTAAGCGAGGAGGTGCATGTATCCTCGTTAAGCGTAACTTACAATGGAAGGAATTGCCCACCATAACAAAAATGTCATCACAAAGCATATTTGAATGTTGTGCAGTTAAATTGACTGATTATAATATTATATTTGTGTGTATTTATAGAGTCCCGAACTCAAGTAACTTAAATGAGTTCTTTGATAAACTTGAAATTCTTTTAAAATATTTATCCAAACAAAGATGTAAGAATATAGTCATCGCTGGTGATTACAACATTGACATTTTAAAGAAAACTAAGCAATCTACCGAATTTGAATGTATTCTCTTAAACTCGAATTTACAACTAGCATTAAGGCAACATACTCGGACTGCGAGCCGAACATGTATCGACAATTTTGCTCATGATTTTGGTAAACGTTGTAAGACTGAAGTGGTGGAGTTCGCGCTATCCGACCACACAGCACAGCTTTTAAAGTGTCCCGTACGAAAAAAGGATGCTCATAAATATTATCGTAAAATGACACGAGATTACAGTCCAGAAAATATAGAAAAATTCAAAACTTGTCTAGGCAGTCTCTCCTTCTCCGATATGTATGAGATGGAAGATTCAAATGCAGCTTACAACTGTTTTATAGAAACTTTCAAATTATTTTATGATTTATGTTTCCCCAATAAAATTGTTACCGTTAACATAGTAAAAAAACCTGCTTGGGTATCACGTGGGATTAAGATCTGTAGCAAAAATAAAAGGAATCTCCTATGGAAATACAGGTTAAAACCAGATCAATCAAACAGAGTTAAATTCAAAAATTATTCAAGATTATTTAAAAAAATTATTAATCTAACTAAAAAAGCTCAAAACACTTACAATATTAAAACCTCAAATAACAAATCAAAAACCACATGGCAAATCATCAATAAGTCCAAAAGTGAAAACTTGAGAACTTGTATTACTTGCATCAACTCTGAAAATAAAAAAATTGCTCAAAGGAAGGATATAGCCGATGCATTCAATAATTATTTTATCGATAAAATCCAGCCAACAAGTAACGCAGGAACGAACTCAACGTCACTGATCGATAGCAGAGCACAGTCTATGTTTTTGGCTCCGTGTACACCACATGACATACTCTATATTATAATGAAACTTAGAAACACGAACAGCGTTGGCTATGATGGTATTGCCACAAAAATATTAAAAGCAGTTGCATTGATAATATCTACACACTTATGTTTCATTATCAATCTTTGTATAAGCGCAGGCACCTTTCCTGATTCTTTAAAAAAGTCTATAGTAAAACCGCTTTATAAGAAGGAAAATCACGAATTGATGTCAAACTACAGACCGATTGCGATTATACCAGTGTTATCCAAAGTCTTCGAAAAATATATATCGGGGGAAATCAACAATTATTTAGAAAAATATCACATTTTAGCTGACGAACAAAAGGGATTTCGCAAAAACAAAAGTATAAATCTGGCTATTTATGAATTTCTACATAATGTCATGTTAAACGTAGATAAGAGGACACCTGTGTGCGCCATTTTCTGCGACATGACACAGGCTTTTGATTGTGTGCATTACAATTCCCTAGCAGCGAAACTTGAAGCGTATGGTATTAGGGGTAACGTCTTAAAACTAATTGAATCTTATCTTCACAAACGTAAGCAGGTTACCGAAATAAGTCAAATTTGCAACAAACGTGAGATAACTGTAAGATCCGAGGAACGAGAAGTAATATACGGAGTACCGCAAGGCAGTGTGGTGGGCCCTTCGATGTTCACTTTATATATAAATGACTTGCCTAAAGCTGTTGACCACCCAATGACACTTTTTGCTGACGATTGCACTGTGACTATAGCTTGTAATGACAAAAGTACGTATGAACATGACATTAATAATTCCCTTATATCTATCATAAATTGGCTTAATAATAATAATTTAATCATTAATTTAAAAAAGACTAATGCAATTCATTTCGGACAACGTACACATACAGCTAACAATATTAATGTCCAGTATAATAATATTAATATAAATGCAACTGACACAACAAAATTTCTGGGACTTATAATTGATGATAAGTTGTGTTGGAAGCCCCAAATAGAAGCTCTGAGTAAGAAAATAAGTGGTGCAGCCTACGCTTTGAAACAACTAGCAGCGGTTCTCAATAAAGATGCATTAATTACTGCGTACTATGGATTGGCTGAATCCATTCTTAGATACGGAGTTATTTTCTGGGGAAATAGTGCGGACAATGAAGTGGCGTTTCGGGCCCAGAAAAGATGCATCAGATCGATGTTTCGACTTCAAACAACAGACAGCTGCAAACCCTATTTTAAAGAGCATAGAATATTGACATTACCCTCATTATACATTTTGGAAACGGTAATGTTCACTGTAAGTCATTCTAACTTATTCCAACGTTTGTCTGATGCTGTGCCAAGGAATAGACGTGACAATACTCTACTCTGTGTTCGCGGCGGTAAAACTGCTCTTTTGCATAAGAGCATTTATTACATGGCTCCGACCATATTTAATAAATTGCCCAAGTCATGGAGATTATTGGATGTATCTGGCCTTAAATTGAAATTGAGAAAATTATTAATAGAGAGATCTTATTATAGTATTTCGGAATTTATGAAAGAGGATAATTTTTCTTGATGATTATGTATTTTAATTTATTTTATTGTATAATGTATTGATAATTAAATTGAATTGACATTGAATTGAATTAATAATCAACTTGACAAAATTGAATTAATAATTAACTTGACATTGAATTGAATTGATAATTGAACTGACATTGAATAGAATTGATAATTGAATTGTATTGATAATGTAGTACGATTGTTATAGTAATTTTATCATTTTTGAATTTAATAAGTGTAGTCCCGGTTTAAAACCCAGCAACTGTACGCCACTCAACAATTTGTACGCCACGTCACGCGGCTGAACATGTTTGAACTTTCTTTTCTACTGTAATATCTTGCATGCAATGTATGTATACCATGTTTAAACAAATAAATATACTTACTTACTTACTTACTTACCTGTATTTAAAGACAAGATAAAAAAAATAAGGTTCTTTGTAGGTACTTACTAAAAAATACACGTGATTTTGTGGGGGGTAGTCTTAAACCTCGCCACACGTATCACCAAGGGAGAGGGAGGGGTTAACTACCTTTTGGAAGGGGGGAAACTACCTTTTGGAAGGGACCACTAGAATCAATTCTATTTTTTTGTAAATTTTGACGTTCAAAAGTGCCTTTTAATATGTGCCTATTTGAAATAAATGATTTGACTTTGTTAAAAAATGCTAAAAAAAACACCACGTGATTAATGGACGGCCCCTAACTTAAGAAACAGGAGGCATGTTTTGGATCCTACTTCTTCATCTCAAATTATGTGATGTTTCATTTTCTTGAGATACTTAAAGTTAACTCATTGCCATTGTGACATGATATGAAGGCCGCTGTTTCGCTGACAGGCGAAGAATTTGCCGCGCCGCCTTGACAAGCGCAAGCTCACATTCCGCAATGGTGACAGTGTTGCCGACGCAGCATTATTAGTGTTACGTAGCAATAAAACTTGCTTGTTGCTTGTTATATTTTTTCTCATAAAAAGTACTAGCGTCTGCCCCAGACTTCGTTCGCTCGGAAGTCGTAAAGAACACAATCAACTCAGCCTATCGTCGCAGTCCATTGCTAGACATAGGCTTCTACCAGGCTGCGCTGCGCCACAACACTCAAAAAAAGCTACCTACACATTATACTAAAATCACAGCCGCATTTTTATAAAACTCCCTCGGCCCCCGTCCCACTCCGTCGCATCGCATCGCATCACCCGACCGCGCTATTTAGTTTTCGCTTAGCGTTCATTTTGACTTTTTTTCTTTTTGCTCGGCTCTCTAAGGGTCGTAGCGTGATGTTATATAGCCTAAAGCCTTCCTCGATAAATGGACTATCCAACACAAAAAGATTTTTTCAATTCCAACCGGTAGTTCCTGAGATTAGCGCGTTCAACCAAACAAACAAATAAAGAAAGGGTCGTGACGGAAACTCGTGACGGAAATCTCTTACGCTTTTTTCGCCTAGCCCCCATCCGCCAATTCCGTACCGTGCAATAAGGAACTTCGTTACAAAACTTCATTCCAAATAGTTGGGGCATAATTTGCGTCACATCCAGGCCCCTCTTCCCTTTTGGGCACTCTGGGCACGTGCCCAGGGCCCCGCGATGGAAAATGGCCCCCTAGTTCCTGCCAAATTACCAAACGATAACCGATATTTATTACCAAAAAACATATTTATTTGGACAATCCAAATGATAATAACTGACTACAATACCTACTTGCTTATTCGCTTTTGCATGCGCAAAGCTACTATACTTTCGCCCGAAAATCAGGCTTTCCGATTTCAGCATGTTTAGATAAATTAAAATATATAAATACAATTTAATGGTAAGTATATCATGTACACTGTTTTAAAGAAAAGTCATCAGTGAACTAGTTATTCATAACGTTAAACGATTTTGCCCATCTCAAATCTAGAAGGGTACCTCTTCAATCAACATAGATTTTTAAACACTAACCTGTGAATTCTAGAAGAGTTACTTTTGAGGATTATATTATAATAATATTATCTATTCATTTAATATGACCTTACATAAATAAAAATAAATCTAGAACTTTGCTTATCTATTTTCTTTGTCTATTCTAACAAAATAGTTTTCTGTCAAGGTCATAATCCCCATTATTCTAATGTGCCCAGGGCCTCCAATAGTTTAAAGACGGCTCTGGTCACATCCACGCAAAACGGCATCGCTCAGCATAATGCTGTAAGTTGTATGCGAGACAGAGCCACAGCGCCAACGACCACCGCGCGAGACGACGAACTGTGGCTGATTGATTTCGAATCACTTGCACTCAAATCAATGACTCAAACAAAATTATTTCCACGCATTACCATCGACGGGCGCCCATAAGCTTCAAGTTTTGGCGTCTAGAGTCTAGACTAGATTAAGTATATACCTACCTATAGTAAAATACTGCGCGATGTATACTGCCGATCAATTCTGTTAAAATCTCAAGGAGAAAACTGGTGAAGGTGAAGTGAACTTTCAGTAGTGTCATCACGGTCAGCAAAGTTTTCACGGTGAGATTTTTACAGAATAAAATGGGCAGATCCTACACGGTTAGGGTTAAACTTACCATTGCCATGCGTCTGGATAATTTATGTCCAGCTTTTCTGCCCCCGTCTGGAGTTTTCAACTTCTGAGTTTTTTTTTTTCAAAATAAGCAGTAAAATAAATACTGGAAAAAGAACGATTAAAAATTATATTGTCCGAACTTTCTAAATTTCGAAATGGTAACCCTATACATGGTGCAATAAAAAATATTCTGCAATAAAATTGTAGATCTAGGGCCCGCTTATTAGAGAAGAGATGAGAAGAAGACATGCTGCGACTGCGCAGCATCGGTGTCTTCTTCTTTTCACAAATGAATGGGATAAGGTTCGGCGGATGATGGAATTGCATACCAGTCTTACCAAGGGGTATCGTGTACCTAGTAACGTGAGTTGTGGAGGTCAGATAGGCAGTCGCTCCATGTAAAATGCTGGTACTCAGGTGCATCTGGTTAGACTGGAAGCCGACTCCGACATAGTTGAGAAAAGGAGGGCAGATGATAATGGAATTCCATAAGCATAATCAGCCCACAAGTTCCCACTGCTGGGACCAAAGCTCCTCTATGATAGGAAATTGGCCATTTTCGACCACACGGCCCCGGTGCGGGTTGATTTTTGTCACAGTAATGTTTTCGAGCTTTTGGTTCTAGGACATGCCGGTTTCAACTTTTCCTCACGATGATTTCCTTCATCGTTTTGAGAGCAGTAGTGATGAATTAAATTATAGGTAAGTACTATTCATAGAGGTATCGTTAGACTTATACCTGAAGACGGCTGCAGGCTGCAGTTTCTACCACGGCAGCACCCAATATCGGAAAGGGCTAGGGTCGAAAGTCTGGCGTAAAAAACAGCTCTCAGGCATGTATTTTGATGGAGAGACAATATCAATGAAATAATGGTCCGCCATCCAAAGACTGGACGCCACAAGTGGAGCTTAACTCCGCAGATCGAACTCTCCATGGTCATTCTTTAGCCAAAACTTTGCCGAGCTTCATGTCTACTACATTAGTCTGAGTATTTTTATTTTTCTTATTATTAAGGGCTTTATCGCTGAGCGATAACGTCACCCTGTAACATCAGCACAATCAAGTAAAACTAATAACTGCACCCTAATTACGTAACACACTATCTATCACAATCTGAATCATTTTGAAGCCTATTGCTAATCCATTGCTTCATATGTTCGAAAAATTTGTCTGCTCAACAACGTAAATAACGCAATGAATGTTGTTGAACTGTCAAAATGAAACCCATTCCTACTGTTAGTGTGTTACGTAATTACCCCGCAGTTTAGTCTGAGTTGATGTAAACAAGGCGATAACTTCAGGTATAGAAAGATAGTCGACCTAAATAAAACCAGATGGAAAGCTTCATACTAACGTCCGTGCGCGGGTACACTACTACACGCACAGCTATGTGTGCGTGACCTGTCACCGACAATGCGCGCGGGGCGTACACCGGCGCCCGCGCGGGTACAAACCCGTTTGTGCCAGCTCAGCAAGCGGAGAAAGTTGAGGGGTGCCACCGGCAGCAATACGACGCGGAAGTTTTGTTTTAATACATTTCTAATTGCTTTTAAAGATGCCAGACTGTGTGGCACTGTGTGTAGAAATAATGATAGGAAAACCAGGGAGATTTCTTTTTTTGTATATCCAAAGGATCTTGTCAGATAATTATCTATGGCTTGTGTTTAAACGCCTAAAGTACCTATTTTTCTACCAAAAAATTCGAAATACTCACCTAATTGTGTCCACTAGAATGGATCATGGCTCACCAAATTGTTTTTCATAAAGTATTGTAGAAATTAACCTATTTTCCTGTTTTATTTATAAAGCGCCCAACATGCAAAGTAATCTTATAACAAAATATGATAAGTCTGTTAACACTTATAAGATTCTTATAAGTGCATTGGTGTAGAATATTTTACTTATAGTAGCATTTCATAAGCCTTAATTTACTCAGGAGCATTTGCTTCTATAACTTAGTCTTATAGTAAATCAAGTTTAACTTATAGAATAGTTAGAAGACTCATACACTTATAAATGCATTTCACAAGACTAAGTATATTCAAGAGCATTGGTTGCTATAACTAAGTCCTATAGCTACTACAAGATTAACTTATACGACAGTTATAGGATACATTTACTTTTAACATACTTAGCAGAGATCCTTATAAGTATTTGGCATTATTGTCTTGTTGAAGTCTCTTATATGATTGTTAGCATGTTACTAATACGCTATGAGAGCAGACATGCTTACAAACTATTGGACCAAGTACTTTGTAAGTAAACGTCAGTCATTTTGTCAACTTATAGTTTGTCATCCCATAGTCAAGTGCAACAGATTATGTAATGGAGGGTTCCATCGAAAATAATGTTGTACCTGTTGAGTGCTATTCTAATCACGAAGAACAGTAAGAAAAGGCCATGAGGAAGAATATGATTCAGAAATAAAAGAAAGCACAGAGTCTGAAAAGAATCATGAATTACTTCAAGATATACAAAGCTGGGCTATAAAATTTAATATAATGCATTTGGCACCAAATGAACTATCAATAATATTATAGAAAAGAATTAAAAACATTCTACCCAAAGATGCACGAATTTTGTTAAAAACAAATAAAAGTCTTGTAAACTTGCATAAACAGTTGACGAACGAAAAATAATCAAAGCTTAGTCGCCCATATCGAGCGAGATTTAACGGGGGAGGTTGATAAACAATTCATGAGGAACCCTAATTCGTTTTAAATTGGAAGAGAAGTGATAGTTACCAAAACTGTAATAAGTAATAATTTGCTTATAGTGATTCTATAAAGTACTCAATGCAGAGCATTTTTAAAACATGGCGAATATTCACAAGAAACATTGAAATTAAATTTTAACAACAACTTCACAATGTTCAATTTTGCTCTAGGCGTTAAGAAAAAAACAATATGCGGTACATATTCACAGTAAATTTGACTTCCCCACCAGTTTCCACACTATATTCACAAAGTAACTAGCTATATTAAAAACGAATGAATACTAATGGAATTATTTATATTACTAAGGAATATAAAAAAAACAAATTTCTCACAAACAAAACACGTGCACGTTACAGTTTATACCTATATAACGTACTTATAACAAATAACCAAGTATGTTACAAGCGCATTATAAAATTAATAGGTTTCATAAGATACTGGAGTCAGAGCGTTATAGAAGCACTAGTGCCTGTAACTGCATAGGCTAAGATTGTTATAGAAACTATTGTTTTTCGTCAAGTATATTATATGAGTTAATGACTTTATCCAAGTTCATTGTAACATCGTTACAGAAATATTTGTTCCTATACTAGCGCCCAAATCCTTGTTTGTAGCTGTCCAAGCGCAACCGCGAATGATGTTAGTGTCAGAAGTCTATACATAGCTATTTATATGTAGTACCTATGCATGTATTTACATTCCACATTTCTTTAAATAGTTTAGTGAGAAATAAACCGTCAAACAGTCCACACGAAGTTTTATTCCGTGTAATCCTAAAGTGCAAAATTTAACCTTATCGCCGTGTACATTTGGTCCTTCGAGCCGGATGGTTGCCGCTAACCGGCAGTGGACGGGCGTGTCGCGAGAACAATAGAAAGCGGTAAGGATTTTTTAGAAGTTTTTTGTTTTTTTTTTGAAAGGATAGATCCTTTGGTGGGCGGTATGTCCATGTAAGCGAAGCACAATAATAAAGGCCGGTAAAATTATTGTTTGATTATATAAATTCAAATAGATTTTGACCCACGCAGCGCACTAGGGCGCAGGTAGTGGGTGCGGGTGATAGTTGGCCGGAAATGGACACTCAATAGGAATGAAAGGGAGAGTCTATTTCCGGTCAGGTTTGAACTCGACCTCGACAAGTCTGTACTTGTCCCCGGGCGAGGCTATAATACGTGCTCGTGAGTGGTTAACGAGGGAAAACAAGTGGCCTGCACCCACTACTCGCTACAGTTAATAATAGGTCTTTACCTATGAAATTGCCGTTTTGTATGAAAAAATTTAAACGAATTTTTTTCATGAATTTTTTATTTGTATTAATCGAAGTAATCACCCATGCAATCAATGCATCTTTGCCATCGCAGTGGCAGTTTATTGATGCCCTTCTTAAAGAAATCAGCTGGACGGGAGGCAACAAATTCTTCAAAGGCATTTTGTACTGCCTCTCGGGTATTAAATTTTTTTCCCGCCAAGAAGTTATCCAAATTCTGGAAAAAGTAGTAGTCTGTAGGCGCAAGGTCTGGTGAGTAGGGCGGATGACGGAGAGCTTCCAACCCCAGTTCTTGCAACTTGGAGACCGTCTGCTGTGCAGTATGAGGTCGCGCGTTGTCGTGCAGGAGCAGCGGAGACGAGCGATTGACCAATGCTGGTTGGAGATGCGCCAGCTTCTCCATCATTGTGTTCAGTTCTTCACAGTACACATCTGCAGTAATGCTCACCCCGTTTGGTAAGAAGCTGTGATGAATCACACCGGCGCTAGACCACCAAACAGTGACCATCACTTTTCTAGGGGTAAGTTTTCGTTTAGGGCATTGTTTAGGTGCTGAACCAGGATCCAACCAACTTGCTGAGCGCTTACGGTTATCAAACAGAATCCATTTTTCATCGCAGGTAACAATGCGGTTCAAAATTCCTTCATTTGTGTGTCTGTTGAGCAGTGCAAGGCACGTCTCGACGCGTACTTCGCGCTGGCGATCATTGAGTTCGTGGGGCACCCATTTGTCAAGCTACCTTGCCAATTTGACGCAAATGGACCAATATTGTTTTGACGCTAACGTCGAAAGCTGCTGCTAATTCAGCCGTAGATTGTGTATCATCAGCTTCCACAATCGCCTTTAATTCGTCATTGTCGACCAAAGTCTTCGGACGACCGCGAGGTTCATTTTTCAGGTCGAAATTTCCAGAACGGAAGCGAGCAAACCAATAACAGGTGGTGCGTTGGTTTGTAGAGTTAGCTCCGTAAACGTCGTTGATGTTGCGTGCCGCTTGTGCCGCGTTGCTGCCACGACGGTACTCATATTCCATAATTACTCGAATTTTTAACGTATCCATGATGACGAAAAAGATTGAAATGCGATGAAAATGTAACACTAATCAATAAAGAAATGACTACTTTTAGAAAAAAAAATCCATGTTTTTAAAATAAAATTAATTTGAAATTAGAATTCATAGCCAAACAAAAATTATTTTGATTTGAAATGGCCAGTACTGCAGAACGGCAATTTCATAGGTAAAGACCTAATAAAACTATAGAAAAGGTGCATAATTCCGAATATTTGTAGTCGTCGGAAGTTCTCCAAAGCAATAAGTTGTCTCTTCAAGTGTATCACCAAGTCGCAAATTGTACCTAGGGCAGTAAAGTACCGTCAAACGGGGTGAATAGAAATCCACGGGTGAATTGGGACGAAACTTTTAAAGGGATTTTAACATTGAAATAATATAGTTTGTTGCCAAAAAGGACTCTAATGTGTTTACTGTATTATAATTAACGGTTAAGTGCCCTTGTTGGCAACAAACTATATTATTTCAATGTTAAAATCCCTTTTAAAGTTTCATCCCGATTCACCCCTGCATTTCTATTCACCCCGTTTGACGGTACTATAGGGTATCTAAAAGTGCATTGTAAGTTAGCCTTTGTGTCATATTTATATGCCATCGGCGTCTCTGACTATATTTTAAAGACTGTAATTTTGTGTGATCTGTTTTCTGTGCATTCCCTGAACCATTCAGGTATTACCTAACTGTATATGTGCGTGTATTGTCCTAAAACTATTGTGTACTTCGCCGTGTAAAAGTGTTTTGGGTTACGATAGCCGCCTCACGGTTTTATAATTTACTGATTACTGTTCATTTTCGTGTATTTACTTGCAATACAAGTGTGATTTCGCCTATTAACGTGGTTTCATTACATAACCTTCGTCAAGGGAACACCGTCACCCCCGCCTACAACACCTGACTCCCGCTTTTCTTACAGTCCAAGCGCAACCGCGAATGATGTTAGTGTCAGTAGTCTATACATAGCTATTTATATGTAGTACCTATGCATGTATTTACAGTCCACATTTCTTTAAATAGTTTAGTGAGAAATAAACCGTCAAACAGTCCACACGAAGTTTTATTCCGTGTAATCCTAAAGTGCAAAATCGCCGTGTACAGTAGCATACTTTAAGTATGTTATAAGTGCATGAAAAAGTAGTCTTGAGAGCGTTATAAGTACTGATTTTGCTAGTTGGGCGTAGTCGACGAAGCCTCGCTTAGTGGGGCTCCTATTTCCAGGTGGTTTAAAAAAAAAAACACGAATAGTTTTTGAGTTATCCTTAATACTGCGTATTTTTTCCACTTAGATTATATTGATGATGTTTTAATAATTTCCTGTCACGGTTATTTATATATCAAGTAGTGGTTTACGAATGTGTATGGGACAGGTACCACAACTAAAAAGTGTAAATTAAAAACATTTTTACAAAAAAGCAACTGCCTTCCAAAAAAAGCACTAAAAAACGTGAAAAATTACTTTAATTTCGGAAGTCGGTGGCCAAAAACGATAATACACAACCAAAGACTTCGACTTCCGAAATTAAAGTAATTTTTCACGTTTTTTATTGCTTTTTTTGGAAGTCGATTTTTTTTTGGTCTAGAAGGTTTTTTCAGTTACCGAGTGACAGCCCTATGAAAGCAGGTATGAATTTTGAGCTCTGCATATGATGCTTTCCTTCTGCTCGGTTTTTTATTCATGTGACACAAGAGTGGGATTTTTATAGAGTCCGACCAAATTTCGTTTTCAGTTTTCGGCGTCCTTTTCGGCCAAAAAGAACATAATATTATTTCGGCCGTGGCCGTAAAAATTTAGTGCCCGCAAATTAATACTTCCAATTTATTTCAATCAATCAATCTGCCTGCCTTTTCCCAACTATCTTGGGGTCAGCTTCCCGTCTAACTGGACGCAGCTGAATACCAGTATTTTACACTAGCTTCTGCCCGCGGCTTCACCCGCGTGGATGTCGGAAATTATCCCACGGGAACGTGCTAACGGGATAAATTATCCCACGGGAACGTGCTACCGGGATAAATTATCCCACGGGAACGTGCTACCGGGATAAATTATCCCACGGGAACGTGCTACCGGGATAAATTATCCCACGGGAACGTGCTACCGGGATAAATTATCCCACGGGAACGTGCTACCGGGATAAATTATCCCACGGGAACGTGCTACCGGGATAAATTATCCCACGGGAACGTGCTACCGGGATAAATTATCCCACGGGAACGTGCTACCGCGATAAATTATCCCACGGGAACGTGCTACCGGGATAAATTATCCCACGGGAACGAGCTACCGGGATAAATTATCCCACGGGAACGTGCTACCGTGATAAATTGTCCCACGGGAACGTGCTACTGTGATAAATTGTCCCACGGGAACGTGCTACCGGGATAAATTATCCCACGGGAACGTGCTATCGGGATAAATTATCCCACGGGAACGTGCTACCGGGATAAATTATCCCACGGGAACGTGCTACCGGGATAAATTATCCCACGGGAACGTGCTACCGGGATAAATTATCCCACGGGAACGTGCTACCGGGATAAATTATCCCACGGGAACGTGCTACCGGGATAAATTATCCCACGGGAACGTGCTACCGGGATAAATTATCCCACGGGAACGTGCTACCGGGATAAATTATCCCACGGGAACGTGCTACCGGGATAAATTATCCTATTATCCAATTCCATTCAGCCGTTAAAGCGTGAATAGGTAAAGCACAGGGAAACAGGACACAGGAAACAGAAACAGGTAACGACAGACGGACAGATAATAAATGCATATATAAAATCTTTTTTATTTTTATTGAACACGTTTTTTTTATTCTAAATGTCTAACTTTATAAGTCTATAAGGCTCTCTATAATAGTCTATAAGGGTCTAGTTTATAAGGCTTCTGCCCGCGACTTCGCGTGGAATAGTGGGCTAACGCTAACTTTAACCCGCGACTTCGTTTACGTAGAGGGTGGAAATATTTTAAAATATTACATACGTTAAGGAGCTGTTTTAGGTACCTACATCACGCTTTTATCAGTACACGGAGAAATAATTTCTTAAAATATTTCTGGGGAGTGTATGAATTTTTACTGGGGCTCTGCAGTAACGCGGGACCATAATATGTGCAAATCCAAGAAAATTTACCGGGTTACCCAATACAAATTCTAGAACAATTTTTTTTTAAGGTTTTAGAAATTTTACTGGGTTACCGATTCAATTTTTACTGGGGTACTGAACGTCATTTTTGGTATCTCGCAGAGGTAACTGGGGCCACCGCCCTTCCCCGTCATGACCACCCGCCGCCGGCCTTGCACCATTATTTTGCTGCGATGTTATTTTAATACTGCGATATCTCCTAAGATATTCATTGAAATCAAATTTTGCAATTTTGTTTTAAATTAAATACTTGTGATGAATAACGTATTTATTTGGATAAGGATTAATATCATGTTTATAAAAACACCTTCGCAAAAAATGCATTATTTTAGAACAAATTTGGTTAGAATAAAAAAGTTCATAGTGAGCCAACCTTAAAAGATAGACATAAGCTGTCGCAGACTTTTTTTTAGGACTTTTAAAGGGGAACAATTCTGTAATACATGATTTTTGTGAAACTTTAACCGTTTACGCAGCGCACGCAGCGGAAGCTCTCAAAAGGAAAAAAATAACCTACGATTTTGAAACATTGCTCATTGATGCTCCGTCCCTATTGGTCTTAGCGTGATGATATATAGCCTATAGCCTTCCTCGATAAATTAGCTATCTAACACTGAAAGAATTTTTCAAATCGGACCAGCAGTTCCTGAGATTAGCGCGTTCAAGCAAACAAACAAACAAACAAACTCTTCAGCTTTATTATTAGTATAGATATAGATGGAGCGACTGCCTATCTGACCTCCACAACCCAGTTACTGGGTAATACGATACTCCTTGGTAAGACTGGTTGTCAGATTTATGTACTTTCAATTAATTTATTCAGAGAAAATCAATAGTTCCAACCAACTAAAAGCACACTATCCGAAAATGTATGTAACATCAGATTGTTTGAGTATTAATGTTGTCTTTGAAAAAAGTATAAGGTTTCGTGTGATTAAAATTTAAATCTATAAATAAAATGATTAAAAATTATCACTGCATTTCTTTTACGTTTACCAAACAAAAACCTATAAACAAACAACTAATATTCTTTTCGTTTTCCATATTCGGCCGCCAATACAAAATCAAGCTGAATCTGTTTTTCGTTTTTGGGCGAAAAAGAAAATCCAATTTCGGCCGGATTCTAGATTTTTATCGATGTAGACTTCGCACCACTGACCTATACCCACCTAATGCATTTTGGCGGTCATTGCCTCACTTATAATAACATATGGAAGTATATAGCTATGTAATATGCTAACAAGTGTCGAATGATCATTCCGAAAAACAGCGGCGTCTCGGGACGTCGCGTCGCGTTTCTTAATGCATTTAAGTGCGCAAAAAATAATTGATTTTTGTGCTGCAATTTTAAATAATTCTGTTAATATTGAGTGTGACACAGTGAGTATTCATTTTTTGTATTTTTTTTCTAAATATTCTGCAAATTATTTGTTTTAATAGTGCCGGTATTAGCCGGTAACGAAAATACGTCGTAGATTTTTGCCGCCGCAATTTTCAAGGCCATCGCTGCATTTAGATAGAACGGTTGTTGACCTAGGTCAATTCTGATAAATTGTAACGTAGATACTAGGTATTTTATAATATTGTAGGTACAGACAGCAACGAAAGACGCTCTGCACACTTGGCGAACAAGAGCTAGTCCGAAAAAACTGTAATATTTTGACCGTCACGACACTTTTGTTTTTTCATTTAGTTACTCTCAATAGTTGTTAATTTATTTCATTGCAGTAGTTATTCAGGACAACCGATAGTCCAGTATAACTAGAGCCGTGTGTTAGTGTAATTAATTAGTTAGAAACGCTGGTTCATGTTATGGTGGTTTAGTGTGTTTTGTGGTCGTTCGAAAAGATAAAACTATGGTAAGATAAGGGTGACAATGTTGCGTAGTAGTCCCACGGTGGCGGCTGTGGTTTGTGAGTGATAAGGGGCGTGTTTTATAATGTTGCGGTACGTAGTGAAGACCTGCGAGCTCTCACGCTCGGCATAATATATTACTTATTTAAATAATATAGCGAAAGGCACTGGGTGTCCCACGAGTCCACGACATCCCTTGCCTTTTTTTTGTATCAAAACATAGCTGATCAGACCTGAACGAATGTTAGGAACACCGAATAACCGTTTTTTTAAGTTGGTTAACAATGCGGTAGTTACTTACAGAATTAATTAAACTCACAAATGACGACGCGAAATGCTGAAAAGCAGTGAATTGAATAATTTTGTGTCAAGGCTCTCGCAGATGGCGCCACGCGAGCGACGACGCTCGACGGTGCACGGTGCGATGCGATTCTAAGGCTGCTTTTCCACCAGAGATGTGCTATGCTACGCTGCTATGGATACGTTTGATATGCACCAATCATATTCATTGGTCCACATAGTATAGTACTGGTGGAAACGGGTTCAACTATGTTTTTTATATGGAAGGATGCGTGCTACGGATGCTTGTTACTGATGGGAGCTATGGATGCGCGAGTGTTGTAGCTATGTGCAGAGCAGAGTCCCCACAGTAGCTCGATACCTCGCTCGCTACCTCGCGGCGGCGACAGCTACAATCGCTCCGCTACACAGCATAGTATTAGTGGAAACGGTCAAATAGTTTCATAGCTTAGCTTTGACATCCTCGCAGCATATCTGCATAGCACATCTCTGGTCGAAAAGCAGCCTAAAGCTCGCTCTACACTCGCGAAAGCTGTGAAACGCGAGTGTAAGGATGGTTTCGCGCCTTAGTTTCGCGCGATCGCGTGCGCGCTTCGCGCCGCCGCCGTTCCCCGATCTGTGTCAGTTTTTTGTCCCGCAACAAAGGGTTCGCGCTTGGTTCACGACGCGCGAACCCGAATGCATCGATATTCACAACTCTTCGCAGCAGCGCACGTAACGTAGTCGGAAGTGGTCCTGCGTATTTTTTTACTAAGCTTTTTGTAAAAACGTACGACGTCGTTCGTCATCCACCATCTTCTTTTCTTCCATCTCGTTTTTATCTTTTTGTTATTTTTAATATACTTAAAGATAATTGTAGTACGCTACTACAGCACATAGCGTCACAGCAGCAGCTACAGCCACATCGTCGTCCATTTCATTTCCACTAAGATCGCGAACGAAACTGCGAAACATTGCGAGTGTGCAGGAACACGTTTTCTCGCTTAGTTCATTTCACAACAAGATTCGCGCGCGATTCTAGAGCTGACATAATATAAAAATTTCCATGAAGTTTTCATAGAATTCATCTTCTACAGTCGCGTCGCGCTGTCGTGCCGTGCCTGGCTGTTCAAGCTATTTGTTATTATTAGTAAAATAATAACAGTGTTATCTAACTTTTTTTACTGACCGTACCTACCCAGACCCACAAATTAAATCATAAGATCACTTGACGAGCAAGTTTGCTGTGTGTATGTTTACTGTTTGATAATTTTATTTAGGTTGTCACTCGTTGCAGGTCGACTTGCTGTAAACGTTTACACCAGTTTACACGGTACAAGTCAAATGCTAATGCCGGGTACGGATTGGGCCGGGTACAAGCGGTTCTCTCATATTAGGTATAAAGGCCGTCAGGAAAATCTGTAATTTTAACCAGTACAAACCCCGCTGCCCAAAGACTTAAATCGCTAGATTTGCCCTCACCGTGCCTAGTCACAAGAAAATTTGTCCATACTGAGAAAAGTGTGCTCACACATTACTAAACAACGTTTCCGTGACAATCAAGTGAAGTCACTGCGTCACGTCATTGTGTGTCAGAGGCGTCAAAACGAAACAGAAATGCGATTGACTTTTGACGCGGTTGTGCGAATCTTACAATATAAATCTTTGCCACTGCCAGCATTTTCATAGGTACTACGGCCGTTAGTGGCGGCCACTGCACTTCTAGGAAACTGCAGCTTTAGGACGCCATAATTGTGTTATCTTTCATGTTACGTTTCACCAATTGTACAATTTAACATGCGCAATAAACCTGCAAGTTAACTTGTCTAATTTGGGCTCACTAGATGATACCTAATTTGTAGCCTAGCTGTAAGTAATTTTTTAAGCTAATCATATTGTTTTACCTTGTGCTTGACCTATGTCCCTGGTTACTATATCAACAGGATAGTAATCTAATTCTATTCAGTTGCGCAAGTGATTGCATTGGGAACAGGGGACATGGTAAATATGCAGTCGCGAGGCGGCCCAACTTATGCTAAATAGTCGCCGCCGCATAATTATGGAAATTGCTGTATCAGGGACATCGCAGATCGCGTATTGCGTTGTACGAAAAGTGTAGAAAAAATATAAGATATTTTGATAGACTGGCAAAATAACAGCGACAGTGAAAAAAACTTCGATTGTCTGACAGTGACACGTCACATCTATGGGTACGTTCCGAATTGCACAATAATCAATTTGAGCGTGCTTACACCCATTCCGAATTAGTGTGAGCGTAATAACCATGTCGCGTGAACCGTCATAGATGACGTCATGATATGCGTCGTATTGCGATAACGCCGACCATGCCTTAAAATATTTTCATCGTGAGCGCTGTCAAAAATGACAGTTGTGCGTTGTGCTGTTGAGTTGTTTTGAGTCGCATCTTTGGTCTCATACATCTCAACCAACAAAACAGAAGTGCCAATGCGTTGAATTTCCATTTTCAAAAAAATATCCAGTCGGCCTTTCTTTCTTGTGCAAGGTGTGGGGTTGACGTTGAGCGAGCACTGTGAGCGCGTTCACGAGCGTTCCGAATTGTTGATAGCTCTCAGCTGTCATAATCGTGATATCTAAATGGTAACGGAAATTATTGGTGTGCGTTACCCCTGCAAAATAATGTTGAAAATAGTCATTTAAAGAACAATGTTCAAAACGTCCCCACCCTTGTAGCACTTTAAAACCTATGTTAATCGAAGGGCCATAACCATCTTATCATTTTATTGTACGACGGCGAAACTGAAATGTACATCCGAAAAAAGTTATATCGACATGAAGAAAACGGAATCAGTAACAATTATGTTGCCGTTTATTATACTTTTTCGACATGATGTAACCATACCTACTACAATTATAATTACATTTTGATAAGTTTTTTAATTCAAAACACGTTCACAGTCCAAATAAGCCAGTGGTGAGCAATATAGAATGGTTATAATAAGAGCTGCATGCGCAGCGCCACACGACGCAGAGCAGGTAGTAAATGTGGGGTGGTGGAAGGGCGGGGAGAAGGGAAGTATGTCTTTGTTCCCTTATCGCTTGCCTGTCTGCCGCTGCTGGTTTTATTGGTTATTGTAATTATTATTTAGTACCTTTCGGAACTTCCTTGAGCGTACGCGTATTTTTGTCTCCCACTTTTGATTGCTAGTTTTATCCTTCTACTTTGGACTTGTTACTGGATTTGATTTTGTGCCAACGGTTGGACTAAGTTGAATTAGTTTGATTTAAGCGACTACGGACTTAATAACGGATTTTGTGTGCCTGTGGTTTGGATTTATTTCATTGTTTTGACAATATGGAACATCAACGAATTCATCAATGTGTTACGTGTTTACGGTCTGTATTCCGAGATCGAAATCGGCGCATTCTAACACATGAATACATGGAAAACCATCCAGGATTCTCCGAGTACGTACTGGAGCGAATGAATGTACAAGAGGTTAGTAAACAACTATTTTTCAAGAAATAAATAGATTGTAGCTCGCTTCACAGTATTTGTATTAAATAATATGACTTATGTCTTAAGTGTGTAGGACGATTTTAGTTTATTTCTAAATGCTATTACTTGGCCCATTAAAAATGATAGATAGCTATCACAGCGTTATTAAGAAATATGAGTGGGGCGCTCTCATTAGTAAGCTATTGTGTGTGATATATATTTTTTTCTTTACTGCAGTAATAATGTTATCTTTCAGGCAGCCCATAACGACTTGCAGTACATGTGTTACCGCTGTTGGGTGGCAGCACATCGACACCAAATGAGAAATGAAGGTGGACAAAACGAGGAACAACCTGATGAGCAAGCCGATGAACAAGCAGTTTCCGAGCAGTTAATTACAGTCCCAACATACAAAAGGTTAGCAAATACGTCTCGTCACTGTGCGTTTCATGGATGTGCAAATCGAGATCTGCATAGAATACCACTATTCTTAAAAATACATTCACTGATCGAGCACAGCTTATATATCCCTACCAGTGCAAGAGTTTGTACAAATCATATGCGCACAAATGAATGGAACCTATTATATGATACTGCAGATACGACATTTTCACCAGACCAGTTAAAAGACATGATGGACGTTTTAAGAAATGCGTATAATAACAAAAAAGCCTTGGATTTTGAAAATATAGACAGCATTTCTCCTGAAGAATTATATTTTAGAACAGGGCTAACCCACGAGCAGTTTACTATTGTTTTAAATGACACACCATCTTTAAATCAGCACACAAGACAGCCAAAACTGTGCTGGCATGCTACATATCTTATGAAAATAAGGTCAGCTGAACCAGATGTCAGAATAGCCTGCCACCTAAACGTCAGCAGGACAACAGTGGGACGTTACCTGAATACAGCCCGAGAGTGCTTAACGAGAGACTTTGTGGCACTGCATCTAGGATACGACCACATCGGCCGAGATGAAATAATAAGTCACAGCACGACTATTGCGAGAGCATTATATGGAGATTCAAAAGCCATCATATTATTCGACGGAACATACATTTATATACAGAAAAGTAAGAATTTCCTTTTCCAGAAAATAACATACAGCCTGCACAAATTCAAAAACTTATTGAAGCCATTCCTTTTAGTGTGCCCAGACGGGTATACAATAGATATTCTAGGACCCTACTCTGCTAGGACATCAGACGCTCAGATTATGAAGGATATAATGAATAACATTTATTCTCCGATTCATTACTTGCTCCACGAGAATGATACTTTTATATTAGACAGAGGCTTCAGAGACTCAATTCCTGCAATCGAAGAATGTGGCTATGAGCCTCACATGCCACCTACAAAAGACAGAAGCGCAACTCAGCTCACGAATGAATAAGCGAATAAATCGCGTCTAATAACAATTGTCCGCTGGGTCATTGAGGCGATAAACGGGAGATTTAAACGCGACTTTAAAATGTTCAGGAACGTGGTATTCAATAAATCACTTCCTCACCTCTTCACTGACTTCCGGATTGCTGGAGCGCTTCTCAACACCTTCAGGGAGCCTTTTCATGATAGTGTCTACGCCACAGACTTCGTAGAACGAATCAGTCACAGAATTCATACCAACAATGACTTAGGCAACTACGTTGTTGCAGAAAATGTTAACAGGCAGCGGGTTGCGTTCAGGACATTGACTGACGAGTCCATAAATATGCCGTTCCCTGAATTGTCAAACGAAGATATTATTTTGTTTAGCTTGGGGACATATCATCTAAAACTGGCAGCTTCCTATGTCAGCGAACATTTACGTGGCGGCGTCTATAACATAGAGGTTTGTACAACTCCAAGCCTAATTATGAATCAATACGGTATAGTCACGGAAGATTGCACTCTTCTAAGGGGTCGAATTTTATCAAGACATAAGTCAAATGCGACCTATTACACGTATTTAATACTGAATAACGCACAGGGCATAAACGCTATTCAGGCATATTACTGCTCATGTTTGACGGGTATGAGGACAGTTGGTGCCTGCGCGCATGTCATCAGCATCGTGTGGTACTTTGGGATTGGAAGGCGTTTAGAGAATTTCGTTGGGCCAGCCAGTGCCTGGGACAATATTGTAATAGATACTGAAAACACCGAATAAAGGTTTTATTTGTAATTAATAGGGTATTTTATTTGAAAACTCCTAAAAAAACGTCAATGGTTACCTCACAAAAACAATATTCAGCAGAATTCTTCATTGAACTTTTTTCTGCTCCGTGAGTTGTTCCCGAGCGGGAGTCGCCATATAATTCCAAAGAGTTGTTTGAAAACTCCGAACAAAACCATCACACAGTAATAATTAAAAAAAGAACAGCATCGTGATCAGAAACATAATTATTATTGTGACTGATTCCGGTTTCTTCATGTCGATATAACTTTTTTCGGATGCACATTTCTGTTTCGCTGTCATACAATAAAATTATAAGATGACTATGGCCCTTCGATTAACATAGGTTTTAAAGTGCTACAAGGGTGGGGACGGTGTCCATACATTTTTGAACATTGTTCATTATAAATAATTATAGATTACATTACATTACATTACATTTTTGAACATTGTTCTTTTATAGATAATTACTTGCCCGGCTTTTGTAATTGCTCCGCTCATTTTTAAATTTGTTGCACTTATAGTTTTTTAGTTATTTCACAAAAACATTTCCTGCTGGGGTAACGTTACGTTATTAGTAATTACCGTCCAATTACATTGATACCTATTTTTTCAAAAATTTATGAGAAATGTATGTATAAAAGGCTAATAGAATTTTGCAATAAATTCCAAATAATAAGTACTGAACAGTATGGATTTCAAAAAAAGAAATCCACATCATTAGCTATTTACTCTCTTATGAAGGCAGTACTCTCAAATATTAATAATAATCATCTGACTACGGGATTTTTTTTTGATTTATCAAAAGCCTTCGATTTTGTGTCGCACAGCATATTGTTGGATAAACTAGAGACTATTGGGATTAGAGGACCTGCACTTGAATGGATATCATCCTATTTAGGCAATAGACAGCAACGTGTCATTATTAGTAAAATTAACATTAATAGAGATATGATACCATACTCATCAGAATATAAGCAAAATAAATGTGGCGTTCCGCAAGGAAGCGTGCTTGGTCCAATATTGTTTCTTTTATATATTAATGACATCATAAAAATAACCAATCATAAATGCATATTATTTGCCGACGATATATCAATCATAGTGACATCAGATAAAAAGAAAAACAAGACTGACCATGAGTTTGACATAAATAATACAATAGACAAATTACTGCTTTGGCTTGACATGAATAATTTAAAAATAAATTTAGATAAATCTGTTTACATTCAATTTAATCAATCAAATAATAATAAAAACAATATAAAACTTAACATTAATACAATCGAAGAGGCAACCCATACAAGGTTTTTAGGCGTAATAATAGACAAAGATTTTAACTGGAAAGAACATGTAGATAATGTAAGCACTCGAATCAATAAATTTGTATACGCACTGAAGCAAGTTAAAAACGTAACTAACATAAAAACTGCAATTATGTCATACTACGCCTATGTTGAGTCGCTACTGCGATATGGTCTCGTAATGTGGGGTAATGGTACCAATATGGATAGAGCATTTATCGCACAAAAAAAAGTGCATCAGAGCAATAAGTGGTATTAAACCTGATGACTCATGTAGACCAATGTTCAAGAGGTTTGGTCTGCTACCTCTACCATGTCTGTATTTAAATGAGGTGTGTATATTTGTAGTTAACAACAAACATTTATTTAAATCAGCAAATTATGTAAATCCCAGAAACAGACGAGATCCTCATAAACTGGTATTAAGTGATTTGCCAAGACTTGCGAAATACAACAAAAACTGCCTTGCAATGTGCGTACGTATTTATAACAAAATACCAAGTCGCCTTAAAATATTGAACTCGAGAAAATTTAAGACAGAATTACACAAGTGGCTTATTGAATGTAATTTCTACAGTTTAAAAGATTTTATGGATGTGAGATGTTGATTCCCTTTGTCAAAATATAAATTTTTGCATGCTATGTTATATCTTAGCGAAACATGTTGAGCTACTGTAATAATATTAACATCAATGTATACCATGTTTTACGCAAATAAATGATTTACTTACTTACTGCAGCGAGACGTTTTCCTTTTTAATGGGAATATTTAAATAAATATTACCTATATAATTAGTTGTCTAGACGAGGTAAACGTTACATCTTATTTTGTATTTATTATTTCTTCGGCTGCGAAGTTATTCGAAATCCTGCTGAAGTAACGTTTGTGGATTTGCTGGATCTCTGAAACGGTTAAGCGGATTCTTATCATTATTTATACATGACTTTTTAAGAGTTAGTTTTAATTAGTTCTGCAATAAAAAACAAACCGTTCAAAGGTTATTTAATTAAATATAAAAACACTTCAATAGGTCCTAACACTTTGAATAAGAATTCTAAAGACTTACTTTAAACGTTATTTTGTAGCTTGTAACTGCCTTCAAATGTATATGAAGTTTAATTAGTATCTAGATCGTAATTAACAAGTTATGAAGAAATTCAGTTCTCCACGTTCACGGTCACAATGCGCGCGTATTTATTTAGCCACCAATAAACCTGTATGTGGATATATAAACTGGATGATATATCAATAATTAGTTGCTTAGTTCAGTTTTATGCCTGTAAAATTTCAGCGTAGTACATACAATAATTAACGAGATAATAAAATGAAAGTCATTAGGAAGTGCAAGACCGTGGTAACCCGACCATGTTTATGTGGTGACAAAAAAGCGACCGCGTAGTACATTATGCTATCTCCTAAAATATGAGATGTATGTGTTTCAGAGATCCAGCAAATCCAGAAACGTTACTCCAGCAGGATTTCGAATAACTTCGCAGCCGAAGAAAGAATAATACAAAATAAGATGCAACATTTACCTCGTCTAGACAACTAATTATTTAGCTAATATTTACTTAAATATTCCCATTAAAAATGAAAATGTCTGGCTGCAGTAACGTTACCCCAGCAGAAAATGTTCTTGAGAAATAAATAAAAAACTGTAAGTGCAACAAATTTAAAAATGTGCGCAACAATTACAGAAGCTGGACAACTAATTATCTATAAAATTTAAATGACTATTTGTGACATTATTTTGCTGGGATAACGCACACAAATTATTGATGTGTGCGCTTAGAGGGATTATGAATTAATTCGGAATGTACCCTTAGTGTTTTATAGGTTTTATCCATGGACAGTTCACAATTGTTATGTGTTCTGTGATTATTCGGTGTCTGTGATGCTCACAGAATGACGTGAGAATGACAGAATACAGTGATGCCCGCCCCTCAGCTTGTTCTATTAGTTTTCGATAAAAATAGGATTTTCCTAGTTTTTCAGTGACCGAAATACGTAACATAAGATTTTCAAATTTCATCCCTTTTAATTTAATTTCAAGATGCCAGACCCCAGTGAAAGTGGTTTTATCGTGGTAGAATGTCAAATAGCGCCAAATCAGAACAACAAACATGTTTGTGTACCAAAAACTTGGATCAAATGTAACATAACAGATAAAAGGGTGGCTATCGCATATCCCACTGAAGATGAGTCCCGTATAGCAACAAGAATTAAAAATAAAGAAGCAGCTGATGATGAGCTCTGGCCGTACTATATTGGAGACATAAAATATGAAGCAGGTATGGTATTTTTTTATTTACTTCCATAATAATATAAAAGAATCGTCTGATTTTATTGTAATGTTATGATAATACAGAGATGCCTATGCCCAGCAGTGGGTGAAGTCGGGCTGTGGATGATGAGTTTGCAGTTCACAAAAATAACTTAAGGCAGATCACATTCACACGACATGGTGGTGAAGGGAATATTGCAAAGAAATATGTAATGTTACATTGTGCATGACTTAAACTATAGTACCGTCAAACGGTGAATAGGGTTGCAGGGGTGAATCGAGATGAAACTTTAAAAGGGATTTTAACATTAAAATAATATATTTTGTTGCCAAAAAGGTATCTTAATGTGTTTACTGTATTATAATTAACAATTAAGTGCCCTTGTTGGCAACAAACTACATTATTTCAATGTTAAAATCCCTTTTCAAGTTTGGTTCCGATTCACCCCTGCATCCCTATTCACCCCGTTAGATGGACTACCATCTAACGGGATATTTGTTTTCATCATGTAGACTACTACATGATGAAAACAAATATCTTTTTTTATTGTCTAATTTTACAAAGGAGAAGGACTCGTGGCTAAATAATAATTGCCGCACGGGTCGATCGAAGGTTAATCTACGTTTGCCGAGGTTGGTCGTGGATGGGTGACCATTCATAATGTATTGAGATCCGTCTGTGCCTCAGAAAGCACGTTAAGCCGTTGTTCCCGGCTCTCATTCGTAAATCTTTGACAGTCATTACTGATAATCAGAAGCCTGCAACTCTGACAGCTAGTCTTCAAAGGCGTAAGTATCATGTTACCCAGTAACTGATCAGATAGGCAGTTGCTTCATGTAAAATACTGGTATTTAGCTGAATCCGGTTAGAATGGAAGCCGATCCCCACAAACGCACAAAGACACGATTGATTGTTTTATCTTTGTCTAATTTTTGTTTTAAATGATTATAAATTTAGTTTTCAGAATCATATAATAATAATAATCTATTTGCATAACATTCATTACAATCATTGTGACTCCAGAGCAAGATATATAATACCTGTATTTCAGGAGTCAGAATATATGAGGATGCTATTAAAGGTTTAAACTCAAGTAGCATACCAATGACAAGCAATGATGTTTGTTATGTAAACAAAATGAAACCATTTTAGTTTCTAGTTTTATTTTGAATTGTTTTTCAATTTTGTTTTCAGATTCTTATGAGGATGCTGTTGTTGGATTTCTCCAAACAGTCCGTGGAGAAAATAGTAAACAAATTGAAGACAAAAACAGTCAAAGTAAGTATATTGGTATTAAAACTGAAAATCTTTTCATAAATTCTCCAGCCTGCCACCCTGTATTAGTATGGGTTTAATGTTTGCGCGTCAATGTCGTTACATTTAAGCCCAAACTGTAACCATAACTTCAGACTCTTAACTGACTAAAACCCACCCGTGTTCCTTCAGTTGCCTGTGCGCCAGGGCCACGGTAACTCTTTCGAACAATCCGCGACCCCGGCAGATTCTAGACCGCCTTTTTTTTTTTTTTTGGGTGGGAAATCATCAAATGACGTCTCCCGCTCTGGGCGGAGCGGAAGGGCGTGTCAGACTCTTACTGACTAAAACCCACCCGTGTTCCTTCAGTTGCCTGTGCGCCAGGGCCACGGTAACTCTTTCGAACAATCCGCGACCCCGGCAGGCATCGGTCCTATCGGACCCCGTCAATGGTGCTGACATCTCTTTGAGGCGCGCGTGGAACACGACGCGCCGTCGACCCGGGCCTGGTCCTTACCGGACGGCGACCTGCCCATTGCTCGCCGTCCGCAAGCCCGCGCCTACGGTGGCCGGGAGTCGGCAATCGACTCCCGACGCCCAGGGTGTCTCCTCCTCCTGCGGCGGCTAGGGGCGCGAGGGCGTAGAGATTGCCTCTCCCTCTCGCGCTCCGCCTCCTCCTTCGCGAGCATTACTGCTTCGCAGAAGGAGGTGACGGCTTCCCATTCCCTCTCGCTCCGTACCATGGCCTGAACCAGGGCCGGACGCGAGAGGTCGCCGCCGCCGATCGCCGCCACGAGGACACGGCGGTGCTCCGCCCAAGCCGGGCAGACCTCCACCGTATGCTCCACCGTGTGCTCCGGTCGATCCACACAATGGTAACACCCAGGCGTTTCCTCCCGCCTTATCCGAAACAGGAACCTCCCGAAACAGCCATGTCCGGTGAGGACCTGCGTCAGGCGGAAGGTGAGGACGCCGTGGCGCCTCTCAAGCCACTCCTCAAAGAGGGGTCTTACCGCCGCAATTGTGGCGTGCCCTGCGCTGGGTTGCGACAGTCGCACTCTCCATGCCGCCATGAGATCCCGCCGGAGCTCTGTCCGCTGTGCCGTGATTTCTCGCGGCAGCGGAGTTACGCCCCGGCGTTTCGCCTCCTCGCGCCACTCCCAAACGTGCGCGAGGACCTTTGCCTCCAATTCTAGACCCCCTAGCGTAGACATTTTTCGTCAGTTTTCTATCTGTTGTTTCATAGATAAGTGCTGCGAGTTTCGCTTAAGAGGATGCGGTCAGGTAGATAGCGAAATTCAAAAATACTTGTTTTTTGCAATTTGCAGGTCAGTGTCAGGTTGTGAGTTAGTTAAAATATGATTCGTAACAAATATTTTACAGAATTATAATCATTAGAATCAGCCCTCAAATGTCACGATTTCATGAAATATTCATTCAATTGGGTAATATGAACTTAGAGAAATGTATTGATGATTTTTATTATTATATTTGTATAAATAAATATTTGATACGGCCGCGAATCATATTTAGATCAATATACAACCTGATACTGATCTGCAAATTGCAAAAAACGTAAGATTACAATTTGGAACGAGTTCCCGTCGGGAGGTCTCCGACCGAACACATTTTTTTATCCCTATAATATGTTCCTGTAGGATAATTTCCGACCTCCACGCAGGTGAAGCCGCGGGCAAAAGATGTTTATTTGTGTGTTGTTGCTTTAGTAATTCCAATAATTTCGATATGTTCATAATTTCAATGTAGATCATATCACATCTTGTTATTTCTTACAGTTGAGACAGTCGCCGAACCAAAGAATTCGCTTAAAGTTCGCATAGTGGTGCCTAAGTCTAAGCCAAAATCAGAAAAAAAGAAAAAGTCTGAAAAGAAATCTCTCAAAAAACAATTGAAAGAACATTCAAAAAACAAAAATAAAAAATTCAAACATAAAAATGCAGAACAACATTTATTGAAAGAAAATATTCCTGATTCAGGATATATTACTGAAATTACTGTTTCACCAGATATTGTGGACAATCAAGTGGCCACAGAATTAAGTTCTCCCTTTGTACCAAATTGCCAAAGTAATGGTTTGCCAAAAAGTCTAAAATCGAAAATGGATGACATTATCAACAGCGCACCACAAAATTATGTGAAACAATTAACAAGTAAACTCAATAATAATAATAACGATTCATTTGAGAGAACATTAGAAAGTCTTGCCAATGTAATGGAAAAAGATATAGACTTTAATAATGGAAATTTCTCACCAAAAGACACACAACTTTTGATGGACTTACAAATGAAGACAAATGGAATTTTTGAGTATATCAAACGTGTGATAATAGGTGTAAAAGAGTTATACATAGAAGCACACGAAACTAAGAAAACTCTTGATCATATAGTTTCGAAGTACAAAGTTCAACGACCACCTGCCACAGTTCCTAAGGAAAAAGAACATGATATGAATGATCAACAAAATAGCAATTTATTGCAAGAAGAAACCCTGCAGGATGAGATGGAAACCGAAGCTGATGATGAAATGGAAAATGAAATAAATGGATATGAGCAAAATGACAACACATTCATTGTTAAGGAAGAAAACCTGTTTGAAGAACAAGATACTGTAATGGACTACAGATCAGATAATGAGATATTTACTGATGAAGAATCATCAACTTACGAGCAACCAACAGCATCGCCTTTGCCAACCATTAATAAAGGTAAAAAAATGAATATCAAAAACAACACTACATGGACTTTAAAGCATTTGCATCCAGCCAAAGGCCTGGTACAGTTAGGCGGACGAGACAGCCGCGTATACATCAGTGCTAAAGGTTTAGAAAGGGCAAAAAAAACTTCTAAAAATGTAAAGATATTCACGAGACATCTGTTTAGAGAGGTCTTCACTGAAGAAGCTTTGCAAACTTGCTCAATGACTGGCAGAAAACCTTGTTTTGGTAGAAATTTAGATGTAATTCGGCCAGCTTTGCATTTTCACGCCAGAACTGTTATATTTACTTATGCAATGAAATATGGCCGAGATGTGGGCTGGGAAGAAGTAAGATTAAGTGAACTTGTACAAAGTTTGAGATGTATGTTACAAAATAGCAGAAGAGACAGGACTAATGGAAGGATAAAAAAGTCTTAACTAATTATATTTTAAGTAATAGATACCCACGTCATTATCTGTCAAGCATTTTTCAAAATTTATTAGTGTTGGCTTGTAGTCTAACCGGATGAAGCTGAATACCAGTATTTTACATGGAGCAGCTACCTATCTGACCTCCACGACCTAGTTACCGGGTATCACAATACCCCTTGGTGAGGCTGGCTATCAGACTTGCGAGCTTCTGATTATCCCTAACAACTGTCAAAGATCTATTGAAAGTTTTTAAATTTCGAGGGCCTATAGCCGCTACAATCTACCTCAGTTTATTTACGATTTCACTGATTTTAACTGATTTTAGATGAGAATATTAAGACTAATTTTGTATATTTTGTAGTTTTTGCTTTAAGTTTTTATCAATGCAGAGTAAAAGGAGTTGAGAACCTGAAAAACTTGGGTTCCTAGACAGCTGTGCCGTCATATAACGGCCGCAAGGTAATCCTTTTCTTGAGTCAAATACCGGTGCCATAATTTTTATGACGGCTGTTATATGGCGTCCGTCGCTGTTATAAGTAACTCAAGCTTATAAACTAAGCCAAAATATGTGCCATCGTGCCGCCGCCTATGAACGTCTGCAGCAATGCCAAAGGTATAGCAGATACTTCACCATCCCAGAGACAAAACTTATACAGTTCGCGCAAAACTATGAGCTCTCGGAAGTTGCAGCGAGTGGTTGCGCAGTATGCATAATATAGGTGTCTGAGGGAACTCTCACTCTCGCTCAACGGTGCGCGGTTTCGGTCTCGGCCCTATATTCAGAGGGCTCATAAAGTTTTGTGCGAACTTTATGTCTCTCGTGTACGTACTACACGAATACTATCGCTTTTAAAATTGTTATTTTAATTTAAGATTAATTTTTTTTTCATTTTTATTTAGGATTAAGAATAAGGGTCTCAGTAAAAGTCCGAGTCTAGATTTTTCCTGGCACGTGGCAATAGACTCGCCCCCCTTACATGGGCCAGTTATGTTTAACATAACCGGGGAAATGTGGGTGTACTATAGTTTCACCTCTGCCTAACCCTTCGGGGATTATATGCATGATGTTATGTAATATAAGATTGAATTTTGTTAAATAATCTCTTAGCAATAATAATTAATACTAGTGTTTCTTTTTTTTAAACTATGTAATGTAGGTATCTTTCATTTATTGATATTCTTGAGACATTTGAATAAGAACTCTTGATCTATAGAATGGAGATTGAGTTATGGATTGTTTTTGCTTTTGTAAGTATTTTTATGATGTTGATTCACCTATCACAAATAACAAAGTAGGTATTGATAATGTAACTTAAAAATGTACGCGCGCCCCTCACCTGCACCCTTATTACGTAACACACTATCTATCACAATCTGAATCATTTTGAAGCCTATTGCTAATCCATTGCTTCATATGTTAGAAAAATTTGTCTCCTCAACAACGGAAATAACGCAATGAATGTTGTTGAACTGTCAAAATGAAAGCTATTCCTACTGTTAGTGTGTTACGTAATTACCCCGCTGTTTTATACGTACAGTCGACCGCACAGCATCCGTTTTATTACACAGTAGTGGTACAATTTGACATTGAAAGCGCCTTTATGTCGTAGCTATAAGAGCGTTTTTCGTTGTGCAAGTGATGTGCGATTGACTGTACATATTTGAAGTACTAGCTTTTGCCCGCGGCTTTGCCCGCGTGTAGGTCGGATATTATCCCACGGGAACGTACTACCGGGATAAAAAGTATCCTACGTGTTATTCCAGGTTATAAACTATCTGTGTTCCAAATTCCATCCAAATCCGTTCAGTAGTTTTTGCGTGAAAGAGTTACAAACATCCGGATATCCTCACAAACTTTCACATTTATAATATTAGTAGGATTTGCAAAGAAAATTTTGTGGAGCGCCGCGTAATTTTTAAATAAGACAATGTGTACTTATTTTTAAATCTTGTAGTTGTGATAATTTTGAGTCTGTAAAATATTTCTAAGGAACTTAATAATGTTTTTATAAGATTTTCGTGTTTATTTTTTTATTACTGATTAAAATTTGTGTTTTTAGGTAGACACATTCGTTTTATTTTTGCCTAAGCCCACGTTCCCTCAGACGTAATAAAATCGCGGCGGAATAAAAACGCGCAGCGCGATTTTTGCCCGCCTGCAAGTGTTCGAACGGTCGTTAAATAAAAAATCACTTTGAACTGATTCGTCGCGCAGTGCAGACGTATGATGGGTTCTGCAAAATTAATAGCGGTAGCCATTTGTGAGGCCAGGAGACCAGAAAAGAAGAAAAATTTTTTTTGGATCCATCCCTTGAATAATGAAATATATTTATAAGGCCAATTTTTGGCGCCGTCCTGAATAATTATAATAATTATCAATCACATAGCATGTTTATTACATTGTATTTTCTCTCAAATTAAACCTGTTTCTTATTTACTTTATAATAAACTCCTTACATACCTACTCCTTTTGCCGTTTACGTTCATACATGGTCATACACGCACGCCGGTTGCGAGCACGATCGTAGCAGGTGGCGTTCTGTAGTTTCTGCCTACCCCCATGGGAAGAAGGCGTGAGTTTATGTAAAAATAAACTCCACCCATATAGGCCTACCTATGCCCAGAACCATTTTAGGATTCCATATTTTATTATTGAAAACATCGGAGATGTTCTATAACAAAACGAATGGTTCCCTTTATGTCGAGTCCCTTTACGTCGAGTCTACGATTTCTGTTTCATTTCTACTACCTTTACGTTGAGTTTAATAATATCATATTTTGAAGTACAGTCAGGTTCACGTGTTGTGTATTCGAATCTACTTAAATATTCATATCTTTTAAAATTTAAATAAAAAGTATATTACCTATTCATATTAGACTATTGACTGCAACATACTGAAAATCAATGACGCATTTGTGATTTTACATAAATTAAGTACAGCGGTATTTAGACATTGCGTTGCGCGTCGGTGTGACTAATATTAGGTCTTTACCTATGAAATTGCCGTTCTGCAGTACTGGCCATTTCAAATCAAAATAATTTTTGTTTGGCTATGAATTCTAATTTCAAATTAATTTTATTTTAAAAACATGGATTTTTTTTCTAAAAGTAGTCATTTCTTTATTGATTAGTGTTACATTTTCATCGCATTTCAATCTTTTTCGTCATCATGGATACGTAAAAAATTCGAGTAATTATGGAATATGAGTACCGTCGTGGCAGCAACGCGGCACAAGCGGCACGCAACATCAACGACGTTTACGGAGCTAACTCTACAAACCAACGCACCACCTGTTATTGGTTTGCTCGCTTCCGTTCTGGAAATTTCGACCTGAAAAATGAACCTCGCGGTCGTCCGAAGACTTTGGTCGACAATGACGAATTAAAGGCGATTGTGGAAGCTGATGATACACAATCTACGGCTGAATTAGCAGCAGCTTTCGACGTTAGCGTCAAAACAATATTGGTCCATTTGCGTCAAATTGGCAAGGTAAAAAAGCTTGACAAATGGGTGCCCCACGAACTCAATGATCGCCAGCGCGAAGTACGCGTCGAGACGTGCCTTGCACTGCTCAACAGACACACAAATGAAGGAATTTTGAACCGCATTGTTACCTGCGATGAAAAATGGATTCTGTTTGATAACCGTAAGCGCTCAGCAAGTTGGTTGGATCCTGGTTCAGCACCTAAACAATGCCCTAAACGAAAACTTACCCCTAGAAAAGTGATGGTCACTGTTTGGTGGTCTAGCGCCGGTGTGATTCATCACAGCTTCTTACCAAACGGGGTGAGCATTACTGCAGATGTGTACTGTGAAGAACTGAACACAATGATGGAGAAGCTGGCGCATCTCCAACCAGCATTGGTCAATCGCTCGTCTCCGCTGCTCCTGCACGACAACGCGCGACCTCATACTGCACAGCAGACGGTCTCCAAGTTGCAAGAACTGGGGTTGGAAGCTCTCCGTCATCCGCCCTACTCACCAGACCTTGCGCCTACAGACTACTACTTTTTCCAGAATTTGGATAACTTCTTGGCGGGAAAAAAATTTAATACCCGAGAGGCAGTACAAAATGCCTTTGAAGAATTTGTTGCCTCCCGTCCAGCTGATTTCTTTAAGATGGGCATCAATAAACTGCCACTGCGATGGCAAAGATGCATTGATTGCATGGGTGATTACTTCGATTAATACAAATAAAAAATTCATGAAAAAAATTCGTTTAAATTTTTTCATACAAAACGGCAATTTCATAGGTAAAGACCTATTATATATCGCACCTTCGGTAGGACAAGGACATAGCTGCACTTTTAGTGCAGAAAATCTTGTTGTGCCAAGATAGTCAAAAAATGCACCAATATGACTTGCCCTCTGGCGGCATTAAGCTGATATTGATACGAATCATTGTTCCTCAGCAGGCGTATTCTTCTTCTTAACTTTCTGTTTCTTGGAAGACAAGACATAGCTATTTCTATACAAAGTGACATTTCGTTTCTCTATTTTTGACATCGCACCGTAAAAATCCTTCTAAAATCCGTCATTTTGTCTTTCGTTTTACCGATCGTTGTCTAGGTCTTTTTATATGTAGACTATTTCAGAAGAAAGCTTTCTATCCCAAATGTCAAAATCACACTGACAACTGTCCGTTGTCTAAGGTAGTGAAGACAATTTGATTTTGTAATCGCCATGCTAAAGACAGTAGAAAACTTTTTACTCGACGGCCGCAAAGTATAAAAATAGAATGGAAAAATGGAATTTTTCACTTTTTGTATGGAAAATGTGTAAAAGTATTACCTACATGTTTAGTTTTAGGGGTTTAAACGTTTCATAAAGGGGGTCGAAATTTTCATTATTTTTGCGATAGGACACACCATTTTCGAGATATAAGCAAAATAAAAGAAAAACGTGAATAAACTATTGAATTTCGTAAAAAGTGCAGTTGACTCTTTGACTTTGTTGCCATCGTACTGTCTTCACGGAACGTCATTTTTGTCTATTCTTCCGTCGACAAAACCCGTTTCTATAATGGTCATGCTACGCGTGCTGGACAAGAGACTTTTTAAAGCACTGGCATAACTTTTTTTTTTTTTGGCGTACCTACTTATGTACTTCTGTCAGTTATGCCGTTGTCCTACCGAAGGTACGATATGTAGGTAATGTAGTATTTACTATTTTCTAATTATTTAAAATACTTATTACCTAGGTTGATACAACGATATGAATAATGTAAATAAATAACGCTAATTTTGATTAAGAAAATTACGTTTTTTAGAACAATTATTTACTGTAAAACTATATGCTGATTTACATTTAAGTACACTAATAGTGATGATTAGACTGTGATTTATTTAAATTAAGAAATATTTTCTATTTTAGAAGAATTATTAACTGTAAAACTATAATTATGCTGATTTACATTTACACTAATAGTGATAATTAGACTGTGATTTATATAGATTATGAAAGGAATTTTTTTTACAAGAATTATTTACTGTAAAACTATGTGCTGATTTACATTTACACTAATAGTGACGATTATACTGTGATTTAAATAGATTAAGAAATATACTTATTTGAGAAGAACTAATACAACAAATAACTAAATAATATTTTAATGATACTGGCTTTTAATTTATATCCTGACTGTACCTATTAACCAAACTCGACGTAACAGTATTAGAAAGCGTAAAATAGCAATATTTTGCAAGAACAATAGACTCTCAGACTCGACGTAAAGGGACTCGACATAAAGGGAACCATAACAACGGGCAAATATCCGATACCTATCATTATAAATAAGAAATAAAACTAAGATTTTATAACTTACATCTATTTTATTATCTTGTTTCGTATTCGAATCCCTGGGCATAAAATAGGTACCTACTTAGGTATGTTTATATTAACTCAAAAACTCTGGCTTCTTGGAAGGAATTAGTCATCAATTCATAATCGATATCCGTGCATCAATTAGTATCGTTAAAGAAGATAAATGATAGGCACATTTACCGCATTGGGTTATCCTGTAAATGCCTGTAATGGTAGATAAATAAATCTTCTCGAAAATTAATAAAGTGAGTAGGTACGTAGTGTGTACTTACGCTATTGTCTATCGTCCAATTACGACCGATAGCTAACTTCAAATAAGTTACTTTTATTAACGACTGATTATTCCGTAAATAAAACATTGGAATAATTCCAATGTTTTATTTACCTACGCGTTCTTCGGCTCGGCAGCGGCATCGCCGTGCGCCACGGCCTTGAGCATGCGGCACTGACGCATCGCGCGCGATAATTTTTCGCGTCTGAACACTAGTACAGAACTTTGTATGTCGTATTCATTCAACGCCCAGCGCCTAGCGTTGAAAATCGAACACCGCACGATAAATAATCGCGGCGGGGTAAAATTCCGGTCGTGTGAACAGCTGTACCGCTTTCTATTTGTTAACCGACTTCAAAAAAAGGAGGAGGTTCTCAATTTAACTTTTTTTCTGGGTGAACCGATTTGGATGATTCTTTTTTGAAAGCGGTTGCTTCACATGTGGTCCCATTTAAATTTGATCAAGTACTGACCAGTAGTTTTTCAGTTATCCTTAATAATGCGCATTTTTTCCACTTAGTTTATATTGATGATGTTATAATAATTTCCTGTCACGGTTGTTTACATATCAAGTACGAATGTTTGTGGGGTAGGTACCACAACTAAAAAGTGAAAAATAAAAAAAATTGTTTTTTTTTAAGTCGGTTGTTTTTTCTTAAAAAGTTTTTTCACTTCAGTAGCTCAAACATGTAGGTTTTGCTGCCTGAAATCAGTGAGCAAAATGCGATTTTGCTCACTGAGTGAGACCAAGTAACTTTTTAATTATTTTTTTCAGAAAGCCGCGAATATCATATTCATCCTGGGGTTAATCATAAAATTCGAAACATTCACACTCTATCTCTTTCCCGCCATTAGAAAGAGAGAGAGACAAAGACCAGCCCTTTCGAAGTTCCGATTTTGAATTCGACCTCAAAGACAAACACGTTCGGAATTTCGTACTAACTAAAGAAATTTTGCAAAAAGATAATTATGTCTTTTAATGAAATTTATTGAATTTTTTACTTATTGTTGTATTTAAACGAAAATAAGTATTTACTGCAAATAAAACTGATATTTAACATGTAAATAGTTATTTCTAGTTTCAATAATGTTTCGTAATATATTTTGAATAATAAAATATCATGGGTGCTATTTCCGAACACACCTTAATTTAAATAAAAGAGCGGGTTACTTTTAATTTGCAGAATTGCAGTAATTTAACTTTTAACTTTTAAAATGTTCCATTTTATTGAATTGGTACCTCTACCTACAATGTTAATTATTTTGATTCATAATAAATAGTTATTTCAATCTATTCCTGTTTATTATTTTATCTCCTAAAGTGTTCTCGCTGCTGAAGTGAAAAGTTATGTGTGTTACACGAGAGCAAAGTTTTTTGCATCTCGTGCCTTTGAATCCCTCGCCACACTCAGGATTCAACTTTAGAATCACTCGCTACGCTCGTGATTCAATTGTTGAATCCTTCGCTTGCTCAGGATTCAAAATCAGCACTCGCAGCAAAAAATGACTTTGCTCTCTTGTTGCACAAATAACTATTATTTCATACCTAGCGCGGCACGCGTTTTTATTCCACAAGGGTTTCTATACGTCCGTGCGAACGTGGGCTAACTGGCAGCAATAAATTACCCAAAAAAGACAGCGACGGGCATTGCTCTGTAGGTGTCAAATACATTTACAGCCGGTTTCTGATGGTGGTTTCTTTAACTTCAAATGTTTAATTCAGAAATCGGCGTTAGTAGTTTTCAGTGACTATTAAGGCGAATGTCCACTGGTCCGCACCACCCGCAACGCACGCACGGCACGCAGCGGATTTTGGTTTACTTTGTATGAATTAATATAGCACTGCGGTCACTATCGGTACCTCCCGCAACGAGCGAAATTATCTGAACAAAAAATGCGTTGCGTGCCGCTGACGTCATATGAATTAGTTCATCGCATGCATCGGTCACTGCCGCACGTTTTGTTTATAATTGAGATAAAAACATTGTAAAATGGATGACTTACTTTTAATTTTATTAGTAGAAATATCTGAAGAATTTTGTAATCTGAAACATCGAAAATATTCAAATTTGCAAAGAGATAATATCCGGATACAGTGGACGCTTGCCATCGGCAAATCCGATCAATGCGTTGCGTGCCGTGCGTGCGTTGAGCCCGGTGCGGACCAGTGGACGTTCACCTTTACATTAATCAACTTGGTTTATTGCAGTTCACTACTGGTCATAAACCCTATCCTAAGTTGCGCCAATACGTTCAGTTCTCCGCCTTCCGCATCCAGGCTGTTCAAGGTCTTCCGGGTCAGGGGCCCATATACCTGGTTCTCACACTCCGTTTGTCAATTCGAGGTCTTCACTCAAGAATTCATCTACATGGGCAGCCATTGGTTCTCATTTTAATAGAAGTTTTAAAAAAGAGGCCGCCGACGCTTCTGTCAGTTGGTTCGATATGCAGAGCGTTTTGCGATCGTACGTTGTTGCGGGGTAAAGTTAAATTGTAGAAGAGTTCGGGGTAGGGCAAGGGTCTACAGTTTAAGGAGAGAGGCATAAATCTACTGAAGGGTCAGATAAAAGAAATGACAATGTGTAGAAGTACTCGCGTGGCAATCGCTTTGGTTAGGACGCGGCCTTGGCAGTAGGCAGGGTAGGGGTAAGAACAGTCAGTGTTAAGGTAAAAATCGGAATGGGTAAGGGTAAAATAAGTCGAGTTTAGGGATAAAATGCGGAACGATTAACGTTTATAGTAATAAAACAGCAGTGTTGTTAATCAGCATGTCTATTAAAGCTTGTCCCCCGGCGTGTGCTTGTTGGTGCCCGTGTCGGCCGCCGTGAGGCTGCGCGTGCGCACGTTGTGTGTCGCGCTCGACAGCACGTGCCGCGCCGACAGCGGGCAGCGCGTGGACGACGAGCTGGGGACAACATATATGAAATAAGTAATGTTCAAAATCAAAAACTGATAATTCAAATTCGGCTGAGAATGCTGATTCTCAGCGGAATATGAATTAAAATAATTTGAAAGTCAAAAATTACATAAAACTTCTCCAAAACGCCCGCCCTTCACCACTTCCTAGTGTTTTAGCTAGGAATAAGTAGCGCAACAAAACTGTTAAGTTAGAAGAACTTGATTGTATACAATATAACTATGTTAACCACATTGTACGGACTCTATGAAGGCATTTGTCTGAACAAATCACAGGCTTCCAGCACAACTTATGACTATAAATATTTAAACACTTGTTTAAAGCCTGTAAGACAGGATGGCGAAGTGCAAAATGTAGTTAAACTTGCACACACTGCTCAAATACGAGTGCTAAGTCAAATTAAACTCGGGAGTACCACAAGGGTCAATATTGGGATCCAGGATATTTTATGAGCTAATATTCCCTTAAATCACCATGCTTCTGGATTGGAGCGTATTTAGGACCATTTTTGTTTTATTTTCCACTACCTTTTGCCCGCGGCTTCGCCCGTAAAAAAGGATCCTACCCAGGTCATGGTCTACCTGTGTTCCCAATTTCATTCAAATAGGTTAAGGCGTGAATAGGTAACAGACAGATAGAGTTACAGAGACAGAGATCGCATTTATAATATTAGTATGGATTTTTTACTAGACTATTCTATAAGAAGGGTATTAGATTGTAATTTCTCAAACAACAGTAAGGCTCTAAAATAGCTGGACCGTAAAGTAGGTATGGGTTATAATATTTTAGATGCGAAAGTGTGATTGTGGGTTTGTCCTTTCACGGAACGAGCGACCGAAATGATATTTGGCTTAGAGATAGTTGGTAGAGAGATAGTTTGTCAGAAAGGTTCCTGTGGTAATGCTAGTTCAAAATCATCATCATCACCGGCCTGCCTTATCCCAACTATGTTGGGCTCGGCTTCCAGACTAACCGGATGCAGCTGAATATCAGTATTTTACTTGGAGCGACTGCCAACTGGGCAATCACAGTAACTAGTCTTCCAGTAAGACTGGTTTTCAGACTTTCATAGCTAGTTCTAAATTGATAAATAAAGTGTAACTCACCCAGCCCACACAGTAGGTAATGTATGTGCGGAGTCTTCAGTCAGTTTGACGGCCAGCGCGCTTCGCACCAACTCTTCGGCGAAGCTGCGAACTGCTGAGAGCATTACCGCGTGGACGGCGCTGTGGACATTTAAAATTACAATAAGATACTGTGTCCGGTTGGCACGATCTACTAGATAAATTCGAAATAATAATAGTATTCTTAGTATTAAATAAATTGTAACTGCCATAATAAGGTACAGTATTTGTTAGATATTATACAGGGTGGCAGGGAGATCGACGCGCAACTGTAGCCATGGATTCAGTACATAAATCCCGTCGGGCATCTGCGTAAGGTACATTTTAGTGCGCACGACCGCCTGTAATATTTTTGTAGGTAATTATAGCGTTAAGTATCTATCTTTACCTATAGAGTGAACTATCTGTCCTAATCTGTGCTCCCACAGCCATTGACATTTATTTAGTTGACTTAGGGCCGATTTTTCAATATTCCGATAACATTTATCTGGGGAATAAAAATTGCTGTTTGACAGCTTTTGCATAGAAAAGTTTTCTGAAGATTGAAAAACAACTCATACAAGACAAAGGCACTTTTATTATTTACTATTTTAGGCCAATTTTATTCTACGGATAAAAGACAGCATGCATAGCATGGCCTCTATAGAAACGGAAGACAAAAGTACAGATTGTAGAAAGATTTCTAGGGCACGCTGTCAAAATTCAAGAAAATAATGACTTTGTTAAGAAAGTGATTTGTCTTCTCTTCGTAGAGTAAAGATAGAATTGGTCATGCTACGCATGGCCGGGTCGGAAAAACCAGCCACAAAAAAAAAATAACAAAGCAGCACTCACCTATAAGAATACCCATGCCCCACATCCTCGTTCCTCAGCTCCACGCCGATGTCGGCACACTTCCTCTCAATGAACAGGAAGCGGAGGCGCTCCGCGTCGTCCGCGACGGGCAGCGCGCCCGCCGCGCCGGCCTCGCCGCACACTTCCGTCTTCACGCGCGTCCTGCCGCCTGGGGATTATAAATTATATTTATTTTACGTAACATAACATCATGCCTGTAGTCCCCGAAGGGTTAAGCAGAGGTGTTCCTATAGTGCACCTACAGTTCGCAAGGTATGTTTAAGTCCCATGTGATAGGGGGATCGTGAAATACAAGTCACTCAAAACCCGAAAAGAGGTCATTGAACTCTTTAGGTAGAACTCTAAAACTTTGTTTAGGTTTTCATCATCATCTTTTCAGCCGAAAGACGTCCACTGCTGGACACAGGCCTCCCCCAAGCACCACCACTTCGACCGATTCTGTGCTTCCCGCATCCAGCGGATTCCTGCGGCCTTCACAAGGTCATCGGTCCACATTGTGGGAGGCTTTCCAACGCTACGTCTTCCGGTACGCGGTCGCCACTCCAGAACCTTTCGGCCCCATCGCCAATCTGTTCTGCGAGCAATGCGCTCTGCCCACTGCTACGTAAGTTTGGCAATTCTTCGGGCCATGTCGGTTACCTTGGTTCTCCTGCGGATCTCTGCGTTTCTGATTCGATCACATAGGGAAACTCCAAGCCTTTCCTTTGCTCTTTGGGTGACTTTTAGCCTTCTAATAACGGCTATTGCGAGCGACCATGTTCAGTGCCATAGATCATCACTGGCAACACGCACTGGTCAAAGACTGGTCTTGAAACACTGCGGTATGTGGACGAGAAGATATTGCGGGAAATCATCTAATAACTTCTCTCGCTCTGGGCGGAGCAGGAGGGCGTGTCAGACTCTTGTTGACTAAAACCCACCCTTGTTCTTTCAGTTGCCTGTGCGCCAACTAGCGCCCCTGCTTCGCACTGTTTTTACGACTTAACATGCCATTGAGATTCTTTACTTATTAATACTTTAAGCACACAAATGTACAGAGGCGGAATTACGCTACTCCTTTACTTACTTCCATGCGTGCATGTTTTATAATATTTTAGTGTAAAGTAAATGTATTAAACAATGTGTTGTGTGTAATGATAGTTGTTCTATTGTTGTGTTTAATATTTAACTTCGATACAGCACAGAAATCTCGATGGTTCGTCAACATGTCGGCACATCAGTAAAATGCAGCCGTGCGAAGTAGGGGCGGGCAGCTAATTATATGAAAATGCGACCAACCCTGAAACCGCGAAAAGAAAAATCTCCTGTTCCATACATTTTCTCCATTTGTATGAACACAAATGTATGGAATAGCAGTTCCTTGTTTGCATTATCAGCGTTGGTCCCAAGGTAAAAAAAATACAATGATGAGTTTTTACCCCTTTCACAGCAGCAGGCCTTATCGCGCTGCGACACTTATTTTTTAAATATCGCAGCATCTTGCTGAGATACGGGCATATTTTTTTTTTTTAATGAGTTGATTTAGTTTAGTTTGTGATAATCCTGTGCGACTCCCAATAAATACTTTTTCTTTCTTTCTCCTTTCCAGATTTAGCATAAACAAAACAAATGTATAGGTATGATTAAAATAATAATAAAGAATATCTTACCTAAAGACATCACATCGACCTCCTCATCATCAGAAACCGGAACCTCCGACACACTATCAGAATTTCGACTGCGTTCAGAAAAATTGGAAACGTCGAATACTGACAGAGTATTAATATCGTTAGGATTTGGGTACAATTCTTTAATACTCGATTCCATCTTGCGAATGTTCTCGAGATCGTTCCAAGATGACCAGTCATCCGGTTCCGTTTTAATTTGTATAGTTTCCGATCTGATGGGGTAGTGGCCGTGGAGGCGGGAGTATGCGAGGATTTGCTTGGTCCGCCATATTGGTTCGGTGACCGAACTGTGCTCCGATAGGATTTTATTTATTAGTTTCGCTCGGGACCACTGGAAAATAAAAAAATAATGTTTATTTTTAGGGTTCCGTACCTTAAGAGTGCCAACGGGACCCACCCAACAAGCAAAGTAATCTTATAAAAAAATATGATAAGTGTATTAACACTTATAAGATTCTTATAAGTGCATTGGTGTAGACTATTTTACTTATAGTAGCATTTCACAAGCCTTAATTTACTCAGGAGCATTTGCTTCTATAACTTAGTCTTCTAGTAAATACAAGTTTAACTTATAGAACAGTTATAAGACTCATATACTTATAAATGCATTTCACAAGACTAAATATACTCAAGAGCATTGGTTGCTATAACTAAGTCCTATAGCTACTACAAGATTAACTTATAGGACAGTTATAGGATACATTTACTTTTAACATACTTATCAGAGATCCTTATAAGTATTGGCATTATCGTCTTGTCGAAGTCTCTTATATGATTGTTAGCATGTTACGAATACGCTATGAGAGCAAACATGCTTACAAATTACTTGACCAAGTACTTTGTAAGTAAACGTCAGCCATTTTGTCAAATTATAGTTTGTCATCTCATAGTCAAGTGCAACAGATTATGTAATGGAGGGTTCCGTCGAAAATGATGCTGTACCTGTTGAGTGCTATTCTAATCATGAAGAACAGGAAGAAAAGGCCATGAGGAAGAATATGATTCAGAAATAAAAGAAAGCACAGACTCTGAAAAGAATCATGAATTACTTCAAGATATACAAAGCTGGGCTATAAAATTGAATATAATGCATTTGACACCAAATGAACTATCAATAATATTATACAAAAGAATTAAAAACATTCTACCCAAAGATGCACGAACTTTGTTAAAAACAAATAAAAGTCTTGTACACTTGCTTATACAGTTGACGGACGAAAAAATAATCAAAGCTTAGTCAGATTTAACGGGTGAGGTTGATAAACAATTCATGAGGAACCCTAATTTTTTTTAAAATGGAGGAGAAGTGATAGTTACCAAAACTGTAATAAGTACTAATTTGCTAATAGTGATTCTATAAAGTACTCAATGCAGAGCATTTTTAAAACATGGCGAATATTCACAAGAATCATTGAAATTAAATTTTAACAACAACTTCACAATGTTCAATTTTGCTCTAGGCGTTAAGAAAAAATCAATATGCGGTACATATTCACAGTAAATTTGACTTCCCCACCAGTTTCCACACTATATTCACAAAGTAACCAGCTATATTAAAAACGAATGAATACTAATGGAATTATTTATATTAGTAAGGAATATAAAAAGAAACAAATTTCTCAAATACAAAACACGTGCACGTTACAGTTTATACCTATATAATGTACTTATAACAAATAACCAAGTATGTTACAAGCGCATTATAAAATTGATAGGTTTCATAAGATACTGGAGTCAAAGCGTTATAGAAGCACTAGTGCCTGTAACTGAATAGGCTAAGATTGTTATAGAAACTATTGTTTTTCGTCAAGTATATTATACGAGTTAATGACTTTATCCAAGTTCATTATAAGATCGTTACAGAAATATATGCTCCTATATTTGCGCCCAAATCCTTGTTTGTAGCATACTTCAAGTATCTTATAAGTGCATGAAAAAATAGTCTTGAGACCATCATAAGGACCCGATTTTGCTACTTGGGCAATTACTATGGCTCCGCTGGTCGTCCGTCTGTCACAGAGCTTGTGGGTGAGATTTTGTGTTTTAAAAAACTGTTTCAGTGGTTTTTGAACACATCTTAATGTTTTTTTTATAGAAGCCAGTTTCGCGACTTTCTGACTGACATATAACACACAGCCTACGAAAAAAGTACATGTAAAATCGAAAAAGGAACCTACAACAGATATTTATTAATAAACATGAAATGCTGTTCGTTGGTACGCATCACTTCAGAAAGGCTGGAACGATTTGACAAATTTCTGTATTAAAACGTTCGTTATAGTCCGAATTAAGTTTTTATGGAAAAACAATTGGAAAAGTTTCCCGGAAAATTTAAAAAGTCGGTAAAATCGATTCAAAATGGAAAATTTGAATCGATTGATTGAAAATTGACAGGACAAGGTCTGTCGGGTCAGCTAATTTGAAATAAAAATTATTAGAACCGATCACACATATTATTTTAACCGTCAACCTATACCAAGGAGCAAACATTTTAAAAGAGTGACAGTGGAGTTTTTTGCGCATTCTTCTCCATACGAAACTACCTTTTGGAAGGGGCGACTAGAATCAATTCTATTTTAATGTAAATTTTGACGTTCAAAAGTGCCTTTTATGTGCCTATTTGAAATACATGCTTTGACTTTGAACTGGGCAAAAATGCAAAAAGGAACGCTTAAATGCATGAATGTTTCAGGTCGTTGATCGAAAGGATCATGAAGGGAAAAATGTCGATATTTACAAAATAACTACTTACTTCAATATTTCTTCTCTTAGCAAAATCCAATTTCCAATACTTCTCCTCAGTCTCAACAACAAAAGGAAAATGCTTCACGAAATCCGAATCCCTAGCCTGATCAGTAATCAAAGGAATCTTCTTAATTAAATAATTAACTCCACACCGCACATTATTCAATCTAGCAACACTAGAACACAATGTATCAAACAAACTCTTTTCCTTCTTAATTTCTACATTTGCAACACTATCGAACCTTCTCGGTGTTGCCAGGTAACAATGATCATTTTCTATATGAGCAAAGTTAGATTGGACTTTTATATTTTCAGTATTTTTCAACATATTTTTAACTTCAGGTTTTAGTAAGGACACTCCTTTCTTCTTTCGGAATGATTTTAGCCCATTTGATTTAATTGGGCTAATTTTAGCTGTTTTAGTGTTATTAATGACTATTTCTTGAACTTTACTTAAATCTAGTGCTCTATCCATCTCTAGATAGTATATTTTGCCTGTGGTTGGATCGATATATTTGACTATTCGTTTTTTAGGTGATGCAGGTTGACTTAAAATCTCATTAGGAATATCAACATCAGCCTTATAATTTACATCCCATTCCTTCTCCGTCTTAATATGAACTTCGCTACATTCCTCTGTGACTTTTTCAGTTAAATTATTTTCAATTTCAGCAACATTTTCGCCATCTTGTTTCGGTTCTTCGGGCTCTTTTTTAATTGGTTTAATAATCATTTCGTCTACATCAACTTCTGTAGGTCCCTTTGAGAAGAATTCCATCCAGTTGTCGGTATGTGTGTCACAGTTTTCGATTGTTTCAGGCACTATTTCTGTCTCTTTCTGTTCTATGACTGTTTCAGCAAGTCTTTCAGTATTTGGGTCTTCTTTGAACTCGTATTCTAACATTTCTGGGGTACTATAGAGCCATACGTCTATGAGAGTTTCGGCGCCTGAAAGGAGAGAATTTCTGTGTAATATTTTGTTTAAGCGGCAGACCAAAAAAATTAAAATTGTCTTCCAGGGCGAATATAGGCCATAGCGGTCTATCTCAACGGTGACTAGCCTTCAGCGCGGGAGACCACGTGGTCTCCCGCGCTGAAGGCTCGCGCCATCTCCTACGTAGGAGATGGCGGGATCGCGGGACGAACTGGATAGGTTCCGTCAAACCTGGAAAGAGGACGCGCGGGCTCGCGAAAGATGGAAGGAGTGGAGGGAGGCCTTTGCCTAAGAGTGGGACAACGTAGGCTAGTAAAAAAAAGAGATTTTTTGTAGATATAGGTAGATTGCCTATTGAGTCATTTAATGTGAATTTCATCAGTGTTAATTTTATGTACTGGACTATGCCTGAGAAATATAAAAATAAATAAATACATAAATTATATTTAAAAAAAATGCCCGAAAATTACAGGGGGTTATACATCGGCCTCGAACTAGGCAAGCCTGTATCTTGGGCAACAATATAGGAGGGTTTATAAATTTAAACATTAATTTAAAAATAACAAACAAAGAGTAAACAAAAAAAAATACAATAAGACTAGAATAAACGCTATTGTGTGAGTGTGTTAAAAAAAAAGTGAAGATGAGATAAAAAAAAATTAAGTGAATGATTATAATCTCCGACTTCTCCGACTTACATCGTCTGACAGTTTGCTTACCTAACATCTGCATGCCGGTGTAGTTCCTGTCCAGTTTGATGGTGTGTTCCACTGAGGCAGGTCGGTTGCGCTCCGGCAGTGCGAAGTGTAGCTCTATCTTAGCTGGGAACTCGCCCCAGCCGCGACGAGATATGTGGAAGGGAGGTTTGCTAAAAAATTAATAAGATAATTTAAAAAAAATCTACCGTGGAGTTTCTTGCCGGCTCTTCTCCATAGGAAACGATAAATTGGGACCGTGCACCGTGCAAAAATGATGGTTTAAAAAATAAAATATTACATTTGTTCTGAATAGGATAGTAAGAATAGGAGGGAAAATAGGCTCGTCCGCTATTTCAAAGAATTAAAACTTAACCGGCGAGATGTGTGTGTATTATACACCTCTGCTTAACCTTTCAAGAATAAAAAGCGTGATGGTATGCTCATGACTTTAAGGTACAAAGGATTGTTGAACCTGTAATATAAGTTTAAAGTCCACTTTTAAGTAACACCTATATACCACCAAATTTACCCAGAAAATCATAAAACAGTCCTTTTTTAAATTTCGACTTTTCTTACTTTCTCGACTTTGTCAGTTTTAAGCTATTATATCTTTAATAACACGTATTCCGCCTATGAAACACCTATTTTCAATTTCTGACGTAGCAGATTTCCTCGACTATTATCAGTTTTAAGAGCGGGTAGTAACCAAAATTGCCTATCTTCAATTTAATTTTTCATGAAATTCATAAGACTTAGGTATAAAATAAAAATAATATGAGTAACTACATGATATTTTGAAACTTTTTGTGGAACAGAAACACAATACGTTAAAATTTTCTCGATAAAATAACATCACGAAGTTACCCCTAATTTTTACGTTTTTTCAATTTGTACTTAATATGCTAACGACAAATAGGATAATTTTTTAATGATTATCTGTATCCAGAAAAGGCGAAAAAAATTGTGCAGGCATTTTTTGAAATTCCTTTTAGTTTTGGTATTATTACGACTACAAGCTTTAAGCACTTACGACGTTTTTAGTTCGTGGAAGAAGTCATCTTCCGTCGCACGTTGCGGGAACTTCAAGCATATTTTTGTTTCACAAACCAGTCGCCGTCGCTCTGTTGAGACGAGAGGACTGCGCTTGAATTTTCTGCTGCTCTGCGATTTAATTTATTTGCGTAAATAATATTTTCGTAATTTATCACATTGTTGGAACGAAACTGTGAAATAAAAAACATGAAAAAATCACTAAAACCACTTCCGAAACGATTATTAAAATCGTTAAGAATTGATAAACTAAATAAATACCACGGCTAAACTATAAAATAAAAATATTATAATAATTCAATGTTGATATTTGAAAACTCAAGATGACATACTTTCATTTGACAGATTTTTGACTGGTATAGTACAACTAGCGCCATTGTTCTCCACTTCAGTCAATTTTCTTGCGGAGAAAATTTACAACATAGAGTTCGTGCTGGAGATTTTAGATCTTATTACTATTAATTAAAGAACCAAATTCGTTTACTCCCACTTTCGTTGACAAACGTCGGGTAAGGGTAACCTTAGACGACCCATTTCGAGCGACTTTTGACCAAAACCCCCGAATCAAGTTGAAACTCAAAATTTCACATATGGGTGGGTAGGTTATTGGTATAATAATATTATTGGCGTTTACAAAATAAATAAATCGGAAAACTAAAATAGGGTTTATTGCGGACACAAGTACGAAACGGTGTGCACGGGACATGACAGTTTTCATACGGATAGTGTTCTCGTGACTAGATCCCTTCTTATGGTGGGGATGAGTAAAGATTGTGACGGATCACAATGTTTGGGACTGTCGGCTTGCTTTTCAAAGCTAAAGTTTCAACAGTTACAAAAGAGGAACCTAATAAACTTTCGACTTTCTTTGGCACCCATATAAATAGATGCCAATTATTTTGTCGGTAAAGCCGACTAATGTACCCTAGTTATTTGTTCCGAAATTGGCCTGTTTTTCACAAATGTTTTCGGCGAGGACTTTTTCTACTCGCGCTCCGCGCAGGATAGGTTTTCATGACACATGCCATTTGACTTTGCACAATACAGTGCAAAATCCACCAAACCAATATAATTTTTTACTTGGTAACACTGTTGCTAATTGAATTTGCACGATCCTGCAATGCAATATCCACGATATACCATTATATTTTTTTACTTGGTTAACACTGGTTTCCACGAAGACGTCATGACGTCCACCTTGTACAAGGCCCTAAATAAAATTTGGTTACATTGGAATTTGAACTTTGTCAAAGTCAAAGTCAAAGTCAAAGTCAAATCATTTATTTCAAATAGGCACATAAAAGGCACTTTTGAACGTCAAAATTTACAAAAAAATAGAATTGATTCTAGTTGCCCCTTCCAAAAGGTAGTTTCAGTTTTTCAGTTTTTGTCACGCCAGCATTGAGTTTCTAGTTCCAAAACATGACTATGATCTAAGATTATGAATTCAAGCTTAGCGTATAGTATAGGCAAAATAAACAGATGTTTTACCTACTGAAGAATTTCATTGAAAATAACGGGAGTGGACAATGATTATACTTCGTTTAAATATTTTAATTGAAAAACCATTCGAGGTACCTATTTGTGCTGTGAGACCTTGCTTCTTGCCAAATTTCATGATTCTAGGTCAACGGGATGTATCATATATTACGGATTTTAATTTAAATGAATGTTTATTTTCTTATTTTATTGACATTTTTGTTCAATTGATTTCATTTTCTCAAAGTAAAAAAGCGGAAGGTAAGTGATGCGATTATAATTATACGCTTTTATATCATCAAAAAAGCAATTTTATCGAAATTGTTTTCACCATCATGTAGGTAGTATCATGAGTATGTAGTATTATAATACTTTGATGGAAGTGCTTTGCTTTTTAGAGTTCGGTACTTTCTCGGATCACTTTGTTATCCATCTATCTGACCGCTTATCTCAGGAATGCGTGGCGGTATCAAGTTGAAATTGATATGAAAAAAACTAGCTTCTAAGACGTTGACTTAGTATATTGGCATAAATTGCCATTCATTTCGCATATCTTGGACACTCGCAAATAAATTAAAACCCATAAGATACATGTCGTTGACCTAGAATCATGAAATTTGACAAGAAGCAAGGTACAGAAATAGGTACAGGAAAGTATCTGAAAATTGTTCAATTGTATTTATGTTATATAATGTATGGAACAATATTTTTTCAACTGCAACGTTAGGTTTGTCTTTCAATTCGGAATCGAAAATTTATAGGCCGTATCTTGAAGTAACATTTAGTCTTTATTTCATTTAAGTCAGTCTAATCTCAGTCTAGTCTCCACCAGCATCGGTAACAGATTCACGGACATACAATAATATTTAATAATATACCTACTTGTACACATAGGTAAATTGAATAAAACAGTTTCATCTGATTATTTTGCGTATACACACTACACACAAGATTCAAATTCAAATGCCTAAATATACGCCGGGCGAAAAGTTTCTGCTGGCGGGAAGCGATTGTGTTTTGTTTTTGTCGTGTTTGATGAGAGGGGTAGGCAAAGAGGCGCGGGTGAAACTTGATTTTTTTCTGTCTTGCTGCGCCCTCTTAAGCAACTATATCACTCTTTTCACGTATTCCACCCATATTTGACCATAAAACGGCAATATTTAATTAATACTAGCTTTTGCCCGCGGTTTCGCACGCGTCGATGTTGGAAATTATCCCACGAGAACGTACTACCGGGATAAAAAGTATCCTACGTGTTAATCCAGGTTATAAACTATCTATGTTCCAAATTCCATCCAAATCCGTTCAGTAGTTTTTGCGTGAAAGAGTAACAAACATCTATCCATCCTTCCTCACAAACTTTCACATTTATAATATTAGTAGGATTTGAATTTTCGACTTTCACAAATTCTTCGACTTTTATGACTAAAGCGTCCTATAAAGCCTATCCAGCATTGCGCTTGTACGCGGGCACGCCCTTTAAAAGAGTTTTGATTTAGTTGTAACTAATTGTATGTGCACTTGGTGGTGCGGCGCGTAGGAGTGGTGCAGGCGCACGGTGACGGCGGTGACGACGCGCGAGATGTAGCTACGTCACTGTACACATATGTATGACTAAGGTGTATTTGCTCACTGTATGTGCACTTGGTGGTGCGGCGCGTAGGAGTGGTGCAGGCGCACGGTGACGGCGGTGACGACGCGCGAGATGTAGCTACGTCACTGTACACATATGTATGACTAAGGTGTATTTGCTCACTGTATGTGCACTTGGTGGTGCGGCGCGTAGGAGTGGTGCAGGCGCACGGTGACGGCGGTGACGACGCGCGAGATGTAGCTACGTCACTGTACACATATGTATGACTAAGGTGTATTTGCTCACTGTATGTGCACTTGGTGGTGCGGCGCGTAGGAGTGGTGCAGGCGCACGGTGACGGCGGTGACGACGCGCGAGATGTAGCTACGTCACTGTACACATATGTATGACTAAGGTGTATTTGCTCACTGTATGTGCACTTGGTGGTGCGGCGCGTAGGAGTGGTGCAGGCGCACGGTGACGGCGGTGACGACGCGCGAGATGTAGCTACGTCACTGTACACATATGTATGACTAAGGTGTATTTGCTCACTGTATGTGCACTTGGTGGTGCGGCGCGTAGGAGTGGTGCAGGCGCACGGTGACGGCGGTGACGACGCGCGAGATGTAGCTACGTCACTGTACACATATGTATGACTAAGGTGTATTTGCTCACTGTATGTGCACTTGGTGGTGCGGCGCGTAGGAGTGGTGCAGGCGCACGGTGACGGCGGTGACGACGCGCGAGATGTAGCTACGTCACTGTACACATATGTATGACTAAGGTGTATTTGCTCACTGTATGTGCACTTGGTGGTGCGGCGCGTAGGAGTGGTGCAGGCGCACGGTGACGGCGGTGACGACGCGCGAGATGTAGCTACGTCACTGTACACATATGTATGACTAAGGTGTATTTGCTCACTGTATGTGCACTTGGTGGTGCGGCGCGTAGGAGTGGTGCAGGCGCACGGTGACGGCGGTGACGACGCGCGAGATGTAGCTACGTCACTGTACACATATGTATGACTAAGGTGTATTTGCTCACTGTATGTGCACTTGGTGGTGCGGCGCGTAGGAGTGGTGCAGGCGCACGGTGACGGCGGTGACGACGCGCGAGATGTAGCTACGTCACTGTACACATATGTATGGGGTCCATATTGGCTCAACTAAAGTTCTTTACCCGAAATTGTTCTTCCTAACGATTTGTAATCCGAATGATCACTCTTCCTAAAATTTTTCATCCTAAAGTTTTCATTCATACTATTTGTAATGCTACCGGCGATGTTCATAACACTCATGTTTCCGAAAATTGTAATTAATAATATCATTAATGTAAATATATTTAAACTCCTACTGTTTTTTATCATAACGCTTTTATCCCTAAACATAATTACCATAATATTTTCACCCAACTTATATATAACCTACCCACTATATTTTAAACCAACTGTTTAGAATGATTAAAGGTCGTTTGACTGATTTTTGTCTTAAATGAATGAAATTCAGGTCAGAGTGTCGTCTTGGGGGCACTATGAAAAAAATACTTAGAAAAATTTCGCGACCAATTTCGAGGTAGCGCTCGCCGGCCGCTGCCGCGGCACCGCTCGCTTCGCTCGCTCGGCTCGCGCGTAGTTGGTCACAGTTCTAACCTAACCTAACCTATGGATATATTTGCAGGTACACACCGCTATAAATAAAATTAAAGAATACGCTTTATTCTTATATGTGAAAATAAAGTTACGCAAAATATAATACTGATTATTATGAATAAAAAGAAATCTAAACAAAAAAAATATGACTTTGAATAATAGTGTATAAGATGGTTATGTTGAGAAAATATAGGAAAACAAATACAAGTATAATAGATGTTTATTGCTACTGACATTATGAAGTTGAATGCTTCGGAATTATGAACATTAGAGACAGAGTAGTTAGGAATTGTGATTGTTAGGATGAAAAATGTTAGGAAGAACATTTTCGGATTTCCAATTATCGGAGTTGAAAATTTAGGTGAACTTTGGCGCACCCATATGTATGACTAAGGTGTATTTGCTCACTGTATGTGCACTTGGTGGTGCGGCGCGTAGGAGTGGTGCAGGCGCACGGTGACGGCGGTGACGACGCGCGAGATGTAGCTACGTCACTGTACACATATGTATGACTAAGGTGTATTTGCTCACTGTATGTGCACTTGGTGGTGCGGCGCGTAGGAGTGGTGCAGGCGCACGGTGACGGCGGTGACGACGCGCGAGATGTAGCTACGTCACTGTACACATATGTATGACTAAGGTGTATTTGCTCACTGTATGTGCACTTGGTGGTGCGGCGCGTAGGAGTGGTGCAGGCGCACGGTGACGGCGGTGACGACGCGCGAGATGTCGGGCGCGCCGGGGGGGCCGCGCACGTACAGCAGCCACAGGTGCGTGGAGCGGTCCAGGCGGGACGCGGGGGGGGCATATTTGGAGGTGTTACCTGGGCAAAACGGAGAAAAAAATGTTGAGAGTTGTGTAAATGATAGCTATAGTTAATTTTACTGCGGCAATTCTGCTATACCTACTAAATCCATGCTTTTTCCGGTAGCGTACGAGGGTCATTCAATAAATACTTAGCCTACAAAAAGTAAACGAAAATTTTGGAAAAGTGGCAATTTATTTTTCAACATAGTCTCCTTTTAGTTCGATACACTTAGCCCAGCGATGCTCCAACTTTTTTAACCCGTCCGAAAAATAGTTTTTGTCAAACTCTGCAAAATAGGCCTCCGTGGCGGCGATGACCTCCTCATTCGATCCATATCTATTCCCGGCGAGTGATTTTTTCAGATTAGGAAACAGAAAGAAGTCACAAGGGGCCAAATCTGGAGAATACGGTGGATGGGGCAGCAATTCGTAGCGTAATTCGACCAATTTGGCCATGGCAACGGCAGACGTGTGAACCGGTGCGTTGTCGTGGTGAAACAGCACTTTTTTCTTCGCCAGATGGGGTCGTTTTTTCTTTAATTCGGCGTCGAATCGGCCTAATAAATCGGCATAGTAAAGCCCTGTAATTGTTTTACCCTTCTCGAGGTAATCGATGTAGATCACACCTTGTGAATCCCAGAAAACGGTGGCCATAACTTTTCCGGCCGATTTTACAGTTTTCGCCTTCTTTGGAGCACGTTCCCCGGTCTGGATCCATTGTTTTGATTGCTCCTTGGTCTCTGGTGTGTACCAGTGGATCCAGGTTTCATCGACGGTCACAAAACGACGCAAAAACTCCGCTGGATTCATCTTAAACAGCGCCAAACACGTCTCCGATGTGGTCTCACGGTTGCGCTTGTTTTCTGGTGTGAGTAAACGCGGCACCCATCGCGCCGACAGCTTTCTCATGCCGAGTTCCTCGTGAAGAATATGATGCACTGTTCCTTCTGAAATGCCTACAGTCTCAGCTAGCTCCCGAACCTTCAATCGGCGATCTGCCAATACGAGATCATGGATTTTTTTAATGTTTTCCTCCGTAGCAGCTGTTTTCGGTGCACCTGGACGTGGTTCATCAAAAACCGACGTACGGCCACGTGCAAACTCGTTGAACCAATTCTTGACGGTGGCCATCGATGGAGAAGAGTCACCGTACACAGCATCCAAGCGCTCTTTGATTTCGATGCGCGTTTTCCCTTCCAAAAATAGGAATCGAATCACCGAACGATATTGCTCTTTTTCCATTTTTGTAAAACCGATCGACACGTTCGCTTCCATAAGTTGTCAAATTAAAACAAATGAAGGGATTGGAATGAAAATTTGAAAAAAGAATTAAAAAAGAATGTGCTACACTGTGGTAAAACTCTTTTGAAACTACAGCGCCCTCTGGCGATGAGGCTAGGTACTTATTGAATGCACCTCGTATTTTAAGATTTGGTCCACCGGGCCGGGTTTGCCGCCCGTAATTTAACAAAAAGAAAGGCAACAATCTTTGCTACTGCTTTTATGGTACTGATTTAACGGTAGTGTTACAATTATTATTGGAATTATTTGCGAGAACGCGCGAAGCGAACTCGATAATATTTGCACTTCGGATTGATTGGATTTTTGTTTTACAATTCATACAAATAGGGAAGTTTCTTTGTCGACTTCTGCATAAAACTTTGACAATTATGAGAACGTAGGACTTAAGAGCGAGTTCGAAAAATTTAGCACCCCGCTTCGGATATTTTACGTCTGTCTTTTGACCATTAATACAGAAATAGAAATTTCTTTGTTGACTTCTTGATAAAAGCTTGCAAATAAAGAGAATTTAGGAAGCAATAGCGAGCGAAGCGACCTCATAATTTAAGCACCCCACCTAGGATAGTTTAGGTTTTCTTTTGACCATCCATACAGATATAGAAGTAACTTTGTCGATTTATTCATAATAGCTTCAGAATTGAGACTTTCGGATGCAAGAGCGAGCGAAGCGAGCTCGTAAATTTTTGCAGCTTGACTCGATGTTTGGTTAGATTTAGTTTATTTAGGATTTATTTTTACTCTTTATACAGATGATATTGAAGTTACTTTGTCGACTTATGCATTAAAGCTTTAGAACGATTACTTTCTTTTCTAATACTCAAACCTCAGTTGGTCCAATAGAGATTTTTGATCCATTTAAGAGACATGATCGATTGGCAAAAAAAAAATAGTTATTGCGCAAATTGCCCATTAACCGGCATTTTTTTTTCGAAATCTGTGGATGTAAAACAAATTTTCTCAAAAATTTAAGGAATGTCTCCTAAGACCGTTTCCCTGGAGCTACAATGGTTAAGGTAGCTGCCCTTGCTGCCCTATCTCAAAAATCCACCCTGTATATACAGTGGCTGATTTTTTTAATATGTAAAAAATATGTTATAGTAAAGAGTAACTACTGAGTACAATTTTAAAATAAATGTCACTCACCAATAACAATCCTATATCGATACTTCATCTTGTTCCTGGTGACCTCGTCCAAGGTCACCACATTGGTGATCTTAGGATCGAGGTGACGCGGTATCTTCTTAGGGCGGCTCGTACACGGCTCCTCATTCATCTCTAGTATCATCTCGTCCGGCTTACGGTCCGGACGTAACGTCTTTGTCGTGTCCGCCGATATAGTGTAGTTACGTTTTTGGAGCATGGCCTGGGGAAATGAAAAGCAGTATGTATTTAGTTAGGAAAGAACCCTGAATTTTGAAACTCTGATGAATTCTCCATTTATTTTAATTCTCGTCTTACACAAGGAATTTCTCATGTGTCGAGAATTTGAAAGACACAGATAAAAAACTCAGTTAAACCATCTTTAAAGTGTAGACCATAGGTTCTCAACGTGGGCGATGAGTAACGCCCCCTCGTGGGCGTTTGAGACTTTCAGTGGGCAGTAGAAGACCCAGAGAAAATTAGAGGGCGTTGAGATGGATCTTAGTTACTACTATATTACACGTTTAAATATAATCGTGGCAATAGCTGTTTCAGATTCGCGACCTATGCTAAGTAAACAAAATTAGAGGATCTAGAAAAAAAAAAAACTCGAAGTGCTGTTGGCAAAATAAGGATAAGAGTCTATTACAAAAAAAAATAAAAAATTTTTCGTCTACAAATTATGTAAATTACATTGTTAAGTTTGGAGTCACCTTTTAAGCAAAGATTTGCTTGTATTAATTAGGTGGTTCCGCTCATCCAGTTTACATTGACTATACATTACGAGTATGTGTAAGAGAATAAACAATAGATAATTTTGAAAGCTTGGCAAAGGTTTTCAACAATCCAAAAACAATATGTAAATAAGGATTAAGGAATGCGCATAGTGTTATGCGTGTGTGAGGTGGAGTGAGAGTGATGTAAGGGTGTGAATGTTGGTGTGCGAGATGTGATTTGTGTAGACCATATAAGTATGTGTTCTATGCGAGTATCGAACCCGCGAACCGCGGTACAGTACAGCTGCTCAGCCATTGGAACAACCATGCTGTCAGACTTATGATGACATCCTGCTAAAAGGCGAATCAAAACAGTTCTGCCCGCCTCGTCGAAAAATACAGTCATCATTTGATTTTAAATAAAACACAGTGCATTTCTGTGTATTGTAATTCCCATGACTTTATATGTAATTATCAAATAGCCACCCTATTTCACAGCTGGGCCGCAGGGCAGAGGTGTAAAAACCACCCACATTTCGCCATTTTAATTACTTCAAATCCCATAATACAGAGTGTAAAAAGACCCATCACATAGCCGTCAACTACGCATTCTATACATCAAACTAAGTAACATTGCATAAAAATAATTGCTGGGAAACGATGTTTATTTTTAACGATTTCAAGAAAAAGAGGAGGTTCTCAATTCGACTGTATTTTTTTTATGTTTGGTAGCTCAGAACATTTTTCTAGGTGAACTGATTTTGATGATTCTTTTTTTATTTGAAAGCTGGTACTTCTCATGTGGTCCCATATCAATTTTATCAAGATCTTACCAGTACTTTTTGAGTTATCCTTAATAATGCGTATCTTTTCCACTAAGCTTACATAGATGATGTATTAATAACTTCCTGTCACTATTATTTACATATCAAGTAGTGATAAACGAATTTGTATGGGGTAGGTACCACAGCCAAAAAGTGAAAAATAAAAACGTTTTTGCAAAAAAACAACAGACTTCCAAAAAAAAAAGTGAAAAATAACTTTAATTTCGGAAGTCGGTGGCAACAAACGAAAATACAAAAACCAAAGACACCGCCTTCCGAAATTAAAGTTACTTTTCACATTTTTTGTGTTTTTTTTGGAAGTCGATTGTTTTTTTGCAAAAACGTTTTTGTCGTTAAAATTTGCTGTTTGCGGTAGTGCGCAATGTAACACACGCAAAACATTGTGCTTATGGGTGCATGCAACGGTACAGGGGTCGCGGGGGTATTTAAAGTTGTGTTTATAACATTAAAATCTTGATTTCGTAAAAAGTCAGTAAAAGTGGGAATTTTGGCCTTCAATATCTTCGTAACCAGACGGTTTCCAGGTATGGTCTAGTACAAAAAAATTATCATGACGGGGAGTACAAGTGACTCTCGGCTTCGTTGAGTGACTTTTTACACCCGTTAGTAGAAGCTAGCCTAATACGGTAAACCAGGAAAACATTATAAACTCAGGCTTGCCATAGAGAATTTCCTAATGGAAAATCTCAGTAGCAACTTGCCCGAGTCGGCGAAATTGGTACACAATGGAGCACTTATAATAATTGAGATGATAGAACATCCACCGGGACGCTACATGTTCGCGAAATGCAGTATAGTAAGATTGCATGTGCATTTGTGCTTCTCAACCGGTTATAAACAAATATTTTTAAGATATCCACTTTTTTATTTAATACCTATATTATATTCTTCTTTTTCGCTCGTATAGGCAAACTACAATATGCTGCAAATAATTCGCGTATTACTATTTTCTATTAATTTTTAAAAACTACAATTTTTGAATTGGTTTATTGATTAAAAATATGTTGCTGGCGTGGCGAGTCACATCCACCAGCCCACACTGGGCCTTTGTTGTGGATTACAGTTCACTCCCTCTAACAGAGTCCCAAACAGAGGAGGTTCGAGTCCCAGCAGTGGGATCATTATAGGCTGATTGTGTTCTGCATCTGGCATAAGATTTAACAGGTTGGATGGGCATATAAGAAGTGCTTTTTATCTTGCAATATTACTCAAGTTTTGAGCCTCACCAATAGGTGCTTTCAACATGAGCTTTTGTCTTTAGGCAAAATAACCTGGTGGAGGGGGCGGGGGCAGAATCAAGAATTTCCTGTACTACACAGGTAGCTTACCAGCAAAATGTATGAGAGTAAGGGTGGCAGGCCAGGTCCCCTGCTTAGGTCACGCTACAGAACGCCCATGGCTACTGGTACTGTAGTATAAAAACAAATCAAGCTCACCGAATAATCCTTCCTACTCTTATTCCTCGGCGCTCTGATCTTGAATATCTCGTCAAGGTCGACCGTCTGCTTGCCGAGCAGCTTGCGCACTGACGGGTGCAGGCGGCGCTGACCCTCGCGCAGGGTTGAGGATACCTGGTGGAGATGAGGGTCTATTATAATAAGGGACTTTTTCGCTTGGAAACTTTTGCTGTATCGAAGAGGGCAGTAAGTTAAATTAATTGAGAATAGAAGGTACAAAATTAGAAATAGTTTGGTAGATAAAGGATTTATTTTTATTGTAGCCTCATTCTATGATATTGTATCATAGAGATTTGTGAGTGCATTTATTTCGTATGACAACTACCCATAGTCCATGCAATTAGTTGTTCTATATGGGTATCGAACCCACAACCTTAGCACAACAGTTAATCAGTCAACCACAGTAGCAATCAAGTAGTTATTTATGTCAAGACACTAAACACGTTGCTGTGAATCAAATTAATACTACTATTTTATGACTCATCACTGTTACACCCAAAACACAGCTGGACATAATCCAATCACCCAAATCACTGCTGGACTTAATCCAATCACCCAAAACACTGCTGGACTTAATCCAATCACCCAAAACACTGCTGGACATAATACAATCACCTAAATCACTGCTGGACATAATCCAATCACCCAAAACACTGCTGGACATAATCCAATCACCCAAAACACTGCTGGACATAATACAATCACCCAAAACACTGCTGGACATATTCCAATCACCCAAATCACTGTTGGACATAATCCAATCACCCAAAACACTGCTGGACATATTCCAATCACCCAAAACACTGCTGGACATAATACAATCACCCAAAACACTGCTGGACATAATCCAATCACCCAAAACACTGCTGGACACAATCCAATCACCCAAATCACTGCTGGACATAATCCAATCACCCAAAACACTGCTGGACATAATCCAATCACCCAAAACACTGCTGGACACAATCCAATCACCCAAATCACTGCTGGACATAAAGACATCTTCCCCAAAAATTGCCACAACAATCCTGATTCTAGCAATATTCAATAGGTTGTTAATTCGCTTTATGGGCGGCCTAGTCATGGTGACAGTATGCAGCTGCCCTTATTAAACTAAAACCATTCTTATAAAGATAGTGTATGTTAACTTCTCCACAATGTTTCCTGACCTCTGCCCTTGCCCTAGGTTCATGCTGTGCAGCGATCTCATCCTGCACCTGTCCATTAGTGAGTAGCAGCTTCTGATCCTTGTAGTAACTGTTCACCAATGCGTACCGGAGACGGTGGAGCAGACGGCGAGATGTGGACATCCTGGAAACCAATACAAACATTGTTTTTATTTGAGGAGAGGTAGAAGTCATTGGGTCACTGGTACTGGGTGCATTGTTTCTATAATATGGAAGAGATTGGGAGTCAACCTCGGGACCTCTTTGATGGATAATCGTTAATGCTTACTGAAGAGTACAAGAGTATTTCCTTTATTAAATTACTTTCCACTAAGGTTGTAAAGGTACTTTCTCTATGAGGAACCAACAGTGGCATAGGCTCTATGCAACATGATTCCTCCTATCAAAGTCAAATCATTTATTTCATATAGGCACTTTTGAACATCAACATTTACAAAAAAATAGAACACCACTCACTCACACTCACTCATCACTCACTTCACATTCACTTACATCACTCACACTCTTACTTCCCTCTCACTCTCACTCTCATCACTTTTCATTTCTATATTAAGTATATGGCAATTAAGAGTTTCTCTGAGGTTCTGTCTTTTATTCTATTATATATTTTTTTTAACATTACTGTAGTAGTGAGTGAAGTTTGTAGTGGTTTATCTTTATATCAGAAATCACTACCGGAAAATTCAGTTTTCAGACATATTAAGGGCCAATCAAGCTTTTAAACGAACAGGTGTGAAAGTTAGGTTACAAAGAAGTCTTATCCATAGTAAAAAGTATGGAAGGCCCTATAACTAAAACAAAGTATTAAGAAATAAACTTAAGACCCTTCACAGACTGTGTTGACATATTTTTAAAGTTCACTAATATGTGAAACAAAAAATGTTTTTCATGACAATACAGAGGTTGCATTAGAACAAGAATCCTAAAGTTTTGAGAGTTGAAAGTATTCTACAAATGGTTTGGCTATTTAATTAAATATTTTGTCAAGTTTGAACTTTTGGCAAAATAATCATAATAAACAAATTGACACATTCAAGATTACAGGGAAAATCCTTATCAACAAAACACCACATGGTAAAACGAATACGTTATTTAAATTATGTACTTACAAATTAACCTCAAACACGTTTCATAAATAGAAACAAAGTTAAAAAACATAACAAACCGTTGATCTATTAGCATGACTTCATTTTCACGGATTTCAAGCTCATTCAAAAATTCCCGCCTGATAATTTCTTTGATTTTCTCAACTTTCTCCTCTTCTGAGAAGCTTGGGGGCTCCTCTTTGATGCACACAGGAACCTCCGGGTAATCAGGGTCATGATACTCCTCCTTTGGATCCATTCCTTACAATTTTTACAGTTAAAAATGAGTAACGCCCTAAGAGCGTCGCCTTATAATTACACTTTTTTACACTATTCCTATAGTCACGGCACTTTAGTTTTTGGTTGTTTATCACATTTATTCACAGCTCGATTAGGTGGGATGTTTAAACTAACATTATTTAGTAAAAAACTATTGTAGTATTTAACCAATTTCCGCATTTGACAGTGGAAAGGTCAACAGCCGATTCATTCAAGTTTTTAACTTTTTTTTTTATGCATTCATCAAGACAGACCTACAATAATAATTATTATGTCGTATGTATTGTCCTATTGTTGTCCTAAGCAGACATAAAACTATTTTTGTGATGTTTCATTCGGTTTCGATTTTATGGAATTTTAGCGACTGTCTTGATGTGCGCAGAATTTATATAAGCTTAACAATGCAACTAAATTGCAGTAATATTCCATTAGGTACTCAATAAAAGGTCGCACATGGCTGACACACGTGCGGAATTTTCATTGAAAAATAACAGGTGTAACTTTACTATACTAATTAAATAGCCTTTAGCAAAAAATAGAACTTATAATTGGCTGATAACGCAACAAAATGACGTTATTTTATCATTTTCATAATAAAAGTTTATTTATCTCATTAGCACAACAACTAGCAACACTGATGCCTCGAAAACCATATTTCTTTCAGACAACCCCATTACAAACTGTCAAACTTGTTACGTTGACGTTTTTGCGAAAATCCTTTCTTTATTTTACTAGAATTGTAATAAAATCTAAAACGGCGTCCAGTAACGGATCGCCGTCGCGTGAACAAAGGAGCGTCGACCGTGATGTAAGGGCTCGCGGGGACGAGCACGCGCCTATGTCAGACTCGCAGACTCAGGGCCCTGAGGCCATGACCGAACGACGTCCCTTCTTCTACCCAGACAGTAGTAGTGATACAGAGGAGTATAGAAGGGACGAGGAGCGTCGCAAGCGGTTATCGAAGCGTACTGGTCCTAACATACGAACGCGTTCAACGATGCCGCCGAAAAATTTGACCGCGAATACTCCGACGCCCTCGACGTCGACTGCTCAAGAACCAACCAGGAATGGGCAGAAGACTCAGAACCAGCTTGGAGAAGATCGTATCACGCTGGTTGTAGACAACACGAGGTTCGTGGTGGACCCCGCGCAGTTCACAGCTCACCCTAACACCATGCTAGGCAGGATGTTCAGCTCTGGTAAGTTTTTTATTTCATTGTCTTTGGTGATAAACTGTGCAAGTAGATTTTAAGGTGACACATTGCATTGGAAAAAGTGGAAAGTTCTTAGAAGAACAAACTTTGTAAATACTTAAGAAACTTTTTAACTTTTCATATTCAACTTAATTTGAATGAAATTGACTTAGAAAATTTTGCTAACTATACATTGTTAACTTCAACTGGAATCATCATCAATGTAATGGTTTTTCGATAGTCAATTGGTGATATTGCATACCAAACTAGTTTCCATACTAAACATTCTTTAATTTAAGACAAATTAAGTAACATTCTTAACATTAAAAAAAATCAATTTACAAAAAAAAAGAACATAAAGGTTTCTTAATACTGTGATCTTTCAGCACATTTCTTTAAGAGATCTTTTGTGATATTTTGTCTACACTGACCCAGTTTCTCTGTCTGATAATCCACTTTTGACAATGTCTAACAAAGAATCCTAAAACAATTTATCTGTTTTTACTAGAGATTAAATCTCTATTTTAGTTCAAGTAACTAAATCTTCATTTAAGCCATTTATCTTCTTTTGTGCACTTTCTTTTTCACTTTTTTTCTCGTCAATTTGTTTGGAAATTATATATTTCATGTTTATTACTTTATTCACTTTACTAAGTACTTACTTTAACTTTATTAAGTAAATATTCTATTGAGTAAAAGTTTATAACTTTTAAACTGTTATCCTGCAGTATAGGTAAAAAGTAGGTATCTTTGATGTGTCTTTAGCAATCAAGAACTTATACAAAAAACTTCTGTTACTAATTTATTTACTCTCAATAAATAATTTTCACTATTCCAAAAATCAAAAATCAAGAACAATTGTTTTAAAATGCATCAATACTATCAACTATGCATCTTTGTATCATACTTATTGATAACCTGTAGCGTAATGTGATACATGAACACAAAAGCCCACACATCAATTTCCAAGATCCACACAAAATGCTAATTATAACAATTACAGCTAATTTATGATAATTAGCTCTAAATACAGGGAAGCAACTCTGCTTCATTAGAAATATGCAAATTACTTTCACTAACAATTACTCACCATTTTACTGTGAAATACCTCATTGGTTTAGTAGTTACGAGCTCTACTGTTGAACTTGGCGTTCTAGGTTTAATCTCCAGTTTGGGTAAGAAAGAAAAGAAAGAAAGAAATAAATTAAAGTATTGTCTGGTTTTTCCATTAGGAATTTCTCAGTTGTAATCCTGAATTTTCTATTTGTGCCTGGCTGATGGCAATAGGCTCGCCCCCTATTACATGAGACTGAAACATAACCGGCGAAATGTGGGTGTTAATACAAGTCTGCCGTTTTCTTTGGAAAATACAGAATAGAATAGAAAATAGAATACTCTTTACACTCTCTCTCACACTCTCTTTCTCATTTTTCTCTTTTTTTTTTCTCTTTAGTTTTTATGTACACCATAAAAACGAACAGATATAAATGTAGACATTTTCATTTTCATTATTTTTTTTTTCTTTTTTTTCATTATTTTTTTTCATTTTTTCTTTTTTTTTTTGACAGACGTAATGTTATTCACTCCAATTTTGACAGTTATGTTTTCAAGTCCCTTATAGACTTAAAAACATGTGTCAGTCTTATACACTCCTGCCTATTCCTTTGGGGAATACAGGTGTGATGTGAATACTAGGAAATACATTGGTTTCATTAGAAATATGTAAAGTACTTTAACTAAATAATTAGTCATAGTTTTACTAAGAACTTCTTCATTAAAGTACCATGAGTAATGATTGAAAGGGGAAAGTAAATTGTAGGTGCTTAAGTTTTACAGTCAGAGACAATTTAATGCTACTTTCTTTTAATCAATAAATTATTTTATTGGTGAATGCAGGTGCCTATACCGTGTTTATTTTGTGATGATTTCTTTGACACTTACAGAAACAACCTTTTAGACTATATTACATAGTGTGTAATGTTAAAACAAAGTTAAAATTTTATGTTGTAATATGACTATGCCATCATGAATGAGTTCATGAGGAACAGTAATTTTAATTATTAACTAGTTAATAGGTAATACGGGCTGGTGTCCGCAACTCCACGTTAACGCGCGTATGTGGCGTACGGGAGGGAATATTGATTATTCAATCCACCCCAGCTCTTCGAGAAAGGCCAACATCGCCTTGGTGTTACTGATGATCTCACGTAGGGTACCAGGGCTACCGAAGTTCTTTCCCTTGTATGTGGCGACCACCGGGCAGTTTAGAAGCACATGAGCTGCTGTCTCGTCGTCCTCCATGCAGGCTTTACACGGGACTGTCTGTGACTCCAATGACAAAGAGGTGTTTATTCAATGACCCGTGGCCCATTAAAGCTGCTGTAACTGTACGCAGCTGTTGTTTAGTTAGTTGGAGAACCTGTTTCGTGAGGCGGCCATCAATTTTAGGGTGGTTTCATAGCCTGCCTGCAATCACCTCGGTCTACCCAGTTTGTGCTGTTGGTCCCTGGTGCGTTTCTTTACCAGAGTGCGTAAGTACCCGAAGGGGGTGGCGCGATAGATTCAGATCCCACTGGTGCCACGCTCGACCCTCTTCTGGCAAGTTCGTCGGCTGGATCGTTACCTAGCGAACCTCTGTGTTCTTTGATCCAATGAATGGTTATGTTATTGAGGCTATCGACTTGGTTGAGGCGCTGGTGGCACTCGTATATTAGCCCAGAATCAACTGTGTGGCTGTTTCGCGCTTGCAGAACAGCCATGCTGTCTGAGAGTATGCGGATCGAGTGGTCCTTAACTTCCCTGGCCATAATGGCCAAAGCGGCTAGAGAAATACCCATTCATTCGGCCTGGAAGACTGTGTTATGAACCCCCAATGGTGTGTCTATAATTATGTATGTCGAAGTCCTCCGAGAAGATTCCAGCACCTGTGCCACTACCTGTTTTTGATCCATCCGTGAAGATACGCAGTTCTGCAGCGCACAACCCCTCGTATCGGCGATCCTCATGAAGTTGGATTTTGTATTTTTTATCGAAGATAAATTGTTTGGGTCATTTATGGCTTTCGTAATGGGGAACTTCTTGTTGAGTCCCTCAAGCAGTGCGGCTTGTGGTAATACCGCACGCCGCGGCCCGCCTCTGCCCGCGGCTTCGTCCGCGTGGATGTCGATAATTATGCCAAGGGAACGTGCTACCGGACAAAAAGTAGCCTATGTCCTTCCCTAGGAAGCCTTCTATCTGCTTGCCAAATTTTATAGAAATCCGTTCAGTGGTTTAGGCGTGAAATGGTAACATACAGAGTTACTTTCGAATTTATAATCTTCTATTTATAAAAATCTCGTGTCACAGTGTTTGTTATCGAACTCCTCCGAAACGGCTTGACCGATTTTTATGTTTTTTTTTGTGTATCGTGTAGGTGTGTGTAGGTCTGAGAATACGTCGTAAAGTATTTTTCATACCGCTGCGGGTGAAACCGCGGGGCTCAGCTAGATAAAGATAGATATATAGATTATAAAACTTGTATAGGTACTACCTATTCAATTTTGTTACCAGTAAAAAAAAAAACTTGTCTTTTCTACTTTAGGGTCTTGTGTTATTATTATAATAGGTACTACATGACATGCAAACTCCGTTAATAACAAAAAACAACCGTCAATGTCGAAAAGTCATAACTCAATCCTCCTATCAAAGAAAACTAAATCATTTCCCATGCAACTAAGGTTCATATTCCCAAAACATGTTAATTGCTCAATTTCTCTATAGTAAGATTTGATTCACTAATGAGTCAGCCAGTCAGTTCTAGGTCACGTATGTTTACTAACAGGTCATTGATCATAGACAACTGTTGACTTTGTGTTGACCTAATTTGTTACGGAAAAAAAAATTGGTTTACCATAAAGATTTTTTATTTTCGGTGTTTGTTTTAAACAGATGCTTTGTAAATATTTATGGTTTGCTAAGTGATGCGTTCTCGACACACAAAAACATGGAAAATGTATTTGAAAATATTAATTAAGAAGGTATTATTAGATGGCAATGGTATTATTAATCGAATTCGGAAATGCAGGAGCTTCTCAATATTTGAATTATGTTTTAGGGTTTCATAAGTCCAAATGAAAAATCGGAACCCTTATAGGATCACTCGTGTTTCTGTCTGTCTATCCGTCTGTCACAGCCAATTTGCTCCGAATCTAATGGACCGATAAAGTTTTTATGATTTTGAAATAAACAGTTTTAAAGTTATTTAAGAAAATAGATGAAAATTTACCATTCCCCTACCCCCTACCACCTCATCTCTGAAAATATTAAGCCAATAATTTTGAAAAAATAAAATACAGCTAATAGTTCTATATTTATAGTTACAGGAAAAACTACACGAAGTCTATGGTCTTAAAATAACATGGTGCATCTCTCAATATTGTGCGTAAAAGTTAAAAACTAACTTGTGCACTAAACTAACAAGTACTTTTGTAGATAAAATAATACATAACTAATAGATACTTAAGCGAAATGTTAGTACTTATCTTATTCGCGATCTCCTGACTTTGATTAAATTTAAGTTAAAACTTGTTCCCCCTTGTTAAAACATGTTCCCACGATAACAGAGCTTCCTCTCCCCTACCCTTTAGCTGTGCCCTGCAGGGTCCATAATGATCTCAATTATATAGTTACCACCTAAGTACACAGTATGGTAAAGCAGTAAAAATATTGAGTTTTGAGTATAAACTTACATTTGCAGTTGGGACATCCCAAATGCAAATGTAAGTATTAACATTGTATTTGAAAAACATGTTCTCCCACACATATGGGAGAACATGTTCTTCAAATACAATGTTAAGTCTGTGGGTAAGTTCGTTCTTGGGATAAATTCATCCCAACTACGGAACCCTTCATTGTGCGTGGTCCGACACGCAATTGGCCGGTTATCTTAGATTGTCAACTATTGATTCTATTCGTATTGCCTATACATTTTTGACCAAAAATTGGATGAGGCTGGCATTGGAGCATGGGGATTGGAACAAGAAGAGAGATGCCTATGTCTAGCAGTGAGGGAAGTGGGGCTGTGGGGGGTGATGATGGTGATATGACTTTTCCGTGATTAAGAATTTTCGAGATAAGGAATGGAACTCTTCAACAGAATGATAGCAAGTATGTGTATTGTTTGGGCCACACAATGGAAAATAAGCAAAACATACTTTAAGAAATGTGAAACAATTAATGCGAAAATCTGATATGATATAAAATATGACACAATGTTTTGAAACATGTTTCTATATTTATAAAAACAGGTTTCAAAACATTATGTCATACATGTTGCACTCAGTAAATAAAACCATGATACAAACAGTAAATCAGAAAAGTAGATCAGTTGATAATTTGATAGTACGATTCCTTATCAATTGTGTCTTATGATGCGAAGTAAATATCTCAATCAAAAGAGGTTTTCTGAAATACCAGCTGCGCCCGTGACTCCACTTGCTTATTTTTTTTTTAATTTTTAGGGTTCCGTACCCAAAGGGTAAAACGGGACCCTATTACTAAGACTCCGCTGTCCATCCGTCTGTCTGTCCGTCTGTCACCAGGCTGTAGCTCATGAACCGTGATAGTTAGTCAGTTTAAATTTTCACAGATGATGTATTTCTGTTGCCGCTATAACAACAAATACTAAAAAAACAGAATATAATAAATATTTAAGGGGGCTCCCATACAACAGACATGAATTTTTTTTTGCCGTTTTTATACATAATGGTACGGAAACCTTCGTGCGTGAGTCCGACTCGCACTTGGCCGGTTTTGGTATGTAATGTAAGTACCTAGGTTTTATTGTATTTTTTTAACTAGCGCCCGCCCGCGGCTTCGCTCGCGTGGTATGTCGATAAAAAGTAGCCTATGTATGTACTTCCCCAGGGCTCGTAATAACCCCATATCAAAGTTATATATACTTTCATATGCATTTAGTAAAAAAACTGTTATTTTGACGTTACAAACAGACACTTCAATTTTATTTATTTGTATGTATAGGTTACAAAAACTATCGCACCGCATCATTCAACTGCTTCTGGTTAGACTGGAATCTGACCCCGCCATAGTTGGAAAAGGCTACACAGTTAAGGATGATTTTAGTGCTAAGAAGTCTTCATATTCTTCTCTAAATAATAAGCTACCTATTTGTCAAACTTCATCACAAATCGGTAAAGCAGTTTTACCGTGAAAACGAAACAAATCTGTTTGTTTCGTTACATACCTACATAACATACGTTACATAACTAACATTCACAGTAATTTACATGTTCCCTGCAAGTTTCGGAATCAATCAACTCAGCCTATCGCAGTCCACTGCTGGACATAGGCCTCTCCTATGCTGTGCCACAACACCCTGTCCTCCGCCTTCCGCATCCAGTCTGACCCAGCCACCTTTTTGAGATCGTCGATCCATCTAGCTGGGGGGCGTCCCACACTACGCTTGCCGGTTCCCCGGCGTCACTCCAATGCTCGTCTGCTCCACCGGCCATCGTTCCTCCGACAAACATGGCCAGCCCACTGCCACTTCAGCTTGCTTACTCTGCACGCTATGTCGGTAACTCCGGTTCTAAGTTTCGGAATAACTCGACGGATTTCGGATCAAAACGGAGCTTATTCATTAGCCGACCTCACAGCAAGGTCGCGAGGCGATCCCGATATTCTTGTGAGAAACATTCACAAACATATGTAAAATAAACAATAATAAACACATACTGTACTTTTTGACATTGTCGGGTAAAAATAACTCTATCACTGTGTTGAATCACGCGCGTAGGTAAATGTTAATGAATCGATCGTTGAGTCTATCAGTCTCAGCTCAAATCGATGTTATCTTCTACGTAGTTAAAATCTTAAATTCTTTCACTGACAGACCAGGCACAGACTAAACCGCAGAGTTTAGTTAGAAGCATAAAATGTCACACAAGAGTTCCTTAATATGTAAAACGAGAGTGAGTACTAAGGATTTTTGAAATTTCAACCCTTAAAGCCGTTTGTCCACCGCCACGTCAACGGGACGTCAACGAGAACGAAATGACGGCGCCGAAGTAACGATACATACATTTTTTGAGCTGCACGATTACTGACAAATGCGTGCACTGACTGGACAGGTCCACTCAATCTGTGTGGTTCTTTCTTCTAAAGACCATTTTAGACGCTAATCTACATGGTCTTCACATTCTTCTCTCCTACTTTTTGCTGTGCCCGACAGAGTCCACAATGGTCATATTTTTGTAACCTACCACCTAAGTTCACATGTGGAAGCAATAAATATATTGAGTATTGAGTATGATCTGACCAAGATTATGTCTGGACTTTAAAAGAGACTGTGACCTCTGAGTTTGTTTCGGCCTTTCTTCTCAGAGTAGTCAGATAGGAAACGCCGACCTATTCTAGTTTAAATAATATGATTGACGTGTAAAAGTGTTTGTACAAACCTACTTACAGAAATAAAATCATTTATCATTTACAATGGCCGCGTTTCTACCGCACGCCGTCACCTGGACGTCATGCTCGGTTCAAATAATCTCATGTCTCGTTGACGTCCCGTTGACGGTGGCGGGTGGACAAACGGTATAGGGAATGAAAGTTTTTATAGAAGTTCTTCATATTATTATTATCTTTCTTTATATTATTCACCAATTGGATATCCCATAGCGCGCACGATTTGTAAGTAATAAGGGGCACACACTGTTGAAATCATAGATATCTCCAATGTATATGCGATGCAGTTTGCAAATAGTGGTACCAGACTACTGACAGGGTGTTTGAAACGGCGCGCGGCGTTAGCAACTTTTAATTTAAGGGTCAGTTAGTCTAGACTACTTTAAGAGCTTTAAATGGTCTAGAGACTAGACAAATCGATAACTTACCGTAGAGAACAAGGGACGCTTTAGGGCCGGCGCACAACTGGCGAGGCGCAGCGCGCCGCGATTGTCACTGCCAAACAAATATCAACGTTGTGTGAGGAAAAATAAAGTTAAGAATGAATAACCTGAGATGCGTGCCTCTTACCGCCTAAACGGGCTCTCGAGCTAATGGAAATTTATTAATTTTCTACTTTATTTTAACTGTGCGCCGGCCCTTAAACAACCAAGAGGGCTTCGGTTTTTTTGGCGGCGAAGAGAGACAAAACAATAAAATCCTAAAATATACAGAGAATGTCTTCAATGAAATGCGATTTGAAAAACTTTTGCAACCAATTTTATCCAAAACTCTTGATTTGCTTCACCAGTCCAATATAAATACCCAAGTTTTCCAGGTTTTCCTGTCCAGTTGAGTGTAGAGCCGCCCCTTTTAATATCAGCTAATATAAATGTGAACAACATAATTATTCTGCTAATACCAGCTGATCGATCATTATTATCTCTAATCACTAACTCTCTCTGACACTGACACAGTTTGAGATATCAGTGATTGTAGATAAGGAAAAGATTAGAGTATTATCAGTAGGAAAGGGCAGTAGCGTTTATAGCAGAAATATTTGCATTATCATGATTATCTATGTAGTATGGATTAACCTTCTTGTTAATTACACATAAGGAGTGTTACAAATCAGGGGGCTTACTCTCTATGTCCGTCAACGAAAATCCGGACCTTAAAAAAGTATCGAGTTCGATGCATCCGAATAAAACTTACTTTCGATTAATTAACTTTTTCGGACGGGCAAAAATACATCGGGAGAAAGGACAACTGTCAAATCGTATTGTCATTTATTCTTATTTCGGGCCCCGAAGTAATCTTATGTCCGGAAGTGATACGGTGTAGGAAACGCTCGTAACTTTAGTCGAAACTGCGGATTTCGTGCCTAGAGAGTAGACCCCCAGGGCGGGGTCTGCGCTTTGGGATCCAGCAGAATACCAGCGTCAAGTATATTTTTTTGACACATGCTGAGCTGGACTCCCATTTGGTGCCACTTTGAGACGCACACCGCACTATTGTATTCCACCGCACGTTATTTTCATTTATATTTTAATTTGTGACACAAAGTGTCATCGTCACTATTTTGTGTCTTCCTTAATTTTTTTTCTCTTGCTGTATATTGGCACTTTGTACCTACTTAACTAAATTGTAATCACGTTAAATTATTATTTAATCGTGCTTTGTATGTTGTGTTCTGTCTCTTGTGTTCACCAAATAAACGATTTATCTATGTTTGTGAAATGTGAAAATATGGATTTCACTTTGGTTATTCAAGAAATAGTCCAAAAAAGGTTTTTATTTCTCTGTACATTGGTTTCAAAAACACTTTTACAGAATTAATAATAAATAAAAACTAGATATTATGGTCGGTGTTTCCTATCCGACGACTCTGAAAAGAAACAGAATCAAACTCAAAGGACATAGTCTCTTTTAAAGTCCAGACACCGTCTCGGTCAGATCATGAGGATTTCAGGACCATGTCGATTAGTGTCTGAGGTGGTCTTTTGAGGTAAGAACCACATCACTTCAACTGGCCCTGTAAAATTATGTTTGTGAGCACCTAAATTCATGCTGCAAAGATATGATAATGCACATATTTTTGCAACGATTAGAAATGTGCTATTGTCTTCTCTTAGTACAATTAAAAGGCCAATCTGAGAACCAAGCTTAGGTCCTCCCACTTAATGGTTGTAAAAACTCAACCAACCAGGCAAGCAAATAAGCAAGTTGTTCGCTGAACACAATATTTAAATCTCCTTCATTAATGTAATTTAATTTCATGACTATAACTCCGATAAGATTAATCAAAATACGTGCATTCATAACCTCCAACCCTATCCTGCACGAGGCATGCGCATATGACGCACACAACGCATGACATAATGACGCATGTGACACATGACGCACTGTCATAGTGACAGCTGAACTGACGCAACACACGTCACAGTGGAAACAAACCGTGTTTATTTTGTTGAATGTCAATATTTGTGATAGTTATGTAATGGTGTGCTGTGGTTGATTTGTCACAGGTTTCATCATCATCTCTACCTAGCCTTTTCTCAACTATGTCGGGGTCGGCTTCCAGTCTTACCAGATGCAGCTGAATACCAGTATTTTACATGGAGCGACTGTCTATCTGATCGGTTACTGGGTAACAGGATACCCATTTGAAGACTGGCTGTCAGACTTTCGGGTTTCTGACTATCCGTAACGACTGTCAAAGATCTACGAATGACAGCCGGGACCAACAGCTTAGCGTGCTTTCCGTGGCACGGAGGGTTTTCGATATGTAATGGATGGTCACCCATCCACGAACCGACCGCGGCAAGCGTAGCTTAACCTTCGATCGAACCCTGCGGTTGTTATCATTTGTCCACGAGCTCCTATTATTACTCCTTATTAATATTTTGACCACGGTATTAGCCATTTTTGGATTTGACGCATATTTTCCCCCAACTCCTTTTTTGTAGTTGTGTGTTTTTCTTTGCGTCATGTTTACCGCAAAAAAAGTATTTTCTTTCTTTCTTTCTTTTCCGTTTATTAATTCGTGCCAATACGAGAGAAGAAACATTGAAATCCATAAGTTTTTCATTAGGTATCTGATGATACCCTACAGACACCTATTAACCCTTGGCCAATAAAGGTGCACAGTCGTTACCCTGGAGTTCATTGACGTGGTTTAGCCACAAAATGGGGTGCGAGGCCGTTAGCTCTTGTCTTTTATAGGGCACTCTCCTGAACGCAGGCGCGGTATGAAAGGCGTCTCTGGTTACGGGTACAGCAGAAAATAGGATTGTCTTTTGTTAATAGCTAACGTGCGAAAAAAGTCCAAAGTGCTTTTAATAGACAAGCACTTTTGGAAACATATGAAAAATGTATAAAAGCCCATTCCGCAATGTCGTTCCCATAATATTATGTAGAGAAGACTGGAAGCTGACTCTAACATAGTTGGTGAAAGGCTAGGCAGATTGATTGCTTATTTATTTTTACATAATGTACACTCAGTTACAGGCTAGGCTAAAACTTAAGAGTACATTAATTAGTATAGTAATTGACGGGGTCCGATAGGGCCGATGCTTGCCGGGGTCGCGGATTGTTAGAAAGAGTTACCGTGACCCTGGCGCACAGGCAACTGAAGGAACACGGGTGGGTTTTAGTCAGTAAAAGTCTTGACAAGCCCTTCCGCTCCGCTTAGAGCGGGAGAGGTCATTTGAAGATTTCCCAATCAAAAAAAAAAAAGAGCACATGATTATGTAGAGAATAATGGGTAGAACCGTAGAACAAAACTCCATGGTAATTCTTAACTCCCAGCAGAATTTAGCCCTGATGTCCCATTGCAAAATCATGTTCATTTTCGTGATCTACGTGTATTCCCCTCACTTCCATGCAGCTGTTTTATGGATTGAAGATTATCCCAAAAATCGTCCCATGAGGTTTTGGCACGGTATGAAATTACTTTTTTTTACAACTTTGACATTATGTGACTTTTGACTCCCCCTTGGGCGCGGCGATTGACTCTAATTTTTATAATAATATTGAATAATAAACAACTACAAATGAAATTTATTCGGTACAAAATTATTCATAAGAATCGAGCAGTACCTCCCGTACTTTAACTTTACTTCGCTTTTATTAATAGGGCGGTTAAAGTTTTTATTCTCAGCCTTAATTAAAAGAAACTCCTAAGTGGCATTACTTAAATGTTCCTACCCACGTTCGGCGTAACCTATGTAGTTAACCCCGTTATCACCTTTTGGACGGGCAAATTTTTACCAAAACATACCTCTCGTTAAGTCTCCTATAGTTTGTGGTTTGCGCCGATACAAGAGAATCTCAAACCTCACCAAATCGAGTTACACTAAACTTTATTCAGAAAGACCTTCACATCAAAATTCATCTAAAGGTCGTTCGACTCCAGACCTTAGCTCGAACTGCATAGGGTTCAATGTTAAAGTGAGCGAGTTCGTTCACTTAGGTTGTCTGGGGCGGTGCAGTATTGAATTTTGCGATGTGGAGTGGAGTACAATAATTAAATATTAGTCTTCGGTTATTTTATTCGAAAGAAGACTGACGGTATTTTTTTTTAATTGACTTCTTTTTGTCTATATTTTTTTTTATGTGTTACGCCAGAACTTTTTTCGAGGTGAACCGATTTTGACGATTCTTTTTTTTTAAAGCCGGTTCTTCTCACGTGGTCCCATATAAATTTGATCAAGATCTGACCAGGAGTTTTTGAGTTATCCTTAATACTGCGTATTTTTTCCACTTAGTTTATATTGATGATGTTTTAATAATTTCCTGTCACTGTTATTTGCATATCAAGTAGTGGTATACGAATGTGTGTGGGGTAGGTACCACAACTAAAAAGTGAAAAATAAAAACTTCTTTACAAAAAAAAAACATGTTGTGTTTTCGTTGTTTGCCACCGACTTCCGAAATTAGATATTTTTCACATTTTTGTGTTTTTGGAAGTCGGTTTTTTAAAAAAAAATAGTTTTTTTAAGCGTCTGGTTCTCATGTTATATTTTGGCTAAGTTTTAGACTAAAGTTCTTTTACAATTATCAGAGCGGATACCTATGATCTTAGTCAACGAGTTTTGGGGACTGCTCGTAATAGACGTAACAATCAATTTTTGTTACACTTAAAGTAGGAAAACAGGCAGTTGGTATAGTAGTTTCGTTGCAGCCTATTTTCTGCTCTACATGGCTAAAAACTTAGCTACTTCACGGCAATATATCCCGAAGAGGTAGGTACGCTAACGTTTCTGCAGTGTTTAAGGGGGCGAGCCTATAGCATTGCCAGAATCCCATTAGATAAAAGCTAATGCTTACCTTTCATTTTGCCCGACGTGGGAATCGAACGGAGGACCCCATGCTCAACAGTCACGATCGCTACCAATATCACAAAGTGGCAGTCTAGTATCACCGTATGAGCATGAGCATAATACATACATACATAAACTAACCCCTTCTTCCCATGGGAGTAGGCAGAAACTACAGAACGCCACCTGCTACGGTCCTTACATACCCAGACACCGACTTCCGAAATTAAAGTTATTTTTCACTTTATATTGTTTTTTTTTAAGTTGTTGTTGTTGTTGTTGTTAATAGCGACGTATCCAACACCAACGCACTTTTCAAACATACTCCATGAGCATAATTACTCGCCATTCGCGATAAAAAAAGCATTTGTTACGTACTCCGCGCCCTTTCGCAAATTACGTGCAAAAATCGGGTTGGGCATTCAACTTTAGCTGAATAGTCTTGTCTAGGTGCCAGGTCAATACCCTTAGGGATAGGGCAACCCTGGGGAGGAGACCCTAGGAGAATTTATTGTAAGTCAGTGAAAACGAGGATTGGTTAATAACGGTTTGAAGTTATTTGAACAATATTATGGCACATGTTAAGAATAAGTATTATACTTTTAGCATTGTATTATTTATATTTACAATTTAAACAGGAGACGTGTTGCTGGGAGTATGAGTCGCCGTTCTTTTTATTATGAAGTGGTGAAAGGTTTTGGGGTCTGTCTGTTGCGGTTTTTGACGTTTGATAAGTGCTTATCAAACAACAAAACACAACAACAATACAATACAATAAAACAGTAACAATACAACAACAACAATACAACACACACAACCATGTTGTTGTTTTTATTACAATTTTTCTTTTTTTTTTCTTTTTTTATGTCGATTTGATTATAAATGATAAATGATTTTATTTCTGTAAGTAGGTTTGTACAAACACTTTTATACGTCAATCATGTTTTTTAAACTAGATGAGGTCGGCGTTTCCTTTCTGACTACTCTGAGAAGAAAGGCCGAAACAAACTCAGAGGTCATAGTCTCTTTTAAAGTCCAGACATAATCTTGGTTAGGTCATGCGAAGACCATGCAGACTGGTATCTGAATTGGTATTGTACGGGGGTTGGCAATATTATGGCTTACACCATGTTTGGTCGTCTCCTCTTTCTCGTCATGTTAGGATAACTTTTGTAAAATAAAAAGGTATCAAAAAAATCAAAAAACCCGACTGCGTAAAAAGTGAACTTTAAAAAAGAGAACAAGGTGACATCATTTTTGTCCCCAATCCCACACCAAGTCAGTCGGAGGCAATAGGTCTTTATTATCAAAAAGAAGATGCCCCTGACTGCATGAGATTGGGTGTGGGGTTGGAGACAAAAATATGTTATCTTGTTTCCATCTTTTTTAGATTAACTTTCTTTTTCCTTCGCACCCTGGTCTTATCAGCACAGCTATCGCCTTGCTGGCTGGCTAATTTTTTTACCAAGGTATGAGCTATTTTAGCAGGAGTATCTGGAAGGACTTGGGGAAGGCCTTTTGCCCAGCAGTGGGACAGCATGTTCTAGCATAAAAAGAGCTACTTTATAGACTTCGTTCCGATACGAGAGAAAAATATCTTAATATCGCACCGAGACACGAATCCTAGCTATACCCAATCCTAACTATCCTAACTATCCTAACTTCCTAACTAATATTATAAATGCGAAAGTAAGTTTGTTTGTTTGTTTGTTTGTTTGTTACCTTTTCACGCCTAAACCACTGAACCGATCATCCTGAAATTTTGCATATACGTTATCAGGTGTACAGAAACGGACATAGCGGTACCTTTCATCCCGCAAAAAAGTACTGTTCCCGAGAAAAACAACAATAACGTTCTTATGATAATAGATGGCGCCACGTGTCTTTCGAATCATGATTGAATTATAACCCGAATTTATAGTCATAGTCTAAATTAACGCGAGCGAAGCCGCGGGCAAAAGCTAGTAAAACTATAAAATAAAGTCGCTCTCCATGTCCGTGTGTATGTCCCCTTAGTTCTTCTAAACTGCATGATGGATTTTGATGCGGTTTTCACCATCATTTAGAGAATTTATTCCGGAAGGTTTATGTGTGTAATACATTAATATAAAACTTACATAACCATAAAAAAATCTCGATGTTTGACAACATGTGGCCACATCAGTATGTTGCACCCGCGCGGGTCGCAATTTTTTCTAATAAAAATATATTTATGAATGCTATCCTCCTTAAACTTACGATGCAGAACGAAAATTACAGATGCCATTTACTCGATATGACTGTCTGTCTAGGTTCTAGTCTTAAATGAAGGGTCATTCACTCGGGGGGTAGACGGTCAACCCGACAGTCGAACGATAGAATGAACTTTTGAACTATTAGTGCACAGACTTTGAAAAGTTCGTCTGTTACCTTGTGCTTGCATATAATGACATGACTTGTATTATAAATTCAGTAAAGAACTTTTGTGTTATCATCTAAACCTGGGATTCCCAAACTATTTTGAGCAAGAGACCCCTTTTCCAAAATGAACTGGTACCTCAGACCCCCATAGCCAAATTACTTTCAAAATCTTATCTCTAGTTTTTTTTTTCCAATTGATACAAAATACTTATCAATTTAAAAACTTTGCGGTTTTAAGTCTTGACATCATTTTCTCAACAAAATTTAACAAAATAAATAGACATAAAATTCAGTAAATATCAAGTGTGATTAATATTTATTAATACGTAAAAATACTTAAGTAGGTAATATTTTTTTTGGAAAAAACATTAAAATTGCAAAGTAAAGATAAAAAAAATAAAAATATCTGTGATCTCTGTAAGACGAAACACAACTTATACAGTATCTTGAAAGGTTTAAATAAGAACTTGTGTTAATTAATAGGGGTCGAGTTTTCGACCTCGTTGACCCCCAAAATAAATTTAGCTAAGGACGACAACTTTAACATTATTTTGGGAAATCATCAAATGACCTCTCCCGTTCTGGGCGGAGCGGAAGGGCGTGTCAGACTCTTACTGACTAAAGCCCATCCGTGTTCCTTCACAGCCCCTGGGAAACCGATGTCGACCACTTTGGGAATCCCTGATCTCTATTCATACTTATAAATTCGAAAGTAACTCTCGTCTCTATGTTACCTTTTCACGTCTAAACCACTGAACGGATTTCGATAAAATTTGGCGAGGAGGTAGATGGCATCCTGAGGAAGAACATAGGTTACTACTTACGTCCCGGTACTGCCCGGTAGCACATTCCCGTGGGGTAATTTAGGACAACCACGCAGGTGAAGCCGCGGGCAGAACCTAGTAATATTATAAAGGGAAAAGATTTGATTTTTTGTATGTTTTTTTTGTTACCCTTTCACGCTAAAACAGCTGAACGGATTTGGATGAAATTTGGCACATGGGTAGATGGATTAGGACATAGGATACTTGTTATCCCGATATTCCCACGTGATCTAGATTTAGGGCCCGTTGTTTGATACATAGTTAAACATGACCAATAGTAAATTTAACAATTAGTCACTTGACAATAGTCAATAGCTGTCAAAGTTTAACTACTCTGCGCATGGTTAACTTTAATAGCAAATTGACAATTTTTTAACTTTAGTTAGCTGAACCATTTGTCAAACAACATACTTCTGTAATTTTTAACAAATTGTTAGTTTAACTAATGCATTTTCACTATTACTATGTTTGACTACAGATCAAACAACGGGCCCTTGTTTGACAAATGGTTAAGCTACCTAAAGTTAAAAAAATTGTCAATTTGCTATTAAACTTAACCATGCGCAGACAGAGTAGTTAAACTTTGACAGCTATTTACTATTGTCAAGTGACTAATTGTTAAATTTACTATTGGTCATGTCAAACACTTATGCGCGTGAAACCGCGGGGTGCAGCTAGCTATTTTATATGAAAGAAAATATCGTGAGGAAACTAGGGTTTAATAGTCAGCCAACACGCAGTGCGTAAGTGTGGTGATCAATACTCGACCTTCTCTGTATGATAAGAGGCTAAAATCTTCTTCTTCAATCAGTGTCGATAGCTTGTTACATCAGTGTGTTAAAAATTGGGTCAGATATGAGTAAAATCACATGAGATATTTTATTATTCATTTGCAATAATTTCCTCGTTTCTGCTGACTTTCTGGGATATTAGTTTTTTAGACTAACTTTCAAGACACTCAAATTATGTCGAATCGTAGTGTCATGTCTACGTTTAAATTATCAACCAGTCGTTTCTTATTTCAAACTAGCGGATATCCGGCGTGTGGTACTACGATAAAATAATGCATTTGGCACATTCGGTCCATCCATGAAGTTTTAGCTTATTTTTCCATTTTTTTTGTGGTCTAAAACCATCTTCGCAATATTGCCTTTCTAATGAAACCTGTTTGCGGCACATCGGTTGGATGGTATCAAAGTCTATAACGGACATAGGTAGAAACATTTTTTGTGTTTTATATTTTGATTGATAGGCCCTTGACCACTGTCTCACCTAAGCTGAGCAATAACACAGTTGATTTTTGAAAAACCCCAATCTTGTAACCTCCTTTTCTACTTCCAGGTCTCGAATTCACCCATCCTAACGAAAGAGGCGAATACGAGGTAGCTGAAGGAATATCAGCGACAGTCTTCAGAGCCATCTTAGAGTACTACCGGCTAGGCAGCATTCGTTGTCCCCCCACAGTCTCCGTGCAAGAGCTGAGGGAGGCCTGTGACTACCTGCTCGTGCCTTTTGATGCTAACACAGTCCGCTGCCAGGTAAATGCCAGGAATGCCAGTAATTAGGTGTTCACATGACACATCGTGCTTTCGAACGATACAGGTATCTATGTAATAGATACGACGCTCTATTAAGGCTTGAAACAGCGTTAGGCGGGCACCCGCGACGGACGCCCGCGCTGGTACACGCGACGGAGCACTTTTGTATGGAACCGCGCGGGCGTCTGCTTAACGCAGTTTCAGACCTAAGGGGAAAGCGCCAGGGTAACCCGCGAAATTCATATTTTCTACCGTTTTTTTTATGCAATTTCCAGGTCTCAAATACCATGGGATTATATGAACTTACAGGGTTGTATTGATGATTTTAATGATTATAATTCTGTAAATACATACTTGTTACGGTAGTGAATCAAATTTTGTCCAACATACAACCTGACACTGACCTGCAAATTGAAAAAAAACGTAAGAAAATTTGAATTTTGCGGGTTATCCTGGCGCTTCCTCCTTAAACCGAACTTTTAATACATCTCGAAGTGCCCTATTTACGTACTATACTTTGCATGTGTGCGTAAATGCAGTGCAGGGTTGCAATTTTTTTTAAATTAAACTATCTATGCCATTATGATTTACGGCTGTTCTTCGTGATAAGGTTTACTTTCGGTTGGCACAGAAATTGGTGTCGATAAGACGTGTTTGTTTTGAAGCTTTTATTTCAACTAATTATTCCAATATGACATGCTTGGAGTTAAAGGATTTGCACTTAACTGCAGATACAATACATTGGTGGTCACTAAAATAGGGCTACTTGATTCACTGAAGTGCAAATTTGAATGCAATTATAATAGTATCGCTGTTTGTTAAAATTCCTTCTTTGTAGTGAATGTTTTAAGAACAGATTACCGTTTAGTCTAGCACCAGTCATAAAAATCCCCCTTGACCAGCGCTGGTTTATTGGTCATCTTAGTTTTAAGGCTTGCAGAAACATCTAATTAACATTTGAATCCTTCCTTTCCAGAACCTTCGAGGCCTCCTCCACGAGCTCTCAAACGAAGGTGCTCGCCGTCAATTCGAGTCATTTCTCGAAAGACTCATCCTGCCCCTCATGGTGGAATCCGCCCAACGAGGAGACAGAGAGTGCCACGTCGTGGTTCTGCTGGATGACGACTCGGTAGAGTGGGATGAGCAGTATCCCCCTCAGATGGGGGACGAGTACTCGCAGACTGTGTTATCCACGCCGCTTTATAGGTTCTTCAAGTATATTGAGAATAGGTGAGTGCTTTGACCCCTTCAGTCTTATGCTAGCCTAGTACTTTTTTGTTGAAAGGATACTCACCGTATTGTGGGGGCTGCAAAAAGATCTTGGGTCGTATGTAGCCCTAGTACATTCCCATAAAGGGGATGAAAGTTTATCATTTTTGCCAAACAAATTCACAAATTCTCTTCTCCAATTCCAGAGACGTAGCCAAGCAAGTGATGAAGGAACGCGGCCTTAAGAAAATCCGCCTCGGCGTCGAAGGCTACCCCACATACAAGGAAAAAGTCCGTAAACGTCCCGGCGGTCGCGCTGAAGTCATCTACAATTACGTCCAACGTCCCTTCATACATATGTCTTGGGAAAAGGAAGAGGCCAAGTCCCGTCACGTGGACTTCCAATGTTTTAAATCGAAGTCTGTGACGAATTTGGCAGAGGCTACTGCAGATCCTGTTATAGAGTTAGATGCTAATAGGGTCAGGGATGAGGAGGTTCCGGAAGTAGTGGCGGAACCGGAAGTTGAGGAAGCTCAGTGATTGGCGAACCGCTCCACGAGAGCGGTTGTGAGGTTACTAACCGGTATTTTCTGCTGGGTTTGATGTTGGTCTATGTGTGATGGGGACGTGGGACGGGATTTGGAAACTGAGGTTTGAAAATGGAATAAGAGAATTTGACAGTTGTCAGTTTCAAAACGGTGTTGTAATTTTGAAATTGGATTGAGTTTGGATTTTGAATTTTGGTTTTGAAATGAGATTTCGGTATTGAAATGTGGTCGTTAGAAATTGGATGGAGTTTTGAAATCCGAAAAAATCAGAGGGTTAAGTGATTTTGAAATTCGGTTTCAGTCTTGAATTCGTGAACCGTTTGAAAAGTTTTTGAAATTAAAGATTTCAAAATCGAATCGTGTTCAAATTCAATTCATATATTTTTGGTACTAAAAGTGTCAAAAGGAATGCCCCACTCACACATAGACATCTTAAAAAGTGGAAAAGTGTCAAGAAAGTGCCAGGTGAAAGACTTTGTACTTATTAATACGCACATAATGTCGTACGGTATGCTTTAGTACACTGGAGTGCATTAAAATAGGTTGCTGATAAGTATACTGGCGTGCAAGTGAAATTGGTCAGTGGAATTAAGAAAAATGGCCTTAAAAGATGTTGCTGTTGCAATATGGTGGGTTTTAATGATACGCTACTTTCATTGTGTGTAAAAAAATGTGAAAGTGATCTAAGTCTGTTCATTTAACATGTGTTTATTGTATTTTTTTTTTGCTATATTTTCCGTAAATGTAAAATTCTGTAAAAAAAAAGCCGTACTATCGTTAAATTTAAGGAATGAAAATATTCGAACTTTCAAAATGAAAAGTAAAGTTGTCTCTGTGATAAAATTGGCGGTGGGCCTATTTATATGCACGCCTCTGTACTTTATATTTTGAAAATGTAAACAAAACTCATGGTTAACCAAAATATACGTGTTTAGACGTTTTTATTTTATGATATAGTTTAATCCTATGTCTTTACTTCGCTTTTTGTGAAATGAACAAATTCTTAAAAGGTTGTAAAATCTTTAAAAAATGTTGCATCAATTTATGTAATATCTGAACAGCGCGATTGAATCTTTGTCTTAATTGATAACTTGGAAACTACGGTATAATTTTAAATGTTTTTTTTCTACCCTCAATAATGTAGTTTATTGATAATCAATTTATATAATATTTTGTTTGTAAGTGGTGCAACATTTTTCATCAGATTAGTCTATTATGAGGAGTATTTGAATCATGTCTGAACTTTGAACTTAAGTTAACTAGAAAAACTTCATATAAAGTCCACTAAAGTTATATTAAAACCGAACGTGAACGTATACTGTCGTGCAAAATATACGTTCATTATATTTTAAAATTATTACAAAACGAACTGAGACATTCCTATACAAAAATGAGCGAATTATTCTGCACGATAGTTGTTATTCACTTGCGTGAAAAATTGTGGTTTCAATGTATCAACATTGAAACCACAATTTTCAAATATCAATTTCTAATTTCTTTTAATTGTATACGCGGCAAAAAAACTGGTTCGCAGGCAACTAGCGCCATCATCAGCACCTACCTGCCTTTTTCCAAAAATGTTGGGGTCAGCATCCTGTCTAACAGGAGGCAGCTGAATACCAGTGTTACACGGAGCGACTGCCTATCTGACCACCCCAACCCAGTTACTGGGTAACAGGATATCCCTTGGTAGATTGAGGAAACTAACGCCATCATAATCAGATGTATATACATAAACTCACGCCTTCTTCGCATGGGGCTAGGTAGAGACAATATAATAAGAGATGATTTTTGTTTTAAATCTTTGTTTATTTATTTCATCGAGTGTGTGACTTTTCCAATTTGTTCATATTTTTATCATTTTTGGTGCACAATTTTTTAAGCACTTTATTGCCTTGGGAAACCACTATATATAAGTCACATAATCCGCAACATACGACAAATACGTATGTCAATATATTTTTGCTGGAATTTCTATTATAACAGTGTAAAATTCCTGTATTATCAAAATCAAAGGTAAATCTAAAATCGTTTATTAAAATTAGGCTGGGGATCAGCACTTTCAGAAGATCAAAAGTTTTCAAACATCTGACACCCGGTTTCTGGATCGAAAATTAACACAAAAATCACAACCGGTGAACTGCTGTGGTTTGTTGACTAAATTATCAACATCCAATGTGCGCTTTTTTTTGTTTAACTTGATGATATTATCGTGGACGTCCATGTCCACACAATTTATGTAAATACGTGCACGCAGTAACTTTATTGTGGACGGAAATTTAAAAGCGTCTTCATAAATATATTTCCATACATTTTACTTCCTTGTGTTATTCTGATGCCGTGAGGTGGACGTGGACGTTCACGATAATATCGTTACTTTAGAAATTATAAAAGCGCACAATCAGATCAAGTTTAATTTGGACAGGTCGTTCAATTTTCGTTTCAAAAACCGGGCGTTAGTCATGTAAGATCATATATGGCGTTAGTTGTATGTGCACATAACTTTTTTGTCGAGTGTACTTTATTAATACCCGGTATTGAACCTATTTCTAAATCTGCTAAAATGAATATTATAATAAAATTTAACGAATTGATGGTTATTCGTAAGACTATTATTGTATTTAGATTTTATAAAATAGTTAGCAAATAATTTGTACGAAAATTATGTTAGATTTTGTATTAAAATTATACATATCTGCTGATGTTGGTGTTTTATTAAAGACGTGCTTCAGTCAAGAAGGTCAAGAGCTTTATCTAGAAAACTCGTCGATTGAGCTTTTTCATCTTTCATAAGGGATTTTTCTCAGACTGGTAAAAAAAATGCCGGTAACATGAAACCGGGGCTAACTGCCTAGGGTGCGCACGTACTGGACAATGGCCAGTGTATAGAACTGAAATTAGTCTGATTACCTTGGGAGGAACGAGGGTAACAATAGCCACCGGCCCACCGCGATGACCTCTAGTAATATATCTTACGTTTCCCGCTCCAAACAAGATAGGGACTTCCTATTTTGTGTGTTAGATCCTGTGGAACTTTTATTGTCTTGTGGCGGCATCTACATTAGCATGACTTGGCCCTGGCAAGCATCGCATGATATCTTAGATACACGACAGCCCAGTATCGACCTGCGGTCTTTGGAGGGGAGTTATGTGGCGGCATCTAAATCGCCACATGCGAACTAAGCATCACATTGACTGCACGCAAAATCCTGCATAGTGCAAGTAGTTTACTGCGCGACTAGTAGATATACAAACGACGACCCGAAATCAAGTGTCGGGCAGTTGCCCACCAGACACATTACCTACCCGCCTGGCCGGAGGATCGTCCCTTTTCTATGGAGGATGAATAAACTTTAAAGGCGTCCTCATACCTCTCTTGATTTATGGATGGCTGTCAAACTACTTCGACAAAAAAACTCACCTTAACCTCTATGGTAGTACATTATAGAGCATTATTATCTATGACTTATATAAAAGTACTCTGTGCTATGACTCTATGGTTCGTTCTTGAGCACTGTTGAGCACGAGAAAAGTAATTTACGATCTCAGTATACAGTAATAATATAAAAATGTCTATATGGGCACCCTTCAACCGTTCACTCTTTAAAAAGACGTCAAGTTATGTTCTAATTGCTACGCTTTGCACATTTTTCTTCGAAAGGGCTTTCGATAACGTCTGTACCGAAATATTCGAACGATGTAACGAAAATAAACTGTGGAAGGACGTCGCTGAACGATTCAAGCCTATACCACCGCCGCCGCCCCCACCTCCAGAGAAGCAGATGTGTTTTTAAATGTTCGTTTTCTTGATTAAAGTTCATCAAGCTTTCTGGGCTTTTAATCATTATGGCGCTTACATTTCAATCATTATGGCATTACACCAACCGAGCGAATGCAAATTCTCTCTTCATACAACGTCCATACACTACCTAATATTTATTTCGTTGGTCTATCCGAATTCTTGGTTTATTCATCCTAAAATGTCATTGTCATGAATATCAAGAAAAGAATGCATTCTGGTTCTCTATGTCCATAATCAGTCTGTAATGTTCCCACTGCTAGGACGCAAGCCTCCTCTCGGTGAAAAGAGAGCGGGCCGCCATCCACCACTCGGGCCCAGTGCGAGTTGATAGAAGTCACATGTCTCCGAATTTTTGGTTCTAGGACTTGTCGGTTTGCTCACTGTTTTCCTTCACCGTTTTTGAGAGCAGTGGTGATGAAATAATTTACACAAAGTAAAGCTCCTGTTAGGGTCCGATGCTACGATCTACAACTCTTTAAGTCGCAGACATTACCACTGGGCCACCACGTTCTCTATGTCCGTTTGGCCTAAACCCATATTCACTTGCGCCAATTGAAATTTGCAGAAGCAAGCATGTAACGTTCAGGAGAACGGCAAAACGGTGTGGGTATCTAACTTTTGCTATGGTGTGGACGGTACATATTATATGCACAAACTGTATGCTCAAAGTCGCTGTGTAGCCGGTCCTATAAAGTAGCCTCCATGAGTCATCATCATCGTCAGCCTACAGCAGTCCACTGCTGAACAAAGGCCATCCAATAGAATAGAATAGAATAATATTATTTAATGTTGCCGCAGGTGATAAATAAATAAATTTGGTTAAAATGAAGAAAGTATCTCTAGATACAACATACCTCTAGGGTGTATAATAAATAAAAAGAATATTCTAACAAGTATAAACAGAAAACTAAATTAACTAACTTCCAATCACACACCATTGTCAGCAACTCTCATCCAGCTGCTACCAGCCACCCTGCAAGGGTGCTCCACCTAGCCTGAGGGCTTTACCCGCGAGAGTGATCCACCTAGCCTGAGAGCTCCACCCTGCGAACTGCTCCACCTAGCCTGAGAGCTCCACCCTGCGAGGGTGCTCCACCTAGCCTGAGAGCTCCACCCTGCGAGGGTGCTCCACCTAGCCTGAGAGGTCCACACTGCGAGGGTGCTCCACCTAGCCTGAGAGCTCCAGCCTGCGAGGGTGCTCCACCTAGCCTGAGAGCTCCACACTGCGAGGGTGCTCCACCTAGCCTGACAGCTCCACCCTGCGAGGGTGCTCCACCTAGCCTGAGAGCTCCACCCTGCGAGGGTGCTCCACCTAGCCTGAGAGGTCCACACTGCGAGGGTGCTCCACCTAGCCTGAGAGCTCCAGCCTGCGAAGGTGCTCCACCTAGCTTGAGGGCTCCTTTTTAAAGTATAGATAAGTTACCGGCTATAAGATATAAATTACCCGGCTATAAGTTATGAGTTAGCTGGTTACCCGGCTTCGCATGGGTGTAATGTAGATACCAATGTGGTGTCAGTATGGAGTGCCGCTACGTGTACCACCTAGTGAGCTCCGCAGTCACAGAGCACGTGAACAATGGGCTCGTGAACACAGAAATTGGGCAGAAGAAGAGTGGCGTTTTGTGTGTTTTCCTGACGAATCTTGCTTTATTATGAGGCCAGATACTAGACGTACACGATATTGGAGGAACCCTGGATGCCAAGAAGTCCATGGATACAATGATGGAACAATCATGATATGGGCGGGTATTTGGATCAGCGGAAGAACCGAACTGATGTGGATCAGTGGCAATCTCAATGCACAGATTTACGCTAAAAAGATTGTATCCGATGTTTTCATTCCTTTGCGGACCCGATTTGGTGCTTCATATTTTTATCTGTTTTGTAAAGTGTAATTTTAAGGAATGAAAGATTGTTTTTTTTTAACTTATTTTACTTCTGATTCCTTACATCAGAAGTGGGATAAAGATTCATTCGCCCACAAGTTAAAATTAGTTTTCGGTCTTTCAATTTTAGATTAAAGCAGGTAGTAATGGATACATCGAGTCGTTCACGTTCAAAAAAATAATGCCCTATGTTCTAATCGATCTCGTAGCCGCCATAAGCGGAACAGAAGGTCACGTAGCAAGTCTCGGGATTGCGATCGCAGTTCCAGGTGCGAACGAGATCGTCGTGGGAGCCGCCTGAGGACGCGAAGCCCTGTGTCACTGCTTTACTGAAGATCGCTTGAGACGATTGTCTCGCGGTTGGACGCATTAGATCGTTCACGGTTACCCGTAGCTATTACTAGCTACGCTGGAAACTACAGGTACAGGTACTGATGTTTCGACTTCAACCACGGAGAAAATACTGCAGGCAATACAGTTGTTAAAATCAGTAAGCACCCAACATTTTTATATTGCTAATTTCGACACAAGTGTGCATGGTGTTGTTGATCAGTGGCTTAACAAGGTTGACAGGTTGAGATGAGGATATCAAGAACGGCCGAACGGTTGTGCAAAAATCAAGCCGATCAAGAAAGGCGTGTTAATGAAGACCGTCATCGTTTACGTGCCTACAGTAAAGATGACCTAGTCTTCGTTGTCAAGTATTCCCAGTCCACGGGAAAGCTTGATCCTGGTAAGCGCGGGCATTAACGCGTAGTTGGGAGTCCTGGACCATGGCTGCTATGAACTGCAACTTCTGGCTGGTGCCTATGGAAATACCACATGTGCTGCTGCACAGTTCATGGTACCCTGGAAGGGTGAGTGGACTCCTGAGACATGGCCACTGGGAGGTATGCAAACTGAGAGCCTATGCCTAGTGTTTGAAGTCTGGGCGGTATGCTAACTAGGTGCCTCTGTGTGCAGTGTGACCAAACTACTTATTTGGTTTGTTAATCTTAGCTAAGATTCTGATGTTATGATCTTTTACGTGTAATGCGCATTACCTCTTGTGTATCTGAGATGTTTTTGCGTCTACATCCTTGTCTTTTATGCTATGCGACTAGATAGTCGAAAAATATAATATCTGATTACAGCAGACAGCGAATACTCAAGCGTCTTATTGGAATGCATTGCTACGGATCAGGCGGGACCATCTTCTTGACTCGAAGAGGACGTCCGAGCACCAGGAGAGGCCGTGTTGGTAACGGATGACAAAGGTGACATCTCGCGATCAGCTGTCAACCGATAAGAGATAAGTGTCTAAACACACTATGCGGAAGATCCGCGACGGAAGTTCCGCGGCTGATTTTAAAACATTTAGAGACATTCAAAAACATGTTTTTAAATGCTTTTTTGTAAAGTCGACCGAAGTGTACGCTATAACGCAACGTAATTTCGGCAAAATGTGTCGTCAGTAATTCAAATAGCATTGCAGGCGTAATCATGCCGAATTTCCGTCGCGGATCTTCCGAAAAGTGTGTTTAGACACTAAAAGGAGGCGCGCGGTCCGGTAACGGTCTCTTTTTGCTTGGAGGGCCCTCGAAACGGACGTGCTACCTGACCATTATCGTGTGCTTGATTATTGTTAGGTTATGTTATTGGTCATGTACTAATTATTCATGTTGGCTTGTGTTATTTCTATTTGATTAATATTTGCAGTGTTTTTTTTTTATATGACGGCGGCAGCTGACATTGAGTGCAAGAAAGAGACAGCGATATCAAGCGCTAGCAGCACGTGCACCGGACGTCATCACCCCCACCTTCCCCCCACTACGCTTGGAGTTTATAAAAGGGGCCGCTCCGTTGTAGCGGCACGCATTTCTAACGGTTACGTCGCGGTGCACGGACTGCAGTCTCAGTACGAGTCTCTGCCTCCCTCATTGCCATTATTCGTTGCTTTAGTGTCGGATTAGTTATTAAGTAAATTAATAAGATTTAAATTAGTAAAACTATTTAAAACTATACCGATCCTTGTGTTTTACTTCTGATGTCTGAGCCTATCCCGACATCAGAAGTGGGATTCGAAGACCACCCCACTTCTGGAGATTCAGCTTCCAATACCATGCAAAACCAGATGCTTTTGTTTAGTAACGGCATGGAAGCCATATTTTCTAAAATCGCTGAAAAATTATCATCTACCTCCTGTACACTAAGTCCATTAGTCTCATTCGACCCAGACGACCCCAATTCAGATATAGAGGGTTGGTGTCAGCTATCAGAAATTATAGTCGAGAATAAAAAATTAAAAGGGGTAGACCTAATAATGGCTCTAACACATTGTCTAAAAGGGCGGGCTGCAACATTTTTAACGAAAATCCGTCCTGATCAATTCGAATGGACCAAAGTTAAGGAACTTTTAAAGGCTCAATTTGCCCGGCCTTTGCTTATACAAGATCATTTTGATCAAATTATGAAATTTCAAATAAAATCTGAAGAAACTCCAGCCCAAGCTTGCGTACGTCTGTGGCAACTTATCGAAAAAATTCCCGATGCTAATTTGTCCGACAAAGTGATAACTGGCTTCGCGATCTCTGTTTTATCACAATGCGATGCTATAATTCGCCGTGAATTAAATTCCACTGTTGTAAGCGATAAAACACAACTTTTTCGTGTATTGCGTGGAATTTCCTTAAAACGTAAAAGCGAATCATCTGATCATTATGAATTTGATCCAAAACGTCCTCGGAACACTCCGAGTTTCCGGGGAAACTGCAATAATTGTGGTAAAATTGGACATCGAGCTTCAGAGTGTCGGGACAGAAAGAAAAACCTTAACCCAAGCACAAGTGTTCCAGACAAACGCCTCAATCAAAAACCTCAAGTCACATGTTACGTGTGCGGCGAACCGGGCCACGTGGCCTCCAGCTGCCCTACGAGGACCGGCGGCGCAAAGAAGGAGCAGCCGGCAGCAGGGAACAAGGAAGTCAACGTGTGCTCCAAGAGTGTTCGTGGTATTATGGACTGTAGTGGTATGAGTTTACAATTTATTTTTGACTCTGGTTCTGAGTGTAGCTTAATAAAAGAAAGCTGTTCGCATTTAATAAATGGGCAAAGATCGCATGACCTAATCAATATGACTGGTATAGGTAAAAGCAGCGTGAGAAGCACTGAGCAAATTACTAGTACGGTTAAGATTGGAGATATTTCGACTGAAATTACTTTCCACGTCCTTCCAGACAATTATTTGAGAGATACTGTCTTATTGGGTCGAGACGTGCTTCAAAATAACATTTGTGTTGAAATTTGCGAAAATAAACTGAAATTTACCCGCCTTAGAGACACTAATATATGTTCTAAAATAAATAACACTTTTAATATCGATTCTATTAATACTGACCTAACTGGAACTGACTTAGAAAAACTGTACGATATCTTAACTAAATATTCGGGTAATTTTATTGAAACTTTACCTATGACACGTATAAAGACGGGCGAACTAAAAATAGACTTGATCGACCCCCATAAAACAGTACAAAGACGGCCCTATAGGTTGTCTTTAGAAGAATCTAAGATCGTTGATGAAAAAATTTGTGAGTTATTAATGGCTAATATTATTAGAGAAAGTATGTCCCCTTTCGCAAGCCCTATAATACTAGTAGAAAAAAAAGACGGTACCAAGCGCATGTGTGTCGATTTTAGAGAATTGAACAGTAATACCAAACCAGACAATTATCCCTTGCCTTTGATTAGCGAACAGATAGATAAGCTACATGGCGCTCATTATTTTTCCACTATCGATATGGCTTCAGGATTCCATCAGCTATCTGTACATAAAGACTCTATAGAAAAGACGGCTTTTGTAACTCCCAAGGGACAGTACGAATATCTTACTATGCCTTTCGGTCTTCGTAATGCCCCTCCCGTTTTTCAGAGAGCAATTAATAATGCACTTAAGCCATTGGCTGATGACAGGATTCAGGTTTACATGGATGATGTACTCTCTGCATCGAAAACAGTCGATGAGGGTTTATGTCGTTTAGATAAATTATTAAAAACACTGTCTGAAGCAGGTTTTTCTTTTAATATTAAAAAATGTTCTTTTATGAAAACTAAAACTGAATATCTCGGTTATGTTATTTCGGCTGGCGAAATTAGACCAAATCCAAATAAAATCGTAGCTTTAACTAATGTTCCTACTCCAAGTTCCGTAACACAAGTCAGACAACTTATAGGCTTAGCTACCTATTTCCGACAGTTTATTCCAAATTTCTCTCAGCTAATAAGACCATTATATCCATTAACCAAAGGAAAAGGTAAAATTCAATGGACGACTGACCATGATCGAATTCATAAAGAAATCATTAATATACTGACCTCTGAGCCTGTTTTAAAAATATTTGACCCTTCCTTACCAGTCGAACTCCACACCGATGCCAGTTCCGATGGCTACGGTGCAGTACTCATTCAAAAACACGACAATAGACCTCACGTAGTTGCATATTTTAGTCGTAAAACAACTGATGCAGAGAGTCGATATCACTCGTATGAGCTGGAGACGTTAGCTGTTGTAAGGGCAGTGGAACAATTCAGACATTATTTATATGGCCGAAATTTTACTGTTTTCTCTGACTGTAATTCGCTGAAAGCCTCTCATTCAAAACGAGATTTGACTCCTAGGGTGCACCGGTGGTGGGCTATACTTCAGGCATACGATTTCGAGATAGTGTATAAAGAAGGTCATAAAATGGCCCATGCAGACTTTTTATCCCGAAATTTGTCTAAAGATAATTCTGAACCCAGAAAAATAAATTTTCTCGAATTAGATAAAGGTTGGCTGATTGTTGAACAAGAGAGGGACTCCGAAATTTCTGATTTAATATCTAAATTTCGTAACAATCAACTACCAGAAGATACAGCCCATACGTATGACTTAAGACAAGGCATCTTGTACAGAAAAATCGTGCGCAGGGCAGTAACTTGTTGGCTCCCTATTATACCCCGCTCTCTCGTTTGGTCTCTCATTAGTTATGTTCATAACGAAATTAAACATTTAGGTTTCGATAAAACATTGGACAAGCTATACGAGTTTTACTGGTTCCCTGACATGTCTAAATTTGTCAAAAAGTTTATTAATTGCTGTTTTGTTTGCAAAACCTCCAAGGGTCCTTCAGGTGCTCAGCAAATGCAGCTTCATCCAATTCATAAAGAGCCAATACCATGGCACACCATTCACATGGATCTTACTGGTAAATTGAGTGGTAAAAGTCATCGAAAGGAATATTGCTCTGTCTTAATAGACGCTTTTACAAAATTTGTTCTTCTCGAATATGCCCCGACTTTAACTTCCTCTCATGCAGTAAAAGCCATTAAAAATGCCGTTAATCTTTTTGGTGCTCCAAAACGTGTTATAGCCGATCGAGGCCGCTGCTATGATTCTAGTGAATTCAAAGATTTTTGTAAAGAAAATAATATAGAACTTCATTTAATAGCTACAGGATCCAGTCGTGCTAATGGGCAAGTGGAGAGGGTCATGCGAACTTTGAAAAATATCCTTACTATAATAGAATGTAACTCTAATAATACCTGGCAGGATCAACTAGGAGAAATTCAGCTAGCTCTTAATAGTACTCGCTCCCGTGTCACAGGTTTTACACCTACAGAATTGATGTTCGGTATTCAGGGTAATTCCTTGAATCTAGCTAGAATATCTCCTGGTTCATCTGAGTCAAGCAGGATTAATGTTGAAACGGCTCGTTTATCTGCATCAGACAACATAAAACGATTGGCTAGTGCTGATACTGTTCGGTTTAATCGAGGGAGGGCGCAAATAAAACCATTCAAAGTAGGTGATTTCGTCTTTGTCAAATGTGAGGAAAGACACCAAAAAAAATTAGATAAAAAATTTAAGGGACCTTTCAAAATTATTGCAGTTTTAGATAACGATCGTTATGAACTGAAAAATATGAATGGTTCTAATAGGATTTATAAGTACGCACATGAAAATTTGAGAGAAGTACCTAGAGGACAACAAGGTTTTCTTGAAATTTCTGAAAACTATGAGTCTGATGACGATGAACGATCCGTGATGGTGGATGATGTACCTAGTAATATAAATGATGATTTACATAATGCTGCTTCTGGTGAATCAGTGGAAAACTATTTGCCATATTTAAGAGATCATAGTTCTCAAAACTTAAATGCCAGTCGTGTCTCAGAATCCGAAGAAACATTATCTATTGGTTCACAAACAGTAACTATTAATTCTGAAGATACTTTATCTATAGATTCTGAGGCAACTGTATCCTGTGATTCTGTTTTGTTTAACCCAGTATCGGAACAAGGTCCCTTGCTGGATGACTAAATCAGTTTATACTGTAGGGGTTGCAAGAGTTGTGACCTAGCCCAGTTGTAGCTGAAGGGGTTTCACCTGCTTTTGTGGGTTGATAACCTAGACCAGTGTTTTGTGAGCTGCAGGGATCTCATCCATGGGATGATTATCTAGACCAGCAAATATGAGCTGTAGGGGCATCGTCGTATATTTGAAAGACGATGACCCAGTCCAGCAGTACAACAGTATGTCTAATAACTAATTTTTGAAAATTGTCTTTTGTCTAGATTGAAGAAACTTTTGCGCACGAGGACGTGCGATTGTCAGAATGGCCGTGACGGCGGCAGCTGACATTGAGTGCAAGAAAGAGACAGCGATATCAAGCGCTAGCAGCACGTGCACCGGACGTCATCACCCCCACCTTCCCCCCACTACGCTTGGAGTTTATAAAAGGGGCCGCTCCGTTGTAGCGGCACGCATTTCTAACGGTTACGTCGCGGTGCACGGACTGCAGTCTCAGTACGAGTCTCTGCCTCCCTCATTGCCATTATTCGTTGCTTTAGTGTCGGATTAGTTATTAAGTAAATTAATAAGATTTAAATTAGTAAAACTATTTAAAACTATACCGATCCTTGTGTTTTACTTCTGATGTCTGAGCCTATCCCGACATATATTTTTATCTGTTTTGTAAAGTGTAATTTTGAGGAATGATGGATTGTTTATTTTTTTTACTTATTTCTTAGCTTCTGATTCCTTACAATATATATATTACAAGCATGAAAGTATTTACAATATCAGTGGACCAATCAGAATTCTAGAAAAGGTTAAAATTTATCATAAGAGGTGGTTAAACACATATTATTGAGAAATAAAACAAAGATTAACACTTCGTGAACTTTATTACAACACAACTTACCAAAAGCCGAAGTGCGGACGACAAAATAATACTTATAAAATATATCATATCTAACTAAGAGCGCTTTCTTATATAGTACTATATCTAAAAGTATTAATTTAACAATACACTTATATACAAAAGGGTTTGTACACGGTCATATAAAGGTTTAGGCAGAAAACGGCGAAACATGTGCATCTTCCGAAAAATCTTTGAAAAATGTCGAATACTCGTGTTCATAACTTTCGATTTACAAAATATTTGTAGAGAATTAAAGAATTTCTAAATTTATAAGAAAATTAAATAATATTATGACACCGTGTATTTTCACATCCAATTTGCAAGACTATAAATCAGGTAAAAGCCGTGGTTCTTGGAAATTATAAACAGCAAATCGTCTGTGGATTGGGTGTCAAATATGAAAAAACATGCTAAGTTTTACAAAAAAAATTTACTTCTGCCAAACTGCAAAGAAGTTTGTTCAGTTTTATCAGCGTTAAGTCAATTCCATTATTTGACATTATTTAATCTTTATCAAGTCCGTGTGTTTAAGAGCTCCGGATACGAGTCCAGTTTGCGAGTCAGATCAGCTGACTGACCTGTACATGAAGCCAGTCAGTACTGAATTGTCTTTAAATCAAATGAATTCGTAGTTGTACACAAGGCTAGTGAAGTGCCAGGGACTGAACTGTCAACTAATCTGACTAGCTAAATAGCATCGTGTCCGCAGCCGAATTTCTGTAATTCTAGTCAATATATTATTGATTAATCAATCAATAGAATTAATTCAAAATTCCGTCGTTTTTACATCGTATAAAACATAAGTTCTGTCTGACGTTAAAACTGTCAGAGTCACCCATACCATTCAAAATAGCGACAGGTTCAAGGGTCAAAATCGATTGGAGGCAACGGAGGTGGCCTGTTTCTTTCTTTCCAAAGTTCAAATTTGGTTTCTTGAGAGTCTGCAATCGAGAGGATATTGTTAAAAGTACCTACGCCTTTTTAGCGCTTTGTAAGCTTTAGAACAGAAGCAATGCATTGGGAGCAGCTTATGCTTTGGCTAAAGGCTTTAAAATCTCACTAAGATATAGAAGAAATGCAGGTATCTATTCACCTACATGCTGGTTAGCTACCAGTTAGACCATTTTATGTATTTCATTAACCCGTAAACTTTCACTGCAAAACGTGGACTAATCCAGCGCCACTTAGAAGAAAAAGACGGCAAGATCGAAAATGTAGATATTTAATATATTGTGGGGCAATACAAACGCAATCCTCAAACATTCATCCACTACGCTGAATAATTGTCCTTGCCACACAAATCACTTAAAATTTAACGCTAAACATAATTCTGTCATCTTCAAACGATTAATAGATAAATAACGATGTTTTAAATTCGTTTACCGCTAAATGCTCTTAGTGATTTGTGGTGCAAGTGTGCCTAAGTATTCGAGCCTTCGCCAAATGTTCTCTTCTTTGTCAGACAGTCTATCCCCCCACCATACTTACTTACCGGTAGCCCTAGATGATGTGAGGCTCGGTCGGAAGAACCTCGGCAGGATGACGCGCGACGGGGACAGTGGCCGCGTGCTGGGGATGTGCGCGTACGCCACCGTCACGCGGGGCATGGTCTTCGCTGCAAAGAGAGAATAAAAGAGGACTGTCTTACTGATTGTCATCATCTTGCTGGATAAGTTAAGCAGAGGTATGAAAAAAACCACCGTTACCGACTAAGCTTGCAGAGTGGCTCTTTTCACGCGCATACGGTTATCGTCTAAAAGACGCGGTGCCGTGCCGTGCAAGCGCTTTTACGTTTGCACTGTTAACGCATGATCGCCCGGCGGCGGCGGCAGTCGCAGTATTATCGAGGTAACAGACTGAAGACGTTGGTCAGTTTTTATTATTAAATGGGACGAAAAAATTATATGGCGTTACTCCTATTGTATTGACGTCATCAGGGAGAATATATTGGATCCATTCATACAATGCTATGAGGGAGATTTTTACACAAAGTTTATGGATCTTCTATTTTTATCTACTTTCGGATGTTAAGGAGCTCATTTGACGAGTTACATGGACGTCTAAAAGACGCTCTGCAGCATCAGAGCTTCGTAAGGGACGGCATCGATCTCGTTGAAATGTTGGCGGTTACCTTTAGGTAAGTAAAGAAAACTAAGTATCCTTATAATTTTTTTAAATAAATAATTGATATTTTAGCTTTAAAAACATGTTAATTGGCACATCATATTTTGGCGAAATCACTGCAGTAGTAGTACTCGTAGAGTAGTCAGAACCCGCGTAGAAAGATTGAGAGTCGTTCGAGGACTGTCTATCGGCATAAGCGAATTGTTCATAATATTGACGTGTGTTGGGTGGGGTTACAATTTACAATTGCTTCCGGTGCTACATTATCTTGTCTTCGAGGTTCATAGTATGTTCTAGATGAACCAGGTAATGGCGATAGAGATACTGTCGGCCTGGATACTTGTGTAGTAAAAGATGGAAGTTGCGGTGCATGAAGACGGCTTTGTTTAATGGTCGTTATTAGTTATTTTATTATTTCGTCCTCAGTAGGAGACAAAAAATAAATAGACAAGAAATTATTCCTTTGAAAAAACAAATGCTGATTCACTGGCACTGATAATATTTTTTTGTCAATTTCATCCATCTTCCGTTTACGTGAACCGAGCTGTCTTGGCGGTGGCGGTGGTTTAAACTGGCTGCTACTATTGCCTTCTGCACTATTGCCTTTAGCACTATTGCCTTTAGCACTATTGCCTTCTGCACTATTGCCTTTAGCACTATTGCCTTTAGCACTATTGCCTTCTGCACTATTGCCTTTAGCACTATTGCCTTTAGCACTATTGCCTTCTGCAATATTGCTTTCTGCACTATCGCCTTTAGCACTATTGTCTGCATTATTTTCTGCTGAACATTTTTCGGCCCGATCATTAGATAAACTATTTTCTGTAGGCGGTTAACAGAAGACTGTCTAAAAACTAACTGATCGAAATATACTTATTTCCGTATAGTAGTATCTCTTGCGCCGGATTTTATTAAAGACATTTCTTTTTTTAAAGATTTGTGATACTAGTCTCTGATATTTACTCATCATTTCAAAACTTCTTTACCTGGAGACAACGTAATTTTTTTTTGTTTTGTTTCAGGTACTTGGCTAGCGGGTGTACTTTCACAGACCTACATCTCAACTGCAGACTTGGCATTTAAACAGTAAACAAGATAGTAAAAGAAGTATGTTTTTGAACATTTGGCGTGTTATGGTCCCAGATTGTATGCCCACACCTACTAAAGAGATGTGGGACTTTTTATCCGAAGTTTTCGAAAAAGAGCCAATTTCCTGCATTGTATTGGTGCAGTCGATGGAAAACATTAGAATTATTATTCCACTTGCCTCAATGTATTATTACTACAAAGGTTATTCCTTAGTAGTTTTAATGGCCGTAGCAGACGCAAACTACCGCTTTGTTTATGTGGACATAGGAAGTCACTGAAAAGATTGTGACTTCAATATTCAAGAGATCATCACTGTGGAAATCAAACAAACAATAAACATGAACTACCTATTGAATAATGTATTAGCGTAATAGAAGGCGCTGCAGTTCTGCAACTGCAACTTCCTGGTAGGTGACGAAGCATTTAAGTTTCACAAACATTTACTTCGCCCGTACAGTGAATGCAATCTTTTTTAATTACCGCTTGAGCAGAGCTCGCAGATATTTAGAATGCACCTTTGGCATCTTATCCAATAAATGGAGAATATGCCACAGACCAATCAACGTTGAGCCTGATTTTGCGGTTCAAGTCGGCAAAGCTTGCGTTGTACAACACAACTTTGTTCGTAGTATAACATTAGTAGTAGTTTAGTTTACCAGGTGCTCTGATTTTATTACAGCACTTGACGATGTCACAAGAGAAACTCAATCACGCGGAGGACTTACACCAAACAATATACGAAACATGATATGTGCCTATTTTGTATCAAATAAAGGAGCAATTCTGGCAAATTTCAAAACATATAATTTAATAAAGTAACTTACCAGACTCATTCTTTTCATTACCATCAATTTTTTCGAAAAGGCTGTTTATTCTGTGCATACATCTTTCCACACTTGCTTTGGGCTTATTCCGTTTGGCCACCCCGTCCACCTCCCGTCTGGGGTGGACAGATGAACACGCGTTTCCAAGGATCCATCCTAGGGTGGCAGTTGTAGGGTGGACAAACGGAAAAACCCTTGCTTTGTCTCATTCCTGTGTTTCTAACACGTGATGGTTTAACCCATAAGGTAGGTCGCAATTCTACTAGTGAAATCAACACATCAACGTCAATTTCGTTAGACATTCTGCGGCAAACATCCAGGCCCCTGTAAAGGCTCGTACACACTGGCGCGACGCGACGTCCGACACAAAGGCACCGCGTGTCGCGCGACGAGCGGCGCTTTTGTGTAGCGCTGTCGTGTCGCGCCTGGCTTTGTGAGCTTTATTGAGGGATTCCCCGCGCTCGCCGTGCAGTGTTCATGTGAACGAGTCTATACAAGTTAATATTAACTGTAAAGACGGTTGTCGCGTCGACACCGTGTTAATAGAAAAGGACGGGCGACACACGGTCACGGCACGGTCGCCTTGCCTTGTGAAAGCTTGTCTATTTCTACTTTATACGGTATGGTGACCGTGCCGTGACCGTTTGCATGTGAAAAGAGCCTAAATCTTTGGTTTCCTAAGAAAGCGGTCACACAATAACGGCTGTCCAAATACAGAGGAGACTGGTCATCTCTTAACTGCCACGGCTTTTCTTAAATCTTATATTTACAAATTGTTTCTTCATATTTTTTTTTTTACATTGTTCTCACATATAGAAGCAACAAGAATAATGTACTCAGGATTTTGTATTATCTTGAATTAAAAGAGTGTCCTTGAAGTTTCTAGCCCGTTCTTTTCCATAGAGATCTACGTTTTGGAATGGGCAACTCTAGCTTCAACTTTCTGACTAACTGACCGACTCTTTGACAATTCAAAAGTGCCTGTAAATGGTTTAATTGAAATAAATTAAACGTGACTGACGAAGAGTGGGTGTTCAATACAACTCTCTACTGAATCCTCCGTCCAATCAATACAGATGTGATTTGATGTTATGTAAATGCGAAATAGGTTACTTACGTATTTTCTGGTCTTCATCATCTCCGTCCTCATTTTCCAGTAGGTCAGGCTCACGTGACACGAGATGCACGATTACGGAGAGCAGCACGCACGCCGAGCAACCGAACAACACGCCGCAACAAGCCACCAGGTAGCCGCACGGAGGGTACCACCACCACTGTGAGGTTTATGAGTATAATCATCATCATCATTTCAGCCGAAAGATGGCCACTGCTGGACATAAGCCTCCTTCAAGCGCCATGTAGGTGAAGATAGAAGATTAAGATTGTAAACTCCTTATTGACTGTAACTCTTAAAGATCATACTGCACCCAGTGCAAGTTTGGTGTTTCGGATCAAAACAATGATAAATCATTTTTATTTCGTAAATAGGTTTCTTAAAGGACCCTTTTACACGTGGACTGGCTTTTGTCCGCGGTTTCGCCTGAGTAGATGTGGGAAAATATCCCACGGGAACGTACTACCGGGATTAATTAATCCGGGCTGTAAACTATCTGTGTGACAAATTTCATTCAAATCCGTTCAGCTGTTTTTGCGCCAATCCGGAACATACAAAGCCTGATGATGCAGCCAGTCAATAAAACAACCCGTCGATGCCAAAGAGCGTAGCGCTTGCACAAGTAATGACTTGTGCAAGCGCTACAACGCGCATAGTATTGTGAATTCTTTCTTGAATTTGAGTCCTGACGAAAAGAGATTGACTTCACTGGAAAATGCGAATTCGGGCGGAAAAATCTTTTCCAGCCGTTTATGAAAATGTTACAAAGCTCAACCCCCAAGGTCTTAACTAGGGCTCCGAAGGATGATGCTTATTTTGGTACCCTTCTCCAATAGCCATGTGTAATACACCGTTGATAACTCTTAACAGACTATTAGCTTCACTTGTAACTAACAAACAATGTAGAAAATCTTAGAAGGCAATTTTAACCTACTTCTAATGGTCATATCGAAATTAAACTTTGTATATATACGTAGTTCGGATGACACAACTATTATTTGGTAACTTGGAGCTGATCTGATGATGGACCCAGGAGGTGGATAGTGGAACTCTTCAGTGGCAAATAGTAAACCACTCGAGTTTGAGCTTATATGATTCGTTTTGACGAGTCCAATATATTGGGCTTGGTAACGAGGGTCTGATGATGGTGCTAAGAGGTGGTAATGGAACTCTTCAGTGGCTCCTAGTAAACCGCTCAAGTCATAACTTCGTTGACTTTAGACTAATGGTGTCGATTCTCTTGTTACAAATGCCTCTAAACTGGACAAAAAACCACTAAAATTTTGTTTAATTCTGTCAAACGTCGATGTCCCTATATATAACTATATTTTAGTTTGACAGCACTAAGATGGCACTGTGTTATTAATTTAGTGAAAATGGCAATTTTTCTTTTACTGCATCCTGCATCCTTTTTTATTTTTTATTTTGCATAGATCTCGAAAATGGTGTGTCCTATCGCAAAATAATGAAAATTTGGACCCCCTTGAAGGAACCCTTAAAACCTCTAAAATTCAACGTGTTGCGTGTGTTATTCAACGTATACAAAAAGTGAAAAATTCGATACAAAACACGTCGAGGCTGCCCCAGCGCGCAACCGGCTCTAAAAAAAAAACACGGGGTAGGGCAAACAAGTACCACGTGGAGTTGTTATTGTCAAATTAGATTTCAGTTGTGTCAAAATAATTAAAAAATTTAGAGATTTTTTTTTTCTTGGCCAAAGGTAAGGAATTTTTGTAACAGTATAGTTAGTTTATTTCGGTGTACAAGATAATCGGCACCAGTGACTAAATGAATAAACTAGACTAAAAAGTAAGACAAAAATATGTAGTGATGAAAACATATTTCGATTTGTATGTTATGTTAAACATATTTCATATGTCGATTTCCCCAAAAAAAAAAAACACGGAAGTACTCTAACGGCAGAACGTTTAAAAAACTTCTCAGCTATCCAACGACATACGATAAGATACCAAATAATATCAATAAAAACAATACTAATAATATGCCGTCTGGTGACGTCGCACCCACATGACAGATGTAGGTCGGCATCCGGTGATACCGGAGTGCCTCCCTGATGCAACTCCAGGGCAGGGTATTGAAGGCATTGGCGATGTCTAGAGACAACGTCAAGACGACTCCGCCCCGGGCCACAGCATCCCCCGTCGTGAGGGCTCGCACGCGCACGATGGCGTCCACCGTAGAGCGCCCCCTGCGTTACCCAGTGCCTGGGGTGGAGAGGTAAGATAGGCAATCACTCCAAGTAAAATACTGGTATTCAACTGCATCAAGTTAGCTTGGAAGTTGAACCTTACATAGTTAGGAAAAGGCTCAGCACATGATGAATGAATACATGTCAGTATATACTTATCATTAGATACGCCATTCTTTTAATAATTATTGGCAAAAGTAAAATATCGTGGATAAGATGATCGATCACTACGAAATGTCAGTAATGGATAAGTTTTATGCGATTTCTGGCTTTTGTGTTACTCAGTTGGGTCCAAGGTGTCTTGGAATCCGAAACTGCATCAATTGGCAACATAAAAATAAAATGTAAGAATTTACGTTTTTCTAGCTGACCTGTACCATTTTTTCAAAATCTGTGAATGCAGTTATTGGAACAACAATAAGTTAAAGATAGTCTTCTAGGAACGTTTTTCTGTAGCTTCAACGGTTAAGGTAGCTTCCCATACTGGTTTGTGTCACCTTCCACCCTGTATTACTCAGATCGGACAAAGAATCAATACATGGGGGTTACTGGAAATCTTATATTAAATCTTAATACCTTTCTAATTCATTTATTCCTATTGGAGCGGGTACCAGCGTCCATACATTTCGTGGCATCATCCTTTAACAAAGTCGCTAGGTTATAAGATAAGATTACGTACATCATACCTGCGCGGATGTGTTTTGACGACGTGACACTTGGCGGCGCCGGGCTCAGCGCGTGTACCACGAGGACACGAGCGGCATGTGTTGTCGCCCGCCTCCGATGACGTGTTCGGGGGGCAGGATGCTGAGAAATACCAGGGTTGAAATGACAAGAGAAATAACTATTTTTGGTAGTGTCCATGGAGTTTTTTGCCCGTTCTTCTGCATAGAACAGAGATCTAAGTTTTGGAACAGGCAACTAGTTTCATCTTTCTGACTGACCGACTCCTCGCTTCAATAGTGCCTATACATGGTTTAATTGAAATAAATCCTTTGAGTTTGAATAGAAGATTACGGAAAAGACTTTGTAGGTATGGAAGACAGGGGTGGATAGTTCCTCATCATCCATTGAAAAGGGAGGATCCTTCGATCAGACGTGTGTTATGTCTGGTGGGCTACTGCCCGACGGTTGTTGTCGGGCTGTTGTATGCAGACTTCGGGATGAACTTTGCTTGTGCGATGTAAGATTTGTGACAGATAATTTCACCTATTTTCTTGAGCCTGGTTGTAGGAACAACAAATTTGTGTTTGTTCCTAGTATTTATATTATGGATATCACTGTATTTTTTAGTATAGTAATCTCTTTAAATTTTTCTCTTAGGGAGTGTATGGGGATTTATAAATTGACCGAATTGCCCTTTTTTGTAAAACAAAAATTGTCTGAATAACGGCGGCATTTCCCCACAATAGAATACCGTACGACATCACACTATGAAAATAACTAAAGTATACTAAACGGACTGTCTCTAAATCAGTTAAATCACGAATTTTTCTGATGGCGTATGCTGCAGAGCTAAGCTTTTTTGACAATTTATCTATATGACATATCTAGATGACAGATGTCTTGCGTAGTTTTTGGTGGTACAGATATCGCCACAAGACAATCTGAAATAGTTATGTTTAATCTCGGCCGACATAAGCTTCTCCAAAGTTGCGACATCAATCAGGGTTCAATTTCAAGGCCGCAATTTCAAGGTTGCCGGTCAATCAACTGACAACCAGTCTTAGAGTCATACCTCTCACCGGGACGCCACACCATGGAGGCGCAGTCAGGTTGCGTCGCCTACATCTAATATATAAAAATCTAGTGTCAAAGTGTTTGTTATCGAACTCCTCCGAAACGGCTTGACCGAGTTTTATGAAATTTTTGTGTATATTTAGTAGGTCTGAGAATATGTCGTAAAGTATATTTCATAACACTGCGGGTGAGACCGCGGGGCGCAGCTGGTAATGTATGGCTACGTAACCAAGGGGACGTCAGGTGAGCCACCCACTATATAGCTGTATACATTTAGATGGCAGCGCGAGCTGACTACGTCGCCAGGCGTCCCGGGGAGGTATAGCTCTTACGCGTGATATCGTGTTACCCAGGACTGGGTTGTGGAGGTCAGCTATGCAGTCGCTACATGTCAAATACTGGTATTTAGCTGCATTCGGTTCGACTGGAAGCCGAAGGGAAAAGCCTAGGCCAGAGGTCGGAGTCGGAAGAGTCAAAAATTACAATTTACTTTAAAGAGCCACAAAACTTTTTCTGGCCAACAATAGTACTTGCATAAATAAAGATTTATGATAAAAAAAAACGGATCTTTTTATTCATAAGAAAAATATATATTTATTCATATATAAGTAATGTTTTTTCACAACAAATTAGATAATATATATGTGGTATAAAAATAAATAATATTTGCGTATGGAACTAAAGAGCCGCAGCTTCACATCCAGAGCCGAATGTGGCTCGCGAGCTGCAGGGTGCTGACCCCTGGCCTAGGCAAATGATGATGACCAAGTAGTTTAAAAGATATAATCTTGATACTTACAACAAAGTTTGTACTTCGGTAGCAGGTAGTAGCCAGCAGGACAGATGAGCACCACATCCACCTTGCCAGGAGACAGGAATGGCACCAGCTTGTGGTACTCATGGTGACCGTTGGTGTCTGCAGGAAGAATATCAATAATCAGTAGTGTCTTTCTATTGACACAGAACGATATAGGTTAAACGCGCACTGATGGAGTGACGACGAATTTGTCTTAGAAACGCAGGTCGCAGCCGTAGTGTTTAGCTAAATTCAAGTTTAGTCAAGTCGTAGTCTTTAGTCAAGGCTTGAAAACGTCAGTTTGGGTTTTGCCATAACAGCCTATAGCCTATATATAATGTTCCCTCAGCTGAGACTCAGGCCTCTTTTCTGTGAGAGGGAGTGGGCCGTCATCTACCTCGCGGACACAGTGCGTGTTGGTGGATGTTACTTTGTGTCAAAACTATAGAATGACGGACGATTTTATGCAATATTTTTTAATATATCAGTCAGATTAGGCGCAAATATAAACATATTTTCTTTCTTTTTATGTCAAATATCTGTTAGGGAAACTTGTTATTAGTTAGAAATATTACCTTTCTTTCTCAGAGTATGGGTCACTACCGGTCGGACAAACTCCTTCCAGGGCATCAGGGTCTCGTTGACTCCATCTTTTGATACCAGCACTGAAATAATACAAACATATCACGTATTCGCCTCGAGGGTTAACTAGATGTACGCAAGTAATACCCCCTATTACAGGGGGTGATTTTCTTGATGGAAAAACCCAATAACATATTGCCCGACCTGAAGATCGAAACCAAGCCCCATGCTCAGCAGTGAGTCTGGCCACTAATAGTGTAGATCAACGAGGTATGTAGTTACATCATTTTATTCATCGGCAAAAACATCAGAAGAAGAAAAAATAGCAGAAAAAGATGAAACTTCTTCTCCAACAAGATCAAGAATATGTAACTCCTGCCATTATTCTTCTTCTTCTTCTTCTTGCCCGTTCTTCTCCATAGGTACCTACTACGCTTTGGAATGGGCAACTAGCTTCATCTTTCTGACTGACCGACCCCTTGACAATTCAAAAGTGCCTGTAATTGGTTTATTTGAAATAAATGCTTTGAGTTGAGTTGAGTTGAATTATTCAAAGGTGGCACAAAACCGTTCAACACTAAGGTACCAAAAGTAAAAAAAGAACAATTAAATGTTTACCTGTAATAGAAGAAAGAATAGCCGTGTTAGTAGCGCAAAGCATGACAAGAGAAGAGACAATATCTCTCTTACATTGCAAGCTACAGTTGAGTTCACGAGGAGTCATGGATATGACGGCTGTAGCCCTGATCAGGGTGCTGTTGGTGCCCTGGAAGAAGAAAAAATATTTATCTATATGTCGGAAATACGTTAAATCAATCGTTTGACTTTCACTAATCGGGACGCCAGCGCCACCAGGCGGCGCTCGACAAAGTCTACAACATAACGCTCGATCAGAGCTAAAGCAGAGTTGGTCGGTGGCGGTCACGCAGTGAACACGTTTAGAAACTGTCGCGCGTTTTGTATAGATTTGTCGTATACCTACAGTGTGTGATTATATAATTTGCGAGTGTGATTACTGATTCATTTGTACGTAAATTGTTTTGTTTTGCTGTAATGCCATCGATCACAAATAAATAACTTTATTAGTGATTAGTGATAATAGTTCTTTATTTAGTGATCGATGTGTAATGCCAATAAACGCATTTTTATTTCTTTCGTCGTAATTCAGTGGCTAGAGATTTATAAATAAGTTGAAGTCCCTACATAGCTATCAAAATAATCAGATGGCTAGATTGTGGCGGCATCTATAACGCCACATGCGAACTACGCATCACACCGACGTCACACGCAAAATCCTGCATCGCGCAAGCAAAGTTCGACGCGCGACTAGCATATATACAAAGTCCCGACATCAAATGTCGGGCAGTAGACCACCAGATACAACACCCGTCTGGTCAGAGGATCCTCCCTTTTCTATGGAGGATGAACAGCTTTCCACCCTGTTCCTCGACCTTTTTAAGATTGACAAAAGGTTCATATGGAAAACGTAAAAGTCGACAAAAGGATTACGTCAAGCAGTTAGGCAGCAGTGCCCTCATGTCTTTTAATAGCAACATACTACGATCACTAATGTCTGCAAGCGTCTTATTTTGTCATTTTTGTATCGTTCACTGCAGCTTTGTTCTTTGGGAGGTCCATATTTAGCACTGGAACTTTTCAAGCTGATATAATTATGCAATCGCAAGTATTTAGAAGAACAATACCTTGTCTCTCTGGCAGACTGGCTCATCAATTCTTATGGAGCAAGCTTTCCCACAGTGAGTTTCATTCGCCATTAAGCCACCGAGTCGCTGGATGGCTTTGAGGTCCTGTCGAAATGACAAAAAAGGCCGTAAAAATAAAATGATCTGAAGAAGCTGTTTCAATGAAGGTTATTAAATTTTGGAAGTAAAGTAATCTAGGGAAAATTATTTGTAGCACCATACTCTATATATCTAAAGAGTATTGCAAAGGATGCTACTTACATCATAAGAACAGTTTTCTACAGTCTTGTACACCGCTAAGAACACGACGTCGAAAGATGGTACCGTCTGCACGTTCAGTCTAAGATTCCTCCGGACAGTGTGATCCTGTAATTATTTTATTGGACTATTAGCGTCAGCAATAGGAGATAATATAGTTATTTCCCATTGCTGATGCTAATAGTCTGCTTTTCAAGCAGTACGACTTGGATTCTAATCCTGGCATTTCATGTTTTTCCATTTTAGGGCCCTACCTTGAAAATAAATAATAGTTTGGTGGGCGTGGCTTATTTCCCCCGCACGCGGAGAGTGGCGGTCTATCTTCCGCGGTCGGCCGTCACCTCACCGCTACAAATTTATCTGAGCCAGTGCGCATTGGCCAAAAGAGGAAGTAACAAAAAAGTTATTTTACATTTTTGAAAATCTGTAGATGTTTTCCCTACCACTGAAAGGGGAAACATATAACTTTTTATTATTTCTATCAACTAATCTACAAAATCTAATAGTTCCCCACGACGCTCGAGTAAATCCCCATTTAGCATCATGGGCTCCCTGGCGTACGTCATCTCGAAAACTTTTTTATATGTTTCTCTGAATGTTTGTGATCCAACAGTTGCAGTCTGTCTCTCCTCAATCAGCTTAAGTGTTGTATCACGAAGTTTAAAATGGTTTCGTTTTTTGAGTATTTATTTTAAGGCTAGCGTTTTTTATGGTATTTTTGATGTTTGTATATTCTTCCTCTATGTCCTCAGCGTCTTTGGCAAGCAGGGGTCAAACCCATTTTTTAAGTTCTACGTTGAATTTATCTTTGCTATAAATCAGGAAAGACTTGTCAAAGCATCTTATGGTTCAGTGAATAATCTGTGTTCTGTGTATTTTGAAATTTATAGTTATAGATAAGAAAAATCTCTTACTAGGCTGCAAGTATAGGTTCCAACATTCCTAGGCTCCACGTTATGAATGGTGACGCTAACGCCATCCACATACACATTGTCTTGCTTCAGCATTCCCTTCCGGTCCGTTTTCCACTTGAATTTCCCGTCACAAGTCCTTACAGGAGCGTGAAGGCCGCAGTCCAATGTAACTGAATCTCCTACCATTACGAAAACCTCATCCTGGAAAACAAGAATGATTATCATTATCTGCCTGTCTTTTCAAACTATGCTGGGCTCGGCTTCCAGTCTTACCAAATGCAGCTGAATACCAGTATTTTACATGGAGTGACTGCCTATCTGACCTCCACAACCCGTTACTGGGTATCACGATACTTCTTTGTAAGACTGGTTACCGAGTCACAAGTTAAATACTGACGCGTTGGGAATCGGGATGGACGAAAAGTCACTCTATAAAGGTTACCTACTTACAAAAGACAATAAACTTACCTCCCCAGGCAACAAAGTCGGTATATTCCTCAAACCACGTTCCAAAGTTTCTAAATTAGCTGTTCTTTTCTTTCTGTTAACAATTTTATAAATACCATCGCCTCCCTTAACGAATTTTTCATATGACTCTTGAGGATCATCTTCAAAATTCACGATAAAAGCATCATCATCAAAATTATGCTCATCTTTGATTCTATTCAAGAAATGTAGTTTATAAGATCTCTTTTTTCTGATCCAGTCCCATCTTTTTCCCTTTTTCTTATAAGGTATAGTAAAGGTGGAATCAGCATTTTTATACTTGTAGCAAGTAATGTTCCTCACTAGGGTCTCGAATGTCTTAGCCGGTAACGATTTTTGGATTTTCTGGATATGTTCGTACGTGGCCTGGATGTCACATATTTGACTTGGTTTGGTTGTCCAATGAGTATGACAGGCCTCTTGAAACAAAGCACGTGTGTTAGATTCGGGAAATATAAAACCACTACTTTTCTTTGCCGATCTGGGGAAGAAAAACAACTGTGAGATGCAATGTGGTCAGTTGCTTCTCCTCCTTACAATCGACTGAGGAGAAGTGTTGTAGTCGTTGCATTTCACGAGCGCGCACCAGTCGTACAAATTGATCCTTCTGCCGATGGCATAAATGACACATGACGAGCGCTCGTGACTTGCTACGACTATTCTTTAGTGTTAGTATAGAAGCGATGAAGGGCAAGCATTTTCAGTGACTGTCTTTTTGATAAATTAGTCGTTAGGAAATGAATGGGGGCTCTCATTCAGCAAAAGTGAATTATGTTACGGGTTAAAGTCTGGGTTTCCTAACAAAGCGTTACGGTCGTAAAATGACTGCCGTCCATATAGAGAACGTTTTTGACACTAATATCAATACACCGGTGAAAATTATGAAATTTTAAGACATACGTAATTTTGCGGCCATTATATGAAGGCACTACTTTCTAAGGAAACCCTTGGTTTAAAATTTAAGTTTAGAAGGCTTAGGCTTGGTTGTAGTAGCTTAGTACTTAATGTTGCATAACTTCAACTGGGCCTTCGGTTTTTCATTGAGGAGACAATCAATTCAATGATGGAACAACAGCTACTTATTTTTAGCAGAACTTTCTAGTACTAAGTCTTAAAGAATCTAATTATTGTCTTACCTGCTATGGCTCCTGGTGAGGTGGGGTTTCCTTGTCTGTACGAGTTAATCCTTAGCTTTCTATTTCTAATAAAATTTCCCTTCTTTCTTTCTTTTTCCACTTCCCGTATGCTTGCCTTCTTCACTACCTTTGAATAATGAAAGTTACTAAACACCTAAATAACTGTAAGGTAGATGATATGTTGTTTGTTTGTTTTGTCATTAAGCTGTGCCTGTTTGTCAATAGGCTGTGCCTGTTTGTCAATGGGCTGTACCTGACAATCAAGAAATTAATATGGTTGACTTAAGGCAAAAATCACACAGCTAGGAGCTTTACTTTGTGCCAGGCTCGCTCCCCATTAGTGAACCGATCCAACGATGTTGAATTTCGGCACTCGGCATCTTTCGATCGCCTACCGACTGATCGAAAATTTTAATAAAAGGAGCAGATAAATGTTCCTTCCTCTATAATTTGTCGGTGTCGTGTGAGCGTGGAATGAAACAAATATGCACATTCACTCGAGTAAAGCGTCTGATATCGGCTTAATTTGTCATTCAGCGGAGCACCGAGCATTAGTGTGGTCACTGCCCCGTTGACACGGCGAGGATCAGTATACTTTTACTGCATAATTTTGGGATCACATGGAATTTTTATACAGAATTTATTTTTAACCGATTGAACAGTGGAATGTTGACGTGTGATCCCAAATTTATACCGTAAAATATCGTACTGATGGTCGCTGAGTGAACGTGGCCCGCGCTGGGTCGCCAGAGCTTAGAACCCAGCGAAGCTGCTAGCTGTGTGACTTCGACCAAAGTGTTTACCTAAGCGATGAGGAGAAGAGCAGAGACGCCTTAGAATCGCCAATTATTTATGTGGTATTTGCGGCCGAAGATGGCGGGACACTTGGCTCCATCCGAGAGAACTCATCCATATTATCAGCGATTGGGAATGGCAGAGGTAGGGGCTGCAGGGGAAAAATACAGGCTAAGTAGAGATAGTCAGAACATATATACAGTTCTTATTGGTTGATTTAAGCTGTCTCTGCTCCGTTTCGCTTTGGTAGACAAGCAGTTTTAGTGTGGTGCTATAATTTGCCTCGTGGCCTCGCGTACTACGCGGCGACGACGACAACTAGTCGACCAGAAGACCCGACCATATGCAGACAATCATATAGCTGGAAAGTCGACTGCAAAATTTCGTATTTACTTGATACCGCGATGAAATGCACAATAGATTCCCATAAAAGTGATCTAAGTCTGAATGTAATAAATAGTCTGCCAAGCTCGACCTTGCCGAAAGTAGAAAAATAAACTATAATTTTTGGTGCGAAAAAGGGGGCGTATTTTACCCATCTGATACCGGAATAAGTGATCAGTTAGGAATTTACTGGTAGATACAGAAAATCGAAATCAGCCACTATTTCTTTTGCCACATGTGCTTGGCAGACGCTCTCAAAGGTGACCACCGGCCCCCTAAAAATACCCATCTGATACCAGAATGAAACCAACTCCAGTCACTAGGTATGAACCCTCACTTCAAGAATATATATAAGTCTGCCAAGGCTTTTTTTGCCGAAACCCTTCGACAGACGAGATTATGTAAGCAGCATCTGTGGAACTCTTATTTTTGAATTGTACATAGGCTATAGAGGCTTAGATAAATTTTAATTATAAAATAAAATAATTTCAGATTACAACATCTTTTATACCTAAATGAAAAAAAAATATTATCTAATATATAAAATTCTCGTGTCACAGTTTTCGTTGCCATACTCCTCCGAAACGGCTTAACCGATTTTGATGAAATTTTTTGTGCTTATCCGGTATCTATGAGAATCGGCCAACATCTATTTTTATTTTTTATTTTTTTTATGTTTTATTTTTTTTTTGGTAGGTAGGGTAGGGAGTTAGGGAGGTAGGTAGGTAGGTAGGGTAGGTAGGTAGGTAGGGTAGGTAGGTAGGTAGGGTAGGTAGGTAGGTAGGGTAGGTAGGTAGGTAGAGTAGGTAGGTAGGGTAGGTAGGTAGGGTAGGTAGGGTAGGTAGGTAGGTAGGGTAGGTAGGTAGGGTAGGTAGGTAGGGTAGGTAGGTAGGGTAGGTAGGTAGGGTAGGTAGGTAGGTAGGGTAGGTAGGTAGGGTAGGTAGGTAGGTAGGGTAGGTAGGTAGGGTAGGTAGGTAGGGTAGGTAGGTAGGGTAGGTAGGTAGGGTAGGTAGGTAGGGTAGGTAGGTAGGGTAGGTAGGTAGGGTAGGTAGGTAGGGTACGCCGTAGATAAGTACCGCAACCCGTGCGAAGCCGGGGCGGGCAGCTAGTTATTAAATAAATTAGTTGGACATTACACTTGTCAAGATAGTTCTGGGTTTAAAAAACGAACTTTTGAACTCCCAAAGTCAAACTCAACTCAGCTGGGACATCACTAAAAGTCTAACCGCTTTCCTAGGAATTCAAAGCTTAAGAGGTCACCGCAGACCGCTGCCTATGAATAGGAATGATAGAAATCACTATTCCCCGTGACACCAACGGTAGTGTAACGATAAACGAACTCGAAAGCATTTATTTCAAATAAACCAATTACAGGCACTTTTGAATTATCAAGGGGTCGCTCGGTCAGAAAGATGAAGCTAGTTGCCCATTCCAAAGCGTAGTAGGTATCTATGGGGAAGAACGGGCAAAACACTCCACGGACACTCTTTTAAATCAAAATATAGGTTACATCATTCTGTTGAAATTATGCATGTGAGAACGATGCAGAAAGTTAAAACCGTCCGTAATAAAAAGACAAAAAGTAATATATAAAGAAGTAATAGTACTTAATAGTGTTTTGTTTTATGCGATGTGTGGTGGCAGGTGAAATGTTTTATCATAGGCTACAGAGGCTTAGATAAATATTAATTATAAAATAAAATAATTTCAGATTACAATATCGGATCCTTTATTACCTATATGAACAAAATTATTATTATTACATAAATGCAGTTTTTTATTTTTATTAAAATAACCAGGTTCTTAATAATTAATTACAATCTAGCATATAAGACTAATAAGCCAATTATAATAAGCCATTGTAATTGGTGGTAAGTCAGTGCTTGCATTTATATCTCTAAATTTATCATTCAGTGGAGTGAATAAACCTTCTGTGAGTGAATAAACCTTCTGTGAGTGAATAAACCTTCTGTGAGTGAATAAACTCTCAGCTCTCGCTTCTGTCTATCTCTCTCTTTTTAATCGACTTCAAAAAAAGGAGGAGGTTCTCAATTCGACTATGTTTTTTTGAATGTGTGTTAGCTCAGAACTTTTTTCTAGGTGAACCGATTTGGATGATTTTGATTTTTTATTTCAAAGCTGGTGCTTTTCATGTGGTCCCATATAAATTTAATCAAGTTCTGACTAGTAGTTTTTGAGTTATCTTTAATACTGCGTATTTTTTCACTAAGTTTATATAGTTTCTGTTTTTAATTTCCTGTCACTGTTATTTATATATCAAGTAGTGGTATACGAATTTGTGTGGAGTAGGTACAACTAAAAAGTGAAAAATAAAAACTTTTTTACAAAAAAATCAACCGACGTCCAAGAATACAAATTTAATTTCGGAAGCCGGTGGCAAACAACGGAAAATACAAAACCAAAGGCACCGACTTCCGAAATTAAAGTTATTTTTTACTTTTTTTTGTGTATTTTTGGAAGTCGGTTAATTTTTTTGTAAAACTATTATATTTTAACACATTTTCACTAATTATTTGTTACTAACAAATATGACATGATGCATCATGGCGGTTTGTGCTAGTGTCGCCCCCTACGCAGAGTTTTGCGTAATGTTCCCTATTGCCAATAATGTTTGTTCGCGCATCTCTTCAAAGCGGTTTGCACCTATTTGGCAAATTCTTTTTTTTCGTTGTATTTGAAATTGTCAGGACAACGTTTTTATAAAAGAAAATATTTGAAATATCGTGGGGAAAAGTGAAAGTTTGAAAGTTTGTATAGAGGTTCGTCATTTTTGCTGATGGAAACCCATTGGGCGCACGGCTTGTAATATTATAATATTATGAGATCGTTTAAGGAAATACATTCACCTTGCAAGACCGGTTGGTATGGCGATTCTTGGACGCGGCCTATGTACAGCAGTAGATTGTCTTTCTGGTGATGATGAATACAAATTCAAAATATTTTGTTTCACATAAACCTACATGGGTACTTATAAAACATCAGGATCTAGGTGCACGGTTCCAATTCGTCGTTTCTAATGAAAAAGAGCCGGTGAGAAACTCCACGGTTATTTTTTTTACTAAACACTACTACATATTTCCTGTTGCTCGAAATAAATGATTTATTATTATTATTATTTTTAGTTTTTATTTTTCACTTTTTGGCTCTGGTACCTACCCCACACAAATTAGTATACCACTACTTGATATGTAAATAATAGTGACAGGAAATTATTAAAACATCATCAATATAAACTAAGTAGAAAAATACGCAGCATTAACGATAACTCAAAAAAAAAACGACGAATTGAGAACCTCCTCCTTTTTTTGAAGTCGGTTAAAAAGATGAAGTCTATTGATGACTCAAATTTTTGTATAGGTAACCGTCCCACAAGATGGTAAATCACGCCTAGAATAAATGATACAGTACAGTATGAGATTTAAGAGATGTAGAAAGATCTAGCAGAAATTGCTATTAATCGGGTATTCCAAATCCTGGGTATTCCATGCCGACATGCAGCTGAGAGTCCATGACAGAAAATTGGGATGACCATCCTAATAATAAAAAATGCGAGCCTCCTTGAATTCGAAAAACTAGTACTTGTTAATTAATAAGTATACTAGTTAATTTATTTCAGTTAAAAATTTCGTTATGTCGGTGCAATTTATTTGCTCAAATCTTACTGAAAAAATTGCACCGAACTAACATTTAAAAAAAAATCAGTAGCTCAAAGTCTATGAACCTTCCCTAAGAATATAGACAGCAAAGTAAGTACCTACAGGGAAGCTACATTTTAAAACGAATTCAAAACCTGGAAGTGTTGCAAAAGTGGATGGGTACAGTTTGCAACAATAATTGCGATGGTTGTAGCAGCTCCGATGAAATGCCATAAGTAGGTGTGTATGTTAGTAGGTATGTAGGTACGGTAGGTACAACCTACCTACATGGTAGGTACAATTCTGTATGCACCTAATGGCAAAATTAACACGGAACAGAAAAACAGTGGAAGTGCAATACAACAAAGTCACCATAGGAACCGTTGACGCCAATCTCACACAAATAAACTGATAATCATACAATGCTCTACAAACAAACAATTCGTTTGATTTGTCGTTTGGGATATTATTAATCGTACATCAAATAAATAATTACCTATCAATTTATTTCCATCATTTAAATACTGACTGCACAGCAAATTAACCAGAGCGTACATACATAATACTCACACTCGTGATTGGTACAAAACGCAATATTACTGCACTAGGAGAATTTAGGATGCAAGAGAGAGCGAAGCGAGTTCCGCAATTGGAGGACTCCGACTCGGACAGGTTAGGTTAGAAGGGGATGGCGGGGTCTTCCAGACCCCGCCATCCCCTTCGTGGTTATTTTTTTTTAAACCACCCACAAGTAGGAGCCCCGCTCTTAGCGGGGCTTCGAGGACTACGCTTTATTATTATTGCCATTCAGAAATAGGAGGCCTCTCCTAGTAGATAGCGGTGCCCCACGAATATAAATTGTTGCTTATTTCGTTATATTTTGAGTTGAGTATTTTACTGTGCAATTAGTAATTTTGATGGGAATTCGGTTTATTTTTGGATACAGAAAGTTTTTTTTTTTTGATTTGCGTTTAAATACTACCCTTGTCGTTTTAATTTTTGTCAAAACTAGCATAAGTCACAGATCCTTCATCTGGGAATAAACCTTCAGTCTCAACAAATGAACACACATTTTTCAAACACGTCATCTGTAAAGGGTTTAGTTTTTTTTTCTACACTCAAAACAGTCTTACATTGTAACAAAACAGTTCACTTGCCACCACACAGCGCATAAATCAAAACACTATTATTATTACTTCAAAGTTCGTTTTTTAAACCCAGATACTAATTTGACAAGTGTAATGTCCAACTAATTTATTTAATAATTACAATTTTGTTCATATAGGTTTAAAGGATATTGTAATCTGAAATTATTTTATTTTATAATTAATATTTATCTAAGCCTCTGTAGCCTTAGTACAATTCAAAAATACGAGTTTCACGGATGCTGCTTACATAATCTCGTCTGTCGAAACGTTTTGGCAAAAAAAGCCTTGGCAGACTTATATATTCTTGAAGTGAGGGTTCATACCTACTGACTGGAGTTGGTTTCATTCTGGTATCAGATAGGTATATTTAGGGGTCCCGATGGTAACCTTTGAGAGAGTCTGCCAAGCACAATGCAGCAAAAAAAAAATAGTGGCAGATTTCGATTTTCTTTAACTACCAGTAAATTCTTAACTGATGCCATATCAGTTATGATCAGTATCAGATGGGTAAAATACGCCCCCTCCCTTTTTCGAACCGGAAATTATAGTTTTTTATACTTTCGGCAAGTTCGATCTTGGCAGACCATTACATTTGGACTTAACATCGCTTTTTTGGGAAACCATTGTGCATTTCAACGCGGTATCAAATCAAGTAGATACGAAATTTTGAAGTCGACTCTCCTACTAAGAGTAAATAAAGCCCACAAAGGCACGTCGTTCAACCAGTTGGTCGTAACAACCAAGTGCGCAATGTGAATTGGGTTACTATTGGTACTTGGATGCTACGGCCAGTGGCTGTGGTCGTGGCTGACGGAGCCGTGCGCGAGATTCGTAAAGACATCGCTCATTAAATTTGAATCCCACAGCACCACGTAATCAAACTCCATGCTTAGCAGTTCCTTCTCTGTATGAGAAGAGGAAATTTTTTAAGGGGACCATAATTTTATGTTTATATGTATGCCTTCATAAAAACTGACCTTTTTCTTGTTGCTTACAACTTTGATGCCCATTTTACTGACTATCTTATTCAGCAGGCCCTCGGGTTCTTTGGTAGTTTTGTCTTGGTCTGAACCTCCCTCGTATGTGCTCTCCTCCTCTGCGGGAGGCTTCGTTTTGGGCGTAAAGTTTATTGATGGTCTAAAAATGGAGAATTAAATGATATCATCTTAAATTCTTAATGCAGGCTGCATTCATTGGACGAATGGAGAATTGAAGAAGTAGACTTCTATAAAACAGTCGATATAGAATCATCATCTGTCGAGCTTTTTCCCCAACTATGTTGGGGTTGGCTGCCAGTCTAACCGGATGCAGCTGAAGCCCAGAAATTTACGTGGAGCGACTGCCTATCTGATCTCCACAACCAGTCACATCAGTTAGATTTGTCGTATTAACGACTACAAATACTCGTACAAACAAATGTACTACAAATACAATATCATAAAACACACTTACTTGATACTTTCAAGTTTGGGAGCAGTTACAATACTCCGTTTGATACCAGTCTCATCCCTGTGCCTGTCACCGCCGTATGCTACCCGATTCCACTCATCATTTAGATTATTAGTTTCAAATTGGATAATAGACAGTAAAAGATTCCTATATCCCTCTTTATTGGCATCATTCGAGGTTTCACTGCCGATGTGATTGCCATAATCATTGATAATTAATATGGTAGGATCCTGAGTGGTGCTTTGAGGAGACTCCTCAATTACATAATCCATTACTTTTTTATCTGCATCAGTCACAATGTCGATAATACCAGAAGTTGATGAAGTTAATTCTGTACCAATTACGCCAGCAGTCTGTATCGGTGTCTCTGTTGTCTGTTTAGGAGTCTCTAAAGTCCGTTCGTTGCTGAAAATTAACATCGTTACCGCTTTAATTTTTTTTATAACACCTAATTTCGTTGTTGATTCGTTGCCAAAAATTGGTGTGGACTCCGATTTGATAGCACTCTCTGGTTCATTAGTTGTTGCTAGACTTGTGTTATTTGTTTCTACAGAATAAGTCGTAGCCAAAGTTTTATCCGTTACTGGTGACATTACTGTGGTCGCATTAAAGGTTGTTACGTTGGACGTCAGCTTTGCTGAAATTATTGAAACATCGGCCTTGGACTCTTTCGTAGCATTCATGTTTTTTGAAGCAATTCTTTGGGTTATAGATTCTTCTAACTTTTTATCAAAAGGCGATTCAAATTTCTGTTCAGCCTTTTGTGGTACAGTAAAAGTTGTCGTCTGTTCTTTTGACCATGCTTTGTCCATATTTTGTTTAACTTTATTTAAAATATTCAATGATTGTTTCTTTGGTTTATCTGGTGAAATTGTGCTGTCGATCATAGTTTCCGTGGTTAGCCACATTGTTGTTTGGTTGGAATTCTTATTCATAGCTTCAACGTCTTGCAGACTTCCAAATAACTGTAACATCTGATTTATGTTCCGGCTCAAGTTGTCTGTGGTTGTTTCTATATCGCGTTGATTCCTTTCGGCAGCGGTGTGAACCTTCATGTATATCGTGTTTATAGTTAAATCATTATTGCGTGGATTTTCAGTTGGATCTGCTTCCGTCGTTACTTCATTTTGAACAACAGAGATTTCTATGTTAGGTGTATCTTTGATTGAATCTCTCGCTAAGCGAGGTTCATTTGTGCCAGTTTTTAGATAGTCGTACCAAAACGCTCCACCTCCATCAGATATCAATGGTGTTGCCACCTGGTTATCAACCTGACGCTTATAATTTGTCTTTGCTCTTTTGTTGAACTCGAAATACGATAATAGTTTTGACTTTTTGCTCTTTCGTGGAAACAGCTTTTTGAATCCTTTACGTTTCTTATGTTTGGTTTCTTCAAGATCATAATCGAGTAGATGATCGTGGAGTCGCACGTTGTCCTGGGACGTGATCGTAGCAGGCAATATATTTTCGTCAGTTGTTGTCGAGGATTCAGGGTTGCAAATTATATTAACGTTAATATTATCGAGAGAATACACGTTTTTAATCAACTTCTTTGGAGTAGTGTTCAGGTTAGAACGTTTATTAAAATGCTTTGTCTTAATATAGTGGTTCATTAAGTGAAGAAACTTATCGCCGTTCTCTTTCAACTTGTCGTTGTAGCAAGCTTTCAACGATACCGTCCTATTTAAGTCTTCTGCGAGGACTGCTAGGTCATTAACCAGTCGGGACATACTGTCTACTTTTTTGGTTTTAGCAATTTTAGTAAACTGTCTTTTATCAATATAAGTTGAGAAAGTCTTGCATAATCTTCCTTGGCACTTTCCTTTAACTCTTTTATAATAATCAGATAAGCTTTTGTCAATTTTGTTAACCGATTCTCTCAATCTCTGGCCCCCTATTGGGTTCATCCAAAAGAATGTTTGTATCTCAGTACAATGGTCGGCCATGTACTGACCAATGTTATCAAATTCAAATATGAGTTCGTCAATGACGGCATCGCTGGCTGCACAAGCCCTGCACATAGTTTTGTTACTTCTGCATTTGCAGTTGCAAACTCTGTCGTGGCCAAAAAACTGTTTTACCGCCTCCCAGTCTATGCGTCTCTTGACGACATATTTCTTGGCATTTCTCTTCCTTCCTTCCTTCTTATTTTCTTTTAGCTGGCGAGACTTCCAAACAGATCGAGCAGGTCTTATGTTCTTGTTATTAACGTCTTTGTTAACTCTCGACATATTCTGATACATTTCTATCAACTGCTGGTTTACTGCTGCTACGAAATCCTTGCTGAGCGTCACTTTGGCCAAACTCTTCATACTCGTAGTTTCTTCCCTGGTGTCAGTTGGCTTTGATTCCGTCATACCGACTGTTCCGGAAGCCGCCTGTCGTACCTTTAATTCGGACAAATTAATTTGACCTAGAACCGGTTTTAGCGCAAACCTATCTCTGGGTTTATCGATTAGCAGATACATCCCTGCGGAAAGACTACTGTCGGTGGAACTAATGGTGTAACTCGGTTTGGTGGATGTGGGCGATATGGTGCCTTCGAAAGAATTTACTTGGTACTCTAAATCTACAGGCGTTGACATCTTCGCGGAGAAGACTTTCCGTATTCTGACAGGACCGGGAATAGAGGGGGATCTTTTCTTCCCATTTTGGAAATCAAAAGGTATGGCTATGTGGACTTGTATAGAGTTAGTGCTGCCATTCGCTTTGATAGGTTTGGTGGCGTAAGGTTGCATTATTAAGTTGCTGTGGTGGTACATGTTGGGCATGTTATTGTCTTCGTAGCTGAGCGTGTTCTTCATGAGGTCTACGATCACTTCCAGTGCAGCCACGTCCTTGGCTGTGAACGTGTTGAGCTGGGCCTCCCGTTTGATGTCACAATGTAAGATGGTCGCGTGGCTTTTAAAGGGCGCCTGTGTAGCGTTTGGACATAGACATGGACAGTTCGGTGGTAGCATTTCGTAGTACACCTGCGGAATAAAACAGAGTGGCATTAGAGGCTGTTCGTATTTTACTAGCTTTTGCCACTGGCTTCACCCCCAGTAAAAGTAAAAAAAATATCCGATGAGAAGGTACTACCGGGATAAAAGGATATCCTACGTCCTAATCCTGTGTGCCAAATTCATTGAAATCCGTCCTACCGTTAAGACATGGTTGATTAACAAATATTCAAATTTACTAACATACAGACTTTCACACTAATAATATATTATTGCAGGATATCTTAATTGCGACAGAGGAACAATTACAGGTTAATTGTTGCCAAACTGTTAGGCAGGCTTCACACTTGTTCGGGCACAGCCGGGAGACAAAATTGAATATACAGGGTTAAATTAGATTAGCTAGTGAAACTCCGCAGACGTGATGGGAATCGATATCTATACGAGATAAAACAAAATAAAAAAATGATGAGCTGAAATTTTTTTAGGGTCGACGACTGTAGGTAGTTTAATTACTACGAAATATCGGTTTAAATAACAGTTTTTTTTTGTGTAAGGTGCACAGACGTGATTGGTATCGATATCTAAAACAATAAAAATAAAAAAACTGATTTTCTCAACAAATTTTTCACGTTGCTGCACTACCAGTAGCAGCAGGCATCGACCTAAAAAAAAAAAAAACAGCGCAAATGTCTTTGTTTTTTGTTTCGATATCTGTTTAGATAGTTTAGATATCTGTTTAGTTAATCGTGTTAAGATATCTGTGCCCATCTAATCTGCGGAGTTTCGCTGCTAATTTAATTTCACCTTGTATATTATGCCGCCCGGCTGTGCCGAATCGTACCGAGTCACGCCGAACCGTACAAGTGTATGGCATTTTTGAATTTATCTGGTGGTACTGCCTATCAGGAAAACCTTAAAATAAACTCACCTGATCACTATAAGTTTCAGGTTCAAAATATATGTCGCCATTACTGGGTTTATGTCCGCATTTACATTTATGAGGTCGAAAGCTCGCTGACGTTATCTCTTCTGATTCATCCTGAGTCGGCGGTATCAAAATCTATCAAGAATTCGAAATTAGTAGGCCGTTTTAACAAATAAGCCGTAGGAAGGAGTAAATAAGCCAGTAGCAACGAAAATAAACGAGACAGTAAAATAAAACAGTTTGAAGACTGAAATTGTGAGCTTTTAAAATTTCTCACGTGACGATATTATCGTCCACGTCTACGTCCATAAAATGTATGGAAATACGTGCACGTTAAAACGTTATCGTGGGCGGAAAATTAAAAGCGTCTTCATGTTTCCAAACATTTTACTTCCCTGTGTTATCGTGATGCTGTGACGTCGACGTGGACATCTACTATAATATCATCACGTTAGAAATTATACAAGCGCACATTGGAAAAACAAAAAAAAACGCTTTTGAGCGAATTTGTCTCATGGGCTCGCTTTTGAGCAAACTTGTCATTGGCTCCCAAAGAGCACGGAAACGCTCGGCATCCACTGCTAGAGGCGGCATTGTCAACACTTCTCATCAAACCAAGCGTGTCACAGACTCGCACTACAACACAAATGACGTCTAGAATTAGAAACTGACGGCTTTTAAAGCGGTCCGTGACAGAAGTTGTACGCTCAATGCATTTTCGGTGCCACGAATTTTAATAGTCCTGCCGTCTCTAGATGACCGGAGATTCCTTACTTACTCTGTGGGGCTCCGCAAACTGGCTCCGCGGGCAGTCGAGGAGTCAGATCATTTGGCGTTTACGTCTGCTTAGAATCAAACGAATTTCAAAGATGTTTTTTTTTAAAGATAAGAAAATAGTAAACAATACGGGTGTACGTAATTTCAATTCATATTGTCAGCATCTTGAAAATACGAATTGTTGTTAATTTTCACTCTGTAAGGAAGTTAAGTTCGTAAGGAGTGCTACACACTTGATCAGCTCGGCTTGATTCGGCACAGCCGAATGGAAAAATCGAATATTATGGAGAATATGTATGGAAAAACCCGCTCAGCTTAGCTAGAATTGTGCCGAACCGACCCGAAAATGACTCAGCGAGGGTAGATGCCAAACGGAGTTTACTGATCGGCACGAGCCGAATAAAAGCCGAACATGTGTAATAATTGCTTCGGGTCGCCTTTGTTATTCTGCAAATACTGCCGAATCAACTGTGCTGACACGAACAAGTGTGCAGCCTCCTTAAGATTAAGGTAAAGATAGCGAACCCGCTTAGGAGGGCACTCTGGTTTACACGATGCGCAGAGCCCTTCACTATCATCTGCTGCCTGTAGCGCCATTGTTGTTGCCTTGGTTGCAGTCTGTATTATTTCATCATCTGTGGAAAACATTACATTACGCCGTCCCCTTAAGTGTAGGTGTGTACTACACCCACAGTTCGCCAGTTATGTTCAAGACCCATGTTACAGGCGAGCCTAATTTCGTAACACTCAATCACAATCCGAAGAATTTTGTAGGAAATTACTAACCCGCAATGGGTTAGTAGTTTTCTTAAGTTTGAAAAATTCGTCTGCTCAACAACGTTAATAACGCAACGATTATTGTTGAGCTGTCAAAATGACAGGCATTGCCATTGTTAGTGTGTTACCCAATGACCCCGCTGGTTGCTACTGAGAAATTTCTAATGCTAAAACCAATTTAACACTTCGCCCGACCCGGGAATCGAACCTGGGGGTCTAATCCGAAGTGATAAAACCGAAATATCGGCTGAATATTCGTACGATTCCTACTACCAACTTCATTCTATTTCGTTCGGTCAGTTCGGATCCGAGCTTGGGATGACGTGGAAGGTATTTGAAAAGGTAGAATGAGAGTAACTTTTGAATGACGGGAAAAAGACGTAAAGACGTGATTTTTTAATTAAGATGTATTTTGTTTGTTATTTTGTTTTACTAGTATATTTATACAAATAATCCAGTTTGTGATATATTTTTCACATTCCCTCTCTTAGCCCTTCTATTTCCACTTATAAGAGCCTGCGCTTTACATATACCTTGTATAAAAATAGAGAGCTTTATTATAAAGCGATACGGTAATATTAACCACCACTACTCACACGGGCTTCGTGAATCAGGAAATGAAATACAGGTGCGTTTTGGCTTAAATTTCGGGGTCTGGGTCGTGGCACTCGTACCCTTTGTGGCTTTCATTCGTACGGTGGCGTTCGTTCGCTTGGTGGCGTTCGTTCGCTTGGTGGCGTTCGTGCGCTTGGTGTTCGCAGTCAAATTTTTCATTAAACCTCTGAATCGGTTTTGTAAAACTGAAAATTATTAAACAATGAATTACTGAACTCATAAAAGTGGACACTTTACGGCCCGCGTGGATAGTTAGCGCAGCTCAAACTGAAACTTATAAAGCATTTTACGGCGCAGGTTAGGTAGGTTAGACGCGTAACAATTAACAAAGGAATTTGATGTACACAAGCATAAAATCAGCCTGATGGCTGCTGCCATCCGTGAGCGGAAAATGTATATTACGCAAAATGTCCCTTCCGCAAAATGTCCCTTACACAGAATTTCCATTTCGTAAAAGACTCTTTCGCGGAATGTCCCTTTCGCAGGATGTCAGCTTTTCGCATTGAACAATTACCTCTCCATAGGCGGCGGCGACACGTGAGCCGTCTTTAAAGCATAAAAAATACTCACTAGCAGAAATCTTAAACAGCCTCCTGTGTCGCTCCTTTTCAGGGCCAGAGGGTAGTTTCTTCTTGTCTTTGCTTGGCTTGCTATAGGTTGTGGTTAGTTTCAGCTGCTTCAGGTTGTAGACCAGCGAGCCCGGCTGAGGTGTAAACGCAACCACATTTGCATGCTTGGTTGCAGTCTTGGTTGCAGTCTTGGTTGCAGTCTTGCTTGCAATCTTGGCTGCAACCTTGGTTGCAACCTTGGTTGCACTGTTGGTTACAGTGTTGGTTGCAGACTTAGCCGGATCCGTAATCACTGGTGCAGCCGTAGTTGTTGGTGTTAACAATGCTCTCATTACACTTTCTGTGAAGTTAATTAGATTCACTTTTATTGAGAAGCGTTTTTAGACTACGTTCAAGACGTTAGACGTTAAGATGCTAAGTTTGAAAGTTTCAGGAAAAACGCGCGTCAGCATGTGGATGCACACAGCCTATTATGAATACATTTTTGTCAGTTGTTACGGCCTGTCATCTGAGCGTAGCCTTAGAAGCCTTTAATAACGTGGGAACATTGAATTTTATGCAAAGATTTGGGGGGGCAGAAGCGTAACCGTAATACTTAGCCTAATTCCAGCAGTGGACGTCTTTCGGCTATGATGATAATATGTAATCAAGCGTCACACGCCGTTCAAAGCTAGTTGAAGAATTGGCGACTCTTAATTGCTCGTCATTGTGGCAAAAATACAAGTACTTATATTTATTGTGTGGACCTGAACGTGGCGTAATTTTGGCTTACTTTGAGAGCTGTAAGTCACCACAGGGTTACGATCTATTACCTTCACTGTTTAAAAAGTACAAGAAACCTAATTACAATTTTGGATCATCTATCTGCTGTCGATTCTCAGAAGTATGAATTTGGAAAAAATAATAATGATGAGTTTTTATAATACCTCTGATAGCGGCGCTTGTGAAAAACTCAGACCGCATAGCTGACAGGGTCACCGAATCCTCAATATCGGACGTGGTTACCCCTATGTTCGGTCTATCTAACATGGTCACCACATCCTCTATGTCTAATATGGGTTGCGTTTGCCGCCGTGTCCTGGAGATTTCAGACGTTTTGTCAACTGCTGATGTGAAGGGCTCCTCATGCGGTTTCTCGGAGATTAAAGCAGTGTTAACCACTGTTGACGTAAAGGGTTCGTGATCCCGTGTCCCGGACACATCCGCTGTGACTTCCAGTGCTCTAAATAGTATCGGCGACTTGAAATACCCTGTAGTCTCGGTCAATCCTCCATCAAGCTTCGGTTTACATACTTGAAAGGTGTAATTCTTGAGCTTTTGATGTGGTACTTCTCTCCCCCAAACTAGACCAAAGAAAATTTGATGTTCAGTAGACATGACAGGATGGATCGATGGCAACAACAAACATGACAGGATGGATCGATGGCACCAACAAACATGACAGGATGGATCGATGGCACCAACAAACATGACATGATGGATCTATAGCACCAACAAACATGACAGGCTGGATCGATGGCACCAACAAACATGACATGATGAATCTATGGCACCAACAAACATGACAGGATGGATCGATGGCATCAACAAACATGACAGGATGGATCGATGGCACCAACATAAAACTGTTTTTGAATATTTGGAAAGAACACACACAGGGCAGTATGTCTTATAAGGGATAAGATGTTTAAAATGGCTTCACTAAATTGCGAAATATTTATCTGTAAGTCTACCATGTAGGCACAGTGGAGGTTGATAAACTGTGGTTTTTATAAAACTTACTTTTTCTCTTCTGTCGACTCCTGCGCGAAGTCCTGCTGATGTTCTTGACGACTTTATCTTTGGTTCCTTTTCTAAAAACTTTACATGAGTTACTTATCCGTGACAATAATTGTTGAATTAAGAGTAAGATAGAGGTAAGCTATTTCTATTATAGTAAAGGAAACGTTTACCTAAAATGTCCCTTTTGCTGAATGTCCCTTTCACAAAATACTAAGCTTTGCAAAGATTAAGAATTTTTGACTCAATGATAAATAGCACAGTCGATAATAACAAGATCTGCGGGGTAATTGCGTAACACACTAACAGTAGGAATAGCTTTCATTTTGACAGTTCAACAACATTCTTTGCGTTATTTACGTTGTTGAGCAGACAAATTTTTCGAATATATAAAGCAATGGATTAGCAACAGGCTTCAAAATGATTCAGATTGTGATTGATAATGTGTTACGTAATTAGGGTGCGGGAATAAAGTCAGGAATACTTATACCAGTAACTTGCATAGACTACTCGTAAGTATGCTGTAAGTAGCTTGCATGCCTTTGTGACATATCTACCCATTTGTGCACCAATCAGAATGGAATATCGAAAGTGTCAAAAAGTATGGATATACACATCAAAAGTGTCTATGGATCAAGCATATTATGATTAGGCCCTTCCCGCTTTGGGTTCGACAACTTAAAAAGACAATGAATATTAAAATCTATTTCCGAGGTATACTTTTGCGTTTCATTCACTAATTATAGCATGTCAAAGGTGATCTATTTAGGTATTTTGTTAATTCATTGTGTGGGAAAGCTAAGAAGGAGAATTAAAATTTGTACACAATTCGATGTAATTTTTACCAAGTATTATATTATATACACAAAGATTTTGCAATTAAGTATTAATCGCAAAATCTTTGTCTCAATAGAAAACGAGAATTTTTGGTATGAAATGTGATATATATTTTTGGTATGATAAGGAATCGGTCGGAAATAATAAGGTTCTATGAGCACCTTATTTCGCGGCATATACACGTAAAATACAGGCTGTTCACAATTATATGCAGCTTGCTATGTACTTGTCTTTAGTTTCAATAACGCGTAGGTTCCTATTTCCTTTATAACAAGTTTCACAAACTTAGGTACGTAGTTGTAAACATTTTATGGATAATAATTATAAACTACATTAATTTAATAACATAATTTTACAAAACTATCAAATGTGTCCAAACGAAGTCAAGTATAGTAATAGTTTAATATATTTTATATAATTAATATAACAGGCATTTTACTATCTTAATTTATGATTGTGACATCATTTTATTAGAACATTAAAACCTCATCTAAGAATAGGTACAGATTTACGAACGATTAAACCCTAAATTAATAAATAGAGTTGATTTTTTCAAAACAACATGTATTATTCTTCCTACCATTTTCCTTCGCATTTTGTACACTCGTAATTAGGAACCAAATACATCGGAATAAGGATTTTTACATCGGAATAAGGATTTTTACATCGGAATAAGGTGCCTCCGACTTCTTTTCATATTTAATTAATTTAGAATATAAATCAAGATCTAATAGCCAAACCTATTTAGTCCCAGTCCACTTTAGCATAAAAAAGTGGTCAACCTCGGAATGAGAGATAAGCTGAATTTTCGTGTATACCTTCACTTTGGTGTTCTAAAAGTTGTCTCAAGTCTCAAAATCTCGTGTCTGCAGCGTGTAAGTCGACGGCTGCAGTTGCCTCTGCCGTTGGCGCGTGCCGCTTGTGTATATGAGCACTTTGGGTAAGGGCACCTATTTCAGCGGTATTTTTACTAAAACTCGAAAGGAGATCGAAAAATAAGCATTTATTGTACCCTTTTGCAGGTTTGGCTATTTTTGAATGAGAATGAGAAAACTGAATTTTCGTATACACCTTCATTTTGGTGTTCTAAAAGTTGCCTCAAAAGTCTCATAAAATCTCGTGTCTGCGTCGTAAGTTATTCCAAGGTCAAAAGTCAAAAAAGTCGGTTTTTCGCGATTATTTAGGTTTCTATAGCTCCAATAATGTTGACATCTATTATAAAAATTGTAGAGCATAAAATTTGCGACCTATTTTCTTTGAAGCATTTTTTCAATCGCTCAACCGTTTTTGAGATAGATGGCGGAGAGCGCGAAAGCTCAGCCACATACGTACTGTAATGCAAGGTCAACCGTGAATCTCGGTGAATAATACCTTGATAAAGCTGTTAAATCATTAAAATATCATTAACAAAGAACAATTTGTATTATTTATTAGTTAATACATTGGAAAATGGAGTACGCATCTTACTAGCGATATATAATGCTCCTAAATCTGAGGACAATATCAATCATCTTCGATATAGGTACTCAGTTTGTTAAATCTACAAAGCTCCATAAACCTATCCAGTTGTCAAATCCTCCACAGACAAGTGCAGCAGCCTATCAGCATATAATCAAACATCGCATGCGTCGTCAAACACGGCTCTTGTTTATTATTTGCGGATGACCTTAAGTTGCTGCTCGAGTTTAATAGTGAATCCGATTGCGAACGATTGCAGGAGGATATAGATAGGGTAGTGGAATGGAGTCAGGACAACAAGCTTTTCTTCAACGTGTCGAAGTGCTCGGTGATGAGTTATACGTGCGCGCGTGCACCTCTAGTGCACGAGTACGTGGTGGGCGTTGCGTCTATGCTACGAGTCTCTGAGGTGCGGGATTTGGGGGTTGTTATCACTCTTGAACTGTCATTTCGCGATGATATTACGGGTATCTGTCAAAGGGCGTTTAGTTCTGCGACAGACAAGACACTTCACTAACATCGCAACAGTCAGGGTCCTGTATGACACACTTGTCAGGAGTCATCTGCAACATAGTGCTGTAATATGGGTTCCGCATAAGGCCAAGTACTCGGTAATGCTGGAACGCGTTTGTTATGTTATAGTGTAGATTAGATTATGCTTTTTTAAATGTTGTTGTAATTTTAAATATTGTGTTTTTTTACGTTATTCATAGTTTTAAATTGTAAGTTAATTTTAAGACCGCGCTATCGCATTGGGCATACACCTGTAGTGATAGTTGTAAGGGAGATTTTAATAAATAAAAAAATAAACTGAGTCTATTGGCAAGTTCAAAAATGGTTTGGGCTATGATTTAGAACCCAAGGAATAGGGCTTGGGTGCTGCAAAATGAATTCCTGGAGCCAATGACAACAATATTACCACGAGCTCAAGATTTTTTTTCTACTAAGGTTCTTAATAATTTATGACAATCTAGCCTAATAGACTAATAAGCAACTTAACTTTAACTTATTATTTTACGTGATAGTTAACGTTATAACTAAGAATAGCGCCAATTTGCATTTTCAAACAATGCCGTAGCACTTTCTTGAGTCTGATAATTAATAAAAACACTTTGTTTACACATTATTCATTCACTATTGATACACTACACTAACTCAAATGGTTTAGTTCTCTTTAGCCTACGCACTATATCCGTGTTGTCTAGCAGCTGAATTTCCTCGATATTCACATGTCGCTGAAGTCTCGTGTTCGCGGGCTTCAGCTAATTTTTGGATGACGGTGGTGACGTGTTCCAGTTTAAAGTCGGGGTGGAGGTCGTCATTTCTCATTAATTTCATTTTCGATATCCTTTCAAGTTTTAGTAAAAATACCGCGGAAATAGGTGCCATCGGGGAAATGTTGAAGGTCTGCGAGGAGTATGCTGCCTTACACGGTCTTGTGTATAATGTCCGTAAATGTGAATACATGGTCTTTAAGGCCGCCGGTAAGTGCCCTAATCACGAACCTAATTTTTCCCTAAATGGTGAGAGCATAAATAAAGTCCACCAATTTAAATACTTGGGGCACATACTTACCGACGACCTTAAAGACAATGCAGATATCGAAAGGGAACGTAGGGCACTGGCGGTCCGAGGGAATATGTTGGCCCGTAGATTCTCTCGCTGTGCGGACCAAGTCAAAATCACCCTGTTCAAGGCGTTTTGTCAAGGTCTGTATGCAGGGGGTCTGTGGGTCAGCTACACCAAAAGATCGCTAGATGTCTTACGTATCCAATACAATAATGTTTTTAGGATGCTGTTGAAACTGCCCCGTTTCTGTAGCGCATCGGAGATGTTTGCTCAGTACCGAACTGACGGCTTCCATGCAGTGATTCGCAAAAAAGTCGCATCACTGATGCGTAGAATGCGGGTCAGTGACAATAGCATCCTGAAAACAGTGGTGGAGAGCCCTTACTCTCCTTTTCTGAGGCACTATGTGGAGATAATGGTCAGGTAGCATATTCCTTGTTTTATCGTTCTCTGCACATCGTGCCGCAGTCCACCACCAACTGGCTAAACATATTTTTCCATTTTTTTTTTTTTCTGTTTTGTGTTACTACTAACACTAGTGATAAGGTATTTTACTAACAAATTGGACCATATTGTTGTCCGAATAAAATAAATAAATAAATAAATAAATTACTTTAAGTGCACAAGCGGCATGCGCCAACGGCAGAGGCAACTGCAGCCGTCGACGCGTCTACGGCTGCAGTTGCCACATATACGAGCGGCGATATCAGCCGTTGACACGTCGCCTGAAATTCAGGCTTTCAAGCTAGGGTGCTTTTTATCGGTGCAAAATTTTCCTTTTTGGTACTTGTTATTTAATATCGATATTTCGATTATACATACATCGAAATATTATACATCACATATTGCCAAAAAATATCGATATATCGATACACCGATATTTTTTCGACAACCCTAAGGGCCCGTTGTTTGATCAGTAGTCAAACATACTAATAGTTAACATACGTTAGTTAAACTAACAAATTGTTAAAAATGACAGAAGTATTTTGTTTAACAAATGGTTAAGCTAACTATAGTTAAAAAAATATACAATTTGCTATAAAAGTTAACCATGCGCAGACAGAGTAGATAAACTTTGACAGCTATTGACTAGTGTCAAGTTACTAATTGTTAAATTGGTCATGTTTAACTACGAATCAACAAACGGGCCCTAAGTCAGAAATTGTTAAGGCACAATGGCTTGCAAGTTAAGCTCCATTTACACGGTACAAGTTTCTGGAACGTTCAAGAGCAATAATTGCTGAGATAAAGCACATTCAATTATTGCCATTCAAGAATTGCGTACAAGTGTTTACACGCATGTAATTTCCATAAAATGGCATACAATAATTGAATGCAAGTTTTGCCATTCAATAATTGCATGCGACTTCTGTTTACACCAACAGCAAGGCAATTATTGCAAGGCGATTATTGCATGCAAGTTTTGCCTCGTCTAAACACAGAGTTGCACGTCCTTGTACAATTCTTGGATTGTTTGCCTCAAAAGAGCAGCTACGATTAATACACCCTCACTCAACGCACTCATGTTTGAATGATAGAAAATTTTCATGCCAGAATTGAATGCGATTTTATTTTACGTGCAATTTTATTGTACGTGCTGTTTAAATCTACTTGTATTGTGCAACAATTGTACGTATTGTTTTGACGGTACCAGTCAATTGTTGCTTCAATTTTATAGTGTGCCACAGGTAATAAACTTGCACCGTGTAAATGGAGATTTAGTTGCATACTTTAGTGCAAGTTACTGGCATGTATTCCATATTTTAGAGTTCAGAACCTATCGCAGAATAATCTGGACAGTGCGTAAAGCCAATGATATTATAAATAAAAAGAGGTAAATAACCTAATAGGTAAGGAACCTGCCCAACATTCGATCTCCTAAAACGGCACGATGTCACGCTATTAGATAACACGTGGAAGTACTCGTAGGACGAAATGGCGTAAATATTGGGAGCGAAAAAGAGCTAAGACAATATGTACCTCGGCTAACCAGCCAAGATTTGATTTGAGGTGCCGCTTGCGCAGCGCGTGCAACCTATCCACTTGACTCTTTTTACTTATAATTGCGTTAAGGTAATATAAATAATAAAATAACGTACTCACTAGTAGAAGTGCGCATGCGAGTAAGTACCACTGGACGCATCCCGTTCGGTCGAGTCACCGTAGCGTGTTTTGGCCGGACTGGTGGAAACATTAAGCTCATTACTATCACAAAGGTTCTGCTCGTGGCTAAATGATAACTAGCATGGGTCGATCGAAGGTTAAGCTGCTCTTGCCACGGTCGGCTCGTGGATAGGTGACCATCCATTAAATATCGAGACCCCGGAGCGAGCCAAGCGGTTGGTCCCGGCTGCCATTCGTAGATCTTTGACAGTCGTTACGGGGAGTTAGAAGCCCAAAAGTCTGAGAACCAGTCTTACCAAGGGGTATCGTGTTTCCCCGTAACTGGATTGTGGAGGTCAGATAGGCAGCATTCAAATATGTACATACCGGGAACAGTTAATATTTTTAAATCTTTAAAAAGAGGTTTACATGAAGTCAATGGTGGCACATCACAAAGAGCGGCTAGTTGACTTAGAACTTAGTCCGCGAATTGTGGTGTATAAGATCCAGTAAAAAATACATCTAGGTACGGACAGTAATCTAGTAACTACACCTGCAGTCGTACCACAAAGGCCAAAATAAATAACATCTGCCTCGCCTTTATCCCAACAATGCTGTGGTCGGCTTCCAGTCTTACCAGATGCAGCTAAATACCAGCATTTTACTTGGTTCGACTGCCTATGTGACCTCTACAGCCCAATTACTTGTTAGCACGGTACCCCTTGGTAGGACTGGTTGTCAGACTGCAGCTGGCTTCAATGAGGCACGCAGGTTACTAGAATTTTGTGAATAAAAAAGTTTTCAAAATCTACTACAAGAAACAAATTATTCAACGAATACCCACACCCTTCGACTCCAAAATTCTTCGCCTTTCTCTTGGTATCGTCATAGAACACATCATACTTATAATGATGGCTGCTTATGTGTACTCTCTTCGGAACGCTATTAAAATTCTTCGCATGCGGCAGTTTCTTCATAATACTCGAATACATTGGTATCTTTTCGAACGGATACCGGTTTATTATTGGTTCATTACTAATAATTGCCTGTTCATTGTTTCCTATAGGATCAACGTATTCTGTATTTTTAGTTAAATCTATAGTAGAACATTCTGTTGTAGCAGTAGTACCGGTAGCTCGTTCTTTAAATATATCTTTGTACAGTAATCCATTGTGCATTTCTGTCTCTTTCTGTGAACCTTCAGTAGTTATGACTACATTCATGTCTGATGTCGTCACAGCGCCGGAGTTTGTAAAGGTAGCAATTTCGTCTTTCGTCAACCCTGGATAACTATAGGTATCATGCGACGTCATTTTTTCAATATCATCAAAGTTTATGATAGTTATTTCTACATCTTTGCGTGGGTCCACAGTGAAAGGCTCTGTTGTCGGGTGATCAACGGGCCCTGGCGCTTTCTTCTCAAACAACTTTTCTTTCATTTTCTTTTTAAAAATACTGTAATAGTTGACTGCTTGCGTCGCTTTGTTAAGTTTGACAGGCGCAGCTCTTGTTGGCAGCTTCAGCTCGCTGAATCTTTTATATCTATCGAACTCTTCCTCCCAGTAAGGTATTTTTTTGTTTATGTAACTGCTTTTTTCAGATTTGGGTTTCACTTTCGGATGGCCCGTCGTAGACTTAATAGATTTACCCAGTGCTTTAGTAAAACTCTCTATTTTTGACGCTAACCCAAATCCTTTTTTTTTTGTAGTAGTAGTTTTTATTTTATTTGTTGTAGAGAGTTCGTTAGTTTCTGAGAACGGTGGCATACTGGTCGCAGATTGAGTCTTCCAGTTATTAGACATTTCAGGTAGTGTAGCAGATGTACTCATCGTAGTAGTACTAGTAGAAGTAATAGCATTTTGTTTAGGCTCTTTAGTTTTTTTCAGTGTAGTACTGGTGGTTTTGATCGTGGGTAGCTCGAGTATTGGGGAGGTAACAAAATCTACGTCCATTTCATTTTCCTTCAGGAAATTGTTGAAATCAATTGATTTCATCGGCAGGGGTGTTGTGTAGTACTGCATCGGTGGTTTGTTTGTTTTTAAAAATGTCGGATGCTGGAACAGTTAAACTTTTTTTATAAAAATCTGGAGATCGTTGATGGATACTTTAGTACTTTATGGCTGCTCGTCAGAATGGCCGTGTGGAAGAAACATTGCATTTTGATTAATTTAAAAATATTAATGTAACGTTTCCCCCACATAGATGTTTTCTTTTTAATAATTTCGACACTATTTTACTACGAATTAAATGATTGAGTGTGGCTGACAATGGATAGTGTAACTTACATCCATTTTATTCTTAGGTGTAGCTTTTAAAGGCACCTGATTTTTTCCAGCTGTAATAAACAAACAAATATTCAATGGGTACCAAGATTAATAAGATAACGTTAAATTTTAAAGGCTTTCGTACTGAAATTCAATAACGATAGCCTTTGCCTTGTCTACTTAGTATGTATTATGTAATATTGACATTTGCTTTTTCAAAAGATATGTTTATCTATACATCTAATATAAATATTATTATATATTAGTCGCTTTCCGTCTCTATCTGTATGAGCGCTTGGTGGTGGTGGTGGTGGTGGTGGTGGTGGTGGTGGTGGTGGTGGTGGTGGTGGTGGTGGTGGTGGTGGTGGTGGTGGTGGTGGTGGTTGTGGTGGTGGTGTGGTGGTGTGCTGGTCAGTGGTCCAGTCATCTTTTGACATCCTAAAAGTTGTCTCAAAACCTACATATGGTAGGATGTACGCGACTATTAAAATATAAGAAATGAAAATTATTAATAATTATGTATTTATCAATAATTAATAAACTTTATCTGTCGTGTTTTTGACCGGGAGTACCGGTTGACCTTAAATGATGCTGTAACTGCGCGCACTCCGCCCTCTATCTCGAAAACGATTCAACGAATAAAAAGTTTTTGAAACTATAGTTGTAGGAAATTTAATCCTCTACAATATTGATAATAAATATAAATAGCGAAAAACCCATAGGACACGACATATTTGCAAAAATGTGCATAAAGTCGTTTTTCATGACCTTAATTTTAATAGTCGCTTACACCTACCATATGCAGGTTTTGAGACAACTTTTAGGATGTCAAAATACAAGTTTATACGAGTTTATAGCTCGGCATCTCAAATTCCAAGATACCAACCTAATTTTTACTCAGATGACAACAATAAACTTTGATGCCGTTTTAACATTTACATATAGTAATCTTTTGATTTATTCGGGAAGCTTTGTGCATTAAAAAATAATATTTAACAAAGCTGGGAGGCCATGGGAGGCCTACGTCCAGCAGTGGACGTCTTTTGGCTGAAATCATGGTATAATAATATACTTCACCAGGTATAGCATTCCGAGACACAGTGGTCACGTGGGTGACACAAGCCTACGTCATCACCGCTGTGTTACCAGTAGTGTGTCATAATAACTCCCCAACCGCCTTTATTACCTGTGCGAACCCAATAAATCAATGCGGTTTTACCTAACAATTACGTCGGTATAAGTTTAAATTGAATTGTTTCGTTTGATTAGACAATTTAAAAAAAAAATAACAGGATGGTGACTGAAAATGTTTCCATACTTCTTGTTTTGTTGCAATAAAGTGGGAACTGGATAGTGACGTAAGCTTGTGTCACTCTCGGAGTGCCAGACCTTGTTTTTTTAGACCATGGCTGAAATGATTCTGATGATGAAGGCTAGCACAGAAATATCGGTGTTGTGACATGTCACCATTGCCGGCGCTAGTAAATAATAATTAACTTACATAGTTTCTTGATTTCCAAAGCTTTAGTGACGGAATCCACGTCATCATCATAAGCCATGAGAGTGGTGTCAACTATGATAGCTGGTTCGGAATTGTTAGGAGATGGTGAAAGCTTGCGGTCACCTAAAACAGACGAAGATAAACTTTTGCATATGAATGTGGATGGAGGGTAGGCCAAGACCAAGGAAACGACAGATTGTGTGAAAGATGACAACGCTAGGCAGGAAGGGACTACTAAGATGTCGTCGGATATATATAAAAGAAGCCATGCTGCGCCGACCACAAACGTTGGGATGAGGGCAGCAGGATGATGAGTCAGCTACTTCAAAATTTCCAATTTCAACAGTGAGTTATTTAGTACGTTATTTAAAAATGGCTTTCAAACCTTTAAAATAAATGCTATGAGACTATACTGTTGAATATATTTTTTCGAGATAACAATGTTGGGCCCATGGAGAAAGTCGTTCAATTTGATGGTCTATACCCTTAAATGTGACCGCAAGTTTCCTATACACGCTGTATAAATGAATATATTAACCTTTTCTTTTAAACTGAAACTTCTTTTCCTTTTTATCATCATTATTCACATTCAATCTATTCAGTTTCATGATGAAATCACTGGATGTTGGTGTGACAACAATCTTTTTCGGTTTATTGTACTGGTAATACTTAGCTTCTCCTTTAATAACCATATCTTTACTAGTTATTATTGTGTTATCATCCATAGCCACGCTCCGTATGATCCCCTGGTCATTCAGACGATTCTCGACTTGTCTTACACCAACGCGGTCTTTTGGTCCCGCGTTCAAAGATCTATTTGAGGAGATAATCATCGCTGATCTGTTCATGTTTTCCCCTGGGTCTAAATAGTCATTCATTTCTTTCAACCCGATTAATAGACTATTCATGTTAGGTGTCGTGTAAATGTTTCCTGTGTCTGATTGTACGGTCTTCAGTACATTCTCCCATAGCGGATTGGTTACTGTATCCAGGTTCAGTATATCATTATGCCACATTAACAGATCGTCGAAATAATCTGTGTACTTACTTTTGTGCTTGTCATTAGCCTTGGCTAAATAAGACTGGTGTGTTTTCCTCAAGGTGTTTCCTTTAACTGATTTTCTTCTTTCTGGGAAACTTTTCTTGAATCCCCAATCGTGTTTATAATCTAGAACTGATGGCCTATCAAAGCTTAAGTTATCTTTACCAATATTAAAAAGTTCAGAGTTATCGAGTCTTTTTTTCTTGTAACGTCGTTCCCTGATCGGGAATTTTGCGATTCTTGTGAGTTTACTTTTAATAATCAGATCGTCAAATGGATTTTTCGGAGGCAGCAAAGGTTGTACGTTTTTCTTGTATTCGTATTTCCCAGTTTGTCGCACATAAGAAGGAATGTATACTGTAGATATTTTAGTACAATTTTCTGGATCTTTTTTTAGTTTGTTTTGCATGTTGTCGAGAACGAAACTCATGTCGTCAATTGTCATTAGAGAAGTGGTTTCAGTAGTCATTAACGTGGTTGTTGATGGTCGCAACGTCTTCACGTTTACCGTTATTACATTGCAAGGTGGTATCTTCCGCATTTCTGGCTTTTTGGTGGTTGATGTCATTAGAACTGATATTATAGCTGATGATGCCGCTGCTGACGGTGCTTGTGTTGCGTTGGCTCTCGCGGTCGTCGTCATTATCACCTGGGCTAAAAAAGTCTTGGTGTGAGTTTTAGTTTAGACAATTGTATTGAAATATACAGTAGTTGTAGACAGGTTTATTCTTTTGCCCTTCGTATGGAAACGTTTTAAAAGCAAATGGTCCTAATAGCAAAAATATCTATAACCAAAGCGACAATTTAGTAAAATGTTCTATTAGCAAATTGTCATACGAACAAATTGTTCTAAAAATAAAAAAACGGAAATGGTCCAGTCAACTCATAAACACGTACATGTTTTTTAAAGGAATATTTTTATGTATCATCTGCTCGAGATTCAATTCGCAGTGAATGTTGTTGCATTGTCAAAATGGAAGCCATTGCTACTGTTAGTGTTTAATGCAATCACCCTGCGGGTTAGTTAACTAGACATTTGTGTTTTTTGAGTTGGGAACATTGCGATTCAGTCGACGAAACATAAAATAGGAGTGCAAGGTCTGTGTCCTGTTATGTTTTCAGACCAAAAATTAATGAACGGACATTGTATACCGATCTCTTTTACACTACATTGTTGGTGTATTGGCTGAACGAAAATGGGGTTCCAGCAGACATGAACATGCTGAAGTCGGAGCTTATTACCTTAGTCCGGCGTCATAAGTTGCCAACTCGTACATATGGTCTACATGAAATGGCGAAAGAAAAAGGCCACCAGGTTCTATGACTACCACCTTACCACTGCCAATATAACGCCATTGAACTCATTTGGGCCCAAATTAAGGGTACGAGTATAACCATTGTAATTTCAATTCCCATTTTCACGTCTCAAAGCATTAAAAAAAAATGTTTATGATAGGCCACGCCGCTAGGAATAACACTATGTTGGCACTACTACATGGGTCCATCCACAATGTCCTACCGGAGGACTGGTCGAAGGTCGTGAATAAAATAAAAAAGGACACCATTTCTGACATCCATATCGACAACGTCATGGAGCCAAGTCAGATGATGACTCCAGTGATTCAGACGGTTCTGACTCTGATATCAGTTTGTAGCCAGTTTCAACGAATAAAATTTTAATCATTAATAATGTAAGTTCTGTTGTTTCATTTAACTCTATAGATGTCTAGCAACAAACATTTTAAAAATATACACAGTAAACTTCTTTTTCTATAAAAACATATCGATTAGCCCTCGTAGCAATACCTATATCCCATCACTAAACTTGTCTATGGCGTTACGTTACACATTTTTTTTTTCCACATTCCTTACGTTTTCTTTCAATTTGATTTTATTTGTAGACAATAACATTTTGGCATTAATTTAATTTACTAGTTATTTAGTTAGTTATTACTGATTCCGTATTTTATGACTATGATATTAGGGTGCAGCTAAAATATTCATCCATGATTGTAAATCGCGGTAACGTTCAACAGTGAAAAGGAACAGTTCGTCAAATGTCACCCGTACCATGCTACAGCGCATGGTATAATAATATACTTCGCCAGGTATAGCATTCCGAGACACAGTGGTCACGTGGGAGACACAAGCATACGTCATCACCGCTGTGTTACCAGTAGTGTGTAATAATAATTCCCCAGCCGCCTTTATTACCTGTGCGAATCCGATAAAACAAAGTGCTTTTAACTAACTATTACGTTGGTATATAATTGTTTGGTATATAGTTGGTTTCAATTGAATAGTTTCGTTTGATTAGAAAAACGAAACGACAATTTAAATGCTTTTATAAGTATATATTTTTTAACAGAATGGTGACTGAAAATGTATTCATAATTCGAGTTTTGTTGCAATAAAGTGGCAACTGGATAGTGACGAAAGCATGTGTCACTCCCGGAGTGCCAGACCTTGTTTTTTTTCTGACTGACCGACCCCTTGACAATTCAAAAGTGCCTGTAATTGGTTTATTTGGAATAAACGGTTTGAGTTTGAGGAGTTATTTAAGATAACCCATGAAGCGCAAATGGGCCGTAAAATACTATATAGTAAATTACCTGCGACCAACTTGGATGTAGGTTTTAACCTAACCTAACCCATTTGATCAGGGTGCCCCCTAACTTAGTTACCGTGACGAACTTTGAGTAATGATTTATTAAAAAAAAAAAACAAATATAAGTACACTTCTGCCTTACCCTTCGGGGATAACAGGCGTTATAATGTTGTGTTATTAAAAAAAGTGTACATCAATACCTATAGAAGCACAAAAACTTTTTATAGAGGCTCTAGAAACTATTGAAATTGACATGCAATCAAATATGCTTTCTTAAGTGTCCCGTGCTTTAATTCTTCTTTATTTTTCATTTCGATAGTACTTTGAAATATATGCCATACTGATCCATGACGATAAATACCGATAGGGAGTGATTTTTCAGCATTACTCGACTTAACAAATAGGACGTTCTGCTAATAGGACAAATTGCTCGTACGTCGATTTGCTAATAAGACGTTTTGCTAAAGTGTCCTTTTAATTATAGGTATTTTTGCTATTAGGACCATTTGCTTTAAGGACGTTTCGATACGAAGGGTTCTTTTGGACACCCTTCTTTTCATTGCTGGGCAGGCTTCGAGGATCGCCAAACCTTTGCTTGCTTGACCGTTATGGGCATCGGACATTAAGCCAGTTTGCGAGTCAGTTGGCATTTCAATCACTGGTCTATCACTGACCTTTCACTGGCCGATGGCCTCTTGAACGAATACTTTTGGAGACAATAAGGGTTTTCATGAAAATTCATGCCACCAGTCGGCGCTACTTTGACAAGATGTCTTCAATTTCGACAATGAAATGATTACGTTCACCATTCGCTTCATTCATTCGATCATCATTCAGTTACGACTAAAGAAAATATTGGCGCGCTTTGACACTTTGGACAGGTCCGGGGCCTGCCGTCACAGCGCTGCCACCACTCAGTGAACGTCATTTCAGAAAACTCTCATTCAGTACTGACCGACTTTTGGTATAAGCCACTGAACTGACTCGCAATATGGGTTCGTGTGCGGAGCCCATAAGTTTTGTTGGCTTCTCAAAGAACTCAGTAACGCTGCTTGGCAGGACAACTACCATAGTGGTACTCTTTCTTGGAAGAAGTCCCAAAGAGCTACTGTATAGATTACTATTATTATTTTACGGGCAAACTTACCAGGTATTAACTCAGTGGTGCCCGAAGGTTTACTGATAGAAGTCGAAGGATGATAATTAGACAACAGATCCTGGTCTTTGTCATCCAAACGGAAGTAGTTAGAAGACAGTTTAGTGGTACTTTTCTTTGGTTCCTCGAAATAGATGTCACTGATATTTGGAATCTGGTTTTGTATATCTGCAACGGACAATGGATTGGCATATTTCATAGGTTTATTTTTGCTCGTGTGAACAGCACCACCATCATCACCATGAGTGTTCACCATGTCGTAATCAGGGTTCAGGACACGATCGGGCGCGGTTTCTTTTTCTTTATCTTTTTCATCTTTACTATCTTTGTCATCCTTATATTTAAATATGGATTTCAGCTTTTTAATAGGATTGAACCTCTCCCTTCTACGATTCTGTTGACAAGAGCGTTTCGGCTTCGGATTTACAGCTTTTTTCTTCTTAAAATTGAACTTCTTGAAAAAGTTTTTAAATCTACTCTTTTTGACGTTATCTCTCAGTTTGACGATCGCTGTCTGTCTAGGAACTAGATCAATATCGACATAACCAAATTTGTTTGTTTCTCTGTTACTGAATTGTACTGTGTTGGCCAAAACTTCTTTGGTGCCAGTAGATGCTTTTTCTTCTATATCTTTATTAATAAAATCAGCCATTACGGTATTTTCAAGGTTTTCTTTTGTAATCGATCTTTTTAATCTTCCCCGAGTGCTACCAGCGAACATGTTATCTGGGAAATATTGTGTGGTGGTTTTTGTATCTTTCTTGGGTACATGTCTGCGTTTGCCAGCAAAAAGCTTACTGATGATACTTTTATCCCGACTAGTTGCATCATCCGTAACATAATAGTTATCAATGCGATTAAATGTATCCTTTTGCATATCCGGTTTAGCTAAAACATAAAAAAAATTGTTAGAAAAAGCAATTAGTTTCATTTTAATGCTTAAAATAATCAATTTAAAATATCGTACCTTTTGATAATGTATCGCTGGTTTGCTTATCCTTATTTAAATGCAAAACTTTAGAGAGGTCATCTAAACTAATCTGAGTGTGCTTAGCCTTTCGTGCGACACCATCCGAGCCGATCTTGATGAAGACTTGATCTTTATGTACTATTCCAGGCGTTGGTTCTGTCATCATATATAGCTTGGGTTCGGTTGAGAGAGGCTTCAGTTCCACCGTTTCCGAAGTATGGTATTTCTTAGGAGGTCCATTGTCAATAAAGAGGTAAAAGTGCTTTCTGAACCAAGAATCGTCATTTTTTGTTGTTATCTCCTGGTAGTCCATATTGTTTTCCGAATCATCGGAAAACCGTTGCTCCCTTTTCTTTTTATTGTACGAAGGAAGCGATGGTATTTTATTAAGTATATATTTACCTATGTCGTCAACACTGTGATGTCTATGCGCTTGATATTTCACCAGATTTGAAAAGTTTTGGTTATTTTGGTCTTTTTGGAAATTTAAATAGTGTTTGTACCCGTTTACGAATTCGTTGTAAGAAATTTTGTTGCTCAAGCCTTCGTAGCTGGTGTTTAAGGCAGTATTACCGGAAGTGGCGGCGGAAATATAGGAGTCTACAGTGGTATGGTAGACATGGCCGGCCTGGTCGACGTGCTCGGCATGATCGGCATGGTCGGGTTCTGTGGGCACTGTTGTCATTCCCTTATTTTTATCATTAATCTCCACCATAGGACCGCCGGCACTATTGTCCGCTGTGTCCGATGGATCAAGCTCATAGTCGACGTCATTATAAATATTATTAGCTGTAGTTCTTTCGGTGGAAGACACGTTAGCCAACGGGTCAATGTAATCGTAATCGGGCATATTACCGCCATCATCATATAAATTCTGAATAACTTCTCTCAGTTTAACATCTGTAAGGGTCTCCGGGTTTCTCTTAGATAACCTGAAAGTTTCCCTCTTGTTTTTAGCAAATAATGGAAATTCCGTTGTTGAAAGCATTTTTCTTAAGTTTTCATCATGTGTTTTCGAGAGTATCTGCTCAAATAGAGTTAACATCAAGTAGTCGTCGGTTTCCGAGGTGTACGGGTTTTCTATAAACTTGTCTTCTTTTGTGTCATCTTTCTTCTTGACTCTTGGTGCCGTGGTGGTGGTAGCGGCGGTCGACGACGACGACAATTGCTCTTTCTTCTTCAGTGTCGAGGATATACATGGGCATGTTTTGGATTTCGGTGAACTAGTTCTTGTAGAAGGGGTGGTGGAACGGGTTATGTTAGCAGCAGCCTTGCACGTACTGGAAAGTTTGCTAGAAAGTTTGCTGGAAAGTTTGCGATAACTTTCCTTGGCCGTGGACTTAACGGTGTGAACTTCTTTACGAAAATCGCTGGACACTTTATGCTTGACTTTATTGTATATGTTCTTTAACTCCCTCTGCAGCATATCTTCGACATTCTGAGCAATAGTCATCGTATCTTCCTTGATCGATCTAGCTGCTAAATAATGAGCTTCTGTATTAGCACTAAATATGGGATCGTTTAGATTGAATTTATCTGATTTCGTTGATGCAACTGTGGTTTTTTCCAAGTTTTCATAGTCATTGCTTGATATGTATGTGCTCAAGCCAGAACCTGGAGCAGCTATGTCTTCGGGGTAGGAATTGAAAGCGGCTTCTGTAACAGAGCTACTGACAAGGCCGGTCTCCAATGGCGTTTGAAAAGAAACCACATGCATCGCCTTTGCTTTCATATCATTAAGCATGGGCTCTATTTGTGCTGTACCTTGAAAATCAGGTTGGGTAGTAATAATAGTCTCTTTATTACTTTTAGCAGGAAGATTATTAGTTTCTGCATTATCGGCGGACAATGATCCTGTATCTGAAGGCTTGTTTTCCTTGACTAGATTTCCATAATAAGTTTCTTTTAGATGAGCTATTTTGGAGGTAATGCTTTCTAATTGTCCTTGCAAATTGTCGGTTACAGCCACACGTGCGTCCGCCATCCCTGCGAACGGTTGTACAGCTTTTGTTTTGTATTTACTTTTAAGCATGTTGTTGACCTGTGGTGCGATTCCCATTTGCAATCTCAGCGGTGTGATAGAATACGGGCTGGTCGAAACCAGTCCACTGGCATCTCTCTTTCTAACTTTCAGGCCGGGATAGGAATTGAAAGTGGCTTCTGTAACAGAGCTACTGACAAGGCCGGTCTCTAATGGCGTTTCAAAAGAATCCAGATCCTTCGCCCTTGCTTTCATATCATTAAGCATGAGCTCTATTTGTGCTGTACCTTGAAAATCAGGTTGGGTAGTAATAATAGTCTCTTTATTACTTTTAGCAGGAAGATTATTAGTTTCGGCATTATCGGCGGACAATGATCCTGTATCTGAGGGTTCCTTTTCCTCGAGAGGATTATCATGATATGTTTTTTTTAGATGAGCTATTTTGGAGGTAATGCTTTCTAATTGTCCTTTCAAATTGTCGGTTACAGCCACACGTGGGTCCGCCATCCCTGCGAACTGTTGTACAGCATTGGTTCTGTATTTACTTATAAGCACGTTGTTGACCTGTGGTGCGATTCCCATTTGCAATTTGTAACTCTGTGGTGTGATAGAATACGGTCTGGTCGTAAACAGCCCACTGGCATCTCTCTTTGTAACTTTAATTTCAGGCTGTCGCAGAGAGATTTTTTTTCTATTTTTTCTCCGGCCATTGGTTCTTGGGCCAGGATTCATCGAATCTTTTTGTTGTTCTTTATTATGGTTAGATATTCTTCTTTTTCTGTCAAAAGAATCATGTTTATTAGAGTCTTTCTTTTTATCTTTCCCTCTGAGTTTTCTCCAGAAGCTACCGACTCGTCTTTTCGGTGACTTGTGATGTTTTGCATGTTCCGTTGTGGTTTTCCAAACGGTTTTTGCAGTTATTTTTTCAAGCCCCGTATAGGGTTTAGTTCCTTTTAAGGTGTCAGGTAGAACTACGTCTTCATCCTTGCTGTAATATAGTTTATACTTATGTTGTCTGTCTTTCCTTGTCTTGGGGTTTACTGGGGGCCGGTCTACGTCGTAGATAGACTCGAATATATTATTATCTAATTTGTTATTGTTATCAATACTTTTAGATATAGTGTGGCTGTCGGCAAGCACCATCAGATATAATAAACTGAAATAAACAAGAGTTTCATTTGTATATTTAAACTAGCTTTTGCACGTGGCTTCGCCCGCGTTTAGGTCGGAAATTATCCCACGGGAATGTACCGGGATAAAAAGTATAATTTCCTAACACGGACTGCTTGAGTGCCGAATTTAATCGAAATCCATTTAGCCGTAAAGGCGTGAAAAGTAACAGACAGAGTTATTTTCGCATTTATAATATTAAGTACTTAGTATGGATTACTTAATTTGATGCGAATGTGATAGAAATTATAGAAATATGTTGTTTATAAAAATTCAGGTCAACAGCTGTGATGGCGGCAATGAGGAAATGTCAATTATTGAGCAACAATACAAAAATCAAAAAAATTTATGCATACATTAAATATTTTTTCTACATACAGAAAAAGCTCTTTATTTGCGGGGTATAATTATGTTCCGTAAATATGCCGCGAATACAGAAATCGTGAATATAAAATGGTCATTTATATGGGATTATAGGGGATACGTTCCTAGGTGACAAAATAAAAAACAAATATATAAAAAAAAACAATTTTATTGAAGTTTTTGACCATATTGATTAATTATTATCTCTTAGGCAATGGTTTAAAGAACTTTGTATTTTTTTCTTGCTTGGCAGTTTTTAAAAGCTCCTTTCAATTCAGACTGATATTCAGCAGTGGCATTTTATGTTGGCATTAGCCATTTACCTCTTAAAAATAAGACTTCTATGGAATAGACGGATCAATTTTCAAAAAGAAATCACAAAGCTCATTTGCCATTTTTAAAACTTCACTAAGATTTTTCAAATAATTAAATGTCACGTTTCCAGTGCTTGCTGAAGCCTCTTCTTCAATGGGCTGTGAATTTAACATTTCCTCCAAGTCGGTTTCAGTCAAATCTTCATCTTGCGATTCAAGCCACTCCTGAATGACACTTGATTCTATCTGGTCGAACCTATATCGTCCTATTCCATTCGCAGTATTCGGGCCCTATCAGAATACCAGCGCTGCGGTATTTATTTTTTAAATATCGTAGCATTATGCTGAGATAGGAGCCTTTTTGGCCTCGCACAGGTTTTTTACTTGTTTATTGTTGTTTTATTTTTTTCTTTTTTATTGTTAATTTTGTTAGTTTTAAATCCTCCTTTTTTATTTTTTACTCTTTGTATTTCCTGTGCGTGTCCCAAATAAAATATTTTTCTTTCTTTCTTTCTTTCTTTCTTTCAGTATCGGCTATGTTTGCAGTCAAAGTTTGAATTTGCACAGATTCTTGTATGTATGTACCGATTAGATCCGCGAATAAAGAAAATCTTTAGCCGCGAATTGCGTCGCATTTTTTTAATCCGAGAATGAAGGAAGCGAGAATAAGGAGCTTTTACTGTACATCAAATAATATATCAAATATTATAATCGGTGTACATATATATATATACCGATTTCTTCGTGATTACTGGGCCGATTTACGTGATTATTGAAGTATTAGTAGAAAATTTTCCGGGCGATGGTCCTTTACCTATACGTATATTTGATTAATTTGTCTTGAGTGGTTTCTGAATCTATAGCTTCAATGATGTTTTTAATCGAAATTGTTGCCGATTCTCTTGACACAAATACCTCTAAACTAGACAAAAAATCACCAAATTTTGTTTATTCCTGTCAAACGACGATTTCGCATTCTGAAATAGACTAAAGTGACACAACTTAACTATATTTTAGTTTGACAGCACTAAGATGGCACTGAGTATTAATTTAGTGAAAATGGTAATTTGGCTATTCTGAATTTAACGTTTCTGACCAAATTTTTTTATTGTCTAACTAAATCTGACTATTTTTAATCGCGATTAAAAAGGGGTGGAATACAATTAGTTGGCATGAACTAAAATTCACACCAACACCACGACTTCAGGTGCAAAAACAGTACCTACTGTATATTTTTTTCTTTTATTTTGCTTATATCTCGCAAATGGTGTCCTATTGCAGAAATAATGAAAACTTTGACCCCCTTTACAAAGCCCGTAGACACCTAAATCCCTACATATAGGTAATAATTTTTCATATTTTCCATACAAAAAGTGAAAAATTCCATATAAAACACGTCCAAGGCTGCCCCGACTGCACGAATCAGGCTTTAAAAAAAAAATTCACGTTGTAGGGCAAACAAGTACCACGTGGAGTCGTGATTGTCAAATTCCTTTTTATTTGTGTTAAAAATGTTTTTAAATCAGAGATTTTTTTTGTAGATGGTCGCAGAATATAGGCTATAAGATTCTCATAGCCAAAAGCAAGGAATTATAGTAATAGTTTAGTTCGGTGTACAAGAGAATTGGCACCATTATCTATGTTGATTATGTTATAATATTCATTATGTAAGCCTCGTGGGGCCCGCTCGAGGCACGTGGCTGAATAATAACGGCGGTACTGATCGATCGAAGGTTAAGGCAAGGTTTTCCGGCCTGTAGACCTTTGAAACGCGACCTCCGTCTCCCTTAAATGCAGCGTGACGTATTTATTTACGATGCGCTGCCAACCATTTCGCGAAAAATCCATGCCACAGTATAAAATATTTGCAGTTGATCAACTGAATTCGTTTTTCTTAGGTTCGATTTCTCTTTTCCTTAGGTTTACTTTTTTTTAATCTACGGTGTAGACAGCTAAAATTATTACTTAAAATGCCCTGTGTACTTATTGAGCATTTTCACATTATCATATACCAACCCGATATCGATATAATTACTATCGGCACGATAATATTGGTGAATATCGATGACCGTCGCGACACATCATAAGACCACAGTACTAACTATTGACGCCCGAAGTCGGCCGTGCGAAAAAGTGTGTTCAAATGGAAGAATGCCCGCTACTCTCACCCACCGCGTCTTCGCCGGTAGATATCGTGCCGATGCCGGTGTCGGTCGCTGTCTGAGACGGTATAGGTGACAATAACAACACAACGAAAAGCGTTTAGTACTAAACGTATGCGATTCCCTATGCAACCTCATGCGCCAAACCTTGAAAATAGTAGAGAACTGGTGCAATAAACACCAGCTATCAGTGAACCCTACAAAACCCGAAACAAATCTTAAAAAAAAACAAAAATTGGAAACCCCCGACACAAAAACCTATAAAAAGTAAAAAACAAAATTTCTGAGCCTGATCCTTTAACTTTAATATTTATATACTTTATAAGTAATATTTTGTGAGTCGAGGGACCGCCGCATACGGTGACGAAGTGCGCCGAGCCAAATGGGATAGATTGATCCCATATTTGAGATTGATGATTTATCAGTCACTCACTAATCCAACAGTCAATTCAATCCAACAGTCAAATCAATACCAACAGTCAAAAATCGAACCGTCCAATTCCCTCTAGAATATGATTGCATTATGCTACATGTACTTTTCATATGATTTTGTGCTGTAATTAGGAAATGAAACGAAAAATGGGTTTGAAATCGACACATATCGAGCAAATTACAATTTATCGTATTTCGATCCGTTAATTTCCCTAAAACAAGAATGCATCTATGACATCTTTTTTTCTAGACTTAAATACACTTATTTGAACATTGAAAATTTATTCTAAAACAAGCAAATTCGGATACCCTAACCCTCCAGCTATGCTTGCTGACGTCGCACAGTGGTTTCAAAATCGAGCTCCGTTCATAGAAAATTTAAAGTCAACAATAAAAAAATTAAAATAAATGTCTCTGGTATACCTCCCTGTACGTAATATAACGTATGGATGGTATTAGTAGCTCCACGCGTGAGAAAAATTAAGGTCGTTTTTTTTTATGGGTGAAAACCCTTTTTTTTTTGGGTGGTAAATCATCAAATAACTTTTTCCGCTCTGGGCGGAGCGGGAGGGCATGACAGACTTTTATTGACTTAAAACCCACTCGTGTTCCTTCAGTTGCCTGTGTGCCAGGGCTACGGTAACACTTTCGGACAAACCCGCGACTCTGGCCGGCATCGGCCCTAACGGACCCCGTCAATGTATGCTGACACCTCTTTGAGGCGCGCGTGGAACACGATGTGCCGTCGACCGGGGACTGTTCCTTATAGGACGGCGAGCTACCGATTGCTCGCCGACCGCAAGCCCGCGTCTACGGTGGCCTGGAATCGGCTATCGACTCCCGACGCCCAGGGTGTCTCCTACGGTGACTAGTACCGTGAGGGCGCAACGAGGCGATCCACACAATGGTAACTAACACCCGGGCGTTTCCTCCCACCTTACCCGGAACAGAACCGACACCGCCATGTCCGGTGAGGACCTGCGTCAGGCGGAAGGTGAGGACGCCGTGGCGCCTCACAATCCACTCCTCAAATAGAGGACTTACCGCCGCAATTGTGGCGTGCCCAGCACTGGGTTGCGACAGTCACACTCTCCATGCCGCCATGAGATTCCGCCGGAGCTCTGTCCGCTGTGCCGCGATTTCTCGTGGCAGCGGAGTTACACCCCGGCGTTTCTCTTCCACTCCTATATGTGCGCGAGGACGTTTTCCTCCAGATCCCATGGCGGAAATCCGGCAAGGAGGCTCGCCGCCTTACTGGAGACCGAGCGAATGGGTGAAAACACTTAATGTACACTATTTTGAAACTGAATGGAACTGAAGAGTTGGTGTGCTCACACGAGCTATTGTACCATACACGGCAATCAAGATGACATACAATTCATGCACCTCTTGGTGCCGTTTTAAGCGTAGCAAATTCTTGAAATTTTTATTTTTCTGTACCTACGTGAATTTTAAATATTTGACGGGGTTAAATGAAGTTGCCGATCGATTTACTTATTATACTCTATCGTTAGTTTATAGCTTGCTAATGTTTTACCACTAATACGTCCGTACATACTTACGTACTAATACCATCGATAAGCTAATATATTACGTACAGGGAGGTATACCAGAGACATTACATTTTTTATTTTTTATTCCTGATTAAGTTTCTATGAGTATGGAGCTCGATTTGCAGACCACTGTGCGTTGGTCCGTGGATGGGCGACCATCTTTACTTATCAAGACCCCTCCGAGCCTCGGAAAGCACGCTAAGTTGTTGGTCCCGGATGTCATTCGTGGATCTTATTTTTGACAGTCGTTACGGGTAGTCAGAAGCCCAAAAGTCTGACAACCAGTCTTTTGGTAAGACTGGTTGTGGTATATCGTATTTTCCAGTTACTGGATTATGGAGGAAAAGTAGGCAGTCGCTTCATGTAAAATACTGGTATTCAGCTGCATCTGTTTAGACTGGAAGCCGACCCCAACATATTTGGGAAAAGGCTAGGTAGTGAGTTGCAGTCGGGTATTTTTATTTGTTATTTTTTTTAAATAAGCATAGCTATTCTATAAATACAATATACAGGTTGGCAGGGCCATCGACGCGCAACTTGTTACCATGGATTCAGTTTATAATTCGGAACCCTAGGCTGCGTTGAAACATTTTTCTAGGTTAATTAAAAAAACAATGCTGTTTCATACATTTTTATTACGATACCTACCTATTGTATTTTTCTATGAAACGGCAGATATTTTTTTACAACCGACGACAAATTGCTACGCTAGGGGGTCTAGAACCATGTGCTATATTCATGGTTAAAGTTTTTGCGTCGATGTCCGTGCCAACCTGTATAGGTACCACACACCATCGAATGAAAACAGTCGACGTCTATAAAACAAAATAGGAGAGAAGAACATCTACCAAAAAGAACCTGCTGCAAGTTCCTCTATATAGCACCAAAAACGCAAAAACAAAATCTTACCTGTTTTCGCGGCGGGGCATCTTGACTAGGTTCTCAGAAAAGCGAAACAGGAAAAACCAATCTCACACCAAGGTAGGCTGAACCTTGTTGATATTTAAAGCTTTGACGATTGAAAATAACCAAAGCCTACTACCTACTTAATCAGTATTTTAGTCACACAAAGCGACGCGCGCTTTACTTGTGTTAACCAAGTGTACGAACACACTGTGAATCTGTGCATGAAGACGATCAGTAGCACAAACGCACACACTCACACTTCCAACTCGCCATTGCCTCGGACTCGTACCAAGAGCTCCTGCGCCTACACACACATTCTCAGCGTGGTTGTACACTTGGTGACCATAAGTAAAGCGCGCGTCGCTTCGTGACATAAAAATAGTATAGCTTTATTTATCACCTACGTATAACAGTAACAACTACTTTTGCTTAACTCAAGCCGTTAAAGACATACGCGTGTCCAAATATTTATAAATAGTATTAAACAAAGTCGCTATTTGGATGCGGTATTTCCCATCATTGAGATAATAAATTCCGGAAAGTTTATTTATTATTTTTTTATTTCTTTCTTTCGTTAATAAAAAAATGGTTTAAAACCAATTGCAAAAATTAAAGACAGTTTGTATTACACATGCATATAAAAGAGAAAATATAAAATCATCAAGTTATTTACATTTAATGTTGCACAAAAATCTCTTATGTTTTGTCAAGTCATTAAAACCGTGTGAAGCAAGGGCGGGTCGCTGGTTGTTAATAACCAGAACAAGAGGCGATGACATGACATTTAGGACAGTTCCAAAACAACTGCCAATTTGACACTTTAGCACCCTGATGCAAAGGTCCACCCTCCGTCCTGATACAAGCAACATTATCTACAAATATTATTTTTTCAACAGTAACTGTGCTAAAAAAACCCTCTTAACTACACAATCTTGGACCAAAATCCTTCACCACACATTTTCAAATTAGTCAGAAAAAATACCTGAATCTCTGAGTTGCTTCCGAAGCGATTGCTGGGGCAGCTTGCGTTTACAGCGTACCTGCCTTAGGTCGTCCGACGGTCTAAGAAAAAAAAATACAAAGCGGGACTCACCATAGAAAATTGATAAATAACATTGGCTACTAATTATAGAATTCGCTCCTTGCATGATACCATGTAAATGTCGATGAACTAACAAAGAAAACTTATCAATATAAGTAACCAAATAATAACAACCAAGTTCGCACTACGATATTCTATTGTTTTTCTTTCTGTCATACGTGCTTGTCATTTTAAAGATTTTTCTTCTGGAGTTTTTTTTGCGTCTATGGAATTAAGGAGTTCTTATTGGAATTGTCTTGACCTAAAAGAGGCAGAACATTTTTTAAGATTGCGTACCCAATAAGCAAATTCAATAGCAAGAAAACTAATAAAATTTCTTGCTCTTCCATAGACTGGCATACCCCCTAAACTGAAGAGGAAGATTTCTTAAACAATGGTTAGCCCTGCTGTCTTGTATAGATCAGAATTTTGGGCCACTAACGGGATGAATGAAAGGCAATTTCATGCAGCTGTTATGAGAATGCTAAGCGGGAGGTTGTCGTGGCATGGGCATGTATTGTGGAGGGACGAGGAAAATGTCGTGAAGTAAGTTTTGGGTTTGAATATTTGCTACAAGAGTAGGGAAAGACCGAAGAAACGATGGATGGACTGTGTGAAAGATGATATGGATAGAAAGGGGGGACTGCCGAGATGATGAGTGAGATAAGAGTACTTATGGAAGAAGCAGACAGGTTGAGGCGATTCCAAACAAATTGGGATTAGGACAAGTGGATTATGAGACTGGCATACCTACCTACTTACCCATTTAGATCTTAATTCTTTTATCGGCGAAGCAGAGTATCGTGTAGATCATACTTCTTTTGTACCGAACTTGTGCACTTTTTCCATAAAAGATTTTGGTGGTAAAGAAAGAAAGAAGAAAGAAAATACGTTTATTTGCGGTAAACATGACGCAAGGAAAAAACACACAAACACAAAAAATAACGAGTTGGGGGAAAATATGCGTCACATTCAAGCAAAACGGCAATCGCTCAGCAAATGCTACGACCCTATGCGAGACAGAGCCCCAGTGCTGGTTTTCAGCGATAGCCGGCGCTGACGTGATGACGTCAACCAATGCAGCATACGAAAATTAAAAATAAACAAAAATTAAGAAATAAACTAAATACACTATATCAAAATGTATATAAACATAATATTTATAAAGTGGTAACATTCCGGGCAACGACTCATGCGCAGCCGGCCTTTAATAAACCCGGCGGCGCATGAGTACTAGGGTAGGGTAGGTACTTCCTAAGCATTTATCATATTTCGTACAATACATTCAACTTTTCTTTAGTCGAGGTACCTATCACTTTTATTGTGATATTCATAGGTATCCAAAGTTGAAACCTTTCTTTTCACATACTCTGCATTAGCACTTAATGCGTCATAAATTCATAATAATACTTATGTTGATTCAATCGTCATGTTTATTTTCTGTTCCCCATTCAAGGGAATTCCGATATACACAATCTTCTCAGAAGTTATTCGTAAACACTATTGCCTCGATAACTCATCGTTTGTAGAATGATTTAACAGACAGACCTCTGAACTCTTAACAAGAAACTATGATAACAAAATACCTAATCTGAATATTGGTTAAGATACTTTAAGATACTAGTGGCCTTTGTCGTTTGTAGACCGTAGACAGTCGTTACGGGTAGTCAGGAGACCGAAACTCTGACAACCGGTCTTACCAAGGGTTATCGTGTTACCGAGTAACTGGGTTGTGGAGGCCAGATAGGCAGTTGCTTCACGTGAAATACTGGTAGTCAGCTGCATCCAGTTAGAGTGGAAGCCGACCCCGACACAGTTGGGAAAAGGCTAGCCAGATGATGATGATTTTAACATACCATTGAGCAACAGTGAAAGAAAACATTGAGAGAAAAAGCCTTGACTACATCATCAGCCTATACCAGTCTACTGCTGACCATAGGTCTATCCAATCGCATGCTATTTACCTCGATCCTCTTCTACTCTCACCCAACGTTCTTAGGAGAAGGACTGGTAGTACAGTATTCCTGCAAAGAACGTCGCTACACCTAACCTGACGGAATTCTACCCTCGAGCCGGGTATCTCCTGGACTGAGTTCTACCCTATAGCCGGGTATCTCCTGGACTGAGTTCTACCCTCGAGCTGAGTATCTCCTGGACTGAGTTCTACCCTCGAGCTGGGTATCTCCTGGACTGAGTTCTACCCTCGAGCTGAGTATCTCCTGGACTGAGTTCTACCCTCGAGCTGGGTATCTCCTGGACTGAGTTCTACCCTCGAGCCGGGTATCTCCTGGACTGAGTTCTACCCTCGAGCCGGGTATCTCCTGGACTGAGTTCTACCCTCGAGCTGGGTATCTCCTGGACTGAGTTCTACCCTCGAGCCGGGTATCTCCTGGACTGAGTTCTACCCTCGAGCTGGGTATCTCCAGGACTGAGTTCTACCCTCGAGCTGGGTATCTCCTGGACTGAGTTCTACCCTCGAGCCGGGTATCTCCTGGACTGAGTTCTACCCTCGAGCCGGGTATCTCCTGAACTGAGTTCTACCCTCGAGCTGGGTATCTCCTGGACTGAGTTCTACCCTCGAGCCGGGTATCTCCTGGACTGAGTTCTACCCTCGAGCTGGGTATCTCCAGGACTGAGTTCTACTCTCGAGCCGGGTATCTCCTGGACTGAGTTCTACCCTCGAGCCGGGTATCTCCTGGACTGAGTTCTACCCTCGAGCCGGGAATGTCCTGGACTGAGTTGTACCCTCGAGCCGGGCATGGTCTGGACTGCTAGTCTGATTATGATGGTAGTTGCGGGACTGATTGCCCAAGGTTCGTCAGACGTAGGTACAGTAGGCCCGTAGGCCGCACGTCAGTGGTAACCAAAACAGTATAAGCTGGCCTCTTATTCCATTGAAACTCCGTACTACACTAGGCCAGCTGCAGGCTACAGTGTTACACTAGGCCAGCTGCAGGCTACAGTGTTACACTAGGCAAGCTGCAGGCTAGTGTTACACTAGGCCAGCTGCAAGTTACAGTGTTACAACCGACGTGCGGTCTACCAAAAACTGTACTGTAGATATAATAATAAAATTGCGTTACCTCGTAAGGCTAAATTTATTATTATTGGGTTTGGTGACTGCGATGGATGAATCATATAAGATGAAAGGGATGAATATAAATGTGAATAAGACGAAGGTCATGGTGTTTGAAAGAGAAGAGGATGTAACGGTATGTGATGTGAAATTAAATGATAAGAGTGTGGAGCAAGTAAGTGAGTTCGTTAAATTGGGGAGTCTGTTTACAAGGGATGGAACTATTGATGGACATGTGGAAAGGAGAGTAAATGCGGGAAATAAAGTGAGTGGTGCTACACATGCAATTGTGACCAACTAGTTGATGTCCCACAAAGCACGACTAGCTGTTCACAATGGTGTGCTGGTGCCTACGCTTATGTATGAAAGTGAGTGTTGGGCGTGGCAAAAGAAGCATGAAAGTAGAATAAATGCTCTGGAAATGATTTCCTTGCCAAGCATGTGTGGTGTGACTATGAATGATAGGCTGAAGAATGATGTGATAAGGCAACAGTGCGGTTTAAAAGAAGATGTAGTTACAAAAAATTTAAAAGAGTATGCTTAGATGGTTTGGTCATGTTGAGAGGACGAATGAAGGGTGACAAAAAAAAGGTAGACGTGAGTGGAAACGCCGGGAGGGGACGCCCTAGGAAGACATATAGTGACCATATTGGTGATGCTCTTCAGAAAGGTCAGGTGCGTAGTACTCGCAACCGACGTGCGTGTATGACCAGATGTATGAACGTAAACGAGGCAAAAGGAGTAAGTAAGGATCGTAGCAGGTGGCGTTCTGTAGTTTCTGCCTACCGCCATGGGCAGAAGGTGTGAGTTTATGTATGTATGTGTATGTGGGTTTTCCTTTGGGAATTTTTCAGTAGCAGCCCGGAGTCTGGGATTTGTGTTGATTTGTTATATAAATCTAAAAACATGGCTACATGTGTGAGAACTATCCACCGCTGACTTCTGCCTTCCCTTTTGAGGTCATATCATAATATGACCTCAACAGGGAAGGCAGAAGTCAGGCAGAGTTATGCTTTACATTGCAAGTCACGTCTACTTAGCGCCCTACGTGTCAGAATCTAGATTATTGGCATATTTTCCTACACTGTCAGCCTGAAAGGAAGTTATTCAATAGCCACGACTTAGCACTATAGAGTATCTTAGACAATGCGAGATCATTACTATAATAAGATGATTCTAAGTCAAAGCACGACTCATCGATGACTCAATAATATGTATGATTATGCAATTTGTGAGGCGCTAAGGTTTATTTGCGTTTTATTTATTCTATTGTAGTATGTATTTTGTAGTGGGTGTGTTGTAGGAGTGTTTGAATTTGGACTTTTTATGTTATGTCGAGAGAGACAAATATTTGGGGTTCTTGAATGTAGATCGCGAATCGTCAAACGTATAAGATAGGTCGCTCTCGAATTAAGTGGAGCGACGATCTTCGCAGGGTGGCTGGTTGCAGCTGGATGACAGTAGCTGAGGATCGTGTTAAATGCCGAGCGATTGGGGAGGACTATGTCCAGTAGAATATTGCTATAGGCTGGTAATGTTGATGAACGTGTACTCGAAGCATTGGTTTAGTCTCGGACTTTGTTAAATTATAAGATTTAACAAAGACAGAGACTGTTTAGAAAAATAAATAATACAAGATAATTATGGTATTTCTAACAAAAATTAGACTAGAAGTCCTCAGGCATTTTTAGATAAGGTATATATTATTATTATTGTTTTTATATGTTAACATAGCTCGGGGTCATGAGATCCCGGTCCTTTGGAAGGCGTACGAGGGACCGAAGCCAACTCGCAGAAGCCCCTTAGACAATTTTAAATGGAATGAGGCACCAACCGACGATTATCCCTGTATGTACTGTGCAAGTGCACCCAGGGACAATCCCCGGTTGGTGTTGGACTATTGCAGGATATGGAAACAAAAATAATTATTGAACTATGGGTTTTTGTGGCTAAGGTGGTCTGGTTACCAAGAACTATGGGACGGCTATGGCCCCTGCCTGACCAATGTTTTATATATAAAATACACGAATAAAATGGCAGGGGGTGACTTGCACACTCAATAATGGGCCCCCGGAAACCGTCGCTAGCACATAGTGACGTAGCGACAAGGGGGCAATCTTCCTGAGGTGCTTGAGGAGTGGAGAGGTATTCCACGGCTATCAGAACAATCCCAGAGCCCAGAAGATGGTCAAGATCCCTACCAGCACTTACTGAAATACTGCCTTCCTCCGAGCACGTTTGCTCTTGCGAATCTCCACTCAAGCTAGCCAATAAAGGCAAGAAAGAGGTGGGAGCTCTGTTCCTCGTCATTGTTCACGCCAGCCGGCCAATAAAGGCAAGCCAGAGGTGAGGAACAAGACTTCTCCCGGGAGACAGGGTCCGTGGGGTCGCTACTGCCCAACAGCTCGCCACATGCTGCCCTGCGGGTTCCTGTATCTCTCTTGGTCTGGCTCCTCACCCTAGACCTGTTTCAGTAAACTCTACCGGTACAGACCTAGAGTCCAGGAGCGCGCAAGCCCCACCACGACGACAACGTAGAGATACGGCGGTGGGGTTAGATACGGCGGTGGGGTTATTATTATTATTATTCTATTCTATTAACTTCATCGTTCTCCTGCCCTTATCCCCGTTCCGGACCGTCACGAGTGGGAGCCGCGTCCGTGTCTGTGCAATTTGTAGAGAGTAAGATCATGAATGATGTAACCAATATGTTGTAACCATATTTTGATTTAAAAGAGTGACCATGGAGTTTCTTGCCCGTTCTTCTCCATAGGTACCTACTACGCTTTGGAATGGGCAACTAGCTTCATCTTTCTGACTGACCGACCCCCTGACAATTCAAAAGTGTCTGTAATTGGTTTATTTGAAATAAATGCTTTGAGTTTGAGTTTAAGACTCGGATGGGACACGGACGCTGCGCGGTGTAAAATGAACTGCTTCATATAAAAAGTTCGCGAAGTTTTGCATCCTCGCCCGCGCCTCGTACATGGCACAGTTCGCGCCCGGCACGATCTAGCATAACCGCAGCATATCTTTTTCTTCTACTCATCTCTATTAGCTATCATCTCAGTAGTTAGGCAGATTGGTTTCGCCCGGATTCCCCACTCTACATATAGCATACAACCAAATCATAATAACTTGATAACTCTGTGAACTTAACGTCACTATCATACACGCAAGCGATCAACGAAGACGTGTCTCCAATAAGAACAACATAACAAAATGAAATACATATTAATTCTATCAGTTTTATACTTAGCGGCTGTGTCAGTGTGGTCCGACCATTTAATAGTAGGAAATGTTGCTAATAGGGTGGTGTTAGTTAATAGAACTATGGTGGAATATAATGCGATACCTTTTATGAAAAGAGTGAAGTATTTCTTCTATACGCAGCAGGACAATCGGTTGATTCAGGTGAGTGATCAGTTATTTTATTGTAGGTACCTAATTAAACTAGCGATCTGCTTCGTAGGGGCGACATGTCAGAACATTAAGATTTCTGTGTTATTTCTAACATAAATATCAATGTATTATACAATAAACCTTTCGGAATAAATGCTCTAAATGATGGTGATTGCCGCATAAAAATCCATGGTGCAGTTTAGAAGATCTAAGCGGTCATACAGACAAACAGGAAAAGTGACTTTGTTTGGTGTCCGTTACTCCAGCAGGATAATCTCTTCTATGTATTGAATGATCTTCTCATACGGAGAAGGGATGAGCATCGATCACCACGCTCGCTCAAGGCGGGTTGACGATTTCGTACTAGCTCCATGTTACATTGTGATGTTTTTCTTTATTAAAAGCGAGTATTGTGTCTTAGATACCCTTATCAAAGTATGTTTTCAATATAACATCACGCCTGCGATGCCCAAAGGGGTAGTCAGAAGTGCATCTATTAGTTGACGATATGTCACCTGTTACATTTGTCTTATCAAATGTCATAGAGTCCCCCATGATAGGCGCCATCCACTGTGGACAATTAGATATGTACTTACATACATTGTGATTATGAGGTGACCACGTTTCTTCGACAAATTATAATAAAGTCCCTTCTTCTTCTTCTTCGCTTCGCTCTTGACAGTGTGGTCGTGGTCACGATGAACTGTGTCCAGTCGCACCTGGTCCTAGTGTACCTAGTCGTTGCCCCCCTCACGATGTCTCGCCATCTGGTTCTGTTAAATGACAGTCTGGCGCATTCGTTAACAGGGCCTCCGACTGCGGATTTTATTTGATCGGTCCACCTCATCGGTGACCTCCCGCGTGGCCTATTACCTTCCACTCTGCCCTGCACCACTAGACACTCTACGGAGTCATTATTCCGCCTGGAGACATGACCAAAGAACTTCAGTATTCGAGACTGGGCTGATATACTACTGTAAATTCCCTTAGCTATGTATATTTTCTACTAAATAATCATTAAAACAGTAAAACTCTCGATATTGAACTACTGCTGCAAGCCCTGACCTTTGTAATCTGTTGATAACTAGGTTGACCGAATACGGCCATACAATAATTAGGTTTTACATAGTACAATAATTACTTTAACGCTCTTTGTAACATCACCAGTCCGACAGTGTAGTAACGAGCAGCACCTATTCTGTTTTACATACAATATATTTAAGCAGCCACCAACGTATTTGACCGTCCCAAGATAAATATTTAACCTAAACATCTTCGATTTTTTAAAGTCTACTCAGTAAACCGGTTATGTAAACCTTACATTTCCGGACGTGTAAACAAACAGTAAAAACGTTCACAATACACAAAGGATGGATTGCGTCAACAAAATATTAGAATAACGTAAACTTACGCTTCAATAGATGAAAAGGCATTGTTTTATAATAGCTAGTTTAAAGACAATGTACAGTCACGAGCATTAATATGTATACACTTGGCTAAATTCAAAAGCGATTTTCTCCTTAATTTTTCAATGAAATTTTATGTTGTTACGAACATATTAGTGTTAGTATTTTCGAACCCATACGTTTATGCAATATGTCGCATTTCAACGTTGCATTCGTTATTTCACGAAAAAATCGCTATTGAAAGTTGCCAAGTGTTGACATATTAGTGCTCGTGACTGTACGAAAGCGATGAAGGATGATTTTTTGCTGTGCAGAGCTGGCCGCCCCAATCTATGCTAGCCTTTAAAATTAAAATAACCTTTCATATTCTAATTCCAGGGTATCCAAGCGCTAGACACATACCACAGTAAGTCCACCATCAACATCACAGCCGGAGGAGTGGGATACTCCTTCGTGAACCTCCGACTGAAGAGCGAGAGGGGCAGAGGACTCAGCTACGATATAGGCATCTACGTCCAGGACTACTTTTATCATTAAAATACTGGCTTAATTATTTGAAGTTTTATTATCCACTAGCTTTTGCCCGCGGCTTTGCTCGCGTTAATTTAGATTTTGACTATCAATTCGGGTTATAATTGAATAATGATCCGAAAGACACGTGGCGCCATCTATTATCATAAGAACGTTTTTGTTGTTTTCCTCGGGAACAGTACTATTTTTCGGGATGGAAGGTACCCTATGTCCGTTTCTGTACACCTGACAACGTATATGCAAAATTTCAGGATGATCGGTTCAGTGGTTTAGGCGTGAAAAGGTAACAAACAAACAAACAAACTTACTTTCGCATTTATAATATTAAATAAAAGTTAGGAAGTTAGGATTAGGACTAGCTTTTGGAGGTCGGACATTATGCCACGGGAATGTGCTACCGGGAAATAAAAGTATTAATCCTAATCCAGGTATTGGTATATCCGTGTGGCTCATTCAATTCAAGACACATTTTGCATTTATAATATTAGTTTTTTTTTGTTAGGGAAAACAAACAGTAGAATATTAAAATTAAACAGAAATAACTTAACAAATATACTACCCACTACATTTTCCATAGATTACAATTATGTAGTATGGATCTAGTGTCTCTCGTGTTCCCTAACACCTTCCTGTAATCCGTAAACCTATAAAGCAAGAGTTCAGGCATCTCTGGGTCATGGCGGACCCACAGTAACATAGATTTTTTACATGTAAGCGAACATATGGAGCAGCCGATATTTTTTGCTGATTTCAGGGTTAGTCCCATAGTAAAAATTGTTCATAATAATGAGTACCTACACACAATGCTTTTCATTGATTTCAATTACACCTTGTAGATGGCGGTAATTAAACCAAGAAAACTTCAATTCAGATTTTTTTTAAACAAAATAACCCAATATGGCATACATGCACCAGTTCTAATTACATTGCACCTAGAATTGATTTAGGATTTTTTATTACAAATGGTCATTCAAAAATCAACTTACACTGCATATATCTACAGTAGATAGTTGAACAAATGCAAATGAATGTATAAGATTCTGAATTCAAGCTTGTTTATCTATTACATACAAAAGAGCTGAAGAGTTATAAAATTAAACAAATGAATTGGTTTAACAATATTTATTAAAACTCTTTGGACTAGACTAATTCTTGAGTGGAGACAGCGTATCGGCAAGGGTAGTGTGGGACGTCCCCTAGCTGGATGGATCGACAACCTTAAGAAGGTGGTTGGGACAGACTTGATGCGGAAGGCGGAGAACTATATCCAACAGTGGACTGTTTGCCGGCAATGTCTGTAGGGTTCATTTCATACTGAGACCCCTCCGTGCCTTAAAAAGATGTAACTGTTGGTCCCGGCTGTCATTCGTAATCTTTGACAGTTGTTACGGGTAGTCAGAGGCCTGGAAGTCTGACAACAAGTCTTACTTACATCGTGTTATCTAGTAAGTGGGAGGCGAGTTGAGTAGACGAGTCGCTCCATGTAAAATGCTGGTATCCAGCTGCCGCCGACACTGAGAAGACTGAGACCGTAGACTGAGACGGAGAAGGCTAGACAGATTATGGACTGCGTTAGCATAGATAAATTTAAAAGTCCTGATTCAAAAAATCACAATACTCTTTTTCAAGAATTTTTAAAGCGCCCTCTGTGTTCAATAAAACATTTTGCCTCCTCAAATTGTCGATCAACGCCATCTGTCGGTCACTCTTTGTATTTAACACTTTAATGTGTGCTTCTAACCGAGAGATGGCGGTCTGGTGGGACGCTGAAAGACTGCGGGAGGATTCGCGGAATTCCTGAAATAAATGAAGCAGTTGTTTTGATTAAAATAGCATAAGGTTCTGCCTTTGCGTTGAAAAAAGTGATCTAGGAAATAATAATTCGCACCTTCGGTAGGACAAGGGCATAACTGCACTTTTGGTGATTTTGCAGGAGTCATTTTAGGATCTTGTCGCGCCAAGATAGTCAAAAAATGCACCAATATAACAAATGCACTGTTGCCCTTTGGCGGTTTTAAGCTGATATAGACACGGGTCTTTGTTCCTCCGGATAAAAGGGACTTTTTAGCAGCATACTGTCATTTTTCGATTTTTTGTCAGTTTGCCCTTGTCTTACCGAAGGTGCGTATGTTAAGGGCGGAAATGCCTCCCTTAACCAATCTACAGGTAATTAAGGCTTTAAATACAATAAGTACCTACCTACTGAAAAATATCTGTATTAACATAACACCATGTAGCCTGTATTTCCAGAAAGTGAAGAAAGACGTGAGACGTAATAACAATTTCAATTTGACAGCGCCTTTATTTCGTACAACTAAGGGCAGTTTTCATAGTTGTAAACACAGATAAAGGTCTATCTATATCCGTGGTTGTAAATGTTACCACAGATGTGCGGTTTACCATAATTTACACCTTCGACCGTTGTATTATAACTGTTTTAAGTTATAACTTTTTAAGTTCCATGTAATGGGGGCGCAACCAATGAGGGCTATCTCGCTTGAGTTCGCCGCTAGAGGCGCTAGTGTAGAGTAAGGTCTCTAGATGTCAAAATATGTACTGAAAGTTCACAGTTTGTGGGATTTTTTATCACGGATTTTATCGAATGATTCATAATAGCTGTAATGGTTGTGCCATTCTTGATTAATTATGGCTTAAGACTTTAATTTAAAAGTTAGGATCTAATTTTGTAGCACTTGAAGGAAGAATAAGATTTTTCTGCTTCATGCTTGCCAATTTTAGGAACATTCTAATCTAAATATTCATTTGAAGTTAAAATGTAATAAAATAAACATAATATGAATATAAGGTTACTTAAACATATCCAACACATCAAATAAAAGTACTGAAACAGGACCTTACTCGACAGTGGCGCCAACTGGTGAGCAGAAAAACGATAGCCCCCATTGCCATCAATCGGGAAGGATAAAATTCAACTCGACTTAAAAAAGGAATACGATTAAGAAGAGTTTCAGTATACATTCAGGCTGTTATGGTGGGTACACATTATATGTGAATCATGAAATGTAACACAGGTTTAAACGAACATGCCGTCGCACTTTATGCAATGCAACGTGAAATGTCACACGACAACTACGCAAATTTGTTTCAACTTATACAGTTACGTTTCTCATAAATGTGTGTACCCACCATTACAGCCCGAATTAATACTGAAACGCTTCTTCAATCATATCCCTTTTTGAGTCGAGTTGATTTTTTTTACCTTATTGGCAAGCAATTATTAATTATTATTTCTACATTTACCTTCTCAGTCCGTTTCACAGTATCAATCTGCTGCCTCAAGTTATCGATGGTCTCCTGTTGCGCCGCGCTCTTTGCCTCCGCACTGTTGCATTTAATTCTGTAACGTTTTAGCTCGCACGTCAGTCTGTCTGTCTCGGACCTTTGTTCCTTGTAGAGGCGCTCTTTTTCCTGGAAGAGAACATTTTATTTTATTTTATTACTTAAGAAAACTTACAGCTAGGATACAGATAATTGATAGTTAGTGAAAGAAGGCCAATTACAAGTTTTCACAAACAATATTAGGGTAGCACAAGTAACAGTAGACATGCAAGAAAAAGTAAGAAATAAGCACTCGTAGAGAATTAAGAAAAGACTGAACACAAGTTTCAGTTATCTTCAAAGAAGTTTTTACATATTTATTTTTTAGTTTAGGAACACTGGTGGAGAACAAATCAAGGTCATCAATACTCTGACACATCGAGTTGTATGCCCTGCTAGCTCTTATCATTATTAGAAGAGTTTTGACGATAAATGCACCGCACAGAGGGAACATACAGAGGTTGATGATTCCGTAAGGTGAAGGATGGAACACGCAGCCCAATTTTGCTCATGAATTCAGAACAGTCAGTTGAACCATTAGCTAAATTGAACAGGAATGCCATATCGGCAATTTTTCTTTGCTCAATTAGTGGAAGAATGTGAAACTTCCTGCAGCGGCTGTAACAGATGTTCATCATTATCATTTATTTGCAAGAAGTGTTTGATTTTAATAAATGACATGAGAGTGTAACTATAGCCTATTATGAATAATAGGGTAGTTGACAGATTTTGAAAAAATATGTATTGCTCAACAGGAAGGGATGTGTAACAGCAGATCCTTTTGGGTAAGACTCGTCTATCAAACGTGTTCAAAGAAGTTTCAGTGGGTTTCACTCATTATCCCCGTCTCTCTAAACTTTTCTATTAATTCGACGAACTTTAAGGATTTGCCCACATCCTGAGGGCACAGACGAAGAAGTAATAGCTTCATCTTCTGTAATATCAGAGGGGACACCTGTTTATAACAATGCTCACTTGTTTTTCCAATTCACTTTAGACAATGGCAGAATGATGGACATCGGCTTTGCTGAGTAGAATTATTCTACTCAGCAAAGCCGATGTCCATCATGACACATCTCAGTCATCTCAGTATATTATATACTGAGATGACTGAGATGTGTGTGTAATCGTAAGATACTATTGCAAAACAACAACCGACTTCCAAAAAAAAAAAAAAACACAAAACAGCGTGAAAATAACTTTAATTTCGGAAGTCGGTGTCTTTGGTTGTGTATTTTCGTTTTTGGCCACCGACTTCCGAAATTAAAGTTATTTTTCACGTTTTTTTGTGTTTTTTTTGGAAGTCGGTTGCTTTTTGGTAAAAAAGTTTTTATTTTTCACTTTTTAGTTGTGGTACCTACCCCACACACATTCGTATACCACTACTTGATATGTAAATAAACGTGACAGGAAATTATTATAACATCATCAATATAAACTAAGTGGGCAAAATACGCATTATTAAGGATAACTCAAAAACTACTGGTCATTACTTGATCAAATTTAAATGGGACCACATGTGAAGCACCAGCTTTCAAATAAAAAAAAAGAATCATCCAAATCGGTTCACCCAGTAAAAGTTCTGAGCTAACATACATAAAAAAATATTTTTAATAAATACAGTCGAATTGAGAACCTCCTCCTTTTTTGAAGGCGGTTAAAAAAGGGTGTAGATGTGCGCTAAGAAAGGTGTTTCAGAAACGATTAATTATGTTTCGAAGTAGACTATTAGCCTAAAGGTATATTACACAACTCAGTTTCGATTTTTGCCACGCGCTAAAAGATGTTGGTACAGTTGGGCCAGCTCATGGTCAAAGTGTTACCACTGACGTGCGACCTTCAGTACATACATAGGTAGTTAGTATTTTTTTTACGTTAGCCTTCACTGTCCCACTGCTGAGCAAAGGCGTCCCCAAAATCCTACCAGGCATCCTTTTCTAGATCCACCTCGATCCAACCTTGTGGTACGCGTCTAGGCCAGCTCGCCGCCTTTTCCTGGACAGGCTTCTGTGGCGCCGTCCATGCTCAGGCACCACCGTGTGGAGACTGTTGCCCAGCGGTCACTGTGCATGCGGCTGACGTGACCCGCCCAATCCCATTTCAGTTTGGCAGTCTTTTTGTCTACTTCTAGGATCCCTGTTTTGGAGCGCAGCGTAGTGTTTCGTATTCTGTCAGTTCGCGTAACGCCCAAAATGCTGCGCTCCACTGCTGTTTAGCAAACCTCAAGGCGGAACTTTAGCGTCTCGGTGAGCGACCAGGTCTGAGCACCGAAGGTTGGCACTGGCTGAAAGTCCGGTTTTGTACAGTATTTTTTTACTTGTGCATAAAGACTTAATAATTAAATAAATGAATACACATATCGATGAGTTTTCGCTTCAGGGAAACGGTAGATCGCCCTTCATTAGCGTCTTCATGGATCAGTCGCAGTTCATTTTCGATGCGGCGATCAATTTCCTTTTCTTACCTATTTCGAAAGAAACTAACTGGCCCAAGTAGACATAGGCATAATGTATTTCATGACCATCTACCTCGACCCTACAAGCGTAGGGTCGAGGTAGATGGTCATGCTTGCATGCAGTGCTTGTTTTTTAACCGACTTCAAAAAAAGGTGGTGGTGCTCAATTCAATTGTATTATAATTTAAAAAAAAAACGTGTGTTACGTCCGAACTTTTTTCTCTAGGTGAACCGATTTGATGATTATTTTTTATTTGAAATCTGGTGCTTCTCATGTGGTACCATATAAATTTGATTAAGATCTGACCAGTAGGTTTGGAGGTATCCTTAATAATGCGTATTTTTTCCACTTAGTATATATTGATGATGTTTTAATAATTTCCTGTCACTGTTATTTACATATCAAGTAGTGGTATACGACTTTGTGCGGGGTTAGGTACCACGACCCAAAAGTGAAAAAAAAAACAAGGGGCTTCAAAAAAAAAAACACTAAAAAAGATTTTTTATTTTAGGGTGCTGTTGGTCAAGGCTTTTGTTTCAGACACATTCATCGCGAGTCCAACCTTGAGGCTTGCCCTGCTTAGATCTTAAAGCACAGTCTGTAGTTGCAGACCTGTGGGGGCAAAAAGGACTATGTCGTCGGCAAATCGGAGGTTTATCAACCTCCTGCTGTCGACTTCAATGCCCTTAGTCGTCCATGAGGCTGTCAGTGTTCCAAATATCTCCTCGAGGGTGGTTGTGAATAATTTCGTAGAGAGCGGGTCACCGTGCTTAACACCGTTTTGTATCCTAAACGACGGTCCCGTAGTATTCAGTTTGATACTCCGGTACTGTTGTGGTATATATTTCTAAGAATTTCTATAATTTCTATATATTGCTGTTCCAGTTCTTGGTTTTACAAAGACTTTACATAGGTAGTTAGAATTTCAATTTCAGGGAAGCATAACAGAATAGAATAGAATATCTCTTTATTATGTACACCATAAAAATTACAGATATAAACATAGATATCCGAGAGATATGCCTTTACTCTATATTTGCTCAAGTTTATGTGTCGCCACCTTTTTCCCACTCCTGAAACTCACACATAAACAAAAGAAATAGATACGGCACACATGATATTTTTTCGCACGCAAACAAGAAAATATGCGTAACACTTTTGTACTATTTTATTGCACATATGCTCAAAAGGGGCGGGCACTATAAAGTATAGATACAGTCACTGAATGCACACATGTAACTCTAGCATCAACTAGGGAAGAGAGGTTGGTATAAATATGTGATCGATAAAAATATCGATGAATACCGACTGCAAAAAGAGGTGTTTTTTGGACGTATTTTGTACCGTTTATTTTTTCTGCTTTTCCATGTGGAATATTAAAACACCAATAACAACAAATCAAGTAAAAATATAATATTTTCGTTTGCGAATAACATTTAAGTAATTCAGTTTCTTCAGTTTCTCCCTTACTCAGCCCCAGATCTAGAATTTTTTCGAGGCGGGGCAAAAACTGCAATCTGCCGCTCCCCGCCCCACCAATCCTTTAACCTTTTACATGAAGCCTTATTTATTTAAATATACATGGACATGTCGAACAATTATTTAAGATAGGACAGGACATATTTGAAATAAATCGTGAAATTATAGCATACTAGCTTCTGTACACGACTTCGTCCGCGTGAAACTTCGGCCCCCGACCCACCGCGTCGTTACGCATCACTCGCCCACGATATTACTTCCTTTTCGCTTAGCGTTCTTTCTGACCTTTTTTCTTACTGATCGGTTTCTAAGGGTCATAGTGTGATTTTAAAAATAGCCTATAACCTTCCTCAAGAATCGGGCTATCAAATGCAATACGATTTTTTCAAATCCGACTGCTAGTTCCAGAGATTAGCGCGTTCAAACAAAAAATACTCTTCAGCTTTATTATTAGCAGAAGATTAGAATAAAATGTTTACTCTTTGAGCCTTTTGTTCTGCAAAAAAATCAATGGCATTGTCATAATTAATCTGATTGTCATGATTTTCGATCACTAAGATCACACCCGACTTATGCAGAAAAGCTTAACACCAATTAACACAATCTAGAATGCACCAGCGAGCGGAGCGAGCGCGAAAATTTTAGCACTGCCTCAGATAAGTTAGATTTTTGAAGTCCGAAAAGTTTTAAGAATTAAGAGTCGCTAGGCTATAAGAGCGAGCAAAGCGAGCTCGAATATTTTGCCAGAAACATATTAGGAAAATTTTATCGATCGATAATGCTCCAATCCAATGGCTGCGCCAGCGCTCTGTGGTAAAAACTTAAAGGAAATCGTGTCGCCTTTCCGCATAAAGGCGGCGAAATGGGCGGGACGCCCGGCGCCCTCGCTAGGCGAAGTAAAATTTTTAAAATAAAGCATTTGTTCCTTAAATTTTTGGCCACAGAGGTGACAGAGGCGCTCATCCTCCTCAGGTTCGCCACGGCATAGATCTGTTGCAAGAGATGGAAAGCTAACCTTTATGTATCGCCAAATAAAAATGGAGCATGTGTTTTAAAAACAGAGAGTTTCTGGTAGAATTCAGATGAATTCAATTCCGTTTGAAGATCTATGCCTACGCTAATCACGTAGTGATTTCGTCAGTGTGCCACCCGCAGAGGAAGATAATAAGTGCTGCGCATCTCACTTATCGCAGAGTTCCGGTGCGCTGAGTGGTGCACTTGTTTGCCACGCTTGAATTTACCCTTCCCCGCTAGATCCGGGGCTGCCCTTACTTAAAATTAAAACTGTTCAACTAGCGCACATAAAACAACAATTCAAATAGGTACTTATTGAACATTATATCTGTCGCTTTCATAATTCTGTTGTTACATTCTTAGCCAAAAAATGTAAGCAAATATCAATATGTTATTCCATCACACATTTTGTCACTTGGATAATATTATTATCCATCGGGTCTTGTTCAAACTGGTGAAAATCAGTTGATGAGAAAATATTTGTATCGACAAAGTGTCTAAGAGCTTTTGGGACTAGCAACGTCTTTATGAACTTTGAAGTCACTTGAAATTACCAACCAATTATTTTCTCTGCATTTTGCATCTGCCCATTTATGTTCAATTTCTGGATCTTTCAGGAAACTGATATAAAATGTATTAATTCTTGTTTAAGATTCTTAATACAATTTCTTATTGAGCAACTCACAATTATCGATATCCATATGTCAACGCTGTGCACCACTAATGCATCGTTTTGACATGCGTCAGTCATTAGGCAAAGGCTGTCGCATGTCAAAAATATTTCACAACTAGATAATTTGTAAAATACTTAAATATTATAATGAATGCAGTGATTTTTTAGTTACCGGTGGTAAGACAAGCCAGTTGTACTAAGGTTTGTTGTAATTGTGCTATTTTTTCACATAAGGACGGAACAATTCGGCATTTCGTAAAAATACGAAATCACACTACACGTTCCGATACAAACATATGACTAAACGGTGCTCACTGCAGTCGCGCGTATCTAAGGTCAGTTAGACCCAACGGAGGCGACATGCGCCACGCCTCCAAGCCATATCCCTCGATATCCGTGGATATAAATGTAGACATTTTACACAGGGTGACACAATGGGCGGTCTTATCGCTAAAAGCGATCTTTTACAGACAACCTTTGGATGGATTCAAGTATGGATGGATGGTTTCTTTGTATGGTTTTTGCATAACCCGTGCTGACTGGAATGGGATCTTCTTACTGTGACTTATTTTCTTTCACAATCCGATATTATTATAGTTACAGTCAAACCAAGACAATAAGACAGCAGCAGGCTTAACATGACGCTTTCTATTACTACGAAGAATAGACATAGGTATCTCTATGCAAAGTGACGTTTCGTTTCTCCATTTTTGACATCTCACCATAGAAATCCTTCTACATTCTGGCATTTTGTCTTTCGTATAGCGCCTATACAACGCGAGGTCAGCTAAAACTGTAAATGTATAGCTTGATATGTCGTCGTGTGTACAACACATATCACACATTTAAAGACAAACCGTTACTGAACGAAATTATAATATTTTACACAGGAACTTAAATAAAAAAATGCACGACTTTTTCGCAATAGAACTTGTAATAGTGTAAATAAATATCCATCACTATGACCTCAAAAGATGGCTCAAAGCTCATAACCTTAAATTCTATTGCGAAAAAGCCGTGTATTTTGTTTTATTTAAGCTCCTGTGTAAAACTTTATATTTTCGTTTAATAACGTTTGTCTAAGTAAGGTCTAAGTATGGTTTGTCTTTAAAGGTGCGATATATTACTGAATTAGCAACACGGATCTTACATCTATTTAGAATCTGGATCTATTGCAAGTTATTCTATCCACTAATTGTGACGACCACCTCAAACTACCACTACCAATATGATTACAATACACATTTAAAAATAACGTGTTATTTTAGATTTTTTTTAGGAGGTACTGCGTTTTTATTTTATCACCAGCAGGCGTAGCATGACGCTTGCTATTTCTTGGAAGACAAGACATAGCTTTTTCTATACAAAGTGACATTCCGTTTCTCTATTTTTGACATCGCACCGTAAAAATCCTTCTACAATCCGTCATTTTGTCTTTCGTTTCTACCGATCGTTGTCTAGGTCCTTTTTTATGTAGACTATTTCAGAAGAGTTTTCTATCCCAAACTGTCAAAATCACACTGACTACTGACAGTTGTCTACGGTAGTGAAGACAATTTGATTTTGTAATCGTCATGCTAAAGACTGTAGAAAACTTTCTACTATCTACAGGGAACGTTATTTTTGTCTATTCTTCCGTCGACAAAACGGTGCTCGTGTTAAGCTTGCTGGTTTGAATGCGGCCTGTCCACCCGTTCACCGTCCCGTTTTTATCTAAATACCGTATCCAAATTATTTGCTCATGATTACACGACTGACAGATGCCTAATTAACTTGGTCGGCTAGTAAATTCTGAGTAAACCCCTAAATATATTATTATGTAATCGTCTTCACCGTATCACCTGATACGGTGAAGAGACCGCGACCCAACTAATTTAAAACTAACTCATTTAATTTACATAACATCACGCCTAGTTTCCCCGAAGGGTTGGGCAGTGGTGTACCTATAGTACACCCGCATTTCGCCAGTTATGTTTAAGTTCCATGTAATAGGGGGCGAGTCTTTTGCCATAAATCGAGCACAAATCCAGACTCCGGGCTGCTACTCAGAGATTCCAGATAGAAAACCCAAGAACACTGCTCGACCTGGGAATCGAACCCAAGACCTCTAGCTCAGCAGTAGCTCTTGCGACCACTACACCAACGAGGAGTCTAAATATAACGTGTAGGTAAACATAACGCGTTGGTAAATATAAAGATTGGTAAATATAACATGTTGGTAAATATAACGTGTTGATAAATATAACGCTTGGTAAATATAACTGTAGGTAAACATAACGTTTTGGTAAATAAAAGCTTGGTAAATATAACGCTCGGTAAATATAACGTGTTGGTAAATATAACGCTTGGTAAATATAACGCTTGGTAAATATAACGTGTTGGTAAATATAACGCTTGGTAAATATAACGTGTTGGTAAATATAACGCTTGGTAAATATAACGTGTTGGTAAAACCAAGTGTCCTGAGCACTTACATTTAGTTTAGCCACCAGCAGCATATTCTTGGCCTTCATATCTGCAGTGCTGGCTTTCATGTTGTTAGTCTTGGAGAGCAGAGTCATTCGCTCACTCTCCAACTCTGCTAGCTGTCGCAGGTGACCGTCACATTGCGTGGCCTGGAAGGAGAAAAAAAATAAAAAAAAGTTGCTGGATACAAAGTTGTCATCACTTCTTCGTCCCAGCTAAAGCACTAAGAAGTGTTGAAGGGCGGGCATTTTGGAACTGTCTTAAGTAATTTTGACGTTCAAAAAGTGCTGCATATTCAGCCTATAATGTTCCCACTGTTCCGTCGCTTCCCCGGACAAGTTCCACAGTGCAGCACATAGTCACGCTGGTGCAGAGTGAAGCGCTACTAACATAGTCTTAAGTCTTATTAACACAAGTTCTGTTTTTATTATAATATGTATGTGTATGTTTAGGTTAAGGTATTTATCTATCCAGAGTTGCATGAAAATGAATGGATTTATTATTATTTTGTTTATTTATTTTCATACTTATTAAATACATTTTTATATCAACATTAAAAAACACATTTAAAATATAAAAAAACATAGTGGTCCGCCGGTATCGGGAGCAGGGTCCAAGCTACTGGTGATTAGGGCTCCAGAGACAGGAACCTCCTGACGATGCAAGCCGTATCGAGGAGTACTGACTTCTGAATCAGGCCCTTGATCCAATCGCCTAACGAGAGCCTCGAGAGATGTGGATCACGGCTTTCGGCCATCAGGCCATTGGGGGATACGACAAACGGCACAACCCGCTCTGGGCCAGCATGGCGGAACACGGCTCACTCACTCCCACAGAGACAAGTCCTGTGTCCTAGCAGTGGGAACATTATAGACCAACCCCACTGGGCCAGCACGGTGGATCACTGCTCACTCCCTCTCACAGAGAGCAGTCCTGTGTCCTAGCAGTGAGAACATTATAGGCTGAGATTATGCTAGGGAAATAATGAGGATATCAAAGCCTGTATTTAAAACTTACCTTTTTATCAAGCATGCCTTGTAGTCTGTCAATTTGCTCTTGCATCAACTTAATTTTGGAAGATAGAAATTTACAGACATTCTCTACTGTAGGTCTGTCTGAAAATACAGAAAACAATAGTTATATGTTTATTCAGGCTGTATGCACAGCTAAAAATGGATCTAACTATTAAGGTGGACCGTACCAATGTATAGCCAAATAATTTTAATGTTTTTTCTCATAATCGCCTGTCTTGGCAGATTGATAGATTGCAAATTACTAATCGAGGTGGATTGGTCATTGCAGCTTGTTGTTATTAGCAGTCAAGAGGATGCTGCATCTGTTCTGAGCAAGACTTTTAAGAGTACCTGCCTAATATGGAAAACAAATCATTGACATTGGCCTAGTTCAGCTGATATGACAAGTTCTAGGTATGACTGAGACAAAAATTATCAAATATGTTAAGTAAATAGTAGAATTATAAGTTACCTTTCAAGAACGACTGTGGCAGTACTTTATCCGTAACATTAACTGATACAAATGCATACAAAAAGTCCTCATCCTCTCCAATTCGACCAACTTTCACATTGGTACAATAGTTACATGCATTTAAACTCTTTATTTCTACCTCATCACTGTTCGTACTACCAACATTAGAACTCTGCATTCCATTATCAAGTTTGGCACTCAAAGTAGACTCTGGAGAACAGTTTGGGGGCATTTTTTTCTTTTTTTGAACAGGTTTGTGGTGTGGAGGCAGAGATGGTGGGGTCTTAGGTCTATGGGAGTCGCAACTATGTTTTCTTATGGTGTGTGCAGGTGATAATGTAAGGCTGGGTGAGAATTCTGAGAATATGTCTTGCTTTTGCTGAAATTAAAAGGAAGCATGATTGAGAATTATGTGGATTAGGTGAAAGCTAGTAGTCAGTAAAATTGCTTGATCAATATGAGAAAAAATCTTGATATAATAAAAAATTGCATGAGAATTATTTAGATTGTTCAAATGATTTGTTACAGTGTTCCATGCAGGATTTACAAGTCACGCATGTGTTGATGGCAGCTCGGAATTTTGGTGACATTCGCACTTACCCTAGGGATTTTTGAAGAGACATAAAAGTAAAAATTATCTCTGCAGAGAGAGGGAAAGAATATCCTGTGAAATTAGTCTTTGTGCTAGATTTTACTTGCCGGTTCAACTTATGTAGGTACCTATAGCATTATAAAATCTATCAGCTATCACAACCAACAGAATTTCACTTCATGTACCTACATTAAGTGGAATTCCGGTGGTGGTACATATTCTGGTTTGTAATAAGTTGTCAACCCTTTGCAGTGCTCGACCGTTGTGGAGTTCTGGGTCAAATTCTATAGGCCTGTATGATTGAAACGCATACCGTGGTTGTACTGATACTGTACTACAAAGTAAATATTCTTTTGCATTGCTTCAATGCAATCAATATCCAACAAGTAGTCGATCAAAGTGGAAAAAATCTTGATAGAAACCAACCATAGCATGCTCAATTTCCTTCATTAAACTTTCTGTTTTCTTCTCGAGTTGTTTATTGAGTTTCTTGAACTCATCCTCGCGAGCTAAGAGGTCTAAAGAGTCCATTTTATTACTTTATTTTTATTTTGAACATTGAAAGTGAAACACTAAGCCTATGACATTTACATGTTTAAACATACGATCAAATTAAAAAGTCATTGGAGCATTTTGTTTCGCTACCATGATGATGTGTTTTGAATTAGGTCGGGTAAAATGTCATCAAATAAACTCGGTTGCTATGGTTACGAGATGCACTTTTATCAAAAGTAGTACTGAACATTTCCTAAATGCAGTCAACTTCAGGACTCTTTATAAAACAGTCATTTATATTAATGCTACAAGATATTGGTACATGTTATTTCACTTATTTTAAGGCAAAATAAATTAACAAATTGGAATATATGCATTGTTTTGCTTTATTATGTGGTGTTAGTGAGAGTATGCTGCCATCTAGTGATAACGCTTAGATATTACAGCAGACGCTACTCGTGTCAAAAACAGCTGTGTTTGAACCAATCAGGAGGGCCTCGCTGTTGTCAATATGTTTTCTTTGTTACATACACACACATACAAGTACTTGTTGACACATTGCTTTGTTTCCCATATGATTTAGATTGGAAAGATCCGAATATTTATCGCAAAATAAACATAACACACGTATAGATGTGGTCCAAAAATGATTATTGAACACAAATTTGCTCAAAAATATCGTATGGATTGGCCTAAAATCTTATCAAGGTCCTTAGCCTAAGAGCGAGAGAGCGGATGAGAGAAAGAGATGGAGAGACAAATTAAAGTGTGCTACAGAGATTTTCAATCGATTTACCAATGAGAACGAACCAAACCCAGCTGACACAGCTGACATCTTAGTGTGTTACTGTCGCGAGCGAATACTGGACGCTCGCTCTTGCGACTGCCGAATTTGCAATAAAATCTCGATTTTGGACTGCGTTTTCGCGTCCGGACATTGATTAAACAGTGTAATAATGTATTTTAAGAGAAAAAGAAACGATTACCGGAGTGTTATATTATAGCCCAGGTGTTTAGGAGCGGAGTTAAACGACATAGTTTGCGGCCGAATAAGGTAATTCTATTTTAAAATGCGCTAACATATGTTTGGTTATTTCTTTTTTCCTGTTTCGTAAATACGTACCGTAATCCTGCGTTTTAGAAAGTTAATTGACATGTAGTTTCATGTTATAATGCGATTCGGTTATGGTGATAACTGTATTACTCCATTTTACAAAGTGGAAAGTGTTCTTTCGAATCGGTGGTGTTAACTCAACTTATGTTTGTATTATTGCGTAAATAAGTTCACGAAAGCAATTTAGTGGTTCAATTAACATCTACATTGTGTTGTTAAGTGATAGTTAAAGAAAATAATAATAAAAATCAGCTGTTCCATTTTGTTGCGAGCACAAAAGGGCCGTGTACCTTTTTTTTTTTAATAAACAAGTTTCGACGGGGCTCAGGTCGTTTCGGGTCCAGCCAGTGCCCCGTTAGTGATGTGCAGTTATCGATATTCGCATTTCGATGCGCTTTAGTAAGTTTTTCTTTGTTCTTATTTTTAGTTATTTTTACAAATAACTGGTGTAGATAATAAAATTAGATTCGTTTTTATAAGCCTAATTGCGTGCAGCTATGTACTTTGTGAATGATGTCATTATTAGATTGTTTTGACTGCTTTTGTCACGGAGTTTTTTAACTTGAAGGCTGAATTTTATGTGGTGTGCCTACCTACCTATTTAAAAGAAAACCGTATTGAGCCGTTTTCATTATTGTGTATGGAATCTGTGCTAGAAATGAATTCTTGTAATAGATATAACAGCCATTATAGAATTGTTGTAATAGATATAACAGCCATTATAGAATAGTTGTAATAGATATAACAGCCATTATATTTAGGTACCTAGGTTTCCAAAAATGACTAATTTGATTTTAATTTTCTGTGATTACTTAATCAAAAAAAACCATGCTGTGGTACCCCACAAAAACAAAGCCCAAAACGAGACCTCGACTCAAAACGAAAATTCCCACTTTTGTAAGTTGGATTAGTGATCATATTAATGACATCAGGATGAAGATGAATACAGCTATTATTATTACCAGCCTAAGCTGTTCCACTCCTGAGCATGAATAGACTAAGCTATACTCAATAGAAATGCTTGTATACCTTGTGTGTGACGATATTCACAAAATAAAGATGGCCTGTATCTGGCCACACTTCCTAAATAAAATAGTTATTTTTTTGTCTTTTTACTAGTTATAGATTAGTTTGAACGTAACGGAAAACAGTATGGCGTGTTGCCGCATCAAAAAAATCACTTTCACACTGTTTGCGTGTTTAAACACACATCGTTCTATACTTTCTACTTTTTGTGCATTGCACTTATGAAAAAACTTAATGCCTGTATTCAAAGGCGAGGCTAAGTTTCCATATTTTATGAGATATTGTTTCGTGAATGCATTGTTTTTTGCCTAAGATTGTAAAGTGCAAAAACAGCTGACTATTGTTCACAGGCTCCTGAGTATTTGCTCACGAGTATTTCGCCACGATTTCCGAATTAATAGGATTCTTAAGATACTTAGGTGTTGTATACAAAGTATTGTAAAACATTTTAAAAGAGTGTGTGGAGTTTCTTGCCCATTCTTTTCCATACGGAAATTCTTTTTGGAAGGGACACAAAGAATCAGTTCTATTTATTTCTCGTAAATTTGACGTTTAAAGGTGCCTTTGATGTGCTTATTTGGAATAAACGATTTGACTTTGACAACTTTACACGTAGTGTGAGTAATATTGACTACTGAGCATAACTCTGACAACCATTCTAATGATATCGGTTTCGCCCAGTAAATGGGCTGTGAAGGGCCTATGTTAAATACAAAAAATCGGTTGCACCTAGTTACTAAGGAAACTGACACCAACAAAAAAAGTTCAGACTGATGATGATATTTAACTTCTCCATTTTGCCAGTCCTTGGGCCAAATATTGTCGTCCACTGGAACTAGACTGGAAGACGAAGTGTCGGTCGTTGCGCGGCGAGATGGGTGGAAGACGTTGCTATCGTGGGTAGAATCTGGATAAGACTAGCACAGGAGCATGGGAATTAGTACAAGAAAAGAGAGGCCTGTGCCCAGCGGTGGGTGAAGTGGGGTTGTGGATGATGATGATGGGCCGAAAATCCTCTCAAATATGAAGGTTAATTGGTCATTATAATAATTGTCATTGAATAACCTGCTATGATACGATTTTCATAACATAATTTAAAAATGACAGACTGACAGACTGGATGCGGAAGGCGGAGGACAGGGTGTTGTGGCGCAGCATGGGAGAGGCCTATGTCCAGCAGTGGACTACGATAGGCTGAGTTGATTGATTGAATTTAAAAATCGTGTTAAATAATATCCTTACTATCGGTAACGTTAAAAAATTAAACCGTTTTATCTGATTGCACCAATAATCGGTATTTCAACTACATTGTATCGAAATCACCTTCGTTTATGAGGTCGCCCTTCCAACAATTTTCATCATAATAAGTCAATCTGAACACGATACCCCTTGATAGAAAAGTTATCAGACTTGGGCTTTTGATTATCCGTAACGACTGTCAAAGATCTACGAATGACAGGAACGTGCTTGCCGAGGCACGGAGGGGTCTCGATGTAATGGATGGTCACCCATCCACGAACCGACCGCGGCAAGCAGTGCTAAACCTTTGGTTCACCCGTGCGACTGTTATTATTTAGCCACGAGCTCCTTTCATCGTAATAAGTCTATGGACATTTTTCTATTACGTAGACGTCATTAATGGCCTGTAAAGAAGTTCTAGTCGTAAAATTAAATAACTATTTTTATTGAGCCATGCCATTAACGACAAAAATAGAAACACAATTCACTTTTACTGGGTGACCTACTTTTACGAACCGTAATTTGTTATGAATCACAGTTTACCGGAAAATATAACGGTGAAATTATCGATACATTTTATTCGGTATTTACCGGTTTCTTAAAAAAACATTTGCACTGCTAGTTAACGATATCTATCGGTATTGTTTATCTAATTAATAGGAAACAACGACATAATATATTATACTTGTTCATTGTAAGCAAATTCAATTGCAATCCTTAATTCAAATCAAACACACTACCGCCATTGTTCCTTAGTGGAGGATTTGTGAACTAAAATCAATTTAGATGCACATTGAAGTATTTTAAAATCGATTTAGCACACACGAAAGCCTTTAGAAGTTGGTATTACGTTCACCTTGGCTTAGTTTGCGAAAATATATGGAAGTGACACACTTAATCTACAAATGGCGTGGCCATTTTCTAAATAACAGCTGTCTGGGTGTAGTTAAGGCTTAGTTTAACATGCAAAGTCAGTCTCGTTACGTTTTTATCCAATTCGCCAGTTGAAATTGTTTGAATTTCGTGCAGAATTGTGTCTCAACTTCGGAAATGTGTTCGCTGTAATTATAATTACTTGGCGGTTTAAAAATTTGCATTTTCTGTGGATTTCTAACATACGACAGTTATTTACCTACTGACTTTGTACTTACTGCTGTTTAAAGGAGTTAGAAACCTTGTAATACAATGGCGGTTGTAGCAATTATAAAGGTTCCTACAAATAGGCACGACACGCGGCGCGAATCGCGCGCGATATAAAGGCACCGCGTCTTGCGACAGGCGGTGCCTTTGTGTCGCAGGTGTTTGTAGGAGCCTTTAAATGTGAAAATTATGGTAAAGTAACTGTTGCCTGTGATTTCGTCTACGTGTATTTTATAATTTTTAATACAAATATCCAGGATGAAAAGTAGCCAAGGTATATATGTCCTTCTCCAGGTCCCAGGCTATCTATTGGTTCAAATGGTTTAAGCGTGAAAGGGTGACAGGCAGACAGAGTTAGGTCATTTGTACGGTACGGTGTAAAAACCGCACCGAAGAAACAACTTGTCCCTCAACAAGCTTCCATAGTGATCCTTACAACACTGACCACCGTGCCTACACACGGCGTATAAAACGTAGTTTTTCACGGCAAGAAAAACGTGTATGTATAAAGGGCCTTACTTTCGCAAGCAATATGTATATTAATATGAAAGATAATTAAGAAATATCAAAGGCCAGGATACAATATCATTTTCTCCGATGGATTTCTCCTGTTACCTATTATCCTATTACAATGTCTTTATTATCTCCGCAGTAGCCCTTTGTTATCACTTATCAAACAGAAAACAGGCATTTTCCGTCATAAAATCCTTTGTGAGTCATCTATTTTCCTTTGTCTTAGTTACACGCCATTAATTTAAACACTTACAACCGTAATTTCTGCCATTGCTGCTAGAAAAAACTGCCTGGTGCAGCCCGATTTAAACTTTATGGCGACTCTGAAGTGCGCTATTCGCTGCGCACTACCCCACCCCTCACCCCCGCTGACTCGTGTATTTGTTACTGCGCAGCAACTCGCGTCATGTTCCGAGCCGCCATAAATTTTCAATTGGGCTGTAGGTCTATTGGTCTTAAACGCGACTGCTGAACAGGAGATCCTGGGCCCGATTCCCCAAATCGAAGATTTATTGGGTTGTTCCGTTAAGAATTGGCCAGTAGCAACTCGGAAGTCTGGATTTGTGCTCGGTTGATGTCAATAGGCTCGCCCTCTATTACAAGGGACTTAAACATAACTGGCGAACTGTGGGTGTGCTATACACCTGACTTAACCTTGGAGAATATACGCGTGATGTATGTTCTAGCAGAACTTCTGCTTCAGTTGCTTATCGCTTGTTTTCTAACTGAACAGACAGCTGTGCTGCTGGGGAGTTTGTTGCGCCATTTCTACCCAGGGAAAGCTTTAGAAAGTGTGACGGGCGGGCCCTTTTGGGGCCTTGGGGCTGTCTTATGTAATTTTGACGTTCAAAAAGTGCTGATTTTCAGCCTAATTAAAATAAATGAGTTTGACTTTTGATTTTCATTTTGCTAAGGAAAGAAAAAACAACGCTCTTTTATCTGCCAAAAACCCGACACTGAAGTGTGCCAGTACTATCAATCTATTTGTTATTGATAAACTACCGATTATTGCAGACGAAACATTCTTATCTAAAGTAATTACAATTTCCTCAATTACTTTAAGTATGAGGTGATTAGCTTATTACTCTTAAGTGTTTCAAGGTGGTTAACGTTTTGTATGAGAAAATATTAGGTGAGGTTTAAAAGGATGACGTCAGACTAAAGGGCGTTTATGGGCCGCAATCGCAATCTGATGCAATCAGGTCGGTCTTGAAAAAACCGTAAAATACTATGTTTACGTAAAACTTTATCACTGACATTGGTGTAGGAAACATCAAGAAAAAACCTGGACTTATAATAAATATACCTGAGTCTGAAATCGCCTATCCGCCTTGAGCAAGCGTGGTGATCAATGCTTATGCCTGTTTTTGTGACAAGAGACCTTCGACCTGCATTGGGACAATAATAGGCTGGGATTATTATTATTGTAAACTCCAATGGACTGAGATCTGTTTAGGATCGGATCCAATAATGGTTCACTATTTGTTGCAGCCGTATGGGCAATCAGCCCCTTGGTACCATCCCTACAGACTTTCTATGCTTTTCAGCATAGCATTCTTATTAAAATCGTGCCTACATGGACACCAGTTTTGTTATCAGAGCCCTGACAGGGACTGCTCCCCTTTTACCTAATTTTATTCCTTCCGACATCTTGTAAACCTTCAGTTTAATCTATATAAACCTGCAGAGCACCAGACCTTTCCATTCCATTCACCATAGACTTGGTACAACTTGTTCTCCTTTCACAAATCTTAATCCGTCTCCTTATCCGGTAACTACTATCACCAGTTTATCAGGCCAGTAGAGTGCAACAGAGTGTTATCAGCCCACGCGTGTGCTAAGGTCAGCTAAGGAAATAGCTTGTGTTTGTCCCGCAACTTTGTCAATACTTGTGAAATTCTACTGTATAAGAACACGTCAAGTTTTGCATAATATTAATGTGACTTTTGATATCTTTTGTGTGACCTTTGGACACACTATCTCCGCGTGGGTGGGTGATTAAGGGACGGTCTCTTTGTCTTTGCGTAATTGAGTAAATGGTGCGAAAGTTAGACCCAAAAATTGTCTATCTGGCCGTGCTTTGCTCGAAAAGGTGATCAAGGCATGTTTTGGGTTAACAAGAAACTGATTTTTAATGCAGTTTCTTTGACGGCTTAGCATAAAATCTCGGTAATTCTAATAATTTATCCTAGAATAATTCCTAATATTCCTAGGAAACTCCACGAACTCTTTGAAATGTGACTGAGAAGGGATCTAGAAAATAGTCAGGGATCTATGATCAGATTATAGTATAACCAGCCTTGCTTTCAAGAGCAATTCTTTGAAAACAAAATCAAAAGCTACTCCACAAATCTAGATACCCAGTAGGAGCAAATTAATAGCATCTGTACAGGGTAGCAGGGACATGACGCGCAAACTGTAACCACGAATTCAGCACATCATGATTCTAAACAAACTAGCATTGAAGATTTGCGTCGGTTACAAAAAAATATTAATTGCTTTTCCATACATTTTGACCGCGTAGGTATTGCACTTTTCTATAAAACAGCAGATTTTTTTTTGATAACCGACGATGTATATCTACGCTAAGGTGTCTAGAATCATTTGCTGAATTTATGGTTACAGTTTGCGCGTCGAATATATCTATTAATAACTTTCCTTTATCAATCAGTGCTACAGTCCACACGATATAATTATGTACGACGCAGAACGCAGATTGCATTATAAAAAACAATTATATTACAACTAGCTTTTGCTTCGCCCGCGTGAATGTCGGAAAATATCCCACGGGAACGTACTACTGGATTAAAAGTACCCAATGTGTTAATCCAGGTTATAAACTATCTGTGTGCCAATTTTCAATCAAATCCGTTCAGCTGTTTTTGCGCCAATCCGGAACATAAATCCAGACAAACAGATACACGGACAAAAATTCTAAAATAACTATATTTTCGGCATCAGTCTCGTACCTAATCGTACCTCTAATTACTTTTTTTCAGAAATATTGAATGAACATGTTTTCACTTCGATACTATTTTATTATACGTATAGATTACTTGTTTATTGAAAGACACAATTCCAACGTGATAATAGACCCAGAGTTGGGTTATTGTCTCTTGAGAGTCAAGGCAAAGATAGTGCATTCCTACCTCTTGAATTGTAGATAGTGTATCTGCCGTTTGTTCTTGAGGTTGAATAGACTGAGATATTCAATGGTGAAGAATAGGAATTGTTTTGTCATGTGATCGGCAGGGCACGTGTAATGATGATGGTAGTTGAGTGTGTGTGGCGAAAACCTGGGAAGTAACCACCTATCTGATTAGCTAATTACTCTTTTGATGGTCTCCCAAAACGACCGAAGTCAAAGTCAAAGTCAAATCATTTATTTCAAATAGGTACATAAAAGGCACTTTTGAACGTGAAATATTACAAAAAAATAGAATTGATTCTAGTTGCCCCTTCCAAAAGGTAGTTTCGTATGGAGAAGAATGGGCAAGAAACTCCACCGTTACTCTTTTAAAATGTTTTACAATATTATGTAAGTTCACATTAATTATGTAATCATATGTGAAGACGATGCACCTAGAATAAAATTACTATACCACAATAGGTAAAAAGAATTAAATATAATGCAAAGGCAGGTAAATTAATTATGTGATAGATACATGGTGCTCACATATTTACAAATATTGAAAAGTAGATGATGTTTCCAAAATTTTAATAAGTAATAATTTAGTATGTGAGTTAAAGTAGTTAAGTACGTAATGTAACAATCAATGTCATAAAAATTATAAATTATACAATTAAATTAGCAACCAGTTTGATTTTGTCTACACTCTAGGTTGTCCTATGGAGCAGGACCAGCATGTTTCCAAGCATTCTTATCTAGGATATAATCCTCTAATTCCGCCCTTCACCACTTCCTAGTGCTTTAACTGGGAAGAAGAAAGAAGAAGTGGCGCAATGCACCCCCAGCAGCACAGGTGTCTGTTCAGTTAGCTCATACTGATATGAAAGAAGACCACATACAATACGGGATACGGTGAAAACGCCCGCTTCAAGATATATGCCTAGTGATTTCTTTAACGAAGGGTTTTCTAGCCTTTATCTAGATAATTTTTTGAATACCCTTTCAAGTTACTGGTTGGTCGGACTGTGTGAAAGATGAAATGGCTAGAAAGGGGGTGACTACCGAGATGACGACTGATAGAGAAGTGGGGAAGTAAAAGACATGTTGTACTGACCCCAATCAAAAAGAGATGAGGGTAGGAGAATGATGACACTGTCGAAATTCTTTTGAATAATGTGGTTCTGTAACTGCAGCTGCCGGAAAAAGGCTCTATTCCCATCCAATACCAAGAGCTAATACCATTTGGTATTAGATTATTTCCGAATTTATTTTCTATTCCCAACGAGTACCACATTTTAAAACCAATACCAAAACAAGTTTGAAGAAATCAGATACAGTCAGGTTCAGTAAAATTAAAATGCTTTGAGTGACGAACTAAGTTTCCGAAAACATTATAAATGTTCCCGAAAATCCTAACCCTAGACGGTCGACGTCAGTGGCATCCCGAGGTTCGGTTGGTTAGGATCCTTTAAACCCTTTAGACAGAAATAGGAGCCCCGTGAAGCGGGGCTCCGTCGACCAGCTTATTAACCCTAACCCTATATTTAGATTACCCTAGATTTCGGTAAAACGCAATTTAAATAAGACTTTGTGTACTCGTAGCTGAGTGTACAAAAAGTCACGCTTTGGTATTCGTTAGTAATAGATGTTTTATTTAAAAAAATGTGGTACTCGTTTGGAATAGAAAATAAATTCGGAAATAAACTAATACCAAATGGTATTAGCTCTTGGTATTGGATGGGAATAGATCGGCAAAAGTGCAACGGCAAGAAATCTAGACGAAATAATTTAAGGCTCGTACACACTGGCGCCACGCGACGTCCGACACAAAGGCACCGCGTGTCGCGCGACGAGCGGCGCCTTTGTGTAGCGCTGTCGCGTTGCGCCTGTCTGTGGGAGCCTATAAAATCATCAACAAGCAGGGAGAAAACTTTTATATTTCCCTCTCTGTAAGACAAGAGGCTTTTCATGTCACGGTGGGAAAATAACCAGCTGACAGTTTTACTAGCAGATAATACTAGTTAAGTACCCATAAGAGGATGGAAACAATAATGCAAATTAGATAATAATTTATTAACGACGCGCATGTTTGCGCGAGGCGTAGTAAGAACAAAAGATCTTTGTCCCTTATTATAGCACATGAATAAAAAACCGTGTTTTATTCATGTGCTTAGAGTCCCCAGGCGTATAAATATCAATCATCAGCACCCTAATTGCGTAACACACTATAAGTCACCATCTGAATCATTTTGAAGCCTATTTCTAATCCATTGCTTCAAAATTATGTTCGAAAAATGTGTCTGCTCAACAACGTAAATAACGCAATGAATGTTGTTAACTGTCAAAATGAAAGCCATTCCTACTGTTAGTGTGTTACGCAATTACCCCGCTGGACTTGTAATAACATGATTATAGAGATGCTTTGTTTTTTTTTTTACACGAGGTGCTTGCTGTCTTCAGTAGTGAATTAGTAATAATATCGTGATCAACATAACATAACATCACGCCTGGATTCCCAAAAGGGATAGGCTGAGCTTTACCTGTAGTACACCCACATTTCAACATTATGTTTAAGCCCCATGTAATAGGGGCGAGCCTATTGCCGTCAACTGGGCACAAATCCAGACTCCGGGGCTGCTACTGAGAAATTCCAGATGGAAAAACTTTATCATGAGTAAATAATTTTATTCTATAGATTTAATGTAAACGGGTTTGACTAGAAACTGATTTTGAATAACTGTGTGTAGCATGTATATTTAAAAAAAAACTATTTTTAATGTACATGTTTTTAATTTAATTATGTATTCACAGCGTGTGTACTCGATAATGTGTAAGCTGTGATTACCTGTAATTGAGTATGCTTTACAGGATAACGTATTTATTATACAAGTTTTATTATTGTAATTACTGTAATGTATCTCGTTGGTAATCAATAAATAAACTGGATAGGGTATTGACATAAACTAAATGAAGGTCCAAACAGCTATTTTAAGAAGACTGAATGTTAAAAACAACTTTCTGCACACACACACACACACACACACACACACACATTAAGTTACGAGGCACTGTTGAAAAACTAGATATAAAATAGATTTCAAAAACTGACAGAGGCTTCGTTTGTGCTACTGAAGGTTAAGCAAGGTAATTTATTAATTATTCAACTAATCATACCTAATGTTATGCTCAAAGCTAAACTAAGGCTTAGAATAATAACTCAGATACAACTAAAAATTAAAACAACAAGTGAATAAACTCGTTATTTCATAAAAGAGATGCGTCACATCCTGAGCAGATCCGAGCCACCGAGGCTACAGTAAATAATCCGTTACCTGAGATTACGAGTAACAACATTGTTGCAAATTTTACGTTTATGAAGATTTCTTTGTGTTATTATGACAGAATTACTAGCCAGGTAGTATCACCGTTATCATTCTCCTGCCCTTATGACAAATTATTTGTGGTCTTTTCTTCAATACTTTTCTATTAGTCGTCATCTCCGTAGTCACCCCTTTTCTAGTCATATCATCTTAATAAATGAAACATAGCTATCAGCTCTGTCAACGGATATGTCTCTTGTGGTTGTATCTAGACATGGCAACACACCTGCGATTGCAGTCGCCCATAGTTGGCGGTAATCGCCTCATCTTTATCGACGTGGGCCGTCTGCGTGTTTGCTAACCCATAACATAGACTAATGATGGCCAATAATATAACGATTTTGACCTACAGAGTATTGTTTAGATCTGTAGTGGATAATGTGGAGATGAGATTTGTTTGAAAAAAGCAGATATCCCAGTGAGTGAAACTATTGGTGGCAAGAAAGCATAATCATCTTCATTTCCTTGTCCCATGTTACTTGCGGTGTGCGCAACACGTTATTTTCTTCCATTCTCCCCTGTCAGCCTGTCTATCATTCACTCCGTTTTCTTTCATATCCTCCTGCACACAATCCATCCATCGTGTTCTTAGTCTTCCTCTCACTCTCCATCCATCAACATTTAAATTCATCATTATTTTAGTTAAATGTGTTTCAAGAAAACATGACATTTACAATATTTACGTATTGGCGTTTGTCCATCTAAATGTCGAGGTCTACTTTTCCTAAAGGTCTCCCAAGGTTGTTAACTGCCAATCTTACAGTTATTTCCTTCATCTGCTCCAAAAATCTTCGCCCTTCACAACACCTTGAATCTCGTGTCCTTTCATTTGGAATAGCATCACGTAATGCACCATATATGGCACGCACCTTGTTGCACCCAGCCTTAAAGAGTCGCAGTGTTTTGATATTTCATGCAGATAGGGTACTTAGGTCAACTACCTCGGCATTCATCACATTTATTCATGCAAAAACAGTGTTTTGTTTAAAGAAAAAAAACGGTTTTCGCGCAGTAGTGGAGGTTCCTTTGAAAGGGCTCGTCCGAGGGAGGCCTATTTTTGTCGCCTAGCATTGCTATGGTCATGTTTGATGGAATGGAGGTGGAAAAGTAAGTATATCCTAATATTTTGATTTTAAAAAGTGTCCATGGGGTTTCTTGCCCGTTCTTCTCCAAAGGTACCTACTATGCTTTGGAATGGGCAACTAGCTACATCTTTCTGACTGACCGACCCTTTGACAAAAATGCCTGTGATTGTGAGTTTGAGTTTGCGGGTATCTTTAGAAGTCGATATACAGTTCTCTTTTGGTGCTGTCGCGAAGAGATTAACCTTTAAACCAGATGACTGACCAGGCTGCATTACACGTACTGAAGTATCGTTGACACAAACTTAAAACATTTATTTCAATTAAACGAATTACAGGCACTTTTGAATTGTCAAAGAGTCGGTCAGTGAGGTAGATGAAGCAAGTGTTGCTCATTCCAAAGCGTAGTAGGTTTCTATGGAGAAGAATGGGCATACAACTCCATAGAAACACATAATGCACTAGATATTGAGTACCTCAATCTATATATGGGTCGGCCGCGTGTGCCATTTTTATCAAGACAATCAAATCAGGCCTTTCGCAGTCCACTGCTGGACATAGGCCTCTCCCATACTGCGCCACAACACCCTGTCCTCCGCCTTCCGCATCCAGTCTGTCCCACCTACCTTCTTAAGGTCGTCGGACCATCTAGCTGGGGGACGTCACACGCTACGTTTGCCGAAACGCGGCCTCCACTCCAGAGGGCCTAGACATTTGGCATTCGCTTCGGAGCGATTATATTTCTACAATCGCTATCACTTTCGCTAATGTTCCCGTCATACGAATCGAAAACTAGCGATAACGCTTGTCAAAAAGTGCCACTTGGCTACGCATCTCTATCGAAGAAATCGTTCGACGCTGTCGATTCGTTTCATAGAATTATTACGAGTATGTCAACCCTATACATTTTTTGGCTTTTCTACTAGCGTCAACGCTAATCGAATGTTACTTTGTCTCTACTTCAGGGCTCGTCTGCTCCAGACCAAACAGATACGTAAAACCAACTAATACGTGATTCAACATACACAGCATTTGTCTCCCGGATGCAACGTCACACAGCGAAAGAATTCCTTCCGACAATACACTCTTTATTGAAGCACTTTATTTAGCATTCGCGATAATTTTGTCTTATCGCCAATGACGCATATCCTTCCTGTATTTTAGGATTTTTACGAGCGTTTGTGTGTCTCATAGTTATCCAGCATTTCGGAAGTCATCATCTGCTAACCGAAAACAGCTGAATACCAGTATTTTAGACGAAGCGACTGCCTATCTGAGGAAGTAGCTAAATATATTTGTGTTAAAACGTTATCAAAACTAACCTTGAGTTCTTTTAGAGGATTTTGGCAGAAATATCTTTTGATTATTCTGCATTTCTGCCAAGGTTAGATTGCATTGATAACAATCGCTAAGCTAGGCTTAATTAAAAAAAAAAAAAAACTAGCCCGATATTGATAAACGTTACTTAGCACGTACTTTGGCAAAGCATTGTTCCCGTTACTGCCGCACAACTTTCAAACCATAAGTGCAAGATAGAGACGGGAATTAAAAAATATAACGTCTTCTGTCATTTTGAACCCTCGATTTCAAAAGTATTTGGATTTAAAAGCTTACGGAAATGCATAAGCCGCATTTTATATCGAGATTATCATACAAATGAGATACTTTTCTTTGGGAGAACCGGTCCGTGGCAACAATGTTGTAGGTTCCATTTTGTTTCTTATTTCATGAATTAAAATGAAGGAGACTCATACATACATAACGGTTTGGAAAATGTTGAGAAAAAAAGGACTTTTTGCATTGTTAAAGATATTGCGATAAAGTGCTAAAAAAAATCACGTTTTGGTTCACCCAACCATCAGCGTTCTCACAATTTTATCAAACTATAAAGAAATAATTCTACAAAGGAAAGAAAGAATCTATCATCACCCTGCCCGAAGGCTCCACTGAAAAAAAAAAAACATTAAGGATAGACAGCTCTTTGATTCTGGTACGTTTCCCTGCCACTTTCTAATTAAAATGATTTACTCTGCCAATAATATCATTTCGCAGAAATATAGCTGTCCCAAGTAATGCTTCACGATAGGTCCTTTACTTAACACCACCAGCGTTATCAACATCTGCCTAGCATTTTTCCAACTATGTTGGGTTCGGCTTCCAGTCTAAATGAATTTCCATGGATTGAGCGACTCAGCGTGGTCAGACTTTCAGTCTTCTGACCACCAGTAATGACTGCCACGCCACCAGCTTATCGCACCAGTAGATCCTCTTGTTTATCTACCAATGCTTTAATTCCTGTACCCATGTTTAGCTGCATTTGGTTTTTTTTTTTGCAGCAATATGTATTGTCTTTGGTCTCTGGCCCAAGCATCAAGCAATAGACAAAATTGACAAACTTTTATAGCTTGAATGCGAGGCTTTTAGCTATTTTGTATGTGTCTATAAAATGAATGTCGTTTATTTGTAAGGTGCGTTTTGTTTGTGCAGAATAAACTAATTTTCTTTATTTTTTCTTTCTTTCATTTCAAAGCATACATTACTAGTTTTCACTATCTACAAATCTAATTGTGCTAGTATTACGTCATTAATCTGTCCTACTTGTCTGTTATTGTTTTATCTTCATTTCACATCTGAGACAGTAGGTCGCTCATCATTTCTACTGGTCGTCATTAGTTGGTATTATTATGTAACTACTGTTGATAAATTACGGAAACATTGTTTTCCATTGAGCATGCGTACAGAATTTATGAAATCGTGTCTGTTTCTGTATGCTTTCTAATGTTAAATCACTTAGTGAATTAATTAAAAGTGTATCCAATGTTATAATCAAGCCTCTTTATCAACTAATGTAATTGGCCTTGGATGTTTTATATTAAAATAAATAAATAAATTTGCGTGCGTTATTTTGACCACATTCACACTCGTAGACTTGATTAATAGGTCTTCTTAATTTTGCTTCCCCGGTTTGAAGTTTAAGTCTTCATAATACCATAAGCTGAGCAGTGGTTGCCCAGTGGTAACGGCCGCGACTTACGAGTTGTACTTTGAGTAAATTATTTCATCAGCTCAAAATGGTGAAGGAAAACATCGTGAGGACACCGGCATGTCCTAGAACCAAACATTCGAAGACATGTGACATCTACTAACCCGCACTGGGCCCGCTTGGTAGATTACGGTCCTCTCCCTCTCACAGAGAGGAAGCTTGTGTCCCAGCAGTGGGAACATTATAGGCTGATTATGAGACGACAAAACAAAATATTAAAGCATTTGCAGATACTTTGGTAATTTAAATAATACAAGCCGTGCGCCTACCCGATGGGTTATTCAAACTTTAATTCCCTATTTAACCCCTTGTGGGGATGGATTTTCAAAATTCCTTAGTTCTCATTTTTGTTAAATATGAAACTCATGCGCTAAACTTTACGCTTCTAGAGCCAGCGGTTTGGACTGCGCGTTGTCTGTCAGTGATTTTTTTATTTTATTGAGTCGCCTTTTGTATACAATCGTCTCAATATTGTTAATAACTAAGGGAAAGAGAGAGATAGCCCCAACACAAGTATTATCAATTACTTACTGGGGATGTCTCATTTATAAAACTTGTGACTGTTTGGGGACAAATAAACTTTTATTTTTATTTTTCATAACATTTCCATAATTAAGATTTTCGAGGTCAAAACTCACTCGAAATAATGAAATTCCTATTAGTGTTCGATACGAATTATTCCGCACGTAAGTTGAATTTATGGAAAATAAATGCAGTATTTCACAACATATTATAAAATTGCCATTTTGACCTTAGCCGCGTGTATAACATTAGTTAGCAACTACGAGGCAAATTGATATAGGTAGGTACCTACCATCACACGACAAGTATTTACCTACTACCTTCAGTAGCAGTAGGTACCTATTTCATAGAAATACAACTGGCATAGTAAATGTGTCATACATCAATTATTATTAAGATTATGATGATGTAATAATAATGCAACTTTGCTATTATTTTTAAAGACCATCGTGGTCTTTAAAAATAACAGTTAATAAAAATATAAATACGATACTTTATGGGTCATGCCAATCACTCACGCTCACTATTCCACACCTTTAGATACAATAAGTTGGCTTTGTTAAAATAAATTTGTGTGTAATAAATTAATGAAACTATCAGCCACCATTTTAATAATAATGATATCATTTTAAACGCACTAAAACGATAACATCACTTCAAACTAAAAACCGGTACTAAACACATTCATCGATAATTCACGAGCGCTTTTATCAATCGTGGCGCGTCCCTACCGTAATTCGAACTGCATATGTCACAACCCTACTCGGGTCTGTGAACCCGTCTGCAGTTTTTTCAACTCTGTATCGCGAATTTCACTTTGTCGACCTCCTTCGCATTAGGTTTGACGTGTTTTTTTCTGTGGGGTAATTGCGTAACATATTAACAGTAGGAATGGCTTTCATTTTGACAGATCCACAACATTCATTGCGTTATTTACGTTGTTGAGAAGACAAATTTTTGGAACATATCAAGCAGTGGATTAACAATATCCTTTAAAATTATTCAGATTGTGATAGATAGTGTGTTACGCAATTAGGGTGCTGGTGCTGGTTATTCATATGGAAGTATGTAAAAATAGCCTCCATTAGAGTAAAATGTGCATACTACCATCTTGCTGACTGACTGACTAATAATTTTATTACTACGGCATGAGGTAGTCTCTTGAGGGCTCTTGGCTAGATAATAACAGCCGCACGGGTCGAATGTAGGTTAAGCTACGCATGCCACGGTCGGTTTGGGGATGGGTGACCTGGCCATCCATTACACATCGAGACCCCTCCATGCCTCGGTCCCGGCTGTCGTTCGTAGATCTTCAACAGTCGTTACGGGTAGCCAGAAGCCCAAAAGTCGCGACAACCAGTCCACCAAGGGGTATCGTATTGCCCAGTAATTGGGTTGTGGGGGTCCGATAGGCAGTCACCCCTTGTAAAATACTTGTATTCAGCTGCATCCGGATAGACTAGTAGCCGACCCCGACATAGTTGGGGAAAGGCAGGCAGATGATTATATAAAAATACCGAGTGGCGTTAGTTGAATGTGCCTCTGGCGCACCTTGGGCAGTCAGCCCCGCGCCATCTTGCTGACTCGTTAATATATTTATCACGGTTTGAGCTGTTCTCGTAAAAGTTGGTGCCGATTGAGAGAGGAACCATGGCAAACGTAGGGTGGGAAGCCCTCAAGCTAAGTGAAGCGACGATTTTCGGGAGTAGCCGAGGCTCGAGGTGAATGGCGTGCAATTGAAGAGGCTTATGTTCAGCAGTAGACTGCTATAGGCTGATGATGACGACAGCTTAAACAACCGAAGAAACAAATATAAGAAGATTATATTTCATCGAAACTAAGGCAAGACAAATACTTTTTTCGAGCAGCAGTAGAGTACCAGACCTCTTTGTAAAGGAGCTCATACCATACCTATTTCGGCCGCCAAGTAACATTCTGGTATTGCAGATATTCAAAGGTGGCGGTGACCTCTTACCATCAGGTGGGGTGCTTACTTATTTGCCACTTTTAATGCGTTCTGTGCCTCGGAAAGCACGTTGAGCCGTTGGTTGGCAGTCATATCGTAGATTTTTAACCGTTGTTACGGGCATTGAGAAGCCTGAAACTCTGACAACCAGTCTTACCTAGTGATATCGTCGTGTGACCCAGTAACTGGGTTGTGGAGGTCAGATTGGGCAGGCGCTCCATGTAAAATACTAGTGTTCAGCTGCATCCGGTTAGACTAGAACCCAACCCGAACATATTGGGAAAAGGCTAGGCAGATGATGAGTAGTAGTAGATTTTTTGTGAAGAAGCTCATACGAAGAAGTACTACCACCATACCTATCTCCAACGCCAAGCATTTCTGTGTCCGTTTGGGAGGGTATGGGTCCCGGAATAATTGCAGGCACATGTGATATTTCCGCTTTGTTCTAGGATAGCAACACTTAAAACTGCCTCTGATATTGCAGATATCGATAGGTGGTGATGGCCACTTAGGTCTCGGTTTCGAAGTCAGAGGGCGCGGCGCGGCAACACAGACCCGCGTACGCAAAAACGCCGCCCTCCGCGCAGCTGCCTTCGAGGCCAGTTCCATATAAATCTATGCATAGAAACGCGACGCTCCCCGCGCCGCCGCCGCCGCCGCGCCGCGCTCGCTGTTTTCGTGTCCGTAGCCTTAAGGTCTTTCTACACATATCAGGGCCGTGACCGGGACGTGGACGCACCGTACTCCGTCAAGGGCTCAAAAAAATATCGGTGTGTACATTTTATATGAACTCGTTAACTCACATCCGTGTCCGGGCCGGTGACGGAGCTTCAGTGTCTACCATGTGTGTGCCACGGCCCTGTCACGTCCCGGCACCGGCCCTGATCTATGTGAATACTCCATTATTTGCCCCCTGATCACTTTGAAGGCTAGAAAATGGAAGACAAAGCACAGCTTATACTGTCTGCATGTCTACATTGTTATCCATATTAAACACGTAACGAGCGACTGCATGTCATTTGGACTAGCACGAGTATTGATTATCGCTTTACGTTCACGGTATGCAGTAGAAACCCAGTTTCAGATTTCCTGGTAACTTTAACAACTATCTTTGTGTGAATAGTTGTTATTTTACTAGATGTTTGCTCGTCAGATCTTATGGGGCAATTTCGGAGGTGAATTTACCAGTTGAAATTCTCAGCAAAACAGCAACACCAAAAGTTAGAATCAATAAAGCAGGGTCTAGGTTCTGTCAATTTTTCGGTCAGAGGTCCGCTTATGGAAGTGCCAATGGCATCGTTGCTCCAATGCGAATAAGGGATGGCGCTATACGTCCTGTATAGCTTCATCTCTTTTTTGCACTGCCACCAAGTAGCTAAATATACTTATAGTACATACTAATTCCATGACTGCTACTGGAACAATGCCTTTGACACTTCCTTATACGGCCCAGAGACGGGAAACAGATTAGGTACTTACAAATATTTTGCATTAAGACGTTTCTATATATTTTCAGTGGTTGTGCGTTGTCTGTTCAAATATGACACAATCTTTTCTGTCGGCAGCATCATGGATCAATGCAACCAATATTGAGCATAGATAAAAAATGTGAACGCTGACGTAACTCCGCCATTTTTTTTGCTAAATGACCGGGCGAACGTCCTCAGAAAGAGCGACCAGTATCTCTTGATACACGGTGTTAAAGGGAACTAAATTGAAATGTATTGAATTTGACTGCTTCAGGCCTCGCCTCCAGGCACACGGTTGTTTAAATCCGGGAGAGTAATAATGTGACTTTTTTATATGTACTTTCTGGGTTTACCTTGGACATTACTGACATCGGTGAAGGAAAACATCGTGAGGAAACCTGGACTTACAGTTAATACTAGCTTTTTCCCGCGGCTTCGGCCGCGTGATGTCGGAAATATTCCTACGGGAACGTGCTACCGGGACAAAACGTAGCCTATGCCCTTTCCCAGGATGCTACGAGTATCTATCTCCTTGCCAAATTATATCGAAATTCGTTAACTGGTTTTGGCGTGAAAAGGTAACATATAGGCAGAGTTACTTTCGAATTTATAATATTAGTATGCATAAGTGTGAAATCGCCAACTCGTCTTGTGCAAGCGTGGTGATCAATGCTTCGTTGTAGGAGAAGTCTTAGCCCTACGGCGGGAAAATAATAGGCTGGTATTATGTTAGTCCAGTTGGTCATAAGCACGACTGCGGAGCGGGTCCTAAGTTCAAAACCCAGGTAGCGCAAAGGTTTTTTTAATTTGACTTTTATGAAATTATTAATATCAGCCCGGAATATGGACTTGTGCCCTGTTATAAGTGCCCGGTTATAAGCTTGCCCCGTTTTACATAAAACTTAACATATCTAGGGAAATGTGCCCATATTTACTAAAATACCTCTCTCTGCCTACCCCCTCGTAGAATACAGGCGTAATATCAAGAATTTGTCTTCACAAATAACTCTGTGATAAACCAAGCACGGAGGTCCAATATACTGGGTAGGCTTTGTTTGTGTTTTTTGCTACAAACATAACCTTCTGAAAAACCTGTTGCTATGGTTTTTTGTAAGAAAAAAATGTGATTCGGCAAGCGTGACTCTATTTTGCTGTAATTGTTGATGTTTTCCTGTCCCGAGCTAAAAATAACTTGTGGTAATAGGAGGCTTTTAGCATCAGACATTATTCAGTTTTTGCCTTAGAGAATTTTCTGACTGAAAAATTCAATGTCACTTTTCTTTACTTGACAACCAAACTCAGGACTTGCACAGTCAAATAAATAAGAAAAAAAACATCATGCATTACTCTAGGTAAACTATTGAGAAGAAAAATTTATTTTACATGGTCAATTCAATCTAAGACATTTTTATCTAATGCTTCCCTTGGGAGTTCAAAAGGCATGTAAATCTGCCTTTTACTCATTGTATCAGCACGAGATGATTATCCTACTATATATAAATATAATATATATATATAATATAATATAATATATAATATAATATATATAATATAATAATATCCTACTAATATTATAAATGTGAAAGTGTGGATGTTTGGATGTGTGTTACTCAATCACGCTAAAACGGCTGAACGGATTTGGATAAAATTTGGCACATAGGTAGACTATGACCTGGATTAGGACATAGGATACTTTTTATCCCGATATTCCCACGGGATCGAGATTTCTGCGGGTGAAACCACGGGGCGCAGCTAGTCCTACTATCCTACTTCCTACTAATATTATAAATGTGAAAGTGTGGATGTTTGTTACTCAATCACGCTAAAACGGCTGAACAGATTTGGATAAAATTTGGCACATGGGTAGACTATGACCTGGATTAGGACATAGGGTACTTTTTATCCCGATATTCCCACGGGATCGAGATTTCTGCGGGTGAAACCGCGGGGCGCAGCTAGTATAATATAAAGGCTGCCAGGGACATCGACGCGCAAACTGTAACCATGAATTTAGCACATGACTCTAGACCCCCTGGCGTAGAAATATTTGGAGGGACATCAAAAAAAAAACAGCTGTTTCATAGAAAAGTGTAATTAATACCTACGCGGTCAAAATTTATGGAACAGCATTTTTTTTTCATTTGTCTTCGAAAAATTTCAACGTAGGGTTTCAGATACGTGTATCTACTGAATCCATGGTAACAGGTTGCGCATCCATGTCCGTGCCATCCTGTATATACAGGATGATTTGTAATTTGACGTATTCCTTCCAGGACATGATAGTGTGACCCATTTGCTATAATTAAGCACTCCATAAAGCCTGTCTCACTGCAGGGCTGAAGCCCTCCGTTTCCTTTTTCCACTCAACTCGATCCTGAGCCAATATGGATTATACTGGGTGTGGGTGGCGCAAAAGTCATGATGGCCCTTAATTAAAAATAAAATATTACGTTTTCACTGACGTTTACTACCTATTCTATTGTTTTAACAAATTATAAAATACATTTTGGTGATTTATTATGGATAATTTCACCGCTGTTCAACTTACAAAATTATAGTTTTTTTTTAAATATTATCGGTCGATTATTCAAACCCAGCGAGCATATCGCCGCCATTTCCATGTGCGTAACTCTCCCTCAGAACCCATGATTCGACAATTGGTTGCACGGTTTCAGCCGAGGTTCAGTATCTGATCTCTCACGAACCGGAAGACCACGTTCTGCTCGAAGTGCACACAATATTCAACGAGTGCAGGCGAGTGTAGCGGTGAACCCGGAAACATCAACGCGTAGGTGTTCGCCTCAGCTGGGAATCCATAGGAGATCACTTAAAAGAATATTGAAAAAGGATTTGAGAATGTTTCCATATATGGTGCAATTAGTCCAGGAATTGAAACCAGCAGATCACCAGCAGCGTCTTCATTATGCGATTCGGATTCAAGAAATGGTTCGAGAAAATAATGATTTCATTGATCATTTGATAATGCAGCTCATTTTTATTTGAACGGCATCATTAACAAACAAAATTGCAGAACTTGGGGTACGGAGAATCCAAGAGAAGTCATTTTCACTTCGATACGAAAAAAACCAGAGATAGAAAAAGTCGATTCGAAGTTAGATTTTCAAATTCCATACCTAGTAGGCCCACAAAAGAAACAAACAATAAAACTTTCGGATACACATATAACCGTTAAATTGAAAATCATCTGTTAAGGTTTTAAATGTAATACATTTTTTGATATTGTTTGTTTTATAAAATACACATGTAGTTTAATTTTTACCATGTTGTATTTTTTTACCTTTAGGTAATATTATGTTCTCGCTGCTGAGGCGAAAAGTTGTATGTGTTACACGAGACCAAAGTTATTTGCATCTCGTGTCTTCAATCACTCGCTACGTTCGTGATTCAATTATAGAATCTTTCGCTTACTCGGGATTCAAAATCAACACTCGAAGCAAATACCAACTTTGCTCTCTTGTTGCACAAATAACTATTTATTTCTGTAAACAGGGTTGTAAACACACTTTACATGTCAAAAAGAAATAATAATATTTTGAAATTGTGAAATTGTTTCCTGACCGACTGCTCTAAGAAGGGACACCGAAACAGACTCGGGTCAGTCTATTTTACAGTCCAGACATTATCTTGGTCAGATTTAGATGGTCTTTTGAGGAATAACCACAACTTCGAGTGGACCTGTCAGTCAGTGCTCCCATTTGTCAGACATCGTGTTGCTCAAGTCAGCTCAGTGGTGCTCCTCGTACAAACAAGATAGTAAAACTGTCTACACCACCTCAGCTGTGAGCACACTTAGAAACACAAACGCAGACAAAAGCATATAGTAACGCGTCATCCACATTCTAACCGACTCCGATTACTAATTGTTAGTAAACACTAACGTTCCAGACATTCTATGAATGTGTGCGTGTACGCATGCGAACGCAGAATTTATTGTAACTATTGGCCAGTCAATGAATCGTAGACTAGACTTGGTGGCATTTGAATATGACGACACACTTGTCTTCTCCTTAGCGTCAAATCAATCTATTGGGGGGCTTTTGCCATCACCCGGGCACAAATCCAGACTCCGGGCTGCTACTGAGAAATGCCTAATGAAAAACGCAATATCACTGCCCGACCTGGGTATCGAACACAGGTCATAATGCTCAGCAGAGGCGCATGCGACCATTAGACCATCGAGACAGTTATACGAGTATAGTAAAGTCCGTTTGGCACGTAATCATAAAATGTATCCCCATTTCTGCCTTTAAAAAACTATTTCCCATATTTTTTTTAAATTTCTCAGTTCGCTGTACACTTACATAATGAGTGATGACGTGTTTATATAATCTGTTTTACATAATTGACTTATGTGTTATTTCTGTCTGGTTCCTCTTCTAAAGGTTTGACGTAAATATAACACGCTATTTGTGGGGGAAGATTATGGTGGTTACGTCATTAAGGAGTAGTCAGCGTAGATAGAGTTATCATCTGCCTGCCTTTTCTTAACTATGTCGGGGTCGGCTTCCAGTGTTACCGGATGCAGCTGAATACCAGTACTTTACATGGAGCGATTGTCTATCTGACTTCCATAACCCAGTTACTGGGTAATACTAATAAAATAATCCATACGTCATGTTAGTGAACGGGCGCCGTCAGCAAGGACTGGTCATCTCTTAGCTTTTATCCTTTCATGTCGGACGCTTTTAACGTTCTGCATCGTTCTCACATGCATAATTTCAACATGAATGATGTAACCAGTATTTTGTAACCATATTTTGATTTAAAAGAGTGTCCGTGGAGTTTCTTGCCCGTTCTTCTCTTCTCCATAGACACCTACTACGCTTTGCAATGGGCAACTAGCTTCATCTTTCGGCCTGACCGACTCCGTGACAATTAAAAAGTGCCTGTAATTGGTTTATTTGAAATAAATGCTTTCGAGTTTGATACGATACCCCTTGGCAAGATTAGTTGTCAGACTTTCGGGCTACGGACGACCCGTAACGACTGTCAAAGATCCACGAATGACAGCCGGCACCAACGGCGTAACGTGCTTTCCGAGTCACGGAGGGGTCTTGGTATGTAAAGATGGTCACTCATCCACGGACAAACGACGGTAAGCATAGCTTAACCTGATCGATCGACCAGTGCGGCTGTTATGTAGCCAGCGTAGATAGTTTGGTATAGATGAGCTGTCAGCTGCAATATGCCTTAGGTGAGACAGCGATTTTCTTTGACAGTCATTTGTTAACTGTTACTATTTAATGTAGTCGGGTAATACTTTCCAAAGAAATCGTACCGTGACATTCGTTTTTGGGCCTCATTCCTCTGGCTCACAGCTGGAGCCAGACGGAAAGTTTGCATACGTGAAAGAGATAGAGATTGAATCTAATTAGTGTGTCCTCTGCTGTCATTAGTATTATTATGTGCCTTGTCTATTATGGCTCATATTCTGTCTACGGTAAACAGACAGAAGTGTAGTGACAAAGGGTCTGGTTAATATGACATCGTAATGATGTAGACAGTATGTGTTGACAAGGAACTTTGCTACAAAATGTGTAATTAAGTATCCTTGTATTATCGTGCAGAAATATGCTGTCACCACCAGTGGCAGAAGGTAAAAGTTTTCATATGAGAATCTAGTTACAAATGTGTAAAATAAGTAAGACAATAAACGGCATGTTTAGTCAGTCGAGAGCAATCGTATTCAGACTTAGTGGCGCTGTTAATGCGTCATTAAATAATACTACGTAAATTATTTTGCGTTTTGCGTTTTCGCCAGCGTATTCTTTGAGAATCCTTAAAATAGCGTACACTACTTACTACTTCCTATACTCATCTCTACGCCTGGTACACTCTGTGCAGTCATACCTTTTTGACCACCTTATATTCTTCTATTAAGGCTCCCACAAACAGGCGCAACACGACAGCCCGACGCGACTCTAGTAGAACAATTTCTATGAAAAATTCATGGAAATTGTTCTCCAACGTCGCGTCGCTCTGTCTTATATAGTCTGTTCCAAAACTGTGATGAAAATGTAAACAAATGGATCAGAAAATGTACCAGTTGATGCCAATTTGTAGTGCCATTTACAAATTGAGTGCTTTGGTTTGATTATTTGAATACTTTAACCCGAAATTCTAATTTTAATCGTTTTAAAGATGTTTTTCATTTGACAATTGAGGTTAATTTTATAACCTCAATTTTCGTCGATGAATTTCCAATTACAGTTTTATTATGTTATTCAGACAATAATTTTATTGTAAGAAAAAGTGGTGAGATATAAAGTTGAAACCTTCTAAATACAAATGAATGTATTACTTGTTGAGTTAGCCTAGCACTTTATATGCGTAGCACACTATCAATTACAATCTGAATCATTTTGAAAGATACTGCTAATCCATTGCTTCATATGTTCGAAAAATTTGTCTGCTCAACAACGTAAATAACGCAATAAATGTTGTTGAACTGTCAAAATGAAAGCCATTCCTACTGTTAGTGTATTACGCAATTACCCCGCTGTTCAGGTTAAATTCTAAAATTGAATAAGATTTGTTTACACTTTCATCAAATACTTTTGGCACAGACGTTCTGTTCGTAGCGTCAAGAAAAATACCTATTACAACCCCCTAACCACAGTTAACCACCTGGTGGCTCACCAAAAGCCCAGGACAAGAAACCCCGGGACTATTATTAGCCAGTCGACAGCATGTGTACGCGCATTAATTCGAACAGGGTATTGGCACAAAGTGCGTTGCCCTCAGCGGCCTTGGTGCGGTTGGTGACTCCGTGAACGTATCCTGGGTTTTGCTGCCTCATTTCTTCGTGAGGCAATGACTGGATGTTTTTTTGGTGTTTATGCGAAGGTTCACGCTTGTAATTGGTAAAGGGACCAGCAGGGTTAATGTTTTTTCGCAAGTTTTCAAGGCTGAGTGTTGGTTGTTGTTAATTATTTTTAGGAAATTTAATCATTCTTGTGGTTTATCACTGTATTCGGTATTATGGTTATAAAACAGTAAAATGACCAGTGTTAAAAGCAAGAGAAACCTCGGATTTCCTGAAAATACGTACATATTCAGTAGTACTGCTTTCTTTTACGAGCTGAAGTAATGTTGTTACTTAACCATTAAGCTCAATAAGAGCAGGCCAGGACCCTCTGACGTTGCTTACCTGTCTTTTTGCCTCCACCATCCACCCGTACAAAAAATTATTTATTCACATTTTGAAGTATTCATTTATGTGTAATTTCTCGGGACTTCCTGACAATTTCCGGATCCCTTAGTCATGATCTGGTGACGACATCAAGAACCGAACTTCACGACCAAAACAAAGAAAATTGCGTTTTATTTTAACAACCATTTCCCACTTCAAATGTACTGAGTATTTTCTTCATAATATTTACCTGCGTAGGCGGCATAATACGGACATGTTCAACGTCCAACCCACGATTACTTTAGAGGTAAAAAACTGTTGCAAAAACTGACGTGTTCGTCCGTGAACTTGGCTTAGGACGAAAGCGGTCAAATTTCGACGTGGGACTAGAACGTTTTTAATATACACTCCTCTAATAACACACATAACATCTAGAGTCAAATGTATCTGCCAGCCTTTACCCAACTGTGTGTGTGTGTGTTGGGGTCGACTTCCAGTCTAACTGGATGCAGCTGAATACCAGCAATTACCATGGAGCTACTGCCAATCTGACCTCGACAACCCAGTTACTGGGTAACACGATACCCCTTGGTAAGACTGGTTGTCATACTTTTGGGCTTCAGACTACCCATAACGATTGTCAAAGATCTACGAATGACAGTTTGGACTAAAACTAGCTTTTAGAAGCACGGATGTGTCTTGATATGTAATGGATGGTCACCCATCTACGAAACGACTGCGGCAAGCGTAGCTTAACCTTCGCCCGACCTTTGTGGCTGTTATCATTTGGACATGAGCCCCTGACATAACATCAGGAGTAATGAGAAGAATTATTTGTCCAGGAGGAGCGTTCCCGGGTAAGAACGACCATAGTACTGTTCCGGTTTGAAAGGTATAAGTGCTCGTGTGGATACAGGTATAAGGCATAGGCATTTCATCTTTATCTCTAGGATGGCAACGCTTCTACGATGCTTTTGGCATTGCATGGATAGATTGGAAGTCGACCCCAACATTGGAAAAAGTTAGGTAGGAGTTATTATAACGGGGGTAAAAAGACACTTCATGAAGCCGAGAGGTACTTGTACTCCCCGTCATTGTACTATTTTTTTGTACTGAACCATACCTGTGAACCTTCTGGTTACGGAGATATTGAAGGTAAAAATTTTCAAGTTTTACTGAAGATTTTTACGAAAACTAGTTTGTAATGTTATACGAGTAACACATCTTGAAATACCCCCACGACTCGTGTACCGTTGCATGCACCCATAAGCACAATGTTTGGCGTGCGTTACGTTGCGTACTACCGTAAACAGCGATTTTTCACACCAAAAATAAAATTCGTTTCCCAGCAATTATTTCTGTGCAATGTTATCTAGTTTGATGTACAGAACGCGTAGTTGATGGCTATGTGATGGTTTTTTTACACCCTGCATACATTTCTAAACTGCTATTATTAAAGAGAGGTGAAATGGTTTCTACCATAATATCCGTGGTTTATACTATACACAGTATAAAAAGAAGTCGCTTTTCCTGTTTGTCTGTGTGACCGCTTAGGTCTTGTAAACTACACCATGGATTTTGATGCGGTTAGACCATCATTTAGAGCATTTATTCCGGAAGCTTTATGTGTATAATCCATTAATACTTATATAAAAAAGAGGGAAAAGAATCACAGGGCATTCAAAAATTCGTCCGCATCGCTGTAAACAGGATAAATGCCCAAAAGGCTGGCAGCATTGCCACGTTGTATGGCGATGCTGATTCTTTGGCCAAAAAATAGGCCAGCCCTCTGGTCACGGGAAGAGTCGACCAAATGCTTGGTGATGTCTCGGAAAACCAAGTGGGCATTCGGACCCCATGGCCCTAGTGTTTCAACCCCAAACGGCTCGAACATATAACTCCCAATAAGATTGGAATATTTTCGTCGCCGTTTGAGGTTTTCCGCACCTGCAGCAGCCGCCCAAGCACAGCCCGCCGTGCTAGGAAGACGGGATGGTGCAAGGGTGTCAACACATGTTGCAATTAGTTAGACGCAAAAATCTCGACGTTTTGACATGTCGCCATTGCACCCGTACGATGCAGGAGCGGGGTGACGAGGTAATCTGAAGAAGTACTGATCCGATTCCAAAAATTCTTTAACTGGTAGAAGATACACTACTGCCGAGTGCCATAGGATATGTTGTATGGTATAGTTGACTTCCACGCGGAAGGAAGTCGCAGGCAGAAGCTACTTTATATCCTTTCTATGACCGTACGGTTTCGGATATACCTACCCGAATATTTCCGACTACTGCGCCACGTGAAACGGATCATAATGTTTCCGCCTTTAGGTTGCCTGAAAGGTTAGTGAAGCCTTACAAAATCATAATTTAATTTCTTTTCCTTATATTCCACGTATTTTCTGCCCTGAATGGTTGATTTTTACGTACGACCTTGCCATTTCTTCATTGTTGTTGATCTTGTGTTCGCAAACGTGACTGTTAAACGTGAAATCTTGATTTTGATCCATACTTCGGGCAGCGTTATTGAGTTTTCCATTAGGAATTTCTCAGTAGCAGGCTAGATTTGTGTCGAAATCTAAATAGGCTCGCCCCTTGTATAAGGGACTTCTATACATGGTAAAAACAAAGTCGCTATTCGCGTCTGTGTGACCGCGTCGTTCTTCTAACTACGTAAAGGTGCATCCAAACAGAGCGAGCCATGCGCCGCAAATGATTTTTTTAGTATGTTCGGATGCCTCAGGCTGAGGCACCCTACTAATATTATAAATGTGGATGTTTGTTACTCTTGCGCGCAAAAACTGTTATACGGATTTGGATGGAATTTGGAACACAGATAGTTTATAACCTGGATTAACACGTAGGATACTTTTTATCCCGGTAGTACGTTCCCGTGGGATAATTTCCGACATCCACGCGGGCGAAGCCGCGGGCAAAAGCTAGAATAACATATATAAAAAAAATCATTTCGCCGCATGCCTCGCTCTGTCTGGATGCACCTTAACGGATTTTTATGCTGTTTTCACTATCATTTAAAGAATTTATTCCAAAAGGTGTATTTGTATAATACATTAATATTTAACTTTTATATCATAAAGACATCTTGATGTTTTTTTTACCGACTTCAAAAAGGAGGACGTTCTCAATTCGTCGGTGTGTTTTTTCTGTATGTTTGTTACGCGATAAGTATCTTAGGCAATTGTGGATCGATTTCGAAAATTCTTTTTTTAATGGATATTGGATAGGTTATGCCTCAGAGTTGGTCCCATATAAATTGTATTAACTTTGCTTCGGTAGTTTTTCAGTTAGCATCAAAAATACGTATTTTTTCCACCTAGTGTAGGTATATTGATGATGTTATAATAACTTCCTGTCACTGTTATTTACATAGAAAGTAGTGGTATACGAATTTGTGTGGGGTAGGTACTACAACTAAAAAGTGAAAAATAAAAACATTTTCACAAAAAAAAAAAAAAAAACTTCAAACTGATAAGTTGAATTTCGAAGTCGGTGGAAAAACACCAGAGACACTGACTTCCAAAATTAAAGTTATTTTTCACTTTGCAGCGTTATTTTTTTTGGAAATCGTTTTTTTTTTTTGAAAAAATGTTTTTTTTTTCAAGTTATAAAAACCGTGCGAAGCAGGGGCGGGTCGTCAGTATAATATAAATGTGAGTGTCCTATAATTATGCACCTATGCCTATCTTCCGGGAATATAAAAGTGACGTTTTGACATTTCTCTAGAAACTTAACTTCAATGGAACTGAACTCGCGTGCCTCAGAGGACGAACTTCAATTTGAACGTGGTCATTTGACCTAGTTTTGAACAGTTGAACTGGAAACAGTCGCGGCCTTTTGTTTAGACGTGAACTGTCGGCACGTGTGCCGTGGTACTGCAGTTTTTCGGTACAACTACATAAGTACCTCTAGCACAAACATTGCATAGATGGGTCTTCGTAACTTTGAAGAAACGTGTTTTTCGTTAACCGTTCCGTAACATATGACAAAATACTGACTGACGTTTTAGTTTGGTATGGTTTTGAAACCTGCAATAGCCTACCCAACTGTAAAGACCAGTTTTCACCAAAGGGGAGAGGACAACGCATATTATACTCAACTTGGACAACCTAGGCAGACAGAAAGGTGTAAATCCCTCATACAGTAACCTATTGCTTGTGTTGTACCTGTGCGCTGTTTTTAAATCTTGGAAAATGAAACATGATGAAATTTTATGAAAACTGGCAAATTATGGCGTAGCCTATGACTCACAGACCAAATTTAAATCCCAATATCTTTTACATCGAGGCATTGTTCTTAACCTAAAGTCAATTTGGATAAACAGTTTTAGCCGACTTTTTACGACTTCAAAATCAGATGAAACATTTTTGTCTCGACTTTAATTAATTCAACAAAGACTCAGGGGTTTTAAACATTAAATTAAGTGTGACTATAAAATGACAAAGGACTCAAGTGTCACTTTCCATAATTGGGGTTACGTCAGGTCAGGATGCAGTCAAATGTGAAATTGATTGCCATTGGCTTAATTAATATGGAATAATATCACGCTTGTATTCCGCAAAGGGGTGGATAGAGGTGTTTGGGACGGACACATTTTGCTAGAAGTCCAGACTCCGAGCTGCTTCTGAGAAATACCTAAAGGGAAACACCAATTAGAATCATCGATAATATTTGGCGAGCGTATAGAGTTACTTTTAAACATTGGGTGTACAATGATTTGCTCTTGTCGGCTCCAGGTTGCAGGTTCGTAATCTGGCTGTAGTACCTACAATTCAACTGTTATCAATGTTAGAATTTTCAAAGTTAATCCAGGACTGCCTTTGAAGGAAAACATCGTGAGGAAACTTGTACGTTGTAGGAAATCGCCGACATGCAAGCGTAGTGATCAATGCTTGTGCCTGCTATGTATGAGCTCGTTCCTTTGCCCTGCAGTGGGTGCCTTATATACTTACCGTATCAAGTCGTCCGCACCTTCGTTTTCGATTCAAAATAACCAGTTTTTCTTACCTTCTTCTGTTTACTGTGGTTACAGTGGTTACTTGAGAATGTACCGTTAACTTTTAACAATAGCGACGCTGATATAGCAGGTTTTTTGCTTGATTCCTATATTTTATCAATCGTTATTAGTTATCTTTACTACTCATAGCTTATTTGACAAGTTTGGTTTAGAAGTAGCATGATAGCGTGGGTTTGCTTGTAACTGATTTTACCTAATGTCACAGGTGAACAAAACGATGTTTTTTCGATAGCGGAAATATAATTAGGTTTTAGATTGGACTTCTTCTTGGGCGAATGATGGACGAAACAGTTATAGAACTTGTAATTTTATAAAAAGTTATGACGATGTTTTATTTCGTCAAATAAACTGTCCCAACTTCCCAAGCCATTCAAAAATTCTAAACAAGTTCAACGCTCAACTGTAAAACTTAAACAATACGAAACTTAAGTACCTAATAAAAAAACTCTCAAATAGGTACCATTTCATCTGATCTGTATCACAAAGGTGTTTGACCGTTCTTTGTTCATGTTGATTGAACGAAAATCTTTTCCAGAAGTGCATAGACCTGATAAAACAACCCCCACCCCACCCCGTCTAGACAACCTGTAGGTAGTCGGAAAAACGGAAAAAATATGCAATAATATCGTCAGTTTGCATCGAGACGTCGCGCGGTGCAGTCGCGATGCGATTTTCGAAAGTTTTTGCGCATACGCGTGGTCTGTGATAGATTTTGTATTGTGATTTTGTTTTTAATGATCTGTGATAGTTAGTGTTTAATCATGTTTTGTTTGTTCAGTGCTAGTAAGTATTTTTTAAATATTAGTTTTTTTTTTGAAAATAATTTGCGCGAAGTTTGGAAGTTGAATGAAAAGTTTGGTCTTTTTCGTGTATCTCGATTTTTAAATTATTTTCATTGTATTAGCTGACAGAATTTGCGCGAAGTTTGAAAGTTGTATGAAAGTTATCGAAGTTTATTATTCTCGTTATTGGTACAAAAGGACGCTGATTCATTTTCAGACGAAAATAAACAAGTTGTCTAAAGTTGCATTGTAATTATTTCCGAAACTACTGCACCGTGTCTGGTGCAGTTTTTTGCGTTTAGTTTAAAGTTTTTTGGCCTTATCGACCTTTAGCAGCAAGGTTTCACAATGACTGTGTAGTTCCGTCTTCTAAATTTTGATTCTGTCGTTTTTCAAATAACAATTCTGCATGAACTCGTAGACTACTAGACCCGGAAGAACTTTTCAAGTAAATCTCATAATGAAAAAAATGTCCCTGGATCTTATAACAATTTACCCGAATTTCCTATGTCTAGCCTGCCATCAAGCATCATTTCTGTCTTCTGGTTTAAAGAGACTTTTTTGTCTTTATATTTAGTATCTGCAAACTCTTCGCTGAAACCGTGTGGTGTAGTAGCTATCCCATGGTCTAAGGCTTGTTGCCATCTGAAAATACAGTTACAATGACATTTTAAACTTGAACAATAATAAATAAATTATAATTAAATCGTATTTGTCTTACTAAATGTGTCATTTGTATAAAATTATAAAGATTATGTATATTATATGTACATAATTATACTGTATATGTTGCTATTTCTTTGTTTAATTATACAGGGCCTTGTTTTTGTTTTAAAACAAAGCTTTTCGAACTTTTAGCACACCTGGGTAAACAGTATTATAATGTACATTTATTTTGTTCTGCACGTGACTATTTATTCATGCACTATCGCGTATATAAACGTCGTATGGTTTGCCTTGATAGTAACTTAAAATCTCCTGAACGTGTAAATTAATAGTGATCACATCATGATTAATAGAATTTTTCGTTCCACTAAATGGCAGCCTGCAGCTTTCCCCCTTGTACAGTCAACTGCACACCAGTGGTAACTACGAAAATCACCCTTACTGTTACGACATAAAGGCGCTGTCAAGTCAAATTCAAAGAGAAAAGAGAAGAACTGTTACCCCTGATATGCGGTTAACTTTACCCCATTAAGAGGCTGACCACAGCTAAAGCGCGGACACTTTCGTACTGCATAGATAAGAAAGAGAAGCGCGATGACAACGCTAGTAATTTATTGCGAAATATGAAGCAATTATCTATTTACAAAAAATCTATTGATTGGACAAAAAAAAAAATTAAACACTATTACGTTAATATGTTGCTTGTAGAATAATCTGACAAAAAATCAGAATGATTGCATGTATAATAGTATGGTTTTTAATAATTAAAAGAAATTTTTAGAGGTATTTTCGTGAATTTTTTCCATCGTATCAAATAGGTTGTATTATATTTTCAACAGACTATCTAACTAGCATATATCCTGAAGAATATCATATATATTTTTGATTTTGTTTACTGCAGTGGATCATATACTTTTAGGTATTATAAAACTTACGTTTAGGTCCTGTTGTCCCCTTAAGAATATGAATAATATCAATTCTTCGTTATTTTGTGCTAATCTTATCCAGGCCTTCCAAACTTACTCGTTATCCTTCAGCAGGAGGCACGAGGATCTAACACCACGTGGTAATTTCAGAACAGTAACTGCTACTGTACTGCTGTGTACTATTTATTTCCTAATTTATGTTATAGGTATTTTGTACCGACCATTTACTTTTCGTTTTATTTTAGTGTTTATCAGTGGAAACTTGTTAATGGCCTTCAATGTCGTATGTTTTAAGACCACTGTATAAGTTAGATGTAAGTTTCACGAATAGAATAAAATAAAATACGTAAATAAATAACACATTCAAACTTAGTCAATTATCTTATCATGTCACGGTCACCTTTGATTGGTCGTAGCTACTTCGGCCAACCAATCGCACCAGCTAATATTTGATAGCAGATTTACTGATTAGAGTTTTGATCAGGCTTCTAGAAGATGCGGGTTAGTCCAGTCAGCGTTTTAAAGTTAACTTCAGTCCAAGTCCAGGGATAAATCCATAGGTCGCTAGTTAAAATCCGGCTCGAAGGACCATGTAGATGGCTCAGGAAAAGTAGATATACAATAAAATTCATCATCTCGAAATAACACGTTTTCCTTCTGATGGATTTTAATTAATTCCTGCTTTTCTTGAGACTCCTACATGTATCCCAACAGCCTTCACGAGAGGCGCTACTTAAATGTACGTCCAGCGCAACCTGGGCAGCCAGGCCCGCTGACACCTTGCTGATTGACTTATCTTTAACCATGACCTAGGTATCGCAAGAAAATCGGCATGTCCTAGAACTAAAAACTCGAAGACATGTGACATCTACCAACCCGCATTGTGCCCGCGTGGTGAATTCCGGCCCACTCCCTCTCACAGAGAGGTGGCCTGTGTCCCAGCAGTGGGAACGTTATGGGCTGATTATGATTTATGCTATGAGCTAAGTATGAACTGTTCTCATATAGTTCGTACCGATACGAGAGAAATGGCTTACGTCATAGGAAGCCCCTACAGTCTACAATGGTTTCCATTAAGTAAGGTTGAACTAGAATAGTCTGAAAGTAATTTAATCACCAGTAAGTTGCAAATGATACGAAATGTCATGGTCCTGGCTCGTGATATACATACCTGTTTGTTTCATACATTATGTAGGCGGCGACAGCTTGTGTCCTTCATGCTTTTTATCTTGCAGGGGTAAACTGGTAAAAAATATGTTTTCAGTAGCTGTACAACGAAGTTGTATCAAAGCAGTTTGTCGAGAAAAATAGTAACCATTTTAAAAACTTGTTTCTTATTTGTATAGTATACTTACTAAATGTACTTTGACAAATTCAGTTCCGCAAACAGATTAAAAAAATGTTGAATGAATTTGAGCTACACGATTGCTGACAAATGCGTACATTGACTAGACAGGTGCAATCAAATCTGTGTGGTTCTTTCCTCAAAATACTATCTCGTATTTTGAAATTCAAGAAAATATTTTCGTAATTAAAAAGGAAATAACTCAGGTTTGTTATTTGATACAAGAGCAGGGTAATAAAAAAGCAACGGACAAAATACGTATTCAAAAAAAAAAAAAAACTTTTGAAAAATACAAAGAAATTTTCCAAAACCCATCCATTTCCTAGATCATAAGTTCATAACTCACACACAAACATACATACGACTACCTCAGTCTAGCAGGTGAACGCGCCATACGTAGGGACCCTTTGTCGTCTGAACGTTGACCGAGGCTAGGTCTGAACCGTCTAGTCTAGACCCTGTCTAGACACCCCCTGTACTTAGCGGATTCAATTTTAGGGAGTATCGAAATTTTGATTTCGAAGGGAAGATGCTTCCATCTTTGAAATTAACTTTTGAGTTTTGGTGTGAAAAATGTTTGTGGTCTCTGGCTTTAATTGACAGTTCCTTGTTTTAAGTTGGTGACTGATTAAAAAAGAAATATGTTTGTAGTCTCTGGTTTTTTCGGGTTTATTTTGAAAGAAAAAAGTAATTAAAGAAATGTCAGAGGTTGTGAACATTGAGTGAAGACGCTGTTCTTTTCTTATCAAAACAAAACGCGGAAATGAAATGATTATGATAATTTTATACAATTTAGACTCGGTTTGATCATCTTTATGCCCTTGTGTCAAATCATAAAAGCGCTAACTGGTGACATTTATTCATTAACAAACGGGTAATTATTATTTAAATAACACATAATAAATAAACGTCATAACATTGGGCTCATAACAGAACAAAAAATAAAAACGCAAAAATAAAGTTATCAACGTAATTGGCTGGTTGCGCATCATTACGTGCTCAAACTAGCGTGGCGCAACCCAGCCCTTGATGAACACAATCGGGACTCAAGGCCCTTACGGTTATATTATGGCTCAAATGTACACATATTAACTGTACCTATGCTTCTTCCTACATACATCCGTTTTCGTTGTACGCACGTAGTCATGTTACGGTGCAATTATTTTTAGCCAACTGCATAAGAGAAGGTTCGTAAGGAATCTGAATTTGACGGGAAATTTTATTGGTTTTATCATTTAAAGTAGAAAAAACTTACTTTAAAGCAATAATCATGTAACATCAGAAACTGTTTTGTAAACACTATTGAGTTCCTTTTAAAGTCATTATTCTTCTTTTTTTATTTGTCAACTTGTATGTTACATATTTATTATAATGCACGAAAGAAACAGTGAATGAAATATCTAAGTTTGTACATATTAATTATTGCGTTTACAAAATTCTAGTCGAGTTTTTTTTCATGTTTTATACTTTTTCTGTTAAATGATTCTTTAAAAAAAATATCATTAAGTATTTCTAGTATTTAAGTATCTCTATCATCTGGTTAGATTGGTAGCCGACCCCAATATATTTGGGAAAAGGCTAGGCAGATGATGAAGTATCTCTATCATCATCATCATCATTATCATCATTATCATCATTCTCCTGCCGTTATCTCAATTTATTTGGGGTCGGCGCAACATGTCTTTGAATCTCTATCATAATCGTTGTAATTATTTAAGTATTTCCCAGAATCAATGATTGACCACTGATAGAAACTGGATCTCTGACATTTTTGTTTACAAGTTAATAATAATATTTGGACTTAGAATAGACTAATTTATTCATTAATACATAACCTTCAACCGAATTTGCTACCAGGCGCGCATAAAACTAGCGACAAATATTGAATTGTTTAATTTATTCTTTGCAGGTGAGTGCGCCAACGTGTTCGATTCGTGTGACGATGAGAAGTTGGAAACAGTGAGTTTTTGAGACCTTCTAATTTATAAGATCCTAGTACCTCAGAAATAGATTACTATCTCCTTTTGGGGTATTTCTATGGTAATTTTATTTCTTTTGACTATTTTGACCTTATTGGTCGCAAGTACGGCGAGCAGTGGTGGCTTAGTGATATCGGCCGCGACTTACGAGTTTTAGGTCGTGGGTGCTCGAACCCAGGCAGGCGGTGTAAATAATTTCATCACCACTGCTCTCAAAACGGTGAAGAAAAACCTCGACAGAGGTAACCATGTCCTAGAACCAAAAATTCGAAGACATGTGACATCTACCGACCCGCACTGGGCCCGCGTGGTGGATTACAGCCCACTCCCTTTCACAGAGAGGAGGCCTGTGTCCCAGCAGAACATTATAGGCTGATTATGATCATGATGATACCCAAAAGCTTATTTGCCTGTACATACGTCTGCTGTTCGTGTGGTCTTGGGTTTGAACCCTGACTCGGGGGCAAAGTGAAGTGGTATTGGGTTCTTCATTAGGAAATTCGCTGTAGTAGCCCAGAGTCTGGATTTTTCCCTGTTCAATGAAGATAATTATGCTCGTCTCCTATTACGTGCGTGAGGGGCAACTCCTGTATTTTTAAGAACGAGCGCGTTCTTATCTTAGTCTCAATCTGTCACAAATTCCTCTGACTAGCTGACCCGGCAGACCAGACTTTCAGTTTTTTCCTAATTTGGTGATTTTCCGGGAAACTTAAATTTTTACTTTCCACGGTAAGAAGCTGCACCCTAATTACGCAACACACTATCAATTACAATCTGAATCATTTTGAAGCCTATTGCTAATACATTGCTTCATATGTTCGAAAAATTTGTCAGCTCAACAACGTAAATAACGCAATGAATGTTGTTGAACTATCAAAATGAAACCCATTCCTACTGTTAGTGTGTTACGCAATTACCCCTCTGATCCAGACTATTTATGACATTTTACACAAATAATAGCCAACTTGGTCAAGCCGTTCTCAATTGATGCGCTTACCAACGAACAACATTTAATTTTTAGGTTTCCGTACCCAAAAGATGCCCACGGAACCCTATTACTAAGCCTCCGCTGTCCGTCCGTCTGTCTGTCTGTCAGCGGGCTGTGTCTCATGAACGTAATAGGTAGACAGTTGACATTTCCACAGTGTTTATTTCTATTGCCACTATAACAACAAATAATAAAAAAAAGTAAAGGGGGTCATACACGAAACGTGTTTTATTTTAAATAATTATGTAGTTTTAAATATTGTACTTTGTTACGGAACGCTTCGTGTGCGAGGCCGACTCGCACTTGACCGGTTTTTATTACATAGATTTAGGTACTTACATTTTTAACAAATTTTTGAGCATCGAATGTCGCTAAGATGAGATTATTTTTTGTAAAATACAGATTTTTTTTAACTTTTTGTAGTTTATTTGACCGAATATTTATAATATCGCTGTATACGATTATTTTTTATTATTAACTATATTTAAAATGCAGATATTTTAATACCCAGGATTAAATATTTAATTTTTTTCAAGATAAATCCTTAATTTTACAACAATTATTTTTGTAGCCACATTTATTATTTATTTTCGCGGATAAAAACACATGTACAATAACCATGAATCCATTAAAAAAAAAAAAAAAATTTTAAATATTAAAACTATTGTTAAAGATAAGAAAACAAAAATATTTTCGACGATAAATTTAAAAAGTGCTTTATTTTCAGGAATATGAAGTATGTCAAAAATCATAAATAATTAGTACTATAACCCACTGTAAGGATAGAACGGGATTTTTTTCAGTTCTAGAGATATCCTGATTATTCATACCTGCTCCATAATTTTTTTTGTAAGAAATTTATAGGTCCTCAGTTTTCAAGTCAAATTACTTCATGTGACATATTTGACCATATTAATACTAAATAGAAACCATTTCAAGCCCAAAAAACGACACATAAAACTTCGAAGCTCTAACGTATTACAGAACCTCACTCAAGAATTACTTAAAACTAATTTCAACCAATCAAATGGCTCTAAACTAATTTTAAGTAATGCTCGAGTCGTGACTGTCGTGAGCGAAATTCTGTAAAGGCTGCCACTGACAGGCCCGACGCGACAGTGCTACACAAAGGCGCCGCTTGTCGCGCGACACATGGTGCCTTTGTGTCGGGCGTCGCGTCGCGCCAGTGTGTACGAGCCTTAATACGGGCTTAAGTCATCTAGACGCGATTTTCGGTCCAGTGTGTGGCAAGCCAGCGTACCTACTATAGCCTACACCTTTGCCTGCCTCTTTGGATTAATACAGGCGTGATGATGTCATACAACATAACATCACGCCTGTACGTATTCCCCGAAGGGGTAGGCAGAGGTGCACCTATATCACACCCACATTTCGCCAGTTATGTTTAAGTCCCATGTAATAGGGGGCGCGCCTATTCCCTATTGTTTTATTAATCTATTACAATCACTGTACCTTCATATTAAAGATATTTAAAGTTAGTTATTTACTGATTTCATAATAAATAGCTCATGAGTTGCAAAATATTGTAATTATTTCTGCCTTTCGTAAAAACAAGGTCAGAAGAAGTTCGGGCCAGTGTCTGCTAGTGAAAGTATAATACTTTGTAAATGGCACAAGTACAGTAGAAATCCACCTGATATACATAACATCACGCTGGTATTTCTCGAAGGGGTAAGTAGGTGTTCCATAGTAACCACCCACATTTCTCCAGTTATCTTTAAGTCCCATTGCATGGGGTGAGGCTATTGCCACTAACCGGGAAAATATCCAGACTCCGGGATGCTACTGAGAAATTCCTGATGGAAAAACGCAAAAACATTTTGTCCGACTTAGGGATCGAACTTGGGACCCGATGCTCAGCTGTGTTACTAGCCACTAGCTACACCAGCGAGGCAGTCAAGGGAAGGAAATATGACAGTTATGGTCAAGGAAAATTAAAAGTCATATCCCTGTGTTTGCTATCGAGCAGTTGGCTAAAAATAGAGCTCTATGAAGGCATGTAACAAAATTAATGTAGTTGGTATTTAATATAGATAGGTATGGTTAATTAAATTGTACTATGATTGATAACATAGTGGTTAGACATTGTAATATTATCACTTTGATGTCTAACCACAACACAACTAAATTGATATGACAATATTGTCACGACGACCCATTTATAAATGAACATTTACCTACATAGATTACAATATTAATTAGAATATTAGGTACAATCACAACATCTAAAGGTGTTTTAGACTTAACGAACATATAATTATAACTAGAGAATTATTTCCTTGATATTCTTGACTTTTCAGTACGGATGGAGTCTAATCGCACTGAAGAGTCAAGAATATCAGGGTCACAACAACAGGGATAGAGTATTATTTCGTGTAGCAATCCGATAGATCAACGAAAGAATGATCTATCCCCGTATACACAACGGAGTTTAGTAGAGTGGGGAAAGAATATGCATTCGCTAATTTGGTCTAAAGCTAAAATCGACCTTGACATAAGATTTGACTACAGATCAGAGCACCCGTGGGTAATTGCGTAACACAATTAAAATGGCAATTGATCGCAATCCATTCCATTTTGACAGTTCAGCCACGTTTATTGCATTATTTACGTTGTTGAGCAGACAAATTGTTTAAACTTATGAAGCAATGGATTTGGAATTTTCTTCAAAACCCTCGGGTTGTCCTTGAAAATGTGTTACGCAATTACGGTGCAGGTTTCTGTTATAAGACAATTTGCTTACAGACTGTTAAACTCATGTCGAATGATTCTATTGGCTGTTGTCAGTGAGTCGAATCACAGCGGTTTTTTTTTGCAGATATTTGTGTTGATTAGCCTCTTTGAAACTGGGTTGTTAGGCTTTTTAGAATACCGAGCGTAGATATCGAACCCGCGCCTAAACTTTTGCTACGGGAGGAAAACTAACATAGGAAAATAAATGATCTATAACATAATATTGATATTTTTGCCTACAGCTAGGTACTACCATTCTACGGGAGGAAAAATTACTTACAATATTTTTATAATGTTAATTATCATGTTTTCTTATCATAGTAGAACCACATGGTTCCCTACTACGCATCACCGATCCGATGAGCAGAAAAAAACATTAACTGACCGTTACTGACTCACGGTTGAGTACTAGGTTACCATAACTGTTGACGGATGACGTCATTCTTGCTTTAGTACACTACTTGGAACAGTGTTGGAACCTGCGTCGGGATTGATCGGGTTGCATCGGTGCTCACGAAGCTTACGGCTCATTGCTTGGCTATCAAGCGTAAAGTTCTAATTCGAATCTCAAGTCGTGCAGTGCTTTTTGCTGTTTGTAAATTATTAGTTCCAAGCAATACGGAATTTAGGAGCTCTTTGTCCGATAAATAAAACCGGCCAAGTGCGACTCGGACTCGCGCACGAAGGGTTCCGTACCATTATCTTTAAAAGCGGCAAAAAAATCATGTCTGTTGTATGGGAGCCACCTTAAATATTTATTTTATACTGTTTTTTAATATTTTTTGTTATAGCGGCAACAGAAATACATCATCCGTGAAAATTTCAACTGTCTAACCATCACAGTTCATGAGATACATCCTGGTGACAGACGGACAGACAAACGGACGGACAGCGGAGTCTTAGTAATAGGGTCCCGTTTTACCCTTTGAGTACGAAACCCTAAAAATCATGGGGAAGCCCATAGGCACAACCATTGGACGTCTACAGGCCGACATTTATGTATGACACAGCGGTCAAGTACTAGGCTATCATAAATGTTAAGAGATGACGTCACTGAGTAGAGATGGGATTCTTCCATTGTTGTATAGAAGTGCGGTAATCATGCCGTAATGTAAATCATTTAATTTTAGAATTTCAATAGGATTGCAGAATCGATATTGCCCAGTATATGAGGCGTGGTTAGATAGCAGTAATTGTGTAAAATACTGACATGTAACCGCAGCGGCTTATTCAACAGAATCGATTACAAAGATCACATGAATAAAAAAAAATGGCGTCAATTCCGATTCGGGCAAAAAAGCGATACATCGACAAACGTTTACACGACTACTGTATGTTAAAACTGCGCGTGCAGCACCATATAAGTGATAGAAGTGAAACTTAAAATTAAAAACAATAATTTTTAGTGTGAGAGACAGAGAGAGTTATATCTTTCTTCTCTCTCATGTAACGAAATGTGCCAAAACGTGACGCGTCCTTGAAATTTCACCCGCAATTCTCGTCCAATGTATCTAATCGCCGTCGAAGAAGTTTCACTTCAACGATTTGTTTAGGCGAATTGAACTGCCTATGAATTTATCATAAAATTCTGCCTAGAAGGACAGATTGAGTCTTGAAAAGTTGTAATCGTCCCTATAAACAATACTTGGACAAAAGCTAGGCGGTATTGTTCCAAACATAAATTAATAGATTTCTGAATAGCTCTACCCCCAACGGGAAATAAAGGGTCTATTATTAGATCTCTATTATCGTGTCTATAACACCGACTATTGTTCTCTATCATATTAATCGAGAAACGTTAATCGAAATATTAATGTCTACGTTGGTTTGGAGTCGTGATCGGCAAATCATAATCGGTGCCAAGGTTCGAACCTAGCGTTGCGTCAATTCCTTTTACGCACGCGCCCGCAATGTTGTGTGAATAGATTTTTTTAGCGATTATTTTTGTTGAATCGATTATTAATGCCATTCGATTCTTGAGAATAGGTTACGACATCTTTTTTTGTATTATAGTCTGACTTTTTTTTAATGCTCTTTCGAATTTGTTTATCAAGTTTTCCAATATTATAATGGTAAAACTTTCTATTGAGGTAACCTGGTTTTCGTACGCTGTTAAGGTTGGATAGTCGTCATTAGTGTTAAATAAAAACTGTCACCAGGCAACCACTTAACAGGCTAGCAATTATCTAAAATTGGCTGAAATGAAATGATTGTGATCCCAGTATTATTATCTTTAAGGCGTAAGCGTCAGGGTAACCCGCGAAATTCAAATTTTCTTATGTTTTTTCCAATTTGCAGATCAGTATCAGGTTGTATGTTGGTCTCAATATGATTCGCAGCTTTATTAAATATTTATTTATAGAATTATAATCATAAAAATCAGGAATACATCTCTCTAAGTTCATATTACCCTATTGAATGACTATTTCATGAAATCATGACATTTGCGGCCAATTCTAACTTAGGGAATTGTTTTGCTGTTCTTATGATTAGAATTCTGTAAAGACATTGGCTACGGTGGCGAATCATATTTTAATCACCATACAACCTGAAACTGACTTGAAAATTGCAAAAAACGCAAGTAAATTTGAATTTCGCGGGCTACCTTAGCGTATCCCCCTTAACGCGTGGGACTGATTAAAAGTGCTGTGAGGGTCAGCTTTCAGTTAAATACAAGGTACACCTAGAGTAGATAATTTTTTTTTTTTAAAGATCGACTAATTATTAAAGTGCGGCCGAAATTCCGCCACTCTGTTAAAAATAATTGAAGAATTGACACTGTATTTCTTAAAATTTATTTTACTTTTACCAATAAAAACCTCTCACAAAATAAAAATAAACTTTTGTTTTTCATTTTCGGTTTTCGACTGAAAATGCGAATCGACTGAATTTCATTTTCGGTAAGTAAAATAACCGTTTTTGATCGGTCTGTACAAATTATTTATGTAATTAAAATATCAGAACAGCTGTTTTCTACCGGCCGTTACGTCAGTTCAATGTAGCGGTAGTCCCCAATCCAATGCGATACGTTTATTTTTATCGCAATGTTTGGACTCGAATCTTGACCCAATTGTTCAAGTAACTGTTTCCTTTGACCTCATAGTGATATCAAATCATTGTCTTGTATGGATCAGAATCTTGGGCCAAAGGGGATGAATGAAAGGTCATTGCATGCAGCTGACATGAGAATGCTAAGAGGGATGTGTGGTGTTACACGAATGGATAGGATAAGGAATGCATGAGTACATAAGAGGAAGTCTGAAAGCAGCACCAGTGACTGAAAACTTGTGTGGGTATCGGTTGTCATGGTATGGCCATATGATGCTGAGGAATGAAGAAAATGTCATAAGGAAACTTTTGAGCTTGAATGTGGATGGCTATAAGAGTAGGGGAAGACCAAAGAAAATATGGAAGGACTGTGTGAACGATGGTATGCCTAGAAAAGGTAGATAAGAGAATAATAGAGAAGTATGATGTAAGATAGTAATAGAGAAATAGAAAGAAAAGAGAAAATAGAAGAAAGGAAGAAGAGAAGGAGGTAGGAGGGAAGAGTATGCAAGAAAAAGTCATTTTGCGTCGAAACTCAAATACATTGGGAATGGCAGGAGAATGATGAGTTCCTATGACCCTAACCAAGTCGCCAGTCCGCTTGGAGTAAGCGTGGTGATTAATTGTCATGCCTTCACTGTATGCGAACAGGCCTTCCCACTGTAGAGTGGGACAATAATAGGCTGTTATTATTATTAACCTGCACTGGGCCCGCGTGCTGGAATATGGCCCACTCCTTCTCACCAAGAGGAGGCCTGATTCCCAGCAGTGGGAACATTATAGGCTAGTACGATTATTATTATTATTTTATGACCCAAGTCTTAGATGTAATGAGAGCTCTTTGTGAAGAACCTCGTTTGGGGAAGTCCTACCACCATAATTACCTACACATTTCTGTCGTCAAGCAGTGTTGCATATTCAGGTTTGAAGGATATCGGTGCCGGTACTGCTGGTGTGGAGTGGATGAGGAGAGCCGAGGATCGGGCTCAACGGCGTTCACTAGAAGAGGCTTACGTCCAGCAGTGGACGAATATAGGCTGATGATGATGACTGCTGGTGTAATTATAGGCACATGGGACCTTTTACCTTTTCTCTGGGATGCCAACGCATTTGTGATGACACTGGTATTGCAGATGTCCATAGGCTGTGACCACTTACCATCAAGCTATAAGATGGAGGAAGCTAAGCAGCCATGATTGTCAATATTATTGATTGTCAATATTAAAACTTGGTAGGACTGGTTGTGTTTTTGTGATCACTAGATCACAAAAACACATCGTCATGCTCACTTTAATGTCTCACTGTTGGTCGCGCGTGTGTTGGATCATTCGGTTCCCTACAAAATGGTTGAGCTGGATGGTGCTGATCCACGCGTCATGTTCGTGAACGGGCGCCGTCGGTTGAGACTGGTCATATCTTAACTGTCACGGCTTATTTTTATTATTAATCTTATATTTTGAATTGTTTCTTTATATATTTTTTCATTGTTCTCGCATATAGAAGCAACAAGAATAATCTACCCAGGATTTTGTAATATCTTGATTTAAAAAGAGTGTCCTTGGAGTTTCTTGCCCGTTCTTCTCCATAGAGATCTACGTTTTGGAATGGGCAACTAGCTTCAACTTTCTGACTAACTGACTGACTCTTTGACAATTCAAAAGTGCCTGTAAATGGTTTAATTGAAATAAATGCTTTGAGTTTGAGTCTGAGTTCACAACCAGTCTTACCAAGTTTTCCTGTAACTGGTTTGTGGAGTTCAGATACGCAGTCGCTTCATTTAAATATTGGTATTCAGCTGCTCCCGGTTAGACTGGAAGCTGACTACAACAGATGATGGTGGTGATCACAGTATGTTGTTATCAGCAGACAGGAGGACTCTTCGTCATACCTTATTTTCCTCATACCCACACTAATAGATAAAATTGACATGCACAGACCAGGGAAGCATGGCACAAAAGGGAGAAGGCCTATAGGTTACTCAACAGTGTGTGCAACAAAGCTGCCAGTGATGTTAATGAATATATAAAGTTCATTTTATTTAGTGTTTTTGGTGGTATTTTTATGTTATGTTGCGTAGTATTTTTTTTTTTTAGAAAATAACGTAAATTTTTCGTTCCTAGATACTAACTGGACTACTACAGTTCAAACAGTAGCTAATAATAGGAACCTATTTTCGTAGTCTTGCGGGGGATTGCGAAGGTATAGGCCAGAATAAAGAGGATGTGCCAGGTAGGATATAGGCTATCCCTAAGTTGTGGGTGTCAAAGGCGTTAGATGGCGTTTGCGGGTCAATGGGCAGTATGATTTATCGGCATACTAGCTGTTGCCCACGACTTGTCTGCGATCCAGGATGAAAAGTAGCCTATGTCCTTACCCAGTTCATGGTCTATCTGTGTGCCAAATTTCATCCAAATCCGTTCAGCCGTTTTATCGTGAAAGCGTAACAAACTTACTTTCGCATTTATAATATTAGTTAGGATTAAAGGCTCGTACACATTGGCGCGACGCGACGCCCGACACAAAGGCACCGCGCGTCGCGCGACGAGCGGCGCCTTTGTGTAACGCTGTCGCGTCGCGCCTGTCTGTGGGAGCCTTTATGAGGGCCATTAACACGTGCAAAACTTGATGTACATTGCTATAACTATGTGTTTATTACGGAATGGTAGGCAGAAGTATCGAAAAAAAAACCTTTTATCTTTCTACAATAGGAATTTTTACCAAGATTTCTGCCATTCAATAATATTTTTTGATTAGTGGCTTTGAGGATTGAAAACGGTATGATTCACTTCAAGGAGGTTCTCTTACAATAATAGTTTTATTTAGCTGAGTCAACTTCATGATTTGTTGTAATTAAAGTAAATTTATCACCGTAACCAGTCATCCAGTGAAAGTAATACCGTGTTTCTCTTCTAACAAAGGAGACAATAAAACTATAACACTAACAATGTTATAGAAACGAGACCGATTAATCGATTAAAAAAATCGATTCCGCTTACATCCATCACTGGTAACAAGTCTAGAGCTCTAGACCAAACGACGCCATCTTTTTAAGCTGACAGCTGACCATTCAGCGAATGCATCGCTTCACTCGACGTTCTATAATTAAACGGTTGTTAGCGTCAATCGCTTTATTTACTAACTTACTAGTTCCAGCTGTTTTTTATGGTTCTTTACTTAAAGGATGCCAAGTACCAACAAGATCCTATTAAATGTCAAAAATTAAAATCGAAAGACATTTATTGAAATTAGGCTGAGAATTAACACTTTTTGAACGTCAAAATTACATAAGACAGTCCCCAAAACGCTCACTATTCACCACTTGCTTTAGCTGGGAAGAAAAAGTGGCGCAACAAACTCCTCAACAGGACAGTACTCTGTCTGTCTGTCACAGGCCTGTGTCTTAGTGTGTGTTGTTATGGCCTCTATCACAGCAAATATTAAAAAGAAGGTAAACAAAATTAGTTTTGAGGATACGGAACCCTTAGTTTGCGATTCCGCATTTGGTCGGTATTTGTACAAAATGCTTTCAGCTGCTTTTATATCATTACTAGCGACCCGCCCCGGCTTCGCACGGGTTGCGGTACTTATCTACGGCGTACCCTACCTACCTACCCTACCTACCTACCCTACCTACCCTACCTACCTACCTACCCTACCTACCTACCTACCCTACCTACCTACCCTACCTACCTACCCTACCTACCTACCTACCCTACCTACCCTACCTACCTACCCTACCTACCTACTCTACCTACCTACCTACCCTACCTACCTACCTACCCTACCTACCTACCTACCCTACCTACCTACCTACCTCACTAACTCCCTACCGTACCTACCAAAAAAAAAAAAAAAAAAAAAAGATGTTGGCCGATTCTCATAGATACCGGATAAGCACAAAAAAATTTATCAAAATCGGTTAAGCCGTTTCGGAGGAGTATGGCAACGAAAACTGTGACACGAGAATTTTATATATTAGATAATAATAGGTCTTTACCTATGAAATTGCCGTTTTGTATGAAAAAATTTAAACGAATTTTTTTCATGAATTTTTTATTTGTATTAATCGAAGTAATCACCCATGCAATCAATGCATCTTTGCCATCGCAGTGGCAGTTTATTGATGCCCTTCTTAAAGAAATCAGCTGGACGGGAGGCAACAAATTCTTCAAAGGCATTTTGTACTGCCTCTCGGGTATTAAATTTTTTTCCCGCCAAGAAGTTATCCAAATTCTGGAAAAAGTAGTAGTCTGTAGGCGCAAGGTCTGGTGAGTAGGGCGGATGACGGAGAGCTTCCAACCCCAGTTCTTGCAACTTGGAGACCGTCTGCTGTGCAGTATGAGGTCGCGCGTTGTCGTGCAGGAGCAGCGGAGACGAGCGATTGACCAATGCTGGTTGGAGATGCGCCAGCTTCTCCATCATTGTGTTCAGTTCTTCACAGTACACATCTGCAGTAATGCTCACCCCGTTTGGTAAGAAGCTGTGATGAATCACACCGGCGCTAGACCACCAAACAGTGACCATCACTTTTCTAGGGGTAAGTTTTCGTTTAGGGCATTGTTTAGGTGCTGAACCAGGATCCAACCAACTTGCTGAGCGCTTACGGTTATCAAACAGAATCCATTTTTCATCGCAGGTAACAATGCGGTTCAAAATTCCTTCATTTGTGTGTCTGTTGAGCAGTGCAAGGCACGTCTCGACGCGTACTTCGCGCTGGCGATCATTGAGTTCGTGGGGCACCCATTTGTCAAGCTTTTTTACCTTGCCAATTTGACGCAAATGGACCAATATTGTTTTGACGCTAACGTCGAAAGCTGCTGCTAATTCAGCCGTAGATTGTGTATCATCAGCTTCCACAATCGCCTTTAATTCGTCATTGTCGACCAAAGTCTTCGGACGACCGCGAGGTTCATTTTTCAGGTCGAAATTTCCAGAACGGAAGCGAGCAAACCAATAACAGGTGGTGCGTTGGTTTGTAGAGTTAGCTCCGTAAACGTCGTTGATGTTGCGTGCCGCTTGTGCCGCGTTGCTGCCACGACGGTACTCATATTCCATAATTACTCGAATTTTTAACGTATCCATGATGACGAAAAAGATTGAAATGCGATGAAAATGTAACACTAATCAATAAAGAAATGACTACTTTTAGAAAAAAAAATCCATGTTTTTAAAATAAAATTAATTTGAAATTAGAATTCATAGCCAAACAAAAATTATTTTGATTTGAAATGGCCAGTACTGCAGAACGGCAATTTCATAGGTAAAGACCTAATATTAGACGCTTTATTACGGCAAACCGCTTTTCGCTGTAGCGATGTGATATTTTCCGCTTGACGACAACTTATCTAGGTCAGAAGGGCTCGGGGAGGTCTGACGTCAGAGTGCATTCGAACACTGGCCCCCAACCCAAAAAGGTCGTATATACCAATCTCGTTCATTCTAATATTAACCCTACACCCTATAAATAGAGATTGAAATTAAATTTTCCATTTTAATTACGAATTACCTTGCTTCTATTTTATTTTCCAAAGGTCGTAAACGTCGTTTGTTTAAATTGAATCTTAGCCTTTAACGATTAGGTTGGGATTTGATTGGGGTTCGACTATTGCGTTATGTTGGCATGTTATGAAGGTCTTATTAACATACAAAAGCTCTTTTAGCGTTATGGGCGCCTGGTACTTTGTCACCGTGTGAGCGGTGAAGCGTGATCTTTAATATACTGTTTGTTTGTCATTCATTCATGACTATTGTTTAGCCGACTGCAAAGATGGGTTTTGAAAGGATTATGGATGTCTGCTACTACCAATATACATCTAAGAGTATGGGTTCCTAGTGAAATTATTGACATAAGAGACACCTTTGTCTCTTCAGTCGGCAACTCATCGGCAAACACTTTGGTAGTTGCTAGGTAGCGGTAACCAGGGTATCGTGTTACCCAGTAACTGGGTTTTTGAGGTCAAATAGCAGTCACTCCATGTAAAATACTGGTAGCCAGCTACATCCGGTTAGAGGGAGCCGACAACGATGATGACGATGTTACGAGTAGGCGGCGTTAATAATTTTCTATCGGTAAAATCTTCACTAAATATCTAATAAAAAATCATCTTGGCTAGAAAAAACTCAATGTATGCACGTACTGCCTACTTTCATCATAATAACTGGGTAAATAGGTCACCAGGTCGCGTGATATGGGCGTGTCTCAATGCATTTTATGCTTTCAAAACTCCGCGCACACCTTCCAAATAAACGCATATACTTTGCAGATCAAGTACACATCTTGACTTTAACATAACATAACGCCTGTGGTCCCAGAAGGGTTAGGCAGAGGTGTACCTATAGTGCCTACACCCGCATTTCGCTAGTTATGTTTGAGTCCCTTGTAATAGGGGGCGAGTCTATTGCCATCAACCGGGCACAAATCCAGACTCCGGGCTGCTACTGAGATATTCCTAATGAAAAAAAAACAGTAACACTGCCCGGCCTGGGTATCGAACCCAGGACCTTGTGCTCAACACCTACCGTTAATACATAGTTTGAAATCGTCAACACAATGCTCGTTCCTTCTCTGTAAGAGAAGGGGTTTTTGTCCTACACTACAGGCAGTTACAGACAAATATTCAAATTATTACTAGCTGACCCGTCAGACGTTGTCCTGTAAAAAAAAAATCCTTTGGGTTCTTCCTACTTTTTTTTTTCTTTTAAACCATCCCAGGAAACAGGTGAATAAGACAAAAAAATATATATTCAAATCGGTCAAGCCGTTTCTGAGTTTTGGTGAGACTAACGAACAGCAATTCATTTTTATATGTATAGATAAGTTTGAGTAGCGTTTTGAAAAAACAATCAAGTTGCTTGTACTTAAATAAAATTTAAGTCAATTAGCTAACCACAATATTATTATGACAATCCAAAACAATAATAAACCAAAACTATACGTAGTGTTTATAGAGTTTTGTACAAAATAATAATATTTGTAAATAACACGAAAAATGCTGGATCCTTGCTGACATCCTTTGTTCAGTAAGTGTTGGTGATGTCACTATAGTGGCCAGAATATCTTTTGCATTTCAGAATGCCCGTCAGAATGTCTGGTAAAATCCCTAAAAACATGTCAAATTCCATATACTACATATTTTACCGCAATCAACAAATTCTGGTCAATATAGTAACTACGCATAGACTGAATCCAACGATCTGCGAATTAAAAACAAAAATAATCATGCTACTATTTCGGTAATCAACTTCTCTACATTCAAATTCAGGTTTTATTTTAACCTGTCATAGAGTATGTTTTCCTTTGCCATGTCGTCTGAAGGTTTATTCAAATGAGTTAAATCCAACTTCTTAACTTCCTGCTCGCCTAGTATAATTCTGCGCAGTTACATAATGTAATGCACGGTTAACACCTGTAGCTATTATCATGCTGATGACACGTGTATTTTATCTAGTGGGGGTAAGCTAAATAATTGAAGGTTAAAATACAAGATCCCACTGTTTTGTAATTGTGTTTGGTCAGCTCTTGACTGAAAATTATAGGAATGATGGGTTCTCTCTCGCCTAATTGGATGAAACCTCTTTGATTTTTGGGCTCCTAGTCTTTAGTTAGTTTTCCCATTTTCTTTATCCATGTTAAGTCAAATTCCAAAATAAGTCAACGTAAAATTGAAAGAATGAGCAGTTACTTCAGACTTCGAAATCTTAATAGAAAATTTATTTTGCCAATACTATCCAATGACTATTCTTCCAAAAAAACCTTTACAAGACTTCAATCAAGGGCCAGTCATACGGGTAGTCAGTCAGATAACCAGTCCTACCAAGGGGTATCGTGTTATCCAGTAACTGGGTTGTGGAGGTCAGATAACCAGTCGCTCCATGTAAAATACTGGTATTCCGCTGCATCCGGTTAGAGTGGAAGCCGACCCCCAACATAATCATGTAGTTGAGAAAAGGCTTGGCAGACCATGAATCAAGGTGTCTATAATTACCACACCCTCAAAATAGCCAATCAATGGTGCTCGAATCTCGTGCAAACTTTCGGTAACGTGACAACCAGAGAATAATCAACTTAAAGTGACAGCTACCTGGCTTGAGCCCAGGTTCGCCCTAGCAACCCCGTCGTAATTGGCTCAAACTGTACTTTCTAACAATGAATGACATAATACACTGATTTGGATATACTTACGTCAATTTCTTAGAAATTACCTCGTCTCGTAATCAAGTATAGTTCAAAATTTGTCTAATGTGACTTCCCTCATTGGTAGGAATAGCCCTCATCTAAAAATCTAACTTTAGAATATAAATATGAGTGAAAGGGCATGAATATTGATATGACGGCTGATAGAGATGTATTGAAGAAGACATGCCGATCACATATACATTGGGATGAGGGCACGAGGACACTGATAGTACCCAGTAAATGGGTTTTGGACGTCAGAATCGTTGAGCTCCTTAAGTTCTGAGTTGAGCTGCACGATTTAATGCGTGCACTAACTGGACAGGTCCACTCAATCTGTGTGGTTTTGCCTCAAAAGACCAATTCAGACACAAATCTACATGGTCTTCACATGATCTGACCACGATTATGTCTGGACTTTAAAAGAGACTGTGACGTCTGAGTTTGTTTCAGCCTTTCTTCTCAGAGTAGTCAGATGGGAAACGCCGACCTCATCTAGTTTTTAACATATGATTGACGTGTAAAAGTATTTGTACAAACCTACTTACAGAAATAAAATCATTTATCATTCAGATGGCCGTCACTACAAGTAAAATATTGATATTTAGCGGCTTCTGGTTAGAGTGGAAGGCGAGTACAATATAGTTGTGGAAAGGCTAGGCGGAGGAGACCTAAATCCTAATCAGGAATGTGTAGTCTATAGTAAGTGATCCTATGACCTCATCATTAAAGTTAATGAACCCTGAATCAACAAAAGAAGTGACGAATCATCTTTATGCCTAAATTCACGACGTCCTAATTTTCTATAGTGAGATAAACTGAGGAAAAAACAACTTAAATTGACAGGTTGCTAACCTAACTTGTAATCATAACACTATCCTACTGAATAATAATGATACAGTATCGTTGCCATGTGTTGTGACTGAGCCAAAAAGAGATAGAAGATAGAATCACACAAGTCAGAAGGAGATAACCGAATATTTGTCAACATACAGAATGTATTTTTAGATATGTTTCCGCGAGCAGAATTTAGATAAGTGTCGTGAATTAGTATATCAACAGTTTTATCGTTTATATATGGGTTAGTATGTTTCGGATTCTGTAGCTAAATATTACAGGAATAAAAATCTTATCAACTTTTTTGAACGAAAATGATTAAGTTAAGTTTTTAAATTGGGAAAATTCCTACGCAGAATTTTTGATATACAAATATTGTTTGTTCAATAATATTAGTCAAAAATATTAGGAATGCCACAGGGAACTGTTTTAGGACCTATCACAAAATTTGAGTTGAAAATGAGGTTAGCATCTACGTGCTTACGAAAAAGCAAGTGTTACCGATATACTACCATCTTTATTTTTATCATATTTTAACGCAGTATTATCGTTATATCAGCTACCATTTATTACTTAAAATGGATCTCTTGGTGATTCTATTCTATTCGTATCTCCCAACGAGTAACGTATGGCCTTCATAAAAATCGTTTGGTAGACGGATCGATGATTAGTTATTGTTGTTTGGTAGTATGTTTTTATTAGCGGATAGAAGGACGCTGCTGCCTATCCTCTTGACTTCCGTAGTTGCTTTAACATACTTAAATAGATAAAAGCAAACTGGTTGCTAATTTAATTGTATAATTTATCATTGTTATGACATTGATTTTACATTATGTAACTACTTTAACTCACACACTAAAATATAACTTGTTAAAATTTTTGAAAAATCATCTAGTTTTCAATATTTGTAAATATGTGTGCACCATGTATCTACACTCGAGAGCAATGAATCCGGGTCACTTAAAGAATCCTAAAAATCTCGGAAGCTAAAAATGCTAGGTTAATGCAATAAATTGTATTTAATAGACAATGTAATACTCCTTAAATTAAGGTATTAAAACTTCTTAGTTATTGTAAAGTTATATCATAAAAAAATCAAATTTGAAAAAGGGCCACTTTCGAAGATGGAACTACGAAATTACAGCATTTGGTTTTGCTTTTGTTTGTAATCTGTCATTTATGTGGGTACATAAACCATGTTGATAGTGCTCTATATTCATTATTCAAGCTGAAATTATGTCGCTTACGCCTGAAGAATGCACCAGAATACTTACAATGCTGGAAACCGGCCGGAGTCAGCGCGATACAGCCAGGACTGTCGGTGTGTCGCTGTCAACAGTACAAAGAGTTCTCCGACGTTACGAAGAAACTGGTTCTAACCTACGCAGACCAGGAACGGGCAGAACCAGGTGTACCACAGCACGAGAAGACCGATACTTGGTGAACACCATGCTTCGAAATCGCTTTCTCACAGGAACTGAACTCACAAATCAGTTTCGACGCCTCGGAGGAAGTAACCCAAGTGCATGGACAGTAAGACGTCGGCTTGCTGAATCTAACTTAAAACCCCTTAGACCTGCAAACGGCCCTAAACTGGAGCGTGGGCATCGTATTTCAAGACTAAGATATGCCCAGAGCCACGTAAATTGGAGTATTGAAGATTGGTCAAAAGTTATGTTCTCCGACGAATCAAAATTTATGCTCTACAAGCACGATGGAAGACACAGAGTGTATCGAAGACCAGGGGAAAGATTCAAGCAAGCATGCATCGAAGAAAAAGTAGCCTACGGTGGTGGGTCTGTACTTGTGTGGGCCGGAATTTCTTCTGAAAGTCGCACAGAGCTGGTGATCATAGAAAACGGCTCTTTAACTAGCGTAAGATATGTGGAAGAAATCCTCAATGATCACGTTGGTCCATTTATGGTCAATTTAGGTGAGGATGCTATATTTATGCATGACAATGCCCGACCTCATACAGGTAGGATTGTGAATGACTACCTTCAAGAGATGAACATTACTCGTATGGAGTGGCCAGCGCGCAGCCCGGATATCAACCCGATCGAGCATGCTTGGGACGAGCTAGGCAGATGCGTAAAACAACGAAACCCTCCCCCAATCACGCTTCGTGAGCTCAAAATTGCTCTCACAGAGGAATGGGAGAATATTCCCCAAAATCGTATAAGGAACTTGGTGTACAGCATGCCAAACCGCGTAAACGCAGTAATGGAAGCACGAGGAGGCAATACGAAGTATTAAAATTCAAGAAAATCGTAATAAAGTTCAAAAATTTCATGTTTCCTATTTTTGTTTTAAGGAGAGATCAGCAGTTTTTTTCTTTATGTAATTTTGTGTTAATAAAATGTATGGTGACTCATATTTTTTTTACTTTCATTTAAGGAGTATTACATTGTCTATTAAATACAATTTATTGCATTAACCTATCATTTTTAGTTTCCGAGATTTTTAACATTCTTTAAGTGACCCGGATTCACTGCTCTCGAGTGTATTACATAATTAATTTACCTGTCATTGCTTTATATTTAATTCTTTTTACCTGTTGTATTATTATTTTATTCTAGGTGCATCATCTTCACATATAATATATAATTAATGTATACATAATATTGTAAAACATTTTAAAAGAGTAACGGTGGCGTTTCTTGCCCATTCTTCTCCATACGAAACTACCTTTTGGAAGGGGCAACTAGAATCAATTCTATTTTCTTGTAAATATTGACGTTCAAAAGTGCTTTTTGTGTGCTTATTTGAAATAAATTATTTGACTTTGACACATTCATTATTTTGTTGGGAAATCATACAGAACATATTCACTACTTATACATTATACCTCTTATTTATAATGATGATTAGCGTCTGCTCAACCATTTTTGATGTTTCAACGTGTCTTAACTTTAAGCAGCGTTTATAAATAACGGGAATAAAATAATTACGTTTATACCATCATCAAAGTGTTACGCAAAATGTACGCGTGCTCAAAGTGCCACGTTACCTACTGACGTATTTATTATGTACGCAATGGATTTAGTTGACGTGCCGAGTACAATGCATGTTACATATTACAACCTCTGCTATCCTAGTATCGTGTAGACTTAGGGACCGGCTTTCAACGTAGTTGCATGTTCAAAACTTGGACCAATGGGGTTTGTAATGTCTTAAGAAACTACTGATGGATCTTCCTATCAGTATTTTTCTGTTTTCAGTCGAAAACATCGTAAGGAAAACTGGACAAGCCGCAAGGAAGCAGCAGCAGCACAAGGAAAGCAGGACTGGCAAGCGTGGTGATCAATGTTCGTTCCTTCTCTGTATGAGGAGAGGCATTGTCTTGCAGTGAAACAATACTATAGGCTGATAATATTCGACAGAACTGCTTGCATACTTCACCGTCTATTGAACAAATACCAATAATGTGTTATCGTATAAAATGCATGATTTGCAAACGTGCCATCATGTTAAAGATAGCATGTGCTCTGCTCACCTCATAAAGATAAGGGGGAAATCAATTCACTTTGTAGATAAACGATGGAGGAACACTCGTGTTAAATTAAATCAGATGTTTTTCATGTCATGTGAGTTGCATGGTTGCATGCTTTCTTTATCGTCATATCTTTAACACTTCTGGTAGCCTAGTACTTACAGGGAATAATATGAAGACGGTAAAAATCACAGTCGCCGAAAGTGGGACACTAGATTTCATATTTTTGGGCGAGAAGATGAGTTACCTTTCAGAATTTCTACAATCCTGGTACTGTAGGGCTGTAATCTGTAATAGTCGTTGAATGTGGCTTTCCAAGATTGTGCGGAAATATTGTTCTCTTCAATACTTTTAGAACTTCTGCTGTCCTAGTAGTTACGAAAAATGAGTGCGAAGAGAGCAGCATGTGCAGCCGCCGAAAATGGGGTTCCCAGATTCGGCCAAATCTGGATATTTTTATGTGGAAAATTTTACCAACCAGCCCAATTTTGCATGCCAAACATTTGCAATTCTGATGACGTCAAATTGGAATCAACATCAATAAAATTAAGAGAATTTGACAACCGATACGACGTACAGACAAACAACATCACGCCTGGAAAGTTTTGAGTGTGAATGTGCATGGATGACAAGAGTAGGGGAAGGCCAAAGGAACGATGGATGAATACTGGTGAATACTGAGATGACAAGTGATAGAGAAGTATGGAAGAAGACGACATGCTGGGCCGACTCCAAATAAATTGGGATAAGCTTCGATCAATAATAGGGGATAAGGGCAGGAGGCATGATGATAATGACTGTATTTCCCAGAGAGGTAGGCAGAGATGAACAAAGAATATAGTTGAAGCATGCAGCGATGTGAAATAATATTATTATCAAACATTCAAACATAGATGTCCTTGCGATACCATCGATTATGATAACAATTTGATAAACAATCGATTTCTAAATAGGTTAGCTATCAGCAGTTTGTATGCGGAAAAAAGACGAAAAATTTGTATGCATTTGCCAACACGCTGTTGGTGAGCGTAGTGATCAATGCTCGTTTCTTCTCCATAAGAGAAGAGACCTTTGTACTGCAGTGGGATTGTAATAGGCTGATACATGACAGGCATATTATTTATATTAGCTCACGTTTGCCCACTAACTCACCAGATGGTAAGCTAAGATGTGGTCAACGACGGGGCACGCTTGTCTGCAAGTTACCTAATCATTCGAGACTTGAAGACTCCCAGGTTATAACAATCGTTTACGTCTCTTCGTCATGAACATCTGCATAGTCTTTTCTAACTTTGTTGTCAGTCGGTTGGTCGGCTTCCAGTCACTAGATGCAACCGAATACCAGTATTTTACATGGAGCTACTGCCTATCTGACCTCCACGTAAGACTGTTTGCCAGACTTTTGGGCTTCCGAGCCGTAACGGTTGTCAAATATCTACGAATGACAGTAAGACCGGCCGACCTCGCTTGCCTTAATATGTCCATAGTATGTGGACAGACTGTAAAGATATTTAGTAAAACGATATATCAACACTTCTTCCGACATCGTGCATATAAATAAATAAATAAACCAAAATACACATACTTCTCCACGTTTTTGGAGCGCTTCCAAAAATGTATGTGAGTAGTATAAACGGTATTCTTATAGTTAAAGTCTGTTTATATTCAGTCGCGGGTTAAGAATAGAGGTTAAGCGAGTGAGGTTAACATTCTGATGGGTTAGGTAACAGATGGAATGCAAATCAAATGAAAATGCTGTAAAGGTCTTTGTGTAGGAGCCACACCTATTTCTGCCGCTTAGCGATGCTGTGTTCCGGTTAGAATGCTATGGGTGCTGGTACTGCCGGTGGAGTTATAGGCAAATGAGACATATCAGCTTGATAGTAGCTGGATCAGTCTCTACGATGGCAACGTATCTGCATCCTCTGGTACTGCAGGCAGGTGTCCATAGGTGATGGCGTTAGCCACTTACCATTAGATGGCTATCCTGCGGCCTGTTTGCCATCTAATCAAAACAGGCTGATATTTTATAAAGACTGCCTCGTTGGTCTAGTGGTCCCAAGCGCTACTGCTGAGTTTGAGATCTTGGGTTCGGTTCCCAGGTCAGGCAAAGTGTTATTGGGTTTTACCTTCAGGAATTCCTTAGTAGCTCAGAGTCTGGATTTGTTCCCGGTTGATGGCAACTGACTCGCCCCCTATTACATGGGACTTAAACATAACTGGCGAAATGTGGGAGTACTTTAGGTACACCTCTGCCCTACCCTTTGGGGAATACAGGCGTGATAATTATGTTACGTGTATTACGTAACTATTACTCAACCTTTTTAAATCAAGTGTTACAAGTAGTGGCGGCTGTAGTACGTCAAATTGTTGCTAACCAATAACATTATCGCACTGTTGCCAAGTGCAGCACATGAGTTATAGTTTGTGGTAATTTGTCACGTTTTGAATTTTATTACAGTCATGTTTGTATGGATTTATTAATGCAATTTGAATTGCTTATGCTGTTTGTGGCTCTTGTATTACGTAAAAGCGATTGTTGTTATGAAAGGGATATGATGAAGAAATACAGGGACAATCCTAGAGACTATGGGAAATAGAGTAAAGCTATCTAAAGATATAGTCCTTTCATAGTCATTTTACTCCTGACAGCAGGCCAGCAGCATCCTTATTGCAATGACAATAAAGGTCACTGTGACAGAACTGTAAAGCTCCTATTTTGGAGACAGTAACCCATTTTTATTTTTAGGGTTTCGTACCCAAAGGTTGCCAACGGGACCCTATTACTAAGGCTTCGCTGTCCGTCCGTCCGTCACAGGGCTGTATCTTTTGAACTGTAATAGGTAAACACTTGAAATTTCACAGAGTACTACTTTGCCTGCTACAGCAACAAATAATTAAAATAAAATAAAGTTAAAAATAGAAGAAACTTGTTACGGTCGATGAAGTCAATACTGTACATGCGTAAATAATTATCTAAAGTACGGAACCTTTCATTGTGCGTGGTCCGACACCCACTTGGCCGGTTTTTTTTTATTATTTGAAACAGAAACTATATTTAACCAACTAGTATAATTGCACCAACAGATATAATTTACTTTCTTACATTTCTGAGGGTTATTTCAGTGGCTTGCCCTTGTAACGTACAAGGGCAACCCACTGGGCTTAAGTTCTAACAAGAAATTTTCTTCCTTTACAAGTTTGCCTTGACCCACTTTCGAGTTTAACATACTCTTTGCGGGTCACAAACAAAACACTTACTGCAGTCTGTTTTAATTAATATCCTCCCTTTTATTAAATCATCCTATAATAATTGATTATGAAGACCTTGACATGGTCAGCCGTTTGTTACTTTTGCTCTATGTGACCCATTTACAGGTACTTGCACGACACATTTCAGCTTCGGCCTTTGGATAGCCTCTCTGGTTTTACAGAAGTCCATACGCGGATGTGCTAACTGATAACTTACCATTAGTTAGGACGTTGGATTATATGCCACTCAATACGTAAAAATAATAGAATCGAATATATTTATTGTAAAACACGAGTATACATCAAATAATATGTGCAAGGTCTTAAAATAACAGATAGATCTGCATGTTTTGCCATTTATGGCGTACAAAAAAAACAACATATTTTTGGTTTAGAATAAACCATAAAAGACTTGAGTCTTCATAACAAACTATGAATTTGCTAACTCTAATCGTAATGCTAATTAAAAAAGGGGAAAGTATGGTTTTTACAGGTATGAGGGTCAAAATGTGAGAGATAGTTGTCTTGTTCATAGTGGCGTGGCAGTCGTCGTCGATAATTTTTCAGCGCGGTTGTAAATTTTCTGCCGCCTCGTCCTTGTGGTGTCTGCTAGCAACGACAAATATTCCTATGATAACAAAATACTACCACCATATCTTTTCAGTGTTCAGCTGTCTTTGCGTTAGTAATGAACTGCAATGTTTTGGTCAGTTCTGGTGGCAGCCTATTTGCCATCAGCCATACAATAACATACAAAATTCGCCGCAATGGGAACAGTGCTAGAACACCCACAAAAACAAACCCCTTTAAATAAATTTTCCTCATTTCCCAGTCATCCCATAACTCACAAAGAAGCCACCAGTAGGTACACCGCTGTTACTAGGCGCAGTTATCCTTGACCCACATTGTGTGATGCATCCCCCCCCACTCCCCACAGTGACCCGGTTCCCCGTGCCCTGGATTCGAAGCTCTTTGTGAGAGTAGGCAGTATCGGGGTGAAAAAGTACCTTTGTTTCAGTTCTTTGTTTGTTGCATGTAACGATTTTCTTTTCGGGGGCTTTGAGGATAATCTTTGACTAGCTTGAGAACAGTGCAAAAGGCAGAAGTAAATACATAGTTTTAGGGCGTGATAACACCCCGATAGTTTTTTTTTTGGGGTACCAGTGAAGTAGATAAACTATCAGCTCAAACTGTAATACTTATGTTTTTTTTTTAACTTTATTCTGTTGCTTGAGACCTTACTAGATGGTGTTGAACCGTAAATTATTGCGGTCTTTTTCTGCAAATAAATAATCGGGTTTATGACAGATTTTCAAGATATACCTATAACAGTCAGTCAGGAATTTAGTAGATTACATCCATACTATTATACTATATTTAAATAATATTATAAATTCGAAAGTAACTCTGTCTGTATGTTACTTTTTTACGCCTAAGCCACTGAATGGATTTTGATACAATTTGGCGAGGAGATAGGTGGCATCCTGGGGAAGGACATAGGTAACTTTTTGTCCTGGTAGCACGTTCTCGTGTGATAATTTCCGACATCCACACGGGCGAAGCCGAGGGCAGAAGCTAGTATTTATGGGTATAAACAATACTGTATTTTTTTCCAAATAAAGATGCGTCCTTATCGACAGGTTTTCAAGATATCAGAGTTGAAGTCAGACAGCAATTTAGTAGATTTATTTAAGCTGAATATAATAATATGGTCAGAGATACTTTCTAGTTGGACTTAGTATTTGTTTTGCATAAAAGATAATATTTCGCCAGAATTAATAGCAAAGGAGCTTACAGTGTTTCTCTCTATTTCCAGATGCACAGTTGCGATCCCGTGCCGGCGGCCTCGCCACCGGCTTCCGGGCCAAACCTCCTCCTGCAACTAGGCCGCCTTATCATCAGGTCGCGAAGTTCCAGCCCCGCGGCCCGCGCCCCGCCCCAAGACCGTATCATACACTCCAAACTAGTCGCTGCTAAACCTTCCACCAGCACACAGGTATGATTCGCTAGTACTTTTGATAACACTTCGTTCTCAGAAGTTTTATGAAGTTCTGGGGCCAAGAAAGTCGCTAATTCTTCCATTGCTATTCAAGTATGCTGCCCTGGTTGTTTTGGTCTTCGTGGTTCAGCTGGTAAGACGTTTTTAAAAGATATTTTCTAGAAAATTCTGGGAGCAAAGAAATATTGCTACAGCCACAGATGTATGGTATTCTAGTAGGTGATTAGAGGTGTTATAAAACATTGTCATGTCAAGCTTCAAACTTATGACAAAAATTATCTAAAAGAATGGACTAGGTAAGTCCTTTCTTTTAGATCAGTTTTGTTATAATTATCCTCGTCATCAATCCAAAGCAGTACTCTGCGAGACATAAATCTCCACACCATTTTGCTCGATCTTCAGCTACTCGCGTCCAGCTGCTACCAGCCATCAATTTAATCTTTTGTCTATTGATTCCAGGTCCAAACTCAACCGAAGCCAGCAGACACTGAGGAGCCAAAGCCAGCTGTGGTAGCTCAGCTCAACACCCGCGTGCAGGCGCTGTGGGACGAACAGATCCCTGTCTGCATTGAGGTTAGGAAACGTGACCACCTTATTGAAGCTAGCAAGCAGCTAAACGACTTTAAAACATCGTTCCGTTTCTGTCAATCATTTGAAGATAATAGAGGCGGAATAATGTTTAACGTTAAAGGCGTTTAATGAGTTGTGGTGCAAGTATGCCAAAGTGCAGGTTTCCCTTTTGAAACAAGTAGTTTTTCTTCACATCACAATCTTCCAGGTGCTGTTAGCCCCGAACTGCCAAGACTGCTACAGCTCACTGTGTCGCGAGGGAGACTCGTTCGACAAGCATGCGCACCGCGCGCTGCTGCTGGAGAGGTGGACCATGAGGGCACAGGTGAAGAAGTAAGTGTCTTTCATCATAACGAAGGTACCACCGAGGTCTCGCCACGACAACCGGTCCTGTATTACTTGCATCACGGTTTGAAGGCAGTACTTGCGTCTTGGTCCAGTGTCCGGGTATTTGACCTTCCGCGCCCTATAGGCCACAGAGACCAAGAGGCTGTTGGAACTAGTAACATAACTTCTTCTCACTTTCCAGGGGAGACCAGAGCCCAGCATTCAGCACATCTCAATGGCTGCTGAATGCTGTGCGGTCGCAGCTGCACTTCTCGCAGCTGTCCGCCTGGCTTGCCCGGCTGAAAGAGACCAGCGCCGATGATAGTCCCACCGAACGCAGGTACGAAAAATGATCACCGTATATCAAGTCTTGGACCTTTAATTACCAGGGGACTAGGAAACATCAGGAGTTCGACTCCCTATGACGCCCCAGCAGACGCTAGTAGATATTTACATAAAGCAGGTTTATGTACCAAGATATTGTATTGATATAAAGTATCAGGAGATTAGAAGACAAAAGGAGCTATCATAGTACGTCTCAAGGAGACCAGCGTTGATGATAGTCCCACCGAACACAGGTAATACCAACTAAAGTACTGCAGGCTTTAGTACCAGGCGCCTAGGAACGATAAAAGATTTAAGAAAAAGTAGCTTGTGAAAGGCTTCACCCGGTACACGGAGACTAGCGTTGAGTCCCACCGAACGCAGTGATAATTGCATATTGTTATACCAGGGAACTAAGTAAATATCCAGAGGAATCAAGATGCTGTTTGAACGCACATAAATGGGCTCACCCGATGAGTGCCCCTTTCGAACGCATGTAACAACGAAGTGCATGTTTGAATACCAGGCGCCTAAGAAATACCAGGAGTTCGGCTCAAAGACCGTCCTATGTTGATGACAGCTTCAGTAAACAGAAGTAGATACAAAGATACCGTAGAACTTTGAAACGAGAATGGCTCGTTTTTCTTAAACTTGTATTAATAGCAATAGTATTTTTGTTTCTTGAGGATCTACGCAGAAGGCAGACTCAATGCATGCAGTTCCTAAAAAGACATCTGTTAGCTGAAGATAAAAAAATGTTAAGTGACTAACGTAGATATAGAATTAGGGTGTATTCTGACCTTCATAATTTCTCGTGAATTTATTTGTTTGGAGATGGAATGACATCATATTTTTATCTGCCGCCAAGCAGAATTGTTGTTTTCCGGTTTGAAGGGAGGATAAGGTGCTTATGAAAATATGACAGACACAATCTCTGTAGGCACTTACTATTTCGACTTTGTTTCATCAGTTGACAAGTCCGTACATTATGTTAAAATCCCCTGTATGTTGCAGGCCTGAATCTTAAGGCCACCGTACCACTTTCCATTTGCCGAGCCGTCGGCAGTAATAAAAGCATACTCTATAAGTTCGCGTTACGAAATAATTGGTCAGAAAACACCTTTAAAAATAAAACAGTTTCTAACCATATATTTCTCTTTCCAGACGCAAGTTAAGCCGCGAAACATGCAACTTTAAAAAAATAGAAGCGAACTGCGATGACGAGGACACAGATCGCAAACTGAACGTCGTTTACTCCATACAGATATCACAAGACAGCTACAAGAAATCCGACTTCGCCCGACCTCCTAACGATCATAAATTCCCAGTCACAGACATCGGCAATAATCTATACCTCAATATCATACTAGAAAGCTTACCACGACTAGATGACATCCCACACATTAAATGCTCCTGCCAAAAACGAAAATCAAGCAAGGATACTCCGCCTAACATTCATGAAGAAATTGTCGGCAAACTCAATGATCTCAGTATAGGTAATAAGTTTGATAACACAAAAGTTGTCGACGACAGGATGCTGACACCTTGCAGTGAGAGCGGCAAGCATAAGTGTAACTGTGATGACGAATCAGACGGAAAAGACGGACCGAAGAAACTGGATGATCGAAGATTGAAAGAAATTGCTAAATATAAACGAAGGCTTCGCAAAGAGTGTAAGATTAAAAAGCTTCACGACAGTACATCGTCCGAAGGGGATGGGTTGACGAAGCTTAAAGAAACTCATACCTCGATACCAATTTTGCAAGCGTCGAGATTCGATAGATTCCGAGCTATAGGGTGCTACAGAAACCAAACATATCTGACATTACCAGCAAGCAGAATCGAGACTAAATCCCCATTCGTTGACACTGATATACTGCCACCAGCTGAGTTCAAAAAGACCAATACAGTTTCCACCCAAACTGAAGAATTGTCGTGCCAATGTGGGAATCTTCTACAAATGACATGTGACAGTTGCAGCGAGAGAGGCATGGTCAGATCAGAAGGAAACTACAACTTAGCGTCGGTGCAGAAGAATCAAGAAGCCAGAAGAATTGAGGCAGAAAAGAAGATTAAAAAGCATAAATGTGATACATTTTGTGATAATAATCATAGTATTAGTGATAATAGTGACATTATTAAGAGACCTAAATTGCGAAGGTTTTTTCCTATAGTGGATAAAATTGAGAAGATTGTGAGTGATAGATTTGCGCAACGGGACAAGGATATAGAAGAATTGCAACTGGAGAAAGAAGACACGGTGTTTTCGCGACCAAGGGAGTCGAAACGACAGAAGACTTTCTCTATAAGTGATGAAGACTATGTCTTATATGAAAAGTGTGACTATGGGACTTTTGACCGTTTTCTGGAGAATACTGACGAATCTCCTAAAGATGATAAGGTAAGAAAAACTGCTTGGTGTTGGTTTTTGTGATGTTTCATTTATTTTTATTAGATTTTAATCTATTCTCCTGCTAAAGTATAAAGGTTAAAAAAAAACGATTATTATTTCAAATTGTAGTGCTTCGTACCAATAGGACCGTCGACCTCTATTTGACATTGGCGGGCTCGCCCGTCCTCGCTTCTACAGTTTTTGTTGCACCTTTTTTTCTTTAAATGGAATTTATTCGATATTATACCTACGCCTGTTTGTCTGTCACAGAGAGCTGCAGACCCAGTTGCAATGTTCTCAGAATGCGTGTTACAATGACCACAATCAAGATAAATAAAATAAGTAAAACCCCTTTACATCGCCAGGGCTTCCAGTCCGCCCCCAGTGGCCGGGCCGACAGCGCGGTGCCGTCGCCGCGCGACATGGACCGCTTCCGCTGGCGCTTCGAGTCCGCGGCGTCCATGGTGTTCCACTCGCGCACCGGCCTGCCGCTCACGTCCAGCCCCGCGCCGCTGAGGAGACGGAACAACTGCTTCGACTTCGATGACTCCATTAATGGCATCTCTGGGATTAAGAGGTGAGTTTTTGTTAGCTTCTACTTAGCCACAAGGTCCTCTACTTAGCCGTGAGCCCCTCTACTTAGCCACCAGCCCGTCTATTTAGCCGCGAAGTCCTCTACTTAACCACGAGCCCCTCTACTTAGCCATCAGCCCTTCTATGTAGCCGCGAGCTCTTCTATTTAACCACGAGCCCCTCTACTTAGCCACCAGCCCTTCAATTTAGCCGCGAGCTCCTCTACTTAACCACGAGCCCCTCTACTTAGCCATCAGGCCTTCTATTTACCCGCGAGATCCTCTACTTAACCACGCGCACCTCTACTTAGCCACCAGCCCTTCTATTTAGCCGCGAGCTCCTCTACTTAACCACGAGTCCCCCTACTTAGCCAACCAGCACTTCTATTTAGCTGCGAGAACTTTTACTTAACCACGAGCCCCTCTAATTAGCCTCGAGCCCCACTACTTAGCCCCGAGCCCCTCTACTTAGCCACCAGCCCTTTTATTTAGCCGCGAGCTCTTCTACTTAATCACAAGCCCCTCTAATTAGCCACGAGCCCGTATAATTAGCCACGAGCCCCTCTACTTAGCCACCAGCCCTTCTATTTAGCCGCGAGCTCCTCTACTTAACCACGAGCCGCTCTACTTAGCTACCAGGCCTTCTATTTAGCCGCGAGCTCCTCTACTTAGCCACCAGCCCTGCTATTTAGCCGCGAGCTTCTCTACATAACCACGCGCCCCTCTACTTAGCTATCAGCCCTTCTATTTAGCCGCGAGCTCCTCTACTTAACCACAAGCCCCTCTACTTAGCCACCAGCTCTTCATTTAGCGGCGAGGTCTTCTACTTAACCACGAGCCCATCTACTTAGCCCCGAGCCCCTCTACTTAGCCACCAGCCCTTCTATTTAGCCGCGAGCTCCTTTACTTAACCACGAGCTCCTCTACTTGCCATCAGCCCTTCTATTTAGCCGCGAGCTCCTTTACTTAACCACGAGCCCATCTACTTAGCCAACTAGCCCTTCTATTTAGCCACGAGGTTTTCTACTTAACCACGAGCCCCTCTACTTAGCCACCAGCCCTTCTATTTAGCCGCGAGCTCCTCTATTTAACCACGAGCCCCTCTACTTAGCCCCGAGCCCCTCTACTTAGCCCCGAGCCCCTCTACTTAGCCACCAGCCCTTCTATTTAGCCGCGAGCTCCTCTACTTAGCCACCAGCCCTGCTATTTAGCCGCGAGCTTCTCTACATAACCACGCGCCCCTCTACTTAGCTATCAGCCCTTCTATTTAGCCGCGAGCTCCTCTACTTAACCACAAGCCCCTCTACTTAGCCACCAGCTCTTCATTTAGCGGCGAGGTCTTCTACTTAACCACGAGCCCATCTACTTAGCCCCGAGCCCCTCTACTTAGCCACCAGCCCTTCTATTTAGCCGCGAGCTCCTTTACTTAACCACGAGCTCCTCTACTTGCCATCAGCCCTTCTATTTAGCCGCGAGCTCCTTTACTTAACCACGAGCCCATCTACTTAGCCAACTAGCCCTTCTATTTAGCCACGAGGTTTTCTACTTAACCACGAGCCCCTCTACTTAGCCACCAGCCCTTCTATTTAGCCGCGAGCTCCTCTATTTAACCACGAGCCCCTCTACTTAGCCCCGAGCCCCTCTACTTAGCCCCGAGCCCCTCTACTTAGCCACCAGCCCTTCTATTTAGCCGCGAGCTCCTCTATTTAACCACGAGCCCCTCTACTTAGCTCCGAGCCCCTCTACTTAGCCCCGAGCCCCTCTACTTAGCCACCAGCCCTTCAATTTAGCCGCGAGCTCCTCTACTTAACCACGAGCCCCTCTACTTAGCCATCAGGCCTTCTATTTACCCGCGAGCTCCTCTACTTAACCACGCGCCCCTCTACTTAGCCACCAGCCCTTCTATTTAGCCGCGAGCTCCTCTACTTAACCACGAGCCCCTCTACTTAGCCATCAGGCCTTCTATTTACCCGCAAGCTCCTCTACTTAACCACGCGCCCCTCTACTTAGCCACCAGCCCTTCTATTTAGCCGCGAGCTCCTCTACTTAACCACGAGCCCCTCTACTTAGCCAACCAGCACTTCTATTTAGCTGCGAGGACTTCTACTTAACCACGAGCCCCTCTAATTAGCCCCGAGCCCCTCTACTTAGCCCCGAGCCCCTCTACTTAGCTACCAACCCTTCTATTTAGCCGCGAGCTCCTCTACTTAACCATGAGCCCCTCTACTTAACCACCAGCTCTTCTATTTAGTCCCGAGCTTCTCTACTTAACCACGAGCCCCTCTGTTTAGCCAGAATCCCTTTTATTTAGCCGTGAGCTCCTCTACTTAACCATGAGCCCCTCTAGTTAACCACGAGCCCCTCTACTTAGCTACCGGCCCTTCTATTTATCCGCGAGCTCCTCTACTTAACTATGAGCCCCTATACTTAGCCACCAGCCCTCCTATCTAACCGCGAGTTCCTCTACTTAACCACATCTTAAATAGGGGTGGTCACATGTAACTCCCTCTAATCTTAAATAGGGCTGGTCACTTGTAACTCCATCTTATCTTAAATAGGGCCGGGCACCTGTAACTCCCTTTTATCTTAAATAGGGCTGGTCAATTGTAACTCCCTCTAATATAAAGTTGTAGCTAACAATATACATATTAAAAACTATCAAAAATAGTAGCATATCGGTTCCGGAAACAGGGTCCAAGCTACCGGTGATCAGGGCTCCTGAGAGAGGAACCTCTTAATAATACGCGCCTTGTCCAGAAGTACCGCCTTCTGGATCAAGCTCTTGATCCAGTGGCATAAAGAGAGCTTCCTCAGGTGTTGGTCGAGAAACTTGGCTAATATGCCATTGAGTGTCACGACTATCGGCAGAACGGCAGCTGTGTTACCTTGCAAGCCAGCTCAACCAGTTGATATAACTATTAACATATTGTTTCGCAGCGCCCTGTTCCACCCGCGCGCGCCGCCGCCGGGCGCGCCGCCGTCGCCCGCGTCGCCGCCGCCCGTGCCGCCGCGCGCGCCGCCGCCTGCGCCCGCGCAGCCCGCGCCGAGTAACATACGGCTGCGGCCCAGCACGGGCCTGCTGGGTGAGTACGAACAATTACTGCAGTTATTTTGCCTCTAACAGCAGCCAACCTTGTAGCAACGATAATAAAGATCATTATAATACAAATCATATGATATACAACAGTGAAAGGTTAAAGTGTAAAGTTTATTTTTAAGATGCAGTCCATCAGCAAATTACCTAAACAAAAAAAAAAACACCTGTATTTGATGCGTGTATTCCCGTTCGTCCCCTAGACTTCGTCCACCGAGGGGGGCGAACGGGAATTCGTTATTTATTTTCCCGATGGTCCCTCAAAATTTTTTGGGGGGACGAATGGGAATAATTTATTAATTCTTTTTTGGGTCTATTGCTCCCACTAAATAATATAAGACTGGTGGTTTTAATTGGTAAAAAAACAAAATTGAAATAAAAATCAGTCATTTATTAAGGAATAAAAATCACAGTAAAAATCACAGAATCAACTTTGCGATAACTCGCAATATTTTTATATATAATATTTTTTTAATTATGAATAAAATTCTCCTTATAACTAAAAATTATGATTTAAAAATCTGTGTATACAGATTACAATAAAAAAAGTCTGTATTATATTACAATTAAACACTACAAACAGACTTTTTACCATTCAGGTTGTTTCCTTTTGAAATATAAGTCACTATTTTTCGTAGAGTTGCTTATATGTATGGTGGCAAGATTTTACGTTTTACGTTATGTAAGTGATTAGAAAAGTTTACTCATTATTTTAACACATAAATAGGGTCAGTAAATTATCACACTTTCAAAAGCAAAATTAAATAAAATACCTAAAATATCACGAAATCAAGATAAAAATAACAAAAAAAAACTTATCGTACTAATTTTTAAAAAGTCACATTTGCTTATATGTATAGGTATACGGTGTCACATTTTTGTGTTACATATTGTATAAGGAATCAGAACAGGTTACACATTAATTTTACATATAAATAGCGTCAATAAATTAGCACAATTTCAAAATCAAAATAAAAAACATATACAAAATCAAAGTGAAAAAACATGAACACAAAACATCATAGAGGGTAACAACAATAAAAAATTCACAAGTATTGAAGAAAGTAGTCGAGGTCATAACAGTAGGCAGTAATAATTATTGCACACAAAGCCTAGAGATTACATCAACGTACACAACCATCGAGCACTTTACTTATTATGATTAATACCTACGTAAGTTTTTCAAAAAAATGTCCTACAGTTATTTCTGAATTAAGAAGTTGCATTTGGCAATCCATAATATATTGGTCTGTCAAGATTGAATGTAGCTTACGCCGTTTTGGATTTTGTTTTGCTTTCACGCTGTATAAGTTAGAGTCTTGATGTAACACCGTAAGCAATTTTAAAATATTAGGTTTTTTTTTGCCTATGGCACTATTTAATTTAAAATGCCACCCTTCGGCAAAGTTATTAGTACGGTGTCCTTTTCCAAAACTGCACCACACTTTTACGAAATTCGATTGAAGCCACTGCGATAGCATGTATTGCCGAAATTTTTCACTTTGGCTATCACCGGGGCTTTCGCTAGCGATATAAAACCAGCCTTCAAAAATACGTTCCTCTGGTAATAATGGAAGCACCGCACTTAGGGCTACTTGACGTCTTAAAGTTTTATTTTTTGTTAGATTTAATTCACGGCCTTTCCTCCAAATAGCATTATTAAAATGGTAATAACAGCCGTGGATACTTATCTCTGGAAAAATTGTACGCATAGCAGACATAGCTGCTTCTTCAAAATCACTGGTAAATGATGTAGGATTCCAATCGTTGATTTGAGATTTAACAAGTCTGAAAAGTATCTCGTATGTTTCTTTTTTACGGTTTGACATTAAAGCGTAAAATAATGGCGTCATAGCTGTGCTTTGATTATTACTTCCTAAATCACCATGAACGGTGTAGAGCTGTTGGAATGGAGGTGGACAACTCTTAAATGTACCGTCACCAAATATATTTTTTAAAACTATCAATTTTTCTTTAGCTTCTTGGGAACAAAAAATGAGTAAGCGTGTGTTACCGTAACAGTAATCTGCTAACAAAAATGATTGAAATTTTTGAGGAACCTCAACCGTTTTAACGTCATTGAAAGTGATTTTACTCATATTATAAGTGCTATTTCGATGGCGATACAAAGTGCTTTTGATGTTTGCAAACTTAGGAATATCTTTGGGTAAAGTTACTTTATCAAGTCCTTCGTCCAAAATTTTCGAAATTGTTGAATTAAAGGCGGCTGGTACGCAAGGTACATCATCAGAAGTTATATTTTTCTTGCATTCATCAATATGAATGTCTATTATGTTTTTATTGAAGTCCGGTGTACAGGATGTGTGTGTGGTTTCTTTCAAAATTTGATCATTCTGCAATAAACGTGCATAATTTATTTACCCATTGTCTGGTTTTGCATGAAAAAAGAAGTCAAAAAAGTAGGTACTTACTTTTATGGTTAAGGTCCCACTGCACTTATTCTTTCTTCTAAGATGACATTCCCATACAACAGCTCCACTTTTGTTTTGCCTTTTCCTTAAAAATTGGTATCCAGCACGCAGAAGCACGATTCCACCTTTCCTTTGTATATACTGCAAACAGCTTCCTGTACTACCAGAGGGACCAGGATGCGCTTCTTGTGACATTGTTAAGCTCTAAAAAACAGGAGACAACAATTACACACTTATTAATATAATTTAGAATGATATTTAATATATAAAATTAAATACTAAAATTGAATACAAATATTGATACCGTACATTATTAGCATAAATTAATAAGACATGAGACAATATAGTATTGACTATAAACAATCTAATAATATTTATAACTTACAAAAATGTAGGTACTTACATCAGTAGTTTTCCGCAGAACTCGTGTCGAATATATATTATTACATTAACACCCGTGCACTTTCATTGTTTTGTCAACACTAACCCGACCGGTCTAATTTAAGGATAGGAAAGGGAGAGAATGTCAGGTAAACCAATAGGATTTACGCAAATAACACAATGTTATCGGCACTCTTTTGTTAACTACCAGAATCGCCGGCGCTTCCCGTCAGAGTTGCTATATTTAGTGTAGGTAAACATAATGAAACAATGATAAACTTAGGATACGTTTTATAATTCATAAAAAAATAGAGAAGAATTTTGTAAAATAATGATTAAATCTAACGAAGAAACTAATTTAAAAGTAAACTACGAAACATCGAATAAACATATTTTCTGCACAAATCTTTTTAGTGGGACGAATGGCACTAATCGAAGAACATATTCCCATTCGTCCTCTCTTGAATTAGGATTGGGACGATCGGGAACAAATTAAATATTATTTTTGTAAATTCCCGTTCGTCCCCCTCGGGGGACGAAGTCGAGGGGACGAACGGGAATACACGATTTGATGATGCCGTCCAAAATAATCGGGAATTTTAATGTCTACTTATTTAACATTACAAACTGTATTCATCAGCCCGTTGATTGTAACTATCGCCACAGTGATTGCATAGTACACAATTCCACATATCTAATTATTTATCTTTATCTGACTTTCAGGTAGTTTCGAAGAATCCGCTCTAAAAGGCCGCTTGGAACCCGTAGCGACCGTCCACGGCTTTACTGCCGAATTAGGCGCTTACGGCTCTTTCTGCCCACCCCACAAGAGATTGCCAGTCACTGTGTTCTTCTACGCGCCCGGAGGGACCAACGCGCCTTATATGGTGAGCTAAGCTATCTATTGTTGAGCTGTGATCTTACGGCTCATTCTGCCCACCCCACAATAGACCAACACGCCTTACATGATGAGCTGGTGAGCTGAGCTATCTAAGCTATCTATTGTTGTGCTGTGATCTTACAGCTCATTCTGCCCACCCCACAATATACCAACACGCCTTACATGGTGAACTGTCTAAGCTATCTATTGTTGAGCTGTGATCTTACGGCTCTTTTTGCCCACACCACAATAGATCAACGCGCCTTATAATATGGTGAGCTATCTTTCAGACAACCGCTCATAAATCTGTCCATTGCAAGTTATTAAAAGCTTATTAACTTGCAGTGGACAGATAAAGAAACGGTTGATTGAGCTTATTAATAGACCACTCAAGATTATCAGTCTGCTTGTGCATAACTCTGTCTATCAGTATGTCAGTCGGTAGTTAATTCATGAACCTATAAGTTTGTGTATTTAGTGTATTTATCCATCGATGGCAACAGACATTAATTGATTACTTGAGGCTGGTTCACAAAATAAAGTTTTAATCGTAAATCGATCAGTAAATTGTAATTCAACTAGTAAAAGTCAAACCTATTTATTGTGTTAGTCGCATTCAATGATTGTATTCCCCCAGAAAATCTAGTGGCTAATTCTTTCTTCTCTTTTCCAGGGACACATAAACCTCGGCTCTTCAGGCTACCGTGTCGCCCGTTCAGGCACCGTGCAGGTCTCCCTCTTCAACCCTCACGGCACGCTGGTCAAGATGTTCGTCGTGCTATACGACCTGACCCGAATGCCGGCTAGTGCACGAACGTTCTTACGTCAGAGGACGCTGTACATGCCGGCCGGAGCCGACCCGCCTGCGCGGCATCACGCACACAAGTGGCTGCGGTATCTTATACATCTTAGGTGAGTCTGATTTCCTGGTACTTTTGACTCCGCTTGGTGTAATATTTAGTTGGAATTTGTTAGTGATTCTTGTCTCCCAAATAGCTAGGATGGTTTCTAAGATGTTTCTTAGGCACCTGGCTGTTACTTAGGCGAAGATCTCTTTGTGATTTCTGGGCTCCTGGTACATTTATAATGGCTTTCCTAGGCATTTTAGCTGTATTTGGTACATGGAATATTAGTAAGGTGTCCTACACCAACTCTTAAAAGGACTTCCTATATTGTAATGCCCTCCTGGTACTTTGACTCCGTCAACAGTCACGGTACCCTGGTCAAGATGTATGTTGTGCTATACGACCATAAGTGGCTGCGGTATCATACACATATTAGGTGAAGATAGTTAATATTTTTATGTTGAAGTACCTTCCGATTCATGTTAAATTCAACAATTGAATGTGGGATTGATTGAATGTGGGAGCGGACCACATTGATACTATCGTGGGTAGAAGCTGGATGAGGTTAGCACAGGAGCGTAGGGATTGGCAGAAAAAAGGAGAAGCCTATCCGGAAAGTGAGTAATGTCGGGCTATAGTAATGATGATTATTATGATCGTCGCTTCGGGGTTTCTCAAGAATGAACTTGTGAATTGTGAGATCAGTTTTGTACAAAACTAATGGATATTTAGTTTTTTTTTGAAAAAGCTAGTTTTATACCAGGAATTGTATCTGAGTAAAATAGCAATTATTGTTCGTGAGAATGCAGTATAAGTATACTTGTAGCGTTCATCGACTCAACTTAATCTCAAGCGAGAGCAGTCTATTAATATGGTCCAGTGCGCTACATTGTCTGTTAAAAATAAACTTAAAAATAATAGTTTATTTCCCTCTATTCCAGGTTTATGACATCGAAATCCGGTAAACTGTACCTTCACACCGACATACGTATAATCGTATCAAGGAAAGCCGATCTCGACACGGCGACCGCCCATTCCGCCTTATTCCGACCGCTGCCGACAAATCACAGCGCGCCATCCGACCCGAAGACTACCGAACGCGACCCGAACTCGCCCGATCGCAAGCCGAATCGAGTATTCGGTGGTTGTTCGGAATTCGAAGATTTCAAAAAGGAAATCGGTTATGATAATCAAAATGGCGTTTCTTATGAGTTGAGGAGTTTCACTTATGCGCCTGATAACCCGAAGTATTCGCCGCGGTAGTTCGGGCGTGATCGGGAGTGATCGTTTGTTTCCGTGGCTAGTTGAGAGTAGTATCGGTGGTCGTCGGTTTTTGTTTTTAGTGCCTGTATGTAATGATTGTTTGTTTAACAGTATGTATTAATGAGAAAATATATTTTTGGTTTTTATAAATGGTGTGTTTTTATATTCTATCGAGATAGCAACCCTCACCATTCTTTAACTTTACTTGTGAGCTATTTATTGTTGAGCTGTGAACTAACGGCTCTTTGTGCCCACCCCATAAGACTACCAGTCACTATAATCTACGCGCGCGGAGGGACTTATGCGCCTTAAGTCGGGAGCTATCAATTGTTGAGCTGTGAGCTATCTATTGTTCAGCGGTGAGCTTTCTATTGTTGAGCTATGAGCTATCTAGTGGTGAGCTATGAGTTATCTATTGGTTATTGAGCTTACAAGTCTTTCGACACAATAAGGTAGTGAAAAGTGTTGAACCTGGCAAGTACAGTCAGTCGGGTCTCAATCAATCTGCCTAGTCTTTTTTAAGGTCAGATTCCAGTCTAACCAGATCCAGTTCAATAACAGTACTTTACATGAGTGACTGCCTATCTGACTTCCACAACCCAGTTACTGGGTAACACGATACCCCATTGGGAAGTCAGTCAGTCAGTCAGGTTTATGATATTAAGTTATCATAATTCCAAAATAATCATGAACTTTTGTTGCTGATAGTGTAACTACTTATCAAATTATAAAGATCACAGTCGTAGGGTCTACCACCAGGGCCCTGTACCACAAAACTTTAACAAGTTACAATTTACAAATTTGAAAATGTTACAAGCCTAAAGACTACGGTCTTTAATCAGTGCGTTCTGCCTGTTATGGTTGTTATGGCGGTTATGACTTACGGAGCTGAAATGTCTACACTCAAGGTACGGCTGGTCCATAAATTCAAGGTCACTCAGCGAGCTATGGAACGAGCTTTGCTTCGAATCCCTTTGGGATAGGATCCGGAATGAGGTGATCCGTCAGAGAACCAAAGTGATCGGCATAGCTCACAGAATAGAATAAGCAAGCTGAAGTGGCAATGGTCCGGCCATATTAGCCGTAGAACCAATGACCGTTGGGGTAGACGTGTTCTTGGAGTGGAGACCGCGAAACGGCAAACGTAAGGTAGGACGCCCTCAGGCAGGTGGAGCGACCATACGAGCAGGGTGGCTGGTAGCAGCTGGGTGAGAGTTGCCGAGAATTGAGCTGAATGGCGTGCGATTGCAGAGGCCTATCTCCAGCAGTGGACTGCTGTAGGTTGATGATGATAAAATGTTCCAAGAGCGTGTACAATAAAACTCAAGTGTACAGAAAAAGCCTTACAAATATCCAAATTATGTTGACAATTCTACAATTTAGCGTAACTCAAATATGTACATAAGGCATGATGTGTTTTTCCGGGAAACCCTAGTAGTTGATAAATGTAAGGATAAGGTTTGCGTTACAGTAAATTTTAGTGAGCAGTCTTGATATTTTTAGACTTGTAGTTACAAGTCTACAAGTCACGAAGCGTGTGTCAGAGCCTTCAGAGGGTGTTACAATTCTATTCGTTTATATTTTTGTACCATTAAAATGTTCAGGTCTAGTGATAGTGGCAGTGAAGAAGAGACTATAATAGATAGGCAGCCTAGAACGTACAGAGAACGCATACAATTAACATAATTATAATATACCGGATTTCACTTTTATAGAAAGATTATGAGTGAGTAAATCTGCAGCGAAATAATTAGGTATAGTCAGCCCCAATAAGATACACGGACAAGCAACCATTTTATTGTCAACAACCTTTGTTCCATAACATTGTATACACCGTTTAGGTATAAAACATAGTAGGTATACAATTTATTTTACCAAAACAAAGCAAACATTTTGTCCCAAAACATCTATACACCCTATGACCAAAACAATATTCACAGTGATAGTTCCAAAACAAGGTACTTAAACAAAACTGATAACGTCATACGACTTACACCGAATAACACGTATTTAACTTCGTTTATTTGAAGACCAAGAATATTATTTTTGTCCTCTTCATTTCATGCATGACGTTGTTGTTGTGTCATTTGTTTTTATATTTTTGATTTGAAATACAAATAGGGAAATCATGAATGTTCATAAGAAATGTTGCTTACGCTTTTAAGGTGGTTACTGACCGGGTATTTGCGTCTAATTAACATTCCTTGATTTGATTTTGAGCATTGCGTTACAATACCGCGCCAGCTCGACGCAATGACTAGGAGCATTCGCTTTTGTAACCATTCGAACTGTGAGTATTCGTACAAATGTAACATCGATTCAGGTGTAATGCTCGGTTTTCCGCACTTACTGCTGCAATGTTACGAATTATATCATTACAGGTACGCACTGTTATGCGCTGCCCCTGCAGTCTCGACAAATATAACGACAAAAATTGTTCGTTAAGTCTAATCGATGTCAAATTTCTTTAATAGATTTTCAACCTTATGCTTTCGAAATAAAGTTGAAAATCTATTAAAGGAATTTGACAACGATACGACTTAGCGAACGATTTTTGTCTAATGTCGAGACTGCAGGGGCTGGATGCGTTGACTGATGAAATACTCGAATTTGAACTGTTACATTACACGCAAATGCTCCCGGTGAGTCAATACCAGGGATTGAAGTGCTAAGCTGTAATCGCTGTCATGACAATAATAACATGCCAGTCTGACGCGTTAAAGTAAATGGCAGTTGTTTATGGCATCGTATCGGATAAAACTGCAGGGGATGATTTGCACACTCAATAATAGGCTCCAAGAAACTGTCGCTAACACATAGTGACGTAGTGACAAGGGGGGCGACAAGACACGTAGTGACAACGGAGTGGAGAGGTATTCCACGGCTCTCAGAACAATCCCAGAGTCCGGAAGATGGTCAACATCCCTACCAGCACTTACTGGAATACTTTCTTCCTCCGAACACGTTTGCTCTTGCGAATCGCCACTTAAGCCGGCCAATAAAGGCAAGAATGAGGTGGGAACACTCGTCCTCGTCAGTGTTCACTCTAGCCGGTCAATAAAAGCAAGCCAGAAATGAGGAACAAGACTTCTCTCGGGAGATAGGGTCCGTGGGGTCACTACTGCCCAACAGCTCACCACATGCTGCCCTGCGGGTTTTTGTATCTCTCTTGGTCTGGCCCTAGACCTGTTCTGGCAAAGTAAACTCTACCGGCACAGGTCTACAGTTCAGAGTGCGCAAGCCGCACCACGACGTCAACGTACAGTTATGGCGGTGGGGTTATCATTATTATTATATGTATATTTGTGAGATTTATGTAGATTACCTCAAAATCACGGTTTGCCAGCGTGCAATGGAGGTCATTATTCTAGGCGTCATATTGACAGACCATATTCGCAACACCACGCTGCGCTCCAAAACACAGATTACTGACGTAGCTCAAAAAGTCGCTTAGCTGAAGTGGGATTGGGCTGGCCACGTCTGCCGTATGCCCAAAGAGCTATGGGCCAAAATAACCACTTCGTGGAGCTCTGACACAGCCAGGAGGCGTCACGGCAGACCCCATAGAAGACAGCGGGACGAGCTGGAGAAAACAAACGAACAATGGTCTACTTTAGTCCTGGATCGAGAGGCCTTTGCCCAGCGGTGGGATGATGCAGGCTAATAGTAACAGTAGCCTTGTTTTTTTTTCATAGGTTGTATAGATGTTTTGGGACCGAAACTTTTACTTTGTTTTGGTAAAATAATTGTACCTATATTATGTTTTGTAGGTACTTGTACGTTGGATACAATGTTATGGATTATATAGGTTGTACACAATAAAATGGTAAAAAAAAAAGTTTATTAACACAAAATACCTTTATATACAGTGCCAATACCAATACAATTCACACAGGTACACTGGATTTTGGAAACAGGCTGCACAAATAGTGAAAAACCCTGCCTCCTAAACTAGGGTAACCCTGTGACCTAGGAGTCAGTGTTCTACTGTAACTTCGTATACAAAAGAAACCTTTATTTTATGTGAGTTAATAAACCCATGACCTGATTTGACTATGATTATGATTTGTGAGTATGTGTGTAAAGTGGCTATGTGAGTAGGATGGGGTGTGGTGAAGTGTAGGAGAGGGGAGGTAGTGTTTTGTAGGGGTTGTGTGTGAGGGGTGTGTGTGTGTGAGGGGTGTGTGTGTGAGGGGTGTGTGTGTGAGGGGTGTGCGTGTGTGAGGGGTGTGTGTGTGTGACGGGTGTGTGTAAGGGGTGTGTGGGTGTGAGGGTGTGTGTGTGTGTGTGGGGGTGTGTGTGTGTGTGTGAGGGTGTGTGTAGTCGTGTAAGGTGTGTTCGTATGATGTTGCATGTGTTTCTGTATCCGTTTTTGTAGAATAATAATGATTATTACGTGCCTACATTATTTTAGAAATAAGTCTTCTGTACGGGAATAGTTCTGATTAAGTATACAGCCAGTTTTGTAATTTGGTTTTGACTTCGTGTTTGTTTAAATTGCTTATTTGGATATGTTTGTTGACCCTTCTGTAAATGAGTGAGCTAATTACATACAGCTGGCGGCTAGCGAGAGCTGTTTTGTGAGAAACAGATGGGCATGTAGATTTGGCTTTACGAGTGGTTGGATCTAATGGAGGAAACTGACTATGCTTCTTGAGGGTGGCAATGAGCACAAAGAGCTGCCGCACAGTAAGTACCCTGCATTCCGCGTACAATTCACTTGTGGGAAATCTATACGGCTTGCCAAGCAACACCTTGAGCACAGCCCTTTGGGCGCGTTCCATTCCAAGCAGTTTAGTCTTAGCGGTGCCACCCCACCACGGTTCCTTGTATACATCTTGTTGTGGGTGACTGTACCTACGGTAGACTATTGGTGAACATCTCAAGCATGCTACAAGAAGTCATGCTTTCACTCCAACACAAGTTCGTACTTATTATAAGTTAACATAAATTTTACGAACTGACGACTTTTATTTTTACAATTCCACAAATCGTACAATTATGTAGAGCATCGTACCATAACCCCCATGCTTTGTGTTACGCTTTTAAATTGCGAAAGATTTTTAGATTGTTAATTGTAACTTATAAGTTTGTCATTTCTGTTGCATTATTTTTTCTACAATTTAACAATTTTGTAGAAATATACCTACACTTGTAAAGTTTTGTGGCCCAGGTCTTGAATCCGAAACCTGTTGTCTAATTTCAACCTCTACAGATCTTAGGGTAACTTATTTAGACCTGTGAAGAGCTGGAATTATTTAGTACCTAGTATTCGACAAAATCAGGATTGCTCTAAATTTACTAGTAGAAAAGCTTATATTCAATATTTAACACAACTGATTATTTATACTAGGTACTAAATTAAATGACTAACTAACTAAATATACAAATAAATACCAAAACACTAACACTTAACATACAGTAACACTTGGCGTCAAAGACTCGTTCGTATCGCTGTCATTCGGAAACGTGCCCGGAAGACTGGCAGTATTGCCACGTTGAATGGCAATGCTATTTCTTTAGCTAAAGAACCAGCCAGCCTTCTGGTCACGTGAATTGTCGACCTTCACGTGGCTGGAGGTCGGCGAGAAATTTCCTCAAAGCGGAGACGTGCACTCGCGCCCCATGACCCGAGTGTTTCGACCCCAAACGGTTCAAAACTGTACGTAGTTACCCATAAGGTAGGTCTCGGCGGGTTGTTCTAGGAACGGTTACGAATGGTTTATTTTCAAGTAAAAAAAGACATTTTCGAAAAATAATTTAATTAAAATAAATAAAGGCATACTCACACGAGCACTCAATAAATAACAATCACACTATGGCCTCAACTTAATTAATAATGCCTTATTTATTAATTATACTTAAATCTTAGGTAAAATCGTATTAAATGCTTGCAACACTCTGACCCTTTTGCTGTCAACACCAACCACTTGCGTGCGATCATGTTTTACCTAATTCCTAATTATAAATGTGAAATGGATGATAAGTCCGTCTGTCTGTCCGATATTAACGTTTAACAAGGCGATAATAGCAATAAACGTATTATTTTTCATTATTTCCAAATTTTAAGTCAATTTTGATATTTTATGTAACAAAGTTTTTTGGTACTAGAAACTAGTACAAAATCTTTAATAATTTTTCCCAGGAAAAACCTGTCTTTAGGCATAACAAATTATTTGTTCTGAGCGGGAATAAAACCCGCGGATTTAAACACTGAAGCCAATTTTGCAGACACTAAGATCCAAATTTTTATAGCATTGAAAAAATGTAATTTAAATAAAGTATCCTACACATTTGAATATAAATAACACAATTTTCTACTTCTCATATCTAAGATCGCAACACACAAGTAGTCGTTAACAAGCCATTGTCTACCGTGCAATATAAGGTAAAACCTACCACACAAGAATTACCGCCAGAGAACACAGTTTTTCTCATACATACTAAACATAGTGAGAAAATGCAAGAAAAAACAATTGTGCGTGTAGCACCGTACACGTGATCGAAGTGAAACTTCTTAAAAAATAAAGATTATGTTTAGTGTGAGAGACAGAGAGAGTTATATCTTTCTTCTCTCTCATGTAACGAAAAGTGCCAAAACGTGACGCGTCCTTGAAATTTCACTTTCAATCCTCGTCCAATTATCGAATCGCCGCCTTAGAAGTTTCACTTCAACAATCATTCTTACTTTCTACTGATACAACTAAAATATCGTGAAAAACTGCGGGAAAAATCTTATAAGTATCTTGTCTATAATTTCCAATATGATGTTTTAACCACTTACAATAACATAACTTTACGCCAGTATGCCCCAAAGGGCTCGGCAGAGAGGTGGAGTGTAAATCAAGCCAGGGACATTTATTGTTTGTCAAATAGAGTACCAATTTAAATGGTCCGTATAATCTAATTACAACTGTTATTGTTTGATAGTTGTTTGAAATGGCTATAACACGGCCATTTGAAGTAATGTGTCAACTTGATAAACAATTAATTTCCCTGACTTTATTTGTATAGTACATTTCGCCAGTTATGTCTAATTTTCATGTATAGGGGGCAAGCCTTTCGTCATTAACCAGGCTGAAATCCAGACACTGGGCTGCTACTGTGGAATTTCTGATGGAAAAACGCAATAAAAGTTTGCCAGACCTGGGAATCGAACCTAGGACCCCAATGCTCAACAGTTGCGTTTGCGCTGGACCAACGAGGGAGTCAGCACAATGACTAAACTATTTTAATATTTGACGATTTTTCTTCATACATGGTAGGTTTAACAAGTTTCCAAACGCAATTCAGGTTTTACGCTATGACTGGAGTGAAAGAAACAGAGCTATCTTACACTCTCGTTAGATAAGGACGGGCATACACCTGCGGATTTCTTTCTTGCGCTTTGTAGGGTGAGACTTCACTGGCGTCCACTTCGGTTTCCTGTGGAAAAAACCGGTTTATGTGAAACTGGGCTTAGATAATTATAGAAATCGGTATTGGATACGGTATCGTCTGGTTGAATGATTATGTATGAAGATTGTATTTATAGGGCAATTTTATCGTGTCGGCACGAACTACAGAACACGGAGAAGCATCAACGGGCAATGCTAGAGGCGGCATTGTCAACACATTCCATACAAATCAAGCGGGTCACCGTTTACTTACACTACGATACTAATGACTTATAGAAACCGACGACTTTGATGGCGGTCCGTGACAGAAGTGGTGCTCTCAACGCACTTTCCATCATCAGACGCTGCCCGAGCGGAAATTCTGTGCTCTGTGGCACCTGTTCTGCGAGAATGGTTCATGCCGTAGTGAAAATAGACAGTTAGCCAAGTTTGTAGCGTGTTGTCACTCGTGGAGACTCATTCAATGAAAAGTCAGCTACTCTCCAACCTATTTAACTTAAAGTGGTCTTACACACTGATCAGTTCCCAACTTGTTTATGTGTTACATGGGAACAAGTGGCACAACTTCCTAGCAACACATCTATCTCAATAGTTTTACTCCGGAGTAATGTTATCTACATACATTTTTCGAGGTCTAGTTTAAAGCACCAGAAAGTGGCCTAAGCATGGTCTGCAAAGGATTATGATACTAGGCCGGGTGGAAGGAAAACATGCTCAAGGCAGAGCATCGGCAAGATGGTCAGACGCGATCAAGAAGGCTGTTGGAGGCAGCATGTACCGAGCGGTCTAACTACCGAAGACGAAAAAACTTGGACACGCGTCGTATGTGGTCGCGAAGACGAAAAAGAAGTGACGGGCTGGCGTTCTAGAGTTTATGGGCCGTCTGTTAACGTTTTAAGTGCTGATTATCAGCCTACAGTGGTGCTTGGGCAGGTTTATGTCCAGCAGTCGACGTCTTTCGACGAAATGATTACGATGATGTGTCATCTTCATACTTACATCATCAGGTAGTATACTCCTGGACCAAGGGCCCCAGCCATGCTGTTCCTCTTCCTCGTGGTCGTAGTGGTGCTGGTGTTGGGCGTGTTCGTAGTAAATTATCTGAGGATAAAAGAGAACCATCAATAACAGATAGGTTGTCAAAATATTGACGAGAAGTCGTGAGTCCACTTTTAAAAACGTAGGCGTGTGATACGCTTCGTGTCGAACTGTTTGTCTTACTGCTTATTTAATAAAAAGTGCTTGTAAATGGTCATGACGCTGCAACTTTCTCCAAAACCCCATCCTTAACACGGAGCAAAGAACTATCATCTGATTTCTGCTTGTCAATTAGTTGGAACCGGACTCGTAAATAAAACTGTTGTTATCTGCGGAGTAATTGCGTAACACACTAAAAGTAAGAAAGGCTTTAATTTTGACAGTTCAACAACATTCATTGCGTAATTTACGTTGTTGAGCAAACACATTTTTCGAACATATGAAGCAATAAATTAGCAATAGGCTTCAAAATTATTCAGATAGGGTGCTGGTAGGTACTTATAATTAATTAACCTACTGTATTCTTGTGTTACTTACGAAGATACTGTTTTTAAAGTACTTATATCGGGGGGGTACCTATATTCAGAAAACTTAAAGCAATAGGCTCGCCCCGTATTACATGGGACTTAAACATCACTGGCGAAATGTGGGTGTACTATAGATACACCTCTGCTTAACCCTTCGGGGATTACAGGCGTGATCTTATGCAGATCTTATGAGCTTTGGGCAGATATCGTATAACTTTTCTTACCAACCGGGATCGCCAGATCAAGCCATGTTATTATGGCACAGCCAACTGGCCTTACGTAGATCAATGATAAATCAACCATGAATCGTCCTTTATATACAGGGTGTTTGGTAGAAGGACCGACACAATCTTTCGAGGGATAGGGAGTGACATTTGCTAGCACATAAATAGTTCTTTTTTTTAATTAATTTTGAAATTAATATTTTTTCGTACCCTGCACAATTTTAAGACTGGCAACACATAATTAAGTGATATTTTAGAACCAATTGTAGGTATATGAATGTGCATTGCAAATTTAACACCCAAAGTTATTACGTTCTATTACAACCACAAACAAAAAAGTTATGACGACATGAAAAAAAAAACATATCTCAATTACCGTGACACTTAAGACATAGTTTCTATAGGGGAAAACTTATAACATATTCCCTATCCCTATCCCTAAGAAATTTGTGTCGGTACTTCTACCAAACACCCTGTATACTAATCTAAAGTAAAGTAAAGTAAAGTAAATTTTATTTGCATCGATTACAGGTACTTACATAAAATAAGATGTTACAATAGGATGGGTGAGCCTTATACAATCAAAATCAAAATCAAAATATTTTATTTCACATAAACCAACATGGGCACTTATGAAACGTCAGAAGCTAGGTGCACGGTTCCAATTGGTTGTTTCCTATGGAGAAGAGCCGGCAAGAAACTCCATCTACCTTATCTAAGGCATAAGATAAGCTCCTGATAAGAAGTATTTAACATAAATAACTAATATAATAATAATCACGCGTAAAGATCATAATTATCTTTAATCATCGATCTTTGGTTATTCCCCAGCTGTCATAAACTTATTTTCTCCTTACGATTGCAATCGTGATTAGTGATTAATCTAAACTAATTAATCTAAAGATAAAAGATTTGACTTTTTGTATGTTTGTTAATTACGCTTTCATGCTATAACGGCTGAACGGATTTGGATGAAATTTGCCACAAGGGTAGGCCATGACCAGCGGGGTAATTACATAACACATTAATAATAGGAATGGATTTCATTTTGACAGTTAAATAACATTCATTGCGTTATTTACGTTGTTAAGCAGACAAATTTTTCGAACATATGAAGCAATATCCTTCAAAATGATTCAGATTCTGATAGTGTGTTACGTAATTAGGGTGCTGGATTAGGCCAAAGGATATTTTTCATCTCGATATTCCCACGGGATCGAGACTTATGCGGGTGAGACCGTGGGGCGCAACTAGTCTTACATAAGTACGCAATCATATTTAATCAACTTGCGAGACGGTTTTATTGAGATCAATGATATACAGCCGAAAGTAGGTTTCAGTCGCAGGTTCGGTACCCGTGAGCTGCACGAAACGTTTGTTGATTTGTTTGTATACCTAAATTAAAATACAAGGCTTTTTTTAGAGACATTCTCGTTGTGTTAGAGTGGAAAAAATATCTTAAGAACGCATAGCATCTCGCCTGTATACCCCGAAGGAGTGGGCAGAAGAGGATATGTACACAACGCACAAATTTCACCAGCTACGTCACAATTAGTCTCCTGTAACAGTTGGTAAGCCTATTGCCTAAAAAACGCAAAATGTTATTTAAATTCCCTCTTGTTTTTCTTATGCCGAAGACCTTTAACAGGTGGTCTTGTCAGTCATTTAAATAACTTAACCCTACACCGCTGGTCCCCGAGCTCGCGGGGTCACTTTCACTGTGACCCACACGGATGTCGCTACCGGTACCGATACTGGTACCAACTCCGAGGTATTTGTAAATTATAGGTTTTAACAATGGGCTCGTAACGGGTTTCCAAATGATGTGCCTTCAAAAAGTTGTGTTTTAAATTAATAATTCATTAAGACGTGTGTAGGGAATTAAGCCGGCCTCTTGTTTTTGTGCGTAATGTATAAATATGTATGGAACAGTTACTTGAGTGAGTCATTGATTGATTGACAGACAACTCACTACCACTAACAATCACTAAAGATATTTCCCTTTACTCTTAGATGGTGTACTAGCTACTAGTGTTCCATTATGGGGACTACAGGACCCAAACGCAAGTTTTATAATGCCTAAAAGTATATGATCCACTGCAGTAAATAAAATCGGAAAAGTATGTGATATTCTTTAGGATATATGCTAGGTTTTGATACGATAGAAAAAAAAACACGAAGATACGTCTAAAAATTTATTTTAACGATTAAAAGCCATACTAATATAAATGCAATCATTCTGATTTTTTGTCAGATTCTAAAAGCAACATAGTAACTTAATAGTGTATTATTTTTTTAGTCCAATCAATAGATTTTTTGTAAATAGATAATTGCTTCATATTTTGCATTAAATTACCAGCGTTGTGTCATCGCGCTTCTCTTTCTTTTCTATGCAGTCCGACAGTGACCGCGCTTAACTGTTGTCAGCCTCTTAAGGCATAAAATAGTTTGAAAATCCTATCAACCTCCTTAATAAAAATCATAGTTCACTGACGAGTAACGCACAGCCTTACCGCTGGATCTAGAAGCATTATGTTTGGACACAAGTTCCATAAATAACGGAGGTGAGCACTAAGGAAGGATTTTTGATAATTCATCTCCTAAGGAGGTAAATAATAAATCCCATAAGACACACGGCTTGTGTACTTATAAAAAGCGATGTAAACGTTTGTATGGAAAATCGTGTGTGCCCCTGAATCAAATTGGAAGTTGAAATTACTGACTTGGTCTTGAATAAGTACATACACAAATTTAAGTAAAGCTACCTCAAAACATCATTCTGTCCCTGTCATCTTCAAACAATTGACAGAAACAGAACGATGTTTTAAATTCATTTAGCGCTAAACATGTTTAGCGATTTGTGGTACAATGGGACTTAGAAAATAAATTATGCTTTTGAGCAATTTTCGCAACTTTTATTTCTTAGTTAACGAACAAATTACTGATTAGTTTTACTGAGTAGGTACCTTAATACTTATGCTCCTGCGCACCCTTTAGTCTTTACTAACCCGTCGCCTGCGCGGGGGTCACTTTCACTGTGACCCACACGGATGCCATCGACCTTAATCGTGGTATTTCCCACCCGCTCGAGAGTATCCATTACTTAGCTAGGGTTACCACTTGAAATAATTTGTTTATGAATATTTTTTTCGTAACTGACTTCCAAAAATCATGAAAATTCCAAAAAAGTTACCATGTTGGCGTCTACCTGTTTGTTTTGTTCTTAATTAAGTAGAATATAAATAAACAAGTGAAATATACTTAAATATATGATACAAGCTAGCTATCACTACAATAAAAATACTATGTTCAAGTAGATATATAAAAAATGAGAAGAGCCCATTGGGCATAAAAAAGTTATGACCTACCCAATCCTGTGTATGTGTGTTATCCTCAATGTTGTAACCTAATCAAGAATTAAGGCTCCCACAAACAGGCGCGACGCGACAAAACAACTCAAACGCACCACTCGTCGCGCGACACGCGGTGCCTTTGTGTCGCGCTGTCGCGTCGCGCCAGTGTGCACAAGACTTTAACGAGAATAAACCTATAAATTGGAAAAAAAACACGTCTGTCGGAAGGTTCACCCGTGTTGGTTCTTATAGACAGACAGACAGACGGAAAGACGTTGCGTTTAGTGTGCAAGAAAGTGTTATTATGCGTCATCCACACAGGTGTCACTTAAATATTCTTCAGCCGATTGAAAGGGTAATTCTACCGCCTCAGGGCCATTGTCTAGCCACATAATAACATGCTACTTCCAATACCTTTCAATGAAGGCTTATTGGTGATCGCTAACACGCGTGACACCGATACATGGAGAAGCTAACGTTTATTTTGTTACCCCACTGCGCTACAGCAAAGACAGGGTTATGTTTTTCGCTTATCTTTGTGGGATTCCTTAATCCTTATACCCTTGAAGCTTCCTAACGGTTGGATGGATATTTTAACTTTGTTAGCTTAGTTGTTAACTTTATTGTGCATGCTGTGGTCTCCTATAAGTGAAGGAGTACACCTGCTTAATACCTGATCTTCCCCTTTCTTTGTGTCATGTATTGTGTACATCTTTTGTTGAGAACCTAAATCAATAAAAAAAGGGTAGTATTTAAACGCAAATCAAAAAAAAACTTTCTGGATCCAAAAATAAACCGAATTCCCATCAAAATTACTAATTGCACAGTAAAATACTCAACTCAAAATATAACGAAATAAGCAACAATTTATATTCGTGGGGCACCGCTATCTACTAGGAGAGGCCTCCTATTTCTGAATGGCGATAGTAACGATAAGGCGTAGTCGACGGAGCCCCGCTTCGCGTGGCTTCTACTTCTGGGTGGTTTGAAAAAAAATAACCACGAAGTTCTAACCTAACCTGTCCGAGTCGGAGTCCTCCAAGTGCGGAACTCGCTTCGCTCTCTCTTGCATCCTAAATTCTCCTAGTGCAGTAATATTGCGTTTTGTACCGATCACGAGTGAGAGTATTATGTATGTACGCTCTGGTTAATTTGCTGTGCAGTCAGTATTTAAATGATGGAAATAAATTGATAGGTAATTATTTATTTGATGTGCGATTAATAATATCCCATAAAAAAAATATATAATTCCTGCAGGCGTAGCATGACGGTTTCTGTTTCTTGGAAGACAAGACATAGCGATTTCCATACAGAGTGACATTTCGTTTCTCTATTTTTGACATCGCACCGTAAAAATCCTTCTAAAATCCGTCATTTTGTCTTTCGTTTTACCGATCGTTGTCTCTTTTTATATGTAGACTATTTCAGAAGAAAGTTTTATATCCCAAACGTCAAAATCACACTGACAACTGTCAGTTGTCTAAGGTAGTGAAGACAATTTGACTTTGTAATCGCCATGCTAAAGACAGTAGAAAACTTTTTACTCGACGGCCGCAAAGTATAAAAATGGAATGGAAAAATGGAATTTTTCAGTTTTTGAATGGAAAATGTGGAAAAGTATTACCTACATGTTTAGTTTTAGGGTTTTAAAGTTTTTATAAAGGGGGTCGAAATTTTCATTATTTTTGCGATAGGACACACCATTTTCGAGATATAAGCAAAAATAAAAGAAAACGTGAACAAACTACTGAATTTCCTAAAAAGCGCAGTTGACTCTTTCTACTTTGCTGCCGTCGTACTGTCTTCACGGAACGTCATTTTTGTCGATTCTTCCGTCGACAAAACCCGTTTCTATAATGGTCATGCTACGCGTGCTGAGGTGTCTCCGTCTATCGACTCGTGCGGGTCACCCGATGGTATAAGTTAGGTTTTGTTTTTATAAAAACAAAATCGCGGATGTTACATGTCAATAACAAATGTCTTAGAAAAAAAAAGTAGTTCCATGGCCATGAGGGGTATCAAAATACAAGGCTTGAGGAAACGTTTCCAAAAATATAACACACTAGCTTTTGCCCGCGGCTTCGCCCGCGTGGAGGTCGAAAAAAATCCTGTAAATCCTTCTTCATTAAAAATACATATTTGTATACTTACCTACCTATGTACCAACTTAAGGAAAAAACGCGTTCCAGAAGGAAAGACCCTATAACCCTTTGCCCGACCTGGGAAACGAACCCAAAACCTCATGCTCAGAAGTAGTGCTTGCGACAACTAGACCGACGAGGCAGTCTTCCAATACCTTTCAATGAAGACTTATTGGTGATCGTTAGCACGCGTGACATCGATACGTGGACAAGCTAACGTTTATTTTGTTTATCTAGTTCAATGCGAAGAGCGGCTCGACCACAAGACCACAAGGTACCTACTTATAATGCTCACTTCACATTGAGAGGTTCTCTTATATCTTGTAGCAATATTACACGGTTCACTTATGCCTGTCATATTTAGAATTAGATGAAGGTGAAGCAACCGAATTGGATCTTGTTTTTTTTCTTATTTTCTTCTACGATCAGACCCCGGACAATGAGCAGATGTGGTTCGTTTTGGTAGTGCAGAGTGGTTTCTTCAACGAGATTTGTTTCTTTATATGTTTTGGCAGCATGTCCTAGTTGGCACTGGCAAGGTCTAGTACGGGTAACCTTTTCAGCCGCCTTTGGATGATTCTGTAGTCGTGGTTGTAAATTGAATCATGTAAATATCGTGACCAGGTGTTAGAAATGATCATTTCATGTAGTGTTCGACCATTTCATGAAATGGTTGTATTTCAGGAAATAGCACATCGACCGCTGGTCACATCATGATGTGGTCTGGCCAGATCATTGAATACTCAACGTTTGACGATATGAATAATTAATCGCACAACTACTTCATGATGTGGCCAAACATTAGTTATGATATCGTAAAATAGTTAGATTATTCACCGGTAGAGGCGTTGATGTCACTTAGATAACATATCTCGACTCAGTAAAACAGCAATGTTATTAGGAGAACTTAAGATGCAAGAGCGAGTGAACTGAGCTCAGGACTTGGGGCACCCCGACTCGGACAGGTTAGGTTCGAAGGGGACGGCGGGGTTAGTGAGCGAGCTAAGCGAGCGGACAAAAACCCCGCCATTCCCTTCGTGGTTATTTTTTTAAAATCATGCAGATGTAGGAGCCGTGCCCAATGGGGTTCAGTCGTCTACGCTTTATTATTATTGCTTGGAAGCAACTTCAGATGCTGTGGTGGCGGGCCACGTGATCTTTCCTACCCTTAATACTCCCACTATCCCACCAATCCCGATAGAAACTGGCGATTTTTTGATCGAATTAATCATTTCATGAAGTGGAACCGTGGATACCCTACATTAATGATATGACAAAACGTCGACTGACGTACCATTAAACGTTGACGTTTAAACGACATGGTCAATTTTAGCTGGCAATTTCATGAAATGACCGGACACTTTATGAAATTATCAATTCTAAGTTCTGGCCACGACACAAACATTAAAGTATCATTCAATGTCGTTAAAACTTTTTGTTTCTCCACTTTTTCAAACTAAGTGGTTGAACCGTGTGACATTTCCATTAAGGCCGTCTACCTCCCATAAAAAATTAAGAGATCAGCACCCTTATCGTGTAACATACTTTCAATCACAATCCCAAGGATTTCTAAGGAAATTGCTAATCCATTACTTCATATGTTCGAAAAATTCGTCTGCTCGACAACGTAAAAGACGCAATAAATGTTATTGAAATGTCAGAATGAAAGGCATTGTCATTATAAATGTGTTACGCAATTGCCCCGCAGTCTAGCCAGCTAGCGTAGATATTATACATGTCTATGCTAGATACATCTCTGAGTTCTGCAGCTCTATTACCGTATCGGTGTTAGATAAGTACGAAGGTAAGCCGTGTCGAGCCCACTTACCTTTTAAAAGCAAGCAATTTTCTTAGTGAACGCTAATAAAGCCTCCTTCTGATATTATATAGAAGAAACGAACAACAACAAACGAACAACTCGCGATATTTTGGTGATTTCAGACTATTTTCTACCAGTTTTTTGTACGACATTTCGCTTTACCGTAACTCTACGATGGTTAAGATTAACAAGAAATTATTTAGAACATGTTTACCTGATACCAAGGTTTTAAACTTGAAAAGAAGCGAGTGCAAACTTAGGCGACATAGGGCAAAAAATCCTCACGAAATTGTCACCTTTCACGGCAGCCCTAAACAAATGACGACTAGATGAATTGCCGAGAAAGCGTCTTAGAAAAAGACAAATGTCGTTTTGGATCAACATTAGTGCCAACATTATGTTTCTACCAGCTTAGCTTGTTAAGCCGGTTTATAGCTAATTAACTAAGATTAACACCTATTTAAATTAGGTTGATGTCACTAATTGACGCACTTTGAACCCGGCTCACAGATTCTTGTACATTTTATGTTAGATGTGGTATTTATTTACTTTCACGTTACACAATAGTTAAATTATTATGACCTTATTAAAATAATGGTTAAAAAAAATGTTTTGTTTAACTTTTATTTTTTTAATCAAAGAAATCTTTTTTTAAATGTTTGCAAAGTTAATGGCTGCTATTTTGCTTTTTATTTTTATTAAAACTGGCTGACCCGACACACGTTCTCCTGTCCAAATTTTAATAGTTCATACAAAATCCTAAAAAAAAGGACATTCAATTATTCTCGAATTTGATAATTTTCTGGGATTTTTTCAAATGTTTCTTAGCATAAAAACCAAATTCGGGCTATTACGATTATTTTGAAACAAAACATAATCAAATGCGCTTACTAACGAACAGAATTTAATTTTTATTTATACGAAGAATGAGAATCAATTGTTTTTGCCAAGATTTGGTTGCAAAAAGACTGGAGCAAAAGTGCTTACTAAGCCATAGTTAGCAGACATGAGTTAACATATTCAAAGAGAAACGTTTACAGACTTTGTTGATTGGATTAAGCTTCCCATAAGAAAACTCAGTGAATGTTGTGCCCACCGAGCTGTTTTAAACAAGCTTTAAGTACATAAGTACTATGAGGTGTTATCTCAGACATCACACTTTTTCAAGTGTTAATTACACGCCAAATGACATACAAATAATGAGAAAAATAAACATTTGTCAAATATTTGCAACGACATGGGAAGCGATCGCCATGCCGGTTGTCATTCACCTATTCACATACGAAACTATGTCATTAGTACACTTTGTACACGTTTCTCTACGGTGACAAATTGTCAAGAAATAAAAACGATCAGAAGATCTGCTTTGTAAAATCGTCAACTGCTGATGAAGATCAGCACAATTTTTGATGAGATGATTCTCAAAGTCGTAGTCTCAAAGGGAGTCGAAAGCGTCCAAACTTGCATTTGAATGACTGCGCTTAAGCACACTGCTATAAACGGATCACGGATGCGTCTAGAGATAGCGCATGCCTAGAACGCACGCGTCGCTGACAGCTTGCATAGACGCACGACGTTGTCTATTCAAATAGATCAAATCTGACTCGTGGTAGACCGACAGTTTTTAAAAATAATGTTAAAGTGCGCGCTTTAACGAATGCGTTGTTGTCAGCGCTTGTGATGCGTACCACGAATCATGCTAAGAGGTATGCGTTGTGGATTCACGGTACGCTCGTTTTAACTTTAAAGCATAATTGAAGAAGCATCAGTTCCATACATTTTCTTTTGGTGTATATTGCGTTTTGGCATCAAACAGCAGATATTTTTTGGATCAGTATTTCAGATTGGTGATTGGTTGATTTTCTGAACCCATGTTTCTAACGCCACAATGTATTCGATACGTTTAGTTTCCAATTCAATCAAATGCATTGAGGTATCCAGAGCATTCGTGTGGCGATGTCGTCTGTCGCGAGGTATGTATCAAATATTAATGAGACTATCACTTTAATTGGTTAGCGATCAATCTTTCACGGTGGAGGAAAATAAATGGAGATAATTTGCGATTATGATGTTAGTTTCTCAGTAGCAGCTCGGAGACTGGAGTTGTGACCGGTTCTATTGCCTACCCGAGTCTATTGCCAACAAGCAGGCATTATTAACCTCCTAACCGAATAGATAATTATAGTGCGCAAGTGTGTGCGCAAAAATAGGTGCACTATTCCCCCATCCTCATATATTGATGGGACGGCAATCCGACACGACCGGGAAGAGATCAGGCGCAAGACCAAACCACGCTACGTGCTTTCCGAGGCACGGGGGTATTACACCATCAACTTGTAAGCTCCGGGCTGCTACTGAGAAATTTCTTATGGAAAACCCCAATAATACGTCGTCCGACCTGGGAATCAAACCCAGGACCCAGGAGACACTCAGCATTCGCGCTTGCGACCATGCGATCGACAGGACAGTTAGTTACATGGGACTGAAACCTAACAAATTGTTGGTGCACTTACACATTTGTCTACTCCTTTGGGGTACAGGCATGACGCTGTATATATTAATCTAAAGAATATGAATGTAGGTATCTCAGTTTTTGTTAACCATACGATAAAAACACTCATAACTTTTACTTGATCGTAAAAAATGTGAAATCACACAGTTAAGAAGTCGGCTATAAGAACTGGTTTGCGCTTTCGAACGCATAAAAAAGTAGATAATCATATATGTTTACTGATCAATATGGAAATTGTTTTAAGGAAAACGCGTTATTAAATTAGATTTAGGATAATCAATGGGCGGACGTTCCACCTCATGGAAAGTGGTTACCATCGTCTGTCTATGGGCGCACAGGGATTTGCCGATGCGTTGACGACCGAGGAAGCAAGTCGAAATGTCTCATGTCCTAAGATGTTTGTTTCGCAATAGTAGCCTTGATTCTGAATTTGTGCCCGGTTAGTGGTAACACAAGATCAAAAGAAAATAGCTAGCAAAACTTCATAAACGTGATAGGAAACAATGCCTAATGACGATAAAACATTATTTTTTATTGATTATAAATGGAGTTCGACAGGACACCTGGCAAGGCGCAGTGGTGACAGGTGGAGTAAGGCAGTGATTGAGTGGCGTCCAAGGACTGGGAGATGGGATGTCGGTCGTCCGGCCGCGACATGGGCGGACGACATTGTTACCATCGTGGGTAGAACCTGGATGAGACTGGCACAAGAGCGTGGGGATTGGCACAAGAAAAGAGAGGCTTATCTCCAACAGTGGGGGAAGTGGGGCTGTGGGGGATGACAGCTCATTACGGGGTCAATGGTCGCTAGTAGTGTAGTTATTAGAAAATATGAGTTTAGAGAATATTTTATTGTTTTATTATCTTTAGATATCGAGCCTAAGTAACTTCTCATTACATTCTTATTATGTTACGCTAAGTAATTAAATGTTAAATACGACCTCAAAAGATTTACTAAATCCACTCATTGTTCTAAATGAAAGTGCCAGTAGCTTCACTTTCATTCACTGAATGAACTTATTCATAAGAATGAATGAATAGCATTAAGGAATGCTTGATTGTGATCTCTTGGATAATGAGTACTAATTAATTAAAAATAAGATAATTTTAATTTTAAATTACAACGTACGGTGTGCGACTTAAGTCGTTGAACAGCTGTCCGAAGTTTCAGTAGAGCTTTTTAAAGAAAACTGGCTGATTATTACGTGTTAGTAATAATTGATTGTAGAGTAGAGAACACTTCAAAGACTAGACAAATTAAGACTATGGTATGTTCCAAAAGTAGGTATCTGATGAAAGTGTAAAACAAACCTTGGGGATATAGTAACACATTCATTTGTATTTAGAAGGTTTCAACTTTACATCTCACCACTTTTTCCAACAATTATTGTTAAAATAACATTATTAAATTGTAATTGAAAAGTCGTCGACGAAAATTTGTGTTATAAAATAGGTATCCACAATATTATTGTCAAATGAAAAACATCTTTAAGGTAATTTTAAATTATAATTTCGGGTTTAATTATTTAAATAATTAAACCCGAAATTCTAATTTGGAATTACCTTACGACAGAGCCAGACCGATAGACAGATACGACCAGTCAGATACCAGAGCACTCAATTTGTAAGTGGCACTTCAAATTGGCATTCACTCTGGTGTTGGTAGGTTTTCTGATCTATTTGTTTACATTTTCATCAGATACTTTTGGAACAGACTCATAATTTCCGAATTTATCATTTCGCCTACATTGTTATAGGTTTTACTGTATTCAATAATAACGTTTCCGAAAAGATAATCGACTTCTGTCTCTTACTGTACCTACCTATTGGATTTAAAGCACGTGACGTTTAAGGTTTCTACCAACCTCCATTGGGAAAAGGCGTGAGTGTATCCATGTATGTAATATGTTGTTAATTTATAGTGAAAGTGTTCAATTGTCCATACAGGATGATCCATATGAATGAGTTTATTATGATGTATCACTGAATTAATTAGATTGACAGTGAATCACTGGTTTTATGAGTATGGAAGTCATTAATCATGATATATATTACTGTGAAATGCGGTAGCGTTATACATGAGTTTCAGTTAAACCAGAAAAGGTATACGCTTCGGTAATGTTCGTGTTTCCGAATTAGAACGAACGTTGCGCTACAGAACGACCCCCACTGAGGCAAAGCTTAATTCTAAGTTTTGTACCATGTTGGGTTGCAGTAGTGCACCTATAATCGTGCGTTTGCGCTAGACGATGATAACCGAAGCGTATACTTTACTGTGAAACCTGTAGTTCCTTATTTTACTCCTGTATAAAAGTAGCGAAGGGTAAATTTTGTAAGAGGTAAGCCAGAGTACATATCTTTAATGTGATTATATTATTTGTCTATAGAATACCGACTGTGCCATTTTTCAAAGGGAATCCGGTAAGAATCGAGTTGAATGGAACTTTCGCCACTGCTGTATAAAGTACCTGAGTGGGCACCTGGTTTTATTGTGCTCTTCCAGCTTTCTGGTAAATCTACTTTGGAAGATGTAAGCACAGACACCACTAATCGAAAATTGGCTTTTTTGACGATTTTTTTTCTGCAGTTCTCCTAATCATGCTTGCGTGGCTATCTACAGTGCAACAATTAAGGATTGGGCACAAGTCCCTTGCCCGCCAGTCCAATATCATATCTTTTTTACTAAGATAATATAATTATTTTTAGTTTTACCCACATCTGTCTCTAGTTATATCAATAACTGGTTGCTTGCTCGCGACCTCACGTCAACGACCCTGTGACACTCGGTAACAGTGTAGCTTTCGATCATTGAAACATTGAACGAATGAATGAATGACATATTTATTTGCAAGAATATAGGTAGCTAACATAAGTTTTTAAGAACATAATTAAGTAGAACAGAAAATAAGTTCATTTTTTTAAATCGAATCTGTACTTCTCTTATAAACAAACAAATAATTTTGCTAATTTAGAAGTATAGACTATAAAATTCTGCTTACCTTCTGCGGCTGCTGACTGTGCTTATTCTTCAAGTCGATCCAGAGTCTTGCTAGGTTGATCGCCAAGCCAATAACAGCGACAATGAAGAACTTGATCTGAAATTATTAAAAAAGCTCATGAGGAGAGGAAGGCCATCAAGGTGGACGTATATTTTATAACTTTTATAAGGAAAGAAACAGTCCTTTCGGACTGGATACTGATCGTGTCAAGTCTTCATCTCCTTTTTAAACGACTTCAAAAAAAAGGAGGAGGTTCTCAATTCAACTGTATTTTATTTTTTATATGTGTTAGCTCAGAACTTGTTTCTGGGTGAACCGATTTGGATGATTCTTTTTTTATTTGAAAGCTGGTACTTCACATGTGGTCCTGTTTAAATTTGATCAAGTACTGACCAGTCTTTTTTGAGTTATCCCTTATAATGCGTATTTTTTCCACTTGGTTTATATTGATGATGTTATAATAATTTCCTGTGACGGTTATTTACATATCAAGTAGTGGTATACGAATGTGGGTGGCGTAGGTACCACAACTAAAAGTGCAAAATAAAAACTTTTTTACAAAAAAAAACCATCGACTTCCAAAAAAAAACACAAACAAACGTGAAAAATAACTTTAATTTCGGAAGTCGGTGACCAAAAACGAAAATACACAACCAAAGACACCGACTTCAGAAAAAAAGTTATTTTTCACGGTTTTTTGTGTTTTTTTTTTGTAAAAAAGTTTTGTATCGGCACAATCTAAGTAGGTTTAAAATTGTTCAAGCCGTGGCTGAATATACAAGCTTCTTAAATGCACCCTAATGAATCAAATAGTAGAATTATAATAACAAATTGCAATTACTATTGCAAAAAAATATCTGCACAAGAAGTGATTCAGACTTGTTCGTGTCGGCATTAAAACCGGCACAGCCTGGTGGCAGTATATTCGATTTTGCCGCGCGGCTGTGCCGAATCATGTGCCGATCCGAACACGTATGTAACACGCCTAAACGAATTAGAGAATGGAAAGTATTTGTAAAAAGATCTGTGCTTTAGTTTGTGTGAAAAAAACTTAATGAGAGTTCACTAAAGATCTTACCTGTAGTTTGTATGTTAGGATCTGCAGCAGAGTTCCAATCTTAGCCTTGATGACAGCTCCCAGGATCAGCAGTTTGAGGATGGCCTTCTTTTTCTTCTTCTTCTTTCCTCTTTGTTCTAGAAATTAAAGAGATACGTTAAAAAAATAGCAGATATTAGAATGTAGAGAACATGCTGTAATACATTAAATTTTTTAATCCACTTATGCTAACGTGCTCATTCTTAAATTATACAAAATGTATTTCATTCTAATATAAATAAGTAAGGAAAGGAAATTAACTAAGTTCTATGCTCATGCTCAAGTGCTTGCATGCTCATCTCAAACTCAACTCAAAACAAATTAAGGGGGGTGTGCTCACGTAGCTCGCAAAAATAATTACGTTTTTTGCAATTTGCAGGTCACTGTCAGGTTGTATGTTGATTAAAATATGATTCGCGGCCGTAACAAATACGGCTTTACAGAATTATAATCATTAGAATCAACAATACAACTCCTTAAGTTATAATTGGCCTCAAATGTCATGATTTCATGAAATAGTCATTCAATAGGGTAATATGAACTTAGAGAGATGTATTGATGATTTTTATGATTATAATTCTATAAATAAATATTTGATACGGCCGCGAATCATATTTAAATCCACATATAACCTGATACAGACCTGCAAATTGCAAAAAACGTAAGAAAATTTGAATTTCGCGGGCTACCTTGGCGCATCCCCCTTAAAAATAAATCGAAACATTCCATGCATACAAAATGCTTATTGTTTCCAAAATGGTTTTACCAAAATGTTGACACAAAATTAGATCCTGTAAAATTAACAAAGTAAATAAGTTCTTAGCGTTCGGGAAGTATAACTTCAGTTTATTTAGTCAATCTTGCGAATTTGTTACGTAAATCAAATGCAAGTCGTTGTAAGACCTGCGGTCCTATTAGAAAGGTACGCTGATGAAATTATACGCAAATGAGAGATTTTTATCTTTGCATCGGCAGAACCCCTTGTTGTTACATGTGTCCACAGGCAGCAGTGACCAGTGCTGATTCTAAACCAGGGCCGATTGCCAATATTGTATGCCAAAGTATTGCCAATGTTGAACTAAGTATAGCATACTCAGCATTTAATGTTCCCACTGCTAGGACCCAGGTCTCCTCTCTGTGTGAGGGAGTGGTCTGTAATCCACCACGCGGGCCCAGTGCGGGTTGGTGGAGGACATATGTGACACCTATTCAACCCTGCCTGTGTATCTACAACATTGTAGGTATAATGATGAGTCTGGCACAGGAGCGTGGGGATTGGCACGAGGAAAAAGAAGTGTATGTCCAGCAGCGGGGGAAGTGGGGCTGTGGGGGTGATGATGTCCTTACAAAACGTATTTCTCTTAACCGTTAAGCTATAATAACTTTTGCTTGCTTCATCGTTTGTCCTTCAAACATGGTCATCAACAATAAAGGAACCAGAATACCGGAGAAAGCACATCGAGAAAGTTTATCAACATCAAGTTACGGTAATTCGCGAAAACCAGTATTCCTAACATGGACAGTCTCGTGACGAATCGAAAATGTTGCGGTTTTTGAAACTCATCATGAAATGGGCGATCGTTCATAATTATAGAAGTTATGGAGATAATATGAATAGATGAATGATTGATTAAACGAGTGAATAATCAATACTTACTTTGCACGGAGTTTTGTGTAAGGTAAATGATTTTATTTAATCTTTAACTTGCGCCGACCCCACATTATGAGGGCAACACAATGATCTTGATTTAATAGACTTCCTTTTACGTGTAACACAGCCGCACTTTAAAGAATTATATTTTAGTCTCTATTACCAGCGACAAATTGAAAATTCAGAGGTCTAATTTTCATTTGAAATAAAATTGTAAAGTCTACTATAACTATGAAACTAATTGATGACTCATCTCTTAAAGTAGTAGTGCCTACAATATCCATGTCAGCTTCTTGCCAAGACATGGTGAAAATCGCAACAAATTTATGCCTCTGGTATTACCAGGGGCATAAAGTTGAGATTTTACGGTCAGGTTTGGAATTGTTTTGCTGTATCATTTTACGATGAATACGTTTAGTTTACTGCGCTCGGACACCTGCAAGAAAGTCCTGATGATGGTCGAAACTCTCATGTGCTTGTAACAACACCGGTGTCTATAACCTTTAAACTAGAATACAGTATTTGATGCTACTTGACGGCAGAAGTACAGCTGTTATTAACGTCTGAAGCGCACCAGCCACAACCAGCTAGCTTGTAAATGACCGTAATCTATTATTTTCTTGACGATTTCGGTTATTCACTAGTGAATGTTATCATAAAACATAACGAATTGGTTAATTTTCATTATCTTCTTACGAGCAAAAATATTGATGACATTACCAATTAAAAAAAAAAAACTTCTGAATTGGTGATTGTCGACATACACCGCACTATATCAGACATTCACAATAACAGAGCTATGGTGGTAGTACTTCTTTGGACGAGCTCCTCCTCAATGATCTCTATACTACTCTTTAAACTAACTACTCCCAACCACCAACCTTCAAAAGAACTCCGATCCTTAAGCCCATTCTCCAGATCCTCATTCTCCACAGCTTGCTCAGCTAACGTATCCAAGGCATCTTGCCCCATTGACCAGAAATTTGACAAGATGCCTCTTGACATCTCAGTTGCATTCTCAGGGACAGGCAGAGCCCTTTCTCCTATGACCCAGGACTGTACTCCATTGCCAAAGGCTCGACCTTTTTCTTCCTTGGGGGCAGGCATCATGACTGGATGGATGAGGTGAATCTTGGCGGGTTTGGTCTTCTTCTTTTTCTTTTTGTCCCCTCCTGCGCTGATGGTTATGCTGTCGATTCCGCCACCACTGTCGTGTTTTTTGCCAAGGGCTCTGTGGGAAAAAGAGATGGAATAAGTAAGAGTGAGATGGCAAGTAGAGAGGCGTTTCTTGGAGCACCCTTTTCTGGTTTTAAAGTGCTGATTGAATGGGTTTTCGTTTTGGAATGGCAATTGATTCTCCTTTGCAAATGTGGTTGAGATCTAAATATCGATTCAGTGATATTAGGATATTCAGCAGTATGATAGCTGTTGCCATTATTCCATCACCATGATATCCTCCTGACTATAATCGCATTTTATTTTACCAGCAGCAGTAACTTAGCACAAACCAATAGGTATGGCGGCAGCACAGTGTTTCGGACGAACTCAACTTTAAGAAGCAGCTAGAAACGAAATAAACAATGATTGTATGTCCAATGGTGTAAATGGAAACTAAGTATTACACTACAAACTTGTTTATACAAGCTATCTTAACTGTCAGTTAGTAGATAACTTGTGGCCATACTGCGAAGTGTGTGCTAATATTTGTCAAGAGAAAACTATGGGAGATCATGGCGAGAAAGTGTTGGTTTTCCCGACAGAAATGAACATCAGTAATTTTCTTCGTAGATGAGCAGGTAGTTAAAATGTATAAAACTTTACCCCATGGGGGTAAAGTTTTATACATATATTCTTGTTTTGCTTTGAGGTTTAATGTTAAAACTCAAAGAAAGACAAAGCAAAAGCAAAGCATTTATTTCAATTAAACCATTTACAGGCACTTTTGAACTGTCAAAGAGTCGGTCAGTTAGTCAGAAAGTTGAAGCTAGTTCCAAAACGTAGATCTCTGTGGAGAAGAACGGGCAAGAAACTCCAAGGACACTCTTGGAAAAGGAGAGTACTGGCTCGAATTGAATTATCTAGCGAAATTTGAAAAAAATGTAGCTGGTATCGATATTAAATCATGATTTAAAACAAAAAGAAGGGTTTCTCCATCAGGAGTTTCTCAGTAGCAGCCCGAAATCTGGATTTGTGTCCGATTGTTGGCAAGAGGCTCGCCCCTTATTACAATAACTGGCGAAATAGAGGAGTACTGTACGTACACCTCTACCTTACCCTTCTGGGCATACAGGCGTGATATTACGTTATGTTATTTCGCCAGTTTGTTTAAATACAAACCACGGGCTACTACTAATTTCACGTGGAAAGACCCAGTATCTAACAAAAGGTCCAACTCAGGGAGCTTACCCCGGATCTCATGCCCCAGCAATCACTTCTAAGACTCGACCTACTTGAAGTCTGTTTACAAAAGACGACTTTTTTCCTTTATCTTAAAGTTCATTTCTTATTGACTCAATTCATTAAGAAATTATTAAAGTCAAAGACAAATAATTTATTTCAAGTAGGCCGCCATTAAAAGGCGCGTTTGAACGTCAAAATTTGCTTTGGAATTAACTGTAGGTGCCCCTTCCAAAAGGTAGTTTCGTATGGAGAAGAATGTATGGATATTATTCAAGAATTCAAGACAAATCTGCTAATACCCTAAATGAGAATAACCCCATCACCAACACGCATGCTTCAAAAATCTATTAATTTAAAGGTGAAATCATTCAAACCATACATGTGTGCGACCGGACATCAAACCTGGCCACTTTCACTCACCTACATCATTGATACACTTTGCTTAAAACAATGCAGGTACCTATGACTAAAGATCAGCCATTTACATAGTAATGTGAACTAGTTTTAACCAACTTTGACGAGCCTAAAAGGAGGGTAATGTGTTTTACGATGTATGTGTGTTGACATGAAATCCTAAACGCAACGACTTGTTTTGATAATTATGACGTAGTATTTATATTACTAATAAAAATCTGCCTAACCTTTTGCCAACTACGTTGGGGTCGGCTTCCAGTCTAACCGGATACAGCTGAATACCAGTGTTTTACATGAAGCGACCCACTATCTGACCTCCACAACCCAGTTACTAGGTAACTCGATAACCCTTGGCAAGACTGGTTGTCAGACTTTTGGGCTTCTGACTACTCGTAACAACTGTTAAAGATCTACGCATGATAGCCGGGACCAACGGTGTAACGTGCTATCGGAGGCACGGAGGGGTCTCGATATTATTATGTAATGGATGGTCACCCATCCACGAACCGACCGCGGCAAGCGTAGTTCAACCTTCGATCGACGCGTGCGGCTATTATCATTTAGAGATGAGCCCAGACATTACAGAATCAGATGCATCCATATTGTAATATTCTGTAGTATTTTTTTTATTTGATGTTTTATCACAAGAAATAAAATTAACTAAAGATGTCATCTCTTTTTGCTTTGGTAATGCAAAAACTAGATATAATGAGCGATCTTAACCTAATCTAGTTTGGTTTTTTGATCATCTTCAGACAGAAAATGTATATAAAAACTGTTTCGTTGCTTGATTTGAGCAATCAATTATGTGGTACTTACTTGTAGCTAACATACTTAAGAAACATACTTTTTCTTAATTCCAAATCGGTCAGGAGGTTATTTTTTAATATGGTGCCTGCCTGCCTTTTCCCAACTATGTTGGGGTCAGCTTCCAATCTAACCGGATGGAGCTGAGTAACAGGTTACATGGAGTAAGTGGCTCCAACGTTATCAAGATTATTGGGTATTAATATAATTATATTTAACTCCTGCCACCCGTTTTCTTCCTATTTACGTTTATAGCACGCCTCATGCCTGTATTCCCCAAAGGGTCGAGCAGAGGTGTATCTACATTTCATCAGTAATCATGTTTAAGTCCCATATGTAATAGGGGCGGAACTAATAGATTTCAACTCTGCGTTGGTAAATCAAAAACCAGCTATAACGACTACTCTTAACCTAACCTAGTTAGCTTTTTTAAATGACTGTTCTTGGTCAAAACTATATCAAACGACATTTTTGAAAACGTTACTTTGATTTTGGTAAAAAATATATGGTACGTAAAAAATGGATTTCTCTTTTATTTGAAATCGGTAAGCAAGTTTTGGTTTCATTCTGGCAGTCTTTTTTGCATAAGCATAAAGTAATGGCTACAGATCATGGCTCATGCCGTTGTAATAAAAAAGTGTAGGCGTATTTTAAGCCGTATTTTTAACTGGCTTAAAATACGCTTACACTTTTTTATTACAACGGCATGAGCCATTAAAAACTCGAAGCGGAAGTTTTACAACCATAGCAGCGTTGGACAGCCCCATTTTTTGCTAAAAAATAAATGTGCCGCGCGAGACCGGCTCAGTCCCACTTTTCGGGGATAGAAAAATAAATAAGTAATTCGTAAGTAATGTACTTCTTACTTATTTATACTATATTCTTCTGAAGACAACTGCCTGACAGGAGAAACCACACGGTTAACGTATTTTCATTAAAATACATTTTCAATAGCTCTATCTGTCATCGTTTATTTAATTTAAAACTCAATTTTTGGGTTAGCAGTAAAAAAAAAACTGATTATTAAGGTACGTTTTTTTTACGATGACCCGCTTTCGACGAAAGAATTTCGTTTTTTTACTCAAGATATTTCAAAATCCCGCTTTGCCCGAAAAAAAATCTGGCAACGTTAAACCATGGGTACCAAGATTTTTTATCATTTTTCTTTAAGTAGGTAGGTACTGAACAAGTTATGGAAAATTGTTGCACCGCGATTTGTTAATTTATTTCGCCTTACAAGTAGAGAGAGCTAGACTTATAGTTACCGGTAACCACACGATAGTTTCACTAACGACTATTCAATAAGAAGATATGATTTCTTTATTTTATTGAATAACATTAAATTATGAAAGTAACGAATTAGTTATAATAAAAGAGAGATCTTTGATTATTATATTGTATAGTAAATTATATTTTTAATACGTAGTTAAAAAATATAGCTCATCCAGGGCAGTGGCGGCGTAAGGCGTCGGCGACGTCGGCGACCGCCGACTGCCTCGCGCATGGGGCCTCGCAAAACCGTTTTACAAGTTATTAAAAGTTTTGTTATTTGTAACTATTTCCGTACGCGTAAGTAGTAGTTATCCGAGTCGCAGAGTCGTCTGGCAACACTTTAAAAGTTATAATAAAATCCAAAGAATTGAAATCCATAGCCACCTATATATTTGAAAAAAAAAATTGTGATACCGCTCGGGAGACTCGTCAATTATTTCTGTTTCATTCATCTCACATCTGTCACAAAACTCGCAGACTCTAACAGAGGTTTCTTTACTACCATAATACCTATTTCTGCCACCAAAGCTTGATCTGTGATCCGTTTGGTTGGTACGGTCGGCGCAGTGGCCGAGCGTAATGTATGGCTATTATGCTACGAGTCGTGTGTATGACTCCCTCATGGAAAAATTTATTTCTTCAGTATTTCGTTCCTACCTATTTACTACTACCTACGTCCGCACGTCAGTGGTAACAAACCAGTATAACCTGCGGTGCTATTCTCTAAGAATACAGCCTTGCGACAGCTCTTGTTCTATTAAAACTCCGCACCACGTACGGCCAGCTCAGGGTAACGTTATTACTTGTTATTTGTCTGGTGGTTTGTGTTTGTGAACACAGGATAAAATACTAGTGCCTGCAGCCTACCCCAGAATCCCCTCGCCCTGCAGTCGCACTTGGGATCACTAGACCACTGGAACAGTTGCAAATATAATCAGCCTATCATGTTTTTCCATGTTCAGACCCCGGCCCTACCCGACCCTGCCGGAGGCTCTACGCGGGGGTCGTGCGGTCAATGGCCCTTTACGGGGCGGGGGTGTGGGCGCGTTCATTGAGGCTCCGGCCAGCCCGCCGGTTGAACGTGTCCCAAAGGGTCATGGCCATCCGGATGGTCCGGGGATACCGCACGGTCTCCTGCGAGGCGGCGAGCCTCCTTGCCGGATTACCGTCGAGGGATCTGGAGGCAAAAGTCCTCGCGCACGTTTGAGAGTGGCGCGAGGAGGCGAAACGCCGGGGCGTAACTCCGCTGCCGCGAGAAATCGCGGCACAGTGGACAGAGCTCCGGCGGGATCTCATGGCGGCATGGAGAGTGCGACTGTCGCAACCCAGCGCAGGGCACGCCACAATTGCGGCGGTAAGTCCCCTCTTTGAGGAGCAGCTTGAGAGGCTTCACGGCGCCCTCACTTTCCACCTGACGCAGGTCCTCCCCGGACATGGCGTTTCGGGAGGTTCCTGTTTCGAATAAGGCAGGAGGAAACGCCCGGGTGTTACCATTGTGTGGATCGACCGGAGGACACGGTGGAGCATACGGTGGAGGTCTGCCCGGCTTGGGCGGAGCACCGCCGTGTCCTCGTGGCGGCGATCGGCGGCGGCGACCTCTCGCGTCCGGCCCTGGTTCAGGCCATGGTACGGAGCGAGAGGGAATGAGAAGCCGTCACCTCCTTCTGCGAAGCACTAATGCTCGCGAAGGAGGAGGCGGAGCGCGAAAGGGAGAGGCAATCTCTGTGCCCTAGCGCCCCTAGCCGCCGCAGGAAGAGGAGACACCTTGGGCGTCGGGAATCGATTGCCGACTCCCGGCCACCGTAGGCGCGGGCTTGCGGACGGCGAGCAATGGGCAGCTCGCCGTCTGGTAAGGGCCAGGCCGGGGTCGACGGCGCGTCGTGTTCCACGTGCGCCTCAAAGAGATGTCAGCACCATTGACGGGGTCCGATAGGACCGATGCCTGCCGGGGTCGCGGATTGTTCGTAAGAGTTACCGTGGCCCTGGCGCACAGGCAACTGAAGGAACACGGGTGGATTTTAGTCAGTAAGAGTCTGACACGCCCTTCCGCTCCGCCCAGAGCGGGAGAGGTCATTGTTCGTTCACAGGTTCGTGATGATTTCTCAACCAAAAAAAAAACAAAAGCCCTACCCGACCCTACCAGTCCAGCTTTCTTATTGTCGACTCCAGGATGGCAATGAATAGTTTAGGGGAAGTTCAATGGGGAAACTCAAAGACGGAAAATACCTGAGTCACCACTGTTTAGGTGTCTCTGTGAAAGGGAGTGGGCCGTAAGTCACTACGCGGGCACAGTGCGGGTTGGTGAATTATACAAGGGCATTTAAATAACTGAAAACTATAGTTTCCTAAAAGAGCGGTGGTCCGCAGTTTACCGGCGAATTACGTCACTGAAGAGAGCGTTTTTTGACACCATAAAGTCAAACCCCGCCGCCATCATTTTTATGACAGGCGTCAATGCGGCCGTAGTGTGGCGGCGTGTTTAGAGATCATTGCGCTCATTATTAGGAACAACTTTTAATAATACTCCTCCAGACCGACTTCGGCCATGGCAGCCAATCTCAGCGGAGACTATAAGCCCTCGACGCGGGAGATATTATCGTGCATAAGTGTGTGCGCAGACACAGGAGCACTCTCTCTTCCCTCACTCTTATAGTCCGACGGGACGGCAATCCGACACTACCGGAGAGAGATCAGGCGCAGGACCAACGACTTCCAAACTCCGGGCTGTTACTGAGAAATTCCTAATATAAAAACTCATTAACACTTTGCCCGACCTGCGTATCGAACCCAGGACCCCACGCTCAGCAGTCACCCCTGCGACTACGAAACCAACGGAGCAGTTACAACAACTTTTACTAAGGGATCAGATCTGAAATCGCGAAAAAAGTCAGCTGTTTCCATACATATTGTCAAGTTTTTCGAACATTAATGTATGGAGCGGCTGATATTTTTTTATTATTTAGGATTAGTCCCATAGTAAATGTTGTAAATGAGGAGAACAATGACCCCTTAAGACATTTTCAGTTATTTCAATAACACTTTGTATAAAAATAATATGATTGTATTTACCTCGCCATCCCTCGTTCTAGCACGTTAGTCAAGGAGCCCAGTGAGTCGGTGATCTCCCGGCCGATCGTGGACGGCATCTCTTCCATGGAGCGCCCTGATGACCTGATCTCGGCATCCGCTTCCTCTGTGAAAGATAAACGATTACAAATTAGTTTTTTTCTAATTTTACTGGCTTTAAAAAGGAGGAGGTTCTCATATTTCTATATAAGGAGCTCGTGGCTAAATAGTAGCAGCACGGGTTGATCGAACGTTTGCTGAGGTTGGTACGTTGATGGGTAATCATCCATTGCATATGGGGACGCCTCCGTGTCGTGGAATGCACGTTCAACTAAGCCGTTGGTCCCGGCTGTCATTTGTTGATCTGTCGTTACGGGTAGTCAGAAGCCCGAAACATTATCAACCAGTCTTACCAAGGGGTATCGTATTACCCAGTAGCTGGGTTGTGGAGGTCAGATAGGCAGTCGCTCCATGCAAAATACTGATAATCAGCTGTATGGTAAGACTGGAAGCCGACCCCAACATAGTTCGGAAAAGGCTAGGTAGATTGACATACTTAGTATAACATAGAGTCCTTTTCGTACCTGTCTGTCTGTGCGACCGCTAAGATTTTCTAAGCTACACAATGTATTTTGATGCGGTTTCACCATCAATTAGAGTATTTAATCCGGAAAGTTTATGTGTGACGTAGATATAGCACATATATCTCGATGTTTTGACATGTCGCCGTTGCACCAGAGCGAAGAATATAAGGGGCTGGTCGAAAAGGTTTAATCGTTGTCAGAAATTAGCATGGTTGTTATATATCCGCAGAGGGAGCATTTCACAAGAAACTCTACGACAAAAAAAGATATTGCTCTAACTTTTCCAGCTTCTGATAGATCATTCCATTGAATCATCATTGATCATCTTCATTCATTGTGTTTGTTGTTCTCTGTCTGTCGTTCTTGTTGTCATTGTGTATGTCTGTTGTGTTTGTCTGTCTGTGTTTTATCTGTCTGTGTATGTCTGTCATTAAGTGTTCTATTCTATTCTGTTGTCACAACTCAAATTGAATGTGATATTTCCGTCAATCCATAATGACAATGACAGCAAAATTACTGAATCAGGCGTTAAAATTAAACTATGTGCCTTATCATTGCAAATTAAATTGCCAGCTGTCAAAGAATCATCTTTAGCACAAAACTATGGGAAAATATTTTGATTGAGCGTAGAAAATCACCAAGTATTTATTGAAAGTACTAGTATATTGTTTTACGTGGGAAAACTGTATTTTATTATTGTAATTAGGTATATCTGCAAAGTTTGACTTTCGCCGAGTGCGTGGGAATTTGTGGGTGAGAGAATAATTGTATTTGTTTACTTTTTGGTGTCAATTATTTTAATATTTGATGTGTGGCCTGCATACATTTGTAAATATTACAAACTATTGACCGGCCCCTGCTTCGCGCGGTTGTACGACTTGACTAAACATCAAAATTGTTTTATTATGTAAGTTTAATATTCGGATTTTCTTTCTTAACTCTCTTAAATAAATCATGGTAAAAACCGCATCAAAATCCGTTTCATAGTTTAGAAGCAAAACATGGTCACACAAACAGACATCAATGACTTTGTTTTATACTATGTGTGGTCTACATACATTTGTGAATATAATAATGTTTTAACTAAAGTAAGAAATATAGTTTAGAAAGACAACTGAGACGTCAAGGGAAAATATTGTGAGGAAATATGGACGGAGGTAATAATCTAAAATCATAAAGACGCAGTGAGCAAGTTCCTATATGAGAAGAGGCTTTTGACCATTTGGGGGTAAATAACTGTTATCTGTATTTTGGTTCATAAGTATATCATAACCTAACATCACGCCTGTTATTATTGGAGGATGAGGCAGAGGATACCTATAGTACACTGACAAATCTATAATTTTTTTCCTACAAAAAATAGATTACATTTAATCAATTATCATAACAAATCAAAATGAATGACAATTCAAAATCTAGTTATTCAAAATGGGCTGCAATAAATACTTAACATTATGTAAAAAGTCCACTTATATACCAATCAGTTAATCTCTACAGACATTATGTTTGTGAAAGTTTAAAACCAAAAAACTTTTGAAATCGAAAGTTCAAATTCGAGTTTTTATAACACTACTTCATATTCATTATCGATAAAACAAAAAAGTTATCTAAAAAAGTGATGGAACTAGAAAAAAAAAGTGAAATTTTTTAAAATTTGAATCTCTTATTAGTAAAAGTTTAGGCATGTATTGACATTTAATCTTCGAATCAAAATCTAGTTTTTTTTATTGCATCTGTGAAAGTTAACTTAGGTCAGTTTTAAAACGAGTTGGTCATGGAAGTTCTCGTGGTCAGTATGAATAAAATAATTATTAGTTCTTCAACTTCAAGGTGAGTTGGAAGTGAAGACTATCAGACGGTTTCTTCACAATATTTTGATTTAAAAGAGTGTCCGTGGAGTTTCTAGCCCATTCTTCTCCATAGGTATCTACTACGCTTTGGAATGGGCAACTTGCTTCGTCTTTCTGACTGACCGACTTCTTGAATTAATTAATAAAAAAATGCCTGTAATTGGTTTCTTAGAAATAAATGCTTTGAGTTTGAGCTTTCTGAGGGGCTGATCAACACACTAAACTAATATAAAAAATAAATCAAAGTCATTCTCTACCTAGCCTGCTTTTCCCAACTACATCGGGGTCAGCTTCCAGTCTAACCGGATGCAGCTGAATACCAGTATTTTACATGGAGGCATCTGCATATCTGACCTCCACAACCCAGTTATTGGGTAACACGATACCCCTTGAAAATAGTGGCTGTCAGAATTTTTGGGTTCTGACTACCCGCAACGACTGTCAAAGATCTACGAATAACAGCCGGGCAAAAAGACTTAGATAAAAATATTCTATTCTATTCCATGTGGTCTTGCCTGTTCACTTTTTGCCTATAATTGTCAGACAGTTCTCTGTCTGCAAATGCAAACCATAGTGCTATAAACCCTGCACATTTTCTTTTGATTTTGGCGTCTGATTTAGAAAAACTGCCAGTTTTGTTAACCAGGTCAATAATAAAGTTTATCTGAAAATTCGCAAGCACTTAATGCCAACAGGTATTTTTAGGTATTCGTGTAAAAATATAAGGTTAACGTCGAGTCTTTACCACTTGGTGAATGTCACTTTTTTGTGACATCAACGCCTTTACGAGATGTTTTCGTGCGAATTAAAACCACAAGTAGAGCGAGTCCCTTGTGCAGTTAATTATAGTAATGATATCATATTAATTGGGTGGGCCGGAGATATTATTATGAATTATATGTAATTAGATGATTAAAGAAAGTGGTGATAGTCGAGCAGCTGACAACTCGTAGTCACGAGAGTTAGTGGTTGGTAAAAGCAGCCACTAAACAGATTAAAGATAATCTTTTAATTATTTTTTATAGGTACTTATTATCACGTTTGTATTCTCTGATTGTGTGGGCAGGGGTACTTAAGAAGGTACGAGAAACATTTCGCCAGTTATTTTTAAGTCCCATGTAATAGGGAGCGTGTTTTTTGCCATCAACCGAGCGCAAATCAAGACTCCGGGCTGCTACTGATAAATTCTTACTGGAAAAATCTAGTCAAACATTGCCTGACAGAGATTAACCCAGTATTATCCTCCTAGCCTTACCCAACCACACACAACAAATGTGTCTAGGGATCAAAGTACTTAAAAATTATTGCCCTATTGAAATTAAATAAAAATGTCTATTTAGATTGATTAAATAAAATGTTTTCGTATGTGTAGATCGACCAAGTATTCTCTGCTTTTGAATTAATAAAGACTTTTCGCGATTCGATCTTGACATTAAAATGTGACAAAAAGATAAAAATAAGATAAGATAAGATAAGATAATGAGAGATAAGATGAGAGAAGATAAGAGTTTTAAAAGGTTTTTTGCCTAATATAAACAATTAGTAATCTGTATTTCCGCCGTTAACGCGTATAACATAATCGCTGCGATTTCGGCATAATTAATATGAGTGCATCCAAATCACGTTGCGGAATGACCTCCCACGTCCGTTGTAACAAGCGAAAAAGATTTTCTGTTGTGTGTACGGCATCCATATTTGACAAAGCTCTTCTTTGAAGCATATCCCATGCGTGCTCATTGCCATGGGATTCAACTCTGGCGATTGAGCAGGCCATTGTAGGACGTTGATATTAGCTGCGGCAGGTGTGTTTGTAACGACTCTGGCAGCGTGTGGACGTGCATTATCATGCTTAAGCAAAAATTAAGCACCAAATTGGGTCCGCAAACGAATGATAACATCTGATACAATCCTTTCAGGGTATGTCTGTGCATTGAGATTGCCTCTGATCCTAATCAGTTCGGTTCTTCCGCCGATCCAAATACCCGCCCATATCATGATTCTTCCATCACTGTATCCATGGATTTCCTGCCATGATTTTAAATGTTCTTGACGTCCAGGGATCCTCCAATACCGTGTACTTCTAGTATCTGGCCGCATACCAAAGCGAGATTCGTCACAAAATCACAAAACGCCACTCTTCTTCTGCCCAATTTCTGTGTTCACGAGCCCATTTACAATGGGCTCTGTGGTTGCGGGGCTCAATAGGTGGTACACGTAGCGGCCTCCGGGAACGGAGATTCACTTCATGCAAGCGATTTCTTATGGTTTAATTGCTGAAGAGCTATGAAGCCTCGTAACCAACATCATCGTGGTCATTGGTCAGGTACGATTTCGTCGAGCAGTAATTTTTATGTACCAATCTTGTTTGAGCGTGGTGATGCGAGCTCATCCTCCATGTCACTCTGCCACGCTGCCAGTGAAGCGGTAACGTATCCAAAGTCGACTTATAACACTCTGCGTAATGCCCCGAGCGATTGCCACAACACGTTGCCGAGAGCCAGCTTCCAATATTCCCACCCACGGCTGTGATCATTTCTTCTCGGCACAAATTACGTCTTCTCTACATAGTAACGTTCTTTTGTATTGTTTCCTCTCAGAAGTATGGCAATTTTTTTACAGATTTGGGCTCAAATCCGTTGCAGGATTATATCTATAGGAATACTACTTGACAGAAGATTTTCATATTTTGACCGAAATTCAAAAACTATTTCCTTTCCAAATGACCAAATTTTACTAAAAAACTTATCATACAAATTCCAAAAAAATAAAAATAAAAATCCTGACTTTTAGTAACTAGCAAAAACCTGCTTTATTTTTAGACACTTTTGATGTGTGTATGTTGAGGTCAGCTTCTAGTCTAACCGGATGCGTCTGAGTACCAGTTTTTTATTTGGAGCGACTGCATATCTGACTTCCACAACTCAGAAACTGGGTAACACCCTTTGGTACTAACTAACTAATTTTGTTATAAATAGTTGTTAGATTTTTAAATTTTTTGTTGTTTTCTACAAGTTTTACCATAAGGCCTGCATTCCTCCGAATTTTCTTCCGACCGACGTACGCCTTACGTTACGTACGCCGAATTTAGGCCTTACAAATTATTATATACCAAGATCAATATCATAAAATATTATTAAGAGAGACACTACAGCAAATCGGTTAGTAGTATCATATCGTTACTATTACGGCAGTGAGTTCGAACCCGGTTGGGGCTGGCACGGAACCTAACGTCATGAGTTTGTGGTTACACTACTGTTAGATAGCTCTTACTTAGTCTAGGGTTAGCAGGAGTCTAAGTTTTACGATTGTTAAGAAAATATATGCCTGATTACCTATTTTTATAGATAATCAGGTATATATTAAATGCTGTTCGTTGGTAAGCACATCACTTGAGAACGGCTGACCCGATTTGGTTATATAAAATTGTTCCGGCTGACCCGATTTGGTTATATAAAATTGTTCCGGCTGACCCGATTTGGTTATATAAAATTGTTCCGGCTGACCCGATTTGGTTATATAAAATTGTTCGTAATAGTCCGAATAAGGTTAAAAGGGAAATAAAATTTGAAAAAAAAAACCCGGTGGGAAATACGGAAAGTGCTTTTTTATGGATTGAAATTTGGACACGATAACGTCTGTAGCTCCAGCTTGTGGTAAATAATTTTAACCTGGTGGTAATTGTGACAGTGCCAAAAGTTTTGAGTAATGGACGTGGATGTTATGGCTTTTGTAAACAGGATTTTAATTCAAATGTGTTACAGTTGTAATGGCAATCATGTCATTTGGTTGAAATAGGCATTTATTTTTATATAGATTCTTCTATATTTTGTGAATGTGAGAACGTTGTAGGCCTAACTTGTAGACTGTAGATTTGTAGACCTTTTTATATTTTGTTGGGTGCCTGTTACTTGTTGACAAACCTACACTGTCCTCCCATACCTATCAACACTGCAATTTGAAAGATTGTAAAAGCCCCTTATTTTTAAAAGAGTAACCGTAGAGTTTCTTGCCGGCTCTTCTCCATAGGAAACAACCAATTTGAACCGTTCACCTAGCTTCTGACGTTTCATAAGTGCCCATGTTGGTTTATGTGAAATAAAATATTTTGATTTTGATGGCTATAAGAGTAGGGAAAGAGGTCCAAAGAAAAGATGGATGAATTGTATGAAAGATTAATTTTCCTAGAATAGTGGTGAATACTGGAATGTCGGCTGATAGACAAAGTGCGGAAGAGGAATACATGTTGCACCGCCCTCTAATGAAGGAATAACTGCCGAGGTGGGCGATGAATATTGTCCTACTACAATGCAAAGGCCACTTCTCATTCAGAGAAGGAACGAGTATTAGTCACCACGCTTGCTCACCGCGTGTGGGCGATTTCTGTCTACTCATAACCTCATTGTTTCGGAATGTTTACAGTGCTCTGATACTATGTAATTTAATGTCAAATCTCATGCCAATTAATACCAGGGCTAATTACCACCGCATCTAATAATAGGCAGACATACTAATCTTACGATTGATGAACACAACACCAAGTCTATGTTACTCGAATGGGCAAGTAGCTTAATATTTATGTTTAAATGATGAATAATTTATGTTTACTTTTTACTTTACTTTACTTTAAAGTTAAGTTACATTCATGTATTCAGATACTTGATTACGCTGTCAGAAACTAGGTACTTTTATCATAACTCAGTAATGTCTTGGAAAATACAAAAAGTAGCTTCTGTCCGCAACTAAACCACACGTAAGTTAGTACTAACTAAACAACACGTAAAGTTTCTTACGCATAGCTTTCTATAAGTGTAAGAATTTTCGAAATCGGATCAATTTTACTAGAGCATTACCTTTTATAAACATAATTATAAATAAACAAATTTACCTCTTTACAATATTAGTTTAGTTAGATCATTATAAAAGTCCCTTCAATGAAGTGTCTATCTGTCTGTTTTGAACTAGCAATCTCAAACATTAATAGAAAGCAATCCCATATGTAATTACACACACACTCACACGCACACACACACACTTCACACATGTAATTATCACTATCACATCACTTAAGCGACTCACAGCCCTATAATTGTTTTATAAAAGCTGAATGGCGCGCGCGCAAGTAACTGTGACGCGGCTGCGCTTGCGCGGCGCTAAAATCTAAATCGTTGCGCTAAATCATCGCGCACGCATCAAGGTTGTGGCTAGAAAGGTTGAAATTGTGTTAGAGATGACACTTCCGGGGTAAGCGAGGTGCTTGTGGAAGCAAGATGAAACGAAATTATGTTTATTTCCATCAGTCAGAACTAAAATGATATATGTATACATAAATATCAGCTTTTACGTACCTAATAAATAAATAAAAGTAACAATATTATGTCCTAACTTAACTAAAACTATTAACAAATTAAAATATGGCGTCGAAAAATTCATCCGCATCGTTGTCGACTGGTAATGTACCCAAGAGACTGGCGGCATTGCCACGTTGTATGGCAATGCTGAGCCTCTGGCCAAGGTAAAAGCCAACCCTTGGGTTACGGGAAGTGTCAACCAGCCTTTTCGAGATTTCCTTAAAAAGACCATGAGCACTTGGACGTCAAGTATATCTTAGAAGACATTTTTACACTTTTTTTTTGACGTGCTCGTGTGTTAATTATAACAGCAGCACTGGTCGCTCAAAGGTTAAGCTACGCTTGCCGCAGTCAGTTCGTGGATGGGTGACCATCCATTACATATCGAGACCCCTTCGTGCCTCGGAAAGCACGTTAAGCCGTTGATCTCAGCTGTCATTCGTAGATCTTTGACAGTCGTTACGGGTAGTCAGAAGCCCAATAGTCTGACAGCCTGTCTTACTAAGGGGTATCGTGTTACCAAGTGACCGGGTTGTGAAGGTCAGATTGGCAGTAGCTCCATGTAAAACACAGGTATTCAGCTGCATCCGGTTAGACTGGAAGCCCACCTCAAGATAGTCGGGAAAAGGCATGCAGATTGAGTGGAATACGGGAAGTGAGTAAAAATTCGATCACAACCGGAACCAAAGTATATTACTTAAGTAAGTACTTAGAAAGTGTAAACACACAGCGATTCTGCAATAATTCACGTGAACTTGCTAAGTATTACTCATATTTTCTCTCATACCTATTGGTTCATCAATTTAGCACTTTTTCTCTCTACACGTACACATGAATTACAAATAAAAAGCAATATTTAGCACTTTGTTATGAAACATAATTTTGAATGTCTCGTGTATTTTTGTGTTTAGATGTTATTATTTCACTGCCGGGTCAGGTCTCAAGTGCGTATGCGGCGTCTCAATACAGAGAAAGGCCCACCTATCATCATGCGGCGCATGCCACGTTACATGTGCACTTGATGACCTTATAACTGCGTCTGTGACTGCAGTTTGCGTAGCAGAATTTTAGGTCAACGGTGAAGGAAAACATTGTGAGGAAACCGGAATGTCCTAGAACCAAAAAAATCGAAGGCATCTACCAACCCGCACTGGGCCCGCGTGGTGGATTACGGCACACTCCATCTCACAGAGAGGAGGCCTGTGTCCCAGCAGTGGGAACGTTATAGGCTAAATATGTTATGTTATGTATATTATAAAAACCTTTTGCCATCGATACGCTAAGAAGAAGATTTCTTCATGGTATGGCAGGAGATGCGGAGGAATGAGGAGATTGCCGAGAGGAAAGTTTTGAGTGTGAATGTGGATGGCTACAAGAGTAGGAGAAGACCGAAGAAACGATGGATGGACTGTGAACAAGATTATAACGTAAGGGGGTGAATACTGAGATGACGAGTGATGTATGGAAGAAGGAGTCATGTTACGCTGACCACAAATAAATTGTGATAATGGCCAGAGAATGATGAAAATGATTATGTTATTATTTCATCTCAGAAGCTACCTACTGTGTGATATTTAGTAGGTTTCTCTAAACATACCACAGAGTTCTACTGACCCGAAAATTTTCCTGTAGATATTAATTATTTTGTCTTGTTCCGGAGAAACAATTATGTACGTATTTTCACGTTATCCTTAGAAGTTTTATCATTTTATTTATGTCTCACTGAATTAAAACTTCAACAGGAATTTTATTGCAAAATTACTATGAAACTGCCTCGTTGGTCGAGTGGTCGCAAGCGCTACTGCTGAGCATGAGCTGGGTTTGATTCTCAGGTCGGGCAAAGGGTTATTCCATCAGGAATTTCTCAGTAGCAGTCCGGAGTCTTTATTGTGCCCGGTTGATGGCAATAAGCTCGCCCCCCATTACATGGGACTTAAACATAACTGGCGAAATTTGGGTGGTAGGTACACCTCTGCCTAATCCTTTAGGGATCAATCTTATGTTATGTATCATGAAACTACCTTGAAGGGGGATTTAAAAATGTTATTTTGGTTTTATCTGATAACTACGTGTTCTGATATGATATTTAACAAAATAATTGCCCGTTGACACTTATGTAAGTTTTCACCCTGTTGCTACATAACGCAGACAAGTTTTCTCCTAATTAATATGCACGTACAACAGTAATTTCTCCTGGGTGTAGGTTATGCTCACGACCTTAATCCCATAAGGCCTGGGCAGGTAATCGGATACCAATAATAATAAAATCAACTTGCATAATGATCCACTGAACAGCAATAGGTTTTTCTCATACATTTTGTACTCGTAAGAAAAAGATACGTTCTTCACATAGCGTTAGAGAGGAATTCGTGTTAAAAGAATACTCGTGAAATATATTGTATGAATGACATTTACCTACTTGTATTGATTTGATTGAAGAGAATCTTTAATTATTATTTTGCTTCAAAATAAGAGAGACAATTTATTCCATGAAACAAATAATTTAATAGTAAAATATTGTTTTACATTTTAAAAGTTACTATGGAATTTCTTGCCCATTCTTTCTCCATCCGAAACTACCTTTTGGAAGTGGCAAATAGAATCAATTCTATTTTCTTGTTGACATTCAAAAGTGGCTTTTAATGGCCTACTTGAGATAAATTATTTGCTTTTGATTATGGGAAGACAAAATAAAATAGACCTACCTACTTATTGACAAAATTAAACTCACGACAAAAATTTATTTTTGAAAGTAAGATTATAATGACGTTATAAACTTATAACTTACTTTGCTTTGAAGTACTTTAATATCTAAGCACGGTCTGCTTCCGGTAAGTGAGTTCAGTGAGTAGGTCATCAATTTGATACGAATCTTAATTCGTAATTTTTAGTCGTAAGAAACATTAAAATAGACGTGAATGTTATTTTTAGAATGAAGAATGTATGTTAATAGAAATAATTACCTACTAATATCAAGGCAGACTTAGAAGCTTGGAAAGTTTCATATATTTTCTTAAACTTAACTAATTCCCCTAAAACGACCCACTGACCATTATCCGTCTTCCACTAGATTTAATTAACGAAACTTTTAAACTGAAAATATTTTTACTATTTATTTTATTTTACTAGATTATTTTTTAAATGAGGCTTGTAATAAAAGTCATACATAATGTTCCCAACTATTGGAAAATAAAACACTCAACCTACTTTACAAAAAACTAGAAGGAAGAAAATCTCCATTTACCTTCCCAGCTTCTCCTTTCCTTCTCCACCTCGTCTTCCCAGACGTCGAGCATCTTCCCAGCTTTCTCCCGCGCACACTCCCACGCCTCAGTCTGTCCCACACATTCTAACATCGCCATTAAATTCGGGCCCAAATTTTTCCCCAAATTCACAAAATATTCATAGCCCTTCTCCAAAAGCGATGCACTTTGTACTTGCGAACAAAACAATAATAAAAAAACTAGTAAAAATTTTGGCGCCATCTTGAATGATTTTTTTTCGTTTTTTTTTACATATGGCTACTTTCACGCACGCGCTCAAGGTTAAACTGAATGGCGCGAATGTGTGCGGCTGGTTTTATGGACTGTGGGTACTTTCTTTTGCGGAGGGGCAGGTTAGGATGCAGGTGGTGAGCACTGGATTTTCATCCGTGATGTCATAATATGTGACGAGTGTTGGGAGAGGAATGTGTGAACTAAGATATATTGTGTTTTGCACGATTTTATGCAAAATTGGTGTAGTGCAGGTCGCAAGCGCTACTGCTGAGCATGAGGTCCTGGGTTTGATTCCCGGGTCGAGCAAAGTGTTATTGGGTTTTTCCAGCTGGAATTTATCAGTAGACACCTGGGTCTGGATTAGTGCCCAGTTGATTGCAATAGGCTCCCCCCCTATTCCATGGGGCCTTTTTAAACATAACTGGCGAAATGTGTGGTGGAATGGGCAACTAGCTTCAACTTTCTGACTAACTGACCGACTCTTTGACAATTCAAAAGTGCCTGTAAATGGTTTAATTGAAATAAATGCGTTGAGTTTGAGTTTGAGTGTGTTTTTTACTAAAGGTACACCCCTGACTTACCCTTCAGGATATCCAGGCGTGACGTTATTGATGATATTATATCTGTGTAGCCCACAGATAGTTAATCTGTTCCGGATGGCAGTTTGTGTAGGTATGTCACATTTGCGTGTGTAAGCGCACCCACCTTACAGGAGAAATCCTCGTGTGAGGCAATGCTTAAAATCCAGCCAAGTGCACATCGTTCTTGCGTAATTCGTGACTACGTGCTTACCGCAAAGTTGAATTGTTTTTGGAGCTTTTAATCCGACTGCGCGACAGCAAAGACGGGTTATGTTTTTCATGCGTAGGTAGGATCTATGTATCAGGGATTCCTTATATAAAAATAATAATAAACTCTTTGTTGAGAGTAACCATGAGACTCATACAGTGTTAGTAACACTAAAATAAACTTACAACTATGTGAGTGATACAATTACACAAACACACACAACAAAATAATCACTGCTTCAGCATTCTAGCTGAGATTAGGGTTGCCCACTTTTTTGAGAAAAATAACGTATCAAATTCTTTGAATAGGGTCAAAAAAAAAGTAATTGAAAGAAAAAAAATTGTTTTTAAAATTTTTGGGTGTTTTAAGCAAACGCTAACAATTTTTTGTTGTCTTAACCACAATTTAGATTTAAATAAATTAATAAATCATTTTTATGGACGATCTGTTTCTCTCTTCTTGTCACTACAACAGATCCGCGCGTTACCGAAAAATCTCATAATAAAAGCTAAAGTGGCGGAAAGTAAACGAAAAAATAAAAACATTTGTTAAGCTGGGTATTTTTCATTGAAAAATAATGGACAATAATTAAATTAGCCATATAAGTATTTTGTTTTACGCATTATAGTAAATATTAGAAATAAAGTATTTTCGCATACTTTATTTTTATGCAAAAGTATAAAGTATATTTATCGAAAATAAAGTAGAATACGTTATTATAAAGTATGGTTGGCAACACTAGTTGAGATATTGGAGCAACGACTTCCAATACTGCAGTCCAGCCTGTCAGCAATAACTCCCGGACGCTGTTGGAACTGGCTCGCACCCTGCGCACCAAGGACGCATCTTATACGCATTAATGCATAAAAGCTTTATACCCTCGGAGCATCCCAACGGCTGGATGGATTTTACAAAAGTAAACGCGTTACAAAAATTCATAATAAGCGCACTTTTCAAGCAGTCTGGTGCTGTTGGTGGCATCATTTATATATCGGAGATTGAATTAAAACAAATGCCAACAACTGCAGCAGGCTGCTTGAAAAGTGAGCTTCTATTGAACTATGTAGTTGCAGTCGGGTATTTTCGTTTTTTTCGCGTAGGTAGGTACCAATATCACACTAGTGTGATCTTCAACCACATTTCGCCAGTTAGATATATTTAAGTCATTAATCCTATACAAAGATGGACTCCGGGCTGCTACTGAGAAATGCTGCTGTGGAGTTTGTTGCGCCACTTCTTCCCAGCTAAAGCATTTGGAAGTGGAAAAATGAACTGTCTTCTGTAATTTTGTCGTACAAAAAGTGCTGATTCACAGCCTTGTTTGAATAAATGACTTTTGATTTTGAATACGGCTATCCTAAATAGATGCTTTTAGTTTGAGTTAGATAAAAAATTCAATTCATATCGTGTTTTCTATTTAATAACTGCATCAGGTGTTTCATAGCGCCATCTATTGAGTTTCGTATGAACTACAATTACCTAGTATTATAGTTCATATTTTTTACCACTCGATGGCGTTGCGGGCGCTACCATACTAATAATATTTAAGAAAAGGACTTTGCCCTGAAATGACAGGATTATTTATTGATTTCTTTAAACACAAGCCACGTGCTCGACGAGATTTCCCATTGGCAAAAATGACGATCTTCCCTAGAAACTTTTAACCCCCTTTAGGGGACAAATTTGCAATAGTGCAAATTTTTGTTATAAAAGCAACTTTTCCGCAAAATGGCATGCTTTAAGACCCCGCAGTTTAGGCTGTGCGTTGTCTGCCAGTGAATTAATGATTTTAAGATTTTTAATACGTAAGTAAGTATAAGTACTTATTATCATACTTGTATTTCCGGAAGTGGTCCATAGAGAAGTATCTAGTGCCGACCTATTCATATTTTGCCAGGTCATATGGAATAGGGGTAGCTAGCCTATTATCAATTTTATATTTACAGGGCCCAAATTAAGACTGCTGGGAAATGTGAAATCCCTGATTTATTTATGTACCCTCAAAATATTCGCAGGTCATAAAAAGTAAAATTCATCACTATGTATACATGTAGGTAATCCAATCATCATCATCATCATTTCAGCCAAAAGTCGTCCACTGCTGGACACAGGCCTCCCCCAAGCACCGCCATTTCGACCGGTTCTGTGCTTCCCGCATCCAGCGGATTCCTGCGGCCTTCACAAGGTCATCGGTCCACCTTGTGGGAGGCCTTCCAACACTACGTCTTCCGGTACGCGGTCGCCACTCCAGAACCTTTCAGCCCCATCGGCCATCTGTTCTGCGAGCAATGCGCTTTGCCCACTGCCACTTAAGATTGGTAATCCAATCGAAAGTAATAATAGTTGGAATAATTGTTCGTACGAGTAACAGTCGATTTCTTACCACATAACAGACGATCTACAGAATATCTAAACTTTATCATAAAACGAAGATTGAGGGACGAACTTGACTCCGACAGAAGTGTGTGGAAAAGTCATCGCTTGCCTTTGTTCAGCGGTGGGATACGTCGGGGCAAATAGTAAGATAGATATATCATAAAACCCATTGAGTATGTTACTCCCGCAAATCATATTTTGATCAACATACAACCTGACATTGACCTGCAAATTGAAAAAAACGTAAGAACACATTTTAATTTCGCGGGCTACTTTAGCGGCCTCCCTGCAAATATTGGCACTCAACAAGTCTTATGGTGCTCCTTACCTTACGCGTGCGGCGTGGTTAATATTTCATTTTTCAAAGTTTTTAAGTTGCAGTGAAGCACTTTATTTTATTAAAATCATGCTGTTTGTAACGAATTCTAAAAATGTTCCGAATTCGTAAAAAGGCTGTTCTGTATTCTACACTTTTTATGTCTGCGATTTTCTCAAAAACTGATGTTTCCATAATTGTTTCACAAAAGTAATCTGCATACTTGCAGAATTATTTTATAACTAGCTTCCGCCCGCGACTTCGTTCGCGTGGTAGTCGTAAGACACCACCGTACTAAAATATCAGCTACATTTTTATAAGACTTTCATGTATGCTACGTTTGTAGTTTTGGTCTCAGCAGCCAAAATATGAAGAGAGTCAGGACTGGTGATGAGGGAGCAAGCGACATACGGTTAGCCACGTGAGAAGCAGCTCGTCCTGAGGTCGACACCCGCGGCCTTCAGTAGTAATTTTCCACTGCTTGGGAAGTTTTTCGTTTTTGGTAAATTAATGAACGCCTGCGTTCCTGCATATACTACCTAATGGCACTACACTGATACACTGACTGATGCATGCTTACTGATTATTCCTGACGAACAGCTACTTATCAGTAAAATAATATTATAACAGTAGATTGTGATTGACACACGGGATGTCTAATTAACAGTCACCTAACTATAGATATTTATTTTTATTGTGACCAAAGATGACAGAAGAGGCCTAAACTTTATGTTTTCCTGTGTACTTTTTACGAACTATCACTCTTATATATAATAATTTAAAAAAAAAGAAGGAAGCATAAAAAATATGAATTGTTGGGAATCGAACATAGGTGTGCAAGGCAGTCGTCGAACTGTTGAAAGTTGACTAAAATAGCCGTTCTTATATAGGGTGGTAGGGACATCATCGTACAAACTGTTACCATGGATTCAGAACACGATTCTAGAATCCCATGCGTCGAAATTTTTGGTCGTTTATCAAAAAATAATGCGCTGATTCATAGAAAAGTGCAATTCAAATTTAAATCCAAAATCTTTAGTTCGAGGGAAGACTCATATAGGGTTGGTAACATTGTCCTCATGACCAAGTGTTAGTAAACAACACGATACGATGACACATGTAACCGACAGCAGTTAATTACATATGGACAGTCCACTCTGTCAGCAATCATTTTCAGAGCTCTCTTAGGGCTGGCCATGATTAGAGCCACCATTGATGCTGCGAGCTTGCGAATTATTGTGTAAAGACAATCTAAACGCGCCGTCGCAAACCCCTGATTCACTGCAATGCTATGGCAACCCTATCAGTTTTCTGAACACGTTATTAAATTGAAGGTGTACAAAATGCGTGTTGCAGAAGGTGGTACAAAATGCTCTAAAGAGCGTCACCTTTACGTCTGGCAGTACAACCGCTATCATATTCGCTCGCACGGAAAGGCCCTCCGTTCCCTTTCAATGTCAGCATTGTCTTTAAGGTCAGTGGTGACGAAGTGGCCTCGGTATTTAAATTGTTCCACTCGCTCAAAAGGAACAACGTTTAGTGTATGGGAAGCACATCAAGATGGTACATGGAAGGCGCCTCAAAAAAAAATTGGTACTTTCTTTTCTGAACGTTATACAATAACTCATTTTAACTCAATAATTCAGCTCCGTAACTTTCACATGTAGCCAATAGTGTCTTAATAACGCCGACTGAATTACCTACCGCGCTCAGCAGCACCATGCCGTCCGCGTAACTTAAACTATTGACACAGACATTGTCAATATGACAACCGACATGATGACTGCTAAGCACCTCAATCGGGGCATTCATATACAAATTGAAGAGGACAGGAGAGGTCAACCCTGTCTCACTCCACAGTCCAATTAATATGGCTCCGACAGCACACCTGCCCACCGAACATTGTTGACCTGGTTTCCATACCAATACTTGAAGACGCTTATAAGCTCGATAGGCAAGCTTATAGCTTCAAGTTTCTTCCGTAATAACATATCGTATTAAACCAGATCAAAAGCTCTAGATAGATCGAAGAAGCAAGCAAAGACAGGTGTTCTTTTTTTGTGTAGTACCTGACGGCCTGCTTGAGACACGGAACTGCACTATCTGGAGAAAGTCCTGGCCGAAACCCGAACTGATTGTCGTGCAGCACGAGACGTTCGTTTAGCTGTGTATTAAGGCTCCCACAGACAGGCGCGAAGCGACAGCGCTACACAAAGGCGCCGCTCATTGAGCGACACGCGGTGCCTTTGTGTAGGGCGTCGCGTCGCGCCAGTGTGTACGAGCCTTTAAGCAGACCGTCAAGCGCCTTAGCGAGTGTTGTCGCTTGAGAAATAGGTCTATAGTTAGTGTATTTAGTTTAGATGTTGCAATACCTACTCGGTAAAAATGTATGGAACAGCAATATTTTTTAATGACCTGCAAAAAATTTCAACGCGTTGAAATTTTTTCAGAAGTTTCAGAATCATGTACCGTGCGTCCCTGTCCGTGCCAGCCTGTATTATGTCATGACGGACTGCTTAGCTCCTTAAAAGTATAGCGGAATGATAATCATTTAAAAGGTTAAATCTGCAACTATCTGCTATATTCGTTCCTTATTCAGCGCAGTGAAGTAATGGAATAATTCGACTGTTGTCATAGACTGGTATATTGTGTTATCTCTCATCTCAGTCTCATTTCCTACATAATGTATGGGAAGTTTTTTGCGATTTCTGTTTTTCTTGAACTCAAACCTCAGTGGTCCCATAGTTTTTTGATCCTTATAAGAAACATGATCGATTGGCACCAACATTTTTGTTTTGTGAAAGTTGCTTGGTTTCTTGCGGACCGTTTTTTTTTTTTCAAAATCTGTGCATGTAGGTCAAAATGTTTCCAAAAGTTAAGAACAGCCTCCTAAGACCGTTTTCTTGTAGCTACAACGGTTAAGGTACCAGGACCAGACTTATAGGGAATATTTATGCAAAATTTGAATAAATTCTATCCGGTAGTTTATGCGTGATGCTGGAACATACATTCAGACAAACAGATAAACAGACAAATAGACAAAAATCCAAATAAATATTATTTTCAGAATGAGTATCGTTCCCAGACCACGTGAAAAATAAAGAAAAAAAAAAACAATGTACAGTTTTGACTTCGCTACGATATGTATAGATTATATATCGCTGCCACACACTCGTCGGGTGGCATGGGAAGTAGCGAGGAAAGGACGCAGAGACGTAGTGTGGCCACGTTACTCGTCATGCCGCACGTTATGCTCCTCGTCGGCTTTTGGCGCGAGTCAAAGCACCAGTAATACGAGCGCGAGTGACAGGCCACATAATCGCGCGGACGCAGTCCGACGATTGACGACGACGTCATTTTATGACTTTATTTTTATTTTTTTCTTTAATTTATTTGCTATATGTACTATAAATGCATAGCGCGCACGCTGCCACAGTTTCGACATCCATTGTGCAGGATAAGCGAGCGACAGTGTGTGGGCAGAGAGGGCAACATCGCGGCAGCGCGAGGAGCAGCGCGAGGAGCATAGTGTGGCAGCGATAATACGTCTATCTGACAGGATAGATGTTGTCCTATTTCCTAGAACTCGATCGAACCGCCACCTATTGGGCCAAATTGTGAATCTAAACCATCCAGAGACCCATTGAAATACACACAATAAATTCATCAAAATTAGTCTAGCCCTTTAGGAGGAGTTCAGTGATATACACACGCGAGAACTTATACATAACTGTAAAGATTTATACGCGTGTGAAGTGAAACTTCTCCACACTTTTCTTGAATGTAACAAAACTCTCGTCCCTAATTATTTGATTTTCGGAACGAATTGTAGCACGAACCATGTCGCTAGTGGAGTTATTATAACAAGTTTATAATAATTACTACTATTAGGCCTATGACTTGTGAAATAGAAAACTACACACAAGTGAAACTAAATGTTTTGTGTAAACAACCATTGACCCTATTTGCAGATGACAGTACCGTCGACCTTCGAAAAGTGAAGATACATACGAAAGTGACATTAATATTTCTTTAAAATCAATTATAAAATGGTTAGACGAAAATAACTTAAGCATTAATTTAAGCAACACAAAGATAATATAATAATGATACAGTTAACGATGTAGTAAGTACAAAATTTCTAGGGCTAGAAATAGACAAAAAACTTAGTTGAAAACAACACATAGAGTCACTTTGCAAAAAAGTAAGCACATCCGCTTACGATTTACATATTTTGTCGTCAGTTGTAAATCTAGACGCACTCCTGACTGCATACCATGGTTTAGTCGAATGCCACCTACGATACAGCGTTATCTTTTGGGGCAACTCCACCGAAATAGAAACTGCATTCAAAGCACAGAAAAGATGCAGACGGTCCATTTTAAAACTGCGAACTACTGATAGCTGCGTGTCATATTTTAAATAGAATAAAGTATTAACTTTACCATGCATATATATTTTAGAAATGGCAGTGTTTGTAAAGTTGAGCCCTGATCGTTTTGACCGCATACCTGACGTATTTCCACGAAATAGGCGTGATAATAGTAGGCTATGTCTCCCTAGAGCGAGAACACATGGCGCCAGTCATATATAATAAATTACCGAGGAGTTGGAAAGAATTGAACTTGACGTTATTTAAAAGAAATTTGGATTTTTTTTTGTAGACAAAACGTATCATATTGTGACGGATTTTTTGATGGAGAAAGGAATTTCTTGATTGCTCTCTATAACGATTAGAAATTGAAAAATATGACATTAAATTTTTTATTTAATTTAATTTTTATTTCCGTTCGTATGGGAGGCGTCTGCAAAATTTCTACTATTAGTGTACCGGCTTTCATATCCTCGGTCCACGGCACTGAGAAATTAATCAGGAAAATCCTAGCATCCACATTAATTGATTTTGATGTGCCGTGGTTCACCGAGGCTATATATGCCTGGCGTCTCGCTTGCCCGAATTCAGATCCACCCGACAATCCATCTTCCCAGAGACGGTGGGATGAGCCGCTCTGCAGAGTAGTACAGAATAATTTAATTGACACGTCTGCTACTACTGTGGAGCGTGCGCGCCTACTGGCTGTGGGTAAGTGGGAGTCGGGTCTTTGGCTTCATGCACTACCTTCGTCGAACATAGGAACTTTATTCGATAACACTACCTTCTGCCTCGCTGTTTCCCTGCGACTAGGAGCTCCTTTTTGTTCTCCTCATCGCTGTCACTGTGGCGAAGTTGTCAACAGCCTCGGACACCACGGGCTGTCTTGCAGCCGTGGTACGGGTCGCATACCGCGGCACGCGAACTTTAATGACATCATCCGACGAGCTTTTGTCACCGTCGGCGTCCCAGCTATTTAATTATTATATATTTATTATTTTTATATTAATATATTTAATTATTATATATATATTTTATTATTAGAACCTAATGGCTTGGCACGCGACGATGGCAAGAGACCGGACGGCATGTCTTTATTTCCATGGAAGGTGGTTTTCTTCCATTTTGTTATTTCAAAAAAACCCTAGTGGGATTTATAGATGACCGTAGGTGTGTCCGTGGCATGACAGCGGGCCCTATCAGAATACCAGCGCTGCATGATGCTCTGTGACCACTGTAATATTTTTTTAAAATATTGCGGTATTATGCTGAGATAGGAGCCTTTTTGACCTCGCACAGGTCTTATACTGTTTATTTGTTTATTGTTGTTTTTAATGTTATTTTTGTTAGTTTTAAATGCTCCCTTTTATTATTTTTACTTTTAATGTTAGTGTTTCCTGTGCATCAGTCGTTTGTTTTTTTTTTTGTAAAAAGGATTTCACTTATTTATATTTTTCACTTTTTAGTTGTGGTACTTACCCCACACAAATTCGTATACCACTACTTGATATGTAAACAACAGTGACAGGAAATTATTAAAACATCATCAATATATCTATATTCAATTAAAAAAATAATCATTAAAATCAGTTCACCTGGAAAAGAGTTCGGAGGTAAAAACATATAAAAAAAAACACGTGTGGCACTCGGGGACTGCCGCGGTAAAGCTATTGCATAGCATTTTTTATCAACGTATGCAATTATAATTATTATTTATTTTTTATTTATGCAGTATTTTTTTTATTTCATATTAATTCAAGTTTTTTCTTTGATATTAATTCAAGTTACACTTTTTGAGCGTGCTGACCGATAAGAAAACAATTTTCTTTCTTTTATTGAATAAATGAGAAGTTAATATCGTTTAAAATATTTTTATTTTATTTTTTATGCGGTGAGTGTGGCATTATAAAGATATGATAGATACCTATACACCTATATACTTTCTCACAAACAGCTGCTTACGTATTCGTCCGATTTCGGAGCAGGACGTCTCGATCCGTGCGAGCTTCGTACAGTCGTACCATATACATACACGTTAAGGGAACGCTCGGCCGAGCTACATGGTAGGCGGAGTGGGGGGTGTTAGGTTTTATTTTTTTTACGGAATTTCTTGATTCGGTCGCCGCGCTCAAAGCCCGCGATAAAAGCTATGCAATAGCTTAATAAAAAAAATACAGTCGAATTAGGAACCTCCTCCTTTTTTTGAAGTCGGTTAAAAATAATGTTGAACTTATTATCCCAATAAAATGCACGGTTCCTGTATAGACCACGGGAGCGAAGCCGCGGGTAAAGGAAGTGGCTAATATTTTTATATTTACAACAGGCTAGGCGTGAGCTACTCTAATATTTACGAGAGAAGCATATGCAAAATGTAATAAAAACAAGCATTTTTTTGTTGACGTACATTATTACTATACATTACGTACATTTTTATTATTGTTACTTACATTTATTAATTTTATTACAAGTATTGGCTCGGTACAAAGTTCCAAAATAACAAAATGCAAAAAAATTACGATCGTGACAACGTTCAGGACACGATTTTTAAAAAAAATTATCTTTATTTTAGAATAGAATAGAATAGAATACTCTTTATTATGTACACCATAAAAAATAACAGATATAAATGTAGACATTTTACACAGGGTGACACAATGGGCGGTCTTATCGCTAAAAGCGATCTTTTACAGACAACCTTTGGATGGATTCAAGGGAGAAGGAGAGACAATAATGCAGGTAGTCAGTGGTGTACCATTTACATATACAACAAATACATACATACATAAAACATATACTTATCTACATATAATATATGTATTTATTTTAATACCTACCAGACAGTAGATCGTATCCTTGGGATACTGCTAAATATGTAGTTCAATTTATTTGTTTTTCACAGATGATCGAAAATCTTTGAGACTGTATTATTTCTTCTTTCTTCTTCTTCTTTAGGGGTTTTGGTTTCCGCACTTAGTCCTTCAAGTGGACCATTGTGCGTGGGCCATGGCGGCCGTCGGTGGTTACTCCAACCAGCCCACCTCCCTCCAGAAGTTGATGATGTCTCCTGGTCTGTTGAGAACATCTGTGTAGGATCTGGGTGCCCCGAGGGTTTGTGACCTAATCTGGGTGACGCCTGTGCATTCGAAGAGCACATGCGCTACGGTTTCCTCAGCCTCCATGCAAGCCCTGCACAGAGGACTGTCCGTTATGCCTATTGTGTGAAAGTGTTTGTTTAGTGAGCAGTGTCCCGTGATGGTCCCCGTCACCAGGCGCAGGCCGTTCCTGTCCAGACGTAATAGGCGTCTGGTTAACTTGCCATCCAAGGATGGCATGGCATTCTTGGACTGCCTGCAGCCTGTTGTCGAGGTCCACCAGGTCTCCGCTTGTGTGTGGGTGTACTCCTGTAACCATCTTCGTAGCTGGTTGAAGGGGATGGGCGCGATGGGTTCGGGTCCACAGACTGACGCGCTGGATGCTCTTCTGGCCAGCTCGTCAGCTGCGTCGTTACCCAGTTATCCACTGTGTCCTTTAATTCATTGCAGTGTAACTGTGTTGCGATAAGATACCGCTACACGTTCCAGAGCATTGTGACATTCAAGTGTTATGCTCGACGTAATATACTTTCTCCCCAGGGATTGGAGGACTGAGGCGCTGTCGGAGAGTATACGTATATGGGTGTCCGTGACTCTCCTGGCCTCTATGGCGTGCACCGCTTTTATGATGCCCACACACTCCGCCTGGTAGACGGTGTTGAACTTTCCTAGCGGGCTGAATATGTTTATGTTAAGGTCGTGCGAGAAAACTCCGACTCCGGTTCCGGAGTCGGTTTTAGATCCGTCGGTGTATACTCTCAGCTCTCTCGGGCCTGAGTGGTCACAACGTTCTTCTGTAAGTGTTATGTTGTAATGCCTTTGGAAGTAGTGTAGTTTCGGGGCTTTGTCACAGGGTGATGCCATCATCGGTTGTCGTTTGATCGCAGTTTCCCTGATACGTATGTGCTTGACTCTACAGTCTTTGCTTAGAGTCCCTGATATATGCAGCCTAAAGGTAGCCAGGGCGGCCTCCTCTTGCACGATGAGGTGCAGAGGTGGTAGTCCAAGCATCGCCTGTAGGGCCGCAGTGGGTATGGTTCTCATGCAGCCAGTGATTGCTACACAAGCAAACCGTTGTAGTTTTTCAAGGTCTCTCTGGGCTGTGCTCAAATCTGTCCTGGGCCACCAGACTATTGAGCCGTATGTGATAATTGGTCGGATGACTGTGGTATATAGCCAGTAAGTGACCTTGGGGCTAATCCCCCAGTTCCTGCCAAGCATTCGCTTGCATTGCCACAGAGATATACTGGCTTTTGTAGTAATGGTATGTTTTGCCCAGTTCAGCTGTTTGTCCAAATAGATGCCCAGGTATTTGGTTTCGGTTGAGAGGCTTAGGGTAGTTCCAAAGAAACGAGGTAGTTGGAGTACCGTCAATTTCCTCCTTTTTGTAAAGAGAATTAGTTCGGTTTTTGTGGGGTTCACTGATAGCTGGTGTTTATTGCACCAGACCTCTACTATTTTCAAGGCTTGGCGCATGAGGTTGCATAGGGTGTTTTCGTGGGTACCATTTATTATTATAGTTATATCGTCGGCGTAACCTACTGTGAAGTATCCTTTGTTGTTGAGTTCTTTGATGAGGCTGTCTACGACTAGGTTCCATAGAAGCGGCGAGAGGACTCCCCCTTACGGGCAGCCTTTCGCTACAATGGCCCTTGTAGTGTCGTTCACTGTGACTTGTACAGCTCTCTGCTTGAGCATATTTGTGATCCATCCGCTTAGGGTCGAATCTATGTTGTGTCTATCGAGGGCCATGTTGATGCTATTAAACATGGTTTTGTCAAAAGCGCCTTCTATGTCAATGAAGGCGGCTAGTGCTGAGCATTTGTAGTCCACTGCGCATTCAATTTTGGATACCACGCTGTGTAGCGCGGATTCCGTTGATCTACCTGTGGAGTACGCGTGCTGTTGTCTGTGGAGTGGTTTTGCCCGAAGAGGTCCGTCACGGATGTATCTGTCACAGAGTCTCTCCAGGGTTTTCAGTAGAAAGGAAGTGAGGCTTATAGGCCTATAGGTCTTGGGTTGTGTGTAGTCGGTTTTGCCGGGTTTGGGTATGAAGATAACTTTCACTTCACGCCATGCTAGGGGTATGTATCTGAGTGCTATGCAGGCCCGATAAATCTCCACTATGCGAGGTGTCAGCGGGTCAAGGCCCCACTGTAGTAGGGCTGGGAAGATGCCATCCAGCAATGCGGATTTATACGGCTGGAAGGTGTTAATAGCCCACTTTAGTCGATCTTCTGTTACTATACTTCGGGCTCTAGACCAGTCTTGATCCGTTGGGGTCCATTCTGGCTCAGCCTCCCACGACCTGTCTTCTAGGATTTTACAGTCTGGAAAGTGAGTCTCAAGAAGGACCCTGCTGGTTTCATGGTCATTTAGTGTGTATGAGTTGTCGGGTTTTTTCAGCGCACCGAGGGTTCGGTCCTGATCCGATGATAGGATTTTCCTTACCCTTATATTTCTATTTTTTCTTCTATTCCCTATTATTTCTTCTTTGGACACGTTACCGCATCACTGGCAGCGTGGCAGAGCGACATGGAGGACGAGCTCGCATCACCACGCTCAGACAAGGTCGTTACATTCTAATTACTGCTTGACGAAATTGTACAATGTCCGTGATGATGTTACGAGGCTTCGTAGCTCTTCAGGGATATTAATAAGCGATGAAACCATAAGAAATCGCTTGCATGAAGTCAATCTCCGTTCTCGAAGGCCGCTACGTGTACCACCTAATGAGCCACGCAATCGCAGACCCCGTTTGCAATGGGCTCGTGAACACAGAAATTGAGCAGAAGAAGAGTGGCGTTTTGTGTGTTTTTCTGACGATTCGCGCTTTAGTGATACTAGACATCATGGTATTGGAGGTCCCTTGGATGCCAAGAACGTCTAAAATCATGCCAGGAAATCCATGCATACAGTGGTGGACTAATCATGATATGGGCGGGTATTTGGATCGGCGGAAGAACCAAACTGATTTGGATCAGAGGCAATCAAAATGCACAGATTTCTATGAAACTATTGAATCAGATGCAGCCTTGGATCTAGATTTTTTCGAGGCGGGGCAAAAGCTGCCGTCTGCCACTCCCCGCCCCTCTAATTCGTTAACTTTTCCACGAAGTCTTTTCTTTTAATATACATGGACATGTCCAACATTTATTTTAATTAGGATAGGTCGACTTCATCCTCGTGAAATTTCGACCCCCTCCCAACGCGTCGCTGCGCATCGCTCGCTCGCGCTTTTACTTCAATTTCGCATAGAGTACTTTCTCCCCTGGCTGGAGGCTTTGAGTTAATATTAAGGCACCCACAGGATAGTTCGGTTAAGTAGCCAGGACCTCAGAGGTCACAACTACGAGTTGCCAATCGAAAAAAAAAGAAAGAGTATTTTCTGACTTTTTTATTTTTGCTCGGCTTCTAAGGGTCGTAGCGTGATGTTAAGAAGCCTATATCTTCCTCAAGAATTAGGCTATCAAATGCAAAAATATTTGTTTAAATCCTTCTGCTAGTTCCAAAGTCAGTGGTCAAACAGAAAAAAAAAACTTCAGCTTTATTATCCTACTTCCTACTAATAATAATAATAATTAATAATTAATAATTAATAATTAATAATTAATAATTAATAATATTAATAATTAATAATTAATAATTAATAATTAATAATAATATTATAAATGTGAAAGTGTGGATGTTTGTTACTCAATCACGCAAAAACGGCTGAACGGATTTGGATGAAATTTGGCACATAGGTAGACCATGACTTGGATTAAAACATAGGATACTTACTATCCCGATATTTCATCGGGATCGAGACTTATGCGGGTGAAACTGCGGGGCGCAGCTAGTTAGTATATAAAAGACATATCACATTGCCGATTTCAAAAAATTCTGTACATCAAGCTAAATAAATAACATTGAGCAAAAATTATTCCTGGGAAATGACTTTTATTTTTGACGTGAAAAATCAATGTTTACGGCAGCGCCAACGTACCTACTGCATGCAAAGCGTTGTGCTTTTGGATACTTCCAATGGTACAGGGATTGTGGGGGTTTTTAAAGTTAAGTTTTAACATTTAAAACTTGTGTTCGTGAAAAAAGTAAATAGAGTTGGAACTTTGATCTTCAATATCTCCGTAACCGGATGGTTCCCAGGTGAGCACCAGTACAAAAACACTATCACAATGACGATGACGGGGAGACGGGGAGTGCCAGTGATTCTTGGCTTCGTTAAGCGTCTTTGTAGGTGCATCCGTTTTATAGATTTTCGAGCCTTTTGTCCTGCAAAAATCGATGGCCTTGTCATAATTAATCTGATTGTCTTGTCATGTCATGTTAACATGAATGATTGTAACTAATATTATGTAAAATTGTATTTTTATATTTAAAAATGTTCATGGAGTTTCTTGCCTTTTCTTCTCCGTAGGAACCTACTACGCTATGAATGGGCTTCTTCTTTCTGGCTAACCTACTCATTGGCTATTATTAAAACCAAAAGTTTAATTGAAATAACATGCTTTAAGTTTCAGTTTGAATGCATGTGGATGAAGATTATAACTATATTATAAAATGCTTATTATTGACATTTAGGAAAGATACCAATATATTAATGTGCAGTGGATGCAGACAAAAACGTCATTGCAGACCGGTTTGATCAAGAACCAGAACGGTCTCTGGTAAATCCTGCACAATATTGAGTCAAAAGTTTTAAAACAGCGTTTAAAGCGGTCTTTATTCTCAATGTTGAGGTTAAAGAGGTTTACAGACCAGCGCGGTAACTGCGTAACACACTAACAGGTAGGAATAGCTTTCATTTTGACAGTTCAACAACATTCATTGCGTTATTTACGTTGTTGAGCAGACAAATTTTTCGAACATATGAAGCAATGGATTAAAATATCCTTCAAAATTATTCAGATTGTGATTGATCGTGTGTTACGCAAGTAGGGTGCTGACCATGGACTTGGTTGTAGTTACATAAAGTGATATTTTCTGTTCAAGTTATCAATATTATTTCTTTACTAGCTGCTGTCCGCGGCTTCGCCGTCGTGAATGTCGAAAATGATCCCACGGGAATGTGCAAAAAGTAGCCTATGTTACCGTTACTCCTTATATATAAAGTCCCACTCGCACAAGTCAAAATCTTTCCAGCCGTTTCGGAGATTAGCCGTAACAAACAGACAGACAGCCAAAAATAAATAAAAATGTTATTTGTTATAAGTACCGTATATACTTTTAATAGTGCCTAAACATAAAAGAAAACTAAAGTTTTATTACAGGTGCTAGTAATGATCATTCGGAATTACAATATAAGGGAGGGACTCGCCCGATCTAAGTTAATTCAAACCTGTGTTTCAGGCCATCACTTTACATTTCAATTAAATTGGACAGTAAAATTTAAGTTGAACTAATAAAAATAGTCTATTAACAACTTTGAGAAAAAGCATATTGGTACATTTATACCTAAAACTAAGCCTATGTAAATATACAAAAGTAAATACGTGGGAATATATTATCATCATGCAAAAATATATTAAAGTTTTTCTGTGTCTGTGTAATTGATTATCGCTAAATATTCTGATAACATTTGACTATATTTTAAATAAGTAACACTATAAAAAAAAAAAAAAAATCTGCCTTTGCTGCGGCGTCTGAGGGGTGCTCTCATTCTGAGAGTCATCGCTGCTCGATTTGACTGCCCCATTCAAAAACACTGGGTGAGAGTAGTGAATGGTTTTATATAGTAGTCTACATAAAGATAAGTACTAACAATGCTAACATAATTGTAAGCTAATATTGTTGCTACTATGTATATACTAACAAGATATGGATTTTAATTATCTGAAATAAATTATTTTATTCTATTCTATTCTATAGAAGCTTAGTAACTTGTTGAGCATATTATACAGAAAAGGTCCAACAAACACATAAAATCGATTAGAAAACGCATGTCTAGTTTAAGGCTTTATGCAAATCAAGTCCTTCCTTCTCCTGTCGGAAGGTACTGGGGCAAAAGGAAGCACAGTTTGCTGGTGTAGTACTATGCTTAGAATAAATAATTGCCGTACTATAAGTACATTACATGCTATGTTGAGCTGGTGCGGAGGAAATCTAAAAGAGCGAAATTAAGCACGATCTAGAAGGAGTAAAATTATTTCGCAGCACCTCCCCAGGAAGTTATGCAATTGGTAAGAATGGATTAACACAAAGCTAAATAAGTTTAATAAGTTTAATAAGTTTATTTTATCCAGAGAGATATACATAGACACAGGTTGTATAATAGTTACATGCTAAGACTTATTCAACTAACAATGGACACAAGGGGAGAAAACAAAATAACTGTCTATATGAACCAACAATTAAATCCTGTCTCCTAAACTAGGGGTGACCTGTATCTTAGGAGACAGTGATTCGTCCGAGCTAAACAGTAAATTAAATTAATGATGGACCTTATATGTTAATCTAACACAAAACAAAAATGTGAGTTAGCTGACTAAGTAATTTTAGATGTATTTTGAGCATGGATAAAGGATAAAGGATAGGTATGAAGAAATAGTGTGGGTGTAAATGGAATAGAGGTGCGTTCATATTCGTGAGTGTAGTGTTAGTTGTGTTGTATGGGTGTGTATGTAGTGTGTTATGAGGTGTTAATTGTTATTTGTGTGTAGTGTTTTGTGTTCATATTTAATAGTGATTTATTAAGCGATGTATGCCAGTAGAGATTCGGTGTTATTGTAGTCCTGTTTTATGAGCCAGTCTGTAATTATAGTTTTGATGTTGAATTTATTTAACTTTACTATGTTTAATTTCTTTTGTATTATTTTATATACGTGAATACTTAACACGTAGTAATAATAATAATAATAATAATAATAATTTATTTGTCAGAATATTGTTTTACAAGGTGTTACAAATTATAATATGATGTCCATAATACTCTGCTGTTTCCAGCGTACAAATATTGAAAATAATTTAAATGATAAGGATTAGAAGACAATGTCAAAATTAAACATTAACAAATAAACAAATGACAAGAAAAAGGGAAAAAAAATAATTACCGTTACATGCACGCTCAGGAGTTATTAGTAAGCATAATGTCAAAAATGAAATACAATAATAAAAATATTAAAAAAGATATACAATGTCAAATAAATAATAAAGTAATGGTGTTTTGCAAACGAGGTTTTGTGCTGTACACCGGGGGGGACGTATGTTCGCTTCCCTGGGTCAGGCAGGGGTAGGCAGCCATGTACTCTGAGGACAGCTCGAAGGACAAATAGCTGACGTACCGTTAGAACTTTGCAGTCAGAGTATAGCTGTGCGGTAGGGTTTCTAAATGGTTTCCTGGTCATAACCTTAAGTACGGCTCTTTGAGCTCTCTCTGCTCTCAGAATAAAGGTCTTCGCTGCTCCACCCCATACGGTTATGCAGTATCCGAGGATTGACTGGCACAGAGTGAGGTAAACCATCTTGAGAATGTTCAAATCAGCCGATTCTCGCAGCGATTTAAAAATGTGTATCAGCCGGATAGTTCGAGTAGTTATAGTTTCAAGCTGTTCGTCCCATCTCAATCCCTCATCTATATGCACCCCCAGATACTTTACGTTATTAGTTCTAACGATGGTAGCACAAGAGCACGATATCAGCCGATTTTGGGTAGGGTGTTACGTCTGATCGCAAAGGGTATATAATAGGTCTTATCCAGGTTTAACGTCAGCAAGTTCTGATTAAGCCAGTTCATCACGGAGGATAGTGCAGATTCAGCCCTAGTTTGCACATCGTCCCACGTAAGCCCGTTAATTAAAATCGCCGTGTCATCGGCATATACATAGATCTTACCATCAGGTACTGACATACTACAAAGATCGTTTATGTAGATTTGAAAGAGAGTGGGGCCTAATATGCTTCCCTGAGGTACGCCGAAAGACACCGATTCTTCATCACTGTGTCTCGAGCCTATCCTAACTCGCTGGGTGCGATTTGTCAGGTAATCAGTAAAGAGTTTCAAAGCTATGCCACGAACGCCCACACACTCTAACTTAGCTATTAGTTTGGGAACAGAAACTGTGTCGAAAGCCTTGGACAAGTCCAGAAACATGCCAAGGCACTTAGTTTTATTGTCCAGTGTCTTTGCTATAGTTTGAGTTAGATCTAATACGGCATCTTCAGTGGAGACACCAGACCTAAAACCATACTGGTTGTCATCAATAATTTTGTACCTGTCCAAAAAGCTTCTAAGATTATTATTTAAAATCTTTTCCAGTATTTTCGAGAGCGAGGGTAGAACAGATATTGGCCTATAATTATTAACACAGTTCCTGCTCCCTCCCTTATAGATTGGGCTTACAATAGCCTTCTTAAGAGAATCCGGAAAGACTCCCGTGTCTATGCAAAGATTGCATATGTGTGTTATCACTGGTACGAGAGTGTGGCGACATGTCCTAAGAAGCGATGATGGGATTCCATCCCAGCCTACGGCACAATCGCTTCGAAGCTGTAATATAATAGAATTCACGTCACTGTCGTCGACTTTTTGTATAACAAGTGAATTGATAGGCGGATTTAGCTTCATGCTTATGCAACCGGGAGGTTTATCTCAAGTTAGAGGTGTTTTATTAGGGTCATTTAGTATTGCCTCTGCCATGTTCTTACCTATACTACTAAAGAAGGAACATACATTGTTTAGGGAAGATTTAGGGTTATCGGTTATTTTTAAAAGCTCATCTGGACTAGAGTGTATTTTATAATAATAATAAGTGTATTTTATAATATTATTAATAAACCTGTTTAATTAATTTATAGTCGGCTATGTTCCGTAAATTCTTAAAAAACATGTATTAATTTGCGCAATCTAGTACATAGGAAATCGACATGTTTACGGAAATTTCAGATTGCAGTCAATTTATTTATGTCAATCAACTTTGGATAATACAATTAAACTAAATTAAAAATTGTTAATCAACTACATTACATTTAAATTGAAAATTATACATTACTACTCGTATAAACAAAATTAAAATAATATCTTAACTTTAGTCAGTACGTGAACCATGCAGCAGTGGTTCACGTACTGACAGTCAAAACGTTCAGCAAAAGCGTTCAGGATACTGTTGCGGCTGGCCCGCAGTCTGCTCACCAGGGATGTGCACCGCTTGCGCATGATTGTGTAGAAACAATCCACACGCGCCTCAGCAAACATCCTTGACGCGCTGCAGAAGCGAGGCAGCCCCAAGAGCACCCTCAACGCGTTGTTGTATTGGACGCGCAGAGCGCTGTACTGTTTCTGCGTATAATCCATCCACAGACTGCCAGTACAAAAGGACGTACAAAATGCCCTAGATAGGGCTATTTTGACTCCCCTCGAACACCGAGCAAATCTGCGGGCTATCATATTCGCACGAACAGAGCGCCCTACGTTCCCTTTCAATGTCTGCATTGTCTTCCAGCCCAGAGGTTAATAAATGTCCAAGATACTTAAACGTGTCAACTTCACTAAGTGGGCATCCGTTGAGCTTAATTGCCGGTAAGTAATCAGGACACCCCTCCACCCCCCCGGCCCGAAAGACCATGCACTCGCTCTTGTTCGTGTTATACAACAAACCATGCTCTTCAGCATAGTTTTCACAGATGCCAATCAGCCTTGACAAACCACAGACAGAGGCGCTCAGCAGCACCATGTCGTCAGCGTAACTGATATTGTTTAGGCACACCTTCCAATATGGCAACCGACAGGCGTGCTGCTGAGCCTCTCTATCAGCGCATTCTCATACTGGTTGAAGAGCTTCGGTGAGGTTAGGTTTTTGGTGTTGGTAATAGTGACACCTAGATATTTTAAATGGTCAGCTTTAGCTAAACTGAGACAAAAACACGCATTGGCAGCGTACGTGTTACAGTTATGTACGTAAATGTTTAGATCAGTAAGCGGTATGTTAGTATTTGTCATTGTAAATGAAATGTATTTTGTTTTATCTGCATTTAATGTTAGGAGATTATTATGGAGCCAATTACAAACAATGTTAAAACATTCTAAGCATGTTCATAGACATCAACTCTTGATTTAGCTGAGAACAATAGAGCGGTGTCATCCGCATAAGACATTATGACACCATTTCGGAGTGGCAGGCTGCATAGTTCATTTCATATAAATGATAAATAAAAACTTTTTACAAAAACAAAAAAAAAACAGACTTTCAAAATAACACTACAAAGTGAAAAATAACTTAATTTCGGAAGTCGGTGTCTTTGGTTTTGTATTTGCGTTTTTTGCCACCGACTTCCGAAATTAAAGTTTGAAGCAAAATAATATTTTTCCATATCGGTCCAGGCGTCTATGAGTAATCGGTGAACATACTAAAAAGAAGATACCGACGAATTGAGAACCTTCTCTTTTTTTGAAATCGGTTAAAAATAACGTAGGGCTCAAAGTTCCGCCTTGTGGAATTCCAAAACAGCTATTTTTAAGTTCAGAACCTGTATACTGACCTATTTTTAGACGTTGATGACAATCGCTGAGATATGCATTTAGTAAAAAGCTGTTATTTTGACATTACAAACGGACGGATTTTATTTATTTGTAGATTTTTATTTATTATGTATCCACAACCCATAGGTACATGGTATATTGTAATATTATATACGTGTCTGTTCATACAATTACACGAGAACTATACTATACTACTTATTATTATAAACTAGCGACTCGCCCCTGCTTCGCACGGGTAGTAGGGCATATATATGCCTACCTTTTTTCAGACGTAATGTCGTATCAGCCTGTTGCGTCGAGCATGTCGGTTAAATTAAAATGTAACTGATGTTCATCCTACTTGGAGTATTTTTAATGTATTTTATTTCCTATCCTGCAAGATGATGATTAGAAGGTTTTTTTTATGACATAACGGCGACACTTAGCTGTTGCGATTTTTAAACTTTTAAACTATTTGACCAAAGATGTTTCATTTTCGGCTAGCACTTGTACATTATATCAAAAAACGGGGAAAAATACACTGAATTTGGAAAAAATATTAATTCGTGAATTTGAGAATGTTATCTTTGTTGTACACACAAATTATTTTTTGTAATTATTGCCATTTTTGTAGTTATGGCCACACTATGGCGGCGTCCTGGCAACACGCCATCTGTTCATCATGCGTTCTGAAATCAAAATGGATTTGGAATAAATGTGAAACCGTAAATACAAAAATATTAAATATAATTATAAAAAGGTATCGCTGTATTATTAATTCATCCGTTACACCTATTTTTAATGTGTTATAAATGAAAAAAAATTATAATATCCTAGTTCGATTAATAAAATCTACTTGGCCAGTGTACTTCCGATTTCCAAACGTTTTATTTTGACATACACTGTCGGGAGCGTCGTTGTCAATCATAAAATATCCCCGTTTTAGGTTAATGAAAGATGACATTAATTTCATAGTCATCCGTCATTATGTCTCCATTTTTCTCACAACAAATGTCAAACATTTTCAATTTTATTTTTGTACGTCTACAATGCAAATTAATTCTATAAATCATGGCCTGTCACATGTTTGTAGATACATTTCACAGATTTTCTGGAATGTACACGTCCTAGCCAAGGTTCCATACAAAAATAAAACGTCTCCTTTACATAAATGATAAATGATTTTATTTCTGTAAGTAGGTTTGTACAAACACTTTTACATGTTAATCATATTTAAAAAACTGGATGAGATCGGCGTTTTCTATTTGACTACTCTGAGAAGAAAGGCCGAAACAAACTCAGAGGTCACAGTCTCTTTTAAAGTCCAGACATAATCTTGGTAAGACCATATGAAGACCATATAGATTTGTGTCTGAAATGGTCTTTTGAGAAAAAACCATACAGATTGGGTGAACCTTCCCAGTCAGTGCACGCATTTGTGAGTAATTGTGCAGTTCAACTCAGAACATAAGGAGCTCAACGATTCGACAAACAATACCAAAGAAAGGACATTTGGGTAGGCCACAAAAATTATTCAAACTGCCAGACTATGATTAAAACTAACTGAGAAGCAAAAACAAGCAACGGTGACTCACATAGTCTTCACATTCACAACATTAAAATAATAATTATGTATTCAAAATAGCCTGCATGCTACTCACATTCACAGACAGTTTTCTCTTTAAATGTCATCAAAAATATCATAAGTTATGTCATGTAAATCAATAAAAATTATATTATTAATTCTAAAACAGTATAAAATGGATTGTTGGTTGGGGGTACATTGAAGTAACTTAATGGTTAAGTGATACCTTAAGTAATACCTAAGTTTATTCTAACTATTTTCAAGATAACTACGGTCAAAAGACCTACCGTTTAAAATATCTAAAGATCGTTTCACCGATTTTTGTAATAACTAATGAACGGAATCCATAATGGAGAATTCAGCTAGGGTTTATTCAACTACAATTAATTAAACTAAGATTGATTACACTAACGGTCGATTCACCTACTGTTGATTTATCTGTGGTCTCACAAACGTTAATTATTTTATTCAAATAATTATTATTTTCACTTAAATTATATCTTACATAATCTACAAATAAAATGGTGGTGGTGTTTTTCTGTGGTCTTGTGTTTGATTTACTGGTGATTTTGTATATAAGAAAGAAAGAAAGAAAAATGCGTTTATTGGCATTGCAGCAACAAAAATACACCTTAGAACTAAAAAATACGGAACAATGATTATAATGCCAATGGGGCCTCAGCTCAGCATAATGTCAGATGACAACACAAGTGTACCACCTGACGCTGATTTTCAGCTGCAACCCACGAGTGCCATACGCCAGAATAATAAAAAGAATAGGGAAGTGTGTGTCCGTTCTAATAAATTAAAATTTTTAAGCAAAAGTTAAGCACTCTTCAACGCAACCCCCGTCTGGTGCCGGCCCGCCTCTGCGGGCCCCGTCTGGTCAAGCTGGGGGAGTGAGGTGTTTAACTCCCCCGCGACGTCTAAGAGAGGCGCGCGTGGAACATTACGCGCTGCCACCTCGGGTCTTATATCGCTTATTTGGAGAAACAACGACGTAACTACTGCTTTAAAAATTTTACAGGAGAGTGATTTAAAGGCTTTTTTTTTTGGGAATCTGTTACCGTCTCGTTCTGAAATGTTGATAAATCCGAAAACCATATTAAATATTTTACGCTAAATATTTCACGCCTCTGCTCTTAGGTTAGGTTAAAACTGGGACCAACCGCGCGCGAGCCGAGCGAGCGTAGCGAGCGGTGCCGCGGCAGCGGCCGGCGAGCGCTACTTCCAAGTTGCTCGCAGAAATGTTTTCACCATTGTTTAATTATCTGTTAAAAAGAAAGTTAAGAAAATACAACAATCGTTGAATCATAGTTTATTTACATATAATTAAGTCATTATGTTGAAGTCAAAACAGGAATTATTAAAGACAAGTAAAGGGTTTGTAGGATACAAATTAAAGATTTGAAGCAATAGCTTGCAATAATTCCACTTGTGTGTACTCTGGGATTTCTTATAAAATATTTAATTTGTACTCAGTTTAACACAAAATGAGTACACGTAACGTGTAAAGAGATTGACATTGTAATTACCCACCACTTTAGAAATCAATCCAGCGCGCAGTATTAATAAACTGTAGGCGAGTCGTCCATTAGGTATTTCATACATAGTAGAAATATCAAATATCTTAAAAAATCATTAGATTACTTGTTCGTTAGTGCGATTAATTTTAGTTTAATCCACATTAAGTAAGTTAAACAGTAGTTGAGTCGACCAATATGCGTTATGAGCATATGTGAATCAACCGTAGTTATCTTGAAAATAGTTAGAATAAACTTAGGTATCATAATACGTAACGAGCTTAATTAATCCCAAGCCTTTTTGTCATCCAAGTAATCTTTAACTTTATAGAAACCTTTTCGACAGAGTTTCTGTTTAATAAAATGATTTAAATTTATTGAGGCTCAGTTCTTTATCAAGACTTGGGAGTTTGTTGTAAAAACGTATACTTTGGTACTTAAATGAATTACAATTTTTTTGGAGTTTAGGCGTGGGCACAATAAGTAAATCTTTGTTTCTAATATTTATGTTATGAATGTCGCTGTGTTTAGAATATAGATTAATATTCTTTTTTACATAAATCAGGTTCTCATATACATATTGAGATGCGACTGTCATAATGTTTATTTCCTTAAATTTATCCCTCAGTAAATGTCTACAACTAAGGTTATAAATTGCTCAAATGGTTCGTTTCTGCATTACAAATATAGCCTGAATGTCGTCTGCATTTCCCCGCAGCAAAATGCTTTACGACATTACATTATGGAAATAACTAAAATATACTAATCGAGCTGTTTCGACATCAGTCAAATGACGGATTTTATAGATCGCGTAGGCTGCAGAGCTTAGTCGCTTCGACAAGTTGGTTATATGTGGGCCCCACTATAGCTTCGCGTCCAAAGTAATACCTAAGAACACAGTGGTGTCCACGAGATCCAATTCCGGCCCATTTACTAGTACATTGGTTTTCACCTGCAACGTTAGGTGTCAGAAATCTAGTACATTTAGTCTTTTTCTCGTTTAAAAGTAACACTAAACTAATGCACTATTTTAGCGATAGCATTATTTACATTGTCTGTAACTATCTGTTGTCGTTTAAACTTAAATAAAAGTGAGGTGTCATCTGCAAATAACACTATTTCATGACTGTTCTTTACAAGGCAAGGTAGATCATTAATAATGCGTGTTTTCTTGATCTGTCGGGGGCGTTCGACCTGGTTAATTATGATATTCTGTGGCATAAACTACTTGAGGAGACGACTGTGCCGAGGGAGACGGTATCCCTCTTCAAGTACTGGTACAGCAATCAAAAAAATGCGGTCAGATGGGTCAGCTCGCTTAGTCAGGAATATCCTCTGGAATGCGGTGTCAGGCAAGGTGGGTTGACTTCTCCGAGTTTGTTTAACCTATTTGTAAACCAGCTGATTGGCAGGCTCAGCGGAGCTATGGTCGGATGTTCGATAGACGGAACCATGATAAATAATATTAGTTATGCGGACGACATGGTTCTGCTGAGCCCGTCAGTGAGCGCGCTGAGAAGACTTCTGGGCATTTGTGAAGCGTATGCCACGTCGCATGGACTCAAGTATAATGCTAGTAAGAGTGTCCTCATGGTATTCAAGGCGGGGAACAAAGCTCCGTCAAATGTGCCACCAATTAGGTTCGGGGGGTCGTCATTAGTGAGGGTGACTGAAGCAAAATACTTGGGTCACATGCTGACGGATCGCCTACAGGATGATGCAGACTTAGAGAGGGAACGGAGGGCGTTGGCAGTCCGCTGCAATATGTTGGCCCGCAGATTCACACGATGTACTACAGATGTAAAACTGTTACTTTTCAGAGCCTTCTGTCAGTCATTCTACACGTGCAGTCTGTGGAGCAATTTTACGCGGCGGGCTTACAACGCCCTGCGTGTTCAGTACAATGATGCTCTGAGGGCAGTGTTGAAGAAACCCAGGTATTGCAGTGCTTCCGAAATGTTTGCGGGAGCTTCCATCGATGATTTCTTCTCTATCATCAGAAAAAGAACCGCATCGATGATGAGCAGGGTCCGTGGTAGCACCAACACTGTCCTCAGAACGTTAGCGTGCAAAATAAACGGTCCGTTTACGGTTTACTGGGCGAGTGTTCACTTGCTCAGTAACAGGAAATAGACTGAGTAGTAGTTGTAATATATACTACTACTGATCTGGATTTTTGTACTAACAAATTACTAACACCCTGTTTAGTTGTATTTTTATGTGTTCTACTAACAACCCTACTAACGTTTTATTTGTGTTAAAATGTATGGACGTATGTCTGAAATAAAGATATATTATTATTATTATTAATATACATATATGAGAAATAAAAAAGGGCCAAGAATTGAGCCCTGCGGAACTCCCATAGCGACAGTAGAACCCGGGGATCGCTTGCCGTTAACATCCACCCTTTGGATCCTATTATCCAAATAAGAAATAAGAAGATCCAAGGCAGTGATTCTAACAATATAGTGATGCAATTTCCTGACCAATGTATCATGAGAAACACAATCGAAAGCCTTAGACAAGTCACAAAAAATACCTAGGGCATCATGCGACTTTTCCCAGGCCTCAAAGATATGTGCAAGAAGCTCAACGCCAGCGTAGGTAGTAGAGCGACCCCTTGTGAAACCGAATTGTTTACTATTTAATAATTTATTTTTATTAAAATATTTTACTGAAGGTGGGTAGCACAGAAATTAGTCTAAAGTTTGTGGGGTCTGATGTGCTGCCCGATTTAAACAAAGATATTATTTTACTACTCTTCTTTGAGTCAGGAATTACACCAAAGTCAATACATGTATTAAAAATAATTGCCAATTCAGGCGCTACAGTGTTGCTTATAACCAGGCTGCAACCTCTACGGAATTTCCCCATAGATCAGGAGTTTTTTGAACATTCAATGTATTAAAAGTTTTAATAATATCTCGAGCACTAACATAGTCGAAATTAAATACCTGGTTAAAATTATCAACATTTTTTTTCAATAGGGACTCGTCAACAGTTGGTGAAGAATTTAAAGTTTTTGAGGTTGAGACTGGAATATCGGCAAAGAAATTTTCAAAAACTGGGGCAACTTCTAAATCTTTTTTAATAACTTTATTATTAATATTAAGGCTGTAGTCATTACTATGCTTTCTGTCTCTTCCAGTCTCATTGTTTATAATTTTCCAAGTCATTTTTATTTTATTTTGACTATTTTTAATCTTGGAGCTTAAATAGCAACACTTAGCTTCGCTACAAACTTATTTAAATAATTTGGAATAGCTCTTAACATATTGATAAAATTCTTTACTTTTATTATAATTTCTTTCTATAGTTCAAAAAGTTTGATTCTACTATTAAATATACCTTTAGTTGCCCATTTCCTGAATGTTGCAGAACCATTAACTGAGATCTGCTTGGGTATCAAAGATGAGTTAAATATTGTAAAAAAAAAATGTACAGTACATAATGCAACGGACAAAGTTTTGCCAATAACGGCGTTCGCCTAAATGGTAGACATGTATGCTATCGCGGTCTTTTTTTAGACCTATTTATGAGTAACAAATCCACCATACATTATTTATGTGTATATCTAACAGTTTCTACAGCGCACGCCGAGATAGCTCTCTAACGGCAGGATTTCTTCCGACTTCTTCAACTATCATTGTCATATTTCAGCCAGTTTATACAAAACTTGAATGAATTATACACTTAAACCTTCCTCATGAATCAGTCGGTCCATTGGTGAAAACCGTATGAAAATCCGTTCGGAAGTTTTTGAGTTTATCGCGTACAGACAGATAAACAGACGCAGCGGTGGATTTTGTTTTATAATATATAGTGATGCAAAAGTACTTCTTGTTTGTCTGTCTGTCTGTTACCTCTTCAAGACTTAACCACTGAAACTTGGCGATGAATATTGTCACACGGATAGACTATGACCAGGGTTAGGACATAGGATACTTTTAATTTCGGTAGTAACTCCCCGTGGAATGATTTACGACCTCCACGCGGACGAGGCCGCGGGCTGAAGCTACTGCAATATAACGTCACGCTGTTTTACCTCAAAGGATCAGACAGACGTACAAATTACGCTAGTAACGTTTTAGTCATATGTAAATAGGGTGAGTCTGTTGCTGTTAACTGGATATAAACCCGCAGTCTAAGCTGGGCTAATATAACATCACGCCTGTATGTTCCATGTCACTTTATAAGCAGAGATGTAACTATAGTACATATACCCACATTTCGCAAGTTATGTTCCGCGCCGCTAATGAAAAAATCCTGAAGGAAAAGCACGGGTGCATTGGCGACATGTCAAAACATCGAGATTTGTATGCTGTAACTAGGTTAAATATTAATAAAATATACACGTAAACCTTCCGGTATAAATGCTCTAAATGTTAGTGAATATCGCACCAAAATCCTTTGTGTAATTTGGAAGATCTCCAGACCTGCAGATGCACAATAAACATCCACCTACTATCATCAACCTATCTTTTTTCCGTCTATAAACTTACCTACACCTTCATAGGTTCCATACACTACAGATCTAGTAGTTGATCACATAATATAGCGTGCCCTCAATCGGTCTGCACGTTTTCATAAATAAAAACAACTCAATAACCAATCAAATTAAATTACAAACTAATCCAACAAAAAAAAGAAATGATCCAATAATTGTACCTTAAAAACCAATTGACAATAAAAATAATCCAATAATAAAAAGCAAAATTAAAATGGCTGAAGTGAAAATGACAGTGAATAAAGAATTTGAAAAAAGACGTTCAATTCGGTTTTATTTAAGGTTATCATTTCATATTGTAGCTTTTGGTTTCTGTTATTCGATTTGTTTTTATAGTGTTAATTTGTGGTTGCTGTTGACAAAAATAAAAAATGTGACTGATGAACGAATTATCACTGGTAAATTGTTCACGCCGTGTTATATCACCGATTGGAACTTTGTAAGTACTTACCTGGTATTTATTTTTTAAGTTATACTTACTGTATCAGCATATAATGTTCCCATTGTTGGGAATCAGGTCTCCTCTCTGTGAACGGGCCGATACTGCCACACGTACCTAGTGCGGGTTGGTTGTACTTTTATATTGTTATTTATTTTGTAGGATTACTGACAATGTGGGGCATATTACTACATGGTATTTGTAATAACCCCTCCAACCAAGGTTATACGCTCAAGTAGGTGCACGTCAACAGTGCGATGGGTGGATATCGAACTCACGACTTAGCCAGCCTTGGGATGTGCTGCCTGAAAAGATTCAGGCTACGCTCACTACTGGACAAAAACCTCCCACGAGTCCAATGTTTTCGGGCAATGCAATGCAGGAGATCTACTCTCTGAGTCCGTCAACGAAGATACGGGCCCGTCCGAAGTAGTTCGAAGCGTCGGAGTGGACCCTCTTTTTTGGATGGGTAGAAACACATCGGGAGTACGGACAACTGTCAAATCGTGGTGTCATTCATTCTAAGGTCGGGCCCCAAACTAATCTTATGTCCGTAGGTGATACGGAGTAGGAATCAATCGTAACTTCAGCTGAAACTACGGATTTCGTGCTTAGGGAGTAGACTTCCAAGCGTGTACGTTTCCTTGTTTTATTATTCAGCTTTTTTTTTCTTTTTTTTTGGGTGGGAAGTCATCAAATAACTTCTCCCGCTCTTGGTAGAGTGGAAGGGCGTGTCAGACTTTTACTGACTAAAACCCACCCGTGTTCCTTCAGTTGCCTGCGCGCCAGGGCCCAATAACTCTTTCGAACAATCCGCGACCTTGGCAGGCATCGGCCCTGTCGGACCCCGTCAATCAGTGCTGACATCTCTTTAAGGCGAGCGTGGCGTCCTTACCGGACGGCGATCTACCCGTTGCTCGCCATCCGCAAGCCCGCGTCTACGGTGGCCGGGAATCGATTATCGATTCCCGACGCCCAGGGCGTCTCCTCCTGCGTTGACTAGGTACGTGAGGGCGCTGCAATTGCCTCGCCCTCACGCGCTCCGCCGCCTCCTTCGCGAGCATTACTATTTCGCAGAAGGAGGTGACGGCTTCCTATGCCCTCTCGCTCCGTACGATGGCCTGGACTAGGGCCGAACGCGAGAGGTCGCCACCCCCGATCGACTTCGTGAGAACACGGCGGTGCTCCGCCCAAGCCGGCCAGACCTCCACCGTGTCCTCCGGGCGATCCACATAGTGGTAACACCCCGGCGTTTCCTCCCGCCTTATGCGAAACAGGAACCTCTCAAAACAACCATGTCCGGTGAGAAACTGCGTCAGGCGGAAGGTGAGGACGCCGTGGCGCCTCTCAATCCACTCCTCAAAGAGGGGACTTACCGTCGCGATTGTGGCGTGCCCATTTATTATCCAGCTAGACTCGCTATGTTTGTCATTTAATACATGAAAGTTAATTGAATACACAGAAGGTCACCCCTGACTTTCTGACCGGCTTTTTCACTGCGACAGGAAAAATACAAGCTAACAATAATAAAAAAATAGACAACTTGAAACAGGAATTGTACTATATATAGTAATTGTATTATCCCTTTAGTGAGTGATTGCTCAAATTCTTGCGCAATCACTCACTAAAGGGATTCAGTAACACATTCATCTGCATTTAGTGGGTTTTCAACTTTAGATATCTCACTACTTTTTCCAAAAATTATTGTTTGATTTACATTATTAAATAGTAATTGAAAAACTTTTTTACAAAAAAACAACCTACTTCCAAAAAAACACTAAAAAACGTGAAAAATAACTTTAATTTCGGAAGTCGGTGTCTTTGGTTGTGTATTTTCGTTTTTGGCCACAGACTTCCGAAATTAAAGTTATTTTTCACGTTTTTTTGTGTTTTTTTGGGAAGTCGGTTGTTTTTTGCAAAAAAGTTTAATTTTTCACTTTTGTTGTGGTACCTACCCCACATACATTCGTATACCATGACTTGATATGTAAATAACAGTGATAGGAAATTATTAAAACATCATCAATATAAACCAAGTGGAAAAAATACGCATTACTAATAATGCGTATTTTTTCCACTTGGACCAGTAGTTGGTTGTTGGTCAGTATTTGATCAAATTTAAATGGGACCACATGTGAAGCACCAGCTTTCAAATAAAAAAAAGAATCATCCAAATCGGTTCACACATAAAAAAGTTTTGAGCTAACTAACATAAAAATAAAAATACTGTCGAATTGAGAACCTCCTCTTTTTTTTGAAGTCGGTTAAAAATAATTGTCAAAAATTGGGATTATAAAATTGACCTCAATTGTCAAAAGAAAAACATCTTTAAGGTGATTTAAAATTAGAATTTCGTATTGAAGTATTCAAATAAACAAATCAAAGCACTCAATTTGTAAGTGGCACTACACATTGTTATCCACGGGTACGTTTTCTGACCCATTTTTGTTTACATTTTCACCAGATAGGTACTTTTGGAATAAGTTCTGTATAGTAAAATATAGCTTGTTTTAACGGAGCGACGCTCTTGAAACAATGCATTCATTTATTTATTGGCATGTCAGTTATCAGACATGAAAAATTTACGAGAATGATGCTCAGTCATGAATCTAGATTTAAAACAGATTTGCTACATAATATCTTAATTAACTTAAATCTAGTTTTAAACCATGTTCAAGTATCCCTATGCGGTCCTATGCGGTCAAAATGTATGGAACAGTAATTTTTCAGTAACTGGGTTGTGGGTCAGATAGGCGGTCGTTCCATATAAAACACTGCTGTTCAGCTGCATCCGGTTATTTATGTGATACGCCAGCAGCGGTACCTACATGTCCTACATACAAAGAAACAGTACAATAATAGTTTAAGTGGTTATTGGTTAGTTTATGTACTCCCGTACCTCGGAGACTGCTCATCTAAACCAGAGGTTCCCAAACTCTTTTGTTTCATAGACCACTTTCAAAATTTTGCTGGGTCCGGTGGACCCCCTGCAGCTACATTACTACCAATTGCTAAATCTCAAAAAAAAATAAGTGAAGATTAGTTCTATCTATGGAAACTTGCGTTGTGGCTGAGTTTCAACGACGAATTAACAGTTTTCGAAAAAAAGGTTAGAATTGATTACTTGATAGGGTTAATTATTTGATAATAAAGTCGACTAAACAAATTTTCAATAAAATTTTAATTGATTGTGCTGTGAGTGGATGTCAAAAAAGCAAAGTTGGCCAATCGAAAAAGTGACTCCATCCAACTTTATTTTATTGAAATCTACAGTGACTCACAGCACAAGAACCAATCAATTCTCACAAATTTTATTTAGAAAACGTCCCATTCGGAGTGGTAAAAAGAAATATAGTATATTTCCTTGTGTTGCAGGTAAAATTAATATATATAAATAATAATAATTCAAATATATAAATTATTACACTATTAATTATTATTGTTATTACAGTCGTAATATAATCAATATTAAACACTTGTAACGTAACGTAACTTCTACAAAGGTAATTACAAAAAAAAAAAAACATGAGAGGGATGTACTTGATGGACTGACAGCAAATTATCAATATTTTGCTTAAGTTTTGTAAGGATTAACCGCAAATCTCCCCATTCTGTGATATTTGATCTGCTCCCTTTTTTGTTGATAAGTTTGTAACGGCATCGGCACTAAAACCAAATTAATTTTCATGCACCCCCACTTACGATTGTAGACCCCCATTTTTTGTCACGCCCAACGTAGACCCCCGTCGAGTCTCCCGTAGACCCCTGGGGGTCCACCTGGACCACTTTGGGAATTACTGATCTAAACCTTTGTGATCCAGTTAGACTAAAAGTGGTCCCCAACTTAGTTGGGAAAAGGACAGAGGATAATAACAGCAATATGTATTAATAGTGATCATATTAGTGAAGTGAGTGAGTTTCTTGCCCGTTCTTCTCCATAGGTACCTACTACGCTTTGGAATGGGCAACTAGCTTCATCTTTCTGACTGACCGACCCCTTGACAATTCAAAAGTGCCTGTAATTGGTTTATTTGAAATAAATGCATTGAGTTTGAATATGAGTTTGATGTTCTTCAGAAAGGTCAGGTGCGTTGTAAGTAGGTACTTGTAACCAGCGTAGGAGTATGACTAGATTACGAACGTAAGCGAAGCAAAAGGAGTATGTAAGAATCGTAGCAGGTGGCGTTCTGTAGTTTCTGCTTATCCGCATGGGAAGAAAGCGTGAGGTTATGTATGTATCATTCAAATAGTATTTTTTTTTTAAATGTCTTTTAGTTAATAACTTCGTAATTGTTAGCTTCATTAAAATTTTATCTTGGTTAGTATTTTTTTAAATTGAAATAGAATTCATTTTGGTTATTCTGTGTGTTATATATCATTTTTAAAATAAAATAATTTCTTGTTTGACCACTATCTCAGCTGATGGCAAGCGATGATGCGCACGGAGGGCGTGACCATCTTTACATACCCCTCCGTGTCGGTGTATATGACCATCTTACCAGACCAGCGCTGCGGTAGGTATTTATTTTTTAAATATCGCCGCATTATGCTGAGATAGGAGCCTTTTTGGCCTCGCATAAGTTTTTTATTTTTTACTTGTTTGTTGTTGTTTTTAATTTTAATTTTGCTAGTTTTAAATGTTCCTTTTTATTTTTTACTGATTGTGTTTCCTGTGCGTGTCCAAAATAAAATATTTTCTTTCTTTCTGTTATCTTTACTTACCGAGACCCCTCCATGCCTCGGGAAGCATGGTGCAGCATGGTGGTGTTGGTCCCGGCTGTTATTCGTAGTCAGAAGCCCGGAAGTCTGACAACCAGTCTTACCAAGGAGTATCGTGCTACCCAGTAACTGGGTTGTGTAGGTCAGATAAGCAGTCGCTCCATGTAAAATACAGTTATTACAGTTGCATTCGGTTAGACTGGAAGCCGACCCCAACATTGTTGGGAAGAGGCTAGGCAGATTGATTGAATCGTGCACAAATATTGACTCCAACCTGCTACAGAAGAAAACGGCTATCCTAAATAAATAAAAAGTCTATACATAACGTTTATTTAATAACTGCATAAGCCATAAGGTGTTTCATAACGCTATCTATTGCTTTTCGTTTGAAATTCAGTTACCTATAGTAGTTTCACTATTTCACCACTGTATGGCGCTGCCACCACCACGGGAACCTGTCACCACCCGGTGACAGGTTCCCTATCGATATGGCATAACGAAATTCAGCATAATGATCATTACGCATAATATTATTCCGCATAAATGTTTTGCCATAATGTTTATTGTCATAAGTTAACCTAACCTCGCCTAACCATTGTATTATGCCAAAGTATTATTATGGCACAGTATCATGATGCTAATAAAAGTTATGCGAAAAGGGTTATGCCAACATATATTAGTTAAAAAAAAAATATGCGTATAAAAGGGATCCCGTGGTGACATACCTATTTTTGTAGGTGTATTACATAATTTTAAGTAAAGGACTGCCTTGAAATCATAGGATGATGTTATTGATTTATTTAAAAACACAAGCCATGTGCCCGTTGAGATTTCCCATTGGCAAATAATAAATAATGAAACAGGCAGGAAAAAACAGGTTCCCTATCCATTTGCATAAAATTTTAAGACCTAATATAACTTGGCATAATTATATTTTCGCATAATATAATTACGCATAACAGCTTACGCATAATTTTTTTAAGCATAATTTCTCTAACCATAATAATGATTAAGCATAATATTCTAAAGCATAAAGTTCTAAAGCATAACTTTTTTATGAACAATTTTGTGGGTTTTTTTTTTCGCTGTAGGAAGCATGAAGCAAGCAAGCATACAGCATGCAAGCATACAGCATGCAAGCAAGCATGCAAGCAAGCATGCAAACAAGCATGCAAGCAAGCATGCAGCAAATAAGCAAGCATGCAGCATGCAAGCAAGCATGCAGAAAGCAGCAGGCAGGGTTTCTGTCACGGCTCCGGCGCTGCGGGCCTCCGGCGGCCCCTTGGTAGGCGGTCTTTCCAGATCTTGTGAACTACAGTAAAGTAGTTCCATTGTTCAAATCCGGTGATAGTAAAGAACTCATAAATTATAGGCCTGTGTCAGTTCTGCCAGTTCTCAGTAAGGTGTTTGACAAGTTAATGCTTAATCAAATGTTACGTCACTTTAATAAAAATTCAATCTTTCATGAACAACAGTACGGTTTCACCAAAGGGCGTTGTACCACTGACGCTGGTGTCCCCCTAATAAAGAAGATTTTTAACGCCTGGGAAGAAGCACAAGATGCCATTGGAATCTTTTGCGACCTCTCTAAGGCGTTCGATTGCGTAAACCATGAGACACTTCTGCTGAAACTAGAGCACTATGGGATTAGAAATACAGCTCTTGATCTACTAAGGTCATACCTGAAAGATAGAAAGGTTAAAGTTCAAGTAAACGGCATGAATTCATTAGGGTCTGAAATGACAATGGGCGTTCCTCAAGGTTCGATATTGGGTCCATTCCTCTTTTTAGTTTACATTAATGATTTACCCCAATTACTGCAGAATCAACCGAAGATGGTGTTATTTGCAGATGACACATCATTGATATTTAAAGTAGACCGACCGTCATAAAATCTTGACGACATGAATAACTCTATTCTTCAGGTCCAAGATTGGTTTATGGTAAATAATTTGGTACAAAATGAAAAAGAAAACCAAATGCATTAGATTTGAATTACCTAATGTTAGAAGTTGGAAATGTGATATCATATTGAATGGAGAAAAACTAGAATTTATTAATCAGACAGTTTTCCTGGGAATCACGCTAGACGAGAAATTGCAATGGGGACCCCATATAATATCTCTTGCTGGGCGGTTAAGAATCCATTTTCATTTTGCAAAAGAGAGCTGTCAGGGCCATTTACAATCTACGTTGCCGCGAATCTCTTAGGGAACTATTAAAAAAGATGAATATTATGACGGCACCTTGCCAATTCATTGATGAAAATATTATATATGTAAGAAAAAAATTACATCTTTTAATAAAATAAATGATAAATGATTTTATTTCTGTAAGTACAAACACTTTTACACGTCAATCATATTTTAAAACTAGATGAGGTCGGCGCTTCCTATCTGAGTACTCTGAGAAGAAAGGCCGAAACAAACTCAGAGGTCACAGTCTCTTTTATAGTCCAGACATAATCTTGGTCAGATCATGTGAAAACCATGTAGATTTGAGTCTGAAATGGTCTTTTGAGGAAAAAATACCACACAGAATGAGTGGACCTGTCCAGTCAGTGCACGCATTTGTCAGTAATCGTGCAGCTCAACTCAAAACTTAAGGAAGGACGAATACGTGACAGACATAATTTTAATACTAGAAATAAAGGTAAAATAGATCAACCATTTTTTAGATTATCTAAAATACATACATTTTTTATGGGCTACTGTGTTAAATGTTACAACAAAATCCTTGTGATATATTGCAATTAAATGAAAGAAAATTTAAAACTTATATAAAAAGTACACTTTGTAAACAAGTATATTACAAATTAGAGGATTATATCCTACATAAGAATGTTTGGAAACATGCTGGTCCTGCTCCATAGGACCATCTAGAGTGTAGACAAAATCAAACTGGTTGCTAATGTAATTGTATAATTTATAATTTTTATGACATTGATTTTTACTTTATGTACTTAACTACTTTAATTCACACACAAAATTATTACTTGTTAAATTTTTGGAAAAATCATCTACTTTTCAATATTTGTAAATATGTGAGCACCTGTCATATTTAATTATTTTTACCTGTTGTAGTATAGTAATTTTATTCTAGATGCATCGTCTTGACATATAATTATATAATAATTCATATATACCTATATAATATTGTAAATCATTTTAACAGAGTAACGGTGGAGTTTCTTGCCCATTTTTCTCCATACGAAATTACCTTTTGGAAGGGGCAACTAGCACCAATTCAATTTTTTTGTAAATATTGACGTTCAAAAGTGCCTTTTTTGTGCCTATTTGAAATAAATGATTGGCCTTTGACTTTAACTTACCACATAACAGACGATCTATAGAATATACGGGGGTATATACGCGTTTATAATATACGAGGGCATGGCAAACTTTGTCCGTTGCATTTTAGCCAAATAGTTTAAAAGTTTAAAAATCGCGACAGCAACGTGTCGCCTTTATGTCATAAAAAACCTTCTAATCATCATCTTGCAGAATGGGAAATAAAATACATTAAAAATACTGCAAGTAGGATGAACATCAGTTACATTTTAATTTAACCGACATGCTCGACGCAACAGGCTGATACGACATTACGTCTGAAAAAAAAGTAGGCATACATAAGTATGCTCTAATACTCGTGCCAAGCCGGGGCCGGTCGCTAGTATTGAATAAAATGCTTATTATTGACATTTAGGAAAGATACCAACATATTAATGTGCAGTGGATGCAGACAAAAACGCGATTGCAGACCGGTTTGATCAAGAACCAGAACGGTTTCTGGTAAATCCTGCACAATATTGAGTCAAAGGATTTAAAAACAGCTTTTAAAGCGGTCTTTTTTCTCAATGTTGAGGTTAAAGAGGTCTACAGACAAGCGCTGTAACTGCGTAACACACTAACAGTAGGAATAGCATTCATTTTGACAGTTCAACAACATTTATTGCGTTATTTAAGTTGTGGAGCAGACAAACTTTTCGAACATATGAAGCAATGGATTAACAATATCCTTCAAAATAGTTCAGATTATGATTGATAGTGTGTTACGCAATTAGGGTGCTGACCATGGACTTGATTGTAGTTGAATAAAGTGCCATTCTCTGTTTAACTTATCAATAATATTATTTCTTTAGCAGCTGCTGCCCGCGGCTTCGGAACGGAATGTGCTACCGGTACAAAAAGTAGCCTATGTACCTCTTGCTCCTTAACGCACGTATTGATGACGCGTACGCGCTGCAACTGCCTTCTCACCACGATCGCGCCGCGTACGCGCAGCCACTGAGAAGCTGCCGCGTAGCTATAACGCAGCGCTCACTCAGCTGCTAGGGCTTTCATTCTATAGTCCACAGTTCATCTCTTTTCACCGCGGCAGTCAGACGTGTTTACTATGTACTCCGTGATTTAAAAAAAATAGACTCATTTGCGTATTATTTTTATAAAAAATTAAGAAAATTAAAGAAAACTTTGGGTGCCTCCTATTTTAGCTCGTCGAAAAGAATGTCGTGAATTTCATGTTATATGCAGAACTTCGAGACGACGAAAAGGAGTTTGAAAAATATTATCGTATGAAAATTAAGACATTTGATAAATTTTTGTCTATTTTTAACCGACTTCAAAAAAAGGAGGAGGTTCTCAATTCGACTGCACTTTTTTTTATGTGTTAGCTCAGAACTTTTTTCTGGGTGAACCGATTTGGATGATTCTTTTTTTTTTCTAAACTGGTGCTTCACATGTGGTCCCATTCAAATTGGATCAAGTTCTGACTAGTAGTTTTTGTGTTACCCTTAATACTGCGTATTTTTTCCAGTTAGTTAATATTGATGATGTTATAATAATTTCCTGTCACGGTTATTTTGTCAAGTAGTGGTATACGAATGTGTGTGGGGTAGTTACCACAACTAAAAAGTGAAAAATAAAAACTTTTTACAAAAAACAACAGACTTCCAAAAAAAACACAAAATACGTGAAAAATAACTTGAATTTCGGAAGTCGGTGGCCAAAAACGAAAATACAAAACCAAAGACACCGACTTCCGAAATTAAAGTTATTTTTAACGTTTTTTTTGGAAGTCGGTTGTTTTTTTGGAAAAAAGTTGTTATGCGACAAACTCAAACGGAAAGATACCGGATAAGATAAATGGAAGGACACCCTAGTGATGGGGTGGAGGCGCGGGTGCAAAGCGTATACTGAGCGGAGGCTGCGCGCTCGCTGTTCGGTGACTGCGCGGTTGCTGCTCGGTGTCTGTGCGTACGCGGTGTTTGTACGAGGATTTCAAAATAAACTTTAGGTAATTAGCATAGGACTTAACATTACAATAACCTTTGGGAGAACACGCGACGTGCGCCGAATACGCGCGCGCATAAAACGCGTATGTCGGTACGCGGCCTTATAACATCAGGTATCTGTCAGTGAAAGTCCCACTCGCACAAGTCAAAATCGTACGTTTAAAGTACCGTTATATCTACTTTTGTATGCATTTAAATAGTAAAAAGCTGTTATTTTGACATTACAAACAGACACATTAATTTTATTTATTTTTAGATGTTTATTTACTATGTATCCACAACCCATAAGTACATGGTATAGGTACTGTAATATATAAGGGTGTGTACACACAATTACACAGAACACAGCATGCATTTATCCGTACTCCATACCCCATACTTATTATTGTAAATGCAAAAGTAACTCTTGTCTGTCTGTCTGTTACCTCTTCGCGCCTTAACGACTGAAACTTGGCGATGAATGTTGTCACACGGATAGACTATGACCTGGGTTAGGATATAGGATACTTTTAATTTTAGTAGTATTTCCCCGTGGAATGATTTACGACCTCCACGCGGGCGACGCCGCAGACAAAAGCTAATGCAATATAACATCACGACGTTTTACCCTGTAGCGGCTACTACATCGCCACATGCGAGCTACGCGTCACACTGACGTCATGCAAAATCCTGCATCGCGCAAGCAGTGTTTACCGCGCAACTAACATATATATAACGTCCCGACATCAATCGCCGGGGCAGTTGCCTATCAGACACGACATCCGTCTGGTCGGAGGATCCTCCCTTTTCTATGGAGGTATGAGTGAACTTTACATCCTCGTGTCTCATGGTATGCGCTCGCGCTGCATGCTGGTGGTTAGGATACCCGTTGACGCTAAAGCTTGCGGAAGTGATGATGATGACGTCACGCTGATGTAGATGGACGAAGGCTGCGCTGACGTTCATATTCGGGGTCACCAGTATAGAGGCATAGCGATACAACCCCAAAAGAAGAGACAGGTGCAAATTACGTCAGTAATATTTAAGTCATATGAAAATAGGGAGTGAACCTGTTGCTATTAACTGGATATAAACCTGCGGGGTCATTACGTAACACACTAACAGTAGGAATGGGTTTCATTTTGACAGTTCAACAACATTCATTGCGTTATTTACGTTGTTGAGGAGACAATTTTTTCTTATGTATGAAGCAATGGATTAGCAATAGGCTTCAAAATGATTCAAATTGTGGCTGATATAAGCTGTGCTAACATAACATCACGCCTGTATTTTCCATGTCACTTCGTAAGCAGAGATGTTTTTATAGTACCTATATCTAAATTTCTCAAGTTATGTCCCGCGCCGCTAGTGCAAAAATCTTGAAGGAAAAGCACGAGTGCAATGGCGACATGTCAAAACATCGAGATTTGTATGCTATAACTAGGTTAAATATTAATAAAGTATACACATAAACCTCCTCATAAATGCTCTAAATGTTAGTGAATATCGCATCAAAATCCTTTGTGTAATTTAGAAGATCTGCGGGTATAATACCTACAGATGAACAATAAACATCAACAATTTTCCGTCCATAAACCTACCTATAGCTACATAGATTCTATACACACTTATCCAGTGTAATTATATCAATAACCAGTTTGTTAAAATCAGTATAATATTATTTAGTAACATAGCGTGCGTCCGCGTCACAACGTCATTGAGACTCAGGTAATCAAAGCAGGTTTTATTCGCAAGTTTACATGCTTCAGGGTATTGGTTCCGCACAATTACTTTTGATGTTGAATAGTCTTAATAGTCCATAATTGAATTAAGCGATGATGCGGTGGAGGATGGTGCACGCTTCTGTCGAAGCATCCTATGCATGTGACAAAATTGAGGCCATCTTTCTGTAAAAATCTCACCGTGAAAACAAACGTGAAGTGAGCTGACATTCCACCTAATGCTAAGGATTGACACTATTATAAGCTTTCACGGTGAGAATTTAGAATACATCGGCAGGTTGGTAGTGTACAGACCCGCTTTAAAACCTTCAAACAGGGGCTGCTAGTTTCAAAACAGAAATGGATTTAATTAAGAACTCATAATTAAAAAAAATCATTAGTTACGTTAATTTCTATTGGACTAAATATTTCATAAGAGGAAACATAGGGAAGAAACCTAGACTCACTCTCTTAGAGTCTCAAGCAATTTACGAATTACAGAACATTACATGAAACGAATTACAAGAATGTGTGTAAATGAGACCTATCTTAAAAATTACGAAATTCTAATCAGCCTAATCACTAATATCATTACTCATCATCAAACCGCATTACCGACGTTAATTGCAGTGCAACGACTCGTCCTAACGACTAAGGAATCCTAAAATCACTGCTACAGATAGATACTAGTTGATCACATAACATAGCGTGCCCTCAACCGGTCTGCACGTTTTCGTAAATAAAAACAACTCAATAAACAATCAAATTAAATTACCAAATAATCCAACAAAAAAAAAGAAATGATCCAATAATTGCACCATAAAAACAAATTGACAATAAAAATAATCAAAATTAAAAAAGCAAAATTAAAATGGCTGAAGTGAAAATCACAGTGAATGAAGAATTTGAAAAAAGACGTTCAATTCGGTTGCATTTAAGATTATTATTTCATATTGCGGTTTGTGGTTTGTTTTATTCAGTTTTTAGTTATGGTGGTTATTTGTGGTTGCTGTTGATAAAAATGACAGATGTGACTGATGAACGAGTTATCAGTGTTAAGTTATTCACGCCGTGTTATCTCACCAATTGGAACTTTGTAAGTACCTGGTATTTATTTTTTAAGACATACCGTCAACAGGAGTGAATAGGGATGCAGGAGTGAATCGGAACGAAACTTTAAAAGGGATTTTTATATTGAAATAATATAGTTTCTTGCCAACAAGGGCACTTAATCGTTAATTATAATACAGTAAACACATTAGAGTCCTTTTTCGTAACAAACTATGTTATTTCAATGTTAAAATCCCTTTTCAAGTTTCGTCTTGATTCACCCCTGCATCCCTACCCGACCCTACCCTATTCCTCGTTTGTCAGTACTTACTGTATCAGCCCATAATGTTCCCCTTGTTGGGACTCAGGTCTCCGCTCTGTGAGAGGGAACGGGCCGATTCTGCCACACGTACCTAGTGGGGTTGGTTGTACTTTTGGTTATTGGTTGTTTATTTACTTTGTAGGATTACTGACAATGTGGGGCATATTACTACATGGTATTTGTAATAACCCCTCCAACCAAGGTTATATGCTCAAGTGAGTAAACGTCAATAATGCGATAGGTGGACAACGAACTCACGACTTAATCAGCCTTGGGATGTGTTGCCTGACAAGATTCAGGCTACACTTACTACTGGACAAAAACTTCCCACGAGTCCAATGTTTTCGGGCCAATGCAGGAGGCCTACTGTCTGAGTCCGTCAACGAAGATACAGACCCGTCCGAAAGGAGTCCGAATCGTCGGAGTAAATCCTTTGTTTTGGACGGGCAAAACACATCGGGAGTAGGGACAACTGCCAAATCGTGGTGTCATTCATTCTAAGGTCGGGCCCCAAACTAATCTTATGTCCTTATGTGATACGGAGTAGGAATCAATCGTAACTTCAGCTGAAACTACGGATTTCGGGTTAGACTGCCAGGCGAGTACATTTGAAAGAAACAAAGAAAATAAATTTATTTGACCCAGCACCCTAATTACGTAATACAGTATCTATCACAATCTGTATCGTTTTGAAGCCTATTGTTAATCCATTGATTCATATTTTCGAAAAAATTGTCTGCTCAACAACGTAAATAACGCAATGAATGTTGTTGAACTGTCAAAATGAAACCCATTCCTACTGTTAGTGTTTTACGTAATTACCCCCCTGGTTTAGTTAGGTTTTAGGTAAAGTTTGGCTTGTTTTATTGTCCAGCTAGACTCGCTATGTTTGTCATTTAATACATAAAAGTTAATTGAATACACAGAAGGTCACCCAAGACTTTCTGACCGGCTTTTTCACTGCGACAGGAAAAATACAAGCTAACAATAATAAAATAAGTCAACTCAAAACAGGTGTTGCACTATATAGTCTGTTATTAAAGTTTCTGATGAAAGTGTAAACAACCCTGTTCAGCTCAAATTCTTGGGCAATCACTCACTAAAGGGTTTCAACATTAGGTATATCACAAGTTTTTCCAACAATTATTGTTTGAATGATATTATTAAATTGTAATTGAAAAATAATTGACTAAAGATGGGATTATAAAATTGACCTCAATTGTCAAAAGAAAAACATCTTTAAGGTGATTTAAAATTAGAATTTCGTATTGAAGTATTCAAATAATCAAATCCAAGTACTCAATTTGTAAGTGGCACTACACATTGTTATCCACGGGTAAGTTTTTTGATACATTTCCACCAAATAGTTTCGGAATATACCATTATAAAAACTTTTTTACAAAAAACAACCGACTTAAAAAAAACCCGAAAAAACGTGAAAAATAACTTTAATTTCGGAAGTCGGTGTTTTTGGTTGTGTATTTTCGTTTTTGGCCACCGACTTCCGAAATTAAAGTTATTTTTCACGTTTTTTTCGGAAGTCGGTTGTTTTATTGTAAAAGAGTTTTTATTTTTCACTTTTTAGTTGTGGTACCTACCCCACACACATTCGTATACCACTACTTGACAAAATAACCGTGACAGGAAATTATTATAACATCATCAATATTAACTAACTGGAAAATATACGCAGTATTAAGGGTAACACAAAAACTACTAGTCAGAACTTGATCCAATTTGAATGGGACCACATGTGAAGCACCAGTTTAGAAAAAAAAAAAGAATCATCGAAATCGGTTCACCCAGAAAAAAGTTCTGAGCTAGGAAAAAGTTCTAAGCTAAGAAACATTAAAAAAAAAAAACTGTCGAATTGAGAACCTCCTCCTTTTTTTGAAGTTGGTTAAAAATTGCTTGTTTTAATGGAGCGACGCTCTTGAAACAACGCATTTATTTATTTATTAGCTTATCAGACTTTAGAAATTAACGAGAATGATGCTCAGTCATGAATCTAGATCTAAAACAGATTTGCTACATAATATCTTAACTTAAATCTAATTTGAAATCATATTCATGGTTGCGTAGCTGAGTATTGTCCCAGAATACGGCACCACACCAGATAAATTATAATACGGAACTTATGTATGAAATTCGGAAAAAAAAATATGAACTTTGTATGAATTTAGTTGCTCGATAAACTAACCAGAATTATCTGGGCGCCAAGCCACGAGTCTCAATTAAAATGATTAGGTATGTTCTCTTCATTAAGTTTCAGGTACCACGTACCATAATATGTTGTTCATAAAGCGTAAAATACTTTTTCATCGATGTTTTTTTGTATAATTAAAGAGGTACATAATAACAAGCTGCAACCTTGCCGCGGGAAACTAAGAGTTTGGTCAAGTTCAATACTTATACATATTTATTATGTTTTTGTCTATTAAGGTGGCAAGGATATCGACATGCTGAGTCTGTAACCACGAATTCAGCACGATTTTAGACGGAAGTTACAAATTTATCGTTGTTTATTAACAAAAATCTGCCGTTTCATAGAAAAGTGATATACCTACGCGGTCAAAATGTATGGAACAGCAATTTTTTTTTATAACCGTCGAAAATTTCAACGCAGGGTTGTTCAGAATCATGTACTAAATCCATGGTAACAGGTTGCGAGTCGATGTCCCTTCCATCCTGTATAGGTACGGGATTATAACAGGGTCTAAAAAACAGAATGCTGCTAATAATATCACAACAACATTAATTTTAGATTTAAAGGCTCGTTCACACTGGCGCGACGCGACGCCCGACACAAAGGCACCGCACGTCGCGCGACGTGCGGTGCCTTTGTGTCGGGCATCGCGTCGCGCCTGTCTGTGGGAGCCTTAAAAGAGTCTCCATGGAGTTTCTTGCCCGTTCTTCGCCATAGGTACCTACTACGCTTTGGAATGGGTAACTAGCTTCATCTTTCCCCGTGACAATTCAAAAGTGCCTATAAATGGTTTAATTGAAATAAATGCTTTGAGTTTGTGTGCGCTTACATAACACCTAAGTCAAATTGAGTGATATCCTCAGTAGTGCCACTAAATTGAGTCTCTAAATGTTGTATAAATAATAGTTCACTGTTATTAGATAGATAGATAAAATACTGTTTGTTGTATCCCCAAAGACAAGCCCCCTGTAACATCGGACATCAGACTTAAAAGTAACTGGCGAAATGTGGGTGTACCATACGACTCTGCCTAGCCCCTCGGGGAAAATAGGTGTGATGTTTTGTTTAGGGTAACAAAGACAAGAGGACACCACTGCCCCACCTCTTCATATAATCTCCAGGGCCTAGACAAAGTGACATTCTATCAGCGATAATGATTGCTGATAAAATGTCACTTTGTCTAGGCCGTGCTGGAAATGACAAAAATGTATTGGATTGAAATAATTAACTGAAGCGATTGCTACTTGCCCTCTTGCTTGCTTTGCCGTCTGATTGCCATTTACGACACCCTAGAAGAGAATGGGTGTCAAACCCCCACACTTCCAGTTTCAAAAGGCGAGACTGAGGCCGTGATCACTAAATCTGTCAAATCACATGTTATGTACCTTAGCTGTTATGAGTTATTGAACGATAGCCAACCAAATAACTGCAGTCTCGACATAGATACCGACAAAAATCGGTCGTTAAGTCCAATCTGCTGCAATATGCTTTGGAAATTAAGTTGAAAATCTATTAAAGGAATTTGTCATCGATACGACTTAGCGACAGATTTTTGTCGCTATCTAATGTCGAGACTGTCGGCCCAGGATGTCTGCCCAATTCCCGTATTTTTAAGAACATTCGTATTCTAATCTCGATATCAATTTGTCAAAAAAAAAAAAAAAAAAATTATCTACTTACATTTTTTTTTAAGTTTAGACATGACAAAACATGGATTGTCGCTGAGATGAGATAGTATAGTTTGACCGATACTGCTGTAGCGCGCCTCATGAATGCGCGGCGAGGCGGGGGGCGTGACGCCGTGAGTGTTGACGAATGAGTGACCTAACTGCCCCCCCGTCTCGCCGCGCACATACCTAAGGCGCGGTACAGCGGTATCGGTCAAGCTATACTTGAATTTAAACGTTTTTTTAGCCCAAGAATTGGCCTTCAGATATTAAATTGCCAACCATGTTGGGTCGGCTTCCAGTCTAATACAGCTGATTACCATTATTTAACTTGGAGCGGCTGCCTATCTGACCTCCACAACCCAGTTACTGGTTAACACGATACCCTTGGTAAGACTAGTCGTCAGACTTTGGGGCTTCTGACCCCCCGTAACGACATTATCTGCTAACAATGTGATATTCTTTCTAGTACGTGAGAAAAGACACATATTACATAACTACGTGTTTTTGCATCGATGTTGTAAATTCTGATAAATGAACTTCCGTGTTGAGTTTTATTTCTGATTAATTCAATGATAAAACACAAACATATTATCAGTATATTTTATATGTCACCGTCATCTAATGCCTGTATTATTGTGTTAAAAATAATTATCTTATTAGCCTTGCTTTAAAATAAGCGGAATCTTAGCATTTACAAAATTATGTTGAGGTCGGCTTCCACCCTGCTCAAAATCAATCTGGATAGCCTTTTCCCGACTAAGTTTGGGCCGGCTTTCGGTCTAACCGGATACATGGAGTGACTGCCTATATTACCTTTGCAACCCAGTTACTGGGTAATACGATACCCCTTGGTAAGACTGACTAAGTCTTTTGGACTATATTTTTTTCAAAGTTTTTTTTTTGTTTGTGTTACTTTAGAACTTTTTTCTAGGTGAACCAATTTTGATAATTATTTTTTATTTGAAAGCTGGTGTTTCTCTTATGGTCCCATATAAATTTGATTAAAATCTGGCCAGCAGTTTTTGAGTTATCCTTAATAATGCGTTTTCTTTCCACTTAATATAATATTGATGATCTTTTAATAATTTCCTGTCACTGTTATTTACATATCAAGTAGTGGTATACGAATTTATGTGGGGTAGGTATCACAACTAAAAAGTGAAAAAGAAAACATTTATACAAAAAAATAAACAACCGACTTAAAAAAAAAACACAAAAAAACGTGAAAAATAACTTTAATTTCGGAAGTCGGTGGCAAAAAACGAAAATACAAAACCAAAGATACCGACTTCCGTAATTAAAGTTATTTTTCACTTTTTAGTGTTTTTTTGGAAGTCGGTTGTTTTGTTTGTAAATGTTTTTTTTTTTTTTAAGCAAAAGGTTTGCCTTAGGTGTGGTTCCATATAAGTTTGGTCAAGTTCTGATGAGTGATTTTTAAGTAAGCTTCAATAGGTAATACGGGCTGATGTTCGCAACTCCACGTCAAAGCGCGTATTTTGCGTACTATAAGCTTCAACAATATGTATTTAATCTATTTCGTTTATATCGTCTCCATCATGCTATGTGAAAATAAAAATGAAGCAATCATTTATGAGTTACCACAAGTAGGTAAACAGTAAAAAATATTAACTTAACTTCGGAAGTCGGTGGCAAAAAAACAAAAACACAGAACCAAAGACACGTGGTGCCCACACCATTTCATAAACCATTATTTGCTGTGTGAACAATAGTTAAAAGAAGTTTTATAACATAATGAACATACACAAAGTGGAATAAAATACGTATTATTGAAGCTAACACAAAAACAACCCAAGAAAAGTTAATAAAATTTGCATGGGACCGCCGCGCGAACATCCTCTGTAACATAAAAAAAGAATCACGTATATCAGCCCAACGGAAAAATCGGTGTACCTACATGAAAAAACCCACGGAATCCATAACCTCCTATTCATTTGAAGTAGGTTATAAAAAAAGGAAAATGACGTGGGTCATCTCATCACACCTCCTCACTATTCGAGAGACAAACATTACTGGTTGTCGCACGCATTTATACTCGTAATGACATCCGGGACCGACGATTTCATTAACATGTTTTCCGAGACGAGGAATCTTGATTAACAACTAGATCGCTCAGTTTACCGCACACGGCCTGACCTGTTACACTAGTTTAGCCTTGCATTTGATCTGAAGCAAGGCTAGTCAATAAAGTTGCTACATCGCATGATCAGTTATACTATTTTCGGTTGCTGATATTTTGATCAACCAATCACAGTAGCTAACATAAGCCTTGATAGTACATTGACTGATATTTAAAATCAAACTCAATGCATTTATTTCAAATAAACCAATTACAGGCACTTCTGAATTGTCAAGGGGTCGGTCGGTCAGAAAGATGAAGCTAGTTGCCCATTCCAAAGCGTAGTAGGTACACGCGGCTATATACCAAGCTATATATAGCCAGTATAAGCTGACCTCTCATTGTACGGAAATCCTATACAATGCGAGATCTGCTTATACTGGATATGTATAGCTTGATATGTAGCCGTGTGTACGTACCTATAGAGAAGAACGCGCAAGAAACTCCACGGACACTGTTTTTAATTAAAATAATATATGGTTACAAAATATTGGTTACATCATTCATGTTGAAATTATGCACGTGAGAACGATGCAGAACGTTAAACGCGCCCGTAATAAAAAGATAATAAAAACAATTCAAAATTTATTAAATTAAATTAAGGTGAATCCTTAGTTGTAGCTCGCCAGATTCAAACTTACTTTGGTTTTTTTCAAATTGCAGCTCTGTTATACGTCGTATATTGATCAAAATGCTGTTCGCGACTGTCGGAATGATATATTTACTGAATAATAATCGTAAAACAGAGCTGCAAATTGCAAAAAACAAAAGAAAATTTGAATCTGATTTTGATCACCCTTACAATACGTCGTGGCAGCTAAGGTATGACCAGTCCCTACTGATGGCGCTCGTTCACGAACAAGACGCATGGATTAGCACCATACAGCTCAAACATTTTGAAGGGACCCAAATGATCCAACACATGCGCCATCATCAGCGAGACATTTGAGTGAGCATGACATACTCTCAGCCATTCAAGCACATTCAAGTCAATGGAAGACGTACCCAGTAAATGGTAACTTTTAGTATGTACATAGTACTCACTTGGTGCTCACACTTGTGCTATGCAAATAAGCAATATAAAAAAAATGAATTTATACAATGCAAAGATAGTTTTTAATATCTTCAGCAGCTCCTACAGTTGCTAGCTGCGTAGTGTGCGTTTTATACAAAATTTAAATTTCGTTTTATTCAGTTGAAGTATGTGGGGAGGTATTTTATTGTAACATGAACAGTACCTCATGAAGAATGAGTCTACTTTAGCCAGTCTGAACTAATTGGTCCCTATTTCTAGTGATGTCATGGTGTCCTTCACCTCTTTTAAAAGATCTAGATTTTTCCTTATGTACATGATGTTTTCATAGATATATTGACAAGGTACCATTATGATGTTGATATATCTAAACAGTTCCCTTAGAGTGACGCGCCTGCGGAGGCCATATATGGCCCTGATGGCTCTTTTCTGCAGAATAAAAGTAGACTCGATGTCTGCAGCCCGTCCCCATAGTACAATATCGTACGACATATATATAAAAGTAACTAAAATAGACTAGCCTCGCGGTACCTACATCAGTAAATTGACAGATTTTTCTCACAGCATAGCACTGCTGAACTTAGCCGTCCTGCAAGGGATGTTCAATTAGGACCCCATCGAAGCCTTGAATCGAGCGTGATCCCCAGGAAAACGGTTTTTATCGACGAATTCTAGTTTCTCATGATTTAATACTATCTCACAATATTAGTAATTTTGACATTTGGTAAAGAAAATCTTATGCACATAGTTTTTTTCCCATTGCATACTAAATTATTAGCAGTGAACCAATTTTGTACCTGCAGTAGGGCGGTATTTATTTCGTCAAGATTTGATGCACGTCTATTAATTTAAAAAAATCAAGAAGTATCGTCAGCAAATAACACCATTTGTGGTTGGGTTTTTAACAAATGGGGTAGATCATTAATATATACTAAAAAGAGGAAAGGACCCATTATCGAGCTTTGTGGTACACCACTTATTTGAACTTTCTGTTGTCTATCATTTAAATAAGATTTTACTAAACTGAGCGCTAGTTTTCGAAGTCCGCAATGCTCAAGTTTAAGGTTTTGTGGTCGACGCAATCAAATGGCTTGGACGCATTAAGACCTCTTCCAATGCCGTAAATATTTTTTGCCGTAATTTTTTTATGCCTTTATTACTACTATAGGGTTTATATGCTTGAATTTAAATTCAATCGGGCAGGATGAAACGTTTGCTCTTAATAAGTCAATAGAACGCGGGGCGAGGAGTTTAAGGTTTCAGTAGTTTTAAGTGGGATACTGGTTAAGAAAACAGTACAAAGAAATTCTTGAGCAACTTCTACTTCAACTTCAACTTCAACTAGTGCTTGTGAGACCACGTGAAGTCACTAGTGTGAAATCATTATTATGTCTATTAATTATTCAGATATTATGTTATTCCTGTTAGTTTCATTATTGATAATTTTCCAAACAGTCTTTATTTTATTATCGGCTGATTTGATCTTGTTGCTAATGGACAAGTCTTTAGCTACCTTGCAGGTATTTTAAAAAGTTTTAGAGTAAGTAGCAACGTATTTATTAAAAGCTTCAGAGTTAATGTAAGGCTTAAGGTCATACAGCTCATACAATTTTTCCCTACTTTTCCTAATAATAGGGTATTAGTAGGTTAGGTAGTTGTCCAGTCACTGAATAAAACACTTGGGCAAATAGATTTTCTTTTCTTTTTAGAGTATTATTGAATTCGGTGCGCACTACCGAAAAGATTATTTTTTTAAATAATTATAATATGGCCCCGTATGCTTAACTTACTAATTAAGTTATTATTAAATCTATTTAGATTGCTGGGTGTTATTGGTCTAGATTGTATCTGAATATTTTGTAATGGTGTGTTGGACTTGAAAGCAACGGTTTGACCGCTGTGATCACGAGGGAGGTAATTTACAATGGGTTTATCAAAGTAGTCGCAGCAACAAAAAACAATATCAATACACGTAGAATTTTTTGTTATGCGGGTGGGTGGGAAATCATCAAATAACTTCTCCCGCTCTGGGCGGAGCGGGAGGGCGTGTTAGACTTTTACTGACTAAAACCCACCCGTGTTCCTTCAGTCGCCTGTGTGCTAGGGCCACGGTATTTCTTTGGAACAATCCGCAACCCTGGCAGACATCGGCCCTGACGGACCACGTCAATTGGTGCTGACATCTCTTTGAGGTGTGCGTGGAACATAATGCGCCGTCGACTCGGGTCTGGTCCTTACCGAACGGCGAGCTACCCATTGCTCGCCGTCCGCAAGCCCGCGCCTACGGTGGACGGGAATCGGCTATCGACTCCCGACGCCCAGGGTGTCTCCTCCTGCGGCGACTAGGGGCGTGAGGGCGCAACGATTGCCTCTCCCTCACGCGCTCCGCCTCCTCCTTCGCGAGCATTACTGCTTCACAGAAGAAGGTGACGGCTTCCCATGGCCTCTCGTTCCGTACCATGGCCTGGATCAGGACCGGACGCGAGAGATCGCCGCCACCGATTGCCTCCGCGAGGACGCGGCGGTGCTCCGTCCAAGCCGGGCAGAACTCCACCGTATGCTCCACCGTGTCCTACGGGCGATCCACACAATAGTAACACCCGGGCGTTTCCTCCCGCTTTATTCGGAACAGGAACCTCCCGAAACAGCCATGTCCGGTGAGGACCTCCGTCAGGTGGAAGGTGAGGACGCCGTGGCGCCTCTCAATCCAATCCTGAAAGAGGGGACTTACCGCCGCAATTGTGGCGTGCCCAATGCGGGTAGGTTCTGAAAACACATTTGAAAAAATTGAATCATTTAATAATCGAATGTTATTTTAACTATTCTCTAAGATATTAATATTAAAGTCACCACAGATAACTAGCGATTTTTTAGTAGTTGCAAGTTTTGCTAGAACATCTTCTATTACTGACTCAAATATGCAGTAGTTTTGTTAAAATACTCGATCGTGTTTTCAGAAAAAAGTCATAAATTTGAACCATTTTTTGTGGGTCTTTTAATTAACATAACGTCAGGCCGGTATTTCCCGAAACGTTAGGCAGAGGTGTACCTATAGTACACTCACATTTCGCCAGTTATGTTTGAGTCCCATGTAACAGGGGGCGAGCCTATTGCCATCAACAGGGCACATATCCAGATACTGCTGCTACTGAGAAATTTTAGATGAAAACCCAATAACACTTTGCCCGGCCCGGGAATCGATCTCAGGACCTCACGCTCAACAGTAGTGCTCGTGACGACTAGTCCAACGAGGCAGATTTTTTAAATAATTAGTTCGTTAGGTTGTCATGTGCATGCTTACCGCTTGTAAGGTGAATAAATCAGCTATTTAAAGTTCTCCCATATTAAAATTATCTTTCAAAACTATCTTTCTTTTCTAAAAATAACTTTCATTTCGGAAGTCGGTGGCCAAAAACGAAAATACAAAACCAAAGACACCGACTACCGAAATGAAAGTTATTTTTCACGTTTTCTAGTGTTTTTTTGGAAGACGGTTGTTTTTTTTTGTAAAAAGGTTTTTATTTTTCACTTTTCAGTTGTGGTACCTAACCCAGACACATTCGTATACCACTACTTGCTATGTAAATAACCGTGACAGGAAATTACTAAAACATCATCAAAAAATACGCAGTATTAAGGATAACTCAAAAACTGCTGGTCAGAACTTGATCAAATTAAAATGGGACCACATGTGAAGCACCAGATTTCAAATAAAAAAAGAATCATCCAAATACGCTGCTACGAGTAGTTATACACCGTGGCATTTTAATCGTCTTACAACGGCAGCCCACTTCATGTATCCAATGATTAGTAAACATTCATAATAAAAAAAAACATATTTATGAACATTTGAATAATTAAAAAAATGAAAATATTATTTATTATTATGACGCATGACGTAGTTTGAAACACCCTGTTATGAGCACGGTCCGAGCATTGCGTTCCAAAGGCGGCACGGACTGAAGCGGCGGCATCTTTAACAGAGTTCATTCCCCCTATTGCAAAAATGTGTTTCTTACTATTGCAATCCTGTTCTCATTACGTAGCAGTTTGTACATAAAAGCTATTTAATTCCAATTCTTCCTTCATACTTGGTACGGGCTTAGGACCGTCAGAAACATAATTCTTAATAAAAACCCAAACTAAGTTGTGTAAGATAGGTAGGTACCTAGTAAGTGCAGATTAATAAAAAGAGGTACGATTAAGTTACAAACATACGGCTGATTTCAATAACTGATCAATTTATCTTCGTTCGACCCTATTGAAGATAGAAATTTGATTCACGTTCCTTAGGTAGGTCCTACCTAACTACACAAAATCCAGAATTTCTATCTCTACCCTGGCAAATAATAACAAAAGATAGTTATTGAAATTGGCATTATGTAAATTGTTTCCGGCGTATTTAAAAAATTGGAATCAACTGAATTATTTACACTAATAAATGATCACTTTTTATTTACATAGGCAAGTACAACTTTACCTGTATTGCAGCAACTGTTCAAATTGCCTACCACTTTGTTCAATACATACACGGGCACGTTTTTGAATATTGTCTTTTAATTTATTTAAAGTCACTCTGTCTTGTTTCACAATATCAAAAGCAGCAATTATTTGCTGTTTTAATTGTTCTAAACTGCGTGCTTCTTCAGCGTACACTAGTCTCTTTACTTCAGACCACAAAAAAAAGTCTAGCGGTGTCAGGTCCGGGCTTCGAGGAGGCTAAGCCACGGGACCACCGCGCCCGATCCAGTTGTCACCGAACTCGCTGTTTAGGTACTCTCGCACTGATCGAGAATAATGAGCGGGACAGCCATCGTGCTGGTAATACAGAGTTCTTAGATAGGCGAGAGGTACTTCTTCCAGTAAATCGGGAATTACGTTCTGTACCATTTCTAGGTACGTTCCACCGTTGAGGTTACCTTGAATAAAAATAGGGCCAATTATTCTGTCTCGTATCATCCCCGCCCACACATTTACGCTAAATCGGATTTGGTGGGAACGTTCTCGAATTAAATGTGGGTTGTTTATTGACCACCAGTGCTCGTTGTGGATATTGAACATCCCAACTCGGGTGAATGTGGATTCATCGGTCCAAAGAATGTTGGTGGTTGGATGTTCAATAAGCCAGTGACACAATGCCATTCGGGATTCAGGGTCAGCCCCGTATAAGGCCTGTGCTCGCCGGTAGTGGTACGGGTGCAAACCTTCCGTTTGTAGAACCTTCCATACATAGTAGTGGCTGACTCCAAAATGTCTAGCAGCCACTCTGGTACTCCGTCGCGGGTGTCGTTCAAAGTAATCCAAAATGTTTTCTTCGACAACAGGGGAATATCGTGGGCGGCCCTGAGCTTGCGCATGCGGTGGGCTGCGAAACTGGCCGTGATCAATGAGTCGTTGTGTTGCTGCCAAAATTACTTGCAGTCCTGGCACTTGCGGGTTGATCACACCTCGGTTGCGTAACATTTCGAGATTGTTAGGTGCAGCGTATAATCGCCTTGCTCTCCGCAAATTGTCACCACTTATCGCGTACAGACGCACCATTTGTAGATACTCGATATTCGAGTATTGATAGTTCCTATCACTCATTGTGAAGTAGGTAGGTAAGTACCTATTCACTCCTTGCACTTAGTAGCCAGCAGCGATCGCGAACAGCGTTTGATGACCGGTAGCGCGCGCGCACTTACGCTTCCGGTGTTCGGCCGCAACTGAGTCACAGTGAGAGTAACCTTCACCTATTTTTTAAGTGAAAGGGGCGGGGCGTAGCACGCGCCGCACTACTCAAAGGATAGCGTTAGAGCATCTCATTGGATGACAGTCCACGTGGACTATGCTAGATTGGCTTACGATATCTTGTGTCATAGAAAATGGAGATGGAATAATCTACTCGACTCGTGCGCTAGGCAGGTATGTATACCGTTTGATACGTAAACATTATGAACAGGATGTTTCATAATTCTAATGAATTATTTATTTTTCTTAGTACCTATTATGTTAATTAATGGTAAAAAAAAAAAAATCGTGTCTGGAGGTATTTTATGTCGGATACATTGAGTGGACCACCTTTGTAAGACGATTAAAATGCCACGGTGTATAAATAAGCACAGTAAACGAAGGTCTGTACCTGGATGGAACAAGTATGTGAGTGAAGCTCACAGGGGGGCTCGACTTTGTTTTCAAATGTGGCTATGGTACGGTAAACCAAAAACAGGAAAAATGTATCATGATATGTGTGAATCGAGAAAAATATTCAAGTCTAAATTGAAGTTTTGTCAAGACAACGAGCAACAGATTAAGATGAATATTATTGCTGAGCAACACAAAAATAACAATTCGGGAAATTTTGGAAATCTACTAAAAAGCTCAATCCACGGTCGGGCCTGCCTGTGAGTGTCAGTGGTCTACATGACCCGCACGACATAGCTAATGCCTTCCAGCAGAGTTTCAAAGTGGACCCACCTCCTGTACCTCCTGCGGTGTCTCAGATGCTCGAGACTGGGACTCAAGGTGATAAAGTTAGATTAAGATTCCAGGCAAAGGAAATATCTAATGTTATTAGTAATATGTCTAGAGGAAAGTCTCCTGGACACGATAGTCTCAGTATCGAGCATCTGAAGTACGCCGGTATCTACATGCCGAGGGTGCTTGCTCTGTTCGTCAATTTGTCACTTTCGCATAGCTACTTACCTGAGGAGCTCATGCGTACACTGGTTGTTCCTATAATAAAAAACAAAACAGGTGATCCGTCGGACCTGTCGAACTACAGGCCTATCTCACTAGCCACCATAATTGCTAAGGTTTTGGACAGCCTGCTTGATAAACAGCTGGGGAAAAATATACATTTACACGACGCACAGTTCGGCTTTAGACCAAACTTATCAACTGAAAGTGCTATTTACTGTCTCAAGCAGACTGTTCACTACTACACAGCAAGGAACACACCTGTGTACGCATGTTACTTAGATCTCTCCAAGGCATTTGACCTTGTAAATTATAATGTTTTATGGAGCAAACTTCACAATGTTGAGGGGCTCCCTTCTGAATTAATTTGGTTGCTTAAATATTGGTACAGTAATCAAGAGAATACTGTTCGATGGGCAGGCACTTTATCTGAAGTGTACAGGTTGCAGTGTGGGGTGAGGCAAGGGGGGTTGAGCTCGCCACGCCTCTTCAACCTGTATATTGATGGTCTGATTGAGGAGCTCAGCGGCACCGGTTTCGGATGCTCGATAGACGGAACATGCATAAATAACATAAGTTACGCTGACGATATGGTGCTGTTGAGTCCCTCAGTCAGAGCTTTAAGGTGTCTTTTGAATATTTGTGAGGCGTATTCGGAGGCTCATGGGCTGAGATATAACGCCAAAAAAAGTGAATTTATGATATTTAAGGCGGGAAAAAAACAATATCGTGCGCCCGTGATCACTCTTTGCGGCACACCACTTTTACAGGTGAGTGAGATTAAATATCTTGGTCACTGGGTCACCGACGACTCATCGGATGATATGGACATTGAGAGGGAACGAAGGGCGCTGTCCGTGCGGTGTAATATGCTCGCTCGTAGGTTCGCACGTTGTACAAGAGACGTAAAATTACTTTATTCAAGTCGTACTGCCAGACACTGTACACGTGCGCGCTATGGGTGAATTATACGCATCGCGCGTACAGTGCCCTTCGCGTCCAATATAACAACACCTTCAGGGGAATGCTGGGGCTGCCGCGGTGGTGCAGCGCATCTGCCATGTTCGCAGAAGCGCGCACACAGGATTTCTTCGCTGTGATGCGCACGCGCTGCGCTTCATTGTTGAGTCGGATACGGATCACCTCTAACGTTCTCCTGAAGACCTTGTCTGAACGGTGGGATTCACCAATGCTGCAGGTGTGGATGGGGTGGCACTCTCTTTGCAACAGGAGATGAGTGGTTCTCCTTTCATGCCCGATTAGTTAAATATTTTACGTACTAACATTTTCTTTAAGACTGTAATACTAACAAAATGGAACCTGATTTCCGAAATAAACGATTATTATTATTATTTTTGGTAAACAAATTTTGTTTCTTAGCTCTTTGGCTAGTTTAAGCTACATTAACGGGCCCAAGCCAAGTCAATATAGCGTGTGTGGTGATCACGTAGAATTAATGATAAAAGGAGTATTTTCATTTTCCTCCATTTGCATGAACTTCCTAACTATTCTGCAGGTATTTAAAATTGCGGCTTTTTGGAGTGTTATATAAATTGAGTCTTTCAGGTCTATTAGTTTAAGGCTGTGGTGGAGGTGATTGGGTATAACACCCGTCGTGGAGACCACAATGGGTACAACGTAGACCTTTTCCTGCCTCCAAATTCTGGTCTCTTCTTCTTTCAGTTCAGCATATTTACTGATTTTCTCACCTATTGTTTTTTGTAAATTGTGTGTATTAGGGACTGCAATATCTATGAGGTATGTGACTTTATTAACTTTATCTTGAAGGGTTATATCTGGTCTATTATAGTGAACGGTCCTGTCGGTTAGTATGGCGCGATCGTAGTAGAGTTTGTGTGTGGTATTTTCTAGAACTGTTTGTGGTATGTACTTGTAATAAGGAGTATTTGTATCTTGTATGAGTTTATATTTGACTGCTAGTTTTTGATGGATAACGTTTGCTACCTGATTGTGTCTGTGTGTATAGTCTGTTTGTGTGAGTGTTGTGCATGCCCCTGTTATGTGTTGTATGGTCTCTGGTTGGCTGTGACATCTGCGGCATTTATCGTTTGTTATTGTGGGGTCTTTTATAATGAATTTCCTGTAGTTTTTAGAATTTATGATCTGATCCTGTATTGCAATAATAAATCCTTCGGTTTCCGGAAATAAGTTACCAATTTTAAGCCACTTATTTGACGCTATTGTATCTATATGAGATTGTTCTAGATCATGGGGGTGCCGTCCATGCAACACTTTTTTTTTCCAGTCTTCTAATTTTTGCTTATGTGGGTCGTGACTGCTATTGTGTTGTGTATCTATATGTTCGTGTAGGTTAAGTGGGGTGTAGCTGATATCGTTCATAACTACGGCTTTATGAATGTTGCTTGTGTGTGATTTAGAGTGAAATAGTGTTCTTAGTTTAGCTATCTGTTTCTGCCAAAGATGATGGATGTCTATAAGGCCTCTCCCACCGTATTGTCGTTTGATAGTCAGTCTTTCTATTGCAGATTTAGGGTGTAGGTTATTGTGTTTAGTGAGTGTGGTGCGTGTTGTTCTCTCTATTTGCTGGATGTCAGTTTTTGACCATTTAATTCACTCCAAACGAGTATGTTAATATTGGAATCGCGTAGGTGTTCAATGCTTTTATTAAATGTTTTCCGGAGAGTTGAGTTTTACATACTGCGATCACTCTTCTTTTGTATTCAGTGTTTAAGGTGTGTTTTATTGCTGTATGATCTATTCCTTTGAGTTGTTTGTATCCTAAATATTTATATAAATCCGTTGGTTCCATAGCTGTGATTGAGTCAGTATTATTAACAGGATAGTCACCCGGTTTTATTTTGCCTCTTACTATATGTACTGTTTTGCATTTATCTAATCCGAATTGCATGTTAATGTCTTTGCTGAATTCTGTCGTAGTATCTATTAAATTTTTCATTTCTTTTGCAGACTTTGCGTATAGTTTTATGTCATCCATATAAATAAGATGTGAGATTACTGTTTCTTCTGTAGTATGTTTAAGGGAGTACCCGGCTTGACTACGATGTAGTAGGTTGGACAGAGGGTTCAGAGCGAGGCAAAACCATAATGGACTCAGAGAGTCTCCCTGATAAATGCCCTTCTTTATGGATATCTGCCGAGTCGTGATAGTGTTGTGTAGGTAATTTAATTGGAGTGTAGTTCTCCAATGGGGCATGATATCCTGTAAGAAGTCTATTATTTTTGAATTTATTTTATAGATTTGTAGTATTTGAATTAACCAGGAGTATGGAATGCTGTCGAATGCTTTTTTATAATCTATGTATGTGCAATGTAGATTTCTATTTTTTGTGGCGGCATGTTTGTGGATTATTGAATCTATAACTAGTTGTTCCTTACAGCCCATATGGCCCCTTCTGCATCCTTTTTGTTCTTCTGCTATTATGTTGTGGTTTTCTATGTGTTTATTGATTTTTGTTGTGATTGCCGACGTTAGGATCTTGTATATTGTAGGTAGGCACGTAATTGGTCTGTATTGAGAAGGTTGTGGAGAGTATTGGGTTTTTGGTAACATGTAGGTTATTCCTGTAGCAATAAATTCAGGAATATTTTGTTTCCTTAAGATGATTTCTGTTAAATTTTTAGCTAAGACTTTGTGTAATGACTCTAATTTTTTATACCAATAATTATGAATTTTATCAATACCAGGGGATTTCCAACTATGTAGTCTCGCTGTTATACTAGCTATGTCAGATTCAGTTAACTCAATGAATTCCATTTCTTCTAATGAGCTCCATTTTGTTTCTTCGTCTGCTATCCAATCTGATGTTTCATTGTGTTGCAACTGCTCTTCCCATATCCCAGACCAAAATGTTTCTAGTTGTTCCGCTGTTGGTAATTCGACGTTGTTTTCGGTTGTTTGTGTAGTAGTGGCAGTTTGTGGTTTCTGTAAATTTCTATAAAAGTTCTTTTCATTTGTAGCAAATAAGGAGTTATCTTTTATTCGTTCTTGTGCTTTCTTATATCTTCTCAACCTGTGAACTTTTAAGGCTAATTTCTGTTTCAACGTATCCAAGAATTCTTCCGGTTTTCTATTGTCATTTTCGTGTCTCGTGTGGGTAGCCATGTTTTTAAATATTGCTTCTACTCGCTTTACTACTTTTTTTGATCTATTGTTATTAATATAATGGGTTAGTCTACTGCAGTCTGCTCTAAGTTTTTCTATATCTTTTTCAAGCCTCTGTTGCCATGCTGGTTTGTTAATATTTCTTTGTCTTGGGTTACCTGTGTATCCAGTGATTTTAAAATTAAGTTCTTCGGAAATGACTAATGCTGTGCAATATATTAGAGTATGAACGTCTATTAGGTGAATTTCTTCGTTAATATATTGTTGGAGAATATTTTGATTAAATAAATAAACGAGCTGAGAAAGTTTTGGTGTGTATCTAAGTTTAGGCAGTTTTGGTCGAGCTGCCGGGTCCATACCGGAATATTGAGTGAGAGCTGTTTTAAATTTATCATGTATTTCTTGAATACGCTTATCTGTGGACTGATTTATATTGATGTCGGCTAGGGTCTCAATTTCATTTTCTAACATTATGGTTATACTTTCGGTTTGTGTAGATGTATGCGTCGTTTGTGAATACGCTTGTGATTGAGAATATGGTTGAGATTGTGTGATAGATTGAAATTGTATGATAGTTTCTGATTGACTGCATTGTTGCTCTTGTTGATTATACGCAGTTGTGTTTTGTGTTAATGCGGTAGTGATTGCGCCCGCAATATTTTCTGATTCTGTTTGTAGTTGTGTACTTACTTCTTCTTTTAACTGGGCTATTACGTCTTGCGACAAGAGTTTGTTCCTAACTATTATTCTTCTTTGATCTGAAATCCTTTGTTCTGTAACGGTAATCTCTGGGTATTGACGTGTAAAAAGTTCATGCAGTTGTTTTCTGTAAGTGGTCAGGTCAGTCTCTAATTTAGTGATGTATAGGTAAGTTCGCATGATGAATAGGTTAACTTCTTTGCTCCATCTCATGCGAACTCTGGCTTTTCCAGCCTTGGTGAACGCGGGTAAAAAGGTAGATACCTCCCGCGCAACATTCAAGGTTGGAATGGGTTCAACTGAACTTATACTAGTAATGGGGGGTGATGATGGTATGAAAGGTGACGATGGTATGGATGGTGATGATGGCCGAGAAGGTGTATATGATACTGTGCTTGGACTATACGGTTCTACAGGGGTGTTTGTCCTGTCCGTCAGTCTGTCACCATCGTCAATGATATCGGCTGTAGCATCTTTGTCGGTGGGAGCCCGCCTGTTCAACTCCTCACCGCTGACGGTTCGCATGCTGAGACACCCAGCGTCAGCTCCGAGTGCGCCCCGGCGATCGCCCCCGGGCAGCGGTCCTAAACGTTTTCTTTTTGAACGTGTCTCCATTTTGAGTGGGTTTCCAGAGCCACGTTAGCCACGCCAGTAATTTCTTATTCGTGTGTCCGCCCCCCACGTGATTAGATGGTCAACCAGGACGTGTGGTTGTTTAGGGGGCTTATTATTATTATTATCCTTTATTTCATTGTATATACATATAAATTATATTTTTAAATATTAGAATATAAAAATATAAAAACATTTAAAAATATAAAAAATAGTGGCCCACCGGTATCGGGAACAGGGTCCAAGTTACCGGCGGTCAGGGCTCCAGAGAGAGAAACCTCCTAACAATGCGGGCCGTGTCCAAAAGTACCGCCTGCTGAATCAAGCCCTTGATCCAGCCACCCAACGAGAGCCTCCTCAGGTGTTGGTCGAGGCTCTTGGCTATTAGTCCATTGGCTGTAACGACTATCGGTACAATGATCGCTGAGTCCACATCCCACATGTCGACAACCTCGCGAGCCAAGTCAAGATATTTGATTTGTTTATCTTTCTCGGCTTTCACGAGGTTCCCGTCGTGTGGGACCGTTATGTCAACAATCATTGCACGCCGCTCTAATCGATCCACCACCACTATATCAGGCTTATTGGCAACAATAGTCCTGTCAGTGATGATGGATCGATCCCAGTACAATGTGATATTTCCATTTTCGAGAACTGGGTCGGGCACATACCTGTAGTACGGCACTTCCGATTCTACAAGGCTGTATTTGAGAGCAAGTTGCTGATGGATAATCCTGGCTACAAGGTTGTGTCTATGCAAGTATTCTCCGTTAGCTAGACTAGAACATCCGGAGATAATGTGTCTGATTGATTCACCTGGACGGAGGCATGCCCGACAAATGTCAACCGTGCCGTCTTTCACAATAAATCTCCGGTAGTTGTTTGTCATCATAACTTCGTCCATAATTGCACAGACAAAACCTTCGGTTTCTCCAAAGAGATCACCGAAACGCAGCCAGGCTACGGACGCTAGTTGATCTATATCGGGTCCATGTAGGGCCCGAAAAAAGCGTCCGTGAAGCTCCTTACTCTGCCATACTTCCATGCGATCATTAGTGTCAAGCACTACTGGCTTGTGCCAGTTCTCTTTAGCCAAGGAGAGCGGGGTGAGGCCCTTGTCCACTTTGACCACATCTCGATGCATCCCCACGTCGGCCTCTAAGAAATATTCCCTGAGACTGCATATCTCGCGATTGTGGAGGTTTTTAGCATTTAAAAAGCCTCGACCTCCACATTTTCGCGGGATATACAGCCTCATTACCGATGACCGTGGATGATGCATTCGATTTGCAGTCAGCAGTGTACGGACCTTCCTATCCAGGGCGTCGAGTTCGGTCTGAGTCCATTTGAGTATGCCAAAAGAGTACATCAAAACCGGCATGACCCAACCGTTAAAGGCGCGTACCTTGTTTCCGCCTGATAGAAGACTATTAAATACTTTTTTCAGGCGGCCAAAGAAGCGTTCCTTTAACGATTGCTTCATGTCAGTATCATTGATGCCCAATGCTTCCGACATACCCAAATACTTATAGGTTTCGGATGCAGAGAGGGTTCTAAGGTTTATAGAATCCGAGAGTTGGGTTCCGACGGATTCCACAATCTCCCCTCGCTTTACATGCATGACCGCACATTTGTCTACACCAAATTCCATTCTGATGGCGCTACTGAAAATTTCAGTTACTTTCAGTAGCTCCATCAGTTGCAAATTGTTGGAGGCAAAGAGTTTTAGGTCATCCATGTAAAGGAGGTGAGATATAACCTGACCACCTCTCCTCAGCCGATAGCCTAGACCTGAATCTTCCAGCAGTGTGCTAAGAGGATTCAAGGCTAAGCAGAACCAAAGCGGACTCAAACTATCACCCTGAAATATGCCGCGTTCGATCCTTATTGGTTCGCTATTCCTCTGGATATTTCGACATCCTGGATAGTGAAGGACCGTTCTCCATTGCCCCATACATGACATCAGGAAGGTGCGCAGAGTTGCATCTACTTTATACAACTCCAGCACCCTCATAAGCCATGTATGTGGCACCGAGTCATAGGCCTTCTTGTAATCTATCCAACATGTCGAGAGATCCTTTCGGGAACGACGAACTTGTTGGCTAATGGCCATATCAATGAGGAGTAGCTCCTTAGTACCACGGGACCCGTTCCTACATCCATTTTGAGAAGGAGACATGATAGAGTTGGTGTCTATATGTTTGTTTATTTTAGCTCTCAAAATGGATGTAAGAACTTTATAGACCGTCGGTAAACACGTGATCGGTCTATAATTTTTGGGTTCCGCAGTGCTACCTGATTTATGGAGCAGGTGGGTAACTCCTGTTGTTAGGAACTGGGGTAGCGAACCAGACTCCAAAGCAGTCTGGTACTGAGCCGCCAAGCGAGCGTGCGACCCAACGAACCATTTGATCCAAAAGTTTTGCAGTCCGTCCGGCCCTGGAGACTTCCAGTTAGGCAGCGGACGGACTGCACGAGTTACATCTTGGGGGCAGATGGTAATAGCCCCCATTTCTGGTATTGGATCGCAAGCTCGCTCAACTCTCCGAGCCCAATCGCCTTCGGTGTGACTGACAGGCACCGACCATATATTGCGCCAGAAAGAACACATGGCATCATCATCTGGCAGGCACGTGTCAGCCACATCTTGATCCGGTCGCTCCCAACCCCTATAAACCCACCTTTGATCGCGTTGGAAAGTACGATTCTGAGTGTATCGCTCCACTCGCCGCTTATACCTACGAATACGGTTTGCCCATGCATACACTTTCTGCTTCAGGAAGTCGATGCGCTCTGTGACACAGGACATATAATCCTGAGGGCTGATATCAGTCCCTGCGAACGCGCGTCTCACAAAGCGCATCACTCTAGGGCGAGTATTGCCCTCCCTGAAGCAGATTAGTTTGCCGATGAGCGCTCTGGCCCCACCAATACGGCGTTCAATTCTGCACTGCCAAGCTGGTACGGCTGGTTTCGGTCGTGTAGCTCTAGAATCAGTAGAAAATTTGACGTGAGCTACACGACATGCCGCTACAGCCGCGCAGTACAGAATCGAATGAGTATCGGTGAGGTCTACGCAGTCATCAAAATAATTTGATAACTGCGCATCCAGGACCGCCACCAGCGCCCTATTTTTATTATGCATGGGCAAACGAGGTAAGCGTGGTCTAAGTTCGGGCGATATGAACCGATATTCTCGAATCGCATCCTCCAAAGCACTCCTCAATTCCTCATTGCACTGGGTACTTACGTTTGTAGCCCTGTCATCACTCTCCTCGTCTACTTGACTCGTGTTAGACTGTGGTAGTATTACAACAGTCTGAGACGAGGGGGCGATGACATGACTACTCTGCATTTCATTTCGCAGGCGATCAAGTACAGTGTCTTCCAACATATGATTACGTTGGATGACCCGCACCTGATCCGACAGTCGTTGTGCCGAAACGTTGATAGCTGGCTCAAGCACCTGAAAAAGAGAGAGCATCCGGACACGGTACGCTGTCAGATTGTTTCCCCCCTCTGTAGCCCCATAGTATGAGCGCATGACGTTTTCATTGATGGATCGTGTCCATCTCATGCGCTGCACACTTCCGCCGGGAACTGGGACCCTGTCAGAGGCCAGTGGGCCTCGAGGTCCTAAGCCGTCCGGCGGCCGGTGTCCTCCACGTCGACGAACAGGTGGTGGCGTCGTGGGCGGGGAGAAATACTCGTCGCTCGAGCTCGACGCAACTACCGCAGCCGGTGTCGTCACAGCGCTCACAGTGAGGCTGGGTACCGGCGGCGGCGAGGCGGAGCTGAGCGAAGAGTCCGGAGGTGGTGGGCGTGCTCGTAGTGCGGCCGATCTTGTCAACATTTTATCTTCATTTTCCTATCTCGTTTTCATGATTGTTTTATCGGAGGTGACAACTGTCATGTCACCTCCGATTCGGCAGTTTTTTATCAAATCTTTTACATTGTGGTGAATATTATATACTTTTTGGTTTATTACTGATTTTCGGGTTTTATATTTGGTTTTAAAATGGAAAACTATTGCAAGAATGGGTAAAATTTATTTTCACTATTGATATTAACAAGAATTGAAAAACCAGACGTTTTGTTGACACGGTGTTATTATTATTATTATTATTGTTTATTTATTTACATCCTTATTAAATACATTTTTAAATATTTTTATAAAAAACTTAAAAAAAACATTTAAAAATATAAAAAATAGTGGTCCGCCGGTATCGGGAGCAGGGTCCAAGCTACCGGTGGTTAGGACTCCAGAGACAGGAACCTCCTCACAATGCGACCCGTATCGAGGAGTACTGCCTTCTGGATCAGGCCCTTGATCCAACCGCCTAACGAGAGCCTCGAGAGATGCTGGTCGAAGCTGTCGGCCATCAGGCCATTGGCCGATACGACAATCGGCACAATGATAGCCGAGCTCACATTCCACATGTCAACAACCTCGTGTGCTAAGTCGAGATATTTAATTTGTTTCTCTTTCTCAGCTTTCACGAGGTTCTCGTCATGCGGAATGGTAATATCGATAATCATTGTGCGACGCGCTAATCGATCTATCACCACTATATCAGGTTTATTGGCGACAATAGTCCTGTCAGTAATGATAGACCGATCCCAGTACAACGTGATATGGCCATTTTCAAGAACTGGGTCGGGCACATACTTGTAGTACGGTACCTCAGAATCCACCAGTTTATATTTCAAAGCAAGTTGCTGGTGAATAATCCTGGCTACTTGGTTATGCCTGTGCAAGTACTCGCCGTTAGCTAGACGAGAACAACCAGAGATAATATGTCTGATGGACTCACCCGGACGATGGCATGCCCGACACACGTCAACCGTCCCATCTTTCATAATATGTCTCCGGTAGTTATTCGTCAAGATAACTTCGTCCATAATTGCACAGACGAAACCTTCTGTTTCCCCGAAAAGGTCACCAAAACGTAGCCAGGATACGGACGCTAAGAAATCTACACCGGGCTCATGAAGAGCCCGGTAGAAGCGTCCGTGAAGCTCCTTGCTTTGCCATATTTCCTTGCGGTCATCTGTAGTAAGTACCACAGGTTTGCGCCAGTTCTCTTTAGCCATGGAGAGCGGGGTGAGTCCCTTGTCCACTGCTACCACATCACGGTGCATACCCACTTCGGCTTTTAAAAAATATTCCCTGAGACTGCACACTTCACGGTTGTGGAGGGTCTTTGCATTTAAAAAGCCTCGACCCCCGCACTTCCGCGGTATGTACAGTCTCATCACCGATGATCGTGGGTGATGCATCCGGTTTGCGGTCAGCAGTGTACGGACCCTCCTATCTAGGGCGTCGAGTTCAGTCTGAGTCCATTTGAGTATGCCGAAAGAGTACATCAAAACCGGCATGACCCAACCGTTGAAGGCCCGCACCTTGTTTCCGCCTGAAAGAAGACTAATTAATACTTTCTTCAAGCGACCAAAGAAGCGCTCCTTCAACGATTGCTTCATGTCAGTAACGTTGATGCCTAACGCTTCCGACATACCTAAATACTTGTAGCTTTCGGATAAGGAGAGGGATCTAAAGTGTATGGAATCCGAAAGTTGAATTCCCTCGGATTCCATAATCTCACCTCGCTTTACATGCATGACTGCACATTTGTCCACACCAAATTCCATCCTGATGGTGCTACTGAAAGTTTCAGTTACCTTCAATAGCTCCATCAGTTGCAATTTGTTGGGTGCAAAGAGTTTCAAGTCATCCATGTAGAGGAGATGAGATATGACTTGACCACCTCTCCTCAACCGATAGCCTAGTCCTGAATCCTCAAGTAGTGAGCTTAAAGGATTCAGGGCTAAGCAGAACCAAAGTGGACTCAAACTGTCGCCCTGAAATATTCCCCGTTTAATCCATACAGGCTCATCGCTCCCCTGGATCTGTCGACACCCTGGATAGCGAAGAACCGTTCTCCATTGCCCCATACATGACCTAAGGAAGGTGCGTAGAGTTGCATCTATCTTGTACAACTCCAGCACCCTCATGAGCCATGTATGTGGCACCGAGTCATAGGCCTTCTTATAATCAATCCAGCATGTCGACAGATCCTTGCGGGATCGACGAACCTGTTGGCTTATGGCCATATCGATGAGGAGTAGCTCCTTAGTACCGCGGGACCCGTTCCGACATCCATTTTGAGAGGTTGACATAATCGAGTTACTTTCAATGTGCGTATTAATTTTCGCTCTCAAAATGGATGTAAGAAGTTTATAGACCGTCGACAAACACGTGATCGGTCTATAATTCTTGGGATCCGTGGGACTACCTGACTTGTGGAGCAGGTGGGTAACGCCTGTTGTTAGAAACTGCGGAAGCGACCCAGACTCTAAAGATGACTGGAACTGAGATGCCAGGCGGGCGTGTGAACTAATTAGCCATTTCAACCAAAAGTTGTGCAATCCGTCCGGTCCCGGTGATTTCCAATTCGGTAACGGACGGACTGCTCTGGCGACATCTAATGGCGTAATTAAAACTGCTTCCATTTCTGGTACAGTTTCACACGCTCGCCCGACATCCAGTATCCAGCTAGCCTCAGAGTGACAGACGGGCACTGACCAGATGCTGCGCCAGAATGTACTCGTGGCGGCATCATCCGGGCGGCACTCGTCTGTCACATTTTGTTCAGATCGCTCCCAAGTTCTATACACCCATCTCTCATCGCTCTGGAACATGCGATTCTGTGTGTACCGATCAACCCGCCGCTTATACCGCCGAATACGACTCGCCCATGCACAAACTTTCTGCTTCAGGAAGTCGATGCGCTCTGAGACACGGGACATGTATTCTCGAGGGCTGATTCCAGTCCCCGAGAATGCCCGCCTTACAAAGCGCATCACTCGTGGTCGTGTATTGCCTTCCCTGAAGCAGTATAGTTTACCGATGAGTACCCTGGCCTCATCGATACGACGTTCGATCCTGCACTGCCAGGCTGGTACGGCTGGGTTTGGTCGAGTAGCCCCGTCACAGTTTGGAAACCTGACGTTAGCTAAACGACATGCCGCAACAGCCGCGCAATACAGGATCGAATGTGTATCAACGAGATCCTTGCTGCTCTCGAACACATTCCTAAGCTGCGAGTCCAGGGCACACACCAGCGCCCTATTTTTTTTGTGCATAGGTAGGCGTGGTAATCGGGGTCTAAGTTCGGTCGGAGTGGATCTGTACTCACGAAATGCATCCTCCAGTGCGCTCCTCAATCGGGCGTTGCACTGGCTACTTACTGACGCAACCATATCATCTTCTAATTCTACACCATGATTAGACCGCGACGGTATTTCATCAATGGTTGATGCGTGTATCGCGGTTTGTGCTGGACTTGAGACGATATAGTTGCTCAGCTCTGAGCGCAGCCTATCAAGTGCGGCATCGTCCAACCTATGGTTGCGTTGGATGACCCGCACCTGATCCGACAGTCGTTGGGCCGAGACGTTGACGGTTGGTTCTAGTTCCCGAAACAGAGACAGCATCCTATCACGGTACGTAATGAGGTTAGTTCCCCCCTCTGTAGACCTGTAATATGCGCGCATGACGTTCTCGTTCATAGACTGAGTCCATTTCATACGCTGCACACAACCACCGGCAGCGGGGACCCGGCTCGGGGCCGGATGGCCCCTAAGTCCCAAGCTCCTCGGTGGCCGGCCTCTCCCCTGCCGACGTACAGGTGTTGGCGTCGTTGGTGGAGAAAAATACTCGTCGCTCGAGCTCGACGCAACTACCGCGGCCGGTGTCATCACAGCGCTCACGGTGGGGCTGGATACCGGCGGCGGCGAGGCGGAGCTGAGCGAAGAGTCCGGAGGTGGTGGGCGTGCTCGTCTCGTAGCAGATCTCGTCAACATAATTTAATTATTCATTGGTTTTTTGGTGTTGTTTGTTTTATCGGAGGTAGCATGACAGATGTCACCTCCGATTCGACAGTTTTTGATGGAAACGTTTAAAATTCTCGTTCATTTTACTTTCTTAAAAATATTTTGTATTTATTTGGATTTTGAGATTCTATGTTTTCACATAAAATATATAAACTGCGTCTAAAATTAGTAAAACTGTGTGAAAATTATGAATAAAAATTTTGTGACTTGTTGACGTTATTATTTTATTATTTGTTATTATTATTATTATTAAATCGGTACACCCAGAACATACACATAACCCACACAATACAGTCCAATTGAGAACGTCCTCCTTCTTTTGAAGTCGGTTGAAAAGGAAGCTAATTCATTAAATAAGTAAAACTAAAAGTAACAATGATGGTTAAAACTTAATTCTATGAGAACCAGAATTAATAATTACAATTATTGTACATACTCTAAATAAAATGTATTATGAATACAACTTAGAATCGGTTACATTATGAAGAGTGACCTCTGTCTGAAAAGACGTACCAATTTAAAATAGTAATTACAACAAAGTTAAGTTTAAAAATTACAACAAAATAAAGAAAATAATCCAATAAAATGAAGAAATAACGAAAATACAATGACGGAAGTGAAAATAACAGTGACAGAAGTTTTTGCAAATAAATCTTTGACGCGTTTCTATCTTAGGTTTTTTTTCCACGTTTTGATTTATGCTTATAACGTTTCTTCTGATATAGCTTATATTTTTTATATAAGTGACCAGTTTATCAAAGGAAAATTGACGAATCCGGAACTGATTGCGGTTGCAAAGCTATCCCCTGCATTTTTCACGAACTGGAATGTTGTGAGTGTTTTTTTAATTGATTTTAATTGAAAATGAGGCTGAGGCTGTTCCTATTGCTGAGGCTTGCAGCACTTGCCGCGGTCGCTCCGAGGATAGATGAGCATGCATTTCAAATCGAGACCATTCTGTTAAACTCGGCTGTCATTTGTCGATCTTTGACAGTCGTTACGGGTAGCCAGAAGCCCAAAAGTCTGACAATCAGTCTTACCAAGAGGTATCGTGTTACCCAGTAACTGGGTTGTGGAGGTCAGATAGGCAGTCGCTCCATCTAAATTACTGGTATTCAGCTGCATCCCGTTAGATTGGAAGCCGACAACGACATAGTAAAAGGCAGTCAGATGATGATGATGGTAAGCTATGACGCGGTCGACGATGGTGCACGACGCCTGCCTAGAAGTTACTTATTCACTCGAGACTTTAAGACTTATTCAGGGACCAGTTCCTGCTCGCAACTTTGTCCGCGTGGTAGTCAACTATAACATAAAAAGAACTTTTTTACAAAAAAACAACCGACTTTCAAAAAAAAAACACTAAAAAACGTGACAAATAACTTTAATTTTGGAAGTCGGTGTCTTTGGTTGTGTTTTTTCGTTTTTAGCCACCGACTTCTGAAATGAAAGTTATTTTTCACGATTTTTTGTGTTTTTTTTGGAAGTCGGTTGTTTTTTGTACAAAAGTTTTTATTTTTCACTTTTTCGTTGTGGTACCTACCCCACACTCATTCGTATACCACTACTTGATATGTATATAACCGTGATAGGAAATGATTAAAACATCATCAATATAAACGAAGTGGAAAAAAAATACGCAGTATTAAGGATAACTCAAAAAGTTCTGGTCAGAACTTGATCAAATTTAAATGGAACCACATGTGAAGCACCAGTTTTCAAATAAAAAAGAATCAACCAAATCGGTTCACCTAGAAAAAAGTTCTGAGCAAACACAAAAAAAAAAATACAGTTGAATTGCGAACCTCCTCCTTTTTTTGAAGTCGGTTAAAATGTTCCATGTTCAATACAATGTTCTGTTACCATGGATTCAGTACATGATTCTGAACCCCCCTGCGTTGATATTGTTCGTCAGTTATTTAAAAGAAAAATTTGCTGTTCCATACATTATAACCGCGTAGGTATTGCACTTTTCTATGGAACAGCAGATTGTTTTTAAATAACCGTCGCTATATTTCTACTCTAGGTTATCTAGAATCATGTGCTGGATTCATGACGACAGTTCGCGCGTCGATGTCCTGCGCCTGTGTGTGAAGCAATGGACTGCGGATTTCCTTAAAAATCCCTCGGATTGTGAAAGAAAATGTGATATGCAATGAAAAAGAGTGCTGTACTTTCAAAGATTACCTGTTACAAACCAACAAACAGTTTTAGCTCTTTATGATATAAATGGATAATTAGTAGTTAGATAATAATAAGAATGAGAAGCCTCTTAAGACAAAAGCCTTCACAGTGCATGATCTTGTACTTTATAAAGTGTTCAAAAAACCTGTTTAAAACCTGTTGGTTGCCTGTTGTTTTTTGTGTTGCTGTTTATAATTAAGTTAAAAAAGAACTTGTTATTAAATGGCGCCGTATGTTAACCACACACACACACACACGCTACACTTCCTGTTAATTTAAATAATTTATTTTCCGTCATAGTGGTCATCATTAATATTAAATAATATTCACTAATATTAGCATACTTTTTGGGGTTGTGGAGGTCAGATAGACAGTCGCTCCATGTAAAATACCAGTATTCAGCTGCATCTGGTAAGACTCGAAGCCGACCGCAACGTAGATGGCGAAAGGCTAGACCATAGAAATATAAAAAAAAAACAGTAGTAAGGTGATTAATTGGATAGTTCTTAATTTATTCCGTCAGTTTCTTCCATCATTTGTGGAAGACAAAGCCAGTCCGCGTGTTCACTGTAACTGTTCGCAAACTAGGAACTACACAATACATATATATTTCAATGGCTCTAATTATAGACAACTGCCCTTTTTACATGCTTACGTAGTATTTTTCCATCCTATCCTCTCGAGAATGGTTATAAATCTAAGAGGCAACAATTATGTTCAATTACAATTATATCCTCATTAACTTCCGCACTCACAGACGTCAGCTAAGATTAAACTTAAAACTCAAACTCAAACTCAAAGCATTTATTTCAAATAAACCAATTACAGGCACATAATTTTATTACCGACTTCAAAAAGGAGGAGGTTATCAATTCGGTTGTTTATATATTTTTTTTTATTTATGTTCGGGCATAACTCCGTCATATATAGACGGATTTGCTAAATTCTTTTTATGTTTGAAAGGGTATACTCTCGAGGTGGTCCCATTGTCACCAAGTCAGAATCTGATGAAGGGATCCCATGGAAATCGAGGGAAATCCTTAAATTTTATAGGCACACGTATAGCGATTTGGGTATTTTTTATAGTTGGTGGCTTCACCATTAGCTCCAGTTCTTTTTCAGGAGAACTCCTCAATAATTAACGCATCGGAAAAAGAAATATTTTGTAAAGGCTACAATTTAAATGCTCACCAAAATAATTTTTTGACTCTAAGACTAAGTACCAAGTAAAATATGTTAACTTCAAATAAAATAAACCCACTCTATACAGAGGTGCATAAAGAACAACGTTTTTAGTTCCAAAATAACTATACACTCATCAGAATAATTGTACGTGTTGTATTTATATTCCTTTTGCATACCAAAATGGATGAATGCTCAGCAAATCTTGTTTTAGTTGCTCACCAAAAATAAGTTGGCTTCAAAATGTAAGGGTGGGATAGGATGCGAGAGCGAGCGAAGCGAGCTCGGGACTTGGGGCACCCCGACTGGGACAGGTTAGGTTAGAAGAAGGAGCCCCGCCAAGCGAGGTTCCGTCGACTAATGAATAATAAATATTTAGATTGAATTAATTTAATTAACAAAATGTTACCTTTAATTTTAAATAGAACAACTTTTTTGTTTTTTTTGTTTTGCATGTATAAATAAGTCCTCTTCCTTCAAATTTTTATTTTGCTGTGCCCGTCAGGGTCCACGATTGGTTCAACTAATGTTTACTTACCACCTAAGCACATTGTGGAATGCAATAAATGATTGAGTATTGAGTATTGAGTATTGACTACGCCTTATAAATAAAAAAGGAAAATAGGTTCATTTCTAGAATACTTTATGAAACACAATTTGTTGAGCATTTATCCATTCTGTTGGACACAATTTGGTGAGTATTTCATTTAACACAAGCCTTTTGTAAAAGGTGATGAGCAGTTGACAATAGGCTATTGTAACTTAGATAAATTAATAACTGAATAACTAAAAAGTGAAAAATAAAAAACTTTTTTACAAAAAAAAAAACAACCAACTTCAAAAAAAGACACTACATAGTGAAAAATAACTTTAATTTCGGAAGTCGGTGGCAAAAAACTAAAATACAGATCCAAGGACACCGACTTCAGAAATTAAAGTTATTTTTCACTATGTAGTGCCTTTTTTTGAAGTTGGTTGTTTTTTTTTGTAAAAAGTTTTTATATACATATATAAATTAATAAACTCATGCCTTCTTCATTCATTTCATTTCATTTATTTCATAACAATTTTTACATTGTGTCGAAATCACTTAAAAATTACACACGTGCATTTAATTATATTTATTAATAGCGATCTTATGAGCTTATCACTGTCATTAACAGTAATAACATGGAGATTTGAGTCTAAATTATGATCATAAAGTCAAGAACAATGCAAAATAATAATGTAAATAAAGTAAAATAATAGGCAATGTAAAAGAATCATGTAAAATAATAAGTAATGTAGAAGAATAATAATGTCAAAACTTAACACGGTCAGGATTATGTCAACATAGATACTATCATTATTATACAATTTTATTGGCCTAGGTAAACACGTCAGACAGAAACTCATCAATAGCATTATAGCATTTCTCTACCAAAAATGATTTTAATTTTTGCTTAAATTGGTTAATATTGTAAACAGACTTCAAATCTCTTGGAAGTCTATTATACAGCTTGATGGATTGAAAGCTTGCAGCATGAGTAACAACTTTCATATGTGGGACTATGTAATGTTGCAATGTCTTCCCATGGGGGCAGGCACAAACTACAGAACGCTACGTGCTTACTCCTTTTGCTTCAAATTTGTATCTGCTGTACATAATATATTATTTTGTAAGTATATGGCTAACTTTGATGATCAAAAAGTGGTGTTATGCAAAGTTCACGGATATTAGTTTGAAGTTAGCGTCGTCATTCAGAAAAGAGGTGATTATACCTCGCAGTGCAAGTCGTAAGACCTGCAACATTAAATCTAAATATGTGTTGTACTTGATATTGTATCTAATTACATAAACCTATTATTTTCTGCGTAGGTATGTGTAGGCACGCGATGGTCGGACTTTGTTTGAAAAGTGTTTATACAAACCTACTTCCAGAAATAAAATCATTTTTCACTTGATTGTTCTTCTTTAGTACATATTGTGGCCCGAGATAGTTTACCATTGATATACATATTATCAAGCCTTCTTTCCCCTAAGGGTTGGGCAGAGGTGTAACTACAGTACACCCAAATTTCACCAGTTATTTTTAAGTCCCATGTAACGGGGAGCGAACCTATTGCCATCTACCGGGCACAGATCCAGACTCCGGGCTGCTACTGAGATATTACCATTACCTATATGGAATATTATTTACCATTGACATGTGCATTATATTGTTCTATTCCTAGTGTCATGGAAATTATACATAGTTCTGTCAAGCTGCGGTAAAACCAAGACGTATAAGATTCTATACATTCAAATCGTGTGATCGAGATTCCTTGGAAATATATTTGAATTTTAAGACAAGTTTTATCAAAGAAAAATTAAAATGGAACTGCGCTGGCCATATATGCCACATCCCACATGTTGCATCAGAATTGGACAAAAGTAGCCACAGATTGGGTTCCGCACAACAGAAAGTAGAGGCAGAAGGGCGTGACGAGCTAGATTCCTTCCTAAAGGATTTAGATCAAATTGCAATAGAGAGGGAAAAATGGAAAGATGAAAGAAGGCGTGAGTTTATGAAAAATAAAACTTATAATCATTAGCAGCCGTTCCGTCCTTCCACTTATCCCTATCTTCTGCTGTTTGTTGCCAATCTTTGTGAAAAAGTCGAGTTGAAATAATAATAAATCAAAGAAAAAATATTTATGATGTTAAATAAAGTGGGGGGTAACCTACTATACATTTTGAAATTAAACCCAGAGTACTTGATAAATTACGCAAACAACACACAAAAACAGATTAATTTAATTAGAAAAAAGTTTGTTTTTTTCCTATATCTACATACTTTTTAATAACGTAGATAATGAGCCTGCTTTCTATCTCCCCTGATGGAAAGCGACGGATGAGGTCTACGATGGAACAACATTATCAAAATATCAACGACACAACCATGTAAAAAAAGATTTATAAAATCTTTAACACACTTCCTATTAACCCTGACCTCTTCTGAAACTTGAAACTGAGCAAAACTCCATAAACAATCTATTTTTAGTGTGAACCATTAACCATTTCTTACAAATAAGATAATCCTAATCGACTTTTAAAAAAGTCAGGTAAAAATCATTTTCGTTTGATAATTTGCGTGTTTCAGACATATTCAGACTCACTTATGCGGACTTACAAATAAATATTTATGTAAATTATTGAAAAATGGAGAAGATTTCAGTTGATCAAGATGCTGGTTCTCATCTTTTTATAAAAACAGTGTTTCACGCTTTATATTGTGATATATTTTATTTTACGATAAGTTTTGGATTAGCCTTAAAGTCTAATTTAACTGAAGAACAGAGAAATGACCCAGATTTGGGCATCATTTGGAAATATTCGTATTTTATGTTCACTAATTGGAATTTGGTGAGTGAAATTTTTATTTGAAGAATTTAGTGCACTGTTTGACTAACGGCCGATTTTTAAATCTTAGGATAACTTTTTCAAATTTATATTTTTATTGTTCTCGTATTATGGTAAAAAAGTTATTAAATTGTTAATATCACATCACATCTGCGGAGTTTCGCTAGCCAATTTAATTTGAGTCTTTATAAATCTATTATCTTTTAATTAATTAAATACGTAAGTAGGTAATTGTTATTTTTTTTCTCTTAACTGCCACGGCTTATTTTTATTTTTAATCTTGTATTTTGAATTGTTTCTTAATATTCTTTTTTGTACATTGTTCTCACATATAGAAGCAAAAAGAATAATGTATCCAAGATTTTGTAATATCTTGATTTAAAAAGAGTGTCATTGGAGTTTCTTGCCCGTTCTTCTCCATAGAGATGTACTATTGGAATGGGCAACTATATAAACTGTCTGACTAACTGACCGACGCTTTGACACTATAAAAGTGCCTGTAAATGCTTTAATTGAAATAAATGCATTGAGTTTGAGTTTTAAACATGAATAAAAATTGCAGTTTAACAGCTTTTGTATAGGAAGTATGTCAAACCACCATATTTATTCTTTAGATAAAAGTTATCTGACGATTCCCGTAGTCACAGACGCTTTTTAAAGTTAATGGACCATAAACTAATTTTAAATATGTGTTGGTGGCAGAATAACTTGGTACATTGGATATTTTAAATATAAACGAAATACCTTCCGTGAAATAAAGTGCATTTAAATATAATTTTATATTTTTGATTTCTTATTGAAATGCTGGTACCTAGTCAGATGCATCCGGTTCGACTGGAAGCCGACCCCGACATAGCTGGGAAACGACTAGGCACGTGATGATGATTTAAGGCTCCCACAGACAGGCGCGACGCGACAGCGCTACACCAAGGCGCCGCTCGTCGCGCGAGATGCGGTGCCTTTGTGTCGGGCGTCGCGTCGCGCCAGTGTGTACGAGCCTTTAACTTCAAAATTGACAGAATTTAAGTACCTACCTACTGGTTTTTTTAAATATAGCCAGTGTATCTTGGCAGGCACTTAAATACAGGAAAATGTCTCTTTTTCAAATGATAAATGATTTTATTTCTGTAAGTAGGTTTGAACAAACACTTTTACACGTCAATCATATTTAAAAAAAACTAGATGAGGTCGGCGTTTCCTATCTGACTACTCTGAAGAGAAAGGCCGTAACAAACTCAGAGGTCACAGTCTCTTTTAAAGTCTAGACATAATCTTGGTCAGATCATGTGAAGACCATGTAGATTTGTGTCTGAAATGGTCTTTTGAGGAAAAGCCACACAGAGTGAGTGGACCTGTCCAGTCAGTGCACACATTTTTCAGTAATCGTGCAGCTCAACTCAGAACTTAAGGAGCTCAACGATTGGACGAACAATACCAAAGAATACCAAAAGTCCTTTGTCATGCGATGGGGTGCTGACAGCCTTAATGATTAACAATTATAGCTCTATGAATAATTAATTATTTGAAAGCAGGTAATAATTCAAATTACTTAACACTTTACTTACATTATAAGATTTAAGTCTGAATGCAGGAAGTTAACGAAAATATGCAAAAACCTGGTCACTTATATAAATATTTATGATAAAGTTTGTGTGAGGGTTAAAGTGTAAGCTTGCTAAATAATAAGTAAAGAAAGAAAAAGTAAGTAAGAAAAATAGTTTATTCTGCACAAACAAAACGCACCTTACAAATGAACGGCATTAAGATAAGAAAGAGAGAGAGAAAAGAAAGAGGGAAGAGAGATTAAGTAATACATGACACCACTGTGCACCATCAAGAGCAGGGATTGAAAACCAGTACGAATTTGGGTTCCGGTTCTTAAAAAGGTTCGTCTTTTCGATACGGTTCCGGTTCAGGTTCCGGTTTGGTTCTGGTTCGAAAGTACCGGTTCCAAATAAAGGTCCCAATATACGGTTTCTGTACCATCCGATTTAAAGGTTCTCTAAGAAAGAATTACCACATGATCTATCACATCAAAAGTGGCCCTCTCCCCTCTCACAAAAACTTAAACCTCTTCACCCGACGGCGGCCGCCCGTACCTCCCCGCTGTCGTACAAAGCTTCGTCCTGCGCTGAGCGGCATCGTGTGAACTCGCTCAAACTCGCTTTGAAGAAGAACCGGTAAAATAAAGGTTCTTAAAGGTTCCAATTTAGGTTCCCGTTCCGGTTCGGGTTCTAGTAAAGGAACCACTAAATACCGGTTTTTTACCGGCATTTTAGGAAGCTTTTCAATACCTGATCAAGAGGTAGACAGTGGTGTACATTTGTATACCTATATTAAAAGTGGTTTAAGCCCAAAAGGTAGAAACGCAGACTGTCATGGGAGGCCATGAGTTCGATCTCCTGTTCACGCTACTGAGTCACTCCTAGCATTATTTTGTTTATTTAGACGGGTTGACAGGAATACTAGTTACTTAGTTAGTTAGTTTACTTCGTTTAGCCTAGATCAGATCCAGTCTATTCCTTTGCTGTCCTCCCCCAGCGACGCCCTAAGCGGAGGTACTTACCCCACAGGGGATGCCCTTAGCGCGTAGTTGCTTGTTTACAAGTTTTATGCTCTAACTGAAGGTCTTAAGGATCTCCACAGTATAGCCCGGTAAAGCAGCCGACAACCTCTTAGGTTGATAAGCGAGACGCCCAATCAATGGATGCAGTTGAATACCAGTATTTTACATGGTGCGACTGCCTATCAGACAGTTACAACCCAGTTACTGGGTAACATGATACCCCTTGGTAAGACTGGTTGTCAGACTTTTGGGCTTTTGACTACCCATAACGACTGTCAAAGATCTACGAATGCCAGCCGGGACCAACGGCTTAACATGCTTTCCAAGGCACGGAGGGATCTTGATATGTAATATGAAGGGTCACCCATCCACGAACTGACCACAGTAAGCGTAACTTAACCTTCAATCGACCCGTGCGGCTGTTATCATTTAGCCACGAGCCCCTGACGCCCCTCGAGCCTCTCACAAGTGAGATGCCCATCCTGAGAGAAAATCGTTTGACTACTATACCTCCTGATGGTAAAAGATGGTACACGCTTGCCTAGACGAAATGTATTCACTTGAAATTTGGAGACTCCCGCACCCTAATTACGTAACACACTATCTATCACAATCTGAATCATTTTGAAGCCTATTGCTAATCCATTGCTTCATATGTTTGAAAAATTTGTCTGTTCTGGCTTATCTCCGAAACGGCTGGCCCGATTTTGACGGCACTTTCATTGGCAGATAGCTTTTTTTTTTTTTTTTTTTTTTGGGTGGGAAATCATCAAATGACGTCTCCCGCTCTGGGCGGAGCGGAAGGGCGTGTCAGACTCTTACTGACTAAAACCCACCCGTGTTCCTTCAGTTGCCTGTGCGCCAGGGCCACGGTAACTCTATCGAACAATCCGCAGCCCCAGCAGGCATCGGTCCTATGGGACCCCGTCAATTTTGCTGACATCTCTTTGAGGCGCGCGTGGAACACGACGCGCCGTCGACCCGGGCCTGGTCCTTACCGGACGGCGAGCTGCCCATTGCCCGCCGTCCGCAAGCCCGCGCCTACGGTGGCCGGGAGTCGGCAATCGACTCCCGACGCCCAGGGTGTCTCCTCCTCCTACGGCGGCTAGGGGCGCGAGGGCGCAGTGATTGCCTCTCCCTCTCGCGCTCCGCCTCCTCCTTCGCGAGCATTACTGTTTCGCAGAAGGAGGTGACGGCTTCCCATTCCCTCTCGCTTCGTACCATGGCCTGAACCAGGGCCGGACGCGAGAGGTCGCCGCCGCCGATCGCCGCCACGAGGACACGGCGGTGCTCCGCCCAAGCCGGACAGACCTCCACCGTATGCTCCACCGTGTCCTCCGGTCGATCCACACAATGGTAACACCCGGGGGTTTCCTCCCGCCTTATTCGAAACAGGAACCTCCCGAAACAGCCATGTCTGGTGAGGACCTGCGTCAGGCGGAAGGTGAGGACGCCGTGGCGCCTCTCAAGCCACTCCTCAAAGAGGGGTCTTGCCGCCGCAATTGTGACGTGCCCTGCGCTGGGTTGCGACAGTCGCACTCTCCATGCCGCCATGAGATCCCGCCGGAGCTCTGTCCGCTGTGCCGTGATTTCTCGCGGCAGCGGAGTTACGCCCCGGCGTTTCGCCTCCTCGCGCCACTCCCAAACGTGCGCGAGGACCTTTGCCTCCAGATCCCACGGCGGCAATCCGGCAAGGAGGCTCGCCGCCTCGCAGGAGACCGTGCGGTATCCCCGTACCATCCGGATGGCCATGACCCTTTGGGACGCTTTCAACCGGCGGGCTGGCCGGAGCCTTAGCGAACGTGCCCACACCGGTGCCCCGTAAAGGGCCATGGACCGCACGACCCCCGCGTAGAGCCTCCGGCAGGAGGCGTTTGGCCCCCCCAGATTGGGCAAGAGCCGCTTCAAAGCAGCCCCGGCCCGCTGCAGTCTGGGAGCCAAACGTCGGAAGTGCTCGACGAAGTTCCACCGGCTGTCGAGGACGAGTCCCAGGTACTTCATCGTCGACTCGACGCCGATGTGAACCCCTCCTACCGTTATTTGGGAACCCGACAGTGGCGCGTTCCGAGGACCATGAAAACACATGGCCTCGGACTTGTGCAAGGCCACCTCGAGTCCCAACTGCCGGATCCTCTCAACGACTGTCGCAACCCCGCGTGTCATTAGTTCGGCCGCCGCCTGGTGCGACCTCCCATTGGCAGATAGCTGATGTTATAAGAAGTAACATAGGCTACTTTTTGTCTCGGTAGCAAGTTCCCGTGAGATAATTCCTGACCGCAACGCGGGCGAAGCCGCGGGCAGCAGCTAGTATTACATAAAACCTAGAATCTTAGATAAACAAAACATCACGCCTGTATACCCCGAAGGGTTAGGCAGAGGTGTACCTATAGTACACCCACATTTCGCAGTTATCTTTATGTCCTAAGTAGAATCTTCTTTGAACAAATCTTTAAGAAGAAACAACTCTAGTAATACTTTTAGAGATAATTTTATGCCGGCGGCTGTTAAGGTCATATAAGTAATAAAATTGCTCATAATCCTTTGCTTAAATTATACTTCCGAACATTAAGGCTATTTATAACTGACCTTCTTTAAGTCATTTGCAGATATTCTAACGAACTTTATAAATAGAGGAAGTATTGGTTTTTGTATAAATGTAAAATACCATAACGTCACGCTCGTTTCCCCGATAGGTTGGGCAGAGGTGTATTCATGGTCAAATTAAATAAGCTAGCGAAACTCCGCAGACGTGATGGCTAAACAGCTGGTTAATGATATCTAAACAGGATAAAATAAGAAGGATTTGATGATTTTTTGGGGGTCAACGACCGCTGGTAGTGTTGTTACTTGAAGTAGGAGTTGAGAAAATCTGTTTACTTTTGTTTTGTCGTGTTTAGATGTCCATACACATCACTTCTGTAAAGTTTACACACAAAAAAAAAACAAATTTAAGTGATATTTCAAGTGACTAGGTACCTACACTAACTTTATGCTAACACGATAAAACAAAAACTCTTTTTTTTTCCTGATTTTCTTCACGAAAAAAAAAGAGTTTTTGTTTTATGGTGTTTAATTAATATCGATACCTATCACGTCTGCGGAGTTTCGCTAGCTAATTTAATTTGACCCTGTATAGTACACCCACATATCACTAGTTATGTTTAAGTTCCATGTAATAGGGGGCGAGCCTATTGCCACCATCGGCAAATAGATGACGCATAATAACTATACTAGACTAGCTTTAGCCCGCGGCTTCGCCCGCGTGGATATCGGAAATTATCCCACGGGAACGAAATACCGGGATAAAAAGTATCCTACATGTTAATCCAGGTTATAAACTATCTGTGTTCCAAATCCGTTCAGTAGTTTTTGCGTGAAAGAGTAACAAACATCCATCCATCCATCCATCCATCCTCACAAACTTTTAGATTTATAATATTAGTAGGATTGCTATATCCATGAAACTGTCCCACTGCAAGGCAGATGCCTCTTCTCACACAGAGAAGGAACCACAACTGATCACCACGCTTGCTCACCGTGTTGACGATTCCAAGACTTTTGTTCAGTATTCTTCACGATGTTTTCCTTCCTTGTTAGTGGTACCTATCCAAGACTAAGAGATAGCCAACGAAACCCCCATGGCATTATTTTTTAAAGTAAAAACCTTCTAGGGGTGAGGCGTATTTATGGTAACAGATATTTAAAAATAATAATCTCTATCTGTTTTAATCTGTTACTTAAAATAACTGACCCTCAAAGACTTAACACGGCTTTTACTGTTATTTCACTATATCAGTCCCCACACATATTGTTACCGCGGCTGTTACTTACATATACACTCACACAAAGGAAGGAATATAGCAAGGTTATCAATTTCTCTCTCTTCCTCATTGATTAACGTAAACGTAATTCTATAATTACACATTACCCAGTCATTCCTCGTCAATACTTCGGAAAGGATTTGCGAGTTTAAACGAAAAGTAATAAAGAAGATATTTAATTGAGATTTAAATACGTACTTATTGTCCGTACAAAAATAACAGGCTGTTATTTAATAACAGTTATTTGGATCTGTTATTTTTGTGTAACAGTAACAGTGATAACAGATATCGTGTTTAACCTGTTACAACCCATCTCTAACTTTCTCGTATCGTAAAGGCCCCTGCAAACAGGCGCGACACGCGACGCGACACAAAGGCACCGCCTGTCGCGCGACGAGCGGTGCCTTTGTGTCGCGTGCGATTTGCGTCGCGTGTCGCACCTGTTTGCAGGAGCCTTAATGTAATAACAATGGCTCTGATAAAATAATATCAGTGAGACGATCAAGTGCTGGAGCGGCTAAAAGAAACAACAAAAAGAAACTTGCTAATTATGTTGTTATTTAACATCTATTTTAAGACAGACACTCGAGTAGGTAATTATTATTTTTGTTTTTAAATAATACCTGACATTTTTAAAATAGTAATAGTCATTTTAAAGTTACTGCCCAACTAGCAAAAAGTGGTTTTTAAACTATCCTAGAACAATAATTTATCGAGGACTATATGAGACTAATATCCGCATATAAGTCTCGAAAAGGGCCCACTTTATAAATCTACTTTTACTTATAACGTATTTATATTATACCGCTGTAATGCCATATACGCTTATATTGCTCCTGTAATTGAGTTACGTCAATGCAATTACTCCTATAAATCTCAACATAAGTAAGTTATAGTCAAAAATGAGATTAATACGCGCCTAGAAATGCTTCTATAATCAATTGTGAACAGTCGAAGTGAGTGTATCGCTTGTTGTGCTCAGTAAAAAATATTTTTTCTGCGTCTTGAGGGTAAGTATTTATATGAATCAGAATTTATTAATATCAACCTTAGTAGAAAATAAAAATCTTATTGTTGTCAAATTGTTAGTCTTATAGCTTATTCGTAGTGGAATGTGAATTTTCTGTGAAATCTATCATGGTTTTCATAAAAAATTAAAGCGCGTCTTGAAATTGGCTTATTCACATTTTAGTATTAATTAATATTAAATAAATATTATGAAGGCAGCTGCCATTTTCTTGGTGAGCATTTCCAAGTATGACATACTGCTAAAATAAGTATTTTTAGCATTTCCAAGTGTGACATAGTACCAATATAAGTATATTGGTCCTATATTGGGTTATCTCAAAACAGAAAAGATTCACCATTGTTACCGATTAGGGTTCCGCAATGTCCAGATGAAAATCGATTGATAGGTATAATAAAATTTAATTTTTTGTACTAACCCTCAAAAAACGGTGCCAAATATGGTATTTCGAAGATGGTACATAATATAGGCCAAAACGAGTATCTCGAACTGTTGAAAACTGGTAATCCATCAACATTTATGCTTAGAGAAATCTCATTTGGTAAACAAGAAACATTGTTATATTTTTTTTTCAAATATTTGATCAAACCGCTGTGCCAATAGTGTCCTGGGACTGAAATACTGATGTGTAGGTTTTCTCTGTTGGTATCTAGTAATGTTCGTGCGTCTTTAGGCAAAACATTGTTTATTCTCTTATTTAAAATTTCAAGTAAAGAGTTTAATGCAGCATGAGAAATAAAGCCAAGCATGAAGTCTAAAGCCCAGTTTCTAATAGAATAACGCAGTTCTAAACTTTTGTTATAATCCCAAAAATCTTCCTGATTATCACTTTCAATATCGCTCAAAGATTTGGTACTTTCGTAGTCCGAACCTCTTCCATTTACAGTAGTACTATAATTATCTTGTCCGGGACCCTCGCTAGAATTCGCGATACGGTCTTTGTTATGTCTCACTTTAACTCTTGGGTGGTTTAATGAAACACAGTTATATTTCTATTAGAGCTTGTGCGACACGTCCGCTCGCCTCGACCGCTGTCGACGTAATTCCCCGCGGGCGGGTCGCAGGAGCACATATTTATTTAATTATTTTACAGTACGTCACATCTCTCCCTTTCAATAACTTTTTAAACTAATCACATTGACTACTCTGAATTTCATCTTGGTTAATAGTCACTATTTATGCTACACGTGATTTTATATAATTCTAGTATTTGAATAATTTTAATCTGTTATCCTATAATGATCTTAATACTATCAATAATTTATTACAATACAAATTTATTCATTCGTCTCTAATTCTACATCACCATGTCCTCTGTCCCTCTATTTTCTTGAGGTGAACTATGTTTCTTCTTATGTTTTGACCTGTTTCATCATTTTTATTTATTTATATCACCTCCTTTAGCACTCATTACTGTGTGTGGGGTAGGGTTGAAATCAGGTGTCAATTTATTTTCTTTTGTTTGTTTTTAACATAAATCTTTTCTCCTATATTAATTTCATTGTCTACAGCTTTCCTTTTCCTATCTTCAATCAACTTCCCCTTTTCTTTTATGATTTCATCTCTATCATATACTTCTAGGTCCATATGTTGGTTTTCAACATCTACAGCGAAAGGAATTTTGTCTCTGAATTGTCTATTAAAAATAATTCTGAGGGTGTCTTTCCAGTTGTACTATGGGGAGTGCTATTGTACATCATGAGATATCGAAGGAGGTCATCCTTCCAATCAGACTTTTGGCATTGGCAAATTTTCAAACGCTTAAGGATATCGCGGTTTTGTCTTTCGACTTCTCCGTTTTGTTGTGGCGAATACGGTATAGAATTGTAAAGCCTGATGCCAAATTCTGAACAATAGGATTGGAACTCCTCGCTAATAAATTGACGTCCATTATCCGATGTTATATTGACTGGAATACCTAGCCTGGAAAATATTTATTTTAAAACATTAATGGTTTCAGTAGATGTTATAGATTTCATAACCTTAATTTCTTTGTAGCTGCTATAATACTCGTAATCAATGACTACTAATAAGTTGTGTCCACTTGGCAGTGGGCCTAGAAAGTCTATAGCTATATCTGTCCATGGTTGCATAGGTAATTCGCGTCTCTTCATTGGCACAGGGAGGCTTGGTCCTGATACTAGAGTGCAACTTCTACAGCTTTTGACCATGTTTTCCGCGTTTTTATCTATTTTAGGCCACCAAACTTTAGTACGCAATCTACTTTTCATAGCAACGATACCTGGATGCCCTTCGTGTGCCGATGCAAGCACTTGCTTACGCAACTCCGTGGGAATGGTTATTTTGTTCCCACGTAGTAAAATATCGTTGTGTATCCAAAGTTCATGCTCAAAGAGTTTATAGTTATTGACTTTGGGGTCCCAGTTATTTCCAGAGAGAGCTAATTTTACTACTTGAATGTCTTCATCACTTTTAGATTTATTAATGATATCCTCCATAGGTACAGCCATTGGTCTAGCAAACTCCTCGATTTTATTAATGTGATGCTCGTTATCATGTGGATGTGAATGATGGTTTGGGCACAATCGGGACAGGGAATCAGCTATATTGTTTTTTCCAGGACAGTAAACAACCTTGTAATTGTAAGCCTGTAACCGTTACACACATCGTTCTATTCGTGCACAAGGTTTTGATCGCGGCCCAAATATTACCTCGAGAGGTTTATGATCAGTGATTAGCTCAAATTCTTTTAACCCATATAAATACATATTAAAATGTTCGATAGCCCAGACCAAGGCAAGTGCCTCCTTTTCGATCTGGCAATATCGGTTTTCAACATCAGATAAACTTTTATGACCAAAAGCAAAAATAATAGGTCCTTGTACATCAATCTGAACGAGGACTGCTCCAAACCCTACAGGGCTAGCATCTGCCATGACTTGTGTCCTATCGTGTGGATCATAAAAACCTAAGGTGCGAAGGGCACTTAAACTTTCTTTTAACTCCGCAAACGCAGCAGATTGTTTATCTTACCAATATTCAGCTATTTCGGCGTGTTTAGAGAGTTTGTGTCTTAAAATTTCTCGAATTGGATCGGTCATGGTGGCCAACCTTGGGATCCATTTTCCAATATAATTGAAAAGTTCTAAAAAAACTTTGAACTTCTTCGACTGTTTTAGGTTCTCTGAATGATTTTATAGTTTTGGCGTACTTATCAAGGGGTCTAATGCCTCGTGGAGATAATTCATGACCCAGAAAATCTATTTTTGACGCGTTAAAAATACATTTTTCACTTCAGTAGCTCAAACATGTAGGTTTTGCTGCCTGAAATCCAAGACCAAGTAACTTTTTAATTATTTTTTTTCAGAAAGCCGCGAATATCTTATTCATCCTTGGGTAATCATACAATTCGAAACATTCACACTATATCTCTTTCCCGCCATTAGAAAGAGAGAGAGACAAAGACCAGCCCTTTCGAAGTTCCGATTTTGAATTCGACCTCAAAGACAAACACGTTCGGAATTTCGTACTAACTAAAGAAATTTTTCAAAAAGATAATTATGTCTTTTAATGTAATTTATTAAATTTTTAACTTATTGTTGTATTTAAACGAAAATAAGTATTTACTGCAAATAAAACTGATATTTAACATGTACATATTTATTTCTTGTTTCAATAATGTTACGTAATATATTTTGAATAATAAAATATCATGGGTGCTATTTCCGAACACGCCTTAATTTAAATAAAAGAGCGGGTTACTTTTAATTTGCAGAATTGCAGTAATTTTACTTTTAACTTTTAAAATGTTCCATTTTATTGAATTGATACCTCTACCTACAATCTTAATTATTTTGATTCACAATAAATAGTTATTTCAATCTATTCCTGTTTATTATGTTATCTCCTAAAGTGTTCTCGCTGCTGAAGTGAAAAGTTATGTGTGTTACACGAGAGCAAAGTTTTTTGCATCTCGTGCCTTTGAATCCCTCGCCACACTCAGGATTCAACTTTAGAATCACTCGCTACGCTCGTGATTCAATCGTTGAATCCTTCGCTTGCTCAGGATTCAAAATCAGCACTCGCAGCAAAAAACGACTTTGCTCTCTTGTTGCACAAATAACTATTTTATCATTAAGGACCACATTATTATCTTTCAAAACTTGTAACACATGTTTTAGTCTATCGTTATGTTCATTTACGTTACTGGCAAACACAATAACATCGTCAATGAAATTAACGACGCCCTTACAAGGCAGAAGCATCCTTTCCCTGATTTTCTGAAAATGTTCGGGTGCACACGATATACCAAACATCAGACGCTTATATCGAAACAGCCCTTTACTGGTTATATATGTTGTTATATCCCGACAATCTTCTTTTATTTCGACTTGGTGGAATGCGTCTTTAATATTGAGTTTAGAAAAGATACATGACTTCCTGAGCTTTGGAAGAAGTTGGGTTATTGTAGGTAAAGGATGATTCTCTCTTTTAATGGCTTTGTTAGCACATCTCATGTCGATACATAGCCATAAGGTATCATCACTCTTATAAATGGATACTACCGGAGAAACCCAGGTTGTGGCTTGATCTACAGGTTCAATGATGTCTTTTTTGACTAACTCATCAAGTTTATCATTGATTTTATTTTCGAGCGGAATTGGTACTCGCTTATATGGCTGAAATATGGGTGTCACAGATGGATCTATAGCAATAGTCAATTGGACATTTTTGAATTTAGGAAAAATTTCTGTGTATACTAGATTTATACTCAACCCTAATTTAAGCACATTGAGACACGTAGCTGTATGCTTGCCCAACAAATTACGGATGCCATTTTTAATCACATAAAATTTTGCCGTTTTTTGTTTCTGGTCCCACTACGATTGATGCCTCAAAGATGCCGAGCACATCCAGAGGATCTTTTGAACCGTATGTCATAAACACTTGATCGGAACCTGGTTGCTGGTTAGACACAACGACAGCTTTTGATTTTAAATATTCCCAGGTTTTGTATATAGCATATTTACGTTGACACCTCCTACTTGGCAAGTTATTTCAGCGTCATCGTCAATATGAAATATATAGTTTATATTACTGACTGGTGGTTTGGTCTGTGGTTCGTTTGTTTTAGTTTTTTTACTGTAATTTTTTTGTTTGTTCTAAGCAGTGGGTGCTTTACGCTTGAGTTTCCTTGTTCGACATTGACTCATGAAGTGACCTTTATAGCCACATTTGTCACATACTTTATCCCTCGCGGGACAACGTGTATCATCACACTTGTGATTTTCAGTTCCACATCTTGTACACCGAATATTATCCGTGTGAATACCCTGAGTTCGGGTTTTGTTTGTTCATGTTCCAATCCTATTGACCTGTTCAGTTTTTATTTTTGTTACTTGGAATTCCTTTAATTGTCTCTCTACGGTTTCGATTGAGTTGGCTTCTAAAATAACCTTTTCTATTGTAACGGAATCTCCTAAAAATGCTTCAAGTACTACGGAAATTAACCACTATAGGTACCTATTTGGTAGCGATATGATAAACAACGATATAATATGTATATAGAATTCATAGATAGTGTTGCGTTTTTATTACTCAAGACTGAACTTTTGGATTGGAACATGAATCATTTCATTTTGTGGAATTGCATATACTAGTACATTTTATACCAGTATATGTGGAACTAGATGAGTATTTACCCATTGGAATATTGTACAGTATGTATTTTGTCATTCTCTTTCGACTTGGCTAATACTTACAGGCACGATTGGTTGTTGTTGTGTAGTCGGTAGCTTATTGAAAAAGAGCAAGAGTCAAGTCTAATCGCAATAGATTGTTTTAAAGTAATCCGTGCACTAATCATTTTTCTCCATAACTATATTAATTTATTACCTATTAGTCGTATAGAAATAAAAAATAAGATTCTATGAACGATAATTACTGTAATATTACTACTAATTACTGTGATAATTAAGTAGATAATCGTGCGGGATCACTCAGAATGTAAATAGTTAAAATTAAATGTAATGTGGGTAAGTCGAGAATGACACGGACAATATCTCACAATGTTTTTGGTAGTGATAGTTCTGAGGTATTCATACAATGTGGATACTTATACAGTTATAATGGAACGTGCACACCAGCTACACAACAATATTTTTTTGGTAAGTCAGGCACTGGTTATAAGGCTATTTTGACCGAAGATATCCTTTTTTTTTTTTTTGTTTTGTTTATTTTACTCACGTTCTTTATCCTCGTCGCCAATGTTATGTCTCACTTTAACTCTTGGGTGGTTTAATGAAACACAGTTATATTTCTATTAGAGCTTGTGCGACACGTCCGCTCGCCTCGACCGCTGTCGACGTAATTCCCCGCGGGCGGGTCGCAGGAGCACATATTTATTTAATTATTTTACAGTACGTCACAGTCTTCAACAGTTAAATTTAAAAAATCGTTGCTCACTGCGGTTAACATTTATTTATATGTTTTTTTAACTTTTCTTTTATAAGATCCACTTTTTTAAAACCGCTTCCACTTATTAAAATCCATTTTCAATATTTGTAGACAAAACAGTTGTAATCAAAATGGCTGATGTCAAATCCGACAATAGAATTTGCAAAACTATATAAAGCGCGTTTTCGCCTGTACTGGTCGTTACAAGCAAAAGTGGCTTCTTAAGAGTTTTAACCAGCGGGGTAATTACGTAACACACTATCAGTAGGAATGGGTTTCATTTTGACAGTTCAATGACATTCATTGCGTTATTTACGTTGTTGAGCAGATACATTTTTCGAACATATGAAGCAATGGATTAGCAATAGGCTTCAAAATGATTCAGATTGTGATAGATAGTGTGTTACGTAATTAGGGTGCAGGATTGTTTGAGATTACTTAGACAATAACACTACCGTGGAATGCCTATATAAATATGTCTAGGTTTAAAACGGCATACGATAAATCGATATAGAGAACATTTTATCCTACCGAGTGCTGTTATAATCTTGGTGATATATTATTTTTAAAACGTGTGTAGCGGTATCTACATCGCTACATGCGAGCTACACGTTATAATGACGTCACGCAAGATCCTGCATCGCGCAAGCAGAGTTTACCGCGCAACTAGCATATATACAACGTCCCGACATCAAAACGTCGGGCAGTTGCCCACCAGACACAACACCCGTCTGGTCGGAGGATCCTCCCTTTTCTATGGAGGTGTGAGTGAGCTTTCCACCCTGTTCCTCATACTTCTTCTTCATTCAATTCATTTAACACTTACTTTTAAGTTTATGTAAAACCAAACCAGATACATAAATGATTTACAGTAATTTAACCTTAATTGTCATATATTTGTCTATATTTTGTCTATATTTGTCAGCAAATATGATCCTATATACCGATATAAGTACAAATTATAGGATTAAACGTACTTGAGTAAAAACAGCATGTATGTATGCTGTTAAAAGCGCAGTAGCAACCACCAAAACTATCATCGGAGTTTTATAAGTCCACGTAGCATTATAAAATCGCATTCCAGGATTATTTTGCTTGTTGGGTGGTGGGTGTAGTTGATTGCCTCGTTGATGTAGTGATCGTAAACGTTACTGCTGAGCATTGGGTCTTGGGTTCGATGCCCAGGTCAGGCAAAGTGTTATTGTGTTTTTCCATCAGGAATTTCTCAGTAGTAGCTCGAAGTCTAGAAAGAAATGAACGAAATATAGTTATCTAAAAAAAATTTAAATAGATCCATATTTTTGCTGCACGTAAAAAACATAAAACTGTGAGAAATCACTTTTACTTTTCAAGTCTCAATATTTCATTCTCAAATTGGCATAAAAAGAAAGTGGAATAAAAACGAACAAAATGAAAGTGTTTGAAAATAATTGATTCGGAATCTTATTGTCTTAAAACAAATGGTTATTGTCCACACGTAAAGCATTACACACAGCATCATCCATGTAATCCCCGAGGGGTTAGGCAGAGGTGTACCTGAAGTACACCCACATTTCGCCAGTTATGTTTAAGTCCCATGTAATAGGGGGCGAGCCTATTGCCATCAACCGAGAGAGAGATTCCTGATATAAAACTCAATAACACTTTGCTCGACCTGGGAATCGAATACACGACTTCATGTATAACAGTACTGCTTGCGACCAGTAGTCCACCGAGACAGCCAATTAAGAAATAGTAATATTAGCATGAGGACATTCCGGTTGCTGCCGCCACCTTGAATATTAATTAACTGATTTTTTTAAATTACTGCTTTAATATCCAAACGTGTTTTATGCAGATAAAACAAGTTTGAAACACGACAAAATATTTTCCGGTACTGCATTTTAACTTCATAACAGAACCTTTTATTTTATTAACAAAGCCTGTTACAGACCGAACCAAGGTGCCGCAGCCGGCTAGCTACTATGTTATCCATATACAAGGTCAAATTAAATTAGTTAGCGGAACTGCATACGTGATGAGTATCGATATCTAAACACCATATAATTTAAATAAAAAAGATTCGATGTTTTTTTTTAGGAGTCAACGACCGCTGGTTGTGTTGTTACTTGAAGTTTGAGTTGAGAAAATATGTTTTATCGTGTTTAGATATCGATACTAATCACGTCTGCAAAGTTTACCCAAAAATAAACGGATCTGTTATACAAATTTTCTAGTGAATGCTCTAACAGCGGTCGATGACCCCACAAAAAAAATCATCAAATTAATTTCTTTTTGTTTGATCATGTTTAGATATCGATACCCATCACGTTTGCGGAGTTTCGTTAGCGAATTTAATTTAACCCTGTATTTAAATAAATATTTGAAAGAAAGAAAAAGTATTTATTGAGACTCGCACAGGTCGCTTATTTCTTCCTCAATGTTTCGTAATTGCACTACCTCTGTTTATCACTGCATCACCTTAAGGTTGACTGGTTGAAAATGCCTGTGGCATTAAGTCCACCTCTGCACATTTGTGTGCTTAAATAATAAATAAATAAACTAAACAAACTATTAATACAGGGTAATTAATTAATACCTAATTCATATTTTCAAAAAAATTATATAAGTAGATCTAGACAATTTTAGGTTTTGATTGAATTTATTTTTATTTTTTGTACTAATTGTAGTTAAATAGTTTGAAATATACAAAATAAAGCAAACGTAATACCGCACAATAATATAAGAATACTTACAAAAAATAAAATAAAATAACGAATTATTACTAAAAACATACTTTTAGGAACAATCTCTATTAATTCAAACATATTCCTCCACCACTTTTGTTGACTGACGGTCAGATTGGTCACCGGTGTTCGCTCTTTGGTATTAGATAATATTTTGCTTTAATACCCGTTATAATGTTATTTGTTGTTTCTTTTTACTAAGTACCTACTTAAGTGGTTTTAATGTTCTAAATTATGTAGTGGATGACTTTGGTGCACGGTAAAACTGTAATGAGTTTATGTTGGCACCTACTTAAATATAACGGGTGTGAAAGCACACTTAACGAAGCCGGGAGTCACTGGTACTCCCCGTCATTGTAATTTTTTTTTTGTACTGAACCATACCTGGGAACCTTCTGGTTACGGAGATATTGAAGGTCAAAATTCCAACTTTTACTGACGTTTTTTTACGAAAACAAGTTTTTAACGTTATAACACAAGTTTAAATACCCCCACGACCCCTGCATCGTTGCATGCACCCGTAAGCACAATGTTTTGCGTGTGTTACATTGCATACTTCGGCAAACAGCAAAGAAGAATGCCCATTTTTCACCTGACTATGTATAGTAATTAAATAAATCTTAAAATTCAGCTAATTTAATTGTATATTAATTACGCTTATCACAATCTTTAAAGAAACGCAGGAAAAGATTTTTTTTCAATATTTCTTTATGCTTATTCTACGTAAGAGTAAACGTAGACCATGTTTTGAACGCATCTCAACTTCCCTGTTTTTACAACGTTCCATTTTACATACCGCCACTTGACTTTATTCAACTCTGTTTCTGAGTTTTATATTAGGTCTTTACCTATGAAATTGCCGTTCTGCAGTACTGGCCATTTCAAATCAAAATAATTTTTGTTTGGCTATGAATTCTAATTTCAAATTAATTTTATTTTAAAAACATGGATTTTTTTTTCTAAAAGTAGTCATTTCTTTATTGATTAGTGTTACATTTTCATCGCATTTCAATCTTTTTCGTCATCATGGATACGTTAAAAATTCGAGTAATTATGGAATATGAGTACCGTCGTGGCAGCAACGCGGCACAAGCGGCACGCAACATCAACGACGTTTACGGAGCTAACTCTACAAACCAACGCACCACCTGTTATTGGTTTGCTCGCTTCCGTTCTGGAAATTTCGACCTGAAAAATGAACCTCGCGGTCGTCCGAAGACTTTGGTCGACAATGACGAATTAAAGGCGATTGTGGAAGCTGATGATACACAATCTACGGCTGAATTAGCAGCAGCTTTCGACGTTAGCGTCAAAACAATATTGGTCCATTTGCGTCAAATTGGCAAGGTAAAAAAGCTTGACAAATGGGTGCCCCACGAACTCAATGATCGCCAGCGCGAAGTACGCGTCGAGACGTGCCTTGCACTGCTCAACAGACACACAAATGAAGGAATTTTGAACCGCATTGTTACCTGCGATGAAAAATGGATTCTGTTTGATAACCGTAAGCGCTCAGCAAGTTGGTTGGATCCTGGTTCAGCACCTAAACAATGCCCTAAACGAAAACTTACCCCTAGAAAAGTGATGGTCACTGTTTGGTGGTCTAGCGCCGGTGTGATTCATCACAGCTTCTTACCAAACGGGGTGAGCATTACTGCAGATGTGTACTGTGAAGAACTGAACACAATGATGGAGAAGCTGGCGCATCTCCAACCAGCATTGGTCAATCGCTCGTCTCCGCTGCTCCTGCACGACAACGCGCGACCTCATACTGCACAGCAGACGGTCTCCAAGTTGCCAGAACTGGGGTTGGAAGCTCTCCGTCATCCGCCCTACTCACCAGACCTTGCGCCTACAGACTACTACTTTTTCCAGAATTTGGATAACTTCTTGGCGGGAAAAAAATTTAATACCCGAGAGGCAGTACAAAATGCCTTTGAAGAATTTGTTGCCTCCCGTCCAGCTGATTTCTTTAAGAAGGGCATCAATAAACTGCCACTGCGATGGCAAAGATGCATTGATTGCATGGGTGATTACTTCGATTAATACAAATAAAAAATTCATGAAAAAAATTCGTTTAAATTTTTTCATACAAAACGGCAATTTCATAGGTAAAGACCTATTATATTACTTTACGTTTTATTTAATCAGTAAGTATTTCTATATTAGTCTTTTCCTAATACAGATTAATAAAAAGATAACATAATAATTAAATAAATTAATCACGCAGTATGTAATTGAGTTCGCAAGAGTGAAACGGATTTTTTGGACATTTGACAGTTCTACAATTGACAATACAAGAACTTGTTAGACTTTTTAAAGGTATAGAAACTATCTAAGTACCTATCGTTTTTTAAATAAAAATGTAGTTAGTAGGTACTTATGTGTGTTGGAGAAACAGCAGTTAATGCTCGACACTCGACACTCAATTTATAGTGACAATCATCGAGTCTAAGCAGGACACTGCTTAGACTTGATGATTGTCACTATAATATAAGGGAGTTTGTTTCAAGGAATTCTCAAAGTAAAAAAGACTTTACTGTATGCATATCTCGCCGTAGGTGGGTATTATGTTCCTTGATGCAAATACATAGCCAGGTAAATATTCCTATTTGAGATTATACTTCGAGTGTTAATAATTAGGTCTAGCACATTTATTTCTCTTTATTTAGTAAGTAACGGCAAATCCTAACCTAAAAAGTAACATTCATATTTTTTGGACTTCCTAGCGTTTAAACCGTAAAAATGACTATAAGACATTATTTTCTAAACTTACAGGTAGTCTTTCTACTATACTTCATAACTATACATAACGTTCTTTATCAGGTTTTTAAATGTATGGGAAGTGGGCATTGTTCTTTCTCACAAAAAATGAGTCGTTTCCCAGCAATTATTTTTGTGCTGTTACTTAGTTTGATGTACAGAATGCGTAGTTGACGGCATGTGATGGGTCTTTTTACACCCTGTATAAAATGTATGTGTACTAAGTACTGAATATATAAATAAATAAATTGGAAAACCTTCGCATTGAAAATCTTAGGTTTCTATCTTAGCGCTTTTAAAATCGGAATTGTGACGCATTGGGAATAATACTAATACTAAGACGTATCACTCTACTACGCGCCACGCGTACGGAGGACGCGGGACGGAGCGCGGGAAACGGAGCCAAATTCCCCGCGTGAAAGCTCGTTTTTATTGAATTTGTAGGTAAATAATCACGCGCGGGGGGCGTTACTTGTGCCCCGTCGCGTGGCGCGTTATAATGTGTGACCCGCCTAATGAATTAAAAAGAAATCAAAGAAACAAAACATCACGCCTGAATTCTCCGAACGGTTAGAGGTGTACCTATAGTACACCCACATTTCGCCGGTTATGTTTAAGTCCCATGTAATAGATGGCGAGCTTATTGCCATTCAATGTTTGCTCCGCTCCGCCCAGAGCGGGAGAGGTCATTTGATGACTTACCGTACAGAAAAAAAAAAAGGTTGCTACTGAGGGTCGCGGATTGTTCGAAAGAGTTACCGTGGCCCTGGCGCACAGGACACTGAAGGAGCACGGGTAGGTTTTAGTCAGTAAGAGTCTGACACGCCCTTCCGCTCCGCCCAGAACGGGAGAAGTCATTTGATGATTTCCAAACCAAAAAAAAAGGCTACTATTGAGAAATTCCAGATAAAATAAAATAAACCCAATAACGCTTTGCCGACTCGGGAATCCAACCCAGGACCTGATGCTCAGCAATAGCGATTGCAACCACTAGACCAAAGAGGCAGTCTAAGAAAGTTAAGTAAATATAGTGATTGAAACTTGACCATAAATAACGTAAGAAAATAATCCTTGATCAGACCAAATAATGACTTGCTTGCAAGTACAAGCAAATTATATCAATTAGTCGACTTTGCTATTATAATTTAGCAGGCGCTACGGTTGCACTTTTAATGAGCTAGTTTTTAACTCGATTTAATATTGCCCAGTGTTTGTCATGGGGTTCCCTCATTAGATAAATCATGCTTTTACTAAGAACACATGCACCAACACAATACCCTACTTTAAAGTAAAAATTAAACCCATCGAGGGTAAAATATAAACACGAATAGGATAGATAACTCATTAACAACAAATAATAAGATACCGTCGATCTAATTACTGTTACGTTAATTATCGAGTAGTCGCCCTAAACCGCCACGGGATACGGGCGTCGATTATAATAAGTTCATTATTTATAATTATTATAACTAAAATAGTAATTTGAAAATCATTTTATAGAAATAGTAGACAAACATTTGATTAATTATTATTTCAAAACGTAACAGTGTTTTTAATTTAAATAGTGTTCGTATTCTTTTTTATGAAAAGTTTTCTGTTATTAAAACCGTTTTCTGAAAAGAGGTTTTAGTTATTTTGTAAAATGGAAGAGTTTATTTGGAAAGATAGTAATATTTTTTACAATGTTTTATGCTTTTTGATAACTGAAAATGAAAAGTTATTTGACAGGAGTGATTCTAAGCTGTACTGGACCACAGTTATCCATATGTTTGGGGTCCTACATAATGTCTATGTTACTCTCTTCGCTGCTACACTAGATATTAAACCCAGTTCTATCGTAGAATTAGATAATCTTTATAAATATAAACCTGGATATCTGACTGGATGGAATTTTGTGAGTACCTTACATTACTTTTTATAGTTTTTTACTTATCATAATTTGTTTTCGATTGTATTGACTCATACTGTCAGAGGAAAAAATATGACTAAGACGTCAGAATTACTAAAAAACGGCTTACCGTTTTTTAGTAATCCTTTTTTCCTGTAAAATTTTAATTTTCATAAACCAGCATCTTTTTATTGCAAACTAGCTGCGCCCAGCGGTTTCCTCCACATAAATCTTGTAACTTTCTTATTTATTTTTCCATAATAACCTTCTACAAAGTATAAGAAAACTATTAAAAAAAAGATGGATGAAATCGATAAAGTCGTTCTCAAGTTATGGCGTGACCACGGGAAATAGGGATTCATTTTTATATGTATAGATTATTTAAATCAAACTGTGGGTATTCAGAAAAAAATAACGATGTACAACTTTATATTAGGTGACCGCGAGCTTTTTTGAGATTTACATCTCAAAATTCACGCTTGCTAGAAATATTGTTTTTACATTAGATGTGGTTTAATTAATGCCAACACAGTCTTATCTGTATTGCCCATAAATGTTTGCCCCACGTAAACTGCTAACACCCACATTTCAAAACCATCAGTATTAAAAAGTGGGTGCTAGCTGTTTACCTACGTATAAATTACTTTTCATGAGACGGATAACACCAGGAGGGGCTCATGGCTAAATATAACAGTCACACAGATCGTTATTTAAGGTTTAGCAACGCTTGCCGAGGTCAGTCCGTGGATGGGTGACCATCCACTGTATACCGAGACGCCTCCGTGCCTTGGGAAGCACGTTAAGAGGGCGCACAACGGGCCACTAGCGCCAGTTCTTTAAAAAAAAATATCTCGCGCTTGACTGAGAAGGAATTATGAATAACGGCTTGTAAGGACCCTCGGTAAGTGTGTCTAGAATTTTCGAATACCTTTAATAAACTTTTATATTGATACACGAAGCAACAAAATTCGATCTAAAGCAAAGCGGCCACATTCCTCTAGATCGTATTTTGTTGTTTCGTGTCTCAATATGAAAGTTTATAAAAGGTATTAGAAAATTCTAGAGACACGTACCGAGGGTCCTTAGGTTCAAGCCGTTATTCATAATTCTTTCTCAGTCACGAGATAATATTTTTTTAAAGGAGCGGTGTTTCGTAGATTTATGACAGTTGATGCGGGTAGTCAGAAGCCCGAAAGTCTGACAACCGGTCTTGCCAGGGGGTATCGTGTTACCCAGTAACTGGATTGTTGAAGTCAGATAGGTAGTCTCTCCATGTAAAATACTGGTATACAGCTGCATCCGGTTAGACTAGTCTAGGCAGATTTACATATAAGTAGGTACACATGCCTACAAACAAAAAAAACTGTTCAGTGCGGGAGTCAAATCCGCCATCAGTATGTCAAAAGCCAACTCTCAGTCACTGCGCCATTGTTTACGTCTCATAGTTTAGTATAAATGGGTCGCTATGCTATAATTACCAAATTAAGTAATTACTTGTATCAGTTTCGTAATTATTTCTTACAATACCATTTCAACACTTGCCAACATTTATCACGCGTGTTTTGATAAGGAATTTAAATATTTATTTGTTTGTATTTATTTTACAGCTGCATGTAAATTTAATAAAACATTTTTAGGGTTCTGTACCCAAAGGGCGAAAACGGCACCCTTTTGTATGAGACCCTACAATAACAACCTGTTTGTCTGTCTGACCGCCTGACCGTCAGGTCTGTTTCTCTGTTACAAGGGTTGAATCTTTTTAACCGTTGTAGGTAGCCATATGATACTTTTTTACAGAATACGTGTTACTTTGGCCTCTACTATGGCAAATAAAATACAAACGTTTCGATGGTACGGAACTCTAGCGCGCGGGTCTGACTCGATGGTGGGTATTTTTGGAATTGAAAACTTCGCCGTCAAATGAATATTATTTATTACGTTAATAAACGTAACATAACGTTACGTTAGTAATAGTTACATAACACATAACATAATATCACGCTTGTATTCCCCAAAGGGTAAGGCAGAGGTGTGCCTGTAGTACACCCACATTTGGCCAGTTATGTTCAAATCCCATGTAATAGGGGGCGAGCCTATTGCCATCAACGGGCACAAATCCAGACTCCGGACTGCCACTGGCAAACTCCAGATGGAAAACCCAATTACACTTAATATTCGGTACCTACTTGAAAAACTCTCAAATGATGCCTTCATACACGACCATATCATACTTTTATAGTACCTACCGTACCTAACGTATGTACATCAAATATGTTGACAATAATCTTGATAATATCAACTCACGCGATGATCACAGGTCAAATAGGGTCAAATTGACTTTCTAGATATCTTAATGTCGTTTGAGAAGTTAATGAATGATTGATTGTCATAATTTTTTTATAAGTATGGATTTTCATAAGATAGAATATTGTAATTATAGATCATGTGGACAGTGTTTTCTTTATCTTGAAATGAATTATTTATTTTACAGCGTTGTATCAAAAATGTGTTGTCTTATAAGGGTGTAGTACAGACGATCAAATAGCACAACTTCCTCCATAGGGCCAACATCGTAGTTACGAAAAAAGTATCATTCGTCCCGAATAAAACTTCAGTACCTACCGGACTCAAATGTATCAGAGAGCTGTCCCAACGAGAAAGTTTGGAAATTTTGTTCCACCTAAGAATTTATCAGAATATTTCATATGAAAATTCTTAAGTGGAACCCAAAGTTTGAAGATTGCTATGAAATTGATTATTATTATTCAATAAATATATCATTCCTGCCGCGGCCGTCGCGAATCACATTTTGATCAACATACGACGTAAAACGGAGCTGCAATTTGTAAATAACCAAAGATAATTTGAATTTGGCGGACTACAACTGAGGATTCACCTTAAGTATAATTGCCCATTTTTGAGCCAAGAATCTGAAGGTTATACAAGACTTTGATCCGTTGTGGAGATTCTTGCTATGAGACCCCCAATTTACCAAGGACTAATCGTATTGTCACTCCGAGCTTTGCGGAAACATTTTTCTATTAATTCTCGTGTGAAGCGAAAGAAATTAAGAGGCTTACAACAGCTAAAGCGTGGTCACTGTCGGACTGCATAGAAAAGAAAGAGAAGCGCGATGACACAACTCTGGTAATTTATTGCAAGATACGAAGCAATTATCTATTTACAAAAAATCTATTGATTGGATTAAAAAATTAAAACAGTATTACGTTAGTATGTTGCTTGTAGAATAATCTGACAAAAAATCAGAATGATATAATGCATAGTAGTATGGTTTTTAATCGTTATAAGAAATTTTTAGAGGTATCTTCGTGATTTTTTTCTATCATATCAAATTAGTTGTATTATGTTTTCAACACACTATCTAATTAGAAAATATTCTGAAGAATAACATATATTTTTCTGATTTTGTTTAGTGCAGTGGATCATATACTTTTAGGCATTATAAAACTTACATTAAGGTCCTGTAGTCCCCTTAATGGTTAAAAAAATTTACTACCATCTTACATTGTCCGTATATTTAAATCCCAAAATGGCTATAACTCGGCATATTGACGTAGGGTGTTAATTTCTTCAACAATTAATTTTCCTGACTGTACCTGTTCCGAAAATGTTGCATATAAGACTTGCGATCTCGCTTTTAAGATCGCTTTTAAAGGAACTAACGTATACACCCGAAAATAAACAAATTTTCCGAAAAATTTACGTTGGAAAATAGAACATGCGCTTTTATAATTCTGCACGTTACTTTTGTCGTGGACGAAAATTTTAAACCGTCTTCATAATATTTACACATTTTACTTCCCTGTGTTAAGGCTCCCACAGACAGGCGCGACACAAAGGCGCCGCTCGTCGAGCGACGAGCGATGCTTTTGAGACGCGCGCGATTCGCGTCGCATGTCGCGTCTGTTTAAAGGAGCCTTTATCGTGATGTCGTGATGTCCACGGTAATATCGTCACGTCAGAAATTATAAAAACGCTCTTTACCTACACTGCTGTATCCAATAAACATTTTAATATGCAATTCACATTTGTTTATTAATCAAAGTCATCTGTTTATCACAATCATCTTTCTCGCACGTAGGTATGTCGCACGACGCATCGTATGATTATGACACGCAGCAAATGTGTGGCACGTATCGCGTGATCATCACTATCACTACCATTGCAGACTAAGTAATATCAGACTGTGACCGTATCACTGCAGGTCAAAGGGCTTTAGATGTTACCTCGACTCTTTGGTTTGGATAGAACTACAGACGATCTTAATAAGGTACCGTCAAACGGGGTGAATAGCGATGCAGGGGTGAATCGGGACGAAACTTAAAAAGAGATTTTAACATTGAAATAATATAGTTTATTGCCAACAAGGGCACTTAATCGTTAATTATAATACAGCAAACACATTGAGAGTCCTTTTTGACAAAAAACTATATTATTTAAATGTTAAAATACTCGATTTACCCCTGCATCCCTATTCACCCCGTTTGAAGGTATCTATCATTGCTTCATTTTTGATTCGACGGGTTCGTGGCGAAATGATAACAGCCCCACGGGTCGATCGAAGGTTAAGCTATTCTTACTGCGGTTTGTTCGTGGATGGGTGACCATCCATTACATATTGAAACCTTTCCTCCGTGTCTGGGGGTCTACTCTCTAAGCAGGAAACTAATCTTATGTCCGTAGGTCACTACGGACATAAGATTAGTTTGGGGCCCGACCTAAGAATGAATGACACCATGCTGTGACAGTTGCCTCTACTCCCAATGTGTGTTTACCTGTCCGAAAAAGTGAATTAATGAGGTGTAGGGTTCAATCCAAAGTTTCAAACTGTTTTCGGACGGCCCATATCTTCGTTGACGGACTTAGAGAGTAGGCCCCTGGTCCCGACTGTCATTTCTAGATCTTTGACAGTCGTTACGAGTAGTCATTGCAGAAGTCCAAAAGTCTAACAACCAGTCTTACCAAGGGGTATCGTGTTACCAGTAACTGGGTTGTGGAGGTCAGATAAGCAGTCGCTCCATGTAAAATACTGGTATTCAGTTGCATCCGGTAAGACTGGAAGCCCACCCCAACATAATTGGGAAAAGGCTAGGCAGATATTTTTGCTTCATTTTTATTTCTTTCAGGTACTGTCACCAATTGTGATAGGTAATTAGGGTCGGCGGATATAGTTGAAGTTTAGTAAGAAACCGGTGGATGTTTTCGAATAGAATTTAACTTAATTAATGGAAAACAAACAGTTAATTTATCAAATTAAATTTCTTTTGAATACATCCATCGGTTTCTTACTAAACTTCAACTATATCGACGACTCTGGTTACTTATCTCTTTTGGTGACTGTACATCGACTTCACAAACAATGTAATTAAAGTTTAAAGTAATTAAAGTATAATTAGTTAGTCTCTAATGTATTCAAAATATTGTAAAACACCTTACAAAGAGTAACTAAGGAGTTTCTTGGCCATTCTTCTCCATACGAAATTACCTTTTGGAAGGGGCAAATAGTTTTTTTTTTTTTTTTTGTAAATATTGATATTCAAGTGTCTTTTATGTGACTTTGACGTTGATTAAGAAATCCTTTTCCATCTAGCAACCCGCACGGGGCCCGCGTGGTGGATTACGGCCCACTCCCTCTCACAGAGAGGAGGCCTGTGTCCCAGCAGTGGGAACATTATAGGCTGATTATATAAGAAATCTTCTGTGTCAGTAGCAGCCTCCTCCAGTAGTCGCCTGGGGTTTATATATATATAAATTAAAGTAAGGATTGGGCAAAGGTGTTTATAGTACCTACAATAACATTTCGCCATTTATGTTTCAGTACCATTTAATAGAAGACAAGTCTATTGCTATAAGTCAGCCACAGATAAGTACAGACTGGGTCTGCTCGTAAAAAATTCTTGATAAAAAAACCCAATATCTCTGACTGACCGGAGGATCGAGTCTAGGACAGGCGCTTTGCAGTCGCGCTTGCCACCAATTTTCTTGACTGTTAAGTGCTAATGTTTTGACTTCAAGTCTTCCCGTACTGAGTTTGATCAATGCTCATGTCTTCTCTATGTGAATAGACGGCCCGCATGACGGGTGACGGCACGGTTGGCGCAGTGGTTAAGCGATTGACTGCTGCGCTGCGTGTCGTGGGTTCGATTCCCGCACGGGACTAATATTTGTATGGCCTACAAGTAGTTGTTCCGGGTCTGGCTGTTTTTGTATATGAGTTTAAATGTTCGTAAACGCACCCATAATACGGGAGAAATTCCTGGTGTGGGGCAACGAGTTTAAAATAAAAAAAGAAAGAAGAGATATTTGCATTGCAGTGGGACAATATTATAAACTGATATTAATCCAAGCTATTGTAATTAACTGTAACTGACAGACAGTTCTCTAATTAGTGATAAAATTAATTATTTAAAGTGTGTTATCACTTATCATTAAAATTCTGTAATAATAGATTGGAGGGGATTGGCTAATTATTGTCGTTCGATTTCTTAATTAACTGTTCGTAATTATATTTTGAACTATCAACCTTTGACTAGTGAGCATGTGAACCACGTACAAAACAACTGACAAACCGGATGCAGCTGAATCCTAGTATTTTACATGGAGGGACTGCCTATCTGACCTCAACAGCCCAGTTACTGGGTTACACTATACCACTTAGTAAGACTGGCCGTTCTGTCTGACATTCGGACTTCTTCCGTCTCTATCTCTCAGTGAAATCACGATGTCATTAAAACATCACAATACACCTGATTAGTATCAGATGCTTCAAACTCGAAGATGCTCTGGTGGTTCAAACTCAAACTCAAAGCATTATTTCAAATAAACCAATTACAGGCATTTTTGAATTGTCAAGTGGTCTTTCAGTCAGAAAGATGAAGCTAGTTGCCCATTCCAAAGCGTAGTAGGTACCTATGGAGAAGAGCGGGCAAGAAACTCCATGGACACTCTTATACATCAAAATATTTACATCATTCATGTTGAAATTATGCATGTGAGAATGATGCAGAACGTTAAAAGCGTCCGTAATAAAAAGACAAAACAATTTAAATATTCAATAAAATTAAAATAAGCCGTGGCAGCTAAGAGATGACCAGTCCGTACTGACGGCAATAACGAGGACGACGATGACGTCAATGATGGGAGTGAGCATTAATGTCGTTCATTTGTAAGGTGCGTTTTGTTTGTGCAGAATAAACTATTTTTCTTTCTTTTCTTTTCTTTTTTCTTTCATTAACTGTGGGTCAAAAATGAGCATTAACTGTGGGGCAAAAATCTTCAGTTTTCATTCCTGGCTAACATTACTTACTAGGTACTTACTTACTCTTACTTTTGTTTTTTTAATATTTTTGTTTTATGATTGTGTTTACTTTAATTTGTGATAATCCTGTGCGAGTCCCAATAAATACTTTTTCTTTCTTTCTTTCATAATATTACGCCTTTACCACTAACATTTGGGCACTCTCTTACAAGTAGTTAGGTGCTATACGTTCCACGTAGTAGAGGGTAGGCTATTGTCACTAACAAATCCAGACTCCGGGCTGTTACTAAGAATTTCCAATGAACACTTTGCCCGACCCGGGGATTGAACTCAGGACCGCATGACGATTGTAATGGCCATCAACCGTGCACAAATCCAGTCTCCGGGCTGCTACTGAGAAATTCTAGATGGAAAAACTCAATAACACTTTGCCCGACCTGGGAATTGGACCCAGGATCTCTTTAATTTCTGCAAAAACTCTGTGGACAACCGCTTATCTTTTTACCGTAGCAGACCTATCTCAAAAACTCACCAGAAAACTACAGGTTGCGTTGTCCTTTTTTACATAGCATAATCTTCCTATAACGTTCCCACTGCTGGGACACAGGCCTCCTCTCTGTAAGAGGGAGTGGGTTGTATTCCACCACGCGGGCACAGTGCGGGTTGGTAGATGTCACCAGGGTTCGAATGTTTGGTTCTAGGACATGCCGGTTTCCTCACGATGTTTCCTTCACCGTTTTGAGAGCAGTAGTAATGAAAGTATTTACACAAAGTAAAGCGCCTGCCTGGGTTCGAACCAACGACCTATAAATCGTACGTCACGGCCGTTACCACTGGGCCACTACTGCTCCCTTTTTACTTACGGCACCCCAAAATTATAATATCAATTACAACAACCGGACATCAAATCCCTTTATCGTGCGGACGACCAAAGTTCGGTCACGTGCCTGTCCCTGTTATCAGCACTATCAGCGCACGGATACCATTTGTCTACTTATCTAGGGCGTCCTCGTTTTGATAAGGTCTCACTGCAAGCGGGTAGCGGGGCGATAAGCGTAGCGGATGTTATCAGCTACTGTGATTGGCTGTTGCGTAAGTTCGTTGTGGGGATTAGGGTTGTACCTTTTTAAGGTTCCGTAGTCAACAAGGAACCCTTATAGTTTCGCCATGTCCGTCTGCCCGTCCATCCGCAGCTTAGTTCAGAGACTCTTAGTACTAGAAAGCTATAATTTGGCATGGATATAACTATTAATCACGCTGCCAAAACAGTAAAATAAAATCATGAAAAAAATAAATGTGTACCTGCTGTACACGTAAATTGGGAAGTTTTTTTTTCTTGTCTGTCCCATGGTGTGGGGTCTCATTGGCCCATTCAAAAATATTACGGGTCTATGGAAACTATTTTTTGATTCAGGGATCCGTTTGCGTAAAATTAAGCTTTAAATTGCAATCTTTTGTCAGAGGGAAGTGTGTCCCCCTGCCAGCTAAATGGTTGTTTTTGGATATGTGAAATAAAAAAAAATTGATTTGATTTGAACGAAGTCCCATATCGCACGATAAACTGTGCACACTTGGCGAATGGGCGCTAGACCGAAAAAAGTGTACCTACAGTCACCAGCAGGTCAAGCTACACGAAACTGTCAAATTTCTCCAAACGATTTTAAACCTTAAATTATTGATTATTAAGTTCAAAATCGAATGAGAAAATCTGACACTTTGTGGTAAATTGATGTGCCTAACATTTTATGGAGGCGCGTCAGCTGTGTTCTTATACGCGTATGTGTGTCTGTCTTACCTTAGATAAATAAGAAAAAAAAAAACAGCCAAGGGAACTTCCTTCCAACCGGGTGTCCCACGAAACCTCTGGTTTTTTTTTATTGCCTCGATAAGTATAATAATTTGGAACTGTTTAAAAACCTGCATTTTTACGAGCTGTTTATTCTTTCAAACTTTCGAAGTTTCGTAAATTATTTACTATTGAGACGTTACCCCAGTTTTTACCTATTTACATGCGCCTACTCAAGGTAGAACAATACAATACGAATAATTCGAAGTTCCTAAGCAGTATGTAGGTACAAGTATTTCCACGGTCAGCCCTTTCTAGTTGAGAGGTTAACTGCCTTTAAATAAATTTGAATACAGAGAAAATACTTTCGAATTGTGATAGTTTATAACGGTTTATGTATATAACATTTATGTAAAATGAATAACATTGTCTCTATGTTGATAAAACCCATATATATTGAGTCACTAGGTAGCCTAGCAATTATAAATATTGTAAAAACATTGTACTGCACTAAAATAATTTTCTAAGTGCGAAACGCAGAACAAAACGCGAAACCAAACTGCACGTAACGCAGAAATCAATAGCTCAGTCCCGCTGCAGAACAAAAAACACAATTTTTCATATATAGAAGGAACATTGATCCTCACACTTGCAAGTTTCCTTTCCCCACAATGGTTTCTCTTTCATAATAGTTAGTTGGTAAAAGCAGGCTGGTCAAACCGAAAACTTTACGTCTCAAGTTTACGTCTCTACGTCTCAACTTTAGTGTTCTTACGTTGATTTATCACCTATGTAAATGCAAAAGGTCAAAAGCGACTATAAGCAAAAGCCTCAAAAACAGCCAGCCTTCACCATTTTTTAAGTAAGTTTAGAAGTCATAAGTCATTTATTCATTTGTTTAACATAGGTACAATAATAATGGTATGCGAGTGCACTATGTTATGCCAGAGGGCGGACAAATGTTTGTAATTAAGGAACCAAGCCAGCCAAGTCTCAATGATAACATAAATACCACTTACAATAAATAAGCCTGGACACTAAAAATTACAATTATTATTATAAAGAATCTGACATTTTTTATGATACGAATGAATTAATAATAAACAGCAATTTAAATCTATTGGCTTGGACCTAACCCACCAAAATGTGAAATTTACCTTTCTGACATTACCGACAGACAATTGACCAATGTCAATTGATAAATTTAATGCAATAGCCCCAAAAATCAAAATTCTAGAAAAAAGTTCACTGCACCTCCTAGGTTCCTCAATTTTAGAAGACAGCCTTTTTCAATTTAATGGACAATAAAATTAAAAATTGCAATAACATTTCGGACAGACAAAATTTCCAAAATAAATTTACGTGCGGCATTCACCCTGATTAGATACTTTTGTTTTGGCCCTTTCTACGCTCTTCCCCTTAATGGAAGCAGCCACAGCTCTTGGACAAAATTGACCAAATTATTCACAACACACAAAAAAATTATGTTAGCCCCTTTCATGGTTGACTGTGCCGTGCTTAACCGATGCGGTGAATGCCTGGAATATGGATTGCTCGGATACAGATCCACCCGTGAACCCATCTTCCCAGAGACAGTGGGATGAGTTGCTCTGCTGGTTGGTACGGAATAATCTTATTCATACGTACACCAATACTGCTGAGCTGCCCGCCTTCTGGCTGTGGGTGAGTGGGAGTCGGGCCTCTGGCTTCAGGCGCTACCGTCACTAGGCCAATGTAGGCACTATGCTGGGTGACACCACCTTCCGGCTCGCTACTTGTCTGCGTTTGCTCTCCTTGCGTGGCTCTGCATCGCTGCTAATGCGGCGAAGGTCCTGCAGTAGGAGCGCAGACCTGATAGCACGGCACGCCAGCATCAATGACATCATCCGTCGTGCTCTTGACACCGCCGGGTTGCCAGCTGTTCTAGAACCCAATGGCTTGGCATGCGACGATGGGAAGAGACCAGACGGAATGACCATAATGCCTTGGAAGCTAGGTCGGCCTTTGGTGTGGGATGCAACTTGTGTCAACTCCCTTGCGCCATCCAATCTTCCTAGTACGGTGGGCTGTGCTGGGGCGGCTGCTGCAGGTGTGGAAAACCTCAAATGGCGCAAATATTCCAATCTTATTGGAACTTATATGTTCGAACCGTTTGGGGTTGAAAATATAGAGTCGAGTGCCTACTTAATTTTTCGAGACATTGACAAGCGGTTGGTCGACTCCTCATGTGACCAGAGTGCTGACATATTTTTTGGCCAAAGAATCAGCATTGCCATAGAACGTGGCAATGATGCCAGCCTTTTGGGCACTTTTCCTATTGGCAAAGATGCGGATGAATTGTTTAATGCCCTATGATTCTTTCCCCTCCCCTTTTTATGTATTTGTACATATTACTATTATTATTATTTTAAGACTGTTAGCTTTTAAATTAATCAAATAAAAAATAATGTTATAATAAATAGAAATAGAGATTAATATCAATAAAAAAGAGAAAAAAATAAAGAATAAAATGAATAATGTCAACACATTGCACAACAACACACAGATTGAAAACAAATAATAATACTAAATACAATACTAATGTCAATATACAACACTGTTGTCAAAATAATACAAAACTTTTATCAAGGACAGCAATACCTAATATATTTTATAAGCTTATCAACATTCTGTCATTACATTTTTGTCTGTTATAATTTTATAAATTCCGAAATACTGTACTATGCTTTGTTTATCAGTAAGGATTTTAGTCGTTTCTTAAATAAGCTCACGTTCAATTCTTAGATTGACTGTGGTAAGCGGTTAAATGTGACTGGCGCCATGGAAAATACACTTTTATACATTAATGCTGTGTGGGACTTACGCAAAAGCTATTGTTTTCCCGTCGACTTCGGTTATTAATGGCTGACATTTTTTCAAACAATTTTGGATTGGTTTGAACAAATACAGGAACTTCAAAAATATATGAGGATGGAAGAGTCAATATCAAAATTTTCATAAATAATGGTTTACATGTACCCATGACCTGTAATCCAAACATTGTCCTGATAAACTTTTTCTGTCCTTTAAAGATTATTTCCCTGTTGGTTAATTCCCCCAAAAAATAACACCATATCTCAACATTGAACCGATCAAGCCATGATAATTATGATGTGACTAAACCGTCCACTCTCATCACTGACATAAGTTTAAATAGGATATAGGCAGACTTACTAATTCATTTGGTTAGCTCATCCCTGTGTGTTTTCCAATCTATTTTATTGTCAATTATTAAACCTAAGAATTTAGATGTGTTTACTTGTGTTATGCGTTGGCAGTCATAGTATATACTCATATTTGTGTTTGAACGTTGCACTTTGGGTAATCATCGTTAATTTCGTCTATTCAATATTTATTTTTAGATTATTATTATCTAGCCGTTGTACTATGGAGGATATTGTCTTAGTAATTTCATCGATATTGTTTTGAGCGTTTGTGCTATTAATGGTCACAGTGCTGTCATCGGCAAATAATGATATAGGATGATTTGTAAGTTTCGGCATATCATTTATATAGATTATAAATAGAGGAGGCCTTAAAACATTGCCCTGGGGTACGCCATATATGATTATACGATGATCAGACTTGTAGATTCGTTGACATTTAGTTTTAAAATTTATTTCAGATACTTCAAAGTATTGTGTCCTGTTCTTTAAATAAGGTTCTATTAAATTCAAGACATTACCTCTAATACCGTAGGCGTCCAGATTACTTAGCAAAATATTATGGTCCACATAGTCAAAGGTTTGAGTCACGTCACAATATACTGAGCACACAGGTATTTCTTTGTCAACATTCGTGTAAACATTATTTAAAAAGTCATATTGATAGTTTTACTTTTCCGGAAGCCTTTTTGTTCTTCTGTCAAAATATTTTGATTATCTTGGTATTTATAAATATGTGCATAAATGTATTTTTAAAATACCTTGAATATTATTGGGACAAGCACAATGGGCCTATAAGACTCCAAGCATTCTTTGTTATTTAAAAAAATAAAGGTTTAACCATAGTTGTTTTTAGGTTAGTTGGATATGTACCGTGTGTTATGCACAGATTGATAATATAGCTCAAATGTCCACTAATGTAGTTTGAGACGTACCTAATTACTTTGGCCTGGTAGAAATTACATCATTGCCATCATTGCTACTGGTATTTTAAAGACATAATTATGGCTTTGATGTCATTTTCATTACTAGGCGCCATAAACATCGAATTGCTTGATTTGAGATATTTGATGTCACCTGTACGCCTCTATTACTGAGTGGGTTTATCTTGTCGACAAAAAAAGCTGTTAAAAACTTTCGCTATCTCGTACAGGTGTCTTACTTTTTTATTTCCAATTTGAATGCTTCCGATTGAGTTTTTATTAGGCATATTCATCTTTGTTCGATTAATGATTTCCCATGTCGCTTTCGACTTGCTAGATGATGATTTGATTTTATAGCTGTTCTGAATACGTTGTGTTAATTTAATTATTGTTTTATATATTGCAGTATATATTTTCTTTAATTCCTTAGTGTTCATAGTTTTAGAACTGCGGGGTAATTACGTAGCTGCGGGGTAACTTAAAATGGCAATGCCTTTTATTTTGACGGTTCAATGTCATTCATTGCGTTATTTACGTTGTAGAGCAGACGAGTTTTTCAATCAATTATGAAGCAATGTATTAGGAATTTCCTTAAAATCCTTCGCGTTGTGATGAAAGTTTATTACGCAATTAGGAAGCTGGTTTACTAACGATGTGTTTTCTTTACCGATAGTCAGTGATGTTTAAGATTAGCTTTGATAGGTGGTTGGGAAAAGGGGCTGGTTAAACTTAAAATATTGAGACGTCACTCAAAAATCACTATTCTAGTTAACTCACTAGGTGTAAATCAGCATTTTCTTTTTAAATGCCTAAAGCTTAGACCAAATAAAAAAGGTTGACGGAGCGCCGCGCTCTGACTGTGAAGCAGGGTAAAGGAAGCTAAAGGAGATGTTCCAGAAATGTATGGCGCCTGGGCCAGCACTATGTAGGTGCACTATATGTAAATATCGCTACACCATAGTAACCGCTTTTTAGTGTTAATTTTATAAAATTTTACTTCGTTTGAATGTAAATTCAAATTAACTTGGTCAAGGAGAGCAACACAACATAAATATGGTGGATCAGCAGTATGAGAAAAGTTATTTTGACAATGACATTTGCTTGACTTGTCTATGTAATATCTACGATAAAAAAGCAACCAATCAATGTCCGTATTAGTAAACTGGGTCGCAAAACAAAAACAATCACTTAAAACTCCGAAACATCCAATTCAACACGCGAGAACACAACCATTTAAAGACAACTGACAAAGTCGTCAAACGTCATGTCAAACACAACTGTCATGGCTGCCCTAAAAATAGGGTTACCTTATTAAAAACTTCCCAATGATCATTTTTGTACCCCTGTACCTTCAAACCTTCAAATTAATTTGTTTGAGTTTATGAAATTCCTCCATTTTTTTTCTTATTTGTTTATGTAGTGTACGTAGTGGTAGCCCAAAATCAAACATCTCCTTTGAAATAGGAAGCCGATCGTGTAGTGCGACGTGCATAACCGTACTCGCTACACATCATAACACACACAAGGTCCTGCACACAACTCTGCACACGATGCTACACATATTTGAACGCTATTGTTGGCGTACGCTCCGTCTACTTTTTTAAGGGGTTCCGTACCCAAAGGGTAAAAACGGGACCCTATTACTAAGACTTCGCTGTCTGTCCGTGCGTCTGTCTGTCACCAGGCTGTATCTGAAGAACTGCGTTAGCTAGACAGTTGAAATTTTCACAAATTATGTATTTCTGTTGCCGCTATAACAACAAATACTAAAAACAAAATAAAATAAATATTTAAGGGGGCTCCCATACAACATACATGACTTTTTTGCCGTTTTTATAGGTAATGGTACGGAACCCTTCGTGCGCGAGTCCGACTCGCACTTGGCCAGTTTTTTTATTTTGTCTGAGGCCTAAAGTTACAACAGCCTTCATAACGTCTATCTATTTCATAGTGTTTGAGCTGTAAAAAACAAGTGGCGCGACAAACTCTTCCTATCTATAGGAAAGTCTTTACTATCCGCTTTCTGTCCGACCTAGCCCCATCACGTCTACACACTATGACAGACTGGTCTGTCCTCTACACGACTGAACTTTGTCTACCGTCTGCGATAACAAGCAGACATGATTTGACCTCCGCGTCACCTTTAATTAACGCTAACTGATTAATTATAACAATTAGTGTTTGAGTTATTTCGTTGTGGAAGAATGTGTATTTGTTTTACCATGAGGTCTTGACACGGATATTTCATGAAAGATGACAGACCTCTTTGGATCTTAAAACCCAAAGCATTTGGTATGAATGTGCCGTGGCGGCTGAGAGTACGCTCACTCAAATGTGTCGCTGATAGTGGCGCGAGTCAAGAACACTTATCTCACCGGAATCCTCCGCTGCTGATAACAGTACCCGAACAAAGTCCACAACAGGAAAATAGAATTATTTATAACTAATTAAGATAACATATTGCAAGTACAAATATTGAATGTAACTTCTTATGTAAATATAATGAATCTTCCTGTTAGACACTGATTGTAAGAGTATAAAAGGCCTGCGTGCCATGGAATAGTGTTCATTACCTACCTGATATTAGCCATATAACAACTTGTATACTTATAAATCATTAAACTGCATTTATACACTCCTGGTTGATCAGTTTCATTAACTGGCGCCCAAGTGAGGGGCTGATCGTGACCTTGACCATATCAAAGTATACGCAGCAGCCTATCGAACCCTTCGATCAAGACTTCCCCTGATAAGCGGATCCTCAAGGCATCTACTGTACGAGCAACGGAGAATCACGCAGCAGTTTGGTCAGCCTATCGAAACCCTTCGATCAAGACTGCCCCTGACAAGCGGATCTTCAAGACATCTACTACGAGCAACGGAGAATCACGCAGCAGTTTGGTCAGCCTATCGAAACCCTTCGATCAAGACTGCCCCTGACAAGCGGATCTTCAAGACATCTACTACGAGCAACGGAGAATCACGCAGCAGTTTGGTCAGCCTATCGAAACCCTTCGATCAAAACTGCCCCTGACAAGCGGATCTTCAAGACATCTACTACGAGCAACAGAGAATCACGCAGCAGTTTGGAAGCTCATTGGAATAAAGCGGACGTACGACGAAGCTTCAAGCCGACTCGATCCCAAATATATCCCATGAAGCTAGGAGTAGTAACCCTCTTCACCATCATACAAATGTAAGTACACTTTGATTTTTACAAGTGAGAAAACTGGCATTAACACCTTCAGGCAAACCTTTAATCAAACAACAAAAAATGAACCCTCTTGTATTACCTACCTCACCCCAAGTAGAAACCCGACACATTCCTATCCCTGTATTCTGTGGAATAGGTAGTGAACGAGATTTGAACGGATTTATTAGGGCATGTGAGAGATTTTTTCAAACTAATACTGGAGATGAAACAACTAAGGTTAATTTAGTTTTATCTAGATTATCAGGAGAAGCAGCAAATACCGTATACCGCGGAAAGCATGATTTTTCTTGGAAAGAAATAAAAACTTTATTATTACAACGATATGGTAGATGGCAAGTTAAAATTGAAGATATAATTGCGGAAATCCAAAATATTCAACCCTCTACTGATCGACTTGTACCACTAATACACGAACTAGACGAGATAGTTAACGAAGGAGACGCTCAAATTAAAGGAGCATCGGTTATTTTAGAACCTTTGGCTAGACAAACAATTTTAAAATTCTTACCACCTTTATATGAGGATTTGTGTAAAATGGATAAATACCTTGACGTTTGTGATAAAGCTAGAAGACTAGATAGAGAAGGATATCGAATTACAAGAAAACAAAAGGTCGTTCAAGAATCTCATAAACTTTCAACTTCAAATTGGCCTTCACAACGTAACCAAATAAACCAACAACAACCTAAACAATCGTTTAATCAACAACAACCTAAACACCCGTTTAATGAACAACAATCAAAACACCCGTGGAGTCAACAACCATTTAAACAATGGAGACCACCTCAAAGACACGCATATCCACCTTCACCGTTCTCATTTAGACAAAGACTACAAAATGACTTTAAGCCCCAACAGACAAAACCAAATTATCCCCAACATTTTCCACCTCAAAGAAATGAAGATGTCACCATGCGAACTGTAACTGACAGACCACCATTAAAACGTTCACGTGAAAATATGTTTAACATAGAATCAACCGAAGAAGATGAATATGATAATTTTATGCAATTTAGTGAAAATATGTATCAACAGACATATTTTTCAGAAGAACCTACAGTTTCTGAAGATCCAAATGAGGATTTTCCTCCGGATCAAGTAACCAAATTATCCACATAAACTTTCATCAAATAGGAAACCAACTTCCCTACGTATTAATACCGGAATATGACGAAAAAATGCTAATAGACACAGGTAGTGCACGTTCTTTTATCAACCCGCGTATAGCACAAGATTATTTAGACCAGGGTTATGCAAAATATGTACCTGAACCCTTTACTGTACAGACTACACATCAAATAACACGACATACAGGAAAAATAATCCTTCCCCCATTGCAACATATTTTTGGCCCAAATAATGTAGAACTAGAATTCTACTTACTTCCTTTTTCAAATAATTATGATTATCTATTAGGATGGGACGCTATGACTCAGCTTCAATTATCTATATCACCCGGAACAAATACACTAACAACAAAGAAAAATTCCATTCCTTTGTTCTATTTGGAAGATAACCAAACTTTAGAACAAATCTTATCAAAGTATGACGAAACCTTTGCGGAAACAGCAGCCGATACTTCCTTTGACCATATTAAACATAGAGTTATATTATTAAAAAATGAACCAGTTTATCAACGATCGTATCGACTACCTGAAATACAAAGACAAGAAGTAACACGACAAATAAACATAAAAAAGGATCAACAAACTACGTAGCTGACGCACTATCACGAATCGAATTAAACTTTAATCAATCAAATGCTGCTACAGTACACAGCAACTATGATGACGATAGTTACGGTTTCATAATCAAACACGAACATCCACCGCGTAGAATGCATAGAATATATGTAACTCAAGGAAAGTATAATGTAAACATAGAAACAAAGAATAATAAAGTAAATGATTATTTAGTTCAAATCGAATCACCAGAAGAATTTAAACAATTCATCATTAAATATTGTGTTTATAAAAGATATGCTATTATCTGCGAAAATGTATTAGGACAACAGCTTTCTGAAGTTTACAGAAAAAACTTTAATGCTAAAACCCTTGAAATAATATGGTTTAAAAACATACGAAAAGAAATAACAAACACAGAGGAAATAATTAAACTTATTAGAGAAACGCATGAACATTTGCACAGACACATTGGAAACCCCGCTTTAATTAAAGAAATCTCTAAAGAATATTATATCGAAAATTTAAAACAACATACATCTAAATTTCTCAAATACTGTCAAACATGTAATCAAGTTAAATACGATAGGAAACCTATAAAACCTTTACTGGAAAAAACACCAACATATAATAAACCTATGGAAAGATGGCAAATAGATACACTATCATACGAACGAATCAAATACTTAACAGGTATAGATCTATTTTCTAAATGGGCATTTATGGTTCCCCTAACAGAAAACTCTAGTCTCAAAGTAATTGACAAACTTATGGAGCTATTCGCTGTAATAGGTACACCAAAAAGTATATCAATGGATAATGATACAATTTTCGTAAATGAAGTAGTAAAACAATTCTTTAATATGTTAAAAATCGAATACTATATTCCTACGCCACAACATCATACCTCTCATGGAGATATTGAAAGATTACATTCGACCTTAATTGAACGATTGAGAGCACAGAAGCAAACACTCGGAGAAATTTGCCCTAAACTTATTATGTTAGGATATAATTCAACTATACATAGTACGACTAATAAAACACCTAACGAAGTACACTTCTTACGGGAAATTGATCTAGATACACAAAACGTAATCACGACAGATTATTTAAATAGATTAAAAAACCAAATACAGTTAACCAAAGACTATTCATGGTGCCATGCAAATAAAATGAGAAAACCTAAAATACCTGAATTAAAACCTGGATTAAAATTTTATATGAAAAGACATGACCGTAGTAAAAATGTAAATGCATTTAGAGGACCTTTCGAAGTAATAGAAGTCAAACCACGGAACGTGGTTACATATAAAACAACAAATATAATTAGACGAACTCACTTAAGTCATATGCGTATTCCAGATGTTTCGGACGTCTCACTACACTAGACGGAGGACTCGTCAGTATAAAACAAGGAAAAGCAAGTATTCAAGAAGATGAATGGACTCTTATTCATCCAATCAACTTACAACCACTCTATGATGAATATTATAAATTAGAAATACTTCAACATAATCTCAATACAAACGAAACTCTCTTTAATTACCGTATCAAATATATTCAAAGTAAGTTATATCACTGCATCAATAAAATGCAAAACACAAATCGAAATAAACGAGGATTAATCGACGGATTAGGCTCAATAGTAAAAGCAATCACTGGAAACCTCGATAATAACGATTTAATTAATATCGATAAAAAATTCAGTATTACTACCAACATATTAGATAATATGAACATGAAGTTAAAAAATATCTCTCAACATATTAATATTTTAATTAATAAATATTCCAGTAAAAATATAGAAGAAAAGCTAGCCTCAGAATTATTATTTGGATTAGAAAGCTTAAAAGATATGTGTATTCAACTAACAGAAGCATATGTCTTTGCACAACATGACATACTGCATCCTTCTATTGTAGATCAACTTCACTTATTAGAAAGTATTAAGAAGATTCCAAATTCAATTAATATCCTAAAAGATCCTTTAAAGTTAGAATCTATCCTAATACCCCATGTAGCCATTAGTGATAATATTATGATATTCCAACTGCCTATACCCATTATATCTAAGAATAAATATCAGTTAGTATATTTACTAGCACCTATTGAAAAGAAAAAGGAACATTGTTATCTACCAAATATTATAACAAGCCAATATCTCACTCGTAACGATCAAGTGTATAAAGCTCTTAGCTGTTCCCAACAAATTTGTAAAGCAGAACCAGTATGTGAATGTTTAAAACAAACTGTGTTAAAACAAAGTAATCAATGTAATACTCTGCTCATCTACTGCCCTCTCAGATATTCTCTTAAAATATCCAGTACAATCCACTACCAATATTGGGATCTAGATGAAAGTGTCATCGACCAATGTACATCAAGTGAGAAGATAATCAAAGGATCCTATTTGGAAGATAATACAGAGTGTATCCATCAAGAAAAAGCGACGGAACTTGAAATATATAAAACAAAGACTGACAATATAATTAACGAGTATCCTGTTAATATTCCAACAACAGATGAAGATATTGAACAGCAACTAAAAATGCTTAAAAAACATCAGCTCACTGATAACAAAGTGACTAACGTTTCAATTGGAATATATACCACTCTAGGCATCCTAAGTCTCTTACTCATCGCTTATCACGCTTTTCGAAGACTCACACGAAAACGCTCAACGCTGGGAGAGGAGAGTCAAGAACACTTATCTCACCGGAATCCTCCGCTGCTGATAACAGTACCCGAACAAAGTCCACAACAGGAAAATAGAATTATTTATAACTAATTAAGATAACATATTGCAAGTACAAATATTGAATGTAACTTCTTATGTAAATATAATGAATCTTCCTGTTAGACACTGATTGTAAGAGTATAAAAGGCCTGCGTGCCATGGAATAGTGTTCATTACCTACCTGATATTAGCCATATAACAACTTGTATACTTATAAATCATTAAACTGCATTTATACACTCCTGGTTGATCAGTTTCATTAACTCGCGTGTGTTGGATCATTTAGCTCACTTCAAATTGAGATGAATGGTGCTGATCCGTGCGTCATGTACATGAACGGGCGCCGTCAGAAGGGACTGGTCATCACTTAGGTGTCACGGCTTATTTGAATTATTCTATTTTTGAATTGTTTTTTCTTTTTGCTTTACTCTGGACGCGTTTAACGTCCACGTCTTTATTAAATCGTGCTCACTTATAATTTTAAATAAAACATTAATGATTTAACTAATATTTTGTAAAAACATAATTTAAAAGAGTGTCCGTATAGTTTCTTGCCCGTTCTTCTCCATAGGTACATAGGGACTATCGTCCCTATACTACCGGGTCGGATCAATAAAAGATTTTTTTAGAATTAAACTCATAATTATTTAAATTATGAAATCATTTTACATTTTATATTTTTATGCACTGACATCTGCTTGTCAGCCCAAATTCATTTCTCTGCCTTTTAAATTCGTATTGGCGTTTATCTCATATTTGAATGTAAATGAATCTGTCGACCCTTTTCCCAACTATGCTGGGGTCGGCTTCCAGTCTAACCTTCCAGTATTTCACATGGAGCGACGTCTTACCTGACCTTCACAACCCAGTTACTGGGTAATACGATACCCCTGTAAGACTGGTTGTCAGCCTTTTGGTTTCTGACAATCCGTAACGACTGTCAAAGATCTACAAATGACAGTCAGGATCAACGGCTTAACGTGCTTTCAGAGGCACGGAGGGGTCTTGGTATGTAAAGATAGTCACCCATCCACGGACCAACCGCGGCAAGCGTAGCTTCACCTGATCGATCGACCCGTGCGGTGTTGAAACAAGCTATGTTAGTATTTTTAGTACCTATTACCTAACCGATGCCTATGGCTGTCCTTACCCACTGGTTTTGGAAAGGACAGTCAAAACGAGCAGCAGTAGCAATAGGATGCTGTTGCTGCTGCTTCGTAGACGGCGCAGCAAGGAGGTGGAGTGGTGGGTTTTGGTGCTATAAGTAGCTGTTACAGTTTGGCGTCTAGTGGCCATCATAAGTGATATGACTATAGTCGTGGTTTCTTTGTACGAATTCTGCGCAAACAAACCACAAGCTGGGCATTGACTTGGGTTTGAGTTTGTTTAGTCATAGGAGGCAATATACTTGGCAACAGGCACTGGTCAGTTTTCATCGCGTGGACATGAATTAAAATTGACGGAGACTGTTGGCTCGCATTGGTTCTTTTATCCGGCCACTAGTGGCTAGCTACTACTTTTAAATCTTCGCTGTAATCAGACTGCCTTAGAGTTAATATGAATTTACTAATAGTCGTCCTGACCGAATTTCGGCCATGAAAGAAAGAAAGAAATAAAGAAAAAGAAAGAAATATAGTTTATTCTGCATGACGATGTTTTGGATAATGGTCAATCTCAGCGGAGACTAGCCGTCGACACTTGAGATGTTATAGTGCACAAGTGTGTGCGCAGAAACAGGAGCACTCTCATAGTCTGATGAGATGGCAATCCGACACGACGAATCCAGGCGCTGGACCAACAGCTTAAATGTGCTTTCCGAGGCACGGGGGATCGTACCGCCAACTTCCAAACTCCGAGCTGCTACTGAGAAATTAGTGTTAAATATGAATTTACTCTGTAGCCTAACCTCCTTATTATTTTTATTCCAGATGTTCCAAACCGTGTTCCTGACGATGTCCTTGGTGTATGACATCATGGAGTGGTTAGACCGTCACGAGTCTGCTCTGGGGAGGAAGCTCAAGTATGCGAGAGACGTTATATTCTCGGGGCTCGTGGTGCCTTTTACGCTGGTAAGCTATTTTATTAATTTAAACCTATGTTCAGTTCCAGTGTCAAATGTTACTCACGACTACTGAAATCTGCAAACCATAATGACATTGTTATGTTTTGATAGTTTTTGAAGGTTTTGTATAAGTATTTAGAGACAAAGAGGCCTTTTTGTCTGGGACAATATTTACTCATGATGACCATCATCACCTATGAGGTAAATTCCCATTTTGAACAAATGCAGTTTTATATAATATAATAGGCAAAGCATACGAGTGACACACACGATGCTGAGCAATGCCGATATCCTACGGCAGAGCTATGGCTTATAGCCACTGACGGTCCAAACTGACCGATCAAAGTCCTCTCCAAGTCACGGAGGATGCAACTAGAATCAATTCTATTTTCTTGTAAATTTTGACTTTCAAAAGTGTATTTTATGTGCCTATTTGAAATAAATGATTTAAATTATTTAATTTCTATAAGTAGGTTTGTACAAACACTTACACGTCAATCATATTTTAAAACTAGATGAGGTCGGCGTTTCCTATCTGACTACTCAGAGAAGAAAGGCCGAAACAAACTCAGAGGTCACAGTCTCTTTTAAAGTCCAGACATAATCTTGGTCAGATCATGTGAAGACCATGTAGATTTGTGTCTGAAATGATCTTTTGAGAAAATACCACACAGAATGAGTGGACCTGTCCAGTCAGTGCACGCATTTGTCAGTAATCGTGCAGCTCAACTCAAAACTTAAGGAGCTCAACGTTTCGACGAACAATACCAAAGAAAGGATATTGGGTAGGCCGCATAAATTACTCAAACTGCCAGACTATGATTAAAACTAATTGAGAAGAAGAAAAAATAAAACAATGATCCACATAGTCTTTACATTCACAATAATTAAAATAATATACTATTTTACAATGTAAATATTCATGTCAATGTATTTATAAAAAATCATCACTGTCAATAGGTATATAAAAATCCGGAAATAATCTTGGTTACATCATTTGAGGACCAAGTTAGATTGGTATCTGAAATGGGCTTTTGAGGAAAGAACCATACAGATTTGAGTGGACTTGTCCAGTCAGTGCACGCATTTGACTTTGACTTTGACTTTGGTGTCAGTACGTGAAGTGTTACCCATGCACGTATGACAACGCAAGCACCGCTTAGTCACCCAGATCTACCGACCTCGTTGTTCTTTGGCCTCCAAACTCTCACACAATAATTTGCAACCTTGCAGCTTTTCATAATTTTTGTAAGCAGATACCTTTAACCCTGAATCTTGTAGTTCTCAATAACATTTTTCTAACATCCAAAATTATCTTCCCTTCCAGTTCATAACCATAATGTTCTGGACCCTCTACTGGATCGATCGCGAGCTGGTGTTCCCGCTGGTCTACGACCAGCTGGTGCCCTGGTGGTTCAACCACTGCGTGCATACCAACATCATCATCGTGGTGCTGATCGAGACGGTGCTGCAGGCCAGGAGACATCCCACGCATTTTAAGCTGGAGTTGTGGTTGACTGGTGGCGCTGGAGTGTTGTATGCTATTGTGTGAGTATTTATTTATTTTAAATTATTTCTTAGATCAACAAGACATCAACAGATCTCTTGGTGATACGGCATAAAGCATAAGGTGACGGCTTCTATAAAAAGCTGGTACGAGTTTCTGTCTGATGCGCCTTCGGCCTGTTTGTGAACCACACGCAGACGAACTTTTCCATAGAATTCTAGCAGTTTTTAAAACTAGTCTCTTTATTTAATTTGAAGTACATCGGCTAATTATTATTGGCTACAGTCACTGAAATCGTCGGCCTGTCTGTCTGTGTGTCTAAAAGTTATAAGTACAAGTAATATTATTTGAAACAATGATGAATTGCTGAATTAACTAACGTAATTACCTTCTCTTTTCCAGCTACTACTCAATCTACTTCTTCGCCCACCGCTGGCTGTACGCAGTCTTCGGCATCATGACTTGGTGGCAGGTCTGCATCTACCAGATCGTCATCTGGTCTTCGACCTTCATCTTCTACTTCCTTCAATTTCCCGTCAACCGGATATTCCACCGAGAAGAATCCATTGACCAGAAAGAAATCCAGGAAACGAAGTCTGGAGTTCAAAATGGAGCATATAATGAAGAATCTAGTGGTATTCCTGAAAGCTGGTTGAAGCACCGCTCCAAGAGTCAGGTTGAGAATTCTAGCTTCTGATTGTTTAATTACTGGTTATGGTTATGGTTGGTGTATTGTATGGTGATGTGTGATAGGACATCCATCTTAAGAGCCAGGTTCCTGCCACTGCAAATACGTTATATTTCCTGGATAGAGGGGATTAAGATCCTGTTACCAGAAGAATTTGAATAGCAAGCATATATGGCTCCAGAATAATATCAGCCTGGAATTTTCACACTGCATGGCAAAGGCCTCTTCTAATACAGAGAAGGAGCGAGCATGGACCACCACGCTTGCGCACTGCGCGTTGACGATTTCAAACATAAATCATGGTTTTCTTACGATGTTTTCCTTCAAGAGTCAGTGGTGTCTTAGATCGACATAAATTCATTTCGACGCTGAGAAGGTCACTAAAAAGCCAAGTTTTTCATCAAAAATCAGGCGCATAAAATGAGTTCACAAACATTTTGGTTATCATGACATTGCTCTATAAATTGGCTCAAAATGTACGAATGGCTGTGATTTCTCCAAATTAAATACAGCAGAGCGTGATTAATATAAACATCGGTGATATTTAATCTTAATTAGTCCTTTTTGACAAATAATTACATGACATTTTTTTTTTGTTTATTTACTGGAGATTTAAAACTGTTGTAAAAATAAAAATATATCTTTCTAGGTCTTGGTTATGATAAGTTATGATAAATCTTTGACCAAAATATTTGTGAGAGTTGTGAGTATTTTGTTGATAAAATCTCAGGACAATGTGTTATAAATCTAATAGAAAAATTATTATTAAAACATGAAAGGTTCATAATTCCGTTTCGATGTTGTTTATTGAATTCCATAATTTGAATAATTCCAAATTTAGTATTTTTGTAAAAGATTAATATTATAATAGTGCCGTAACTACGTTAAGTTTCATAGAATATTAGAATAAGTTTATCGAGTATTTTGTAACGCGAATTCAATGAAATCAAAAAAGGGCCAAGACAATAATTTATTTTCACATGACATTAATTGAATGCACTTTTATAGTAATTTTAACGTACGTGTGATTTTTTTTGTCATTTTCGCAATTTGAATATTTTTTTTTTTTTAATGTAAATATTTTCTAATGTAGTATAGTAGGTAGTAATTATATAAAAAAAACGATTATTCGTTTTGCCCCATTAAGAATTGACATCGCTTTACGAAACATCCTGTATAATAATTTTATTTTGAGTTAATTGTATGTGTTTGTAATGTCGTAGATAAAAAAAAATATAGAACAATATTAATTTTACCATTGTTTTATTCTATCATCAGTTTCGAATTATTTAATAATCAACTTGAGCCCCCTTTTATTTAAGAATTCCATAGATATCTTTGATGTCTATACAGATATATTTTCGGCATTTATTTAATCGAACCTCAAAAAAATTCCACTTTTCCTAAAAATATTATTGAATACCCTAATAATGAATGCGTCTTTTTTTGTGAACCTCAAATAATTTCCATTTTGGGGCCTTAAAACGCTAAATAGTGACTGCGACTGAAACTTAATTACGACCAACTTGGATGTAGCGCTCGCCGGCCGCTGCCGAGACACTGTTCGCTTCGCTCGCTCTCCGGCCGCTGCCGCGCTGCCAAGACACTTTTCGCTTTACTCGCTCGGCTTGCGCGCGGTTGCTCATAGTAATTTTAACCTTACCTAACTCATTTAGTCGGGATATTGCTTCGTTACTGCGTGCAATTCATCTCGCACGTGGTTAGCCCCAGTTCTATAGAGGTATGAGGAACAGGGTGTAAAGTTCACTCAAACCTCCATAGAAAAGGGAGGATCCTTCGACCAGACGGGTATTGTGTCTGGTGGGCAACTGCCCGACGGTTGATGTCGGGATGTTGTATATAATTATGCTAGTTGCGTGGTAAACTCTGCTTGCGCGATGCAGGATTTTGCGTGACGTCAGTATGACGCGTAGCTCGCATGTGGCGTTTATAGATGCTGCTACAGTTCTAACCTAACCTAACCCGCCTGGTCGGGGTGCCCTAGCTTAATTACTGCAACCAACTGTCAGAAAAGGCCAATAAGTAAATGAGGCTCATTTATTTAAACTGTGTACGTTTTTAGAGGTTCAATAATTTTAATAAGCGTACAGCATTAGTAGGTCAAGAAGTTTTTAGAGTATCGTTTCAATATTTCTTCTTCTTGCTTGCTTTACAAGTATATCCCTTATATTAGTATCTACGTAGGCAGAGTAGGTGGTTCTGTAATTGCTTACACTACTGACAATTCCTAGTAAATTGAAACTGTCTACACTAAAGTTGAAAATATCTAACTGTGACATGAAACAATAGACCTTGTCGTGTTATGACGTGCTAGTGATATAAACCTGAGGGTGGTAAATTAATTACGAGGTCAACTGTATAGGTGATTAAAAGGAATTCATATCATAGTCACGAATTATCGTACTGTCGCTCTAACATTTGTCGCGTGATGGACGACATAATATGTCGACCATCAGTAGTGCGACAGCACATCAGCTCAACGTACGTTTGTGCGACTGATTGTTTTCTCCACTAACGACACGATGAAGGAACTTTTGATCGACGAACGATAGTGCGACACAATTTTCGCTCGACAAACTAAAGCGCCACAAACGTTTCTATATTTTGTTGCTACTTTGCGGAGCCTGTGCTGACAGACCACCACGTCTGCCACGTGCTAACATGGACGGTACCCTTTATCCTAAGTGTGTGCAAGTGCTCAGATGGTGACCTTTACTCGCGACCTAGCCGTGTTACTGCTACATATTTAATTATACGTATTAACATAACCTGCTAGTTTCACTTACCACTCTCAGTTCACGGTCTGTGCAGTCTACCTGCAAAGTCCCAGCCGTTACAGTGGCAAGTAGACTGTGTAGGCTGTCCACTGCTAGGTGTGTAGACAGATAATTGAAACCAGCAGGTAGGATAGGAGTACATGGCTAGGTTGTAGGTAAGGCACTGAATGTCTGAGCACTCGCACAGTATTCGCACACACTAGGGTAGGATTAGAAAAGTACAGTCCTTGGCAGCACGTGGCAGACGTGGTGGCCTGTCAGCACAGGCATCGACGAGATGTAGGTCTTGTAGAACTAGCCGTAGGAGCGCTGGTAGCGTGCGGTTACTTAGTATAATTTTACAAAAGTATAAAAAAAAAACTGCTTTTAGCAACAAAATATGGCAACGTATGTCACGCTTTAGTTTGTCGAGCGAAAGTTGTGTCGCGCTATCGTTCGTTGATCAAAAGTTGTGTCGCGCTATCGTTCGTTGATGAAAAGTTCCGCCGCGCTATCGTTTGTCGACAAAACAATCAGTCGCGCTAACGTCTGATGTGCTGTCGCACCACTGATGGCCGACATATCATACTGTCGCCCTAATAATTGTCGCGTAGTCGCACCTATGATGCGGAGTCGGTTAAAAGAAGACACAAAAATTATTTTACATAGTTTTTTATTACTGGAAAGTCTCCTTAAAACTATTGTGTACAAAATAAAAAAATGTTGTTCGTATTTATAAAATGTACAAATATTTTGAGTGAGAATGTAATCGAGAAAAAATATGCGTAAATTAATGCAAGTGCCCAACATTTTATTAAATTGATAAGACTAGACACTGTTTTAATATATTCGTCTTCTTGGCATTATCTAATAAATTAATGCAAAATTATTTTGTAGGTACTCTAATTGTTTGATAAATGTAGGCAATTTTAAATAACAATTTGCCCGACCCGGGGACCGAACCTTGGACCCAACGCCCAGCTGACACGCTGGTGACATTCAAACTGTCATGTCATATCAACATAATCATGCCATTTGTTTTCTCGATCACAAAGACACTAGATTTTTTCTTAATAATACAGGTAACTAAGAGTATTTTTTATTACACAAATATTTTTCTTTTAATTTCTATAAATTAAAAAATTGGCAGTGGTCTTCAATGTTCCGAAAATAGTTATTTTTCTTTACATAATTTATTTTACTTAATTGACTTATAATTTTAATGTACTTCTTTATACGAAAACCTGTAGGGTATAAGAATATTTTTTGTTGGAAACAACAAAATTGTCCGACTGTGCAACATTTTATCAATACATAACCTCCTGCTTTTTGAAGTCGGTTATAAAATATACCGTTGTACCTCTTTTAATTTTTAATGCATCGAATATAGGTCTAAAGATCCTCAAATTTCAAATACTTCATATTTTAATTTTTATCAAATAATAACTATTAAAAATACAGTCGACTTGAAAACTTCCTCTTTTTAAAAAGTCGGTTCAAAATAATTCCATAGTTGATCAACAAAAAACATGAATTGATTCAGCACAGATTCAAATTTTTTAAATTATCAATCTACATTTTAATATTTTTACATTTACCTTCACAAAAATGTTGCCACCCCAGACCATCACAAAACTACCCTACAAGTTTTCATATGCCCAGTAACTCTAATAAAAGTCTACAGACCTATATAAAAGCTGTCTAGGATACCTATGAGAAGGATCATCTTGGTACACCAGCCTTTGTGGATGTAGATAATAAGAAGATGGAGTCCTTATACTGACCCCGGAAACCTGAGGTCGTTTTCTAACTTGGAAACTTGATATATCCGACGCAGCATACTGTGGGTCTGCTGGTTGCAAGTTATTCCTAAATCTAGAGAATGTGTAATCTCTGTCTGATGGTATAACAAACCCTGATGGTACTCTGCTTACTGGTAAAGTAGGTGTTAAAGCTTCATTGAACCTGACATCGTAATCATTTTCTATGCTGTCCGCTAGATTCTGTTTTATTGATATATTTTCGGGGAGTAACGGCTTTCCTGTTGCAGTGTAAGGCTTTGATATTTCTGGTTTAGGTTTGATACTGTTTTTGTATTCTGAAGGTCTGTATGGATTATCTGAGACAAAGGGTGTAGCTGTAGCTAAGTAAGGTTTTATATAGTCTCCAGGTGATAATGTAGATTCTAATTTGTCACGAATGGCTTCGTAATTATCGTTGTATACTCGGAGAACTTTTGAAGCTAAGTTATTAGCTTTTTGTTCCTGTGTTGTTGGTTGTTCTGTTGTCAGGGCAACTGTTGTTGTTGCTTTTGTAGTTGTTGGTGTTGTTGTTGTCACAACAACTGTTGTTGTTTCTTTCTTGTTGTTTTTATCGTAATCTATATCTTCTTCGTCGTAATATTCTTCTTCATCGTATTCATCTTTCGGTGCTTCTGTAGTTATTCTTTCTGTTGTGACTGTTGTTGTTGGTTTTTCTGTAGTTGTAGTTGTAGTGACAGTGGTGGTGCTAGGTGTAGTAGTGGTAGTGGTAGTGGTAGACGTGGTAGTAGTAGGGGTAGGCGTAGTTGTGGGTTTAGGAGAAGTGGTGGTAGGTTTCGGGGTGGTATTAAGTGGTGCTGAGACATCCCTTCCCGCTACAGGCTGTAGTCCGCGGGGAAGGTACGGGCTTCCACCCCTAGAGGGTAAAAAAGGACGTTTAACTACCTTCACATTTGGTCGCAAATCTTTAATTTTGCTAGTAATGTCTTCTCCTGCTCTGAATCTCTCTTTCTCTTTTTTTTCTTCCTCATAATCATAGTACTCATCATCTGCTGGTACAGGTTTGGGTTTAATCCTCTCTTCTTTAGCTCTCTGATTGTAGGTATACTTTTGTGATTTCACAGGTTCATCATAAACCTCTTCTTCATAATCAATTGGTCTTTTGGTTTTTCTTCCTTTACCTGAATAATGAGGTCTCGTAGGCTTAAATCTTTCCTTTTCTACTGGTTCAAGCTTTGGTCTTTGCTGTATCGTGCTGGTCTTTCCAGAAGACGACGGTCTACTCGTATCATCTTCCTCATAATCATAGTACTCATCTTCATCTACCTTTGGCGGAGCTTTTGTAGTAGCAATAGGAATGTAATCATATTTATCTTTTTCGTTTATTGGAACTGGTCTTTTAATCTTCGGAGGCATTCGAGGTTTGCCGAAAAGACCAGAACCATTTGGCTTTACGAGGGTAGTAGCTGAAGTTTCAGGTGCACTTGGCACTTCCCTCTTCTCCTCGTTCCTGTCATCATATGGTCTTTGGACAAAGTCACCCTTTGTATATGGTCTATTGTCCCTAGTTTTAAAAGGGGTTCCTCCTCTATACCTTCGACCTTCGGAGATTCTGTCGTCTCTTGGCCTGGATGGTCTGACTGTCTTTTGTTCTACTACTACTTCTTCTTCTATTTCTGCTTCTTCCCTAACAGGTCTTCTTTCAGGTCTTTCGCGGGAAGGTTCATCTCTTGGCTTGATCTCATCTCGTGGCCTTATTTCGTCACGGGGCCTAATTTCATCTCTTGGCCTGATTCCGTCACGTGGCCTTATTTCATCTCTTGGCCTTATTTCGTCACGAGACTCAAATTCGTCTCTTGGTCTTATTTCGTCACGTGGTCTAATTTTTTCTCTAGGCCTTATTTCTCTAGGTCTAATTTCATCGCGCGGTCTTATTTCATCACGAGGCCTTACCTCATCCTGAACTCTTGATTCATCCTTTGGTCTGACTTCATCCCTTGGTCTAATTTCATCCCTTGGTCTGAGATCATCTCTTGGCCTGACTTCATCCCTTGGTCTGATTTCATCCCTTGGTCTGACATCATCCCTTGGTCGAACTTCATCCCTTGGCCTAACCTCATCTCTAGGCCTATATTCATCTCTCGGTCTTGGTCTTTTCGGCCTATCCTCTCTGTTCTGATCTCTCTGTCCCATCCTAGGTCTTTCCACATCATCAGGCCTATATCTTTCTTCTTCTTCTTCATCCCTGGGCCTCGGTCTAGGTCTTCTAGAAGTAGGACGTCTATCCTCTTCATCATCGTATGGTCTCCTCTCAGGATATGCTGGTCTTTTCGCTGGTCTTCTGTCGTACGGTCTTCTTTCTTCGTAATCGTCTTCTGGTTCCTCGTCTCTTGGTCTTGGACGGCGGTCGTAAGATCTGGAATGTTTTATAGATATGTTATCGATAAGGATTTATTTTTTATACATTGGGTTTCCTTCAATTTCTAATTGTAATGATCAAATCATAGATGTGTTAAATCTGTAGTTCAAGTTAATATTTTGATAACTTTTTGTGACTGTACGTCTTTAAAATATCTTGACCTATTACTTTATTCGAGGAAAGAACCAAGTAGGTCAGCAAATTGCTTATTCTAGGAGTGGTTTCATGTCAAGTAGTGCAACAGAGTATGAAATCATTACTTATAGGACTATTACTGCTATAAGTTACAATTCTAGAAGGCGACCACAGACCGCAAACTGCACCGGTAAAACCTCCCAAATAACAATGGCAGATCTCAGTGACACTACTGGTTTCTATATAACTCCATGAAAACGCTTTCGTAGATGGCAATATTGAAGCGGGCGGTAAGGTCGGTGCGGTCTACGGTCGCATTCGGTATTGTATCTTTATAATTTTCTCAATGAATAAACAGAGTGATATCTACTTTCACAATTAATGAACAGAGTGATATCTATTACTTTTTCAATTAATTAACAGACGGATATCTATTAATTTCTCAACTAATGAACAGACGGATATCTATTACTTTCTCAATGAATGAACAGAGTGATATTTATTACGTTCGATATGAATACATACCTATCGTCTTCGTAGTCGTCTACTGCTGGCCTCTTCTTCTTGCCAGGCCTGCGGGGTCTGGGTCTCCTTCTGAAATCAGACACAAATTTATTGATTCTATTTGTTAGACAACAGTTCTTACTGATGTTTTTACCAGGTCTTGCTATGCCAAATGCAATATTCAAATTGATCATTGTGAATGTGAGAATGTTGTAGGCCTAACTTGTAGACTGTAGATTTGTAGACCTTTTTATATTTTGTTGAGTACCTGTCACTTGTTGACAGGCCTACACTGTCCTCCCAAACCTATCAACATTGTAATTTGAAACATTGTGAAAGCCCCTTATTTTTAAAAGAGTACCCGTAGAATTTTTGCCGGCTCTTCTCCATAGGAAACAACCAATTGGAACCGTGCACCTAGCTCCTGACGTTTCATAAGTGCCCATGTAGGTTTATGTGAAATAAAATATTTTAATTTGATTTGATGATTGCGAAACCAAGTCAATTATTTGACTGACTAGTTCTGCAAACAAACAACTGTATGAGATAAACTTGATTGTTTAATGCCTTTACTTACAGCCGTTACTTAAAATCAATAATTAATTGATTCTGATCCACAAGATACAAGTGACGCATAGAACTTGTGGCTCATAGAACATGTCACATCATGGGGTTTATTTATAAACGTTGCTTAAAGTTAAGTAATTATTAGCGAATGTTTACCTATACATTTCTGACGGTTAAACGTCTCTTAACTTTAAGTAACGTTTATAAATAAAGGGGTTAGTTGTTACTTTTTGATGAATAATAGTTTATTTTTTGTTTAACTGACTGCGTTTCAATTTATACTTGTATTTTTCAGGTCGGTCTCTGAAAGCGTCAGTAAGAGTAAAATGCCAAAAACGCATGAAAGGATTATAAGAAAATAATGTTAAACTTGGATAATAAATTCTGTCCAATTCATTAGTCACGTACCTATAATATAACGTTAGTTGATACAATGAAACAGCCTATCTCAAGGGTGATTTTAAAAAAATCCTGATTCCTACGCACCTGTCTTCATAATCATAATCATCCCTAGCATAGTAATAATCATCGTCATCATAATCATATCTGTACGCTGGTCGCCTGCGGCCTGGTCGCGGTGGTCGCTGTGTGGTGGTGGTAGTGGTCGTGGTGGTGGGTGGTGGCACTGGCGTGGTAGTGGTCGTAGCTTGGTATAGCGCGTCGTTTCTGGAAAATTTAGAGTTATTAGTTGAGAAAAGTTATTACATGATGGTGACGCATTAAAAACCACCTTTATTAATTTTCACTCTCGTTAAGTATTGGAAATGTAAGTGATGTAAACTATCTAGACCGTATGTAGACTATGTTCGTGACTTTTTGTCAAATTTGACTGCGACGATTTTGATGATTTTTGTCACGGACGTAATCATAAATGATAAATGATTTTATCATTTATGAGAATGATTTTATCATGATCAATGATTGTATCATGATCAATGATTTTATCATAGAATTACGTACGTTACGTTAATCTACGTCAAGAAGGTTTTAAAAACACATCATGCGATGACATTAATTAGTTATTTAATAAAATCCTGATCTAGTAACCAACTTTTGATTTATGATATATTCCGCAAAAGCTGTTATATTAGCATTGTCGCTGACGATTATGGAACAATAAGTACTTCACTGTTTCTTAGAATTACTAAACCGCATAACAATCTAGTCTATAGAATGTGGTTTAAATTAATCAATCGTATTGGTTTGTAAAGTACCTATCTGTATTGCTTATAACAGGTAGGGGGGAGGCACAGAGTTGTCTGTGGGGGGGGGGGGGGGGGCGACAATATGACAATAAATATTAAACGCGTGTATCTAATGCCGTTCCCAGTCTGCATACGAAAATTTTATCAAATATATACAATAGTTTTGTCACAAGTAAACGTAATCAAAGTTTGGCCAAACTCATAGTCGGCTCATCACCACTACTTAGTTTGTTTGAAAAAGAAAAATCTTTTAATTACAATAGGATTTGTTTGATAGTTCCAAAATACTATTATGCCTTAGTCCCGTTGCCCGTTGCCCGTGTTTTCATTAATGGGGATGCGTCAAGGTAGCCCGCGAAATTCAAATTTTCTTACGTTTTTTGCAGGTCAGTATCAGGTTGTATGGTGATCTAAGTATGATTCGCGCCCGTATCAAATATTTATTTATAGAATTATAATCATAAAAATCATCAATACATCTCTCTAAGTCTGTTTTTATTACCCTACTGAATGAATATTTCATGAAATCATGACATTTGAGGCCAATTCTGACTTAAGGAGTTATATTGCCGATTCTAATGATTATAATTCTGTAAAGCCATATTTGTTACGGTCCCGAATCATATTTTAATCGATATACAACTCGACACTGACCTGAAAATTGCAAATAACGTAAGTAAATTTGAATTTCGCGGGCTACCTTAGCGCATCCCTCTCGATGGTCATTTTTCTGTCTCCACATTGTTATCAGAATCTATATGTCCCAACTTTTCCTTATTATCAAAAAAAGAAACATTGGTCTGTCTGTTCTCTACATTCATACGTCAAAAGTGCTAAACCGATTGTCATGAGATTTGGCAGAGTGAAAGCTTTGTACTTGGAGATGGCTATAGAATATTTTTCATCTATAGTTGAAACTGTTGGCCAACACCGCGGGCAAAGCTTGTAAATTACACTTTATGCAATTATTCCATGCACAATAATAACCTTGGTAAAAAGGGAATGGTACTTTCAATGTGGCGGCGTCGTGACTCTGATGTGCTTGGCTCCACGGAGCACGATGTGCATATTAGGTACAGGTACCCACTTTTGAAAATAACTCCTACATTTTACGACTAGTGGCGTAAATGAAAGGGATTTAAAATGAGAAATAATTAACTGATCCTCTAAAACCTTATTGACAATTCTAATGACAACCATATTTTTTTTTATAAATGGGCCACTTTTTAAATGTCTGGATTTTCTCACAGTTTCAACTGACATGCAATAAATGCCATTTAAAATTCGACTGACGCTGTAGCTCAATGGTCAGACCAATGGATCGGTACCCAGAGGTTTGGTTCCCATGTGTGCCAAGTGCTTGAGTTTTCTTTATTTTCAAAGATTTTAAGCTCGTTCCTCACCAAGCGCATTTAACGCCACTATCAGACGACGCTGATTGGCTAATCTCAACCGTCTCATAAGTACATTTTGTACATCTTGTTTCGATAAAACACTTCATTTGCCTTGAAAGACACCTACAGCAGAAAAGCCAGTCGTAGACCCTTTAATATCTCGTGTCGACACGAGCTTTTTATGACTGCAACAACTCACAAACAATTGCAACAAAATATGACACAAAAAAGAAAAATCTAAATTCATTTATTCAAACTAGCCTGAGAAGTAGTAATTTTTGAACGTCAAAATTATAGAAGACAGTCCCTAAAACGCCCGTCTATCACCACTTCTCAGTGCTTTAGCTGGCCATAAGAAGTGGCGCAACAAACTGTCCCGCAGCACAGCTGACCGTTCAGTTAGAAGAAGTTAACAGACAGCTGAAAAGATTATCTAGACCATGGTAAAAAAAAAACAAGGTCTGGCACTCCGGGAGTGACACATGCTTTCATCACTATCCAGTTGTCACTTTATTGCAACAAAATACGAATTATGGAAACATTTTCAGTCACCATTCTGTTAAAAAATATATATAAATCATTTAAATTGTCGTTTCGTTTTTCTAATCAAACGAAACTATTCAATTTAAACATATATACCAACGTATTTGTTAGTTAAAACCTCATTGTTTTATCGGATTCGCACAGGTAAAAAAGGCGGTTGGGGAGTTATTATTACACACTATTGGTAACACAGCGGTGATGACGTAGGCTTGTCTTCTGGCTGTCTGTCTTCTCTGTCTTGTCCCACGTAACCACTGTGTCTCGGAATGCTTATACCTGGCGAAGTATATTATTATACCATGATATAGACAGCAAGGTAAACTGCATTGACTGTACATGGTGTGCCATAAATTAGAGTATCCTCACTTATTCTCTTCTTTAAGGAGTAAATCAAACTGTAGTCTTAGGTACTCACCTATGGAAGTACTTAGCCGAATTTTTGCAATCGACTACATTCACAAATTGACAGATGAACGTCTTCTGGTCGAAGGCGGTGTAGTTGGCGCACAGGAAGTCGTAGCGGGTTCCGTACAGGCAGTGGTGGTACACCTGGAAGATTGGAAGTGCGATGAGTATGGAACAATGATAGAAAAGACTTACCCTCGTATCTATATGCCAATAACATTTTAGGGTATTCTACTCAGACCACTGATTTCAAAGGCACTTGACCGAACGGCACCTAAGCGGTTCCACTAATCGCATTGAAACATTGATAAGTGCGGCTCGCTGGAACAGCCGCAAATTCGGATTGCTGCTTTCAGAAATCAGAGGAAACTTTGCTTTTTTATTTTTAACTGGTTGGCAATTGGTAGTCACATCTAGAGCATCATAGTGCAACATCAAGAGGAATTCTGATGCAGTAACATAACATCACGCCTGTTTCTTCGAAGGGTTGGGTAGAGGTGTACTTACAGTTCACCCACATTTCGCCAGTTATATTTAAGCCCCATGTAATAGGGGACGAGCCTATTGCCATGTACCGAGGACAAATCCAGCCTCAGGGCTGCTACTGAGAAAATTCAGATAGAAAAACCCAATAACACTTTCTCCGATCTGGGAATCGAACCCTGGACCTCATGCTCAGCAGTTAGCGCTTGCGACCCTAGACCAACGAGGCAGCTCTGATGCTGAATTGCTAGATCGAGTTTAAGTCCCAAGTGACTGTATGTTACTGGTACCCATACTCTTCAAAATGGAACACAGCAATGCTGCAAAGCAAAATCTAGTAGCACTTGTTTCCCGGAGAAACTTTTTGACAAGAAGCTTTGTCTTTGGAATGCTGTGGCATCTGTGATGCTGGTAGTGCAAATGTCATCAGAGAGCGGTGGACTGCATAACTTTTTGTACAAAAACGTTGGCAGTTGGTCGAAGTTTCTAGAAGAATATTTGACTTACCTGACACTTAGTTGGAATCGAAGCATAAAACCCATCATGTAGACCGTCACACTTGAAGTCTATTGTCTCTGGCTTGGGCGCGGTCGAGTAGAATGGGTATTCGGATAGGTCATATCCGTTCAGCTCTCTGGGTAGGTTGGGGTCGTAAAGGTAGTCTAGTTGGGGGTTTCCAGTGAATTTGCTGGTGGTGTTGGTCTCACCGCCTTCCGCTGTTGTTTCGGCCTGGAATAAGAAAAGGAGACTATTATCAAAATATTCGTTTTTTTTTAAGGTTTGGAAATAGGAGTTTCCATGGAGTTTCTTGCCCGTTCTTCTCCATAGGAACAATGCTTTGGAATGGGTGACTTCTTGTCAATTCAAAAGTGCTTCTAATTGGTTTAATTGAAATAGGTAAATGCTTTCAGTTTGTAGATGAGAGAACGGCATCACGCCTGGATTCCCCGTAGGATTGGGCAGAAGTGTACTTAATAGTACACTCACATTTCGCCAGTTATGATTAAGTCTCATGTAACAGGGGGCGAACCTATCTTCATCAACCGGGCACAAATCCTCCACGCTGCTGCTGAGTAATTCTAGAGGGAAAAACCCAATAACACTTTACCCGACCCGAGAATCGAACACAGGACCTCATGCTCAATAGCAGCGCTTGCGACCACTGGTCAAACGAGGCAATCCAACGCAAAATGTATTTCTTAAAGTTTTGCTATAAAGCTTGAAGATCGTTTCGACTGTAAGATTCTGTAAGCTATTTACCAACACTTGTCTGGCTAGCTGCATCCTTGGCACTTCACATTACTTATTTGTAAGTGAATCAAGTTCTACCTCAGTCCTAGCGTGATAGGTCACACAAGTCAAATTACAGTTCACGAGCAAATATATTTATTATGAGGAGCTATTGTTTGAAGATGTTTTAAGATCTAGGTCTCATCTTCTTAGCATTTAGATAACTTTGTATATTGACGTCAAATTTGCATAAATAACACTCTTTTACCACGGACATATCTTGGAGGGGCTCGTGGCTAAATAGTAACAGCCGCACAGATCGATCGAAGGTTAAGCTAAGCTTGCCGAGGCCGGTCCGTGGATAGATGACTATCTCTTACATATCTATACCCCTCCATGCCTCGGAAAGCACGTTAAACCGTTTGTCCCGGATGTCATTCATAGATCTTTGACAGTCGTTACGGGTAGTCAGAAGTCTGAAAGTCTGACAACCAGTCTTACTGAGGCGTATCGTATTACAGTCGCTTTAGTAAAATGCTAGTATTCAGCTGCATCCGGGTAGACAGAAACCGACACCAACATAGTTGGGGAAAGGCAGGCAGATGGTGATGACCACGGAAATGTCTGGAATGACAACGTTTTTACCTCCAGAAGGGATTAAAGTCAGCATTGAGCATAAGCCAGAGTACTGCAGCGTCTGAGTGTATGTATACCAGACCGCTATGTGTGGAGGTAGCGTCGCCCACCGGCACCGCTGCTGGCCGTGCCGGTTGCCAAGACCAACCTTCTCGCCAATACACCATTGACCCGCGCAATTAGGGTTATTAACGATCTTCACGCGAAGATCGATGTATTGACATGCCATTTGAGTGAATTCGCAAAAATACTGTTTTTTAATTTATGTTATAGTGTAGATTAGAGTAGGCTTTATTTTGTTGTTTTTTATATTTTAAATATTGTGTTTTTTACGTTTTTCATAGTTTTAAATTGTAAGTTCATTTTAAGACCGCGCTATCGCATTGGGTATACACCTGTAATGATAGTTGTAAAGGAGATATTAATAAATAAATAAAAATAGTAAGTAACACTAGACCAATGAGGCAGTCAAAGAATAAAGACTACTTGAAGAATTTATAGTTCAAGAGATATCCTTGCCTGGTTACGTTGCGCGGTCCTGAATTTATACAATTTTTCTCAAGTAACTACTGAAAGTTGTTGTGAGTTGAAGGTTGCTGATTCAAACAAATATTTCTATGTAATGTGTCTCAGGAAGCACCTAAGTTTGGCTACCTCATTGGTGTTATGGCCACAAACGTTATTGCTGTCTAGGATACAATCCCCAGTTCAGTCAAATTAAGTATTATTGGGTTCTTCAATTCGTAAAGAGTCTGGATTTGTACCCCAAATTACATGAAACTAATAACATAACTGACAAAATTAGGGTGTACCAGATATGTAACTCTTTGGACATTGTGTGGAACGCTCCCAGCTGGATGGACCGACGACCTTAAAAAGGTGGCACAGACTGGACGCGGAAGGCGGAGGACAGGGTGTTGTGGCGCAGCATGGGAGACGCCTGTGTCCAGCAGTGGACTGCGATAGGCTGAGTTGATACAACTCTGCCTACCACTTCTTCACAGGCATGTTGTTATGTTAAGTTAACTTACGAAACCACCGTGCCTTCACATAACTTTCGCTTCAACACGCGTCGGATCAGTTTAACTTATTAATATTTCATAACGTTATAAATCATTTAAGAATATAAAAGTTTACAACCTTGAAGGCTTTTAAATACTTCTATCTATTTTATTTGTATCCGGGTTTAGTTCATAGCGGATTTATAGCCGTGTGGTAAGTGGCTAAGGATACTTTGCCTCTTTATCTATCGTATAAAGTGATAGATAGCCGCAGCATCTCACCTGCTGCGCCTTTGTAGTGGGATGGAATAGAGAAGAAGAGAGATGAAATGACTACTGGTCGTTTGTTTTCTCCAGCTCGTCCCACTATCTTTTACAGGGTTTGCCGCGACGTCTTCTGACCGTGTCAGGGCTCCACATGGTGGTTATTTTAGCCCACAGCTCATTGGGCATACCGAAGACGTGGCCAGCCCAGTCCCACTTACGCTTAGCGGCTTTTTGAGCAATGTCAGTAATCTGTGTTTTAGAGCGCAGCGTGGTGTTGCGAATAAAAAAAAAATTGCGATTTCAAAAAAGGAGGAGGTTCTCAATTCGACTGTCTTTTTATTTCTTTATTTTGTTATGTGTGTTACCTCTGAACTATTTTCTAAGGGACCGATTTTAATCATTCTTTTTTTATTTGAAAGCTGGTGTTTCTAATGTGGTCCCATGATCAAGATCTGACCAGCAGATCCAGCAGTTTTTGAGTTATCTTTAATAATGCATATTTTTTCCACTAAATATACGTTTATATTGATAATGTTTTCAATCATTTACTGTCACTGTTATTTACATATTAAGTGTGGTATACGAATTTGTGTGGGGTGGGTACAACAACAAAAAAGTGAAAATTAAAACCTTTTTTACAAAAAAAAAAAAAACAACCGACTTCCAAAAAAGACACTAAAAAGCGAAAAATTACTTTAATTTCGGAAGTCGGTGGCAAAAAACTAAAATACAAAACCAAAGACTTCCGATATTAAAGTAATTTTTCACTTATTAGTGTTTTTTTTTTTTTGGAAGGCGGTTGTTTTTATTGGTAAAATGTTTTTATAGTATAAGTGTAGATTTATAGTTTGTTTGTTTATAATTGAATAAATATTTATTTCACCTCAGCAACTCGAACAAACTGGTTTTGCTGTTTAAAGACAGTGAGCAAAATAATATTTTGCTGCGAGCGTGAGACAAAGTAGCTTTTTAATAAAAAATGTAATGCCGAGGACAGTGCTGGGTTTACTCAAAAAATTCGAAAGATTTGAACTTCACTTTGTTCTGTCGCTTTCACTTCGATACGAAAAAACCGAGAGATAAAAACAAGTCGATTCGATGTTCGATTTCAAATTCCATACCTAGTAGGCCCACAAAATAAACAAACAATAAAACGTTCTGATACACATATAACCGTAAAATTGCAAATCATCTGTTGAGGTGTTAAATGTAATACATTTTTTTATATTGTTTGTTTTACAAAAATATACATGTAGTTTAATTTTTACCATGTTGTATTTTTTACCTTTAGGTAATATTATGTTCTCGCTGCTGAGGCGAAAAGTTGTATGTGTTACACGAGACCAAACTTATTTGCATTTCGTGTCTTTAAATCCGTCGCTGCGCTAAGGATTCTAACCTAGAACCACTCGCTACGTTCGTGATTCAATTATAGAATCCTTCGCTTATTCGGTATTCAAAATCAACACTTGCAACAAAAACCAATTTTGCTCTCTTGTTGCACAAATAACTATCCCTCAATTCTCGCTATTGCACCTACCACTGTCTGTCTCTGCATCACGCAAAGGTTGATTTCTAGAAAATGCCGATCGCATTAAGTCCGCCTCTGTACATTTGTGTGCTTAAAGTAATAAATAAATAAATATTGCCAAAAATGGTGAACTACCTATTACAATTTTTAATGGTAAAGGTCTACTAACCTCAGTTCCATCTTCAGAAACTTCTTCTGGCGCCGCTGTGGTGGACGTCGAGGTCTTGGAGAAGATGAGAGATGTGGCCTTTGCTGCTGATGTGGTGGGTAACTCAACAGTCAGGAGGGTCAGGGAAATACCTGGAAGAAGAGAGGATAAGACATGGTAAGAGAAATTGTAAAGTAAAAAGAACAGCATTCTCGATCTAACTCCTGTAAATGATAAAAGATAAATGATTTTATTTCTGTAAGTAGGTTTGAACAAACACTTTTACACGTCAATCATATTTTAAAAACTAGACGAGGTCGGTTGTAAATATACAAGGTCAAATTAAATTAGCTAGCGAAACTCTGCAGACGTGATGAGTATCGAAATCTAAATACGAGTACAATAAAATAAAAATGATATGGTGTTTTATTTTGGGGTCAACGACCGTTGGTACTTTAGTCACACGAAATATAATTTAAAAAAACCCGTTTTTTGTGTAAATTACACAAACGTGATAGGTATCAATGTCTTAACACGATAAAATAAAAGAAAACAGATTTTCTCAACTCATACTTCAAGTAACAACACTACCAGCGGTTATTGACCCCCCAAAAAAAACATCAATCATCATTTATTTTATTTAATCGTGTTTAGATATCGATACCCATGACGTCTACAGAGTTTCGCTAGCTAATTAATTTGACCCTGTATAGAAGCAGACGGGCTAGTGGCTAAGTAATAACAGTCGCATGAGTCGATTATAATGCATGGGTGGCCAAGTTGCCATCCACTACAATTCCCGAGACACCTCCGTACCTCGGGAAGCACGTTAAGCCGTCGCCGTCGGTCCCGGCTGTCATTCGTTGGTCTTTGACAGTCGATACGGGCAGTCAAGTCAAACCAGGAAATCTGACAACCAGTCCTATCAGAAGAGGTGTTACCTAGTAACTGGGTTCCGGAGGTCAGATAAGCAGTCGCTGTATTCAGCTGCATCCGGCTAGACTAGAAGCCGACCTCAACATAGTTGGTAAGAGGCTGATGATTAATTTAGTTAAATTGGTTATTTCTTGTGTGTTTCACTAATGAATGTCAAATATCTTTCGACACAAACGTCCTTCACGGGATTTTGTTGAAATTATCCTCAAAGTTCGATGTGGTTCTGAGAATGAATGCTTTACCTTCGCTGTGTAGCTTGCGGTCTAGTGAAGAACCAGAACGGTGATAAACTGCATGATGAGTTACTTTTGGGTGTTTATTTTAGAATTTCAAACAAGTTACCTACTAAGGTAAATAACGGGTGTAGTTACACTTAACGAAGCCGAGAGTCACTTGTACTACCAGTCATTGTAAAAAAAAATATACTGTACCATACCTGGGAACCTTTTGGTTACGGAGATATTGAGGGTCAAAATTCCAACTTTTACTGGTTTTAACACAAGTTTAAATACCCCCACGACCCCTGTACCGTTGCATGCACCCATAAGCACAATGTTTTGCGTGCGTTACATTGCGCACTTCCGCAAACAAGCAAATTTTCACACCAAAAATAAAAGTCGTTTCCCAGCAATTATTTTTATGCAATGTTACTTTGATGTACAAAATGCGTAGTTGACGGCTGTGTGATGGGTCTTTTTACACCCTGTATTTATTTGCACGTCGTGTATCTATTTAAAAAACTATATTTTAGTAGCGTGCGGATTTTTATGTAGAACTAACTTCCGCCTGCGACTTCACCTGTATTTTAGTCAACTATACTATAAAAGATACCCTATGGCACTCAACAATAGTGTAGGTTTCTACCGGTGAAAGAATTTTTGAAATCAGATCAGTACGGTCGTAACATTAGCCCAATATTCTATTTGAGACTTTTTTTTAGCTTGTGCCTAGTTTATTGCAACCGACTACCTTCTACATATTCTTTACAAAGTTTGTTGCAAATAAATTAGCCATAAGTTAAAAAAAAAGAAAGTCTCAAATATAATTTTAGGCTAATGTTTTATTGAAGGTTTAAGTTACCCGGATTTACTGTACTCCAGAGATTACCTCCAAACTTACAAACGTCTTCTCTTTATAATACATATTAAGTGTACATTTTTGTAGATATTATTGGGTTGTCCCATTAACAAATTCTGATTGCCCGTTACCTATAATTTGTAATTTTGTTCCCGATAAAAGATAAATGGCTAGTTACTGCATGTAACTTATATTATAAGTGGCGTAATGTGAGTATTTTTGGTAGTAGACCGCCAAGCGGTTGGTCGACTCTTTACGTGACCAGAAGGCTGGCCTGATTTTGTCCAAAGAATCAGCATCGCCATACAACGTGGCAATGCTGCTAGCCTTTCGGGCACTTTTCCTATTGGCAAGGATGCGGACGACTTTTTTACGCCCTATGATTCCTTTTCTCCTTTTTTATATATTATACATGTACATATTACTAGTATTATTTTAAGTCTGTTAGCTTATATATTATCCAAACAAAATACTTAAATAAAATATTTATGGTACAAAAAGTAGACCGTCAATAATATTTTAAAAACTACATGAAGTATGTGATTCCTCTCCGATTACTCTGAGAAGAAACACCGACAAAATCAATCAACAGCTTCATAAAAGTCACATAAATAATTTTTGTCGTAAATTTTCCTTATACGTGCTAAATATTGACTATTTATGTGATGCAAATATCTTGACATTTCTGCTAAAGTTTCAACATTTGTAAGTCCTTGACTTTTGAGCAGAAACACTGTGGTGCAACACATCTGAAACGTTCCTATGGTAATTAGCATACAGGTATAGGCTGTACATAGAGAAGTGCTGTTAAAGTGTCGATAATTTGACTTTTGCTATTTCCCTGCAAAGGATATACCACCTCTTCTCTTACTGCGAATCTTAAAGATTCGTCAACTAAGTTAAAATACTTACTGTATAACATCAGATAACTTATCATCACGCCTGTATTCCTCGAGGGGTTAGGCAAGGTTTACTATAATACACCCACATTGCGAGCCTAGTGCCATCAACCGGGCACAAATCCAGACTCCGTGCTGCTACTGACAAATTCCATATGGAAAATCCCAATCACACTTTGCCCGACCTGGGAATCGAACCAAGAACCTCATGCTCTGCAGTAGCATTTGCGATCATTCGACCAACGACGCAGTTACAATACCGAATCAAAAATATAAATCTATTGTCATAAAGCGTCTTGTTAATTTATGTTATGATTGAATATTCTAAGTCTAGTGAACCAATCTCAACGCTAATATGAGATTTACAAATCGGAGTCTTCATAAAGCTGGCATAAAGCAGGATTTTGTCAACAGGGTAGGCAGCAAAATCGTCCTATTAGTTAAGCTAAAATACAACGAACACGTAGCGAAACAGGGTGATAATGGCAAAATGAGCTCTCAATGTGGCAGTTAGGTCAAGCCCATTCTCAGCCGAGTTCGAAACGATGACCTAAAACTAATATCGATAACGTTTCTAAACTATCGATATTAGAACAACACTATTAAGATATCAGATTGCATAAATTTTTATATCAGAATTAAAATTACTCAAATTCTTTAAAATTTTGCTAATGTAGGAAAATTTAATGTTTGTGAGAACATTATGTGCTTATATGGCTAATAGGTCTTTCATTTATTTTATTTGTCTGTCAGGAATAGTTCAAGGACACAAGGAGAAATATGACATCAGATGAGACCTTTCTTGAAGCTGCACTCAAGCTTACATCAGCAGTCAGAATTGGTTATACCTAATACAGTTTTAAATGGTGTGTTCATCGGATAAAAAATAAATTTTCCTGACTGTAGTTTTTAAGTTAGTCTGGGGCACCATCATCTACCTGCCTTTTTTCAACAATGTCGGGGTCGGCTTCCAGTCTAACCGGATGCAGCTGAATACCAGTATTTTACATGAAGCGACTGCCTATCTGATCTCTACAAGATACAGGGTAACACGATATCACGCGGTAAGACTGGTCTTCAGACTTTTGGGCATCTGACTACCCGTAACGACTGTCAATGATCTACAAATGCCAGCCAGGACCAACGGCTTAACATACTTTCCGAGGCACGGAGGGGTCTCGATATGTAATCGATGGTGACCCATCCACGGACCGACCTTGGCAAGCGTAGCTTAACTTTCAATGGACCTGTGCGGCTGCTATTATTTCGCCACGAGCCCTTTAGTTACCAATGACTGATAGTAGAACCAAGACATTAGTGGTCTTAATCCAATAGATACTGAGTGATACTGGTCATCAATGATCCTTGCTTGTCTCTGTGTCATAAGAGGACTTTGTGCTACTTTACCTCATTCTTTGAAAAGATACGTGTAGGTACCAGTAATATAACATTATGCCTCTATTTCCCGAAGAGTTAGACAGTCATAGACAGACAGACTTAAGTTCTGAATTGAGCTGCACGATTACTGACAAATGCGTGCACTGACTGGACAGATCCACTCACTCTGTGTGGTTCTTTCCTCAAAAGACCATTTCAGACACTACATGGTCTTCACATGATCTGACCAAGATTATGTCTGGACTTTAAAGAGACTGTGACCTCTGAGTTTGTTTCGGCCTTTCTTCTCAGAGTCAGATAAGAAACGCCGACGTCATTTAGTTTTTAAAATATGTTTGACGTGTAAAAGTGTTTGTACAAACCTACTTACAGAAATAAAATCATTTATCATTTAGAGGTGTAGCTATATCACACCCACATTTCGCCAGTTATGTTTAAGTCATAGGTAATAGAGGAGAGTCTATTGCCATCAGCCAAAAAATCCAGACTCCGGATTGCTACTGATGAATTATATTTGAGCAAATGACAAAGTTGATAACATATAACTACTAGCATTCCTTTACAGCGGGTATCAGAAGGGTGTGGTCAAATTTAAGGTTGTGATACAGACCGACAGACAGACGGATTACAGTTGTAATTCTAACTGAAAATCTTTCCCCATGGGACCAACATTGTAATCGCAAATAACTGTACTCGTACTCCTCCAACTAAGAAAAATATCGTTTTGCGAGGTACTCCTCGCTGGTTCACATCAACAGTGCAATATGTTAGGTCTACAGGTCTAAACCATAGATATATGGAATACACCCCATCACATGGGACTCAAACATAGCTTTTGCAACCGCATGACAACATGCGTTGGTCCAGTGGTCGCAAGCGCTACTGCTGAGCATGAGGTCCCGGGTTCGATTCTCGGGTCGGGCAAAGTGTTATTGGGTTCTTCCATCTGGAATTTCTCAGTAGCAGCCCAGAGTCTGGATTTGTGTCCGGTTGATGGCAATTGGCTCGCCCCCTATTAATTACAAGGGATTCAAAAATAACTGGTGAAATGTGGGTGTACTTTAGATACACCTCTGTCTAAACCCTTTGGGGAAACAAACCGTGATGATATGTTATGTGTGTGTTAACCTCACAATTACTTTTTCCACTGACCCGAGGCCTGGCCTTATCCTATTCTAAATTAATTCTAGATCTTTCCAAGGTCTTCGCGTGCGTGTTGAACATTAAATACTAAAATTAGATTGTTTTCTGCTTCCTTATAATTGACCTTGGCTCAGTATTTAAATTCACTGATGACATTAAATATCCTACTCAGAATTGGCATACTTGTTTAATATGCATACATATATATTTATTTATATTTTCACAGAATTCGTTGTTATATCATCTTGGGGTTTTAGTTGAAACCGAATATAGCTGTACATGGCTGACTAGCTTCTGCTCGCGACTTCGACTTATCTGACCAAGATTATGTCTGGACTTTAAAAGAGACTGTGACCTCTGAGTTTGTTTCGGCCTTTCTTCTCAGAGTAGTCAGATAGGAAACGCCGACCTCATCTAGTTTTTTAAAATATGATTGACGTGTAAAAGTGTTTGTTCAAACCTACTTACAGAAATAAAATCATTTATCATTTATCATTTATTTATCATTCGTCCGCGAAAAAATTCTTGTTCCCACGACCCCCCGCGTCGCATCGCATCGCCCACCACGCTATTACTTCGTTTTCCCGAAGCGTCCTTTCTATATATTTTTTTCTTTTTGATCAGCTCCTAAGGGTCGTAGCGTGATGTTAAATAGCTTCCTCCAAAATTAGGCTACCATATGCAAAAAGAATTTAAAAAAAAGACTGGTAGTAAAAAAAATAACAACATTTTCAGTTTTATTATATTAAGTAGGTATAGAGTTAACAGAATTAGATGTTATATCATCTTGAGGTTTTAGTTGGAACCGGGTAACAGCTGCTTGTCACGTGAATAGAAATACTGTGTTGGACATAACATAACATGTAGATTTGTAGACCTTTTTATATTTTGTTGAGTGCCGGTTACTTGTCGACAGGCCTACATTGTCCTCCCATACCTATCAACACTGTAATTTGAAACATTGTAAAAGCCTCTTATTTTTAAAAGAGTCACTGTGGAGTTTCTTTCCGTCTCTTCTCCATAGGAAACAACTAATTGGAAGGAACCGTGCACCTAGCTTCTGACGTTTCATAAGTGCCCATGTTGGTTTATGTGAAAAAAAATATATCTTTTTTTTTATCACGCCTGTAATCCCCGAAGGGTTAGGCAGAGGTGTACCTATAGTACACCCACATTTCGCCAGTTATGTGTTGGTCCTATGTCATAGGATGTTTGACTACTGTTAAAAGTGGTAGTTTAAAAACATAATTGATGACCTGCGGGGTAGTTGCGTAACACACTAACAGTAGGAATGGCTTTCATTTTGACAGTTCAACAACATTCATTGCGTTTATTACGTTGTTGAGCCGACAAATTTTTCAAACATATGAAACCATGGTTTAGCAATATCCTTCTAAATTATTCAGATTGTCATCGATGCTCTGTAGATGCTTAGGGTCTTGTTCAAATCGGCTTTCCATTGTTCAGATTAAAGAAACTGTACGATGTTCTTAAATGACAAAATACAGTCGGAGTAAATAATTGTTCATAAAATCGACACGCCTTCATCAATTTGCGTTGTTTTTAACCTTTTCACCGCCACGGACTTCAATAGAAGTTCAGCTGCCTTGAAATTTTAGATAGATTTACATGTTTTAATGGCACGCACGCCTTTAAAACAAAATCAATTTCTAAAGGACACACTCTTATTTTGTTTTAAAGGCGTGCGTGCCATTAAAACAAAATGAAAAGTTAAAACTATTTCATACAACTACCAAAAATTACAGTTGTGAATATACAGGGAATTCGAGTTGGTAGTCAATTTGCTTAAAAAAAACACGTGTGGCACTCGGGGACTGCCGCGGTAAAGCTATTGCATAGCATTTTTTATCAACTTATGCAATTATAATTATTTATTTATTTTTTATTTATGCAGTATTTTTTTTTCTTTGATATTAATTCAAGTACAGTCGTACCATATACATACACGTTAAGCGAACGCTCGGCCGAGCTACATGGTAGGCGGAGTGGGGGGGTGTTAGGTTTTATTTTCGTTACGGAATTTCTTGATTCCGTCGCCGCGCTCAAAGCCCGCGATAAAAGCTATGCAATAGCTTAAAATAATTTCCCTGACTTTACGTAAGCAGTCAACCAAAAAATTAACATGTTTGCACTAGATGAACTTCATTATTATTGTGTGCGTAGTTACTTAAAATTATTTATTTTGTTGACCGTACAAACAAGTCAAATTAAATTAGCTAGTGAAACTTCGCAGACGTGAACATGATCAAATAACAAAGAAAATAATTTGATGAGCTTTATTTGGTGTCTTTAACCGTAGTTAGTGTAGTCACTTGAAACATCAGTTTTCTTTGTGTAAACTTCACAGACGTGATGGGTTTCGATATAAAAAACACGATAAAACAAAAAAAAAACTGATTTTATGAACTCATACTTCAAGTAACAAGAGCAAAAAAAACATACTTTTCTATCTTTTTTATTTTGTCGTGCTTAGATATCGATAGTTTAGCTAGCTAATTTAATTTGACCCTGTATAAAACGACAATTAAGACATAGATATACTTACAAAATAAGCTGAATCCGGCCCATCTGTGACGGGATCGCTTCATTTTGTCACTTCCACCTGAGGACAAGGAAAACATTGGTTCATTTATTTGTTAATGACAACATTACCTTTTTAGGGTTCTGTACCCAAAGGATGCTAACAGGACTCTATTATTAAGGTTCAGCTGTCACAGGATTGTACTTTTTTAACATTTGTAATTTTCCCAGAGTGTGTAAGGCCGCTATAGCAACAAATAATAAAAATAAAATAAAGATATATGGTTAAAAATAGCTAGTTTTTTTTACCTAAAATATAATTTAAAAAAATGTTAGTGTTAAATATTGTACGGTGGTACTGAACCCTTGGTATAGCCGGTCCGGCTCGCACTTGGCCGCTTTTTTAGAAACAATTACGAAAACGAAATGTATAAAGTTCGCCTTACCGAATGTTAGAAATCTAGAACCCAACATCGTCTTAAATAAAGAGTTGTTTGAAACTGTTCACTCGGCGGTCTTTCTAGGCATAACAGTAGATGGTAAACTTCAGTGAGGATCACATATATCAAGCCTAGCGGGGAGGCTCAGTTCGGTTGCCCACACCGCGCCGTCAGGAAAGTAAGACAATACACTGACGTTGATACAGCTCGGCTAGTCTATTTTAGTTATTTTCATAGCGTTTTGTTCTACGGCATTCTGCTGTGGGGCAAAGCCGCTGATATTCAAAACATATTTGTTCTTAAAAAAACGAGCTGTTAGAGCAATTTACCAGCTAGGTGCTAGAGTTTCACTGAGATATTTTTTGAAAGATATTGGTATTCTCACGGTGGCATCACAATTCATCTTCGCCAACATCTTTTACATACAGACAAAATATACACTTATACACATAAAACAGTGATTTTTATAATATTTACACTAGAAATAAGGACAAACTATGTGCTCCATTTCACCGGCTTCATAAGGTTTATAACTCCTTTGTTGGGCTTGGTATAACCTTTTGTAACAAACTTACCCTCTTCTTTGCTAGATTTACCTTTTAATGCGTTTAAAGCTTAAGTAAAATCCAACCTTTGTTCAAAGGAATACTATTCTATCAACGACTACTTATACGTTAAGAATATTTAATCAAGACAATGTTTATGTTCTTTCTCCATAATTAGCTTACCTGTTGACAGGTTATATAAGTCCATATAATTGTTTATTTTATTTGACTATAATATGAGTCAATTAAGTTCAATTTTATTTATATTTATTATTGACATAATCTACTCCTTTCCATGTTTTTTTTTAATGAGTTGTATTGCAATATGTGGTTAGCTAACGATCTCAACAATTGATCATATTATTCTTGCCTGAGCAACCAGCAGCAAGTTCGTCATGCTCCCGTAGATGTCACTGCTTGCGGTAGCGTCGGGGTTCGGATTGCCTCCTTCCTTCAAATATGGCGAGGGGGGTAGTGGTTGATCTTTGTGTTATGCTCGTGAACGGGTGCTGCTTGAGATCGTCTTGCTGACAGTGGTTTTGTTATTGGTATTAGTAATAAAATATTTATCTATTTTACTGGAAGGTCCTAGTTTATCATTTGTGACTTCAATTTACAGCTATATCAACGTAATGCAGCATTGCATATGTAAGCGCGCACGCCCTTTACGCCCGGAGGCTTTTATTTAGGTATTAAGTTTTGTTTACGTTTTTATTGTTTATTTCTGCTTGAGTATAGTTTTCAATGTTTTTCTTGGTACGTATATCGGATGAAATCCAGGATAAAAAGTAGCCTATGTCTTTACCCAGGTCATGGTTGCCACATTTCATCCAAATCCATTCAGCCGTTTTGGCGTGAAAGCGTAACAAACAAACTCACTTTTGCATTTATAATATTTGTTAGGATTACGAAGTTAGATTCTATACATCGAAAATGATCCAAACCCCTGTTGTCTTCAATATTATTTGAAATATGAAATCAAACTTAGTCAATTTGATGAAAAGTTAAAATATAAAAACCAAAAAATTTACAGCACTGCATCATAAAAGAATTAAGATGTAAACTTTAAAATTAAATATCTCAAAGCTAGCTTAACGTGGATTGGATCCTTATCGTGTAACTACGTCCAATTGTTGGATTCCTATCGTGTAACTACGTCCAATTGTTGGATCCTTATCATGTAACTACCTTCAATTGTTGGATGCTTATCGTGTAACTACGTCCAATTGTTGGATCCTTATCGTGTAACTACGTCCAATTGTTGGATCCTTATCGTATAACTACGTCCAATTGTTGGATGCTTATCGTGTAACTACGTCCAATTGTTGGGTCCTTATCGTGTAACTACGTCCAATTGTTGGATGCTTATCGTGTAACTACGTCCAATTGTTGGATCCTTATCGTGTAACGACGTCCAATTGTTGGATCCTTATCGTATAACTACGTACAATTGTTGGATCCTTATCGTGTAACTACGTCCAATTGTTGGATCCTTATCTTGTGACATCATCCGTCGTGCTCTTGTCACCGCCAGCCGGAGTGCCAGCTGTTCTAGAACCCAATGGCTTGGCATGCGACGATGGGAAGAGACCAGACGGAATTACCATAATGCCTTGGAAGTTCAGCCAGCCTTTGGTGTGGGATGCAACAAGTGTCGACAACCTTGCGCCATCCCATTTTCCTAGCACGGCGGGCTGTGCTGGGGCGGCTGCTGCAGGTGTGGAAAGCCTCAAACGGCGCAAATATTCCAATATTATTCGAACTTATAATATGTTCGCGCCGTTTGCGGTTGAAACTCTACGACCATGGGGTTTGAGAGCCCGCCTAATTTTTCGAGACATTGCCAAGCGGTTGGTCGACTTGTCACGAGACCAGAGGGCTGGCCTAGTTTTCGGCCAAAGAATCAGCATTGCATACAACGTGGCAGTGCTGCCAGCCTTTTGGGCACTTTTCCTCTTGACAACGGTGGGGACGAATTTTTTGATGTACCTCATCCTATGTTTCTTTCCCCTCCCCTTTGTATATACTTGTACATATTATTATTATTTTAAGACTGTTAGCTTTTAAATTACGTATTTATTAAAAAAATATAATTGGTAAGTATCTGTACATATGTTTTTATAAAATCGTAAAAATACACAAGTATGTTTTTCTACTGTTGTTATAATAATAATAATAAATCCATTTATTTTCAGGCAACTCTGGCCCATAGATAAATACCTTAACTTAAACATACATATTTTAATAAAAACAAAACTTGTGTTAATAAATAAGGCTTAAGACTATGTTAGTAGCGCTTCACTCTGCACCAGCGTGACTATGTGCTGCACTGTGGAACTTGTCCGCGGAAACGAAGGAACACCACGTCCTGCGTCCAAAAGTCTTCATCCATGACGAGGGGCAGATAACAATTAGGTACGCGCACTAAAGACACCTTAAACTTAACGTTGTGGCGCGATTCCAGTAACTGCACCCTCGGCATGTACCTCGTCTTCTGGGCGCACGTACTCCACGATATCCTCCGCCTTAGTGGTGTAGTGCAGGCGGGAGATGTACACCTATGTGTTCGGCATAGCGGCACGTGGGCTCACTTCGGACCCCGTAGGAGCTTTGCCGCAGCGGTGTCCGTTAGTTTGAGATCGGCGCTGTAGCGCGGCGGTTATAGGACGATATATATAGCATTAATGACTACCTACGTAACCATAGATAGAAATAAGAACAGCACTCCCCTTACTTCACTCCATGTTGAATAAAGTGAAATGTAAGACCTTGCGTTGTCGTCGCTAGTGATGGGATATCGATATATCAATCCGATTATATCGAATTTGACATTTGGTATAACTTTGTGTCAGGTATTTATAGAGATGTGGTTTTATTGCGCATAGCTATTAAAAATCCATTTATGGATTATAAATGCAGCCGATGCCAATTAATTTAATAATATCATATAATAATACTTAGATAATATTTACCTTGTTTGTACATGGCATGTTAAGATATCAAATAACTTGCACAAAAAATATCGTTCAAAGACAAACATAATGCTCCTTTACCAGTCAATTATTAAAATTGAAAATCAAATCAAATGTTTATTTGTTACAGACTTGGTTGGTCATACTTCAAATAAAAAGTAATTGAAGTTATGAGTGGTCAATAGAATGTTCTTCGTTTTCAGATGATGCATAAATAAAGAAACAACTCCATAAAAAGTGACCAAACAAATTTAGGCGAATTCACACTTTTGTATAACCTTTTTTTGCGAAACTTAAGTGCCTATTTTATTAAATCTTTTCTGACCTCTGCAGGTGGGAAATAGAAAAAGAAATCTAACAAACACCTTGTCTTTAATAATTTTTGGCTTTTTGTTTGTTAATAGTTACAAAAGATTAAACATTATTAGTTTAATTATTTTGTATATATGTTCATTGCTTAAAATGTAAAAAAAAATGTGATTAGGTCATTCTAGATCTAAACTAATAATATTGTTTATTTTTGTCTGCTATTTGCTTCTTTATTTATTATTATTTTCTTTTCTACCTCATCTCATGTTGGTACATACCATGGCATTTATACGTTTTGAATTTAAACTACTGCAGTTTTATTTTTATATTACAAAAGACATCTTTTTATTTTTATTTTTTTTATAGTTCCTTAGGTAAATGTACACGCATAATGAGGAAAATATATACTCTTAAATACCTATGTAGTTCCCATAAACCCACTCAATACATTGACATAACTATGGCACATTTCTGAAATACCGGCAACATCAGTAGAAGGCTAACTTCTGTTAGTGGTCATTACTAAAGTATTTACAATGTGCACTGTCGCTTGCTTAACCTTGGGGGATCAGCAGAACTTATAACGATTGTTTTTTTATGATGGAGGTAATATGTAGGATTATGATCTACCTCCGGCTTAAAAGGCAGCATTTGAAATCGTGTGGCTTGAGGTCAAATAAATTTTTAACAACTTCTTTTTTCTATGTGACAAGTAGTGCCGTTTCGGTTTGCTAAAGTCAGATGTGTTATAGAAAAATGTGCTTAACTATAAAAAAGAAGACATATTTAGGTGACATCACGCCCGTATTCTCTAAAGGGTAAGGCAGAGGTGTACTTATAGTACATCAACATATCGTCAGTTCTTTTTAAGGCCCATGTAATAGGTAGCCCCGCTTAACTGCTCCGTTGGTCTCGTGGTCGCAAGCGCAACAGCGTGGGCTCCCGGGTTCGATTCTCAGGTCGGGCAAAGTATTATTGGGTTTTTCCATTAGGAATATCTCGGTAACAGCCCGGAGTTTGGAAGTTGGCGGTGTGATACCCCCGTGCCTCAGAAAGCATGTTAAGCCGTTGGTCCTGCGCCTGATCTCTCTCCGGTCGTATCGGATTGCCGTCCCATTGGATTATGAGAGTGAGGGAAAAGTGAGTGCACCTGTGACTGCGCACACACGCGTGCCCTATAATATCTCCCGGGTAGATAGACGGCTAGTCTCCACTGAGTTTGGCTGCCATGGCCGAAATTCGATCTGGAGAACTAATATTAGGAGGTAAGCCTATTGCCATCAACTAGGAAATTTACTGTAATTTACGTACGTACGTTGTACGTATATGATTGGTTATATGTCATCACAAAAAGTATCATGACATTTATATGAACATTAACTAATCAGAGACTTGATCAGAGTTTGAAAATCGAGTGTTATGTTCTTGTTTCTTGTGTTGGTATATTTTTGTTAAACCAAATTGAAAAACTTATTTTTTGTATAATACACGATAAAAAAAAACTATCGACATTGTTTTACCGATGCTTGCCCATCACTACACAAGACTGGTATACGATACGGTGCCACTTCCTCTCATTGTGTACTTATATGAACAAATTAGTTATTTAACAATAACGTTATGTCCATAGGGAAATAAAAAATAACAGTGAATTACTACATTTGGCGGATAACCGGATGTTGTGCTGCGAATTGGAAGCGACCTGTGTATGTCCAGCAGCGGACTGCGTTAGGCTGAGTTTATTGATAGATTATGCATTAATTTGATTTTTAATCAACACTTTTGGCAGATTTTGTTATTATCAGACAGAGGGACACTGCCTTTTTTTTTGGTTTGGATATCATCAAATGACCTCTCCCGCTCTGGGCGGAGCGGAAGGGCGTGTCAGAAAAACCCACCCATGTTCCTTCAGTTCCCTGTGCGCCAGGGCCACGGTAACTACAAGGACTTTGCCTATGCTCTTGATAAAAAGAAAAAAAAAAGAGGGGATAGCTAAATCTTTGAGTTCCTATGGTGTATAGAGAGAAAAAGAAACTTGAATTTTTTAAACAACAATAACAAAAAAACACAAGTATGTTTATTTCAATTACAAAGGACATTTCGATACATGTATTGGAGATCACCTTTTAAGCAAGGAATTGCTTGTGTTAGGAGACTCCGCGCTTCCACGTATTAGTATCTTAATTAAGCAATTGAAATGTAGACAATGTAAACATGCAAAAATTGCTGGTAAACAAGTGACAGCCTTCGTTTCTGAACGCCTAATTATTCAATTTATTGTGTTTTAAATCTAAATCCTTATGATTGGCTGAATGTCGTTTCAATAAGAAACCACAACAGCCAGCACGAGATTTGGCCACAGATTTATTGATCGGGGAATTTAAACTTTTGCACGGACTAAGGTATTATAATAGTTGGCGCACTCAACTACTAATTCCGGTATTCTCATGTCAAGTTTTCATTTGTATTAATAAAAAAATACCACCTACGACTTTTAATTTCAACAAAAACGCGTCATAAGTTCTAGAATTCGGATATAAATAAACAACAACACTTGGTTTAAAACTCTACATACTTATATGTATAGAGCAGGCACATACTCTGCACATACATATAGAGTAGCTCTACAAACTCTACATATCCATATAGAGTAGCTCTACACACTCTACATAGAGAATGCAACCGCAGGGCGTTCACCTTCGCGACGTCCTTGCTGTGAGCACTTTTACCTTTTGTAATAATATCGAACGGGTGATATTGTCACGGCTTTTATTTTAAAAAGGTAAGTAGAATTTGCATTGGTAACGCGGGCCTTTAGCTGTTCCACTGCAGGTAAAGGTCCCTTTTCATAGTCAGAAGTGGCGATCATTGATCACTACGGTGAAATCACCTCCAAGCAGTAACCGAGTAGGTGATTTAAAACCGTCAAGTCCGTCAAACCGTCTAGGATTGTTAACTTCATTTACTATCGACGGAAGAAGCGTCTTCTGCAATATCAAATTGTAGTTTCAAAACCCGAGGGCCTGGACAAAGTGACAGTCTGTCAGCGACAACGATGATGGAAAACTCAAAAATGTATGGGACTGACATTAGTCACCGAAATGCTTCTGTCAATTCTGTTAAAAGTCGTTGTAGAAATACGAAATGCTTTCAAAATCAAAATCAAAATCAAAATATTTTATTTCACATAAACCTACATGGGCACTTGTGAAACGTCAGAAGCTAGGTGCACGGTTCCAATTGGTTGTTTCTCTTCTGTCAATTGGCTTTGAAAGCATTTGCCACAGAGATAGGTCCTCTGACATGTAGGTAAATGTTAATTTTTTTGTGACATACTGTCAAACGGGGTGAATAAGAACGCAGGGGTGAATCTGAACGAAACTTTAAAAGGGATTTTAACATTGAAATAATATAATTTGTGGCCAAAAATGACTCTAATGTGTTTACTGTATTATAATTAACGATTAAGTGCCCTTGTTGGCAACAAACTATATTATTTCAGTGTTAAAATCCCTTTTAAAGTTTCGTTCCGATTCACCTCTGCGCCCCTATTGACTCCGTTTGACGATAACGTTATTTTTTTTCAAATGATCCAAGTTCAGATCTACTTTTATACAATATTTGTTTAAAATTCCTTATGGAGAAGAAAAAACGTTACTGGTTGACTAAAATATCTGAAATAAGCAAGCATTGAGATACCTGCTCGTACCTCTTATGTATCAGTAGTCATCAGTGCTGTTTCCTTCTCTGCATTAAAAGAGGCTTTGCCTTGCATTGGGATATTTAACAATGATCTTATTTCCGAAGACAAAGATCAGGGTCATGGCCGCAGTATTGCGTGCACTTCGAGGCATAGGGGTTCCACATCGCCAACTTTCTAACATCGGGCTGCTTCTAAGCATTTCTTAACTGAAATTCTAATCCGACCCTCAATATCCGCAGCCTTACAGTCAGCAGCCGTCAGCCAGATACTACAAGTGAAACAGAATCAGCAGTACCTCGAACCGAAGGTCGTTCCACACGTGACGCGCCGCACAGCGCCACGCTTCACTGCCTACCCACTTTCTCTCCTCACTTGAAGTTATAACAAGAGCATTGTTTTATACGAGTATTATGTAAGAAACGCTTTTTATATGATAATTTTGTTATATTGCGTCATTTTATAAAGTTTTTAACGCCTTGTTAAGATGAAGTATTATGATGATTTAAAAAGTACAGCACTTGTAATGGCTTGATTTAATGTAATAGCTCGCTTGTAACTAAACGTATTCATTTGTTTCTTGTGTTAATTAGATACTTAATTGAGACCTCTGACACTTAAGTACCTATCATTTGAGATGATCATATATTACTAGCTTTTGCTCGCGGCTTCGCTCGCGTGGAGGTCGAAAATTATCCCACGGGAACATACTACCGGGATAAAAAGTATCCTACGTGTTAATCCAGCACCCTAATTACGTAACACACTATCTATCACAATTTGAATCATTTTGAAGCCTATTGCTAATCCATTGCTTCATATGTTCAAAAAATTTGTCTGCTCAACAGCGTAAATAACGCAATGAATGTTGTTGTACTGTCAAAATGAAACCCATTCCTACTGTTAGTGTGTTACGTAATTACCCCGCAGGTTATAAACTATCTGTGTTCCAAATTCCATCCAAATCCGTTCAGTAGTTTTAGCGTGAAAGAGTAACAAACACCCATCCATCCATCTATCCATCCGGCCTCACAAACTTTCACATCTATAATATTAGTAGGATTGAAGTCCTCTTTAAAATTGTGTTTAGATTAATTACTAATAAAATACTATGGCTGTTATCTTTTGATATGTAAGTATGCGATGCGCACATAGTAAGTGTAAGTTGTAAAGCGGTAAGTGAGTAAGTAAAATTAATAGCCTTTTTTTTTGGTGGTATTTATAGTTAGCTTAGCCAAAGCAGCCAAGTTAGCAAAATTAATGAAAGGGTATCAGTAAAACCAACTTCAAAGGGTCAGTCAATGCTTTTGATAATTATATATTTATAATGGCTTATGACTTCTCCCGCTCTGGGCGGAGCGGGAGGGCGTGTCAGACTCTTACTGACTAAAACCCACCCATGTTCCTTCAGTTGCCTGTGCGCCAGGGCCACGGTAACTCTTTCCAGCAATCCGCGACCCCGGATGGCTGGTATGTAAGGATCGTAGCAGGTGGCATTCTGTAGTTTCTGCCTACCCCCGCGGGAAGACGGCGTGCCTTGATGTATGTATGTATGGTATAATGACTTATTTTTATTCTTAGTATTTTTTATACCTAACATAATTTTCTTTTTAATTTCGTAATTTTTCCATTTCTGGTGGGACTTAAATATCCAAGGACTACACTACATTATAATCGTCTAAAGCTTCCCGGAAAGACTGAACTAAAATAATGAAAACAATGTTCAATCGTTCACACCGGTCTCATTTAAGGTACTGCTTACACCACATGGTTAAAAGCGCCATATACGCAATTTGCACTTCACACATTTGAATTTGAAGACAATAAATAATTTCTTATCACGTAATGTTACCGTTATGTAAGTGACACACGGACAGACGTGACTACACTGACCTACATGATGTTTGAAATGATCAACGAGGTGAAATTGTGCTAATAATATAATCATTATTATTGTAATATTATTAAAAGGCACATTTAAGTGTACAGCCAGGGAAACGAGTCACTGATCATTTCGGAATTTCAAAAGGTAATACAAAAGTTCGTAGAAGCTAGTTATTATTTCAAATGTATGATGCATGTTCTTCTTGGTGTTCAAACTGTGCCCTACATTTCAATAATTTGTAACATTAGAATGACAGTTCGTAAGACACAAATCTAAAAGCAGCCTTTTCAGTTTATTTTGAGTTAGAACACCGTTTAATCAACGCCCCAGTGGCTGATCTGTTATATTTTTGTAACTTGATGAGCCACTTTTATTTTGACACATCTAAATTACACTATACAATCTAACACTAAAATATATAATATATTATGTACAAGTATATAATTAAAAAAGGGAAGAGCTCATAGGGTATCAAAAAATTCGTCCGCATCGCTGTCAGTGGAAAAGTGCCCAACGGGCTGGCAGCATTGCCACGTAGGATGGCAGTGCTGATTCTTTGACCTACAAATACTCGAACCCTCTGGTTTTAATGCCTAAATTAGACGATAATATATATTATACATTGAATTGTTAGCCATCTATTATTAGCTGTGTGTTGTCCTATTAATAAATAAATAAATAATCTACTTTCAATGTGTGTTATGGCTAAAACTCTAAAAATAACCATTCTTCTTACATCCTCCAAATCAACAAAAAATCTAGGTTGCCAATATTTCACACAAATTGACAACCATCAATGTGACCAACTTAAAAATAAATGACAAATCAATCACGCGATCTGACAGTGACATAACAACTGGTCATTAAAATTGAAATATACTTAAAACTATTACAGTGTGTCTGTAACCAATTGTTTGACATCATACAAAATACCATGCAACATTGGTCATACACACATAGTCATAAAAAATTATGATTGACGTGAAACGTGGGAATTTTACTACTGTTGTGTAATCATAATAATATGACCCTGCTATTGTGTATGACCAGATGTATGAATGTAAACGAAGCAAAAAGAGTAAGTAAGGATCGTAGCAGGTGGCGTTCTGTAATTTCTGCCTACCTCCATGGGAGAAGAAGGCGTGAGTTTATGTATGTATGAAAGGCAATTGTTTTTTAAACCTCTTATTATAATGTGGTTTCCTATGTAGAAGAAAACTTCTATCATTTCATTACATTCATTATCGTCGTCTATTTTCGTAGTCTATAAAAATCTCTTGAATTGTTTCGATCATATTTTTTTATAGATAATTATGTGGAGATGGTGTAGAATGTCACCATGATGTGCACTAAGTCAGCCTTTGTATGTTATTGTGTGCGTGAAGTTTAAATAAATAAATGACACTAGCTATAGGTACGGCCAGCAACAAATTACGTTTGCTTTTACACGTAATCTAGATTGACACAAAATGATTCGATAATCTGCTTTATAAGTATAACACAAGAGTAAATATTATTAAATATTAACTTATGTTCCGATTTTAATTTAATATTTTGCCCAATAAAGGCTCCCGCAGACAAGTTTCTGTTAGAACAATTTCCATGAAGTTTTCATGGAGATTATTCTACTAGAGTAGCGACGTGTTGTCGCGACGCGCCGGTCTGCGGGAACCTTAATAAAGATTCAAAAAACAGGAGTGTTAATCGGATTTTAGCTGACTTTACTAGAAGCAGGCACAATTATTACAAATTAAGCTATAACAGATATTTAAGTAGATAGCTACATGCTGTTCACATTTACAAATTATAACCATCCACGGTAATCAGTAACAATATTGTCAAACATCCTATTAACTCATTAACGACTTAAGTAAAGGTCACCTTCGTAAAGACAAGTTCTATTCTAGCGTATAATGTCATGTAAATCAAAGGTCAGTTGCCGAGTGACTGAGTGACAAAGTGGCATAGACTTAATAAGGTGTTGTATAACACCAGTTTACCCGACTGCGGAGACTAGTGTGATTAAATAGTTTGCTTAATTTTTTTTAATGTAGGAGGGGTTTTTACGCTTTGCACGCCGCGGTTGCTTCGTGGATGGGTCCATGGTGATCCATTACATATAGAGACCTCTCCGTGTCTCGGAAAACATGTTAACCCGTTGGTCCCGGCTGGCATGCGTAGATCTTTGACAGTCGTTACGGGTAGTCAGAAGCCTAAAAGTCTGACAACCAGTCTTACCAAGGGGTATCGTGTTATTCAGTCACTGGGTTGTGGAGTTCAGATGGGCGGTCGCTATTCAGCTGCATGTGATTAGTAATAGTAATAGTCCATTTATTTGGCCGAATATTGTTACAGAGATGTTACCTAACATGTAACATGTCATGTGTGTGTGTCATGTTGTTTGTGTTAGACTGGAAGCCAACCTCATCTTAGTTATGAAAAGGCTGGCAGATTGATTGAATAGCTCTTTAGGTACTGTAGTTAATGTTTTGCCCTTTCCAGTATTGTATCTTAAGTTACTGATAGATTCCCAATTAAGAAAATGCTATTTCAGCTCATGATGTTGTAAAGTTTCAAGGTATTAAATCAATTGAGAGAATAGCTGAATAAAATATTTTAGTGAATTTTTGCGTTTTACCTCGACAACCCAGTTACTGTTTAACACGTTACCCCTTGGTAAGACTGGCTGTCAGACTTTCAGACTTCTGACTACCATATATATATATATATATATATATATATATATACGTTAAATTACAAAATCAGAAACTAAAGACATGGGAAAATTACTTTTTTTAAATAACATTATTCTAATGTCGTCTTTCTCTGGTACTCTTTAAAGCGATCTCTAACATTCATAACCCTCCGCCCGAACCGTGCGGCTCTTATTACTAAACCACGAGCCCCCTCTAACTCCCCCTCTAACATAATCACTTCTGACAGTCTAAACCTTTCCTACATCTGTATTGTAAATACAGGACACTGATCGGCCTTCGCGCATCTGCCAAGTTGGCAAGGTCGTTGTATATATACATACATACATGTACATAATATTATGTACATACATAGAATGAATTTTGTATACCTGTAGTATGGTCATTGGTCTGAATAGATGTAGGTTAATTGTTAGGTAGGTATCATCAGTTACATGAATGTTACACCAGAGAGCCTAGACAAGTGGCAATCGCGTTCAAAGCGTTTCGTATTTCTACAAAGACTTTCAAAGGAATTGACGTAAGCTTTTCTTTAGCTTATGTCAGTCCCATACATTTTTGACTTTTCCAACGTCATTACCGCTGATAGAATATCACTTTGTCTGGCCCTCGGGTCGTGAGCAGTGGTGGCCGAGTATTAACAGCCCTGACTTATGAGTCGTAAGATGGAGGGACTGAATTCAAACCCAGACATGCATTTTACTTTGAGCAATTAGTTTTATTGATTTATTATATATATTTTTATTTTCTAACATAACATAACATCACGCCTTTGTAATCCGCGAAGGGTTAGGCAGAGGTATACCTGAAGTACACCCACATTTCGCCAGTTATGTTTAAGTCCCATGTAATAGGGGGCGAGCCTATTGACATGAACCGAGTAAAAATCCAGACTCCGAGCTGCTACTGAGAAATTCTATACAGAAAAACCTAGTAACACTATTCCCAACCTGGCAATCCAAGCCAGGATACCATGCTTAGCAGTAGCGCTTGCGACCACTGGACCAACGAAGTGGGGCAGTCGGGGAAGTTTAAGTAAAACCACCAAAAACCAGTTACGATAATTCCAGATACATACACCACTCCTTATCATCAATCCTCTAAAAATGATGAAGGTAAACATCGCAAAAACATCAACATGTTCTAAACCCAAGAAGTCGAAGACATGACTGGGACATCCACCAAACCGCGCTGTGCCCGCGTATTCTATTATAGCCCACTCCCTCTCACAGAGAGCAGAGCTGAGTCATAGTCACTGCAGCGCGACATTGTATGCTAATTAAGTATTTATGTAATATCTTAATGAGAAGCCCACTCTTCTATGTTCAAAATCAATCCGCCTGCCTTGTCCCAAATATGTTGGGGTCGGCTTCCGGTCTAACCGGATGCAGCTGAAAATCGGTATTTTACTTGGAGTGACTGCCTATGTCTGACCCCTACAACCCAGTTACTGGGTAACACGATACCCCTTGATTAGAATGGTGGTGAGACTTTTAGGGTTTTGTCTTGCCGTCACGACTGTCAAAGATCTACGAATGACAGCCGGGACCAACGACTTAGCGTGCTGTCGGTTGGTGTCATAGAAATATATATACATATATCTTTGGTTGGTGTACACGCGGCTACATATCAAGCTATACATTTCCAGTGTAAGCTGCCCTCTCATTTTACAGAAATCCTATACAAGGCGAGATCGGCTTAAACTGGAAATGTATAGCTTAATATGTAGCCGTGTGCATCAATATATTAATTGTAAATGACCTATTCTCAAAAAAATCGTGTTGACATGAATTAACTGGCTAAAGTATACAGTGCAGTAGGTTTACAAAAAAACGTCCTGATCAGACAGATGAACAAAAAAGCCGCATCCGGAAATATCAACGGCAGCTGTAACAAGTTACACAACCTCTCTTTGATAAAGTCGGTCAAGAAACTAAAAGTATTACTGCCTACCACTAGATGTAAATGAGGTATTGTTGTATTATTGTAAGGTGTTATGTGATTTAAGGAAATATTGTTGTTGACGTTATGTATGGGACGACCTACAAAGGTCTCGTGACCCACTGTTTGAACATTAGTAATTGGGTGATGGCTCTTCTTGTTATTGTTAAATTACAACATGACGTCACGCCATTACATACCGAGACCTCTCCATGCCTCGGAAAGCACGTTAAGTCGTTGGTCCCGGCTATCATTCGTAGATCTTTGACAGTCATTACGGGTAGTCAGAACCCCAAAAGTCTGACAACCAGTCTTATCAAGGGGTATCGTATTACCCAGTAACTAAGTTGTAGAGGTCAGATACGCAGTCGCTCCATGTAAAGTACTGGTATTCAGCTGCATCCGGTTAGACTGGAAGCCGACCCCGACATAGTTGGGAAAAGGCTCGGTAAAATAACAACAACACAACGTCATGCCTTATATACTCCAAAGAGGTGGATAGAACTGTTTACAATGTGCAGGTGGTACACCCCACTTTTCGCCAGTGATGCTGCAGTACATAATATTTAAAGGAAGTATCGGGTATAAATCCAGACACCAATCTGCTGCTGAGAATTTCCTAACAGAAAAACTCAGAGACGCTTCGGGAAACGGAAATTAAACTATAACAATGAGACAGTTAAAGTTATATAAACTCTAGATAACGTAACGACATCACGCCTTGTTTCCCCGAAAGGTTAGGCAGAGGTGTACCTATTGTACACCCACATTTCGCCAGTATCGCTTAAGTCCCACCTAATACTGGGCAAAACTATTGCCATCAACTAGGCATAGATCTAGAAAAAAGAAACGGCAACATCTACAGGGTCAAATTAAATTAACTAGCGAAATTCTGCAGACGTGATGAGTATCGATATCTAAGCACGATTAAATAAAAATAAAAAGTTTTTTTTTTTTTTGGAGTCAGCGACTGCTGGTTGTGTTGTTACTTGAAGTATGAGTTGAGAAAATATGTTTTATCGTGTTTAGATAGCGATACTAATCACGTCTCTAAAGTTTACACAAAAGTAACTGATCTTTTAATTTGATTTTCAAGTGATTGTACTGACAGCGGACGACGAGCCCACAAAAAAAAAAACATCAAATTAATAAAATTTTTGTTTCATCATGTTTAGATATCGATCCCCATCACGTCTGAGGTGTTTCACTAGCTAATTTAATTTCACCTTGTATTTGATAAAAGTCTTAAATTCATTAATTTGCTGCCAGACAACACACTGTCCAAACTGCTGGGTATGGAAACATACATTTATGCACAAGAGTTCCTTAATAATTTGGAAACGACAATCCGACGGTAAATTATTAAACTGCGTGTTTGGAATGCCGTTCCCAGTCTGCATAGGAAAATTCAATTATATATCGCTCATTTGGAGAAACATCGACGTAAATGTAATTTTTCCCAAATTGAGTTGTCGATATATATTGTGCTCGAAAAAATTTTCAGAGGAGCAGACGCGTGAAATATTTAATATGGTTTTGGGATTTATCAACATTTCAGAACGAGACGGTAACAGATTACAAACAAAAAAAAGACTTTAAATCACTCTCCTGTAAAATTTTAAAAGCAGCAGTTACGTCGATGTTTCTCCAAATGTGAGATATATATTCATTTTTTTTTGTCCGTATAGCTAGGCAAAGATTGGCAAAACCATTGGCCATCACTATTATTTTGTTGGTTTGAATAAATCACATTTTTATTTCGATGCTAGAATTTATTTGATAGTTTCAAAATACTCTTACGCACCAGTATTGACAGTGCTTTCATTTATTGTTGTATTGTTGTCTCCAAATTGTATAACGAAGGTGAGCACTAAGAAAGGGTGTCTCAAAATTCATTCCATATAGGGGTTAAATAGAGGATGAAAGCTTGTATGGAATTTCGGTATTTTTGCCGATGGGAAATCCCATCGGGCACACGGCTTGTCAAAAATAAAACTGAACTTAACTCAGAGCCACTCAGTAGGTACCTACAACGTCCTCTTCGAGTGACCACTTTGAGGAAAAATCTCAGTCTACCCACAAAAAAGATACAAAGCACGACAAAGTATACGTTTTTACAACACAAGTCTTGTTAAAGAACTGAGCCTCAATAAATTTAAATCATTTATTAAACAGAAACTCTGTCAAAAAGGTTTCTATAAAGTTAAAGGTTACTTGGATAACAAAAAGGCTTGGGATTAATTAAGCTACTTCAATGTACCCCCAAGCAACAATCCATTGTATACTGTAAATAAGTGTTTTAGAATTAATAATGTCATTTTTATTGATTTACATGACATAACTTATGATATTTTTGATGACATTTAAAGAGAAAACTGTCTGTGAATGTGAGTAGCATGCAGGCTATTTTGAATACATGATTATTATTTTAATATTGTGAATGTGAAGACGATGTGGGTCATTCTTGCGTTTTTTTTCTCCTTAGTTAATTTTAATCATGGTCTGGCAGTTTGAGTAATTTTTCTGGCCTATCCAAATGACCTTTCTTTGGAATTGTTCGTCGAATCGTTGAGCTCCTAAGTTCTGAGTTGAGCTGCACGATTACTGACAAATGCGTGCACTGACTGGACAGGTCCACTCAATCTGTGTGGTTTTTCCTCAAAATACCATTTCACATACAAATCTATATGGTCTTCACATGATCTGACCAAGATTATGACTGGACTTTAAAAGAGACTGTGACCTCTGAGTTTGTTTCGGCCTTTCTTCTCAGAGTTGTCAGATAGGAAACGCCGACTTAATCTAGTTTTTAAAATATGATTGACGTGTAAAAGTGTTTGTTTAAACCTACTTACAGAAATAAAGTCATTTATCATTTATCGATAGAATACTCTTTAAAAAAAAACTTTTTGATGGTGACAGCGGAAGCCTAGTGGTAACGGCCGCGACTTACGAGTTGTAGGTCGTAGGTTCGAACCTAAGCAGGCACTTTACTTTGTGTTAATTATTTCTGATGACCCTCCACCGTTTTGAGAGCAGTGGTAATCATCGTGAGGAAATCGGCATGTCCTTGAACTAAAAATTCGAAGACATGTGACATCCGCCAACCCGCACTGGGCCCGCGTGGTGGACTATGGCCCAGTCCCTCTCACAGAGAGGCCTGTGGTCCAGCAGTGGGAACATTGTAGGCTGATTATGCGTATGCTTATACATCTTCTTTAAGCCCCAGGACAATAAAATGTCTACTTAATAATAGACGTTAAAACATTGACATGTTGCGTGCACAGGTGCTAATTATTACCTCAACACTTCAGTATGACAGGGCGACCTGCTGACCCACTTACTTCTTATTTACTTTTCTTACAAATGGTGAATGTGATTGAACCTCGAATAAACCGAGTGTGAAGAAAGGTTATTGTTTAGTAAGTGGATGGTAATCAGAATTAACTTCCTCATTGTCCTAGTGGTCGTAAGCGTGACCGCTTTGCGTGTTGGTCTTCAGTTCAATGATTTATTGGATTTCCTTACTAGAATACTAAATTCCTGGAGTCTGAATTTCACCATCATTTATTGCTTATAGCTGCTGCGTCTAGACTTATCCAATTGCTAGTTATTTAACTCGGTCCCCAGCTTCTCATTCCGCTTCTACCAGCCGGTCTGCGAAGATCTTCAGGTTTATAGGGTATCCTAGACACCCTTATTTGCCGATCTGCTGTCTCCACTCAAGAATAAGTCTACTCCTACCGTCATCGGCTACATAGTGCCACTTAGGAATGGGCCGCCCTCGCCTGGACCCTGTTTAGTATAACTGACAAAGCGACATATAAAAAAAAACACGTGTGGCACTCGGGGACTGCCGCGGTAAAGCTATTGCATATCATTTTTTATCAACTTATGCAATTCTATTTATTTTTTATTTTTTTATATATATACACATATATATAAAGTAGTGCATCTGTGTTAACTGTTGCAGCAAGTTTATATAGGGCATACGATGAACTACATTTTTTTTTACATAGCGCTTCAATGTGATCCTTTCAGTTGGGCTGCCTGTCAATAATCAAGCCTAGAAATATTGCACTATTCTGTTCGACTGATTAGATTCTATGTCGGATGCTTTGATTCTCATTCTGGATTCGATCCGTCAGAGAGATTCTAAGCATAGCCCTTTCCCGAGCTGACAGCGCTCTTTTGAATTTGTGAACTAGCCGTGCCATGAGTGTCCACGTCCCGGCTCCGTATGATATAACAAGTAGCACATTATGATTGAACCTAAGCATTACTGGCGAAATTCTGTACTATACACTTCAGTCAACACACACCGCTCGCCCTCGACCACCACAACCTCTACCTTACCCGTCTCCTACTCCTCAACAGTCTCCCAAACATTACGCTCTGTCGCAAGTGACCCAAACATAGTTTTATTGCGTCATCTATAGACATAATGTGCGACCAGACGGACTGCTGGCCAGTTACGTCACCGTTTTGCAATGGATCATGTAATGTGGTATTATTCCTTAGAGATAGGTGCGTAACCGTACTCCTAGGAGAGATAGGTAATAATCTTATCTAAATTTGAAGGACAAATCACCTCGTTCAAAAATGTCAACAGATTATTGTCTTGATGCACTTTGCCAGGGATGGCAAACCTGGATTTAAGCAAGAAAACGCACGACATTTTTTAGCACAGACATGACCTTTTCAGTCATTTAAATCTGAGTGCATTATTTAATACTTTATGCACACAAATGTACAGAGGCGGACTCCAACCAACCTTTGGGTGATGCAGAGACAAACAGTGGTAGGTGTAATTACTAGGTGAGGTAGGTAAAATATTGTTTTTCTTTTTTTCATAGTTTGTCTTTCTATTCTCAGATATCGGTGGCACGTCATTGGCCAAAAAATTATAATATGATTATGTGCACAAAATTATGTAAAAATGTTGCCAGTTGCACGGGCGCGTCTCTAGAAACTCTGCTTTTATGTACTGCAGCTGTCTTTTAAACATCGTTACTTTTTAACGCGAAATAATCTTGAGAGTACCTACCGTGACCGTGTAAATAGGCAATTCTGAATCTGAGGGGGCTGATCAGATTAAATCCAAAGGATATCCAACGAAAATGATTTTACCTATTTGTAATAAGCAAATTTTTTTTTTTTAATTTTCCTTGTAGTTTCTTGCCCGTTCTTCTCCATAGAGATCTACGTTTTGGAATGGGCAACTAGCTTCACCTTTCTGACTAATTGTGACCGACTCCTTGAGAATTCAAAAGTGCTTGTAAATGGTTAAATTTAAATAAGTAATTGCTTTGATTTTATTGAAATTAGGTACATCTCTTACATTCGAAGTAATGTATACAGAATTAAGCAGTCCGTTTGCATACATATATGTACAGGTAAGTACATAGTCTATATATATCTAGTATAGTTTTATAAGTACATAGTCTATAATTGGCTCCACATGCTGTTCTTGGTAATTAAAGGATGATTTCCACCAAACGGTTCGCATCGCATCGGATCGGAACGGATTTTACAATCTTTAAACGATATTAAATCGTGTACACAGTATTTAAAGTCTATATTACCAAGCCGCGCACAACAGCTTGACCGCGAGCGACTTCCGCGACATGCGATCGTAGCCGAAAGTATGCTGCGCCGCACGATCGGCTCCGTTCGCCTGTCATCTTATCGTCGTATCGTCAACACGGTAGGAATTAAACTATTTAGGCGCAGAAATGGATGCGTTCGCAAGAGACGGTACGGAGCCGATCGTATGCGTCGATATCCTGCCGGACGCGATCGGCTGTCGCCGCATCCGTTCGTATCCTTTTCGATCCGATGCGATGCGAGCCGTTTAGTGGAAATCATCCTTAAGACAAAACCAGTTTTTGTATAAAGATATGATGAGACTCGTTTCTGCTTTTATTTGTGTAAAAAAGGTTGTCTGACCTCCGTAACCTTATTGGAAACTAGATTCTTTATATTTTTGATGTTTAAATGACTGCCTCCTTGAACTAGTGGCGACTGTTAAGCGTGGGATCCTAGGTTTGATCCCCGGGCAGAGCATTGTTGGGTAAGGATAAGAATGATGGAGCATAAGGATTTTTTCTAGAAACAAAGGGGTATCGTATTACCCAAAAACTGGTTTGTAGATATCATATAGGCAGTCACATCTCTCGCCGCCTCCATGTAAAATACTTGCACTCATCTGCATCCGGTTAGACTGGAAGCCAACCCCGACATAGATGGGGGAAAAGGCAGGCAGATGATAATAAAGTCCCCCTCCTTGTTATAAATAATTAATCGCTAATCCATACTTAAAATTCTTATGCAATAAGCTAATTAATAACTTACAACAAGTATTGCAAATTAGATTCACAAAAATAGTTATCAAATGGCATTTATGATGTCATACCGCTATAAAATCTGTAAACACCTAATTTCATTCGTATAAAAAAGGCAATTTTTATGAAAGTGGATATTTTTAAATTAACGTAGTTATGATAATAATGGAGTAATCATCTTAAAATCAGGTAATGAGTCATTATCTAGCTGTAACTAAGTGAATAGTTGTAGAGTAGACTTCAAAATAAAAACGTAAAAGAATAAATGAAAAAAATGAACTAAACGCCGTTTTTTTACCCGACTACGGCTAAGCAAAAAGGAGGGTTATGATTTTGACCGGTATATATGTATGTTCATCTGTTCCTTCATAACTTCTAAACTTCTTATCATAATTTCACGAATGAGGTATCGTTGGAAGCGTCTTGATGGTCCGCTGGTCATAGGCTACATAACGTCTCAAAAAATGGCGGCTTATAGCGGATTAAAAGTGTTGCCGAAAAAAAATGGTTAAACTTTTTGAAAATATGTTTGTTATTTATAATTATATAGATAAACATAAACCCCAAATTTTACTGTTGAATTTTCGCAAACCAAAGAAGTGGGTAGGTACCTACCCTCAATGATCCCAAGCTCCAAAATAATTGAAATAAAAATAAAAAAAATAATACCCAACTACGTCAAAAACAACAACTAAAAAGGTATAAACAGGACACCACAGACAGACAATGAAAAAATCCGGAGTCACACGAAAATTGCCTTAATTACATGACGTGTGACTGCGGATTTTTAATTTATCTGTCTGTGATGTTTTATTTATACCTTTTTAGTTGTTGTTTCTCTCGTAGTTTCGTTTTAGTTCTTTTTTGTTTTATTTTTATTAAAGCCTGACTTACAAATGTCCTGTCAAACCTAATGTTATCTGTTGTGACCGATATAACCTATCATCAACCTACTAAATAGTTGAGAACAAACATACCTTGTCACGGTACCAAACATGCCCGGTCACGGGACCAAACATGCCCGGTCACGGGACCAAACATACCAGCACCCTAATAGCGTAACACACTATCTATCACAATCTCAATCATTTTGAAGCCAATTGCTTCTTAAGTTCGAAAAATTTGTCTGCTCAACTACGTAAATAACGCAATGAATGATGTTGAACTGACAAAATTAAACGCATTCCTACTGTTAGTGTGTTACGTAATTACCCCGTTGGTCACAGGACCACACATACCTGGTCACGGGACAAAACATACCTGGTTACGGGACTAAATTACCTCAAGCTAATAAATTTTAGTTTTTCCTAATTTAGTTAATATTAATGTCGGGTAATTATTGTTGTTAGGCATCCGCGCTATTTATGTGACCTACTTACATCCGATATTTTATGGTTATCCATTAGTATTAAATGGACATAGCATTATGAGAATTGTGTCTCTAAAAGCACTTCCACAACACAGATTAATAATAGTTAGGTAAGTAAGATCAAAAATCCGGCCAAGTGCAAGTCGAACTCGCACACGAAGGGTTCCGTACCACCATACAATATTTAACAATACATATTTAAAAAAGAACACGTTTCTTTTCACGCACTTAATTTTTAACTTCATTTTATTTTTATTATTTACTGTTATAGCGGCAATAGAAATACATATTCTGTGAAAATTTCAAATGTCTACCTATTACGGTTCATGAGATACAGCCCGCTGACACACGGACGGACGGGCAGCGGAATCCTAGTAATAGGGTTCCGTTGCCACAATAAACGATGGCGATGATTATATGCCTAGAAAGGGGATGAATACTGAGTTGACGGCTGATAGAAATGTATGGATGAAGACGAATAATGCTGCGACGAGCCCAAATATGAGGAAACATTTCCATACACTTATAAACCTCAACATCCAATAAGGCAACGTATAACAAACAAACAGAATCAATTTACTTATGTAAGTAAATCATTGCCTCAACGAAGACTATAATTGAAGTATGAAAGCAAACAATACATAACAAAGAAATACAAAGCTTGGGCAATTCTGAGCAAAAGTGAGCAATACTGAGCAATACCTAGTATTGGTATTATCTCATTTGTATTCCTTTTGCGTCTGGGACATCGAAATAAACAAAGAAAATATTTAAAATGTTAATAGGGTGGTTGATGCAGTTGTTGTCTGAGCAATTGAATTTTTATTTAAGTTTGTTTTGTTCGAGATGTGACTTTAAGGTATTATAATAAATAACTAGCTATCTAGCTCGTAAGCTCTAGTGAATAAAACTACTCGTGGACATAAAACAAGTCCTAATCATTAAAATGGTCATCCTTCATTTATATGTACTATGTATACCAAAATGTCTGTTTGTTTCGTTCACAGTTTGAAATATGGTTGAAGACTTGGTCGGAAAAGGAATTGCCTATTACCAAGAAAATTCTGGCTTTTGAAGTTAATCTTAAACAAAACTTATATACATTTAGTGGCATCAGACTATATTTACAAATACATAAATTACAAATACAATAATATTATGATTCCTAGGTTAAAGTGATCTAATGCAGTAATTTCATCTTAAGATTACCAAATAAAGGTATACATTTGGATATATTTAGGCCTACATGCGGTTGATATCCTCGTAAAAGAATTTGCACGAGTAGGTAAGTGAAAATCTTTACTTTACTTTTAAACTTTACTTCTATACATTATTATAACCGCGTTGTTCTTCTAAACTACACAACTGATTTTGATGCGATTTTCAACATCATTTAGAGAGTTATTTCCGAAAGATTTTTATATATAAAACATTAATATTTAACTAAGTTATGTTAAAGAAATCTTGATGTTTTGTCAAGTCGTAAAAACCGTGCAAAGCAGGGGCGGGTCGCTAGTTAAAGAATTAAATGAATATAATCTTTTACAGTCAATCTTTCCGCTCCTCAAACCGATCAACTAACTAAATCGTTACACATAACTTTACCATGTTTTACTATCTGTCACAGCTGCGAAGTAAAAATTTCTTTTTTGCATCTTTTCCTCTGTGTAACGCATCGTACTGAGGCATCGGAGCATAACTTCACCACTTTCCTTCAGACGCGATGTAGTTTTCTTTCGTTCATTCATAAATATTCGTGGTTGTATTTATAAAACAATAAGCAAGTTGATATTTTCATGAATTGTAAAAATTATACAAAAACCAGATAAAATATTTTCTTAAGCATTAGAAAGATACAGTATAATCCTTGGATTTCTTGTGAATTTATATCGATAAGTTCAAAAGAAAAAGTGTATTTACATTGCATGGAGTGCACACAGCATTCGAATAAAAATCTGTAGTTAATTCGCAAAATCTAAATCACAGTATTTGGAATCAATAACCTTTCTTCGAAATTTATTTTGATCATATAATATAACATGTATAAGATGTATATATTTTTTTAATCCATACTAATATTATAAGTTTGAAAGTAACTCTGTCTGTATGTTACAATTTCACGCCTAAACTACGGAACGGTTTTCGACAAAATTTGGCAAGCAGATAGATGGCATCCTTTTTTTTTTTTTTTGTGGGAAATCATCAAATGACCTCTCCCGCTCTGGGCGAAGCGGAAGGGCGTGTCAGACTCTTACTGACTAAAACCCACCCGTGTTCCTTCAGTTGCCTGTGCGCCAGGGCCACGGTAACTCTTTCGAACAATCCGCGACCCCGGCAGGAGATAGATGGCATCCTGGAGAAGGACATAGGCTACTTTTTGTCCCAGTAGCACGTTCCCATGAGATAATTTCCGACATCCACGCGGGTGAAGCCACGGGTAGAAGCTAGTCTTTGGTAAATACTAAATCTAAAATATTTTCCGTTTCAAATAAAAAACATGTTTTTTGTTTTTCTCATATTTTATTTTCTACACTAAAAAACCACAGACATTTATCGGTGCATTCAACCTACAAGTTATTGGTTTGTCACCACATAAATATCTGGAATCGCTAGAATTATAATAAGGCTTGAAGGTCAAAAAACTTTCAAGACACCCGACATGAATATCTAATAGATCGATATCAAAAATACTTGAAGTATTAAAAAAATCATATGTTTCTATTTTAAAACGTGATTTTATTTGAATTTTTATTGGCGGTCGGTCTATAACTATGTATTAACGAATCGATACACATTTATTATCTTAATTTAAATCCTGATATTTTACCACTAGCTTTTGCACGCGACTTCGTTCGCGCGGAAGTCGTGAGATAGGTACACAATATACTAAAATAATAGCCTCGTTTCGATTCTTCACGCTATTTTTTTGGCCAAAGAATCAGCATCGCCATACAACGTGGCAATGCTGCCAGCCTTTTGGGCACTTTACCTGTTGACAATGATGCGGGCGAATTTTTGGTGCCCTGTGATTCTTTCCCCTCCCTTTTTTATAAACTTGTACCTGCATATTATTATTCTAAGACTGTTTGCTTTTAAATTATGTAAATATTATTATTATCTTGAAAATTTAAATAAAGAATGTTTTAAGTTCTAATCCTGAAAACGAAAAATACCTTAGATACATCATTATTCTGCCCTGAGACAGGAGATGAATTTACCTTTTTTACATAGGTAGCAACTAATCATAAAATAGTTCTAGATTGCATTGCAAATACATTGCCATCCCAGACTGAAATATCTAATCCATATGCCTGTAATTTACACCGGCACCTGTCCCACTACCGACGATAAGTGACAGGCGAGTTGAGCTAGCAACTAGAAACTAGTCGGCGAGCAACAAGCAGCGAGTGTGTAGTTCGGATAGTTTGTCGCTGGGCTATGAGTGAGTACGACGCGTAGAATGACTGCCCAGTCACTTGCTAGTATGATTTGTAGTATTACAAGCGTGAGTCTCTCAACAAGTGTTCTGCTCGCCAAGCGAGCGTCGCTGAGCTAGTATTTTCTATGATACCTCTTGTCGCTGTGACAAACTAGTAGAGAGAGGTCTTGCCGGCAGTGTGAACAGTCAGCGATCAACTATTAATATTTAACCTCTTTTACTGAAACTGAACTTACATCTATTGTACGTTTTTTGAAGAAGAAAATAGTCAATAGCTCGTCGCTTCCTCGTCAGCGATGGGACGAGTGCCATAACCATACAAAATCAGAAGTAACGCTGTTTGGCGTCAGAAACATGAATGTAGACATGGTGGTAGGTTCTATCCCGGACTTGTTTCAACATCAAAGTCAAATAACTTATTTCAAGTATTTAAGCCATACCTTTAAACGTCAAAATTTACAAGAAAATAGAATTGATTCTAGTTGTCCCTTCCAAAAGGTAGTTTCGTATGGAGAAGAATGAGCAAAAACTGCATAGTTACAGTTTTAAAATGTTTTTCAATATTTAGTATACATTAATTATAATTATGTGAAGACGATGTACCTAGAATACAATTACTATACTCAATAGGTTATATCTTCACATAAATAAGAAGCTCTACCTACCTACTTACCTACTACTATTTCTAGATTTTTCTACACTACAGTGGAAAATTTGGCACTATTTAATTATTACTTTAAAAAAATCTACTGTAATAAAAACCAGTCGAATTAATTGTGTTGTAAAATCACGAAAGAGTATCATTATGGTATTGGTAAACTCGTTTGACTGGTCGGAAACGGGACGGTATTGCTCACATCACCTTAAATTGTGGATGGTCCTCTAAAGAAATACCGTAAGGTCCTGGAACTTACTGTTCTTTGTGATAATAAGGACACACACTTCTTCTGTCGTATCGGCACAGATTCTATGAGACGTTATATGAGCCTAAGACAATAGCTCATGCCCTGGTTGAAAATCTTGAAATCAGGTTTTGAAATACCGGTATTTTTGGGAACCGGTACCATTTGTCTTGGTGTGATACCGGTACTCAGGTACCGAAATTGCAGGAACCGCTCAGTACCGGTACAGAATCTGTACTTTTGGTACCGGTTTCAAGCCCTGGTTGAAATATCAGCCAGTCAACAAGGTGGTAGCGAGGCTGTCTAGGTTGCACCAGACGTATATTTAAGTATTGACTCGTTGAGGCTATATTTAATGTGTGGCGCCATCTAAAACGCCACATGCGAACTACGCGTCATTACGCGTCACGCAAAATCCTGCATCGCGCAAGCAGAGTTTACCGCGCTACTAGCATATATACAACGTCCCGACATCAATCATCGGGCACCGCCCCTTGCTCGAGCCAGCCCGCGCCGCTGAGCCTGTAACTTTAAATTCGTCCCTTAATAATAATTCCGATCCAGCCTGTCCCTTGCTGCCCTCCCTCAGAGACGCCCTAAGCCGAGCTCCGTACCCCACAGGGGGTGCACCTAGCGTGTAGTCGCCTTGTTTATAAGTTTTTTAAGCCCTGGCTGGACGCCTTAATTTATTAAGGCAACCCTAGGCATGACCAGTTAAGCAGCCGACAACCTCCTAGGTTGACAGTTCTCCTAAGCAGTTCCCTACTAGATACGACACCAGTCTGATCGGAGGATCCTCCCTTTTCTATGGAGGTTGAGTGAACTCTACACCCTGTTCCTCGTACCTCTATACTGGTGACTCCGACGTGCAAAGTGCGTGAATGCAGATGCATTCACGCACTTTGCACGTCGGAGTCTCTTACTCTCTTACTGAGTACAGTAAGCTGCACGTCAGTGGTATCACTTTGACCTTGAGCTAACCTAGCACAGTACGGAGTTTCAATAGAAAAAGAGGTCAGCTTATACTGGATTTGTTACCACTGACGTTTGGCCTATTGTATAAATTGGCAAATTAATTTGTAGTCTATTGAATTTGATCTACAATCAAAATCATGTCAGTTTATTATTTACTATCACTTACATGTTTTTACCGGTGAGAACCCAATACGATAATGTAGTTACAATTTTCACACTCAGAGATGCCACGCAAAAACTAATTAAACACCAACACTAACTAAAATTAAAAGCCGATTTATTATATTATCCCAATTATTTATTTCTCATGACGTATTTATTTCGACCAATCATATCAGCTAACATGAGATTTAGAGTTGAGATTAAGTAATTAAGAGTTGATCAGGCTACAGACACGTCTTAAGACAAAAATATTGTTACATTGTATTGCTCTCTCCTTTAATTTATATGAAAAAGACAAGGACTGTGGTAGTATTATGGAATCGTTTAATATCCATGTCAAGTGCATACTTCCAATCTCAATCAAATTGCAAATTAAATCCCGATGAAGACATGAAATACAATTTAAAAACACTTAAACGATGAAACTGGATGTCAAAACATTACGAAACAGTAGAAGCGATTGTTACAATCGATTAGAATCGATTAGACACAGTCTAATCGTCAGCTTTCAAATGATTTATAACGATAGCACTGCGAAATCGATTAGGTGTGTTGACTTTTAGAATCGACTTTGATTTCGCTGCGTGAAAGTTATGTGGATTTAAGGGACTTCTTTTTTTATAAATCAGGTTTAAGCAGACCATTCATTTTGTACTGGAAACCCTCCGCACTTCGGAAATCACGTTAAGGCATTAGCCCCGGCCGTCATTCGTAGATCTTTGCCAGTCTGACATTTAGTCTTACCAATGGGTTCTGGTGTCTTGTAATTGGATTGTGGAGGTTAGATAGGCCAGTCGCTCTAATGACGTTAATTCGTCTCCTGTTTGCAAGGAAAACTCAATTATTCGTTTAGCTCATCATTCACCTGTCCCCAGATATGTTGTAATCGGCTTCCAGTCCAAACAGATGCGGCTGAATACCAGTATTGTACACGGAGCCTGCCTATCTGACCTCCAAAATTACCGAGAAATACCGATCTTCTGACCAGTTGGCAGAATATGGGGCTTCTGACTAAACTAGGAGCCAAAACAGGAAAGACTTCTTTATAGACCAAGGCTAAAGGCTGCCGACCCCATAAGAACAGCAGGTCACTGTGTAACCTACTCCACAAAAGGGAGGTTATGGGTTACACAATCCTTATATAGTTACGACATAAACCTGACTTGAATATGTTATGAGAGGCTTACCGTTAGGTTTGTGCGAGTAACTATTTAAAGACTTGAGATACAATTTAATTTGGAGGTCAAAGGAGCAGTCTGGTGTATGGTGAAAGTTTTTCGAAGGGAATAGGGAATATGCATGTAATTTTTTTCACTTAATCTATAAAAGACAGTAATATAAAACCAAAAAAATTAATTCAAATACTGCCTGTTGCTCAGAATTTTATTTAAACTTCATTACCTCCAACAATTTTCTACTACGGTTCAAACGACCGTTATTGTCGCGGCCATGATGTGACGTCACCATCCACGATACTGCTTTGTTTACATCTCTTTTTTAGCCTCAAATCACAATTATTAATAGTATTGTTTTTTTGTGTTTTGTTCATGCAGAAATCATGGAATATTACATTCAAGGTAGATTGGCTAGACAAAGCACTACACAGGAAAGAGTAGAAGTCTATGGGGAGACCTTCGCCCAGCAGTGGGAGTATATCGTCATCTGCCTGCCTTTTCCCAACTATGATGGGGTCAGCTTCCAGTCTAACCGGGTGCAGCTGAATACCAGTATTTTACATGGAGCGACTGTTACTTTGTAACACGATACCCGTTGGCTTTCATGTCAGAGTGATAATAATGGTGTCTTTAAAAAAAATCTGTGAAAGTTCTTGTATTTATGCCCGTTAGATGGCAATAGGCTCGCCCCCTATTACATGGGCGAATTGTGGGTGCACTGTAGGTGTACCTCTGCCAAACCCTTCGCGGAATACAGGCGTGATATTATGTTATGTTTTCTTGTATATGTTCATGAAGCCCTTGCCAGTAGCTCACACGTGCACAGGGCCGATCAGTCGGTAGCCATTGTCCACAATCACTCCGCTCACCCGTTGACCTCAAACACTATTGCTTCCGACACGTAAACCGTATATAGGGTGTTCTAATTTGAGGCATTAACATATTTTAGAAAGGTTACATTCATGACCAATCTAAACTATGCTTTTGACTTTTTGTAGTCTTTATGACTAACAAATCTTCTACATACTGATGTTTGTAAACCAATAAATGATGTCATTTGATTTGAAGCAGCCAGTGGAGTCAGGAGAGAAAAGATACAATCGCCAAAAAAAATACCTGCTCCTGCATCTGTCATTTTTTATTAAGTTATATGTATACCTATGTGTTAGAGAGGCTCGTTTTATTTCTACATTTAAGGCGATGATTTGTAGTTAAATAAAATAACACCAGCCTATTATTGTCACACTGCAGGGCAAAGGCATCTTCTCATACAGAGAAGGCATGATCATTGATCACCACGCTTGCTCAAGACCGGTTGGCGATTTCAGACTTAGCGATAAGTCCAGGTTTCCTCTCGATGTTTTTCCTTCACCGATGTCAGTAATGTCCAACTAAAACTCATTATATTACGTTATTTTTACCGAAATCAAACTTGGTACAGATCCCGTCACGTAAAAACATCGCCGGCCTGTACTTGCGCACTGAGCGATTAATTTAATTCTCGCCTATTCCAAAGTACTAAGTAGCTAGTAAAGTACCTCTTATGATTCTACAATAAAACAATAGCTTAGTACTTTAGGTCGCGACTGTACTCGTGCGCAGACACATCCCCTCCACTGTCGCTCAGCGGTCTTTATACGTGACGACAACATCCGATTTATTCTGTAAAAAACATCACCGTGAAAATGGCCAAGTGAGCTTGAAGTGAGCTGTCATTAGTGTCACAATCCCTAGCATCAGGTGAGATGACAGATCACTTCACCTATGTTTTCACGGTGAGATTTTTACATAATAGACGGGCTGTATGGCCAAGGGCCTCCGTCACTTTTCAAGTTCGAAAGGATGTCACCAAAATCTGTCCCCCCAAACGAAGTACCGAGGTACACTTTGTGGCATAAAATACACTAGATTACACTGAACAATATTGTATTTACATAATTTTCTTATGGTTACCTGGGGACGAGAATAAAATAAATTTTAACATAATAAAAAGCACGCCATTTTGGAATTCTATCATCGGCACAAGTACAACCTTACTTATTTAAAAAAATACTGTCAAGTTGACAGCTGTGTGCGGTCGGCTTCAGTCACTGTTGTTTCACGAACGAACGGAATGACATGTGAATGACGTTTACGAAATAATGTCAACCCGAGTGTCAACCAAATGTAACGCAATTGTACATGCTTTAAAATAATTGAATTGTGGTTTTAAATTATTTAAGGATAAAAATACAATTATTTTCGAATTCCTCTATTTTTTCTCTACGATTAGGTGCAGATGTACTTCGAGGTACATGTTTGGGCAAAGTTATATGGGCTTTTGTGGACCTCCTTAAAATTATAACGGCGAAGCACGCTCGTGCTGTGTTAAACTGAAATACTGAACACGCTGTATATTTTTTCTCTCACAGGTTTAAAAGAAGATGTTTATGCAATTAGTACTAGCCAATTAAAGCTATTATTTCGATCGCCCTCCGGCATGCGGCAGTGCCGGTCGTAATAGTATGAGATAATCTTTTATTAGCTGGTGCCTATAACAGAAGTGGCCTACATTTAATAGGAAAAAATAATAATCGTTACATCATTGGTTGAGACTCGGTTTTATTTGGCAAAGAATAAAGTATTTTAAGTAGGTATTAAAGTATTTTTTTTTCCTTTTTCTAAAATCTTTTGTCTGTTTTGTGTAGATAAGAGTTTCTATAAATAAAGTTTTTTTATGAGGAATTTCGACTCTGACAACACCGATGGAAGAGTTTATGTCATTACCAAAAGTTTCAGAAGTAAACTAGAAAATATTAGAGCAAAACGAGGAAGAATTATGCAAACGGAAGGAGGTCCATGCTGTAGTCTGAAAAAGGCTGTTGATAATCGTGATGATGATGTTAAATAATCCCGACGATTACAAAGTGCAGCGGTGATTGCAGAACCTTAAATGTTTTCCGTGTACAGGCTGATGCATGTGGTTTATATATTGTTACTTTTTAATAACAGTTTAGAGCCTTTTTCACAAATATAAATACATGTATATTACAGTAAAAATTACACAAATATCTAGTATAAAAGAAAAACGTAATAAAATCAACTCACCAAAATCTCCTTTTGCTGTACAAAAAAGTCACCAAAAGTCAGTCTTTTATAACATTGAACACTTCACTTTTCACACTGTTACTTCACATCGCTATACAAAAAAAGAAAAATTTATAATCCAAAATAATAATCGAAAATATAGAAAATAATGTAAATAATTACAGCATAAAATGCGAATTTGAAATATAGATAAAAAATGTCTTTGATATAAGATAAAAACTTTTGGGTAATTCCCCTTTGATTTTCGTCAACGTTGTTATGCATTTAAAGAGGTGTTGCCATTTTTTCCTGTAATTTTTAAGTGTGTACGTTTTGTATGAGTGTGTGTTTTAATGTATGGTTCTCATACAATGTTGAGAATTTAAGTACAATAGATTAGAGATTGTTTAGACAAGAGGTCGTGATTTTAAATCTTGTTCTGTAAAATTGCTGTGAATTTACGCCTAGCAAGTTATTATAAAACTTAGTTCGTGCAGTATAAAGCCTAGTTTTACCTTGATACTCAGAGGTGACTTCAAATAAATAAATCATTAACTTTAATAAATGGTAAGACGTATGTTTTGGAACGTTCTTAGTGAAATATGTCAGTTTAAGAACATTTTAATTTTGTTGACATGTGCTAAGATGTACCTACTATGGTTAGGTCAGGTCAATAATAATAATTAAAGTTACTATTACAGTTACCCACACTAAAAGCAAAAAAGATGCTGTTACTTAAATTTAATTATTGATTATATTCAAGTAACTCCCTAAGTAAGAGGCGAATTTTAAAGTCAGTTAAATTCGTATCTTAAGAATCATTATAGTTACTTGACATATTTTCTATACAAAAGCCGTCAAACCATTGTATTTATTCCTCCGATAAAAGCTACGAGTATCTACCTATTAGAAAATCAGCTTTAGGTCGAGTTTCTTTTTACCGTCAAAATATCACAACTAACCCTAGCAATCAGTCTGTACTAAATAACAGTACAATGTGTACTAAATTGCAAGCATTTTAGTACAATTGCTTGACCCTTAATGAAAAGTCATTAAGGGATTTTCAGGCTACACAAGTAACTTAATAATAAACCCTTTCGTTCGCTTGTAACGTTCTCGATCAAATTGGCTTAAAAGACTTTCATAGAACCAGTTTGGTATTACTTAATACTGTCATTTGGTAACGTTTGACAATTTATTAGTGGTTAAATAGCTTGTGAATGCTTAAACTTAAATAAGTAGAACATGACTTAGAATTCAAAATGATTTGAAAGAGAAGGAGGTTTATTTCCTAGATACTTATTTAACTTTTTTTATAACCCTCTTTTTGGACTCCTTCACAGTTAGGTTAAGCCCTAAAGACGACTCACTGACCAAAAAGTTACTTAAAGTGAAATATTGGAATCAATCGTCTAAGATATTCTCAAGTACAAGTTTATAGAATCTCATGGCCTAGCTCCTAAAAAGAAACTAAGAAAACTAAAAGATTTCAATCAGAATATTCACAATTCTAATCCCACAACAGACTACTATAAAATAAAGATTTACCGAGATTAACAGGAAAATCTCACAACACAAACATACAAAACAATACAACACTTATTTCACGCACACAATTTAAAAAACAAACACACACTACAACAAAAAGCAAATGAAAACTCTAATAAACAAAACACACAACGAAAAAACAAACTAAATATAGTACCACACGATTTTCTGAAGTTGAATATGCACAGAAAAAAATGTTATAACTCAATAATATAAAACCGTGTCTGTAATCGCCGCGCGCGCAGTAATGACTGGTTGGTCGACGCTTGCGCATGAAGGGGGGGTAGTACTATGAGTATCGGTTGAGTAACTTGGGGACAGAACTCAAGGCTTATTGACTGTGTTGTAAGTATAGATTTGTGTTAGGTAAACTGAACCTTTTAAGTTGTTGCTGACCGTCTTCAGAACTCAGGTGTATTCCGCGAAGGGTTGGGCAGAGGTCTGTAGTAAACCCGTGTTTTCTACAGTTGTCCCGTGTAATAATATAAGCATTTGCCATCAGCCGGCATAGAACCAGACTCCAGACTGCTACTAATAGCATCCTAATACCACTAACAGAAACACCCAATAAGATTTTTCTCAACCTGAGGATCGAATCTAGGGGCCCAGTCTCAGCTGCCTCTAACAATGACTTAAACATAACTGGAAAATGTGGCTCGTACCAAATATAATACACCTTTGCCTTCACACTTTTCGAGGAAAACGTGATATTATAGATTTGGTTAGAGTGGAAACCGAGCACATTATTCACCGAGCCTTTTACAAAATATGTTGGGGTCGACTTCCAGTCTAACCGGATGCAGCTGAATACCAATATTTGACATGGAATGACTGCCTATCTGACTTCCACAACCCGGTTACTGGGTAAGACGACACCCCTTGGAAAAACTGGTTGCCTGACAACCACATAGTTGAGGTAATGCTAAGCGGATGCCACACAGGAAATAATTATGTCATATAACGATGAAATTCACCCATATAGCTAATAACCATAAAGTTTTGTTGTTTATGGTTTTATTAACCTACTAGCGGAGCATGCCGTGTGTGTCGTCTATTACAATTCATCATTCGTTATGTTTTACATAACTGTTGCTATATATGACAACCCTTTACACGTTACACTTAATACTAGTTTTGACTATTTCTCGCCAATGAATAAGGCCTTCCATTCTTGCCCATGGTGTACATTATAGGATTATTTCAAAAGCATGAGCACTAACTAGCCTTAACTTAGATAATGTTTGCAGGGCCTGGGTCACATCGATCGCACAAGACAGAGAGGTTTGGAAGGAAAAAGGGGAGGGCATTGCCCAGTAGTGGGAAACAATATATACTAACAAACAAATAAAAAAGCACGAGCCCTTTGCTAAGCGTGGTGATTCTGCCACTTGCTTATTTTGTTCAGTAATCCAGCGGTCAATAAAATAGGTTGATTCTAACAGTATGTCAGGATGATGATTCGATGAACTAATCCGAATTAAAACTTTTTGGAAAGTGTCGTCGAAGCTGGGCCCTGATAGAGGTGATATTTGAATGCGTACCGCGAGGACTGAGTTGTGGTGGCGCGTGAAAGAAGAATTTGGAAGAACTTGGGCCCTTGTTCAGCGGTGGGACAGCATAGACTAGAGAAAAATTTAACTTTTTTAAGACAAAACGATGTGACTTTCATACAAACCTTACAATGCCGTACTATTTTTCGTTTCCATCATCAGATCAGGGATTGACACCATAAGTATTGTCACCGGAATTACGCTTAGTGACTTTCTGACTATACGTTTGTTAATACTGCATGTTGTTCTTAAAATAAACTATAACATAGCTTCTTGTGGTGACCCTACTACAGCGGTTGCGCCTGCGCGTGAAATCGAACTAGCATTTGTAACGTTATATTGATCGCACGAACACAGAATAAGTAATTTCATTGACTTAAAGTAACGACACTCTAAATAGTTGGTGGAAATTTCTCGAAAAAACCTGGGACTTAATAGTTTGCAATCACCAATTTTGAATTGAGCAAGCGTGGTGATCAGTACTCGTTCTTTGTCTGTATGAAAAGAGGCCAGAAGTTAAGAAGAAGGAAAGAAGGTATTTTCCCCCAACCTGTTCTTTAAGTGTTTGTGTTTTTTCTCTGCGTCATGTTTACCGCAAATAAACGGTTTTCTTTCTCTTTAGAAGGCCAATTTCGTTTATTACAAACGTTCAAAATCTAGTCGGAATTTCATCGTAGAGACAACTAATGTCAGAAACTGGTAAACAATCTAGATAACAAGCTATTTTCGACAGACTGAGATTGTGATTAGAATACGAATTTTGTTGCAAATACAAAATCTGCTCGCTCAGGTACCATGTAGTGGAATATTTACTGCCCGGGATACGGTTTTGTTAACATAACATCACGCCTGTATTCCCCGAAGGCTTAGGCAGAGGTGTGCCTGTAGTACACCCACATTTTGTCAGGAATATCAATAGCGAGCCTGTTGCCATCATCCGGGTACAAATCTAGACTCCGGGCTGCTACTGAGAAATTCCAGATGGGAAAACCCCAGAACACTTTGCCCGACCCGGAAATCGAACCCAGGACCTGGTGGTCTGAAGCCTGGGTCCTGGCCTTGGAGGCTCTCGGGCCTCGACTAAGAGGGCTCCTAAGCGCATGCTTGGAGGAGGGCCAGTTCCCACTTCCTTGGAAGACGGGGAAACTGGTCCTCATTAAGAAACCGGGGCGCCCGGCGGACTCTCCGTCCGCTTACCGGCCCATCGTGCTGCTCGACGAGGTGGGCAAGCTCTTTGAAAGAGTCATTGCAGACCGCCTCGTCGGGCAGCTGGTGCGGGTGGGGCCGGATTTGGCGGAGAGCCAGTTTGGTTTCCGCAGGGGGCGCTCCACGGTGGACGCCCTCATGCGCGTGCGAGCCCTCACGACGGGGGATGCTGTGGCCCGGGGTGGGGTAGTCTTGGCGGTGTCTCTAGACATCGCCAACGCCTTCAATACCCTGCCCTGGAGTTGCATCAGGGAGGCACTCCGGTATCACCGGATGCCGACCTACCTCTGTCGTGTAGTCGAGGCCTATTTGACGGATAGGGCGGTAATCTACTCCAGTCACCAAGGACAATGGAACCGGCGAGAGATGTCGTGCGGTGTCCCACAGGGATCGGTCCTGGGGCCGCATCTGTGGGACATCGGTTACGACTGGGTGCTGCGCGCCGACCTCCCTAGCGGCGTCAGCGTAGTGTGCTACGCTGACGACACGCTGGTCCTGGCGCAGGGGAGGTCGCACCAGGCGGCGGCCGAACTCATGACACGCGGGGTTGCGACAGTCGTTGAGAGGATCCGGCAATTGAGACTCGAAGTGGCCTTGCACAAGTCCGAGGCCATGTGTTTTCATGGTCCTCGGAACGCGCCACTGTCGGGTTCCCAAATAACGGTAGGAGGGGTTCACATCGGCGTCGAGTCGACGATGAAGTACCTGGGACTCGTCCTCGACAGCCGATGGAACTTCGTCGAGCATTTCCGACGTTTGGCTCCCAGACTGCAGCGGGCCGGGGCTGCTTTGAAGCGGCTCTTGCCCAACCTGGGGGGGCCAAACGCCTCCTGCCGGAGGATCTACGCGGGGGTCGTGCGGTCCATGGCCCTTTACGGGGCACCGGTGTAGGCGCGTTCATTGAGGCTCCGGCCAGCCCGCCAGTTGAACGCGTCCCAAAGGGTCATGGCCATCCGGATGGTACGGGGATACCGCACGGTCTCCTGCGAGGCGGCAAGCCTCCTTGCCGGATTGCCGCCGTGGGATCTGGAGGCAAAGGTCCTCGCGCACGTTTGGGAGTGGCGCGAGGAGGCGAAACGCCGGGGCGTAACTCCGCTGCCGCGAGAAATCACGGCACAGCGGACAGAGCTCCGGCGGGATCTCATGGCGGCATGGAGAGTGCGACTGTCGCAACCCAGCGCAGGGCACGCCACAATTGCGGCGGTAAGACCCCTCTTTGAGGAGTGGCTTGAGAGGCGCCACGGCGTCCTCACCTTCCGCCTGACGCAGGTCCTCACCGGACATGGCTGTTTCGGGAGGTTCCTGTTTCGTATAAGGCGGGAGGAAACGCCCGGGTGTTATCATTGCGTGGATCGACCGGAGGACACGGTGGAGCATACGGTGGAGGTCTGCCCGGCTTGGGCGGAGCACCGCCGTGTCCTCGTGGCGGCGATCGGCGGCGGCGACCTCTCGCGTCCGGCCCTGGTTCAGGCCATGGTACGGAGCGAGAGGGAATGGGAAGCCGTCACCTCCTTCTGCGAAGCAGTAATGCTCGCGAAGGAGGAGGCGGAGCGCGAAAGGGAGAGGCAATCTCTGCGCCCTCGCGCCCCTAGCCGCCGCAGGAGGAGGAGACACCCTGGGCGTCGGGAGTCGATTGCCGACTCCCGGCCACCGTAGGCGCGGGCTTGCGGACGGCGAGCAATGGGCAGCTCGCCGTCCGGTAAGGACCAGGCCCGGGTCGACGGCGCGTCGTGTTCCACGCGCGCCTCAAAGAGATGTCAGCAAAATTGACGGGGTCCCATAGGACCGATGCCTGCCGGGGCTGCGGATTGTTCGAAAGAGTTACCGTGGCCCTGGCGCACAGGCAACTGAAAGAACACGGGTGGGTTTTAGTCAGTAAGAGTCTGACACGCCCTTCCGCTCCGCCCAGAGCGGGAGAGGTCATTTGATGATTTCCTAATCAAAAAAAAAAAAAAAAAATTACCTGATGGTCAGTAGTAGCGCTTGCGACCATAAGACCAACGACTCTCTGGCAGGCGGTGTTGTATTGTATTGCTAATTAACCATCTTGTTACTGTCCTTAAAAAACCAGAAATCACTATAGAAATTAGTTAGGCGACACAATTATTTTAATAACTGACATTTTTGCACAAAACTGAAATGATTTCACGGCGGCTTCAAACCGTCGCGAGTCCATACGAGGGCGATATCGCGTGAAGTAAAGCTTCCTCTAGCAGAACTAAGTCGACGCATGCAATTAACTATATTTCCTTCCTCAAAAAAACCATTTCCTTCATACTTTGCCTGATTTTTTCCGATTTCCACCGGAAATACGTAATGTGAGGCGAAAAATTTGGTTTTCCACACGATTAGCGTTACTCAGTATTGCTTATTACCGCCGCGACTTACGAGACAGGCACTGCACTTTGTGTAAATTATGTCCTAACAACTGCTCTCAAAACGGTGAAAGAAAACATCGTGAGGAAACCGACATATTCCAGACCCAAAAATTTAAAGACATTTGACATCCACCAACCCGCACTGTGCCTGCGTGATGGATTACGGCCCATATCCTCTCAAAATAAGAGAGGAGGCGTGTGTCCCAGCGGTGGGAACATTATAGGCTGGTTATGATTAAAACCACGTTAAGCCGTCGGTCCCGGGTGTCATTCGTGAATCTTTAACAGTTTTAACTAGCAGTCAGAAGCCAGAAAGTTTGATAACCAGTCTTGCCAAGCGATATCGTGTCACCCAGTAACTGGGTTAGAGTTCAGATAAACAGTTGCTCTATGTAAAATACTGGTATTCCCCTGCATCTGGTTAGACTGGAAGCCGACCAAGTGATGATGGGTAGCCCAACAAGCAGGTGTTCCACCTGATGGTAAGTGGTCACAGCCACATATGAACACCTGCAATACCAGACACATTGCAGGTAATGTGCCATCCCTGAGACAAAGCTGTTGTGTGCCACGTGCCTGTGACCACACCGGGCACACCTTTCAAGCCGGGACAATGCTTCGCGGCAGAAATGGGTTTATCGATACTATGAATAGTCTATTCCAAAAGTATCTCATGAAAATCGAAACAAATGAATCAGAAAACGTTCCTGTGGATGCCAATTTGTTGTGCCATTTACAAATTGAGTGTTTTGATTTGATTATTTGAATGCTTAAACCCTGCATTCTAATGTATGTATTTATTTATATAGATAAGTATATGTTTTATGTATGTAGTTATTGTTTGTACGTAAATGGTACAGCACTGACTACCTGCAGCATTGTCTCTCCTTTCTCCCTTAATCCATCCAAAGGTTGTCTATAAAAGATCGCTTTTAGCGACAAAACCGCCTATTGTGTCAACCTATGTAAAATTTCTACATTTATATATCTGTAATATTTATGGTGCACATGATAAAGAATAGTCTATCTTATTTCAAATCACCTTAAAGATGTTTCCATATAACAGTGAGATAAATTTTATAACTTACAATTATCGTCGACAACTTTTCAATTACAGCTTAATCTTATTCAAAAAGTGGTGAAATATATAAAGTGGAAAACTTCCAAATACAGATGAATGTCTTACTATTTTTTTTGTGAGAGATTGCGTAAGAAAATAACCTGAACACGAACAGGGTTTGTTTACACTTTCATCAAATACTTTTGGAACAGACCATACTTTCCCAGACGAACTCTTTCACAAGGCTATCTAGACAGCCTATATAATTACAAATTCTCTAATTTATGCCGTACAGGCAAACGAATCTTATTATTATCGGTACTAACTCTCATTTAAACTAGAAATCATGTCATTTCAATAACTTAAATACCAGTAACGGGTCATAAACTATGCAATTCGGAGTTTCTTGAATTGTTACATAATTATTTTTGTTATATATAATCTTTCATTTTAATTATGTACACAATTGCCTTTCTCTGCTGTTGATGTAATCATTTTATTGTTATTTTCATATCTTAGCGGAATATAGAAAATGCAATAGTAATAATATCCGCCTGTAACCGTCCTACTGCATGGCAACGACTTCTTCTTATACAGAGAAGGAACGAGTGTTGATCCCCACGCTTGCACACCGAGTGCTTAAGCTTTCAGAAGATTAGCTAATAGTTCATTAACTGTCGCGATAGTCGGTCAATGGTTCATTAACCGTCGCGATAGTCAGTTAATGGTTCCTTAACAAGCACGATAGTTAGTTAATGCTTAATTAACTGTGGGGATAGGCGGTTAATGGTACTCTTACTGACATGGTAGTCCATCAATGGTACATTAACTGACCTGCTAGCCTACTAATGGTACATTAACTGCGAGGGTAATCTGTTAATGGTTCATATTCAGTAAATGATTCAATATCTGGCATGGTTGTCGGTAAATGTTACTTTAGTATAGGAGTGCAATTTGTTTAACAAAAGTTAAAAATAAAATACCGCATCTATTTCAGTTTAGCAATGTAGTTAACAAATAGAATTTGTAGGCAGTTTCTAAAATTAACCAATACGAGTGCTCTGTTGTAATGTTCGATCAATTTGATTTCAAGCAGTAAATAAACTTGTTTATTAGAGAATGTATTTATTTTAGCACGGACCTGTAAATGTCAAACTTGTGAGCTATGTGAGCATGTTAAATATGTGAGCACCATGTATCTATCACATAATTAATTTCCCTGTCATTGCTTTATATTTAATTATTTTTACCTATTGTGGTATGTACAGTAATTTTATTCTAGGTGACTCATCTTCACATATAATTATATAATTAATTTATACATAATATTGTAAAACATTTTTAAAAGATTAACGGTGGCGTTTCTTGCCCATTCTTCTCCATACGAAACTACCTTTTGGAAGGGGCAACTAGAATCAATTCTATTTTCTTGTAAATTTTGTCGTTCAAAAGTGACTCGAGAAATAAATTATTTGACTTTGACTTTGAAAAGTCAAAGTCAAATAATTTATTTCTCGAGTCTCTCAACCTTCTTCAATTGAAAAGCCACCATGTTAATAATTATTTTGCCTCGTTTCATAAAAAACGATTACAATATTTTTGTCATCACCACCCCCTGCCCCAAATGTACCATACCAATACCATACCATGTACCGTACCCATCCAAATGTGCCAGTGGTCGGCGCCGCATGTCTTCTCCTTCCACAGATCTCTATCCATCCAAAGGTTGTCTGTAAAAGATCGCTTTAAGCGATAAGACCGCCCATTGTGTCACCCTGTGTAAAATGTCTACATTTATATCTGTAATTTTTATGATGTACATAATAAAGAGTATTCTATTCTATTCTATTCTATTCTCTATCAGGCGTCATCTCAATACTCACAATTTCTAGCCATATCATCTTTCACTTAATCCCTTGACAAGTAAAACATATCCTTATATTTGTAAGACACACGGGGCAGTTCTGTGCCTTACTTATTATTTCATAATTCGACTAGCATTTTCCCAACATGTTTGGGTCGGCTTCCAGTCTAACCGGATGCAGTTGAATACCAGTATGTTACACGGAGCGACTGTCTACCTGACCTCTACAACCCAGTTACTGAGTAAAACGATATCTCATACCTAATTATAGGTTTGTTAGTAAATAGAAGATGACAGGTATTCCTTACAAAAGAATAATGAATGAAGCAATCGCGTGTTCGAACTACTTTTTCGAGCCAATTGGAGCGTTACCTACAGGCAGGTGAAAACTTAAGAAAATGCTTTCATGATTATTTACAATAGACGTAAATTAAATTAGAATCGGTCAGGAGTTCAGGACTATTGGGTATTTGCAAGAGGAAATTAAGGAATATTGATAGCAGCAATATACTGTTCGTAGTCTGAGGTAGCAGCCTTCCTCGGTAGTCTAGTGGTCGCAAACACTTCTACAAAGCATGAGGGTCTGGGTTCGATTCCTGGGTTGGGCAAAGTATTATTAAGTTTTTATTTATTTATTTATTCAAACTTTATGCACAAGTAAAAAAAAAATACTGTACAAAGGCGGACTTAATGCCTGAGGCATTTTCTACCAGTCAACCTGTTGTTGTGTTTTTCTATCTGGAATTTCTCAATAGCTGCCCGGAGTCTTGATTTGTGGCCGGTCTATGGCAAAAGGCTCGCCTTTAAGGCGGAACCTTCAGGGTAGCCCGCGAAATTCAAATTTACTTACAGTTTTTACAATTTGCAGGTCAATCTCAGGTTGTATTTTGATTAAAATATAATTCGCGGCCGTAACAAATATGGCTTTATGGAATTATAATCATTAGAATCAGCAATACATCTCTCTGAGTTCATATTACTGTATTAAATGCCCTTACTTGCGCTTAGCGCTTAGCGCTTACTTGCGCTTCCCCCTTAATGATTACATGGTAGCTTAATATATCTGGCGAAATGTGGGTGTACTATAGGGACACCTCTGTCCAACTCTTCGGGGAAATAAGGCGTGATGTATGTTATTTGCATAACACAGGTTTAGAGGATATTACATTAGATTGGATTAGATACATTGTACCTATTGCAACCATACGAGTCGCGCAAATGTTAACACGTGCAGTCAAAAAATATTGTCATACAATATTAAACAATAACAAAATATATAGTAAATATGCAGTTGCCTTATAAACATAATTGGCGAAATGTGGGTGTACTATACCTCTGCCTACCTAAATAAGTAAAACATGCGTCATGGTGCTATATTGTGAAATATAATAATAAAACTGTTAACAAACATGATCAGCCTAGTCTTTTCCCAACTATGCTGGGGTCAGCTTCCAGTCTATCTGGATGCAGTTGAATACCAGTATTTAACGAGGAGCGACTGCCTATCTGACCTCCACAGCCCAGTTACTGGCTAACACGATACTCCTTGATAAGACTGGCTGTCAGACTTTCGGGCTGTTAACCGTTAACAAACACGAAACATTATTACATTCTCACAAACAATACAAAGATGGCGGCCATTCCATTCTCAAATTAACCGCTTAGTTGTAAAACGTTAGACAGTTAGTATAGGCATTGAACTCATGCGCACTGAGCTGAACGCCTTTCTAACATACGCGTAATTTTTATCTATAGAAAGTATTTATTACGTGTAATTGTGAGGTAATCTGACTATTTAGCGGACTAAGGTCGCCGGACTTAGGCACTGTGCTGAGGCACTTGGCCAGCGGCCAGCTTAACAACGGCCAGATGCTGAATACACAGTAATTACCAAACATAGGCTCTCTGCCGGAGTAAAGCCACATAGGGACAACAGGCAATCAATAGGAACTTTACATTTACCTGCTGTGGCCTGCAGAATGGGGTCTGTTTTTCCTATCTGGCTACTCTGAGAACAAACACCGTAACAAACTCAAAGCTGAAAACTCTATAAAAAAAGTCCATACTTGTAATGGTCAGATCAAATGATAAATCGAATTCTAATATCATTGTTTAGACCACTCTTAAGAGACGGAACATTGAATGACATTTCTGTTTTGACAGCCACTTAAGTAACGTCTATCAGATCACGGACTTAAGAAACACAGTATTGTTTTCAAGGCACACGACCGTCAATAACCTTAATTAAGAATGTCGTGAGCCACACATACGTATTGCACTTTCATTTTTAAACAATACACAATAGAACACATTACTTAATTACAAGATTCAAGTCGCGAGGAACATAATTCTACGTAATCTAACTTAGTTCCTTCAGAGATAGCGTGAAGTTAAATTCAATTGTTTTCGTGAAATTTCGGAAGCATAGTCAGCCTATAATGTTCCCACTGCCGGGACACAGGCCTCCTCTCTGAGAGAGGGAGTGGGTCGTAATTCACCACGCGGACACTGTACTGGTTGGTGGATGTCACATGTCTTCGAATTTTCCTTCTAGGACATTTCCTCATTATGTTTTCCCTCATCGTTTAGAGAGCAGTCGTGATGAAATAATTTACACAAAGTAAAGTGTGCCTGCGTGGGTTCGAACCCAGGACCTACAACTCGTCGACCTAAAAGTCGCGGCCGTTACCACTAGGCCACCACTGCTCCTGAAAATTTGCAATATTCAGGTGTCATCTTTACGGCTGCAGTGCCTCATAGGTTTAGAGGACTAACTGTATAACGCAAGGTCCTAAGCGGGGTCGATGACCTGGGCAGGCAGTGGTATTGGGTTTTTTCACAATATTCTCATAACACCAGTGACGAAAACCATCGTGAAGCTGGACTCAATGTTCTGAAATCGACACGTAATGTATATAAGCGTAGTGATCAATGCTCGTTTCTCCCAAGAGCAGAGGTCTTTGCAGTTACTGCCATAATGTAGTTTATTCCATTAACGAGAAAAAATATTAAAATCGTTAGATTTGCCCTCACCGTAATAAGTCGCGCGAAAAGTGTCCATAATTAGAAGAGTGGGCTCACATAATAATAATGGCATTTCCATGACTATCAAGTCCAGTATCTATAACGTTGTGTGTCAGAGGTGACAACACGAAACAGAAACACGATCATCTTTTGCCGCGGAAAAGCGGGCGTATCTAGGATTGAAATCTTTAAAAATATATTTTTAAACGAAGTTCCCTAACACGGCTTGCGGAAGGAGTTGATTGGTAGAAATCGTCACATCAGGAAAAAAGCGTTATGCCCCCTCCATGTGACATTCTCTCTCTCTCTGTCTGTTTTTTATTGGATTGGCTCACGTTTGCCCACTATCTCACCTGATGGTAAGCTGTGATGTGGTCGACGACGGAGCACGCTTGTCTAGAAGTTACGTATTCTCTCGAGACATGAAAACTCCCAGTACCTACATTTGTAACGTCACTAAAAACCTTTCGTGATAGTAAGCCAGCCAGCAACCGATCTAGATAACAACTTTGACAGGTTGCAAAACTTTAAGAGATAAGAAATAGGTTCGTGTTATAAGTAATGTAGTATCAAAATGTCATAATCTGTATTGCAATCTTGGATACCAGCTTTTTAGTGTAGGTAGAGATAATCTTGCTCCATTTTGTGTATCTAGTAGGCTTCCGACCCACCGTGTCGCATCGCGTCGCGTCACATCGCGTCGCCCGTATGCGTTATTACTTCGTTTTTGCATAGCGTTCCTTGTTACTTTTTTCTTTTTGCTCGTCTCCTAAGGGTCGTAGCATGATGTTAAATAGCCTTTAACCTTCCTCAAGAATTGGGATATCAATGAAAAAGTTTTTTTTCCAATCGGACAGGTAGTTCAACAAACAGACTCTTCAGATTTATTCTATTTGAAATATTTCTAGAATTCTTGTCGTCCTTAACCCTTTTTAATTACTTCTGTGTAATTTTCATGTCTACTTATATGACTGGTAGTAATTATTATTTCGCTCACCCAATCACCGCAGGTAACTTAAGATTTGACAGCAGATTTACTGATCTGATCAAATGTATTTATTGTTATGAGGAAAATTGGTAAATAAATAAAATTTCGTCTGAGAACAGTTAAACTAGATACACTGCATTTAATTTAATAAAAGCAGTGGTCCAGAAACTATAATAGTTCGTGTTAATGTTCTAAAATCGACAACCTTCTATCAAAAAACGTGGTTATCAATGCCCATTCCGTAGAGAACAGCTATATGTCCGCACTGCAGGCTAGTATTAAGTATAGGTAACATATCATTGAGCCTATCCTCATCCTCAATGGGAACACTGATCATACTATCCTGGCTAACCGCTGGATAGTGGCTCTTTCCAAGTTGGGCCAAAATACCCTGATTCTTCATTTACACATCTAGTCTGTCAGAGCCATTACTTAAACGCCCTTGAAGCACCCTCTCAAATTCCTCTCCTCAACACTTCCTAGAACTAAATACTTGCAAAACTAACGCTAGAATGTCGTCACAAAGTGATCTAATTTGATCGTGTATGCAAGCGACGCCGGGGCACATTGTAATGCCAGGAGCGAACCAACCGCCTTAGTTTTGCGTAAGCGTCGAAGAGAAAGTTGAACGCAATGGTAAAACGAATTTCGGTTAAGTCATTTCGACTTGTGTATTGTGTCGCTGTAGTTTTTGATAGAGGATTTTGTTATTTTTAGGTATGATAGTATTATCATCATCATTGGCAGTAATGCTCTACCCACTGTTGAGTAAGGCCTCCTCTCTTTTGTGTCATACTTCCCTGGTCGGTTGGTCTCATTCAGGTCTCCCCACTATCTCCTGTAGATTGTCCTTCCATCTGGCTGTAGTTCTGCCAACACTTCTTCTCCCAATAACGTTCTAATAATAATATATGATCAGCCTATAATGTTCCTTGTAATATTTAGGCCGCAAGAATTTACTGGATATGAAAAGTACAGGACCTTGGGGAGGTCTATGTCCAGCAGTGGACGCTTTTCGACTGCAATGATGATAATGTCTCACTGTTGGGACTCGGAGTGGGCCGTAATCCAACACGCGGGTCCAGTGCGGGTTGGTTTTGGAATACCTATACTTGTTCTCTTGAACTAGCTAGAATAACTCATGCCGTTATAAAAATATTCGCCAGTCAACGTCGATTGGTAGTGGGGCTATCTGTTCAGGGTGTGGTGGACATATTTTTAGTATAAACTCTTGTGGAGGCTATTTTAAACAGTATTAAGGCAAGCAACAAGAAGATGAAAGGGAAGAAGGCGGGAGTTTATGTACGTGTTTGTGTTAGGCAAGCAGATGTTAATATGTAATTATAAAGACGATGTAATGGTCAGTTGGTAACTAGTCATGTATAGCCTGTGGCTACATGACCTCAATTAATGAATGCTTAATTGTAATAAGTACTTCTTTTAATTCATTGTTAATGCCATGATTTAGGTATTTGTTAATTAGTTTTACATATGTACATAAACTCACGCTTTTTTCCCATGGGGAATAATCATTGATCACCATGCTTGTACACTGTGTGTTGACGATTTCACATCATTAAGTTCAAGTCTCCTCACGATGTTGCAATCACGATTTTAACAATGGTTTCTTAAATAAATCGAAGGGGTGGGCAGAGGTGCCTAAGATACTCACATTTCGCCAGTTATGTAGCACGAATCTTAAATCCGGGCTGCTGCTGAGAAATTATACTTAATAACATATGAACCGCGGATCTAGCCCAGGATCACAAGAACAGCAGTTGCGGTTGCAACCACTTCACCAGCGAGGCCGTCATTCGAAGTGTTGCTGACCGAATTGCTAGTTTTAAAAGGGGCAAGTAGATCGCGACCAGTGTGTTGTCATATCGCAAGGTCAAGTTTAGTAATAGTTATGAAGCAACAGTAATTATACGTTTAATTAATATGCAGGTATGTGACATGGCTAGTTTAGCTAGTTATTTATAATGATTTAATTTACTGTAGATCTCCCAAGGGGAGAAATGTAGTAATGGTTGGTTCGTGATTTAATGCACACGTCGTTGATCTAGTGGTCACAATCGAAGCTGCTCACCTGGACCAAGGTTCGAACCTTGATTCGGGAAGTGGTATTGAGTGGTCCTGTTAAGAATGTCATAGAAGAAGCCCAGATTCCGGTTTTCTGGTCAATGGAAATAGACTCGCCCCCTATTAAGTACGACTTGAATGCTCCTTCGAGGCACAGCAGTTATGTAAAGTAAACCGGGCAGATGATTCAATTTACGAGGTTAAACGGAGCTTGCTGCGGTCACTCATTGGATGGGTTATTGACATAACTATGCCTAAATTATTTACTATTTTGTGCATCAAAGAATAAGTAGATCATTCTCTTCTTGCTTCTTTTCCGTTATCATTTAATCAAAAAGTTATCAAAGTTAGTAAATAGTTTACCTACTTATTATGCAGGTTTTTACAAAAAGTGCTAGACTATATTTTTTCTAATGATGCAATTTGTCTAGATTTAACTCGTGGCTTGACGAAAATCTGAATTTTGTGGTTAAAACCTAATGATGCGTCAAATTGACAATATTTTTTAGAGTTAAACGACTCAAGATTGAGTTTGTTTAATTTAACTTTTCAACAAGTGACCGATATTGTAGTTCTTCCTTTTTTTTCTATATAATATATTTGAGTTATTTTTATATTTCGTGCCATATACGAGGAAAATTGATCAGATAAAGAACTAGGTAAGACTATACTCGTATTTAGCTACTGACGAACTGTTGATTAAAAAAACCCATAATCATAAATACCATAACCTAGGCATCGACCAGAGAACCTCGCATTCAGTAACCACGTTAACAACCACTGCATTAGAGAAGCTAATATTGCAATACACATCTATAGTTATACATACTATTACAAAACGCGAGCAAAGCCGCGGCAAAAACATAGTTACAGAATAGTGAAAGTAAATAGTGCATACACAACCATTTTACATTGAGCTTTGATAAAAGTAAAACACTAAACAAATGTAGGTCTTAATTAACTGGACGTAATAGAAACAACGTAACATCACGCCTGTATTTACTAAATGGGGTTGACAGAGGTCTATAGCACGCTGACATGGAGGCAGTTTAAGCCTATTGCTATTAGCTGGACGAAAATCTAGGTTTCTTGATGTTATTGAGAATTTATTAATGAATACGCTAATGACACTGTGCCCAACCTTGGAACTGAATTCAGAACCCTATAACGTGACTGTTAAGGATGATTTCCACCAAACGGCTCGCATCGCATCGGATCGGAACAGATTTTACAATCTTTAAACGATATTAAATCGTGTACACAGTATTTAAAGTCTATATTACCAAGCCGCACACAGCAGCGTGACCGCGGGCGTCTTCCGCGACACGCGATCGTAGCCGAAAGTATGCAGCGATGCACGATCGGCTCCGTTCGCCTGTCGTTGTATCTTTCTTTTCCTCTTCTATGTTTTATGATTATTTTCTTCTTCTTCTTCTAATGCAATAGCCAACTACTTCAACTTCAACCATTTTCAAAAATTAGAACACGTCAACACGCTAGGAATGAAACTATTTAACTAGGCGCAGAAACGGATACGTTCGCAAGCGACGCCGACGGTACGGAGAAGATCGTGCGCGTCGACATCCGGCCGGACGCGATCGGCTGTCGTCGCATCCGTTCGTATCCTTTCCGATCCGATGCGATGCGAGGTGTTTGGTTGAAATCATCCTTTAAAGTCGCGTTTGTGACCACTAGGCTAACAAGGCAGGTAGTGTACAACGAACTTCATTGCAACTAAAACATGTAACACTCATGTATACTAAAGCCTCCACGGGCGGCGATTTTTAATTATTAAAACTGCCACGTGTGGCGATACTTCATTATTAAAGTCCGCACGTTTGGCGATACTTCATTATTAAAGCCCCTGCGAGTGGCGATATTTAAACACAGTCAGCGCTGCTACCAGGCCGTCGATTATTCCAGGTTCGGTTCGGTTTGCGGGTGACAGTACCCAGTAACTGGGTTGTGGAGCTCAAATAGGCAGTTGCGTCATGTAAAATACTGGTATTCAGCTCTAGCAGACACAGGCTTAGGCTCTGGGTTTCAGCTGGGTGGCATCCAGTTGGACTGGAAGCCGATCCCAAAATTGAAATATTATCTGCCTACTCTTTTCCCAACTATGTCTGGATCGGCTTTTCTGTCGTCATATTATGTCTATTAGCTAGTAGCTATGAACGCTAGACCAGCACCCTAATTACGTAACACACTATCTATCACAATCTGAATCATTTTGAAGCCTATTGCTAATCCATTGCTTCATAATGTTCGAGAAATTGGTCTGCTCAACGACGTAAATAACGCATTGAATGTTGTTGAACTGTCAAAATGAAACCCATTCCTACTGTTAGTGTGTTACGTAATTACCCCGCAGTATCTAGTGGTTGTCCACTGTAGCTATATTCGTTATAAGCTAGTGTTCAAAAAAACTACTTTTCACAAAGACATTAAAATATCTTACAATCCATTTGAGTAGATTTTTTTATGAGCAATGGAAAGAAATTGATGTAAATCACTTCGTTATGAATATCGGGTCGATGAACGGTCGTTGACCTGGGAACACGCGAGTGCAACCGATGTGCAACGTACTGTTTGTTCTTATGCTGTCCTGGTACTTTTCTCTCGTATTGTCAAAGTCAAATTCTAGTCATTTATTTAAATTCGAACATTAAAAATCAATCTGCCTGCCTTTTCCCAGCTATGTCGGGGTCGGCTTCCAGTCTAACCGGATTCAGCTGACTACCATTATTTTACATGGAGCAACTGACCTCCATAACCCAGTTACTGGGTAACACGATGCGGCTCGGCAAAACTGGTTGTCAGAATTTCGTGCTTGTGCACCCGTAACGACTGTCAAAGATCTTCGAATAACAATCAGAACATTAATATTTGCTTTTGAATGTTACTAGAAAAACTAAATTGATTTGGATTGAATTACCCATTCCGAAAGGTTGTTTCCTATGGAGAAGAATAATACATAGTTGGCACGAGATTTATGAGAATTATTGCTTGAAAGTCAAAAACAGAAAAATGTAATTTAATTGATCACCGAAATGTGGTTTCCTATAGAGAAAAATGGTCCAAGCTACTCGTATATGAAAATTGCCCAAGCCGTGGTAGAAATACTAGCGAGTAAGCAAGATGTTAGTAGGGCTGATAGCCCAGAATAGAATAGAATAGAATAGGATACTCTTAAGGGGGAGCCGCCAGGGTGGCCCGCGAAGTGCGTTACGTTACGTTACGTTACTTACGTTTTTTTCATTTTGCAGGTCAGTGTCAGGTTGTATGTAAATCAAAATATTATTTGCGACCGTAACAAGTAAGTATTTACAGAATTATAATCATTAAAATCACCAATACAAACTTTTAAGTTCATATAATCCCATTAAATGACTATTTCATGAAAAGTCAAAAGTCAATCATATCCTGTTCAACATACAACCTGACACTGACCTGCAAATTGCCAAAAACCTGAGAAAATTTGAATTTCGCAGCCAGCCTGGCGCGTCTTCTTTAAGAATGCGTTCCGCGTACAGTTAAGGATCGTCAGCTATTTAAATCGAAACAAAGCCGTACTTCCGTACTTTTCATGTTCAGATAAATCAACAACATGTATGGAGCATCTGTTGTGTAGGGTGCCGTACCCAAACGGTGCCAACGGGACCCTGTTATTAAGGCTCCGCTGTCCGTCCATCCGTCACAGGGCTGTATCTTTTGAACTGTAATAGGTAGACACTGGAAATTTTCAAAGAGCGTGTACTATTATGGCCGCTATAACAAGAAAAAAAAAAGAAAGGGGGTCGCCATACAAGAAACGGATTTTTTTTTCTTTGATCTCTTAGAAAAAGTGGTTCATAATGACCCCTTTGCAGGTTTAGGGTAATCAGAAACTATTGTTGTACATTATGATTGATTTGCGGATAGAAACATGTCATGAACTCATGTAGTTCTTTACCAACTCCACGTTAGCACATGCCTTTTTGTAAACGTATATTCTCACAGCCTACACATCTACTTAGGAGGTTAGAGTCAATGGCGCAATCATATGCCATTTGTAGGCAAAGCGATCGTTAAACGATGTCATATTTTTTGAAAAAGCATTGCTCTTTACTTGGAATTTTCTCTTGTATCGGAGCATATATTGACACAAATCTCACGAATACTAACAGAGTATCACAACTAGGGATGTTACAAAAATCGTGAACAGGCGCCGTCAGTTGAGACTGGTCATCTCTTAACTGCCACGGCTTATTTTTATTATTAATCTTATATTTTGAATTGTTTCTTTATATTTTTTTTTCATTGTTCTCGTATATAGAAGCAACAAGAATAATCTACCCAGGATTTTGTAATATCTTGATTTAAAAAGAGTGTCGTTGGAGTTTCTTGCCCGTTCTTCTCCATAGAGATCTACGTTTTGGAAAGGGCAATTAGCTTCATTTTTCTGACTAACTGACCGACTCTTTGACAATTCAAAAGTGCCTGTAAAAGGTTTAATTGAAATAAATACTTTGAGTTTGTGTTGAGTTTGAGTTTGAAAAATAATCAATCATTTTCTTGCATTGATATCATATTCAGCCTATAACGTTCCCACTGCTGGGACACAGGTCTCCTCTCTGAGAGGGAGTGGGCCGTAATCCACCCTATGCGGGTTATATTTATAAGTTTAATTGTCCAGCATCATCTTAGCACAGTGTTTACACGACTAAAATGTTCTCATGTCTTATTAATTTTTACTGTCAGCGTTCTAATTTGTCAAATAAACTAAGAGTGCTACAAGATTTTTTTGGCGCCTGAATGACATTGACGGGCGTTGTTGGTAAACTTTTGTGAAATTATCACAGAAATTGTATTGACAAAACAAGATGGCGGCGCTAGTTCCGATTTTAGCCACGCGCCAAAAGAACCTTCGTAGCGTTGTAATGATTAATTATTCTCAAATGACGTCTGTTATGCTAAAGGATCGGTTAACCTTATAACAAGGAAATCTGCCGTCAAATCGCTTGTAAGATGTTAAGATAAGTTATGAAACCAAACTAACCATGGCCAATCATATCAGAAGATTCGATTGGTAACAAGTTCCGTGCTCGGTAAGCACGTCAACCCGTGGGTCCCGGCTGTCATCCGTAGATCTGTGACATTCATAACGCAGAAGCCCGATACTCTGACAACCAGTCTTATAAAGACAGACAGTCAGTCAGTCTTATCGTGTTACTCAGTAACTGGGTTGTGGAGGTCAGATAGGCAGTCGCCCCATGTAAAATACTGGTATTCAGCTGCATCCGGTTAGAGTGGAAGCTGCTCCCAACATGGTTGAACAAAGAGAGGCAGATTGATTGAATGTGATTGGTAACAAATTAAATTGATTGGCTCTAAAAGCCAAGGAAGCTACTAAAATACAAAGGTGACCTACATTTAAGTGTATTGAGCTATAATCTGACATAACAGCGACCACCTACACACAATAAATATAACCTAATTTGGACAAAGGATGTGCTTCCAAACGTTAACTACTTTGACATTTTTGTATCATCCATTTTGAGTCACCAAAATTATTATCTAATTCACTTCATACTGTAAAAGGCTTTATTAGTTAAAACTTGATCGAATTTAAATAAATTAAGCAAACGGGTTCATGTCTAAATATATCTTTTGTGGTTACATCGATAGGTTTTATTGAGACTGATGTATTTTTATTAGTTTAAAATAGTAGGCAGATGTGTAGGTGTGCTATCGAATAGCCATATACTGCTGAAGATGGGATTAAGTCGGGTAATTAGGGGAAGCCTATAACCGTTTATTGGATACGACTCTAATATGCGACTAAGAATTTCCTACTAGTAGAATTAAAGTTACTTTATGCTTGACACGGGAATCAAACTTAAGAACTCATGCTTGGTATCCATTTTTGTAACCAATACACCTATGGCCACAGACTCAAATGGTCATTAAAGTGGCAAACAATGGGTGTTAGTAGTAATAATTGATAAATGATGTTCAAACACTGGTTATAAACAACCCGGTAACTGGGGTCCCCGCGCTCAGCGGTCAGGTAGTCAGGCTATAAATGCATTTATTTCACATTACATCACCCGGAAATCGAACCCCACGACTACACAGTCTATCTTTTAACCACTAAGCTTCATTCTATCATAATCTGCCTGCCTTTTCCCCAACTATGTCGGGGTAGGCTTCCAGTCTAACCGGATGCAGCTGAATACCAGTATTTTATATGGAGCGACTGCCTATCTGACTTCCACAACCCAGTTACTGAGTAACATGGTACCCGTTGGTAAGACTGGATGTCAGACTTTCTGACTTCTGACAACCCATAACGACTGTCAAAGATCTACAAATGACAGCCGGGAGCAACGGCTTACGTGCTTTCCAAGGCAGGGAGGGTCTCGGAAAGTGTGTATTTGTAGTAAGAATTGATAAACGATGTTTAAAAACTGCGGGGTAATTACGTAACACGCTAACAGTAGGAATGTGTTTCATTTTGACAGTTCAACAACATTCATTGCGTTATTTAAGTTGTTGAGCAGACAATTTTTTCGAACATATGAAGCAATGGATTAGCAATAGGCTTCAAAATGATTCAAACTGTGATGGATAGCGTGTTACGTAATTAGGGTGCTGGTTATAATACAAGTAAAGGCTCGAACACACTGGCGCGACGTGACGCCCGACACGAAGGCACCGCGTGTCGCACGACGAGCGGGGCCTTTGTGTAGCGTTGTCGCGTCACGTCTGTCTGTGGGAGCCTTAACTCGGGAACCAGCGCTCAGCAGTCAGTTAGTCAGGTTATAAATTCACTTATTTCTCCCTTCTCGCGTGTTACATCACCCGGGAACCGAACCCCACGACCACAACGACTTTTAACCACTGAACCATTTCATTCTAAAATTCTGAAATACCAACAAGTCGCAGTTAATAACCAAGATCATTGCGTAACTAAATAAATACAATTTAATAGCGTCATTAATAACGTCTTTACATTTAGAAATCTGTTGGTTTATAGTCCAATTATATTAATACTTAGTGCAGATGTTGTTTCGTGCTGAGTGTGGATAAATAGTAAGAACGGAATTTATAGGACAAACATGCTTATTTATTTATATTTATTTCGTACTGGTAGTAAGAACTACTTGAAGAAGTTAATTAATAGTAAATGGAACACAAACTTACGATTACATTAAGTGATTGTAACACTATAATTATTATAATAAAATCTCAGCAGAAGCCGTAAAGACCAAAATTATATAAATATGATCCAAATCTTGTAAGAAATTTAACAATGTGAGTTAAGGTCACTTTATTGATCAAATCATATGCAGGTATTTAATTATTAACAACAACAAAAAATACTGCCTCGTTGGTCCAGTGGTCGCAAGTGATACTAGTGAACATGAGGTCTTGGGTTCGATTCCCAGGTCGGGCAAAATGTTATTGGGTTTTTTCATGCAAAATTTCTCAGTAGCTGCCCGGTGTCTGGGTTTGTGCCCGGTTGATGGCAAAAGGCGCGCCCCCTATTACATGGGACTTAAACATAACTGACGAAGTGTGGTGTTACTATAAGTACACTTCTGCTTACCCTTCGGAAATTACAGGCGTGATGTTATGTTATGTAACAAAGAATAGTTTTATGAAAAACAAAGAATAAGATTTTTGTGAACAAATATTTTCGTTGTAAGCTCTTCAAACGCGTTGATGTCTTTTATATGGAGAAAAAGTCTTCATGGAACGTTTTAATGTTCCATGTATAAATTCTGCTAGTACTCGTTATTTTAAAGTGATAGCGTCATGATTCATATCTCATATCATTGTCAATAATACAAGCTTTAATATTTAATTGATGCATTGGCTTGTTACTGTCCCAATACAGATCAAAAACCTCTTCTCATGTAAAGAAGGAACGTGTGTCTATTACTATCCTTACATTTTTATTTTACTGAATTAAACTCGACTCTGATCCAATTTAAACTAAAATGTATTACTAAGTTCCGTTTGAACTAGTTTTGGCAACTATTTATTACACAAAAGTCTGAATTAAACAATTTTACTTTACCCAAGGTCTCTCAAATTGTCACCACAAAAATTTAAATTTAAATTAACTAAAACCTGCTTTCCTCAACAAAAATGTATCTCAAAAAAACTAGTTCAAATCGTGATCCGAACTCACGATTTTTGAGGCAATACAGACCAACCTGAATACCTGAGCTATTGACAGACAGACAAACAAAAACTGCTACTGATATAAAACGAGTTATCGATAATACGTCGGTTGCGTAAGCGTCGCAACACTTGTGTAATGTCTGTGGTAAGCCATAAGTCCTTGCTAGGGAGGGGAAAGAAATATCGATAGTCGGTACTTGGTGTGCGGGTTTTATTGAATTTCTTTTGAATTTTAAAAAGTAGTCAGAATGCTACGAAGTATCCTGCCACTTAAATAAAAGCCGTACTTTTATTTATGTGAGAGGATACTTCGTTATTTAATTAAAGGTGTTTATTATTTATATCTAAGATAAAATATGAAAGCCAACAGAGGATGTAGTTGTATATGGAGAGGTTCTTTAAAGTTGTGACTTCTAGAAATAAGTGGAAACCCATGTACCATAGATCTTTCGAAACATTACGCAGATATAATTACTATTTTGTTTCTGATTTTGTAATACGTGTATGTCACGTGTTGCGGCAGGACACAGTGATACCTAACTATAAATTTGTAACAACATATAACCTGTGTGCACAAATAAACATGCATATGACGGAGAAGGTACGTCTCTCTCGTTGTTATCAGCCATATTTTAACTACAGTGGGCGTACTATGGGAAGTGTTGCTTATTGCGCAATAGTAAAACCGTTTGCAGTTCAAATCAAATTATAATTTACGATCAAATTAATCACACTAACGGATCACACACTGTAGGTACACGACATAATTATACGGAACGCGCGACAGTTTCCAAACGTGTTCACTGCTTAACCGCCAACAACAAACTCTTTCTTTGACTCTGGTCAAGCGTTATGTCATAGACTCTGTCGATCGCCGCCTGGTGGCGCTGGCGTCCCGATTTGTCAAAGTCAAACGATTGATTTAACATATTTCCAACACATATTATTTGATTTGACAAGCTTAGTTTCTGGCTTAATACAGACTAATAATTTACTTATTTCTACAAACGACTTTAGCTATAATATTACTTATTACAACACACTATTTCGAAATAAAAAACAGTACAATAGATTGAAAATATAATATACAAATTGATTTGGGTATGTTCAACATTTGACTTCAAGGATAAGACACGCTTCTAATTTAGTTCGACTCGGTATTTACCAAAGGGATGTTGTTATAATCGATTTCAGAAACAGTAAGCTTGTTGATTGATAAATTAGACAAACTTCACGCTTCGTTCGTTGCGGTGAAAGCAGCAATATCGATTGTTTAATATTTGAAGTTATAATGTTGTTTATTTGTAATCATCGTCTGTAATATTTTTTCTATTAGATGGTTATACAACTTATGTATTTTTATTTGTGGCATATTCCATATGTTTTAATATATGCCACCCTGTTCCGATGGCCCATAATTTATGTGATGGGATAATATCGAATTAATCACTAATGGCGTCTTTCTAAATGTAAATACCACTTTCGTTAATGATTACTATCGGCCTATTATTTGTCTACTACAGAGACATACAAAGAAGGAATTATCAAACATTCAACGATTTCAGATCAATCATTCCAATACATACGAAATTTTCCTTCACCGTTTTAGGTAGTTTAATTTACCCGTGGTGTATGAATGTTTTAAACCTACTGAGTAAAGTACAAAGGCACCTGGACAAATCGACATACCATCGCAGATCTAATCTCTTTTACTAAGAAAATAATACTTAATAGACAATTAATCGACCTTAACTAATCCCATCACTAGATCTCACAAGGAAGCAAACATTCTATAAATTGGAGCACCATTACTATTATATATTATCTACACTTAAGTAACTTCTACCGGGTAGTGGGGACCTCTTACCGACATATTTAGCAATACGTTTTAGATTTATAGGTGCTCTAGATCAACCACTGTGTGCTTACTAAGTTGCAGCATGCAGTGAGCAAGTAAGGTGATCAATAAATGGAACACGGGCGGGTTTTAGTCAGTAAAAGTCTGACACGCCTTTCCACTCCGACCAGAGCGGGAGAAGTGATTTGATGATTTCCCACCCAAAAAAACAAAAGGTGATCAATAATCATTCCTCCTCTTTTTAAGCTAAGGCATTTCAGCTTTGTTTCTGGGATGGTGATGCATACCAGATGTGTTGCAAATGTCCACAGATGGCAGCGACCACTTACTATCAAATGGCCGTACGCGTGCTTGCCACCCAATAACATAAAATAAGTATTTTCACAGTAGTGAATTGATTAGTCAGTCAAATTCAGTTGGTAGCAGGGCTGACTGTCGAGGGTGCGCGTGCGCCATACGTACTTTAGTACAATTAATCGTGGAAGCTATTTCAATTCAATTAACCAAAAAATCATTATGTTCTAGCTCGTAGGTCTAGTGGTGGCAAGCCTGACTGCTGAGCGTTGGGTCTTAGGTTCAATCCTTAGGTTTAGCAAATTGCTATTGCGTTTATAAATAGGTAATTTTTGTGCAGCGGCGTTAGCATTTTTAGTTGAGATTAGGCTTACTACGTCCTCTTATTCCGTGGAACATAAACATAACTGGCGAAATGTAGGAACACTAAACACTCTGTCTGCCTCGTTGGGGTAACAAGCGTGACATTGTCTGGTTTCACGCGATTTTATAACTGGAAATATACTTCTTAATACACAGTTAAACTAACCGGTTTTCGTGTGTAAATAACAATATTTCCAGCGCATGAGTATGTGTAATATGCAATCATGCAGCAGGATTTCCTGCATGGTGCGTTTCATTATACGCACACACAAATCTAATTAGTTATCTGTAATATATCGATCGTGTGGTACTCCTCACTAATTATAGTGGCAGGAAATTAAATGGCCTCTTCTCATTAGAGAAGGAACGCGCAATGGTCACCATGCTTGGTCACCGCGTGTTACAGATCTATAAGTTCAGGTGCCAAATTCGTAGCCAAATTCTGGGCTGACTCTATTAGGACTGCCATCGATAGGCTAAAAAATAAAAATGTTTTAATTCAGATATCGTGATCCATAAGTATAAAAACATTATAATATTACGATAAGAAGAAGCATAAGAAGTCCAGGTTTCTTCACAATGTTTTCCTTCACCATAAGCTAGAGGTGACTTTAGTTAAAATACATTGAAAAAGTTAACATTAGAAGACGAAGCTTGCGACAAAAATCCAGGCTCAGGGAAGTTCCTAATGGAAAAAACACAAAAACACTACCTCAACCGAGCATCGAACCTAGGCCCCTACGCTCATCAGACTCACTTTCAACTACTATACCACTACGGTATATTTGACCTAACAAATAGCAAGACATACCGATGTCACCACAGTCACACGGCGAGTGGTTGTCGCCTGTCAACCGATGTCAACACAGATTGGTTATCCAACAGCTTGTGGGTTGAGCAACTATCGACTGCTTATTAAGTTAAGATTTATATTTAGAAGTTTATTGGTTGAATTAGATTTATGGAAATCAAAGTAAAGAGGTCAACGGCCTGATGGAAAGTGGTGACAGTCGCCTGCAGGCAGTAGGCACCTTGAGGTTTGCTACAGGCACTTGTTGCTCTTACCACGTGTGACCAAATCTATTGGGTTGTATTAAAAGTCTGCCGCTACCTCGGTGACTGGCTATTGTATACATTTTTCATAAAGTTCTGTCCATTTGAGAGACAAAGAGTTAGAGTATGTGTCACATAAGTAGATGTTGTGATTGGTTGACCAATTAAGTTACGCTTCGTTGGGCAAGTGATCACAATCAAGTGCTGAGTATGGGCTACGGGTTTCATTCCCCTGTTCGAGCAGTGTTTTTGGAGATTTCCATTAGGAATTTCTTAGTAGCAGCCCGGAGTCTGGATTTGTGCCCGGTTGATGGCAAAATGTTCTCACTTAAACATTAAAAATGAAACGTGGGTGTAATACACCCTGGGAAATATAGGCATAATGATATCTTGATAATTATTATTATGCTCTCTGAAACTGAGGATAAAGGCTCCCACAGACAGGCGCGACGCGACAGCGCTACACAAAGGTGCCGCTCGTCGCGCGATACGCGGTGCCTTTGTGTCGGGCGTCGCGTCGCGCCAGTGTGTACGAGCCTTGAATGTCAATTTCACAAGCGATTCTTTAAATAATTGTCAAATTGCAAGTCTTGTCTAAACTTCATTCTCTGTGGCAACAACTTATTTATTGTTACTAAATGTTCTGTAGCGCTCATTTCACAGTCATTGCTTCAGTCGACTTGTAATAGAAACAGGACTTTGAAATATTTGTTCAGCTAATTTGTTTTGTTTGTAAAGTTACCACGACGGAGAGCAGCGTGAGGGAACCTGACGGCCTGGATGTAGTGACGTTCTGTCAGTCATGACGATGGAGGAAAAGTCAAAAATGTATGCGACTGACATAAGCTAACGAAAAGCTTATGGCGATCCTGTTGAAGCTCGTTGTAGAAATACGAAACGTTATGAAAGCGGTGTCACTTATCTTGGCACTCAAAATGCAATTAATCGTCTGAAATCGGCTTCGTGGGTTAATTATTCAAGATAAATTATTAATTTCCTTTCATATGAGAGGCCAGTGAAATGCTTTTTAATCGAAAAATAATGTTTTCTTACCTATCCGTTGGTTTGTGTATGATTGATCACATCCAGAAACTTGGCAACGACGTAAATAGCAGTCAAATATATCGCTTGTTTGATTAATTTATCAATATTACAATATTACTGAATTAAATTCGTCATCGCGTCAACGCTGCTGTCGCTGAAAATCAGCGTTGTGGCTCTGTCTCGCATAGTTTTACAGCATTATGCTGAGCGATGGCGTTTTGCGTTGATGTGATGCATATTTTCCCCAAACTTGTTCTTTTTTGTTTTTTCTTTCCGTCATGTTTTACCGCAAATAAACGTATTTTCTTTCCATTATTTTTTATTTAAATAACTGTGACGTTACCAATTTTAAAGTTGTACCCTCTTAACAACTTGATTTATTTTTCCTAAAGATTTCCGAGGTTAGGATAAATGCTTGAGCAAGTTTAATAATCATGCTTCTAGTTTAACAACCGTGCTGATTAACAAATCGTTTTACTTTGTCCTGAGCTAATACTGCCTCATTGGTCTAGTGGTCCCAAGCGCTACTGCTGAGCATGAGGTCCTGGGTTCGATTCTCAGGTCGGGCAAAGTGTAATTGGGGTTTTCCAGTAGGAGCAGCCTGGAGTCTAGATTTATGGCAATAGGCTTACCCCTAAGTCCATGGGTCTTAAACATAACTTGCGAAATGTGGGTGTACTATAGATACAACTCTGCCTAACCATCCGGGGACTACAGGCGTAATGTTATGTTATGTGAGCTAATACCCATTAAGTTAGATCCTTCACGATACAACCCGAGTGCACATTTTAAAAGGAAATATAAAAGCTTGATAACATAATGTTGTGTAAAGTAACATTTCCCACTCGAAGGTGACAGTCTCTTACGCACTCAATCCCACTTCCTCAAGTTATCAAGGTGACAACTTATTGACGAGTTGAATATAAGGATTTGTACACACCGAGCGACTAAGTTTTCACATATTGCCGCAGTACTTCTATGTGAGTGATTTGCAAGCAATTAGTCTAAAGAAAGAAACATAGGAAACGGAAAGTTTTGCATAAACACACACAATTTTGTTTAGCAAAAAAATCATATGGGTGTCCTACATAAATGGTTAAATAACATAATATCTACCATCACGCCTGTAATCCCCGAAGGGTTTAGGCAGAGGTGTACCTTTCATACACCCACATTTCGCCAATTATGTTTTTAAGTCCCATGTTATTACCAAGAGGGGCCGACTGCAATCAACCGGGCACAAATCCTGATTTCGGGCTGCTATTGAGAAATTCCGACACTTAGCCCGACCTGGGAATCAAACCCAGAACCTCATGCTCAGCACTAGCGCTTGCGGTCACTTAACCAACGAGTATTGTGGTTAAATAAATAAATAAATATTTATCTGGGCATAAACATAATGATGTTTATGTAGTTAAGAAAGTTAAAAACCCAAATGTTGTGTGACACATAACAGAATAATTTAGCGGCTTTTCGCTGGTTATCTTAAAAGTCTTTTATACAGTACCTAACAGAGGGTGACCCCACTGCCAGTGACCGGCTACGAATCAAGATTGCAAGCCGTTATTGTAAGTTAATAATAGTAAGTATGTCAATATCGAACATAATATTAGGCAATATTGTAAAACAGGTTGTAGGCAGAGTTGCCCAATAGTTGCTCAATAGTTGCTCAGTGCGTGCGAAACTTTAGTTCGCAATACTAAATGTATTCTTTTTGCCTACCCTGTTTCGAATAATAAGTGTCTGATGTAACTTGTGTACTGTTTAGAAAACGAGAAAATAGTTTTAAAAGAAAGACTTCCTTGTATCTAGAACATGCATAAACTTGCGCCTTCTTTTCCTGGGAGTAGGCAAAAACTATTGAACGCCACCTGCTACGATACTTGCATACTCCTTTTGCTTCGTTTACGTTCACAAGAAAGAAGCTTCTAGAAGTTTGTGATAAAATAACGTTTAGACTTAGTTTTACATATGTACCTTATTTATTTAAAAAAATGTAATGTACTTATACCTAATATATTGTAGGGAGTCAAATAAAATAAGTAGCAAAAACCTACTTTTAAACTAAGAAAGTGACATTGATTTTTGCGTAATAATGAAAGTGCAAAACAAGTAATTAAAAATAAAAGCATGAATATAGTTAAAAAATCATTCACCTAGGCAACTCTTTTTTTATAACTAAGTACCTACGTATCCTATTTCTGTATAAAGCTGGATTCAGATTTTTCTCAAACAGAAGGCAATTCTAGTACGATACCAGTATTACTTAATTCTGTATTATTAACGAATGCTTTTCCTCCACAATATGGTAACTTGTAACAAACAGACTTTTAAGCCAATTTTCCTCATTCAACGTAGAACTAAAGTGTCTACTATGCTTATTTATGAAGACGAAATAATTAATAAATATTTTAGACACATAAATCTTAGTTTCAACTAATAATTACCATCTAATTCCTAGAGGGAATGATAATTTCGTAACATAATAAAATATGTAAAAATATGTCAAAAAATCTGTAATTTATTCTCTGCCCATAGATCACGAGCAAAGCGTGAATATACACACGACACCGCGTTCCGATTACAAAACAAGTTTCGGATATTACGTTACCAAAATAACTATATAGCAGCCGTTACATAACGTTTAAAAAAACGTGAAATTATTACCGTAATCTGCGTTCAAAAATAACACTATTTTCTCACTGCACTGTCACTGATGTTTGAATTTAGAAAACACTTTTTTTAATTCTTTTTTTACGCCACGTCTGTTTGTGGCCAAGGTATGAAGCTTACTGCCTCATCGCCCCTCCAAGTTGGGTAAAGTGACAGTGGTTAAGGCTAGGCTACATTGGTTAGAAAAGTTTTTGCGTTTTTATATGTAAGTGACACCAAGCCTTATCAAGGGGTATCAGGTTACCCAGTTACTGGGTTGTGGAGGTCAGATAGGCAGTCGCTCCGTGTAAAATATTGATATTCGACTGCATCTGGCTAGACTGGAAGCCGACCCCAACATAGTTGGGAAAATTACAATCAGATAATGATGTTGTGTAGGTCTTTTTGGTAAGAAAACCTGCAGAAAAAAATTTAAGAAGTAAACTGTGGAAGTCTCCAATGTGCACCTCGTTTAGATACCAGAATGGTGACCGTGATCATAGTTTTTTGTTTGCCGGCTGCCGACAGACGCCACTGGCCTTACTTTTACAATAAGTAATCCCTTAAGATTATGCTGAGCTAAGGCCCTTTTGGAATAAGTTTTTTAAATTACTTTCAAAAATGATTTGTGTTTATATCAATAAACGCATTTTCTTTATTTCTTTTGGTTCTTTTGAAAAAGGGCAATCAATTTGGATTATAAAAGTCAGGTGATAGCAGTCCATGATAAATCAATATCTTGCTCGTTTCAGCCGAAAGACGTCCTCAGCACGGAACTGGCCAATGTGGTGAAGTGTGCGTAAAAACAAATATATATGTATATATTCAGTCGAAACTGATAACAGGAGAAGCTGGACTAAACGTGAATAGCTAATTACCTATCTGAAAAATGTTACACTTAATGGAGAGTGAGTATTAAAGCCTGTCGACGTAAAGAAATATCATAGTGTAGGTAACTTAATTCATGTATCGGTATTTTTATCTCACGAAGCGACACGCGCTTTACTTGTGGTAACCAAGTGTACAAACACGCTGTGAATGTGTGCGTGAGGATGAGAAGCGTCAGCACGTAACATGCACACACACACACTTCCGACTTTGCCATTGTCTGAGAGCTCCTGCGCTTACACACACATTCACAGCGTGCTGGTACACTTGATAACCACAACTAAAGCGCGCGTCGCTTCATCTGATAAACATACTAAAGTCAGACACAAAAAAAAAAGAGCTACGAGCTATAAGGCGCGGACCACATAGAAGGGAAGTGAGACGAGGACGGGATGCAGTCGCGGCATCCCTTCCGCGTAACTTCATTATTCTTCATATGAAATGTATCATATGGCACAAAATATACAGAAACGACAAGACGCAAGCGCGTCGCTTTTCCATCTGCATACTATTATTGCAGCGTTTGCGTCCCTTCCCCGTCTCACGTCTCTTCTTTGCGGCCCGCGCACGCGACGTCGCCAATCAAGATTCATAATTTGAAGATCTTTCTAGAACACAGGCCAGTGGGGTAATTGCGTAACACACTAACAGTAGGAATGGCTTTTATTTTGACAGTTTAACGACATTCATTGCTTTGTTAACAATATTGAGTAGACAACATTTTCGAACATATGAAGCAATGCAATAGGCTTCAAAATGATCAGATTGTGATTGATAGTGTGTCACGCAATTAGGGTGCAGGCCTTGTAACTTAAAGTCGTTCCTACACTAGTCCACACTCTGACCACACCTTACCAACGTTGCACACACACAACACAATGCAATATAACTGTACCTATGTCAGCACGTGTGTGTGTGTGTGTCTAGAATGCAACATCAATATTGAAGAGCTTCGCACCGCTCTCTGCATACCCTGTCAAGGCTGGAATTGAAGATACTAGTTGTATAGGTATTGAAATGTCGCATCTGTATTTTAAATGACTTCTCTCGTACCGGCAAGAAGTAGCTGTGTTGCGCGACTTCGTCCGGGTGTATTTTATGATATGAAAAGTAGCTTATCTCCTTCTCCAAGTAACAGGCAGACAGACCGACAAACGGTGTTACTTTTGAATTTTTAATATACTAGCTGCGCCCCACGGTTTTACCCGCATTATTCTCGATCACGTGGGAATATCGGGATAAAAATTACCCTATATACTAACTCAAAATGTGCAAAATTTCATCCCAATCCGTTCAGCCGTTTTAGCGTAACAAACAAACATACATAAAATCAAATGTTTTCTCTTGAAAATATTAGCTAAGACTAGCTTCTGCCCACGACTTCGTCCATACTGTAGCTTCAAATTAGTGGCAGAATTTTCGAAATCGGATCAGTAGTTCCGAAGATTACCCCCTACATACAAACTCACAAATTGTGCCTATTTACTACACTAATATTAGTATAGAAATATGGATAGTTTATGTCTTGATAAAGATCTTAGCTAGTCAGCACGGTGCTGGCGGAGCTGACTGCTCAGGGTCAGCCCGATGTAGGTACAGTACAACTATTTTCTTAATGTCCCTCGGGAACTAAGTACTTTATTGTTGTTACGTTAAAACAAAACAACAATAAACTATTTAGTTCTGAATTAAAATTATTATACACGATAAGTCTAATAATAATTGATGGACATGGAAATTAGCATTCGTTTGTATTCAGAAATGCGATGATTCCCGAGGAACGTTATGAAAATAGTTGTACTGTAAGTACATTTAATTATCATAATGCACCCCTTCATCTTCCTGTATTTGCTGCAGGCTTAACATGACGCTGTAGCGGTATCTACATCGCCACATGCGCAAAGTAAATACAAAATCCGCGCAACTAGCATAATTACAACGTCCCGACATCAAATCGTCGGGCAGTTGCCCACCAGACACAACCCCCGTCTGGTTAAAGGATCTTCCCTTTTCTATGGAGCTATAAGTGAACTTTACACCCTGTTCCTCTTAACTCTATACTGGTGACCACGAAAGTGAACGTCAGCGTCGGTGCAAGTACATCAGCGTGAGGTCTTCATCACTTCCTCAAGCCTTCGAGCGACACAGCCAGCCAGCACCCACAGGTTCAACGGATATCCTGACCACCAGCATGCAGCGACCGCGCATACCTGGTCAATACCCTCAGCCTCATCAAGCAACCTTGGCACAGCACACTGCACTTTCGGCCGATCAACAAGAAGAGCTCTTAATTCCTCTCCTGGTCGACGCCAGCAGTCAGCCTCAACCCGGCGCTGTACCACATCCGACGCACTGGAGCAAAACGCAGCGTCACCCCGACTCACTGGGGTACCACCGCAGACAGTTCCGACTCACCGCGAACTATGCGGCACCCGGTTCCGACTCACTGGAACCTCAACTGGCCCTGGCAAGCATCGCAAGATACAGACTCAGCCCACTATCGACGTCCGGTCTCCAGGGGGGAGTGATGTAATAAACACAGCTATTTCTATACGAAGTGCCATTTCATTTCTCCATTTTTGACATCGCACCGTAGAAATCCTTCTACAATCTGTCATTTTCTCTTTCGTTTCTACCGATCGTTCGATCCGATCGAGTAATTCAGAAGAAAATTTTCTATCCCAAACTGTCAATATCACTCTGACAACTGACAGTTGTCTAAGGTAGTGAAGACAATTTGATTTTGTAGAAAACTTTTTAGTGGACTGCCACAAAGTATAAAAATGGAATGGAAAAATGGAATTTTTCACTTTTTGTATGGAAAATGTGAAAAATTATTACCTACATGTTGAGTTTTAGGGATTTAAGGTGTCTTAAAGGGGGTCGAAATTTTCATTATTTTTGCGATAGGACACACCATTTTCGAGATATAAGCAAAATAAAAGAAAAACGTGAATAAACTACTAAATTTCGTAAAAAGTGCAGTTGACTCTTTCTACTTTGCTGCCGTCGTACTGTCTACACGGAACATCATTTTTGAATACTCTTTCGTCGACAAAACGGTGCCCGTGCTAAGACTGCTGGTCAGTACTGGTCTTAAAGCATTCAGGACTTAAAGCGGAAATAGCCCAATGGCAAACATGTTGTATAGACGAGCGACCAGCAAGTGTTCGTGAGTTCAATCCCCACCGTTTGCGCGTTTGTCTTAATCGAAATTAAAATAATGTAATAATAAAAATAAAAAATGTTTTGTATTGATAGTAATTACAATATTACAACCTGCATAGCTTTTAGAATATACCGAGAGTAGAGTCATCATAACTTTGCAAAACCAGCACCCTAATTACGTAACACACTATTCACAGCACAAAGTCAAGCTGGTGCAAAGTGAAGCGCTACTAGATAACATAGTCTTAGGCCTTTTTATTAACACAAGTTTTGCTTATATTAAAATATGTACGTTTAGGTTAAGGTATTTACCTATGGGCCTGTGTCGCTTGAAATAAATGGTATTATTATTATTAACACAATCTGAATAATTTTGAAGCCTAATGCTAATCCATTGCTTCATTTTCCGAAAAAATTGTCTGCTCTACAACGTAAATAACGCAATGAATGTTGTTGAACTGTCAAAATGAAACCCATTCCTACTGATAGTGTGTTACGTAATTACCGCACTGTTTACTAATGGCTAGAGTTCCTTAGTATCATAAGTTTTGTGGAAGGTATAATGTTGTCAAACTTTAAAAGGAAGTGTTGAATTGAAGAAAATATTACATTTCGTCTTTTATGTATAAGTTCCTATTAGTCGTAACACCTAACTTAACTTACCTACAGTTTTATATGTCTGAAAAAAAAATACACTCTGCCTGCCTTTTCTCGACTATGTCGGGGTCGGCTTCCAGTCTAACCGGGTGCAGCTGAATATCAGTATTTTACATGGAGCGACTGCCTATCTGACCAGAGGGGCTTGTGGCTAAGTAATAACAGCCGCACGGGTCGATCGATCAGGTTAAGCTACGCTTGCCGCGGTTGGTCCGTGGATGGGTGACCATTTTTACATACCAAGACCCCTCCGAGCCTCGGAAAGCACGTTAAGCCGTTGGTCCCGGCTGTCTTTCGTGGATCTATGACAGTCGTTATGGGTCGTCAGAAGCCCGAAAGTCTGACAACCAGTCTTACCAAGGGTATCGTATTACCCGGGAACTGGGTTGTGGAGGTCAGATAAGCCGTTGCGCCATGTAAAATACTGGTATTCAGCTACATCCGGTTAGACTGGAAGCCGACCCCAACATAGTTGGGAAAAGTCTAAGCAGATGGTGACTGCCTATCTGACCTCCACAACCCAGTAACTGGCTTACATGATACCCCTTGGTAAGACTTTATGTCAGACTTTTGGGCTTCAGACTTCTCGTAATGACAGTCAAAGATCTACAAAATTCTGAGGCACGGAGGGGTCCCGATATGTTATGGACGGCCACTTATCCACAATCCGACCGCAGCAAGCATAGCTTAACTTTCGATCGACTCATGCGGCTGTTATCCACGAGTCTCTATCTAGTTTTATCATATCTATGGTTAGCAAATCTGCTGTCTTATGTAATGGTAAGACAGCCAATCTTAATTAAGTTGGCATTACATTAAATTTGCTTAATTTAAATATCGGACTAATTTGGGAAACGAGGTAAAGGAATCTAATTAAAATAAAAACATTTACATTAGTTAATTTATAATTAGGTACAAAAATATTGTTACAATAATTATATTTACATTAAAACGTATTAATTTTAGAATTAATAATGATTTTTATGGCAAAAAACATTTTATTTATTTTAAAATTATGTGCCACTTTTTATTTTATTAACCAATATATTTTTTTAGTTTAGGTACTTATGTAGGCATTACATTTTACAATAATTTTACTTAGGTAGTATGTACACAGACGAGATTTTTTTAAAGTAACATTTTATATATAACATTAAAAAGTATATTAATAATGTAACTGCCCAGAATATCGTCATCGAAGTTAATAGGTAATTTTGAAAATATAAACAATTAATTTAAATCGGTAGAATTTTAAACCAGTTAAAACTAAAAAAGAAAACAAAAATCCATAAATTGCCTTAAGTATTAATGTATAATTATCGTCAGTGATAGTCAGACTAATCCCTTAGTATGGGAAAAATCAGGATCAAATTTTTGTTTCGTCACTTTCAGTACAAAATTACCGAAATTCGTCAGTCAGTTTTCGAATAACTTTCTTTTTTCATAACTTAAACTTTTCATTTTAATATCATTGCTAATATTTTGTCAGTAAATTTCGTCTCGATAATTTTGAGTTCTATTTTGTCAACAGTCCAAAATGATTTGTTTTCATTCTTTTTTTGAAAACCCGTTCAGATTCCCAATATTGTCAGTCACATAATTACGTTTTTTGAAAGCCTGATCAAGTCTGTCTTCAGTTTAGCTGTCAAACCGCATATACTTAACTGTTGTTTGATTCATCAAAATAACAACTTGAAATGAGATTTGACAACAAATTAAATTGAATAGGCTTTCAGAAATCAAACAGTGGAACTCATGCGCTTATTTCAAGATTTTCAAGCATGATCTTAGGGCTTTACATAACTCTCTCACTCTACTACAAATCGTCAGTCAATATTGTCAGTCACTCTAGCTTGATTTTGTCACGTCATGTTTGTCACTAGCTTGTTTCTTATGACTTTTAAACTTTCTTGCTCGTTTTCTTCTACTCCCTATTTCGACTCTGTCACTCCTAGCTTGAATGTGTTGACTGTCAGTTTTGCCTGAAGGTGTCGTGTCTGTCACTTCAAGTTTGTCACTCGTATCTTGAATGTCGGGACTGTCAGTCTGGCCTGATTGTCTCATCGCGTACTCATGTCGTTTGCGTCGGGCTGAGAATCGTCGTCTGTCGTACAAATTGTTGTATGAATTACCCCTGGAAGCACAATTTTTTATTAACTAAAGGTGTATGATTATGGGGTGTTGCAGGTGGCTAAAGACTTGATCGATTTTGATGAATAGAGAAAAAGAAAAATTGGAAATATTTTTAGCCGATCGCAATAAGAATGTCGTCTTTCGATAGCATCGGGAATTCGACAGTCTGTAGGCACCTTCATAAAATAAACAAATTTCAGTGTATTCTATAAGTTGCTATTTAAAGTTTAACCAAAGAAAATTATATGCGTGAAATTTAAAGTTTACTAATTTAATTTATGAAAAAAAAAGCTAAAGAAAGCGGGTTGTCTCTGTCTAGACAAAAATGTTTTAATTTAACGTGAAATTAGTTTATTCTTACTCTTCTAAGTATTTAGTAATGGTTAATTTTCATTTAAACATTTTATAAAACTACGGTAACTTATGTTGCAAATTGGTAACTAACTTTCATAAAGAAAGCTAAGTTTAAGTTTATATATGACTAAAATAAAAATGTATCACATTTCATTGTAATTTCAAATCGATCACAATAATGTTGGCAAATATTAATTTCTGAATGTTGGTTTAAAAACGAGTTGATGAACTTAATTTTATACTGATTAATAAAATAATAAACTCCAATTTAAAAAACCCTAATAAATTAATTTGTAAAAATATAAAAAATACTATCATTATTGTACTTATGACGTTTTGCACTTAAATTAATTGTACTTAGAATTGAGAATAATCTCTATTTTTGATATTTTTGTAAGCTAATCGTTAGAGATGTACCGACTGTAGTGACACAATCGACTAGCAAATAAATCGTATTAGTCGATTACTTACTTATAATCGAATGGAAATAATAGATATTTTTTAGTTTTTGGTGGTGTTGGTATTCCCATATTTGCTTTTTACGTAAACTTGATGAATAAAACAGGAAATTAAAGATGTTTGAGTAACTAATAACCTTAAGAATTAAAAAAAGGATTATTTAAAATAACTACATAAGATTGGTCACGCTTTGTTTCCCCGAAGGGTTGGGCAGAGGTGTACCTGTAGTACACCCACATTTCACCAGTTATGTTAAATCTCATGTAATAGGGGGCGAGCTTTTTACCATCAACTGGACACTCATCTATGACTCCGGGCTGCTATTGAGAAATTCCAGATGCCGATGCCTGACCTAGATATCGAACCTAGGACCTCATGTTCAGCAGTAGCACTTGCGACCGCTTGATTAAAGGCTTGACAAAGGCACCGCGTGTTGCGCGACGAGCGGCGCCTTTGTGTAGCGCTGTCGCGTCGCGCCTGTCTGTGGAAGCCTTAACGAGGCAGCCGAAATAATTTTACAAACTGTATTTTGAAAAATCCTGCTTAAATTCCTGAACAAAACCATGTCAAAAGACATGGCCGGGTGGTATTTAGAACGTCAGACAGAATAGTTGGTCGGCACTTATTAGTCGGTACATCTCTATAATAATAAGGTCTACTTTTTCCCGTTAATGAAGTTCCCGGCCTCGTCCTTGTACAGGTCTTCATTGATCCCGTAGTACGCTGGAGCGTTTGGACAATCCACCTGGAAAGAGACGCACATCATTATTATAATTATCTATTATGGAACAAGAATTACATTATTTTTGTTACTCGAGGGGTCTAGCGAGTCTAGTTACTCGAACAGTTGCTAAGTCCTATCCACAATTTTATAGGACTAATAAGTGGTTTGAGGTTATAATTGGTACGTTTCAGGAGACATTCAAGAAAAAAACATTTAATCTATTCCCACGGGATGAATAAATACATTTTCATCGTTCCACTTTTTTTTGTCATCAGATATGATAAACGACACCACGAAATTGTATATCATTATCTAATTACATAACATCACGCCTGTATTCCCCGAAGGGCAGGGCAGAGGTGTAGCTATAGTACACCCACACTTCACCAGTTATGTTTAAGTCTCTTGTAATAGGGGGCGAGCCTGTTGCCATATACCAGACAAAAACACAAATCCAGACTTCGGGCTGCTACTGAAAAATTCCAGATGGAAAATCCCAATATCACTTTACCCGATCTGAGAAATAAACTCAGGACCTCATGCTCAACAGGTAGCGCTTGCGACCACTAGACCAACGAGGCAGTGGCAGTAGCATTAGTCAACGTCATATCAGCCTGTATTGACCCAATGCAGGGCCAAACCCTCTTTTTATAGTCTCACACAGAAAAGAAGCACAAATCACTACGCCTGCTCACTGCGTGTTAGCAATTTCAGATCATTCGGTGAAAGTTTCCTCAGAACTCATGTTTTTAATCATAGATCAGTGATGATTTGGATTACCTTGAAGAACCAGTCACAGACCCTGGTCCTCTGGTTGAAGACGGTGCCAGCTCCGCAAACGAAAGAGTACATCAAGTTGCCTCCGATACTAGGGACACACCAGTGCCATACCTGTAAGAAAGAGACATGATGCTATGATTATTTGAGTAGGCTTAGAGATCCATAAGAATTGGCCAACTTCTTGACGTTTTATTTATTTAAGATAAAGATAAGATTAATTGATAAGTCAGGTCTTTAAATATTAATCTATTCCAAATAGCAGCGTCAGAGGCGTTTCTTACATCCTCAAAGATGCAGGAGTATGGACACTTTGGATATTCCAGCAAGTGGGTCATGTTCTTGACAACACCACCCTCACGTTGGTGAGTATCGCTGATATTACCGTGGCCACTTAATCCAAAAAATACCATCGACTCGAAAAGAAGAAAAGGACTTAGTCAAGATAACTTTAAGGTATAAAAAAATTAAAAAGATCCTACCATGATCTCTATAGCAAGCATTTAAAGCTACAAAGCACATTTTATTAACATTTTGAGTAGGCACTAGATAATTATGAAAATTATTTTAATTGTAACAATAACTGCTTTTTGTTGCTAAAGAACGTATTAAATTGTCTTGACAACTGAAAAGTCTTTTTACCACGATTCAAGTTACTGTCAGTCAACTCGTGTCGACACGAGGTAAAGAAATGTACTTACTTGGCACATAGTTTCAGGGTCAGCATAGTACCCGGGAATTTTGTCATCGCAGGTAAATGACAATCCTTTAGGTACCTGTGTGTATACTGGGTAGTCCTCTCCAGGTATGTAGCCATCCAGCGACTGGAAAGATACAGAAATTAACTTAAATTAATTATCCATACTTATGTTGTCTAGATATCTTTATCTTTATTTTCTATACTTATCTCTTAACATAATAAAATATTAACGAAGTCAATACTGTACAACGAATATATTTGAAAAAAAGTAAGTAATTGCTAAAAGGTGTGGGAACGAGTCTGATGGCGAAAATATAGTTTTTAGTATTTTTGTCCGTTTGTCTGTTTCTCTGGATCACAGAACAGATAAAAGAGGTTTTATGTGTTCTGTGCTCTGGATGTATGTTCCGGATTGGCGCAAAACGGCTGATCGGATTTGGATGAAATTTGATACACAGATAACCTGGATTAATACATATGGTACCTACTTTTAATTCCGGTAGTACGTTTCCGTGGGATACTTTCCGATACCCACGTGGGCGTTCCTACTCCTTTTAGATAACAGGGGTGTATTTGCGCTTGTGCCCAGTGAGATTTACAAAAGAAAGCTATCAATCTGCCTAGCTTTTTCCCAACTATGTCGGGGTCGGATTCCAGTCTAACCGGATGCAGCTGAATACCAGTATTTTACATGGAGTGACTGTCTATCTGACCTCCACAACCCAGTTTCTGGGTTCCAAAAGAAAGCATTACCATATATTTGTATTGCCAGTGTTGACTAGACCAACTAATTAATTCAAGTATGCGCCGCTTGAATGAAAAAGTATAAGGAAAGAAAGTGTACCGCGCACTAACAGTGATCATGACGTTACAGTAATTACAATATTCACACGAATGTGAGTGCAACTAGCAAAGAATTGTTTGGAAAGATTTGCACGTTTTTGAGTTTTTCAATATGTGTAGCCTTTTCCCAACTATGTTGGGGTTGGCTTTCCTTATTTGACATTCACAACCCAGTTACTGCATGCGTGGATGGAGGGGTCACACAGCTGATCGAGCCACCGGCTGCGCCCCCACGACTACTCGCGGACAGATACGGTCATCAGCGGACGCACCGTGCGATCCCTTTAAATTATATTTTGTAACCGAAATTCTATATTAAATCAAGTTATTTCCAAGCGAGTCACATTTAATTTTTTATCTTCAACATTGGGTAACACGATACACCTTGGGAAGACTAGTAGTCAGAATTTTTGGGCTTCTGACTATCCGTAATGACTGTCAAAGATCTACGAATGACAGCCGGGACCTACGGCTTAGCGTGCTGTCCGAGGCACGGAGGGGTCTCGATGTGTAATGGATGGTTACCCATCTACGAACCAACCGCAGGAAACGTAGCTTAACCTTCGATCGACCCGCGAGACTGTTATTATTTACCCACGACCCCATTCACTACCAAATGGTACCACATGGTTCTATCGTTGAATTGTCAAAATTGAGAATTTAACGATAGAACCATGTTTTCAACATTATTATGAAGCGATGGTTTTTATTTGCAGTTTCAATTGTTACATACCTACATACATACGTACATAAACTCACGCCATCTTCCCATGGGGGTAGGCAGAAACAGTTAAGTTTCAATTGTTGTCCGAGATAAACCCTACCTACTGCTAAAAGAGACTCCGAAAACTACGAGGACAATAAAAATAAATAGTAAAAAGCACTGGTCAAGAGCGAGTCAGGGTTACTCAATACGGGATCCGTACCAGAATTTTGTTCACAAGCAGCAAATCAGCCGAATTGCAGTACCTACCTGCCTACCCAATTATGTTTATTGTCGTAGGTAATTAAATATGGTGTAACTCACAGGCGAACTGTGGGGCCCATGGCTGAATAATAACAGTCGCACGGTGCGATCTTCAAGGTAAAGCAACGCTTGTCGAAGTCGATCCGTGAATGGGTGCCCTTCCATTAAATACCGAGATCCCTCGGATGCTTCGAAAACCATGTAAACCGTTGGTCCCAACTGCCATTCATAGATCTTTGACAGTCGTTACGTTTAGTCAGAAGCCTGAGTGCCGGAAAACCAGTCTTACCAAGGAGTATTGTATTATCTAGTAACTGGGTTGTAGAGGTCAGATATGCAGTCACTCCATGTAAAATACCGGTATTCAGCTGCATCTGTTAGACTGGAAGCCGACATAGTTGGGGAAAGGCAGGCAGATGATTGTGAGACAGGAGGACTGGGCTGCCTATCCTATTGACATAATCCCTCACCTGCTCATTGTTCAAAATGTTATTAGAAAAAAATTATTACAGTGTTCAAGAATACTTGGATGATAAATCACTAATAATATAATAAAGTACCTAATGAAAATAGCCTTTAATCCACGACATGCAAAAACTACATATTTCATTATTTATAATTATTATTATTACTACAAACGAATCTAAATTGGTATTAATTAACTATTATTCTTATTTTATTCTCTAATTCATTATTATTCATAATTATAAATAGGTTAGTAATATGGGCTTTGTTTTTTTTTTTGTATATAAATATTTGTACGCCATACTATGGCAGGGTATGCTGGAACCACTGTAATAACACCTATTGTACCATAACCTAACAAATTAACAATTTTGATTTGATTTGCCTTCTCACCTTTCACGACAAACACGACAAAAAAAAAATACAATTTAACTATAAAACGCGACGTGTATCAAACAAAAAAAACCGCTAATCTGATTTCCCTAGTAGATAATCTACCTTATAACTTGTTCATTAAACAATAATAGATACAATAATTACTATTTAATTATACCTACGTAGTTAGTCAAAGCTTTGAATGAATAACAAGTGAAGTGTCGCGTGATTCTTACACACGCCACGACTTTTTGTCGTGTTCTGTCGTGTGACATGCGATTTAGTAATGTACTTAATTTACACATAGTTTTGGGTGAGAGGTAAAAATGTAATTATGTCGTAACAGTGTTATTGTTACGTTTAAGTAGGAAAATAATTAACATGTCAGACCAAGCATGTAGGTTGGGTGCCGTAGGTGGTCATCTTTGTTTTTGATTTATATAAATAATCTAAATTTTCTGTCCAAGGAACTTTAAAACATTTTTATTCAAAAATATAAAATGGTTGATTAATCAATAACACATACGTACGAACTGACTGAAATTCTAATTTAAAATAAAAAAATAAAAATTGTTATGAATTTTTCATTTGTCTGAATAATAATTTATTACGTAAAAGTTTTTCTTAATAAATATTAAATGCTGATTGTTCTATCTCTTTACATTAAAGAAAGACTTTCGTGAAATTAAGAGAATTATGAGCTCGCCATTCACACAAAAACAAAGAATAAGATAGGTCCCTGACGAAAGGAACCTAATTTACAACATTTTACTACGGAACCCTAAAAAAAACTTCAATCCAGGGAAGCAGGTTAACGTGTTTTGAGGTATAACCGAATGCTTAGCTTTTTAATCGTGTTTACTAAGCCCATACAAAGGCATTAATGAATAAGTAAACACTTAGGTTTTATTGTTCGTAAAATTCCTCCATCATTTTATTGAGTATTGGCACGAATGTAGAGCTAACACGCATTCAGTATAGTTAAAGAACCAGCAATTCTGAAAGCATTGGAAGAAAACCCAATTTAAAATCAGACAGTTTAGCTAAAATCTTTTTCATTACTGAAACTAGATATTTTTAAGAGACTTATAAAAATTGTCACACTAATTTAGTCCTGAAAGACTGAAGCAGTAGAGAAACGTGTGTCTCTACTCATAGTTAAAAAAGCTAAACCACAGTGCGAGACTGTCTATGGCTGTTGCTGTATCACTACTACCAGAGACAAGATCCTGTCTGATGTGCGCGTACCATAGCGTACACATGAGACGTGTGCGCATTGTGTCGTACACGCACCGTCTATATTCCGTATATTACATGTATTACATGCATTCTAGAACCTTTTAGTTAGATAGAAATACAGTAATGTATGATTGCGAAAATAGGGGTGATAGTACTTCCCCTGACAGTAGGCAGGTAGTCTACCAAGAACTACTACGTACTTTAAGAACTAAATCTATTATTACAACAACTCTCCACTTAACTGCATGTTCTAGTTTATTAATTTTTTTATCTGCCTGCCTCGTTGGTTTAGTGTTCGCGAGCGCTGCTGCTGAGCATGAGGTACTGAGTTCGAGTTCGGTACTGAGCCGAAATGAAATTGGGTTTTTCCGTCTGGAAATTCTGAGTAGCAGCCCGGAGTCTGAATTTGTGCCCGGTTGTTGGCAATAGGCTCGCCTCCTATTACATGGGACTTAAACATAACTGACGAAAAGTGGGTGTACTATAGGTACAGATCTGCCCAACCCTTCGGAGAATACGGCAGCGTGATGTTATGTTAGGTTACTTTTTGTTAATTTTTGTTTAAGATATAGCTAATTTGAGTATATTATTTTTTCTCTTTTAAACAAAATGATCTTGTGCTCAATTTATAATATTATAATTATGTCTATTTGAGTATGAATTAACATTAAAATTATTTAGAGAAAATGGCCACTTCCAAGTTTACACACTTATCAGGTTTAAAAGTCATGTAGTGTTCATTTTGACAGCTCATTAATGTTACGATAGTAATAATAATAATTATTATTATTCCATTGTTTAATACTAATTTACTTATCTGCTAATGACAATTTAATGATCTCTTTATTGAGTCAATTAATGTTTTATCGATGCTAATCTGATAATTGCTAGATTATCTAGCTGCTACGTGTTGTAGTACCTAGTCACTAAGCGTGAGGTCTTACATTAGGTAATCCAATTTACCAGGCTAGGTCAATAACACCACTAACTTTTTCCGGCGTCTCGCACCCGGTTTCTGGGGGTCTACTCCTCAAACCGCAACATCCGTAGTTTCGGCGAAGTTACGGGCGTTTCCTACTCCGTATCACTTACGGACATAAGATTATTTCGGGGCCCCAACTAAGAGTGAACGACGACTCGATTTGACAGCTGTCCCGACTCCTAAAGTGTTAACGCTCGTCCAAAAAAATTATTTGACATTTGTTTTGACGGATCAACTACTTTCGGACGAGCCTGTACGTATCTTCGTTGACGGACTTAGAGAGTACACCTCGTGGAACGAAAATCATCGACGCAACAAAATTAAATGCAAGTCATGTGATACGATTTGCAGTTGTTTATAATTCAGTTATCCAATCAGAGCAGTTTAGCCGCGCTAGACAATATGTTAATAAATTGGTGTTGATTTTCGTTCCACATTTTTCCTTAGGTAAGTGTTATAAAAAAGCGTAAATTACTCACTGCTAATGACCGGTCAATCAAATAAAATAATACTGTTAGAACTCCTACGGAACCCAGATTGATTCCGCACAGTCGTTTTTGTTGTGTCATTTTCGCTGCGGTACCCTAACTGTGAGGGATGCTCAAATCTGAAACAATAGAACAACATAATTTATTTTCAACATAATTGAAACGACACGACCTGCATAACATGGGTCTTGGGTTCGATGTACAGGTCAGGCAAAGTGTCATTGGGGTTCTTCATGAGGTAATTTTCAAGAGGAGCCTTAAATCTAGATTGGTTAGTAAAATAGAATTAGAAGAAAAACATATAATCAATATTAGAATATGAAAAGGAGTATCTAAGGCTCATAGTAGGTGGCGTTCTGTAGTTTCTGCATACCCCCGTGGGGAAAAGCATGAATTTATGTATGTATGTTTAGAATTTAATAGCTAGTTTCAATATGGAAAAAATGGTCTAGAATCGCCAACACGCAGTGAGCATGCGTCGTGATCAAGGCTCGTACCTTCTTTGTACCAGAAGAGGTTTTCACACTGCATTAGGACTGTTACAGGCTGGTGTTTCAAGTATCTGCCTTCCTGCATACCTATACAGTTTCACAGTCTCCCGTGCAATCTCACACAAGTAATTTTGCATAACAACGGCCGACATTGTGTAATGGCAAGGTAATTACAATTGTAATCAAATATTTTCGTTTCTTCGACTGGTTTGTAATAACATTGTCGCCGTTTTTGCTTTAGTTCACATAGAAATAATTGTTTATTGGTATTGGCTGTGATTTTAGCTGTAAATCTGTAGGTATTGAAGGCGGGGCACGTAGATAATATGTAAGACTTCTGCCAGTGGCTTCGCCCGCTTGAGTTTATCCCACACGAACGTGCTACCGGGACAAAAAGTAGCCTGTGTCCTTCCCCAGGATGCCTTCTATCTCCTTGCCAAATTTTATTGAAATCCGTTCAGTGGTTTAGGCGGAAAGGTAACACAGACAGAGTTACTTTCGAATTTATATATTAAAGTGTATTTGGATAGTAGATAATAAAAGTAAGAGGCGTGATGAAATGGTCAACACTCCTGTCTCTATGTGAGAAGAGCCTTCTGCTTTGTAGTAGGTCAATAAAATAAAAATAAAATAAAGCCTTTTATTTCTTGCCTTATAAACGTTTTTCATATTCCTAGTTTCTAGTAGGTATGTTCTAATGGTTTAAGATAACTAAGATTAATTAAATACATTTTTTATATTTGTTAGGTTTTATTTTGTAAGTTTTTTTTTCTATTTCTTCTTCTGCAAGAAGGCCTCCTCCAAAGATGCCCATTTGTCTCGGTCTTACGCTATTTGGCTCCAATTTGAGCCGGCGGTTTTTCTGATCTCATCTTCCCAACGTGTCTGTGGTCTTCCTCGGTTTCTTTTTCCTTGAGGGTTTCTCCAATGTTGCTTGCACGGTCCATCTCTGGTCTGTAAGCCTCACTACGTGGCAGGCACATTTCTATTTTAGCTTTCTAGCACAGCTCAAGGTATTGTTGGCTTTTGTTATTGGTCATATGTTAGTAGGTCAATAGCAGATATTATTGCAGAAAACAAAACTGTATCATCACCATAATCACATTAAAATAAAAGTGTGTCACGCTGTAGGTCAGCTATCAACCTTGGCGGTGCAATCATATTGTTTTCATATACAAGATACCATCTCTCCCACATTGTTTCAAAAACAGGCTTAACGAGTGCCTGGTTGATGATTATTATCTTTACATAATTGTTATCCCTTTTTAGATCGAAAAGTTCACAAGTATTACAGATTAATCATTAGTCAGAACCAAGACCAGATATAATAATGACATCCACACTTTGGTGGATCCAAGATTTATTTCCAGAAATAAATCTTGGATCCCCCCAGGAGGGGCACAAGGGCCAGACAGTAGGAAGGAAGTGTCCCCAGTAGTATTGCACTACGCTATCAATGCTATGATTTTTTTCTATGTCTTATGTACAAGAATAACTGCACGCAAAACAGATTGCCAGAGACAAGACTTTTCCCTCACGTTGCTTCTGTCGATAATAATTGTGTGACTTTTCGATTTGCAACTTCCAATAAGAAACGAATGTTATTAAAGCTGTATCACAGTAATTTCTCCGTTAATTTATTTATTTAAACCGTGTGTCCCTCTCGACCCGCTCTTGCACACACACAACCTCACTAGGCCTGTGAGTTGGATTCCGGCCCATAGGGGTAGGGATTTCTGAACGGATGACCGTTCAGAAATCCCTACCTACTTACTATAAGGCAATGTTCTGTGCAACCTACATTACCAACAATCCCTTGGTTACTTTTCCATTCTTCGGTAAGTTTCATTTAAGCTTTCAACATCCCTCCTTACAACTTCTGGCAATCCTTTAGAAAGGAATCTAAAGTTTTGAAATGTAAGGACGACTTCAGTATAAAATTAAACTTGCACAATTTTAATTGCTACAATTGTATTCGTGTCTAGAGTTAATTTAATTACGTAACTTAATTAACATATCGTTTAAGTGTAATTTTAGTTACAAATGTAGAGCCCCTAAATGTCCTATAAAATTCAACATAGCAGGAATGGTATAACATTTACACATTAAGCAAAATATTAGCAAATAAGTAATTATAGCCCATAATTATTTAATGCTACGTTTAAATGAATGGGATGAAGCAAACAAACAATGTTAGGAAATAATAATAATATATGTGCCGGTACATTGTCCTACTGCAGGTCAAAAGGTCTCTTCTCATATAGAGAAGAAACGAGCATTGATTTCCACTCTTAACTACTCGCTGCGTGCTGACGATTTCAGACCCCTCAGGCCAGGCTTTCGCTCGATGTTTTTCTTCACAGTAAGATATATTTAATATTTTTAATTAACTGAAGATATAGGTGGCAGATATCCACTTATTATATCATTGAACAAGTCACATTAAACTAATGCAGGTCGGAAGGTTTTAAACCTGCAACCAAGGTCTAAAGAAGCTTTAACTTTTCGGACAGTATGAAACTTTTATTTTACGAAAAATCACTCACACTTTTCCCGTTCTTTTACCTAACCCAGGAATCAAACCCACCACCTTCATTTCCTACCAGTATCCCCAGCCAAGCACCACATACTTTCCCACGCACACAAAAACTCAATATCATTAAAATTATAAGCAAAACGGGTTTTCTGACTTCCACATACATTCGGCTTTTTGTCCGTGTGTGTGATTTGTTGGACACATTGTTCCGACTTTATAATTGACTTTGCAGGTGTCAGTCATGCATTTTGCTGGTTTAATTGTCAAAAAGTGTGTGAAATTATTGGTATAACGCTATCACACGAGGGCCTAGACGGAGAGACATTCTGTCAGCTTTGACGCTGACAGAACAGTCAAAATTGTATGGGACTGACATTATGCTACCGAGAACTTTATGCCGATCCTGTCAAAAGTCGTTGTAGAAATAAGAACGGCTATTTCAGCGGCATAGTGTCCAAAAAAAAGTATAGAAAGAAACGCTTTGTAAGCGTAACTGGGTTGTGGAGGTCGGGCAGGCAGCCGGTCCATGTCTAATACTGGTATTCAGCTGCATCCGGTTAGACTGGAAGCCGACCCCGACATAGATGGGAAAAGGCAGGCAGATTGTTTTGTTTTTGGTACCAGCTGTTTTACCTTGCAATAAAACTAATGACCTTAAAGTTTTTCTATCCCTTTCTCTCATTACAACAACATTATTCTAATTAGAATAAGATAGTTTTACAAACAAAAACACCCACCAATTCTGCCTACTGCCTACCCCATTTTCATGAGAAACTATACTTATTAGCAACGGTTGCCCAACTCAGGAAAGGAACCCGCGACCACAAGTTGGCTAAGGCGATGGATCATGTAACAACGTTGTGTTTCACCTTCCGAGACATTAATTAGATTCTGTATACATTTAGATCTGTCATACAGATTTGTATGTAGAATTTATGGCGGAGTTTGTCGTGTCTACGTGGGTGACGAAAATTATTTGAGTTTGTTTCGGCATTTCTTCTCAGAGTAGTCAGATAGGAAACGCCGACCTCATCTAGTTTTTTAAATATGATTGACGTGTAAAAGTGTTTGTACAAACCTACTTACAGAAATAAAATCATTTATCATTGTTTTCGCTTACTTAAAATTAAATGCTTCGACAGTTTCGGTTATTCTTCTTTAATTCAACGAAATCATCTCGAGTAAACCATGGCGTTTGTATTAACATACGCCATGGTTTACTCGAGATGATTTCGTACATATATACATTAATATGTATGTAGTTATTTTGCTAGCAAATCGTGCATATAGCAAACTTTACTAAAGTAGGTTAGTAGATAGTATATAATCTAGTAATTAAGTACGAATAAACGAACGAATAGTACGTATTATAGTTGCGTAGATAAACGCAATTTTACGTTTAATTGTTGATTCTGTCTGACAGAGATTAACCTTTAGAAAAAACAATAAAATTTTCCGGCAGGCCACCTCGTGTTAGTAAGATATACTATTAATAAACACCTAAAATATTTAAAAGGATTTCTAATACGTTATTGACTGTAATGTCTCATAATTCCTGACATTGCCCCTCCACCCTTCAAATGAAATCGAAATACTTTCCTGGGCAAAAAAAATACTAAGGTATGATGAAATAAAATGATTTATTCTGTAAAAAAGGATATCGGAATAAATTTACACGACATATTTAAAAAAAAGCTAGATGGAGTCGACATTTCCTATCTGACTACCTCTGAGAAGAAATGGCGAAACGAACTCAGGGGTCAGTCTCTTTTAAGTCCAGCCATAATCTTGGTCAGATCATGTGAGGATCATGTAGAGCCGTGGTAAGTAGTACTTCCCCGGATGAGTGCATTCACCGAGAGGATATCTTCCTACTACTTGGTAGGTTTGCTTTCGCAGAATTTTCTCAGACAATTGCAAAAAGTTACCATCTAACATCCTCTTGGTTACGAGTTTACAACGGCAACAAAGATACGAGTACGTAACAAGTTACCCACCACCATTCTTTTAACCACCCCCACACTAAAAAAAGATGTCTGCCAAGATAAAATTACAATGTTTAACATTTCAAAATATTCTCACAGGTCTAAAATATTGCAATCATCTTGTTAGAACGTAAACAATTCGGTTTTGTAATTGTGTTCCCAAAGTGTTCGCATGATGCTACTTACAATGGGTTAATACTTAATGGCGAAGTGCACGAAATTGTGGGCTCATTTGTTTCGGCATCGGCAGACATGTGGGCCCTTGAATCTTAATAGATCGTGAGACAATTGTAATTTGTGGTAAACTATCCTATTTCTTTTCTTGGGTTTCGGCAAATAATAGTTTCTTATTGCTCCACTAGTTGTACCCGCGGCTTCGCTTACGTGACTGTGTATTCTATTGGCATTACGTGTTAATCAAAACGTGAAGTCATATCTAATTAACAGCGGAGAGGATATGACTATACCTGCTCGGAAGTTACCTTATTACGTTTTAAAAAATGAGAATGTACGTAATTACACTGTTGTATACATGTGCGGGTCGAAAAAGTGCATGAAAATCCATTGTTAACGTGCTGAGACCCATCGAAGACTCAGGTCATTGTGGTTGGCAGCTCTAGGATGACACCCAAGGTAAACTGGTCACAGCTTCCCCAGGTACAATTTAACGGAGCTGCTATTCCAGTCAGCGAAAAGGTTAAGAACCTTGGGGTTTGGATCGACAAACATCTTTCTTGGGGTCCTCAGTTGCAGGACGTAAGTCGCAAAATTTTTGCATCTGGTAAGTCCCTGAGACGATTGCGGAACTTTCTTCCGACTGCCACTAAAACTGCGCTTGCACAATCCCTTTTACTTCCCATCCTTGACTACGCTGATGTCAGTTATCTCGATCTCACTGAGGCACAACTAGATAAACTTGAGCGACTTCAAAACTTTTGCATAAGATTTATATTTGGCCTGCGCAAATATGATCACATTTCTGAATTTCGTACAAAGCTCAATTGGCTTCCCATACGTCTTCGCCGGAATTCACATATCTTGTTTCAGCTCTACAGTATTCTATTCAACCCTAAAACCCCCTCTTATCTTAAAGAACGTTTCAAGTTCCTTCATGACACACATAATAGATATCTTAGGTCATCGGAAAACTTAAGACTAGAGATGCCGATGCATTCCACCAGCTTTTATGACAAGTCTTTTACAGTTCAAGCAGTACGGTTATGGAATGCCTTGCCCGAGTCGATAAGGCGTGCTCAATCTTTGTCCACTTTTAAAATTATGGTTAAAAAACACTTCCTCTCTCCTTAAACATCATCATTACATTTAGTTTCCTTGCTCTTGTTTCATGTTTATTATTGTATATATTATATGTAGATAAGTATAGGTTTTATGTATGTATGTATTTGTTGTATATGTAAATGGTACACCACTGACTACCTGCATTATTGTCTCTCCTTCTCCCTTGAATCCATCCAAAGGTTGTCTGTAAAAGATCGCTTTTAGCGATAAGACCGCCCATTGTGTCACCCTGTGTAAAATGTCTACATTTATATCTGTTATTTTTTATGGTGTACATAATAAAGAGTATTCTATTCTATTCTATTCTATTCTATTCTATTCTGAGCGGGCAGAAAAAGGAAATGAAAATATATTGTTAACTTGCTTTGTTTTTTTTTTCATTTAGGGCAATTCAGTAGCTAACCTAATTAAAATATAGTATCATGCCAAAAGACAACACAAGTCTTTATCACCCAGCGCAAAATGATACTGACCTGACTACTGACTTTTGCTGAATATTTTTACTTAAAATAAAATAAAAAGTAATGAACAAGTGAATATCGCGCGCGCGCTGGTTGCTTTCTTTTGTTTTATTTATCAGAATTTTCAATTTGTGTTTACGATCTACTCGAAATGCCGTGTAGTAGTAATAGTGAAGATTTGATGACGCTGACGGAATAAAAAGAAACTGCTCAAGCTGTTATTGAGAACCTATTGCCTGAGAAATCCAGAAATAAATCTAACAAGACATAATATGAAGATTTTTTATAGTGGAAAAGCGAGAAAAACGCGCCTTCTTTTTCTGAAAATGTTTAACTGCCTTATTTTTGTGAAAAAGCGCAAAAATATAAGCGAAATACCTTGTGGTCTTTGTATTCTATGTTAAAAACTACTATATTGGCAATAAACGACATCAATATTATGGAATACAAAAAACGTACAGCATTTCTGAAAAGAAAATCTGAGGGGTTCTGTAGTAAGAAATCAAAAGTTCTTACTGCCTACTAAGCATGTATATTCCTTTTCGCAAAATGCTCCAGATGACAAATATTTGTTGATGAAGGTAATGTTTATGGACAAACATACTGTTTATATAATTGAAAACCTACTTATTTTTAGAAACCTACTAAATTTTCTTGTTGCACTTTTTTTACAGATTATTTTGATTGATTACACTGGCCACTGTTTTCGCAGAACATCAGCGATTTTCTTGCAGACACTGCCTGGTGCCGATTTAATCACGATATAACGTCACGGCGCGGCGCGCGCGGGTTGGAAATTATCCGCTGTTGCAGAAAGTTACATCGAGAATTCAGTTGAAAACAAAATACAAATAAATAACCACATTTCAGAATCGATTACTTTGCGTCAAGATTCATCTCCTCAACCATTAACAAGCGCAGCATCGCTAGCGGCACCTCGGGAACCAGTTGCTCCTTTGGCACCACAGCCTTCCCCTACCCCAGTGCCAATAGCACAGGCACAGCAAGTAATCTCTTCTGATTGTCTCAAACGTCTCGAATCAATATTAATCTCCTGGCAAAAGTATTACATTGAGTTTTAATAACTGTATCAATTTTAATATAAAACTTTAAAAAAATCATTTATTTTCCTCCTAGGTAAAACGGTATATTATAAAACACTATGTTTCACTCAGAAAAAACTGCGATTCCCAACTCGTGTGTATTAAGGCCCTCGCCTGGGCCTCGGGCCTCAAACTAGGTACACCCTCGTTAGTAATCGGTCACTTTCTTCCCTCGCTGAACAATGTACTATTTCGGCATCAGAATCGTTCCCACACCTCGTAGCAATTACTTTTTAACCGACTTCAAAAAGGAGGAGGCTCTCAATTCGTTTGTATGTTTACTTTTTTGTATGTTTGTTACGCGATATCTCCGGCAATTGTGGGTCGAATTCGTTTTTTATTTATTAGAAATTTAGAAATTTTATTAAATTTGGTTGGGTAATTTTTCAGTTAGCTTCACTAATACGTATTTTTCCACTTTGATGATATTATAATAAATGCCTGTCACTGTTATTTACATAGGAAGTAGTGGTGTACGAATTTGTGTGGAGTAGGTACCACAACTAAAAAGTGAAAAATAAAAACGTTTTTACAAAAAAAAAAAACAATTGACTTCCAAAAAAACACAACAAAGTGAAAAATAACTTTAATTTCAGAATGCGGTGGCAAAAAAACGAAAATACAAAACCAACGACAACGACTTCCGAATTTAAAGTATTTTTTTTACTTTGTAGTGTTTTTTTGGAAGTCGGTTGTTTTATTTTTTTGTTAAAAAGTCTTATTCAAAAATATTCAATGACTTTGCTACTATTTAGTTACATGTGTAGATATAGATAGGTCTATAGTGTTCATAAGTACGACTGTTCGGTGTGGGATCTTGAGGGGATATAATGTTATAGGGTTTATCATCTAGTTCTTAGTAGCATACAGCTAAAGTGTGGTTTTGTACCCGGTTTGTGGCTCTAATGGCACTTCAACATAACTGGTGAAATATGATGTGGTGGTGTGTGGTCTGGTGTGAGCGTCTGGTGTCAGCGGTGTGCCTTATAATAGTTTTAGTTTTTCTTTATTATTCGAGTTAATTATATTTTTGTATGCACGTGTTTCTGTGACAAATAAACCTATTTTTCTGTCTAAATATTGGTGTATTTGGTAAACAAATTGCCTATCCTTTTGGGGAATACAGGCGTGCTGTTTAATAATTTGTAGCGAGAGCAAGACTTTTGTGTCTTTTGAGAACTTGGGGACCCAAAACATCAAACGAAATTCGTGACAGTTGTCCTACACGAACAAATTCGCGGAGAGACGAAGTACGTGTCTGATAAAAGTATTCCTGCTTCAGATCTAGATAAGCGAGACTATCTGCCTTCTTTCCCAGGACATTGCGACATCATAACGAATCCGATAAGTTGCCAAGAAGAGCCCTTTCATCTCTCATTTGTTCTCATCATTAGAAAGGATTGCAGGAAATATATGGAATGGGCGCAGGAGGTCGGAAAAGATGACACAATTGATTTGTTACACGTTTGTGTTCCCCGACGAAATACGAAGACAGTACTTACTCATTCAGGTATCGTACGGCAGGTAAATCCAGATTTTGGCAGTTGTGTTTTAGTCCCATATATTCGGGGGCGAGCCTATTACCATCAACTGGGCACACATTAGGCTCCAGGCTGGTTCTAAGAACTTCCCAAAGAAAAAATCTTTATTAGAAAAAAAATAACAATACGCGGTACGATTGTGGAATTCACTTCCGCCTGACATTAGGAACTGCCATACTATTGGAGTATAGTAGAGTGAAAGAGCACTATCTTTCCACTTTGTCATAATTGCATATGTATTTATTATTTGAATTACATTATATTGTTATATATTTTAGTGATATTTATTTTAGTAGTATGTATGTATGTAAGTATATTCTCATATTGTATGTTTATAATTAAATTGGAAAATTATTTAAGATTTTATGTATATTGTTTTCCCTTCTACTCTTACACACGTTGTCTACATCTCTTTAATATACTCTCCTATCGCAGGTATGCTGGAACAGATTTCTTTAGAAATAAGCATCACCTTTGTACGTATTTTTCTGTTCCTTTCTTCTTGTCTGTTTATATATGTGTGTACATAAATGGTTAAATAAATAAATAAATAACAACCGACTTCCAAAAAAAAAAACACTAAAATTTAAAAATAACTTCAATTGCGGAAGTCGGTGTCTTTGGTTTTTACTTTTTCACTTTTTACTGCTTTTTTTGGAAGACGGTTGTATTTTTTGTAAAAAAGATTTATTTTTCACTTTTTAGTTGTGGTACATACCCTACACAAATTCGTATACCGCTACTTGATATATGTATATAACAGTAACAAGAAATGATTAAAATATCATCGGAAAAAATACGCTAATTAAGGATAACTCAATAAACGACTCGTCAGATCTTGATCAAATACACATCGAACCACATGAGAAACATCCGCTTTCAAATAAAAAAAATAATCATCAAAATCGGTTCACCTTGAAAAACGTTCTGAGGTAACAAACATTAAAAAACAACAGTCGAATTGAAAACCTTCTGTTTTGTAGTCGGTTTCAAAACCCACTAACACTGTCCGGGAACGAAATAAGGACGACATTCAGCTGTCGCGCTTTGTGACCACGAGACCAAAGAGGCAGAGCGATGAGCTATGACGGACTTCATCTAGTGACGGCCAAATACTGTTTGATTAAGATTATGACATTGGTTACATTTCTAAGCAAACATAAGCAGTCATTGAGATAAATGATTTTATTTCTGTAAGTAGGTTTGTACAAACTCTATTACACGTCAACCATATTTTAAAAACTAGATGAGGTCGGCGTTTCCTATCTCACTACTCTGAGAAGAAAGGCCGAAACAAACTCAGAGGTCACAGTCTCTTTTAAAGTCCAGTCATAATCTTGGTCAGATCATGTGAAGACCATGTAGATTTGTGTCTGAACTGGTCTCTTGAGGAAAACACACACAGATTGAGTGGACCTGTCCAGTCAGTGCACGCAATTGTCAGTAGTCAAGAAACACAAGACACTCCATAGGAGTGCAACACAACAGCACTGGTCGATGAAATGTCGTTCAGCTCTGGTTTGCAATGACAGTAGTGCCATACGGAACGAGTAATTAGCATTGTTTTGGCAATATCACTGTCATTCTTAGTTCAGAACATTTCTCAGACTGTCAGGCTTACGACTGCCCGTAGACGTAATTTATGTTCCGCTATATTATCAGCAAAAAAATCTCAGTGAAATTAAAATTACTTACGCCTTAGCTCCTAATTATGTTAATTTAAGACACCATTTCTAATTATTAGAACTTTATGCAATTGTATAGGTAAAATTGAGACGTCCCGGTCAGTTAATTGTCTGTTATCAGGCCATGGTACTTGATGTTATCCTCCGCCTCACACAGAGAACGAAATATTGATTACCATTTACCACGCCTAGTCCTCCAAACCGCACGGGGCCCGCGTGGTGGAGCACGGCCCTCTCCCTCTCACAGAGAGGAGGCCTGTGTCCCAGCTGTGGGAACATTATAGGCTGATTATGTTGCTCTCGGTCACTGCGTATTAGCAATTTCAGACCATTCAGTCGATCTTTCTTTGCGATGTTTTCTTCCACTGTAATTTTGTGGTGTCTTAATTATATTAAGAGTTCAATCTGCCTAGCCTTTTCACAACTAGGTTGGGGTCGGCTTAATATTGAGAGTTAAGCAACGGTTATTACATCCTGACAAAGACGTAAGTTTTACTACTCAAAAATGGTCTCTTGAACGAGGTTTCTTTGAAATTATCATAAAAAAGGTAAACGGAACTTACCAATGGGGCACAGGGGGACAAACAGTCTACCCATTATATGACATTCTGCACAAAAATCCCTCTACCGACGAACCCACGGGTTACAAACTTATCACGCATCTACACATCACGTTCCTAACAACAATAGCGTGATGATACTTTGTTCCTGAACTTTCTAATGTCGACTAATTTCATGAACGACTTGATTCGATAACTATTCAACTGTGGATCGCATGTTTAACTGTGTTCTAAGTAAATCATAATTATTTAAAAAGTGGTTGAAAACAGTGTGTTCTGTACAATTGTCGTATTTGTCGACGAATTAGTCAAGTGTTTTATGGCTTTATCGATTAAATTATTGGATTTACTATGTAAGTATTGATGTATTTTTCTTTGTTGAAAATAACTAGGTTACCGGGTGTAATATGTGAGTCTCGCGTGAGGTGAGATTGTGTCGAGAGGAAAAACTACAGTTTGTCTTACCTAGACTAGCTCTAACTCAAGTAGCATAATCAGCCTATAATGTTCCCACTGCTGGGACACAAGCCTCCTCTCTGTGAGAGGGAGCGGGCCGTACTCCACCACGCGGGCCCAGTGTAGGTTGGTAGATGTCACATGTGTTCAAATGTTTGGGCCTAGAACATGCCACTTTCCTTACGATGTTTGCTTTAGGGTTTTGAGAGCAGTGGTGATAAAATAATTTGCATAAAGTAAAAGTGCTTGCCTGGGTTCGAACCTACAACACCGCGCCGTTTTCACTGGGCCACTACTGCTTTAGTGCGGTTGCTGAAAGTAGTTGATTGGTTCAATACTCGGGTCGAAGGAGATGTTATATAGGGTTTTCCTATAGGAATTCCTGAAGCTTAGATTTGTGTCCGGTAATCCGTTTAATGGGAATGGGATCGCCCCCTACTACAAGGTACTTTTAACCCTCAACTGGTGAAGTGTGGCTGTACAATACAACTTTACCTAAGTTCTTCAGCATAAGAGTCGTCCATTGAGAAAATGATAGAATATCAACAGGTATTCCAGCTGAAAGTCAAAAGTCAATGTGGCCGTTAAAAGAAAAGCTGTTTTGAACTTCAAAACTTACAAGAATACATTCTGAGATTTTACAAGACCGAAAGTCTGACAACCAGTCTTACCCAAGGGGTATCGTATTATCCAGTAACTGGGTTGTGATGGTCAGATAGGCAGCCGCTCCCATGTAAAATGCTAGTATTCAGCTGCATCCGCTTAGACTGGAAGCCGACCCCAATTTATATAGTTGGAAAAGGCAGGCAGATAAAGATGATTTTACAAATACCAACAATTACAAAGACTGACAAAACCTTAGGATCCATCCTAAGGTTAGTTCTATTGTTCACTGTGGTCTGTTCCTCAAGGTGGAAAGGTTGGCCCCAAGGTCTAGATCTTGACTACCTTGAAAATCTAGATCCCAGATAATGTAATTTCCGAGACGCTTGGCACAGTGACTGCTCTGTTGGATGCTGCGCTACGGTTCGTCTCCCACATTAATTATTTTTACAATACTTAAAATAAAACATGTGTCTTAATTTATGACCACAAACACATTCACCACTTTAGAAAATAGTTAGTCGATTTCTGTACGGTTGGGACATCTACGTTGTGTGACATAATTCAACGGGATTTTGGGATTTTAAAAATCCTCGGGGTAGGCAGAAACTACAGAACGCCACCTGCTACGATCCTTACATACTCCTTTCGCTTCGTTTACGTTCAGACATCTAGTTGTACACGTACGCCGGTTGCAAATACTACGCACCTGACCTACCTGAAGAACATCACCAATAAGGTCACTATATTATGTCCTTCTAGGGCGACTGCTCTCGGTGTTTCCACTCTCATCTCGGATTTATATCACAACATTAACACTGACGGGTTTCTAAAAGTCAGCCATGTTAATATGTTGTTAAACCCCTGCTTGCCAAGTTAACAAATTAATCACAATAGCTAATAGCAGATTTACAGGTCAGAAACTAGGAAGGCTTCCAAAAAAATTTACGAATCAGTGCCTAAGTGAGTTTGTCCACTGCATCCGTCACGGGGACGTCACTGAGAACGCGATGACGGTAACGAAGTAGCGATAAATAGATTTACTATGGCCACGTGTCCACCGCATGTCTGTCACTCGAACGCCGTCAAAGTTTCGAGAAGTTCGGCGCGACCGCTAGAACTCGGCCCGATATAGTGACGGACCGATTTGCCGGCAATACAAAACGCGCTTGATTTTGTCCACACACTGCCGTCGCACCGATGCCGTTCGCCCGGCTTTTGTTTTGTCTGTTATAACATACGAAATCGCTGACTTCGATCGCGGTGGAAATATGATCACTGTCACCGGGACATCACGTTCAGTTCGAATAATTTCGTTTCTTGGTGACGTCCCGGTGACGGCTGCGGTGGACGAACTCCCTTAGGCTTGATCATGATGACTACAAATGGTGAATCGTGTGTGGTAATATTTAGTTTGTCCATCAACGTTTATATCCGAAGTCACGGTTATTTGCACAAATGCCTAATGACAGTGAAATTGAATGTTAGGAGGCCTAATATTTTGATTTGTCATAGTAATGCTTAGCTAGCTATGAAGTGAGGTATTCTTGAAGATTCACTTTCATTTTTTTCTTGATTCTTTTTCTTTTTTTCTTTCTGTCTAAATCTTGCTAGAAAAGTGGGTCAGAGAAGTTGGCAGTTTGCTGATTATGTATGCCATATAACCGATGACGGTTGGTGCATTGATTGTAAAAGATTATCCAGTCTCGCATCATCACTCTAAGTGGATATTTTGGCTGGTATTTAAAAAGCAGCCAAGTGCGAGTCGGACTCACACACGTAGGTTTCCGTACCACCGCACAATATAAAACGCCGAAAAAAATAAGTTTCTTGTATGGGGACCTGCTTTTTTTTTGTTTTTCAATGTTTATTGTTATTGCGACCATAGTAGTAGACACTCTCTGAAAATTTCAAGTGTCTACCTATTACGATTCTAAAGATACAGCCCTATGGCAGACGGACGGACGGACGGACAGCGGAGCCTTAGGCGGATCACACACAGCAACGCACCACAGGACGGGGCGCAGAGAACGCGTCCCCGCGCATGATTTTTTATATACAAGTTTAATAATTACGCGTTTCCGCGCGGGGAATTTGGTTCCATTTCCCGCGCCCCATCGCGTGGCGCGTTGTAGTGTGCGATGCGCCTGAGCAACAGGGTCGCATTGGCAACCGTTGCATGAACCCAGTTGGATTAAAATAAGATAATTCTGTTTATGATTTCCGTAGACACGTGAGAGATAGTATTTAGTATAATTACTCGCTATTGTTTCAAGGCCGCCAACGAAAGTTTCAAATTCAAATTCATTTATTTGCGAAAATAAACAAAATCCTTCCCAAAACCTTTCCATTCCTTCCTTTCCTTTCCCAAAATGAAGAAAGATAGTGAAATAACATCGTGTTAATTGTGGAGACCTAATGGGGGCTACCGTTTTTGTGCGCACCAGTTGGCGCCACTGGCGAGTAAGGTCCCGTCAGTACTTTTATTTGATGTGTTGGATATGTTTAAAGTTTCCATAAATTCAGAATATGTTTATTTTATTACATTTTAAAACTTCAAATGAATATTTAGATTGTAATGTTTCTAAAATTGGCAAGCATGAAGCAGACAAATATTATTCTTCCTTAGGTGCTACCAAATTAGATCCTAACTTTTTACTTAAGATCTTAAGGCATAATTAGGCAGGAATGGCACAACCATTACAACAATTATGAATCATTAGTTAAAATTTGTGGTAAAAAATCCAGCAAACAGTGAACGTTCAGTACATTTGACATAATTAGATACCTTACTCTACACTAGCGCCTCTAGCGGCGAACTCAAACGCGGTAGCCCTCATTGCAATTCTTTCTTTATCACAAGCACAGTATCGTAACGCACAGTTTGTTTTTCTTTCCGTATCCCCATTTTAGCCGAGAATCGCGGTTCGCAGTTATTCTTATTTCGTTAAATAATTTAAATTCTCTATCAAGCGCTTTCCAATTTTGGCGAAACCTGCCTTGAGTTCTAATAAATTAATGTAAGGGCAGCAGTTGATGATGTTTATATGAATGTCTCTATATCAGTAGGTATCACCCTCAAGAATGATATAGGTTACTATCGACCGGAGTACAACAGGATCTACAAATAAATTTCAGTCTGAATTCGCAACACGCCGCCGCCGTCGGCGCCGCGAGCGCGAGATGATCAGTGCTTGTTCCTTCGTTCTATAAGAGGGTTTCGTTACCCAGTGGGGTAGTTAGGTTAGGTTAGGTTAGCTATTTTACAAAATGGGGCTATCGTAAAATGTACCGGGAATAAAGCACAATACTATGTATATTACACAAAATAGTTAAAAGTTAAACGTTAAACTATTAGGTTCGATTCCCGGGTAACCACATTTAAAATATAGGTACATGAAATGGCAATCTAGGATTTCTAAGTACCCAACAATTAAACATTCCCAAGTCAAGGACTGGACGATAGATTTTTAAACCTTTTTTAACTCGACTACAAACGGTGTTTTTTTTTTTGTTGAAATGTTGCCCCACACTAGGAATTTCTCCTGTATTGTGGGTGCGTTTACAAACATTTAAACTCACGTACAGAAACAGCCAGACCCGGAACAACTACTTGTAGGTCATACAAATATTGGTTCCGTGTGGGAATCGAACCCGCGACACGCAGCGCAGCAGTCAATCGCTTAACCACTGCGGCAACCATGTCTGTTTGATTTTTACAACTACCTATGCAACGTACCTGACATACAGGCTCTTAAAACCCTTACAAGTATGTAACATATACTTAAACAAATACACTACATACCCAATGAACACTATCACTGTACACTGCTGTGATCACTGAACTGCACTGAAATGTGAGCGCCTGCGCCGGACTGTTTTATATACAGCGTTCGATTTGTGTGGATACGACGCTCCTGTGGGTGGACATATGTGATGGGTTGTGGATGGAATTCTCGTACAGGATACCGGATATGAGGACTATCAAAATATGCTTTGATATGAAACTATTTTATTTAGTTGGTAAGGTTGGTTGGTTGGTTTTTGAGATGGGGCAGCAAGGGCAACTACCTTAACCTTTGTAGCTACACGAAAACGGGCTAAGGAGACTTTTCTTAACTTTTTGAGAAATTTTGATTTGAATTCACAGATTTAAAAAAATATACAGTCAGCAGGAAAATGGGCAATTTTCACAAACACTTTTTTATGCCAATCGATCATGTCTCTTATAAGGATCAAAACCTATATTGGACCAACTGAGGTTTGAGTACTAGAAAAGTCAAAAATCGCATCTTTTCCCATACATTTCGTAGGAAATGCCCTTGCTGCTCCATCTCAAAAATCCATCCTGTGTACATTAACAAATAAATAATAAAGATTATCAAATAAACAAGAACAAAATAACGACAAAGAAGCTATCGTATATTTTTTTTGTTTTCATCCAGAGCCTGGTATGGTCCAGACTCATCCTATTTATGAGTAAAAGTAAATGGTTTATGATGAAAAGTATTTTTTATTTACCAAAGGGCCTGGACAAAGTGACAGCAATAAAGATGATGGGAAAGTCAAAAATGTATTGGATTGACATTAACTACCGAAAAGAAAAAAAAATCCTATTGAAATTCGTTGTAGAAATACGTAACTCTTTATAAGCGATTGAATTTGTCTAGCAACACCAACCTATATAACTTTTTGCTTGGAAACACTTAAACTTTCTTGGGGATGGTAAAAGTTTACACATAAAGATTTGTTTTAAAATATCAACTGTCAACAGCATTTGGTTAATCTGTATATTTTTAACCGACTTCAAAACAAGGAGGAGGTCCTCAATTCGACTGTATTTTTTAAATTTATTTTCTTATGTGTGTAAGCTCAGAACTTTTTTCTGGGTGAACTGATTTAGATGATTATTTTTTATTTAAAAGCTGGTGCTTCACATGTGGTCTCATTTAAATTTGATCAAGTTCTGACCAGTAGTTTTTGAGTTATCCTTAATACTGCGTATTTTTCCACTTAGTTTATATTGATGATGTTTTAATATTTCCTGTCACGGTTATTTACATATCAAGTAGTGGTATACGGATGTATGTGGGGTAGATACCACAACTAAAAAGTGAAAAATAATAACGTATTTACAAAAAAAAACAGACATCTAAAAAAAAAAAATCGTGAAAAATTATTTTAATTTCGGAAGTCGGTAGCTAAAAACGAAAATACAAAGCCAAAGACACCGACTTCCGAAATTAAAGTTAATTTTCACGTTTTTTAGTGTTTATTTGGAAGTCGGTTCTTTTTTTGTAAAAATGTTTTTATGTATGTGGACAAAAGCAAACAACCAACGTAAACCTAGTGGGAAAAAGGCTTTGCGTAAGAAAGATATTTTTGGTTCTTGTAAAAAAAATGTGATACAAATTAGTATCAAACACTAAACGATCACTGTATCATAAAAATAAATGAATTGGATCTAAAAACACCGTTTAAATAAATTAATGCTAAAATAAAACCGGCTAGAATTGTACAGTACCCTATTTCTTCTAACCGACTTTAAAGAGAAGCACGTTCTAGCTGCCCAATGTTACTTCCTAAACTAGACAAACATAACTGACATAATATTTATTAAATATTACGTCTTAACGTGCAAAACTATGAACCGGTCATTCGCACTAGAAACATCACTTTCTCATAATTATATTATACCGCTGTGAGTTCGCAAAAATACGTAATTTGGTTGTAAAAATTTATCGCAAGTTGTCATACTTATAACATCACACTTCTGTTTTCAGATAAAATAACTGGAAGTGTTATTCATAATATACTAGCTTCTGCCCGCGACTTCGTCCGCGTTTCTTGTTCCCCCGACCCACCCCGTTGCTTTTCTTATTTTTTTTCCATAAGAGCCTTCTACAAAGTATTAGAAACTTTAAAAAAAAGTTGGATGAAATCGGTAAAGTCGTGCTCAAGTTATGCCGTGACCAAGGGAAATAGGGCTTAATTTTTATATGTATATATTATAACACTATGCCTGTATTACCCCAACGATTTGAGGGGTAGGCAAATGTGTATAGTGCACCTACATTTCCATCAACCGGGCACAACTTCAGACTCCAGGCTGCTACTTTTTCAGGACTAGCCTGAAGTCCGGATGGAAAAACCCATGTACACTTTTCCCAACCTGGGAATCAAACCCAGGATCCCACGCTCAGCTGGCGTCCAACCATTACACCAGTGAATAAATTATTTTCAGGGGAAAAAAAATTGCAGGTATGAATTTAAAAAAAGAGAGACGTTAAGGGATAAAAAATAATGGGATGGGATGTGTTTTACTGTCGTTAGTTTTTCATTGGAAAGGGTTTCATTATTAATAGAATCTCAAAAAAAAACAGTAACAAAAATATAACCAGTCGTATCCATGCTATTATTTCACATTTCCCACGGAGCCGGTCACCGCGGTCTGCGCAACTCTGTAAAAACATTATTAAATTGTCTATGGTCTTAGTTACCACACTTATATGGGAATGCGTAATAACTTGTTGCTAATCATAATTAATTTATTAAGAATGTTAACTTTTTGCGACGGGCACATACCTTGGAGGTCATACAGTTAGGATTAGCAGGCGTTTGTCCAGCTGAAGACGTCTTTCGGATGAAATGATGACGATGGAACTCTTTTGATAGTCGACCTTGCCTCTTATACTATATTGTCACAGTTTCTGAACCTAGCAATTACCGGGGGCTTATTTAATCAAACCGACCAGCGACAGGTGACAGCAGGCGACAATCTGGAAAGTTTGTTTCTTTCATATTTTTCTGTTTTTACGGCACCTGTTGTGAAAATGTGACAATTTTGACAGTTTTTTTTTATCAATATGACGCATTGTCAGTTCAATGATTGAATAAAAACATGTATTTTTAAACACACTGTGTATACATTTTGTCTTCTACATGTTGGACTCTTTCCAAATAAAACCACACGGTATTCTTCTGCTGCCCAATGTATTCCCCCGAAAGAGTAGCAGCCACATTTCAATAGTGATGCTACAAACACCATGGCAGAAATAGGCGATCCTAAGGGGCTTACTACCATTAGGTACTGAGAATTTCCTCATAAAAAACCCAAAACCACTTTGCCCGACCTGGGCTCCCAACCCAGAATCCCACGCTCACTAGTCTCGATTGTAATCACTGGACTAACATTCCAAAATACAATTGCGTACATCATCTTTTTTAAAGTCGGTTAAAAACTATTACTAGGGCAGAAGATTCCCACAACACCGATATAATCTATTTTTTAAGTTCAACCATATAATTATAACGTTTTGACCTTTAGCAACTATTTGTAATGATAGCTCCTAATAGTCTATATGACCATTTGAACATCACGAATTATTATTTATCATAACACTCATTTGTTATTTGCTAACAATGTCTTCAAGAAATAATAATAATACCTACCTACGTGTACCTACATAGCATAATGAGTCTAATGTTCCCACTGCTGGGACACAGGCCTCCTCTCTGTGAGAGGGAGTGGGCCATAATCGACCACGCGGGCCCAGTGTGGGTTGATGGATGTCATATCTCTTCGAATTTTTTGGTTCTAGGACATGCCAGTTTCCTCACGATGTTTTCCTTCACCGTTTTGAAAGCAGTGGCGATGTAATTAAATATACAAAGTAAAGTGTCTGCCTGGTTTCGAACTCACGACCTACGACTCGTAAGTCGGGGCCGACACCACTAGGCCAGCCCAACTGCTCCATATACCTGTCTATACCTACCTGCATACATGCATAAACTCTTGTACGTACGCTTTTTCCCATGAAGCTAAAACTAATATGCTCTGCCGAATGCTCCGAAAGTGCCTGTAAAAATAAATTGCAAAAATAAATTAGTTGGTATTGACTTTAACGATGTAAAATTTGTTTAGGGTTTAGGAAACAACTTACAATAAACGAGCATCTGCTTTTTGGTCTGAACAGTGGTTTCTGTAAGCTTGTTAAAGTTTGCGTGCTTGCCTGTAGGTGGCGGCAACTACTTGCCATCATGGCCAGTCTACCAACCTGTGAAATAGGATAATTTGATTGTAGGCAATATCTAAGAGTCTGGCTGAAATCTTAAACACTTGCGTTCACAACTTACTCTGTAAAATCCAATGCTTTCACAACCTTTCATTTCTGTAACTGGTCTACTCTAGACCAGTTACTGGTTCAATTCCTGTATCAAATCCAATGCTTGTCTAGCCTACATTTCGTTTTAATTCTCAATCAATGAAGAATTATTTCTTTTAACAATAAACACAAGTGTTCACTGTTAATGAATACCTTTATATGGTCTCGGTAAACACGATTAAAAACTAAGCAAAAACGTCAACCATTCGAGTTTACCCAAATACACGTTAACCCACTCTTGTTTATAAATGATTTTATTTCTGTAAGTAGGTTAGTACAAACACTTTTACACGTCAATCATATTTTTTAAACTAGGTGAGGTCGGCGTTTCCAATCTGACTACTCTGAGAAGAAAGGTCGAAACAAACTCAGAGGTCACAGTCTCTTTTAAAGTCGAGACATAATCTTGGTCAGATCATGTGAAAACCATGTAGATTGGTATCTGAAATGGTCTTTTGAGGAAAGAACCACACAGATAGAGTGGACCTGTCCAGTCAGTGCACGCATTTGTCAGTAATCGTGCAGCTCAACTCAGGAAGTCAGGACTTAAGGTTTAGATTGTGATGCTGTAAATATGTATTTTCAACAGATTTTTTGAGTATTTTAAGTTTATTTATAAGAGGAAATCTGAAAATAGGACCGGTGACTAAAAGGTTGTGTGGAAATCGGTTATAATTACAGGTATGTCATGTGATGCGGAAGACAATAAATAATACCAGCCTATTAGTGTCCCACAGCAGGGAACAGGCCTCATTTTTAGGGTTCCGTACCTCAAAAGGGAAAATCGGAACCCCTATAGATCACTTCTTTGTTCGTCCGTCTGTCTGACTGTCAGTCTGTCAAGACACTTTTTCTCTGGAACGCGTGGAGGTATCAAGTTGAAATGATTATCAAATACGTAGGTCTACGGTCCCTTAGAGCTCTAAAAAAATCAAGCTTCTAAGTCAACACCATAAAAAATTCGACCATTTATGCGACATATTTTGATACTCATAAATAAATCAAAATCTGGGTCCTTACCGTTGACGGCAAGAAGTACGGTCTCTCAGCACAATTGAAGAAAAAGATCCGAAAATGATTAATTTGTAGTTCTATAACATTTTTTATTTTTGCTGTACGTACTTACATTTTCAGTTGGAGAATTGACCGTGACGTATACTCGTATCGATCTATGGGAGAACATTTTTTTCAACTACAATGTTAAGTCCATTTTTGGAATATATTCACCCAAACTACGGAACCCTTCATTGTGCGTGGTCCGACATACACTTGGCCGGTTTTTCTAAATAACGCTTCGCTGTCCCACAGCCGGGCAAAAGTCTCCCCATATTTATCCAGCTCTCTTCCTGTTTTGCCTTCTCGGGTCAATCTGGCAAGAACAAGTACAGATCGTCACGCCAGTGTAGCTCATTCTACGGTAAAATATTAGCCAGAGAGTAGGGTGTTGATCGGTGGGTGGATGGGTGACCATTTTTAAATACCAAAACCCCTCCATGCCTCGGAAAGCACGTTAAGTCGTTGGCCCCAGCCGTCATTCGTGGATCTTTGACAGTCGTTACGGGTCGTCAGAAGCCCGTAAGTCTGACAACCAGTCTTACCAAAAGGTATCGTATTACAATCCAGTGACTGGGTAGTCACTGGGTTGTGGAGGTCAGATAGGCAGTCGCTCCATGTTAAAAACATCTGGTTAGACTGGAAGCCGACCCCAACATGGTTGGGAAAAGGCTAGGCGGATTGATTGGTGATAGTAGTATAGTTATTATCATACGAGGACGTTGCTGCCCACCCTCTTATGTACCTAGGCCTAGGATTTGACCCAGTATTTAAAGCAATGTGATCTAAATGTCAGTAATTGTAGTGAATGTCTGACTTGAGGTAGTCAGACGTTCACTTTAAAGGACAGTGCCCAGCGTGACCGGAGAATGTCGCGCGGTGCACCCGAAATATGTAAAGCGCGAAAATTGCACGTTTGGTCTTGAGAGGATGTAGGTAGGTGTGTTGCAAGGATTGCTTCATACATAACATGATGTTTTCGAGAATTGTAATTAACTTGGTTTTGTAAAAATATGTAAGGAAAGCTACAAAAAAGTTGAGTTACAATGACTTGGTTTGACGTCATTCAAATTCAATCATGAATTTCGCAGAAAATGGTAGTTTTATCTTGGAGCCTGCTCGTACTGTTAGGTTCCTCAAGTTCCAAAGTTGTTAAGAACTCTGTAGCTTTGAGTCCTTGACCACTTTGCCGATTTTTGTATGGAAATATTAAAATAACAACGAAATTTGGTTGGTACAGAATATAACTTTTCCTAATCCTACCGCTAAAAACTCTAATTCAAATATCAACATTATTAACATCACGCCTAGTTTCCTCGAAGAGTTGGGCAGAGGTGTATCTATAGTATACCCACATTTTGCTAGTTATTTTTAAGTCCCATGTAATAGGGGGCGAGCCTATTGCATCAACCGGGCACAAATCTAGACTCCGGACTGCTATACTGAATAATTCTTGAATTAGGAATTTCTAAAGTATACACACCGACCGACCACTTTGGCCAATCTGGGAATCGAACCCAGGACCTCACGTTCAGAAGTAGGACTTGCGTCCACTGGACCAACGAGGCAGTCGTGATTCAAATAACATACCTACATAATGGATCATTTTCATTACTACCTCTGCTCATACTCAATTGCGTAGCGTGATGTCGCAGGTACAAGGTCACTACGAGAACATCGCAAGCGCAGCTTTTATCATCGTTCCCATAACAATTTGTTTGCAAAACAAATTGTGGACGAGTGGGTGACGAACAGTCTTGATACTTGATATTTTTTGGGAATAAAGATTATTGTTAATTTATTATAATAATTGCATTTTTTCAAGTACAAGTTGACGCCCAGACTACCTATAGAAACAGACAAACACCGAAGGAGGCTGAAAAGCTAACCCCCCATTAAATGGGATTATCCTAGCCAGAGAGTCTTGTTATTTTGATTTTATAGATTTTAATTTAACTCTTAAAAAAAAGTAACAGCACAAGCGAAAAAATTACAATACTTACTAAAACCATTTCTAATTTTGCTTGATTGAATCATATTAAGTCTAAAACAATCCTCTGCTGGATATTTAAATTTACACAATCAAATTAAACTGAAATAAAAAATTACTTGAAGCATTTAAAACGTTTAGTACCTACCTGACTGAAAATATTACATGTCAAGCTTTTCATGAGCATGTTTTTGCGAGTCATTGCCCTCATTAACTTCTTGCGGGGCAATGTTTCACTATTTACAAAATAAATAGGTAGTTAAAATTCCTTTAAATAACTGTTGACGTTGATATTAATAACCTCAATTGTATGTAAACGGTCAGATACTGAGTCTTATTAAATCTGCAGTACGCAACCGTAACAAATAAAAATAAAACAAAACTTATTTTTTTCAGCACTTTTTGAACATTAAAATTATATAAGACAGTACCCAAAAACGCCCGCCCTTCACCACTTCCTAGTGCTCTAGCTGGGAGGAGGTCGTGGTGCACTCCCCGCCAGCACAGCTGTCTGTTAAGTTAATATGGCAGAAGAAGTTTCTGCAAAAGTTCGACTTTGAAGAGTCTCTGTTACTCACAAATACGCGACGGTCTCTTTCTGTTGGTACTCAGTTTCCCACTTAAAATTAAAGGGAATGGTATGGTGCAATGATATTTATTTGTAAGTGCGTTATCTTTATTTACAATAACTAGAGTTTGAACCGACACCTAGTGTGAATGCGGTCATCATCATCATCATCATCATTTCAGCCCGGAATCACCCACTGATGGGTATAGGCCTCCCCTTTTTTCTGCCCGCAATGAGTGCATGTAGTGCTCCTGACCAAACCATGTCCCATACGTTGGAGTGTCCAAAGTGTCCATACACCCGCACTTCTGAGCACCTAAAAACGCCACTGTTGCCCTGATTGGCGTGGGAACCTACTGGCCCTAACTCATAAAACATAATAAAATATTTTTATTTTTGCCATCGACTCAAAAAGGAGAAGAACTAGAGTTGAATTTCTTCACTAATCCCAAAATATCAAGACCTCTCTACTCCGCCTAAAGGTACCGCCACACGTATAATCGCAATCCGTACACATCGACAGTTTCCCGCGCTCTTGCCTCACCGCCTCACTCTGCCCACTGCTGACCCTCTACAATAATAACCACTTTCCTTTAGTATCGCCACTGTAATCAAGTGTAATGGTGGTTATTGTAATATTCTGCTCTGCTGATTTGGGAGAATGATGAGTTGGGTAAATGTTTTTGGTGGAATAGTGGCTTTGGATCCTATTTCTAAGTAAGAAAAAAATTGGTTTATTTCCACAGAAGCACGTGCATATAAAGAAGATAAATTACCTCGAATATGATCCTTACCGTCATCATTATCATTTCAGCCGAAAGAAGTCCACTGCTGGACATAGGCCTCCCCAAGTATCGTCACATCCACCGGTCCTGTGCTGCTCGCATACAGCGGATTCCTGCGGCCTTCACAAGGTCATCGGTCCATCTTGTGGAGGTCTTGCAACGCTACGTCTTCCGGTACGCGGTCGCCACTCCAGAACCATTCGGCCACATCAGCCATTCCTTATGGATGAAGTGTTACTGGATTACTTCTGTGAAAGGAAAAGTGTTGAAAATGTCTCACATGATAGAAACAGTCTGTTGTTAATTAAGTTACTAATTGTTAACCGAAAATCCGAAGATTTTCAGTTTTTTTGTTCGATAATTAACATTAAAATTAACGATAAAAGCTGAATCTAAGCTTTTATAGTACTTTTATCGTTAATTGATCATTGGTCGTCACAAAATATGAAAATTAATTAATTCACCATAAAACGTTATGGTAAATTAATTAATTGTCATATTTTGTGACTTTTATCTTCTATGGAATCTTATTTTTCTTGTATTTTTTCATGTTTCTTTCTTCAGTGGCTGTGCGCACGGAACTTTTCTACAAATCTACGTTTTTTTACCTATATATTATAATTAAAAATTGTTAATAAAAACAGACTGCAGAGTACACATTAATAGTTGACAGTTGAAGCTAGAACAATACAATCCAATTAATTATGATTATTTTTAATTACTCTCATTAAAACCAGTAAGATAATCATGTGGATTAATAAATTATAATCATAGGAATGCGTTTTTTAGAGTTTTATTTAGGATTTCGTTCACGTGTAGAAGTAAAGATAATGGTATGGTAATAAAAAGTAAGTAAGTATAAGTATGGTAATCAATCGCAATGCCTTTCATTTTGACAGTTCAGCTACGTTTATTGTATCAATTATGTTGGGGATATTATTAATTGCACATCAAATAAATAATCACCTATCAATTTATTTCCATCATTTAAATACTGACTGCACAGCAAATTAAATACTGACTGCACAGCAAATCAACCAGACCGTACATACATAATACTTACATTCATAGCGTGTGAGTATTAGATGGTCGACGTCAGTGGCATCCCGAGGTTCGGTTGATTAGGTTCCTTTAAACCCTTGAGACAGAAATAGGAGCCCCGCGAAGCGGGGTTCCGTCGACCAGCTTATTAACCCTAACCCTATATTTAGATTACCCTAGATTTCGGTAAAACGCAATTTAAATAAAACTTTGTGTAGCTGAGTGTACAAAAAGTCACGCTTTGGTATTCGTTAGTAATAGATTTTTTATTTAAAAAAATGTGGTACTCGTTGGGAATAGAAAATAAATTGATGAAAAAGCTTTTGCTTTAGGAAAAATCGCTGTACGCTGCGAAAATAAATTGTAGTGTGTTTAGTGATATTTTGAGTTGAATATTTTGCTGTGCAATCAGTAATTTTGATGGGAATTCGGAATCTTATTGCATAGAAAAAGGATATTTTTTGATTTGCGTTTAAATACTACCCATTATGTTGTTGAGCTGACAAATTTTCCAAAGCTAACCTAAGAAATCTAAGCAATGGATGTCAAAATGAAAGGCATTGCCATCGATTGCCATTTTATGTGTGTTACGCAAGTATCTGTACTGCTTTTTTATAGCATTTGTATACCGTATGTGTCACCCATCATGATCATTACATCTAAAAATAACTTTAAAAACAAAACAATAACTTAAAAAAAACACAATGTCGTTATTCAGTTGATTTTCCTTAAATTTAAGGTATTGTAATGTTTTGAAGAGAGATTTGGTCTTTATTATTGGCTGTCTCGATTGGTGCCATAATTTAGCTGCTACAGTATTATTTAAAAAAAGTTTAAATTACAGAATATTATTTTTAAAGCAATTGAAGTACTTGCCTTCTTTTAAAAAGAAATGAATGTTTCTGTTGAGTAAAATATCAATTTAATTATTGTTTTCTTCCAGGCCCGTTCGAGTTTTCCACCCCTACCTAAATACCTCCATACATCCGTACCTACATCCGTACATATACACCTACTCCGACACGATCTTATGAAAAACATTCTGACCCAACAGACGTTTTCCTGTTCAAATGTCAATAATTCATACAAAAATTCGAAAGAGAAAGCACTTTCAGTTTTTCCCGAATTCTTAAATTTTCCGATATAAAATTAAAAATAAACCCAAACCTGCCCAGCCTGTCTCAAGTGATGTGCTTAGGTACCAACGACCAGCATTTCATTTTTATTTAAGTATATAGATACCTACTTAGCTCTGTCGTTTAAAAAGTTATTCTAAATTCCTAAGGACCCCTAAATACCAAGTCACGCGTCCAGTGACAATAATTATCACCACGTGGCTAAGCGGAAAACAAAAACGTATAAAAACAGGACATAATCAATTATTTCATTAAGTGTTTTCTACGACTGCTGACATGCGACGCGCGACGGTCAGTCCGCTCTCGTGATTGTCAACTACTGTTTGATTGCCGTGTTGCTGTTATTTATTTATTAAAACTTTATTCACAAGTAAAAAAATACTGTACAAAGGCGGACTTAATGCCTGAGGCATTTGCTACCAGTCAACCTTAGGGTGATGCAGAGACTAAACATGGCAGGTGCAATATACGGGATAGATAGCTCGGATATAATAATAAAATACAAGTATAAATATTAATACATAAATACTAATACATACATACATATAAACAAAATAAATTTTGTCAGGAGAAATAACGATCGGTAGAGGAGAAAACGAATCCATCAAATCAACACTGGGATGGTAAGATTGTGCTTATAGGTCCACTAATATTCGCAATGATACCTAACATTTGCCTACCGAAGTTCTTGGATTACATACTTAAATAGGGATGTGCTAAAATTGCCCGCAAAATTCTAATCTTAAGTTTTTTTGCAATCTACAGGTCAGTGTCAGGTTGTATGTTGGTAAAAAAATTATTCGCGATTGTAAGAAATATGTTTTTACAGAATTATATTCATTAGAATCATCAATACAACTCTCCAAGTTGGAATTGGCCACAAATGTTATGATTTCATGAAATAGTCATTCAATAGGGTAATATGAACTTGGAGAGTTATATTGATGATTTTGATAATTCTGTCAACACATAATTGTTACGGTCGCGAATCATTCATGTGAGCATAAAACGTGATACTGACCTGCAAGTTGCAAAAAACTTAAAAAAAAATATATATATATTTTGGAACAATAAACACACGAATAGGTACAAAAAGTAAAACGATGATAACTGCAAAAGTATAAACTGTAGCGCAGCTAACAACGCCCTTCTGCAGATACAGAAAGGAATGATGTTCCTTCAAGTGCTTAATAGGTAAAGTTAATATAGTTAATTTAGAATTCGTTAGTTAATAATAAAAAATAAAAATAAAATACAAATAATAAGACAAAAATAACAGTACAGGACATATGAATTGGGATGTTGAGTTAATGTGGTGAGTGTAAGGGTGAATGGGAGTGTGGGTGAGAGTTAATGAGTGTGCGAGGGGTGTTTGTGGTGTTTGTAGTATGTGTTGAGTGTGGTTTTGTTGGGGTTTGTGAGTGGTGAGTATTTTACACTTCCACGATTTTCTCTGTTTCTTCATAATTTTGACATTTTAACCAGGAGTTAAGTTCCATTTTGCATTTGCTGTTGGTTAATGGGTAGATGTGTAAGGTTTTGTTTAATGTGTTGTAGATTTTTGAACTTAAGTGTTTGTAGTGGCGACTTGCAGCTACAGTTCTACGAGACTCGGTGGTACAAACCCTATTCGAGCGGCGTGTAGAACAGCATTTAGGATTAAACGTAAGTTGGCTGTGTTTGCGAAGAACAGTTTGGAGGATAAATAGCTCTCTGACGGTGAGGACCTGGCAGAGGGTATATAAAGAGGATGTCGAATATCGGATCGGTTTCCTTGCCAGCACCTTCAAAACAGCTCTCTGCGCACGTTCAACCCGCAGCCTCACTGTTTTACCAGCCGGAAGAACTATAATTGCGCCAGAGCGAACTATAAATACCGATCCTACTGTACTGTGAAACACGGAGCGACTGCCGTAGCCCGTGACGACTATCATAGACATTCTTATAAAAATCTGTGACCGTTATTATACGTACAAATGGCTCTCGAAGTGTTGACGTGTAAAGGAAGTGTCACTCATACATTGACTTTATCTTCTCTCGTGTCAGCAGTGGGGTAATTACGTAACACACTATCAGTAGGAATGGGTTTCATTTTGACAGTTCAACAACATTCATTGCGTTATTTACGTTGTTGAGCAGATACATTTTTCGAACATATAAAGCAATGGATTAGCAATAGGCTTCAAAATGATTCAGATTGTGATAGATAGTGTGTTACGTAATTAGGGTGCTGTTCTTTATTTTTTGGTTTCTTATCTATGTATGTGACAAACAGTACAGATACCTCTTTTTGGGGATTCGGAAGATTATTTTATTGACTTTTTGCTCGTGTCGATACGAGATTGGACGTTCGTTGAATCATTATATAAAACACTTACATATCAGCATAGATAAAGAAAATTGCAGTTTATTATAAAACACTATACTTACATCTAAACGCCCACCCCTACCGTATATGGCGTGATATGACTTTAAACTGTTGATTTTTTGCTGTTGACCATCGTATCATACATAAACGATAACACGGGAAAAAATGGTATCATTCGTGTTAAATAATATCAATTATTAATATCGTGAAAGTGCTTACCTGCCAACATGTTCCAACGATTCTTATCAATGCTGTTTTTTCTACAGGATGAGTATGTGCTAATCGTTTGATTTGATGTCGTCAAATTGACGGTTAGACATGACTATGTGCATGATGCGAATAAATAATAATACCTAATAATAAGTTTATTGATCCAAAGATATACATAGACACGGGTTGTCTACTACACTAGCATGCAAAACAAATCGGCCCACCCCGTGCTTTCAATTTGAGAGACGATATCTCAAAAATCTTAATGAATATAATTTATATTGTGTGAAGGTAGGTAAGGTACAGTCTATTTGCACATACACTATTGTTCGGTGTGTTAACCAAACAGTCAAGTTTGTCAATGCAAATGCAAGGTGCAAGTATGCAGAAAATGTCAAAATAATGCAAGGAATGTCAATGAATGCTCAACGGATATGAATCTAAATAAAAATACAAGCTGTCCGACTTAAATCACGTCTAATGTAATACTAATTAAATTATGTACAAAAATGCATCATCCAGGCTCCGCCGTATGACAGTGCATTCGCGTGATGTAGGTCGCAATAAAAGTGCAATTACGCGAGCCTGCTACTAACTTATTGTATCAAAAATACAAATTTTAAAACCATGTACGTACACCGTACAACTATATTTGGATAAAAGCAATATTCTTGGCAAGATCGACTCAATTCTTCAGATGTCCTCATCGCTCACTTTTGCTCGGATAAAGTGCGTGACTTTTTTGTCAATGAAATTAACACAAGAATAATTTTGTTTATTTCTGTTCGTTTAATGAAAATTTTACTAGATTTTTTAACGGACTTCATAAAAAGGAGGTTCTTTATTGCAACCCCCATGTTTTGTAAGTTTGTGATATTTTCATAAACTTATAAATCAGTTTTCATAATTCTTTAACTAACGTAATCTACATAAATAAAAAAAAAAAAAAAAAATATTGTGTCAAATAATTGGTCTTACAAATTGTTGTGTTCGGAATCTTCTTTTAGACAAATAATGCCTGTAGTAGAAGACTCCGCCCCTCCCTATTTCGTATAGCGTGATAATTAACACAATATTTTTAAAATGTAAAAGAATATTAAGTCTAGGCTACCCAAAATAAGAAATTAAAAGAAGAAAAAAATTAAAGAGTATACTTAAAGGTTGTGAGTGTGCGTGTATGTGTTGTATGTTTGTGTGTGTGTGTAAGGGTGTGTGTGAATAATTCCGTGTTATAACAATGCTTCTGTGTCTTCATACGTAAGTGGTTTTATCCACTTAATTAGTGTTTCTTTACAGTCATATTTATTTTTCGAGTGTATATTTATCTTTTTATTTATTCTATTATACAATTGAGCTGATCGTTCATATCATACTTTCAGGAAGTAAACCTTGTTGAATTATATTGTTTCAAATCGAAGAGCACGGGGTGGGTCGATTTTATTGCACGCCAGTTAACAAATAATTTAATCCTATCTCTTAAACTAGGGATGGCCTGTATCTTAGGAGACAGTGATTCGACTGAGCTGAACTGTAAATCAATGATGGACCTGAGGTTTCGAGTGCCGATGCTAATCTACAATAAAACAAAAATGTGAGTTAACTAAGTAAGTAATTTTAGATTTATTTGAACAGGGATGGATGGATGCAGGTATGGAGAAAGAGTGGAGGTGTGAATGGGAGAGAGGTGTGTGTTCGTGTTCGTGAGTGTAATGTTAGTTGTGTTGTATGGGTGTGTGTGTTGTGTGTTATGACGTGTTTGTGTGTAGTGTTTTGTGTTACATATTTTATTAATTTAACACGCAATTTTGATATTAGTGCAGTTTATTATTAAGTACCTATAAGTACTCGGGGGTGTGAGTACATTTTTATCAACCCTTAATTGTCCCTACAGCCGTCTTCTCAAAAATCTGGACCACGATCTAATCACCATGCTTGGAGATTAGGCGATCCAATTATCCTTAGGGTGTTTCCCTAATTTCCCAAGGATGTTAACCTGGACAGTTCACCATAATTAGATAAGTGTCAACAAGTTTTAAGTACCTACTTAATTATCAATTAACATGTTAGTGTTAAGCAATCAAAATGGCCGACTGTAGCCGTACTTTGGGTTTTATTAAAGTTTGGTCCACTTAAGTACATTTTTCTTCCTTTTTCATATTCGGTGGTTTCACATGATACATTATTTGGTCTTATATTCTATTTAGCCTCACTATGGCATGTGAAGCTTAATAATGCAAGATAATATAATGCCGCTTAATGATGTAATATAAAAAAAACAACCGACTTCCACAAAAAACACTAAAAAAGTGAAGAATAACTTTAATTTTTCAGTTTTTTTGTGTTTATTTGGAAGTTGCTTTTTTTTAATGTATTTTTTTTTATTTTTCACTTTTGAGTTGTGGTACCTACCCCACAAGTTCGTATAGTACTACTCGATATGTAAATAAGTGACAGGAAATTATTAAAACATCATCAATATAAACTAAGTGGAAAAATACGCTGTATTAAGGATAGCTCAAAAATTACTGGTCACAACTTGATCACATTTATATGGGACTACGTGAGAAGCACAAGCTTTCAAATAAAAAAATAATCATCCAAATCGGTTCACCTAGAAAAAGTTCTGAGCTAACACACAAAACAAAAATACAGTCGAATTGAGCCGAAGTCGGTTGAAAAGGATGGGTATTTAGTGATAATCAATACATGTCTCTGAGATTCATAGTGCCTAATGTCAATTATACCTGGCCAACTACTGTGTCCAGCACCAGTAAAAGAGAAAGTTTTTAAGAGTGATAGATATGACTAAATAAAATGACCCCCCTTGATGTTAAGCGGTAGATAACAATCGTAATAAACTACACGTTATCTACTATTAAGTAGATAACGTGTAGTGTATGACAAGTGTAGTAGGTACCTCACATTTTACAATAAGTCTGCTTGAATAGTACGAGGTATGAGCAACCAACATAGCAAAGTTCACGAAATGTACGAAATCACTGAGTTACAGATCTACGAGTAAGCTAATAGAATTATATCAGGCGCTTGTTTGTTTCTCGCTGTTCATTTTCAATTCTGTTCGTATTATAATTATGTCTTCTACTATACTCTCTAATCTTCTAATATTAGGTCTTTACCTATGAAATTGCCGTTCTGCAGTACTGGCCATTTCAAATCAAAATAATTTTTGTTTGGCTATGAATTCTAATTTCAAATTAATTTTATTTTAAAAACATGGATTTTTTTTTCTAAAAGTAGTCATTTCTTTATTGATTAATGTTACATTTTCATCGCATTTCAATCTTTTTCGTCATCATGGATACGTTAAAAATTCGAGTAATTATGGAATATGAGTACCGTCGTGGCAGCAACGCGGCACAAGCGGCACGCAACATCAACGACGTTTACGGAGCTAACTCTACAAACCAACGCACCACCTGTTATTGGTTTGCTCGCTTCCGTTCTGGAAATTTCGACCTGAAAAATGAACCTCGCGGTCGTCCGAAGACTTTGGTCGACAATGACGAATTAAAGGCGATTGTGGAAGCTGATGATACACAATCTACGGCTGAATTAGCAGCAGCTTTCGACGTTAGCGTCAAAACAATATTGGTCCATTTGCGTCAAATTGGCAAGGTAAAAAAGCTTGACAAATGGGTGCCCCACGAACTCAATGATCGCCAGCGCGAAGTACGCGTCGAGACGTGCCTTGCACTGCTCAACAGACACACAAATGAAGGAATTTTGAACCGCATTGTTACCTGCGATGAAAAATGGATTCTGTTTGATAACCGTAAGCGCTCAGCAAGTTGGTTGGATCCTGGTTCAGCACCTAAACAATGCCCTAAACGAAAACTTACCCCTAGAAAAGTGATGGTCACTGTTTGGTGGTCTAGCGCCGGTGTGATTCATCACAGCTTCTTACCAAACGGGGTGAGCATTACTGCAGATGTGTACTGTGAAGAACTGAACACAATGATGGAGAAGCTGGCGCATCTCCAACCAGCATTGGTCAATCGCTCGTCTCCGCTGCTCCTGCACGACAACGCGCGACCTCATACTGCACAGCAGACGGTCTCCAAGTTGCAAGAACTGGGGTTGGAAGCTCTCCGTCATCCGCCCTACTCACCAGACCTTGCGCCTACAGACTACTACTTTTTCCAGAATTTGGATAACTTCTTGGCGGGAAAAAAATTTAATACCCGAGAGGCAGTACAAAATGCCTTTGAAGAATTTGTTGCCTCCCGTCCAGCTGATTTCTTTAAGAAGGGCATCAATAAACTGCCACTGCGATGGCAAAGATGCATTGATTGCATGGGTGATTACTTCGATTAATACAAATAAAAAATTCATGAAAAAAATTCGTTTAAATTTTTTCATACAAAACGGCAATTTCATAGGTAAAGACCTATTATATAAAATTCTCGTGTCACAGTTTTCGTTGCCATACTCCTCCGAAACGGCTTAACCGATTTTGATGAAATTTTTTGTGCCTATCCGGTATCTATGAGAATCGGCCAACATCAATTTTTTTTTTTTTTTTTTTTTTTGGTATGTAGTGTAGGGAGTTAGGGAGTTAGGGAGGTAGGTAGGTAGGTAGGGTAGGTAGGTAGGTAGGGTAGGTAGGGTAGGTAGGTAGGTAGGGTAGGTAGGTAGGGTAGGTAGGTAGGGTAGGTAGGTAGGTAGGGTAGGTAGGGTAGGTAGGTAGGGTAGGTAGGTAGGGTAGGTAGGTAGGGTAGGTAGGTAGGGTAGGTAGGTAGGGTAGGTAGGGTAGGTAGGTAGGGTACGCCGTAGATAAGTACCGCAACCCGTGCGAAGCCGGGGCGGGTCGCTAGTACTAGTTATATTATTGTATTATGAGAATAGCAGATGCTGTAGTAGAAATATTCAGCCAATCAGCAAGGGGCTGCACACACAATTGACTATCGTCGCCACTCGAGGTGAATGCTATTTTAATGCACCAATATATTCTTACATTATTCCTTGCCTTTGAACTGTCATTAATATACCGGGTTATTTTAAATTAGCTAGCTAAACTCCGCAAACGCGATGGGTATATATATCTAAACATCAAAATACAAAAAAATAAATGTATTTTTGTGGGGTCATTGACCGCAGAGTAGACACTTGAAATATGAGTTTATAAAATATATTTTATTTTGTGTAAACTTCACAGACGTGATGGGTATCGATATCTAAACACGATACAACAAAAAAAAAAAACGGAATTTCTCAACTCATACTTCAAGTAAGTAACAAATCTAACAGCGGTCGTTGAGCTCCTTATAAAAAACATCAAATCTTTTTTTTTTAATTCTGTTTAGATATCGATACCCATCGCGTCTGCGAAGTTTCGCTAGCCAATTTAAAAATATAGCTCTGTATCTTAGTCACACTATAATATCGGTAATTTACACAAAACACGGCACTTAGCGCCTCTATCCGGATTTCCAGCCATTAATCGTAAGACTGAAGACAAATCGATTAGCTCACGACATAGTCTTGTTTTCCGACAACCTATACCCACAAATTATAAATAAATACCTACTAGTATTATGTGGGTGCGAAAATTTAATTAATGTCTCCCCCGTGGACAGGGACTACCCGGAATGGCTATAGGTGGCGGTTACCATGGACGCCCATTTTTTTTTTTGGGTGGTATATCTTCAAATGACCTCTCCCGCTCTGGGCGGAGCGGAAGGGCGTGTCAGACTCTTACTGACTAAAACCCACCCGGGTTCCTTCAGTTGCCTGTGCGCCAGGGCCACGGTAACTCTATCGAACAATCCGCGACCCCGGCAGGCATCGGCCCTATCGGACCCCGTCAATGGTGCTGACATCTCTTTGAGGCGCGCGTGGAACACGACGCGCCGGCGACCAGGGCCTGGTCCTTACCGGACGGCGAGCTGCCCATTGCTACCTTGGCCGGGAGTCGGCAATCGACTCCCGACGCCCAGGGGTCTCCTCCTGCGGCGACTAGGGGCGCGAGGGTGCAGCGACTGCCTCTCCCTCACGCGCTCCGCTTCCTCCTTCGCGTGCATTACTGCTTCGCAGAAAGAGGTGACGGCTTGCCATTCCCTCTCGCTCCGTACCATGGCCTGAACTAGGGCCGGACGCGAGAGGTCGCCGCCACCGATCGCCGCCACGAGGACACGGTGGTGCTCCGCCTAAGCTGGGCAGAGCTCCACCGTATGCTTCACCGTATCCTACCATGGACGCCCAGCGGTGCCATTCTGTAAGGAACAGCGACGAAACAAGTTGTTTCGTCGCTGCGGCTGCGCGGCGCGCAAGGCTGTATCCTTAGAGGAGAGCACTGCTGATCTTAGGACAATGAAGTACCTACAACTGCACAAGTCATGGAGTTAAAAAAGCGTAACTTGGAATCTAATCACATACATAATCTTTTCAATGTATAACAATTAAATTTTGTTACCCTTTTTGGTTTATAGATCATAAGTCACGAGTTGGTGCGATTACAGATAGAGATATTAAAGTTGATTACTTTATTATACGTGGCGTTATTCATAATGTGTGCATTTTTCTCTAACTATACCTTTTTTGGCAAAGCAAAGGGCGATTCGATACACCAAAATAATAATAAACGGGTGAGTGGATCATTTTTATCGAAACGGGCAAGATCCAAGGGGCGAGCGGAGCCCAAACCGTCTAAATAACCAAGCTGTTTTCCGGACAACTCATTTATTTATTGATCCATCTTCCGTCTATCATTTTTTGTTTACCTAATGTGATAGTGTACTTATTTACCAACCTTATCTAGTTTTAAAACATATTTGTTTTAGGTGTAAAAGTGTTTTTTGCTACCAATTTACAGAAAACAGGCATCATTTAACTGTTATGCTAACTTGTTAGTACAATATTGTTCTATCATTAAAAACTTTGGTAAATAGTCAGCCAAGCATGAAACCCACATCGAGCTTCCTACTCACTGAGCCGTACCAAACTAATTAAGAAAACAACCCCAGTAGTCAACCCTCTATGAGAAAACAGCGACATTTACAAAACCACCCTGCCGTAAACTTCTTTAAGAGCATTCGGGCATCGAACTCGTTCCACATAGTTTGCTTACCACTAAACCATTGTCCTTACTTCTCTACATTTACTTCTTACGTTTTATCGTCGTGCGTGGCAGGCATTTACAGAACCAGCACCCTAATTACGTAACACACTATCTATCACAATCTGAATCATTTTGAAGCCTATTGTTAAACCATTGCTTCTTATGTTCGAAAAATTTGTCTGCTCAACAACGTAAATAAAGCAATGAATGTTGTTGAACTGTCAAAATGAAACCCATTCCTACTGGTAGTGTGTTACGTAATTACCCCACAGGCATCGAATCTAGCGTGGGACACACTTTACTCATTAAACTGTAGTGTCTTGAAAACTTTACTGTAGAATGGAATACAATATTCTTTATTATGTAAACCATATAAATCACAGATATTTATTTAATTATTTATTTGGTACACCAACAGCAGTACATACAAACAATTAAAACAGAACAATAACATAATAAAAGTACTGGTATGTATGCCTATTATGGGTATACACAGCATTCACCACAAAACAACATCGTAATTAACTAAAAAAAATACTTATAAAAACATTCATTGCAATTAGAAATTAAAATAAATAATAAGTGACATACTCGTACAAAATGTTACCGCGAGAGGTGGAAGGTGAAAGGGCATGCGTGTGAGTGATATCTAAGAATATTCAGTGTATGCACTCCCGTACCTCAGATGTTAAATGTAGAAATTGTAGAAATTAATATTTGCATAGCCACTCGCCATTTGAACGATTGCATTATTAATTAATTCCACATGGAAACATAATAATTATCAATAATCATCGAGAGGTAGGTTCGAACCTGGGTTCTGTCTGGACAGGGATTTTACTTTGTGTACATTATTTCATCACCACTGCTCTCAAAACAGTGAAGGAAAACATCGTGAGGAAACCGGCATGTCCTAGAACCAAATGTTCGAAGACATGTGACTTCCGTTAACCCGCACTGTGCCCGCGTGGTGGAGCACGGCCCGCTGCCTCTCACAGAGGGGAGGCCTGTGTCCCAGCAGTGGGAACGTTATAGGTTGATGATTATGCTAACCCTCGACTAATAGTAGACTATTAATTATCAAATTCAAATAAATTTATTTGCTAGAATGTAGGTACAAATGAAGATCTTAAGACTATCGTGGCCTAATTACATTCTGCCATTACTTAATGTGTGCAAGTATGTCATGTTAACCTTTTGTTAATAATGAGTAATCCTAACTTATTATATATATATAATATTATAAATGCGGAAGTAAGTTTGTTTGTTTGTTCCCTTTTCACGCCTAAACCACTAAACCGATCATCCTGAAATTTTGCATATACGTTGTCAGGTATACAGAAACGGACATAGGGTACCTTTTGATCCCGAAAAAAAGTACTGTGCCCGAGGAAAACAACAATAACGTTCATAGGATAATAGATGGCGCCACGTGTCTTTCGAATCATGATTGAATTATATTATTATAGAAACAAGTACCTAATTCATTTTGTTAGTCTAAAGTGTCGATAGACCGGTTTTTTATCCTCTTAACTATAATTCCCCGAATAACCCGAATTGATTGTCAAATTCTAAATTAACGTGAGCGAAACCGCGGGCAAAAGCTAATAAAGTCATAATTCAATTTAAAATATCAAGTTTTAAGAACAGCGTCAAAATAAAGGAAAAAGAAAAATATTAAAATGTCAAATACGATTATAATGCAAACTCCATATTCCTTATAGTGTCACGATTTATCAATCTTCAACATTAAATCTGAGGGCACAGTAGTGCCCCCGCCAAGACGAGCCAAGCGAAGCGCAAGGGCACTACCTACCTTTTCTCGAAGTATTTCGTCGTTTTTTTGAACCCTCATAGAGTTGGTTTCCGATGTACCAGATAGTTCATATTCTCAGGATATGATACGTATCAATAATAGACTAATTAAACATACAAAGTCTTAATTGAATAGCTCTAATACTTTCGATTTTATTGATATCTAAAATACACCGATTTCGTCACTGACACACTGATACACTGACACACTGATGATCATCAAAATGTTTGGCTACTTCCTGAAGTGCTAGAAAGCTGAAATTTGGTATGTAATCTAAGTTTAGTATACAACCAGCAAAAAAAATCATAAACTTATAACTTTCGCCTCCCATCCCCTAAAATGAGGGGGGTGGAAGTTTGTATGAGACTTCAAAATGTTAGGGTACTTCCTGAAGTGCTAGAAAGCCGAAATTTGGTATGTAAACAAAGTTCAGTATACAAAAAACACTACCGTGCTCCATGATAAACTTATAACTTTCGCCCCCCATCCCCTAGAATTGGGGGGGCCGTAGAAGTTTGAATGAGACTTTCATCAATTTTATGAATTTGGACATGAAAGTTTACACGGGACTGTAGACAGTAACTAAAAAACCTATTAATAAGTACTTACAAGAACCTCCGCCTTAATCAAGAGTCTCATGGTAGGTCTCAGTTATTTACGCCCTTTGCCGACGAGGTGAGCAAATCGACTGTAAGTACTTAATTAATACGATAAGATATAATACTAAAGTTAGGTATATAATTAAAATAATTTTATTAACCGGCACTGCTAATGTGCAAGAAATACACCCCAAAAAAAGAAGAAAAAAATAAACACTAAAAAGACTGCCTAGCAACTTACAAAAAGAACGGAAATCCCACCAAAAACATTTCATGTAAAATATTGCCCAGACGACCACATAAGGTTTGCCATGTGAAAAAGATATCAGATCTCATGTTGAGCCAAGCTTCTGAATCTACACGGCGTAACTCTACCGACCCTAACTTCACAAATTCTACATATCAGTAAAAAGGTGTGTACTATATCAATATTATTTATATTAACCTTCTGAACGATATGACATAAATTCGTTTAAATCATAACGACAATTTTCTATTAACCAGTGTGTCAACTTTTTTTTAACATAGTCAAAGGTAAATCTTTGAAGGCGTTTGGTAATTTATTATACACCTTTATAGCCGTTATATAAGAGTTCTTTTTGTACAATCCGAGCCTACATTGTGGTACGCAGAGCATATGTTTATGGTTATTTTCATTCCTAGGAGCTACATTTCGTTTAATTACATCTTTGTGCTTCGTAAAATATTCCGGATGTTTTGTACAACAAATAGGCATAATTATTTAATGTACATGCACGGTAAAGGCAAAATATTATACTTTTTGAACAAGGGCTTACAGCTATCGGTATACCAGGCTCCACAGATTGCACGCACACATTTTTTTTGTACGAGTACTCGAAACGCCCTTATGATATCCACCGAATTACCCCACATCAAGAGTCCATTTGCGAGTAGCGACGAAACGTATCCGTGATATGCGCAAAGAGCAGCTTCTGTTGACACCGTGACTCTTATTCTTTTTAATGCATAGACAAATTGATGGAGCTTGTCACAAACATGATCGACAGTGTCTTCCAGTCACAATTCTGATCCAACTGTATGCCCAGCAATTTAGTGCTTGCTACTCGTTATAATATTAGTGTCGTTATATTAGACATTTAGCAGTAATGGTTTCCTTTTATTCGTTTGTTATTCGATCATTTTGGTTTTTTCCATATTAATTTCCAAGTTATTGGAAAGTAGTCAGTGTATAATGTCGTTTATAGCGTTGTTTATTTCTCGTTCATACGTACCTTCATTTTCACATTTCACAATGAGAGTTGTGTCATCAGCAAACAAGATTGTGTCATGACGCGTACTATTTGGGAGATCAATTATATACATGATGAATAATAACGGTCCTAACACGGTGCCCTGTGGCACTACAAAATTGTTTTGCTGATATTCACTTATATATACCTCTTTTTTGTTATTTTGGATTTTCGAGATTTGTACACATTGCCTTATGTTACTGAAGTCTTCTAACCAATCGTTTGCTTTGCCTCTTATGCCATCCATTGTCATGTTCGTGAACGGGCGCCGTCAGTTGAGACTGGTCATCTCTTAACTGCCACGGCTTATTTTTATTATTAATCTTATATTTTGAATTGTTTTTTTATATTTTTTTTTTCATTGTTCTCGCATATAGAAGCAACACGAATAATGTACCCAGGATTTTGTAATATCTTGATTTAAAAAGAGTGTCCTTGGAGTTTCTTGCCCGTTCTTCTCCATAGAGATCTACGTTTTGGAATGGGCAACTAGCTTCAACTTTCTGACTAACTGACCGACTCTTTGACAATTCAAAAGTGCCTGTAAATGGTTTAATTGAAATAAATGCTTTGAATTTGAGTTTGAGGTATCCATATTTTTGTAACTTGTGTAAGAGCAAATTGTGGTCTACAAAATCGAAAGCTTTGCTCATGTCCAGAAATCACCGTTGCAAGACTCGCAAATATCTACCGTTGCGAGACTCCCGGGGGGCCTGAGACGTTTTGTGTCATAAAACATTTTAAGAACATTTTACAAGCTTTTATTTAGTCTAACCTGTCCCGGTGTGTCTTTTTGTAATCAAATCTTGTAAGTTAAATTTGACCCAATTCCCGGTTGACCTGAAATTTTGCATGTATATGCAAATTTGATGACAATGCAATATTATTATGACATGGAGATGATCTGATGATGGAGCCGGAAGGTGGCCATGGGGACTCTGCGATAAAACGACGCAACCTCATCGAGTTGTGGCTCGTTTGATTCGTCTTGACGACACCCTCTTTTCTTTCTCTCTTGCTGTTAAAATGTAACACGCTTTTATTTGAAATATTGAGACTGTGACAAGTACTCAAAGATTTAATAAACTTAAATGGTATGAAGTTTCAAGGTTTGAAAATATAATATAATTATGATATGGAATAGTTTTGACATAGACGAAGGAGCTTCACTATGGTTTAAAAGTTAAGAAGTATAGAACGGCTTATTTTCATACGGTTTTTATTATATTTTTGTTTTTTTTATTAGCCACTAATAAAAGCTTGTACTTAATAAAAAAATGTTTATTTATTAAATTAATCCATTCAACCTGTACTTACAGAAGCAAATCTTGAAACTAGATTTTTGAATTTTGTTCGTTGTATTATCCCTAGGGATAATAAACAAGTCCAAATAAATTGGGATAAGAACATCGATGATGATATCCTTTGCAGTTAAAAAGGCGGGCATCCAACCCGTGTCAGACGGCCACTACCCACTGAACCATAGTGTGTCGTGAACCGTGCGAGTACATCACAAGTGTGTGGTATGCCATGCGTGGAGCGTCTACCGGTGTGAGTAGTACGGCGGGTAGGGTGCTCTACTTTAGTTCATTACAATTATGTGAGGCATCTGTGAGGAATATGCTTTTTGTCTTTTTAAATAGTACAGCTTGCTTTAAACTTGCTGCTTGTTGTTTATTCGTCGCTTATTTTAGATATATCGCTCTAGTGTCCATAACTCCAAGGCTAATACGTATTTTAGGTAAATTGCGTGCGTATTTTATTCCTAAGATATCATTAAATTCATAAACTTTGTAAAATAGCCAACCTCAAAACAGCCCTCTTAGCGTATCATGGTTACGTAGCTTCTAACATTAGATACGGCATTGTACTATGGGGGAATTCTGTTCTTATAAATAGGGTATTTATAGCCCAAAAACAGTGTATCCGTGCTTTTTGTGTGTGTGTGATGTGCCACCATTGACTTCATGTAAACCACTTTTTAAAGATTTAAAAATATTAACTGTATGTACATATTTGAATGCTGTAAATTTGTTAAAATGCACTCCGACTTATTTCAACGTCTGGGAGACACCGTTACGTTTAAGACGCGATATCCGGATAGATTAATTATTCCTCCAATGAAAAGCCACTTATATCACAGAAGTTGCTTTCCAATGGTTATAAGAATATTTAATAAACTACAAAAATCGTATAGGTAGGGAACTACCAATCAATCGATTTAAAGCGGCGTTATTCAAATTGCTTATAGAAAAATCATTCTATTCTGTCAGTCAGTATTTAGACTTCAAAGATTTACACTGAAATTGACATCTTACTGACATAATTTGACAAATACTTGACATTTTAAATTTAATAACTATGATTTATGTACCAATTTTATTAGCTTCATTTATTTAATTAATGTAACAATAATTTTGCATGCTAGTTCTAGCGAATTGTTTTAGAAACTGTTTAAAAAAAGCCGACCATCTGTATGTACTACAATTCTTGCAAATAAATTTCATTGCATAAAAATAAGGGAAAAATATTAGGTAAACAGTATTAAAAAAAAAACATAAAATAGAGACCAATTTAAATCCAAAATAAGTCAAGGATTTCACGTCTTAACTATCAGAAAACCCGTATTTGAAAAAAAAAAAACGGAGGCATTCGTGATGATTCCATCTCTTCGTCTGGGGAAGGCAGGATATTACCCCCCCCCCCCCCTCTAATCATCATTATCTGGTAGCCTTTTCCTAACTATGTTAAGCTCGGCTTCCAGTCTAATCGGATGCAGTTGAATACCAATATTTTGCTACTGCCTATCTGACCTCCACAACCCAATTACTGGGTAACACGATACCTCTTGGTACGACTGGCTATCAGACTTTCGGGCTCCTGTCCACCCGAACTCTAATTCGTCATCATCATTCATTTAACTCTAATTTCTTCTAATAATCACTCAAGTCTGAGGGACATCCGTAGTAATACGAGTCTATAACGCGCAACGGTATAATTCTCATTTCAAATTGTTTTAGTTAAGTATTCACCTCACGCAACTAAGAGACGGTTGTGGGAACTTGGGAAGTAGGCTTGTATGCTATTAGAGACTAGAGAATAATGGACATAATACAATTTTGCCTTTTAATAGTAAACAAAAGAATGGTTTCATATTAAGATTTGAATAAGAGATAATTTCTCAGTAGCTGCCCGTAGTCCGGATTTGTACCCAGTCGATGGCAATAAGCTCGCACCCTACTGTCTAAATGTGAGAGTACTATTGATAGGTACACCTCTGCCTAACTCCTCGGGGAAAATGAACGTGATGTTACGCTATGAGTTGAATGAGAGAACTGTCTTTCTAGTACCAATAATTACTAATTAAAAACTGTCAAGTCTTTTTTTCTTATTTAGCCTATATTGTCCCACTGATGGGCAAAGGCTCCCCCAATTGCTTCCAGGAACACTTTTCCCACGTCACCTAGAACCAGCCCTCGCGGTACGCGTCCAGATCACATCGCGAGTTATATATTATGTATAAAAAAAGATTGGGTTAATCTATGGCTACAATCCTGTACAAAATTATTAAAGAATAAAACCTCACTCCTCTACCTTACTCTTTATCCCGAATAAACACAACTATTATGACACGTAAAAAATAACCGCCAATTCTTCACTACCTAGAGCCACTTACCGTCCATAACCACGCATCACCTCCCCCACACAATATCCGTATGTTACACACGTACTCACACACACAAACAAACACACGTCCACATATAAAGAGTTCAACAGGTGTATATATACGAATGTGGTTATACAGTAAGTTGTATTTTATTCATACCTATTTATTGGCTTTTGAGCAAGCGTGGTGATCAATATACGTTGATTTTTGTAAGAAGTCTTTTGTTTTGTGTAACAATAGCAGAGCGTATTAATCATAATTATTTTTGTCGCGGCACATTATTTTAATCTTGAATAATTCGACTTCTAGTATTTAAAAACACCTGTAATAGTTAGCTCAAAATAGTCATATCAACCCGTAAACGTAGGTACAGTGATGAAATAGGTCCTTAAAATTACTACAATGAGACAAAATAGCGTAATTTTAATTAAGTGTATAGAATAAGGTTTCTAACATAGTTATGAAGAATTATTGTTACATACTATCATAACGAGTCTTTATTACTTATTAAATTACATATTAATTAATAAATAATTTGCACTTATCATAAAATATTTCATTAGATTGCACGTTACAAAAAGCAAATTGTAATTTTGTAAAAAAAAAAAGACAATACCTTTCAACTGCCCTATATGTAGGTACTCAAAACAGGTCAATAATCTAAGTGAAAATGTCAGCATTTTCTCCCCAGACATTTGTAATAATGTCGCACGTATTACTGTCTGTCCTCTGAGAATCCAATTTAGATTGGAATTTAGAGCATTTCCTTTGAAGAAAATAAATTGGATTACTGGGATAAATCGTCTGTCGGTACTAGAGATAAATGGATGTCCCTCTCTTTTTGCCTTATCTAAGAACTTTATGTAAAAATTGTGTTACGTTTCCCTATAAATGACATAAAACTGTCTTAGTGTGTTCAAAGACCTAATTCCTGTATAATAAGTTAATTGCGATAGATCTTTCAATACGTATTCATTATTTACTTAATAAAACCACAGAAAATAGACTAAGTATTAAAACTATAATTACTCTTAGCCAAAGTCGTCAGTAAAATTTTGTGTAGAGCAATGGCCATTGATTAATTATAGACCATTGTGCAATGTCGTTAAATTATTACATCCATTCAACTTCTCAAAAAAATAACCACGCTGCACGCAATTATATTTTGTTTAAATTTTCTGATTGAAATCACAAAATGGATTTTTAATATTGAAAATTATTCTAGTAGCATACTGTATATCTTATCACTACTTTACCTTACCATATGAGTAATCTACCAACTTGTATTTCTGTCTAATAAACCTATAAACAACGTTATGCCATTGTAATAAAGCTTATATTTTACACCTCTATCGTTTTTACGGTCTGGTAGGGACATGCATTAAAGCCAATGTAATTTGACCTCCCCCGTCCCTCACAATGGTTTAAATATGGAAGTACAAAGGTGAAACGCATAGAAGTTCACAGGTCAAGAATAATTGGTCAACCGCGTTCCGATTTTGAAAACTGAATTAGTTATTCATTCGCGAGTTGGACGTCGCGCGCAGCGGCCATTTTCTGTTTTTTTTTTTTTTCTCTTTTATAAACGGTGTTGCGGCGGTAATGTGGCAAAAGTTTTTGGGAAAATTGTGATTCTTGGATGATTTTTTCTTGAAAACTAAGTGTATGTAATTTTTCTTGCTTGTAGGTAAGTAATTTTTTATTGTTATTTTTCGTGTGACGAAGTTTCGATAAAGTTTAATCCTATAATTAACTACATGTAACAAATTTTCTATTGTATTTATCATCGTTAATTTTGTAGGTAATCAATGTCAGGTGATAATTTTGTCATCGTAATAATATTTAACATTAGTTAAGAGGAAAATTTGCGCTGTTAACTGTTTTAATAGTATTTTAATTATCTCTGTATCTACTAAAGTTAATAATTAGTTTAGGTATAATTTACAAGAGCCGTCAAAAACATAATTTAAATGTACCTTCACAATATGAGATGAGATGAAGTTGAGTCATAGAAAAACAGCATACTTATGTACTTATAACAACATATCGAATACTTAAAATGTCATTCATGTAATACGTAACATAACATCACGCCTGTATTCCGCACGTAAAAGGTAGGTAGAGGTGTAGATACGGTACCTGCAGCAACACTACCAGTTATGGTAACTAGTCCCATGTCACATGTCTCATTTAGGGATCTACCACTATTATGTAAAGCCGGGGAAATTATTTTTTTTGTAAATTGGCTATCAACTTAAATTGTCCGTATATGTATTCAAATCACAGCTGTCATTCTTTGACTATTGTATGAATCATGAGACGGCAAATTTGTTTGACCCATGTATACTACACGGGACTCGTCATGGGGTAGGATGATTGCCGGATATAGTTATTAAAGCATTAGCTAAGTCTCCTATTAATTATTATAGTTCATACAGATATTAATCTTTAGTAATATGAGAGAAAAATTATTTGGTTTGCAAACGAGGTCGTGGGATCGACTAGTGAAAAAATATTTAATTTTATGAATTATGACTCACTGGAAAAACACATTTTTAATAGGTACCTACCTTCTTTTTTCTTGTTTTCGGGGGGGGAAACCTTCAAAAGGCATCCGACCTCCGGGGAGGGAGGTCGGGGAGTGTGGGATTTTTACCTCACTAAACCCACGCCGGTGATTACCATCAGCACATAGAGGGAGTCTCGGTTCCTCTTAAAATACCAATTCCGGAACCCCCCTGCGCAACGCCTGTATGGCACATCTCTGGGGAGACTGTAAAGGGGCCTCCCCTGAGCCTGGCTGTGCGCGGCAGCACCGTACCTACTAATAACAAACAACGTGGACATGTCATCGGCTGACACTCCACAACATGTTTCGCTCAATACATTTCATACAACTATGAATTACCTCTGAAATTGCTGCCTCGTTGGGATGGTGGTCGCAAGCGAGACCGCCGAGCGTGGGGTCCTGGGTCCGATCCTTGCGTCGGGCAAAGTGTAATTGGGTTTTTCCACCAGGAATTTCTCAGTAACTCCCCGGACTCTAGATTTATCAGCTTTAGGCGGAGCTCGCTCTCTCATCATGTGACTGCCTTTTCCCATCCATGTCGGGGTCAGCTTCCAGTCTAACCAGATGCAGATGAATACCAGTATTTTACATGGAGCGACTGCCTACATGACCTCCACAACCCAGCTACTGGGTAACACGATACCACCACGATAAAGGTTCACTTACTATTAAATGGAATTTCGTAATTTGGATTCTATACTCCTCTGCATACCCCTCCGAGGGATATAGTCATGATGTTATATTATGTTATCAGTTGGTCATCACCTATGACATAATCATTGCATACAATCCTCGATGACTGAATCAATGCCTTGCTATAAGGTTTATTACAAGTATGTTATTTACTATTACATCATGTTTATAAGCACCAATTTACAATGAAAATAGTCCTAAAATGAGCGGGAAATCACTGGTTTGAACCTGATGATTATCAATATCATCATCTTCCCGCCCTCATCCCAATTTATTTGAGGTCGGCCCAGCATCTCTTCTTCTTCCACACATCTCCGTCAGTCGTCATCTCGGTACTCAGCCCCTTTCTAGCTATACCATCTTTCACACAGTCCATCCACCTTTTCTTTGGTCTTCCGCTAATCTAATCGCCATCCACATTCGTACTGAACACTTTTCTTGTGCCATGTACCTCATTTAACCGCATTACTTGCAGCAACAATCGGTCACATCGCATCTTTTTGTCGAATCGATGTGATAATTTTGAACTCGGGATTTCCAAAACATCGAGAGTGAAAATGTAAAACCAGCCTATAACGTTCCCACAGCTGGGACACAGGCCTCCTCTCTGTGAGAGGACCCTAATTACGTAACACACTATCTATCACAATCTGGATCATTTTGAAGCCTTTGCTAATCCATTTCTTCTTAAGTTCGAAAAATTTGTCTGCTCTACAACGTAAATAACGCAATGAATGTTGTTTTACTGTCAAAATGAAACCCATTCCTACTGTTATTGTATTACGTAATTACCCAGCTGGACTTAAATAAATCGCCAACATGCGGTGAGCAACCGTGGTGATCAATGCTTGTTCCTTCTCTCTGTGTAGGTAGAATAGAATATATCTTCTCATGCTAAAAATGAGCTCCAAGTTAATAAAACAATTTTACCGAGTTTTGCAATCTAATCTGTTATCAGTTTTGATAGTGTTATCAGTCGAGGATAGGAATAAAATGACACTGGCCAATGTACTTGATGAGAATAGTAAAGACTTTGTAGTTTTATTTTGAACCAGCAGGTCTACTCAAAGTGACATTCTGTCAGCGATAAGGATGGTGAGAAAGTCAAAAATGTATTGTATTTGTATTGGCATTAATATATGCTACCGAAAAGCTATAATGTCGATCCTGTTGAATGTCGTTGTAGAAATACGAATCGCTTTGAAAGCGGTTACAACTTATCTAGGCGTTGTTATCCTAGCCCCATGTTTTTGGGTACCTAAGATGACATTTTAAGCAGGCCCCTGCCGAGAGTCACCAAGATCAAATATTATGGGATCTACTTAACATTTTAGTAAAGTGTTTTTCGATAGCCAGTACAAAACAAGATAGATTGGGATCCATACTTTTGTTTATATGTAGTTACCTAATTTGTATAGAAGGCTTCGACAAGTGGTATAGTACGCGTCAAACTTGATGGCGGTTCTGAAGTGAGCGCCTCGCTGCGCAGTACGCCACCCCCCACCCCCGCTGACACGCAAATTTGTTGCTGCGCAGCGACTCGCCTCATGTTCTGAGCTGCCATTAAATTTGCATCGGGCGTAATCACTTTAAAAACGTTTCTTATTAGTACAATGACTTTCAACAGGATTGCCATAAGCTTTTCGGTAGCTTATGTCAGTCCCATATATTTTTGACTTATCCATCATCATCATCATTGATAGAATATAACTTTATTTATAGGTTTTCTATTTTAAACACGATGTCGTGACGATTTTACAAATCCAATATTCGATGGTAAAATACTTGTGTTACAACGTCAATTTTGCTTTTACAACATCCACAGCAAAAATACGTAATACTATACTGATAAAATGATATTATTAATATAATATCCTCCCGCCAGAATATCGGCCACGGTGGTCAATCTCAACGGAGATTAGCCAAGTACACCGGAGATAATAATTCGTAAGTGTGTGCGCAAACACTGGTGCACTCCCTCTTCCCTTACTATCAAAGTAATGTTCCCACTGCTGGGACAGAGGCCTCCTATATGAGAGAGAGGTGTAGCCTGTAGTCCGTTCACCATGAAGTTTGGTGGATGTCATCTTTGAATATTCATCTCTAGGACATGCTGGTTTTCCTCATCATGTTTTCCTTCATGGTAGAAATGAGTGGCATATTCAAGGCTGTCCTCGTCGCCTGTGACGTCTCAGGGGAGAGTGATTTTTTACCGGATCCGCATGACACACAGGGGTTTGTAACGTTTGAAATAATAACAAAAGTTCTAATGGTCATATGACCTAATTTCATTTAATATACTTTTATTTTAATATAACGATGTAATGATATAATTAATTTTTGATATAATTTCATTTTACCTTATTTTATATGGTATAAAGAGCATTTTCTATTCTATAATGCACATTTAAATTAATATCCAATTAGTATAACATGCAGTTATTGTAATGTTCAAAATCTTTACGTATGTAACGTTTAATATAATTTAGAAATGTCTACTTTGTTTTGTTTTTGGAAAAACTGATTAGATTATAAATCATTTGGGTTAGGTTAAAACAGTGACCAATAACGCGCGAAAGCGAACGCGCCGCACCAGCGGCCGCCGAGCACCAGAGATCCTCTATTGTTGGTGAATCATTTGGGTTAGATGAGGTTATGAAAGTATGATTTTTCCTGATATTTACTTATTCATTACAGAATTTTGGCTGAAAATGAGTAAATATGAACATTAGGTCAACTGAACGTTCTAATAAAAGAGCATTACACATATTGAAAATTATATAAAATTAACGTTATACGAAATGTTAATAGAGCAAAAGAAAGTTATATGAAATATAATATTAGATCCCATGAAATTAGGTTATTTGTTTTTATAGTATATGAAAATTATATCAGGTGAACGTTATTTCAAGTGATATTATACCATCTGTTATTATGCCATATATTACACACCCGACGAACAGCCCGTCTAACCGACACGATTAACAAATGATACCTATCAAGCAATTTCCGAGAAATAACATTGAATTGCATGAACATAATAGATTGACATAATATTTAATCATTATGATATTGATAAAAATAGTTACCTACCATTTCTTTTCCTGTTAATAACTTATTTATTTGGCTACCAACACGCACTGGGCCCGCGTGACAGATTGCGGCCCACTCCCTTTCACAGAGGGGAGGCCAGTCTCAGCCACAAAAATAAGAATTTACTGTGGTTCCAGTATACTGTGTAGTAGTGCACACATATTTCACCAGATAATTTCCTTGTAATAGGAGTGACCGAGTGAGTCAATTAATTGCCCTAAACCATACACATGTAATCTAACCAACGACCTGCTACTGAGAAATTCATAAAGGAATAACCCAAGAGTAAACCTGATCTGGGGATCGAACCCAGGACGGCCGCTATCGCTCTAACAACCACAAGACCAACGACATTGTCACTAGATCTTCCTGTAAGATAAAACTTCCATAATTATTATTACCTGTATTAATACGTGAAGAAAACTTTGTAACCCTTTTGATGAAATTTGCGCGGACGCAGGAATATAAAATTTCGCACACTTATAGTTCATATGGAGAAGGAGTGCAGAATGCAATTTTTTTTTTTTTGCATAAAAAGTACATTCAATCAATAAAAAAACATTACACACACTACCATGTATTTGACACACGCATGTAATGCCATGTAAACAAACGGTTGCTATGGATTCAGATGACCAAAGTAAAGGTTTATAAAAAATAAAGAGTAGAATGAAACCTATTTTGTTTATCCTAGAATTTGTATAATAGATATTTGTGCTTTATTTATAATGAATTAAGGTCGAATTTCGACCAATGGGCGACCTCTAGTAATTATTATTATGTGCAACATTTTGCGATCTGTATGCTAATTTTCTTTTTTAAGATTCCTAACACTTTTATAATTTTATTTCTGGTAACATACACAAAGTAGCCGACACATGATTAATGAAAGATAATGAATATTTATAATGTGATAGTGGCGATCGATCCTCCACAAGGTTGGCGAAACAACTAAAATGTCAGGCGATGACGCAAAACTAGACTTTGCATAACGTAAATATTTTGGTTTCAGACATTCTAAAGTATAAGATGCTACGCTGGTCTTGAAGGAAAATACCTTGGGATAGTTGGATTCAATGGTCCAAAATCGTGGTGAACATTGCTCGCTTCTCTCTCTATTGGAAGAGGCTTTTATCCTGTAACAGACTTCTGTTTTCAATACTAATATGGCTAATTACAATCCTATTCCTTATTATCGATTTGTCGCAAAGCATGTTACATCCAAATGGTGAAGGAAAATATCGTGAGGAAACCGGTATGTCCTAGAACCAAAACTTGCGTGGTGGTTTACGGCGGTCCCTCTCACAGAGAGGAGGCTTGTGTCCCAGCAGTGGGAATAAAGGCTGAATTTTCTATGCTTTTGCTTAGCTTACTATAAATATTTTCTGCGTTCGAGTGCCTCTGCAGCCACAATATTGTGCCAGCTTTCGAACCAGGTACCTACAGTACGGAGTAACCTTGGCATGTTGGTTACACATACGTTTCGGATGGGTGACCGCATTTAATCATTTTTACTATTTTATTTTATGCCACGCTTTCATTTCCTGTTCGAGAGTCGAATTTTAGACGTTTTAAACCGTAGATGAGTAATAAATAAAAGTACATTTTAATAATATCAATAATAATTTTCTAAACTACTAGCTGCCCGCCCCGGCTTCGCACGGGTTGCGGTACTTATCTACGGCGTACCCTACCTACCTACCTACCCTACCTACCTACCCTACCTACCTACCCTACCTACCTACCCTACACCTACCCTACCTACCTACCTACCCTACCTACCTACCCTACCTACCTACCCTACCTACCTACCTACCCTACCCTACCTACCCTACCTACCTACCCTACCTACCTACTCTACCTACCTACCTCCCTAACTCCCTACCCTACCTACCAAAAAAAAAAAAAAAAAAAGATGTTCGCCGATTCTCATACATACCGGATAAGCACAAAAAATTTCATCAAAATCGGTTAAGCCGTTTCGGAGGAGTATGGCAACGAAAACTGTGACACGAGAATTTTATATATTAGACTAGCTGCCCGCCCCGGCTTCGCACGGGTTGCGGTACTTATCTACGGCGTACCCTACCTACCTACCCTACCTACCTACCCTACCTACCTACCCTACCTACCTACCCACCTACCCTACCTACCTACCCTACCTACCTACCCTACCTACCTACCTACCTACCCTACCTACCTACCCTACCTACCTACCCTACCTACCCTACCTACCTACCCTACCTACCCTACCTACCCTACCTACCTACCCTACCTACCTACTCTACCTACCTACCTACCCTACCTACCTACCTACCCTACCTACCTACCTACCCTACCTACCTACCTACCTCCCTAACTCCCTACACTACCTACACTACCTACCAAAAAAAAAAAAAAAAAAAATAGATGTTGGCCGATTCTCATAGATACCGGATAAGCACAAAAAATTTCATCAAAATCGGTTAAGCCGTTTCGGAGGAGTATGGCAACGAAAACTGTGACACGAGAATTTTATATATTAGATGTTACGATATATGTTTAGAAAGACAAAGAAAGATTGAAAATACTTATTTTTGCGGTAAACACTACGCAGAGATAAACACACAAATATAATAAAAATAAAAAAAGATTTGGGGAAAAATATGCGTCACAGCCACGCAAAACGGCAATCGCTCAGCATAATGCCATGACCCTGTGCGAGACAGAGCCCCAGCGCTAAACGTTAAGTCCCATGTAACTGTTTTTAGGTATAGTTGATTGTGCAAATGTTACAGGGCGACGTTATCGCTCAGCGATAAAGCCTTTAAAATAGGGGGCGAGCCTATTGCCATCAAATGAATCCAGACTCCGGCTGGTACTGAGATATTCCTAATGCAGAAATCCAATAACACAAAATTTTACCCGAACTGGGAATTGTATTTTGGACATCACGTTTAGCAGTGGCGCTTTCAACCACAAGGCCAACCAGCACCCTAATTACGTAACACACTATCTATCACAATCTGAATCATTTTGAAGCCTATTGCTAATCCATTGCTTCATATGATCGAAAAATTTGTCTACTCAACAACTTAAATAACGCAATGAATGTTGTTGAACTGTCAAAATGAAACCCATTCCTACTGTTAGTGTATTACGTAATTACCCCGCCGGTTGTCTTGTAATATTAATTAATTAAAGCAAATTAAGATAGTTTAATGTTTTAGTTAACGTTTTGAAAACAGAGGTCAGTTATTACGATACTCCAAATACGCACTAACAATGAAATGTATTTAATACTATTATTGTGAAACTGTCTCCATCCATCCAAGGTTACATTAAAACATTGCAGTCAGTACTCATAGTTAACAATACGGTTTACACAAGTGTGTATTATTTACTAAAACGTTCGTAATTTAACGTAAATGATGATTATATTTTGTAATAATGTGCCCCTGCAAGCCTCTTGCCGCACAGAGGAGGAACGGGCATTGATCACTGCATGCTTGCTCTAACTTACGAAGCTGGAACTTATACAAATGGGATAGGGAAAAAAATACATTGTAAACTCTAGATTTTAAACCTCAAATACCCTCATAACATCACGCTTGTATTCCCCGAAGGGTTAGGCAGAGGTGTAGCTAATAATATGTACACCCACAGTTCGCCAGTTATGTTTAAGTCCTAAGTAATAGGGGGCGACCCTATTGCCATCAACCGGGCACAAATCCAGACTCCGGGCTGCTACCGAGAAATTCCAGATGGAAAGACCCAATAACACTTTGCCCGACCCGGGAATCGAACCCAGGACCTTATGCTCAGCAGTACCGCTTGCGACCACTGGACCAACGAGGCAGTCCTCAAATACACCACCGGAACAATCACCGCCATCGCCCTACCTTTATCCCAATTTATTCCTTGTCTTCTTGTTCCACACCTACTTCTCTATCAGGCGTTATCGCATTTCTATTCACCCCCGTACTATATCATCTTGTGCACACAGTCCATCCATCGCTTCTTCGGTCTTCCCCTACCCTTATAGCCATCCACTTTCAAACTCAAAAAAAATGAAAACAGATAGTACTTAATCATTTTTTTTTGCGTGTACGCAGCTGTTTAGAATAGAGGGACCAAAATTAGGGGGACCAGCTGTTTTGACCGTTACAAAATAAAGACAGGTGTAAATGAAGACAGTGCGTATACGCATGTTTGGTTGTTAATAATATTTCGTTTATTCAAGCTTGTAAACAGTTTTAGAGTTCGTAGAGATTTTGATGTGGAGATTCTCATTTACAGTCAGGGCAATTAACTGTTAAGCAAATTGACACCCTAAGTCAATTCGCCCTGTTATATTTCATAAAACTGTCAAAGAATTACAGTTGTGTCAATTTAAGTTGGTAGTCAATTTGATAGACAGCTAATTTCTCTGGCTTTACTTACTGTGAATAAGGACTGCTGTAAAATTAAGAATAAGAAAAGAAGATGATGAAAACAAAAAAAAAATACATTGTTTGAAATATGATATGACTAGAAAGGGGAACGACTGAGATGTCACCTGATAGAGATGTGTGGAAGAAGACTTGCGTGACATGCTGGGCCGAGCACAAACACATTGTGACGAGGGCAGGATGATAATGATGCTATACTTCTAAAATAATGAGGAATCATCGTGATCACTTACACAGAAGACGTAAAGACACACATTTAATAATTAAGTACATAAATATTTAATGAGTTACACAAACATTTCACTCATATTCTCAAGGTTATGCTTATCAGTGTGTTTCAGTATAGAAAACGTGTTGCAACATATTCCGTCTTACTCAACATAGTTCTAGATTAAATCTATAATAATAATTGTCTCTCTTCAAAGCAAACACTCCATGCCTTTATGGAACGAGCATTGATCACCACGCTTGCTCACCGCGTATGTAGTCAAGATAATCACGCTTGCTCACTGCGTATACAGTCAAGATAATCACGCTTGCTCACCGCGTATACAGTCAAGATAATAACGCTTGCTCACCGCGTATACAGTCAAGATAATTACGCTTGCTCACTGCGTATGTAGTCAAGATAATCACGCATGCTCACCGCTTATACAGTCAAGATAATCACGCTTGCTCACCGCGTATACAGTCAAGATAATCACGCTTGCTCACCGCGTATTCAGTCAAGATAATAACGCTTGCTCACCGCGTATACAGTCAAAATAATTACGCTTGCTCACTGCGTATGTAGTCAAGATAATCACGCTTGCTCACCGCTTATACAGTCAAGATAATCACGCTTGCTCACCGCGTATGCAGTCAAGATGAACACGCTTGCTCATCGCGTATGCAGTCAAGATAATCACGCTTGCTAACCGCGTATAGGTTTAACGATAATTTATTTCTCATAAAAAATTAAATAACAGTTCACTTAAAATGAGATACAAAGTGCTTACATGTATAATAATGTCATATTTGCCTCTGGGGTGTTGGCGACGTTACAGTACATTCATGTTTCTTAAGTTTTGTTTTAAATATGTAAACTATCACACTTCTTTAAATCCTCCGGTAAATCATTGAATAGCTCTGCTCCTTCCACTAATATTGTTTTTTTGCCGTAATTAGTCCGCGCACGTGCAGTCATTAGTTGAAACTTGTTTTTACTTCTTGTGTTGTATGTTATTGTTTTTCTATGTAGTTGTATGTTTGATTGTACGGAATTCGTGGTGACTTTTTAATGAGAATGCAGGTTTAATATTTGTAAAGTTGTGTGAGATTTAGTAGATTATTGTTTTCGTATAAATTTTTTGTTGGATATCTATAGTGATAGTGAAATAATACTTTGATAATTTTGTTTTGTATTATTTGTAGTGAGTTTAGATAAGATTTAGCGGCTGATCCCCACAGTTCAATTAGGTATTTAAGGTTTGATTTTACTAGAGAGTTATATAGACGTACTTTTTTCGGGATACTTTTTGAAACTTTTCGTAGCGCTCCTAATAGTGACACTAATTTTGTTTTGACATGCTCGATATGCAGTCATGATCCCTCAAACAATCAATTGCCTAGTCTTTCCCCAACTATGTTGGGTTCGTTACTTTTATATAGAGCGACTGCCTATCTGACCTCCACAACCCAGTTACTGGGAAATACGATAAATACCCCTTGGTACGACTGGTTGTCAGACTTTTGGGCTTCTGACTACCCGTAACGACTGTCAAAGATCTACGAATGACAGCCGGGAGTGCCGGGACCAACGGCTTAGCGTGCTTTCCGAGTCACGGAGGGGTCACGATATGTTAAGGATGGTCACTCATTCACGAACAATATTTATGTAATTTAATTTAATTCATCTTTTCTTTCTTTACAGATGAAAATGGTATGAAAAATAAGGATTGTGAAGATCTTTATATTCAAGACTGAAAAAGTAATGTAAAAGAAACAAAAAATGTCTGAAAAAGAAGATAAAAAAGAAGGGCCGGTCACCGCTGATGATCTGCCTATGTCATTTCAAGTAAGTCATCATCACCGACCTCCGCCTTCATCCCGATACCAGTGGTCGGCGCCGCATGTCTTCTCCTTCCACACGTCTCTATCAGCCGTCATCTCGGTGATCACTTATCCTTCTATCCTTTCTCGCCATATCATCTTTAAATTCTTGGCTCTTTTACCACTCTACTTAAAAGTAACCTTATAAACTAAAGTCACCAATGAGTAGCCAAAATTCCACAGCTCTAGTATTTCGATGGTGTTTACACGACGCGATTTAGTTACGAATTTACGAACGCGTTATTATCTTGTCTGTGGTTGGTTGTGTCGTGTGCGCACCGCTGCACCGCCGCGCGCCGTGTAATTACTAGTGCTGTGACATTCCGGTTACTCATTGGTCATTTGAGTTTGGAACTATGTAGTTACTTTTGAATAGCGTCATCGACGTCGACGACGGGCCTTAAAGTAGTTAAAATCTTGGGTTTTTAGTGTAGAAGCAAAAGTGAACTAGTTGTAGTACTTTTGTAGACAGGATTTTAATTCAGATTTGTTACAGTTGTAATGGCAATCATGCCATTTGGTTTAAATAGGCTTTTATTTTTATATAGATTCTTCTATATTTTTTGAAAGTGAGAACGTGGTAGGCCTAACTTGTAGACTGTAGATTTGTAGACCTTTTTATATTTTGTTGAGTACCTGTTACTTGTTGACAGGCCTACACTGTCCTCCCATAACTATCAACATTGTACATGCCCCTTATTTTTAAAAGAGTAAGTGGAGTGGAGTTTCTTGCCGGCTCTGCTCCAACCAATTGGAACCGTGCACCTAGCTTCTGACATTTCATAAGTGCCCATGTAGGTTTATGTGAAATAAAATATTTTGATTTAATTTGGTTTGAGTAATTAGTAGTAGAGATAGTGAGCCAGGTAGGTACAGCTGTAGAATGACACATCGAAGCATAAGCTACACATACTAGGGGCAATTGTAATCCTAGGGTCAAATCTATTGACACCATTAGCGTCATCAATTGCATTTTTGTATGCAACAGACGAGCAATGACCTTTTGACTAGCTATCGTAACATGGCGTCTGTAGTAGGCAGATGTCCGAAAGTCAGACAACCAGTCTTACCGAGGGGTATTACCCAGTAACTGGAATGTGGAGGTCAGATAGGCACTCCATGTAAAATACTGGAATTCAGCTGCATCCGGTTAGACTGGAAGCCGACCCCGAGTCTAGTTGGAAAAAGGCTAGGCAGATTATGATTGAAAATCCAGCTAGACTGGAACCTGCAACAAGTTGGGTAAACCCATTCTAAGTTCACATACCGTAACACACCTACCGAAGTACATACGGACAAATTTACCGCTAATCATTATGCATAAGGTACATAATACTACACATTGTGACGTCACATCCGCCGGCAACAATATGGCGCCCGCTCTAATTGAGACGATTTATAGCGCAATGCAACTGATTTGGTACTTTAGATAATGTATAGTGCGGTATGAATGTTGATACTTTTGGTATTGTATGCCGTAGTCGCTGTGGCCCTATTTGAAGATCAGATGTTTAAGCACAAGGTCTTCTATTGAAAATGTAGTTCTTACTTAATTCCTATCCCAGATTATTTTCAAACAAGTAATGCAGCCATCAGCATCATGTCCTATCAGTTAATTATGGAAACCAGCACCTAAGGGTCTAAATTCCCTGACATGCAGAGAGCAAGCGCGGTGACCAGTGCTGGTTCCTTTTCTTCATGAGAAGAGGTCTTTGACTTACAATAGAACGCGTATAAATTAATGTGGAGACAATTTAATTGACTCTGCTATGGCAAGTGACATGCTCAAATATGAAGACGATTTCACTTTCATTTGATATTAATTAAGAAATCAATCACGTTTTGAAAATTGTTTTCTTTTTTGGACCTTCGTACATCGTGTTACGATTGCGAATAGAACATCAACCAAAGGTACCTGAGGTCTTAATAAGTAACCGTTCCCCTTCTTTGGCTATTAGCAGGCACAAGGATACTGTTGCCTATACTCTGTCTCTCGTGAAGTCCAGGCCTTTGGTAGTTTAAAACATTAGCAGCTTGTACTCGTCCCACTGGAGAAACAAATGCTTCTTCTCAAACAAAGAAGAAACGAGCATTGATAAACGCGCTGCTCACTGCGAGTTGCCGATTTCAAACTATTTAGTTCAGATTTCCTCACGATGTTTTCCGCCACTGTTAGTCAGTGTTGCTTCAAATAATCTAAGAAAGGACGTGACAGTACCGTTGAAAAACGATAGCAATAAGAATTTAAGTGCTCCTTAAGATTGGCGGAAACTTGGAAATAGATAAGAAAGATAGCTAATACTTTATCAATTACAATACTTTATAATTAGTTCTGCAGAACTCTTTGTGAAAGTGCGCGTCCGGGGAGTGCAACCACCATAATTACATAAACACAAACTTACGGCCTTCTTCCCAGGGGGTAGGCGGAAACTACCAGAACGCGATCTTGACCTTTTCTTCGTTTACGTTTATCCATCTGGTCATACACGCCCGCCGGTTGCGAGTTCTACGCACCTGACCGTTCTGAAGAAAATCACTAATAAGGTCACTCTAATATGTCCTTATAGGGCGTCCCATTCCAAAATTTCCACTCACATCTGCCTTGTAAATACCTTTTGTTAGTCGCCTTCCATTCATCCTCTCAACATGACCAAATCATCTAAGTATACCTACTCTTTAAAAAAATTGTCACTATATCTTCTTTTGAACCGCACGTTGCTTTTCACACTACCATACTTAATGAACTGCAAAGCAGTACTGTTGTGTTCCACAGCGGTTTGAAGGGGGTCACATGACATATTCCGACTTATCTCTGGGTGACGGGGCGATACAATAGCCCGTGAGGTATCTGCGTCAAAGTCGTGGAAAATACTTTATTTTGTGTAAAACTTCTCATACCTTTCCTGGCTGGGGAAGGTAAGGATATATCGGAGCCTAAAGACAAAAACTACACGTGAACGTCCTCTACACATAAAGGTTGACAGGTAGAAAATGCCTATGGCATTAAGTCCGCCTCTGTACATTTGTGTGCTTAAAGTATTAAATAAATAAATAAAGAGGCTCTGAGATGTTCGTCACCAATACCCCGTCCAGCATCATCACCCTGCTAACAGTCCCCTGCTGGACATAGGACCCTCAAATTGGACGTAATTTTACTCGACCCTCGGCCTGCGTCGTCCAACACTACCCACGCTACGGTGTTTAGTAGTTATCTATCTATGTATACATGTTATAAATTATTGGCGTTTTTCGTATCTGTCTGTGTGACCGCGTTGTTCTTCTAAACTTCGCAACGGATTTTGACGCTACTTTCACCATCATTTAGACTTAATGAATCCATTCCGGAAGGTTTAAGTGTACTTTAATATTAAACCTGCATATAATACAGAAATCTCAATGTTTTGCTAAATCTTAAAAACCTCGCGAAGCAGGAACGGGTTGCTAGTTATATTTATAATCAGTTTAAAATATAAATATTCTTCTTGATTCCAGGTTAAATATTTAGGACAGAGCGACGCCCGGGGACTATGGGGTATCAAACACACAAGGAAGCCTGTTGACCTCATGGTGGCTGCTGCGAAGGCGCTACCTCCAGGTATGTGTGCTACCACCATCATCATTTCAGCCTAGATATTCGTACTGTCGAACGAAGGCCACTGAGCTGATATTGGAGTTGCAGTGTCCAAAGGCCGATAAAACTGCTTAGTAACAAATAATCGGTTTAAAACTTGGTGTGCGTTGTATAAGTGCATTTAACAACGTTAGTAATTTTTCTAAATGACTGTGAATGGCAACATTGTGTGTAAAACCAGACTTCTTCATCCTCCTAGCTTTTTTTTGACGGAAAGCCAATACATAACACTTTTAAACTGCCAACACGAACACGCAGTGAGCAAGCGTGCGCGTGGTGATCAATGTCGGTACCTTTTCTGTATGAGATTGTGATTTGATTTGTGTCGAAGAGGTTTATGAAAAGCACTGATTTTAAACACCCATTATTCTTAATTTTGTTTTTGTTTTTAATTCTTCTGACGCTGATTCTCATTCCATTCTTTGAACAAGTTTTAATCCATTTTTTCTCTTTCTTTTCCAGGCCAAATCCTACCGATAGTGAAGCTAAAGATAGCACTAGATGGTGTGCACCTAGAAACTCTAGACCACGGTACAAAAGCTGACGAATTTGAGCACATGACTGTGTTCTTCAACATTGAGTCTATTTCTTATGGAGTCCAGGACCTGGTGTATACGAGGGTCTTCTCCATGATTATAGTCAAAGATAATGCTGATGTTAAGGGGTTGAATCCCTTTGAGTGTCATGGATTTGTTTGTGAGTCTAGGTAAGGATGTCTTTTATTTAATTTATTTACCTTAATTATAACAATTTATAACCAGTCTTACTAAGGGGTATACGAGTAGTGTTACCCAGTAACTGGTTTGTGGAAATTAGACAGGCAGTCCCTCCATGTTACATACTGGTATTCTGCCACATCGGGTTAGACTGGAAGCCGATTCCAACATGGTTGGGATAGGGCCGCAGATTTTTAGTTTCCTGCCTCGTTGGTGCAGCGGTCCCAAGAGTGACTACTGAACGTTGGGTCCTGGGTTCGATCCTCAGGTCAGGCATAATTATAGTTATTAGGTGTTTCCAATAGGGCTTTCTCAGTAGCAGCCCGGAGTCTGGATGATAATAACTTTGATAAAATCATCATTAAAAAAAAACTTTGCTTCGTATCACACTCTCAACATTGTTTAGTAATAGTTGCAAGTTAGCTGCCTTTATATCTATCTTTATTCGACTACTCTACAGAAAATACAAGTTTGAAGCTAGTGTGTTGTTTGTAAGAATTATTATTTTAGTCTAGTTGACTGTTGACTAACACCACCTATTGCTTAACTCGCAGACAGAAAATGTCGAGATATGGACATGTCCAAACCATACAAAATGTCAAGCTATCTATCTATTAACAATTTCGCCATATCTCATAATCTCATATCAAATACTTCAGATTCAATATCTTTTTGAAGATTCGGGTTAACGAATATATTGAGAAATAAAATAAAAATTGTGAAAACATGTTTGTTTGTTGAGTCAAATCTGGGTTTTGATAACAAATCGCAAGATTACAAAACTATGTTTGATTTATTTTCATTTGACTAAACCTGGGTTTGTGTGAGCCTGTGAATGTTTACCTGTTGTCAAATCTCATTTCAACTTATATGGTTGGCTGGTACTACGTTATAGTAATTACTACTGACATCGACCAAACCGCACTGTGCCCGCATGGTGGAGCACGGTCCACTCCCTCTCAGAGTCCGCTCTGTGCCTATGAGTGTCTAGCAGTGGGAACATTATGGATTGATTATAATTACAACTGAGCGGTGGTGGCCCAGTGCTAACGGCCCCGACTTAAGTGTACTTGGTCGTGGGTCCGAAATGACACAAAGTAAAGTGCCTGACTGGGGCCAGGCCCTGCAGTCTCGACATGAATAGCGACAAAAATCTGTCGCTAAGTCGTATCGATGTCAAATTTATTTAATAGATTTTCAACCTTATGCTTTGAAAATAAAGTTGAAAATCTATTAAAGGAATTTAACAACTATACGACTTAGCGACGGATTTTTGTCGCTATCTAATGTCGAGACTGCCAGCCCAGGCACTTTACTTTGTGTAATTTATTTCATCATCACTGCTCTCAATACGATAAAGAAAAAAAATTAGGATCCCGGCATGTCTTAGAATAAAAAAAAAATAAACATGTAACCTCCACTAACCCGCACTGGGCCCGCGTGGTGGATCATGGCCCACTCCCTCTCACAGGGAGGAGACCCGAGTCCCAGTAGTGGGAACATTATATGCTGATTATGCTTATGCTAATTGCAATTGCTAATATGAGATTTGTCAGCAGATACCTTGATCAGAAACTTGATCATGTTCGCCCACTATCTCACCTGGTGGTACGCGATGATGTGCGCGAGGATGGAGCACGCTTACCTAGAAGTAACTTATTCACTCGACACTTGAAGACTCCCAGGTTACAGCTATGCTATTGCAATGTTTCAGAAATGCTGCGAGACGACTAACATACAGCTTGGCTGCTGCTTTCCAGGATTATTCCAGAAGAGTTAAAGCAATGCAGGCCAGCGCAGGTAAGTTTATCAAATTCTATTCATTTATTTAGTTATTATTTACTGGTATTTAGTAAAAGGAAATGCCGGGAGGGGGCGCCTTAGATGGTCATATAGTGACCTTATTGGTGATGTTCTTCAGAAAGATCAGAGCGCAGTACTCGCAACCGGCGTACGTGTATGACCAGATGTATGAACGTAAACAAAGCAAAAGGAGTATGTAAAGATCGTAGTAGTTGCGTTCTGTATTTTCTGCCTACCCCCATGGGAAGAATAATAGTAATGTAGTACTTAGTGGTTTTACCTTACATCTTAAAGGAACAAAGTATATACTTTATGCAACTAAGCTACCCTTTTTTTGTGGGTGGGAAATCATCAAATGACCTCTCCAGGTCTGGGCGGAGCGGGAGGGCGTGTTAGACTCTTACAAATTTAGGCTACCATGGTAGCATAGACGTGACTACAACCCACCCCTGTTCCTTCAATTGCCTGTGCGCCAGGGCCAAGGTAACTCTTTCGAACAATCCGCGAATGCTTTCTTCGATAACAAACGTTTTTGAACGTTCACATTTATACTACGAATTAAAGAATTAACGAACAAAAACAGGTAATTCAGCAGACAAATGTTTGTCTAATCTCCCAGTGATCACAGTATGATGCTCCCCAGGTGAGAGCTGGCCATCTCCCTGCACATCCTACACAGGAAGGTCACCGGGTGACTCTTCTCCTATCAGGAACAAGTCCTAAGTAAATCAGCTATCCGGGGTTACTGGGTTACTGATTGGTCTTCTGAAATATGTTTCTTAATATTTTCTGAGGTGTTTGGTAGAGGATTTATTTATTCTTCTAAATGTGTTGTCACATTTCTATTCTTTGTTAAAGGAAGTAACTACTTAATGTTGTAATCTTTATTTTTCTATTCTTCCAAAAACCAGTGGCTAACCATTGGTTCTTGGAATAAGGTTTAAACTACCTGTTGTGGCCTTATACGTCTTCTAATTGTCTTTCTTTTAGTTGATAGCAAAACAAGGGTTCTCTTGTTTTGTCCCTACATTTCTAAGATTTGATCTAATTAAAATCAATATATTTTACTAGCTTTTGCCCGCGGCTTCGCTCGCGTTAATTTAGACTTTGACTATCAATTCGGGTTATAATTCAATCATGATCGGAAGACACGTGGCGCCATCTATTATCATAAGAACGTTATTGTTGTTTTCCTCGGAAACAGTACTTTGTTTCGGGATGAAAGGTACCCTATGTCCGTTTCTGTACACCTGACAACGTATATGCAAAATTTCAGGATGATCGGTTCAGTGGTTTAGGCGTAAAAAGGTAACAAACAAACAAACAAAATTACTTTCGCATTTATAATATTATATATATATATATATATATAATATATAGTTAGGAAGTTAGGATTTCACATAAACCTACATGGGCAATTATGAAACGTCAGAAGCTAGGTGCGCGGTTCCAATTGGTCATTTCGTATGGAGCGGAGCCGCAAGAACCACCACAGTTACTATTTTAATAATGATTGACTTTTACATTGTTATCAAATTAGTGTTAATAGGTATGGGAGGAGAGTGTAGGCCTGTCAGCAAGTACCAGGTACTTAACAAAATAGAAAATGGTCTACAAACTTACAGTCTACAAGTTAGGTTAACAACGTGCTCATATTCACAAAATATAAAAGAATCTGTATAAAAGATAAATAAAATAATAAAAATAAAAGCCCATTTAAACCAAATGACATGATTGCCATTACAACTGTAACAAATCTGAATTAATATCCTGTCCACAAAAGCAAAGAATTTGATGTGTCCACCTGGAGTACCCCGCAAGGTAGAGGCTTCACTAGTATAATTATTATTCTTTGTTAGGTTCTTATTAATTTACTTCTCTCGACTTGAGCTCTTATAAGTGTAGCACTGTACAGACCTCTTCATCGATGGGACCCTTGCTGTATCACCATGACATCTTCCTAACTCTGCTGCGGGCGAAAGTAAAGGTACTGAGATGTAATGAGTTAAAGATTTGTGAAGTAGCTCATATCATACCTCGTCATATCTTTCGTACCTTTAAGTACCTTTACTAATAAAAACTATAATATCTTTCCAGAGTACGACGAAGCACCTACGAAGAAAAGGTTCGCAATAGACCTGCGAACTCCTGAAGAAATAGAAGCAGACCTAGAAACTGAGGCGTGATTAGTGCTAGATGGCTCTACCGTTGTATTCACTAGGCAACTAATAAGTTATAGTAAACGTCCGATAATAAGTTCTAGTACACGGCCGTTAATAAGTTCTAGTACACGGCCGTTAATAAGTTCTAGTACACGGCCGTTAATAAGTTCTAGTACACGGCCGTTAATAAGTTCTAGTACACGGCCGTTAATAAGTTCTAGTACACGGCCGTTAAAATGGCACATGGGGTATTAGAAACAGAGTGACACACAGGTATGAGTGAGGCGCTGCTTTACAAAGCCACACTTTTTGTAAACTCGTGCTAATATTAACATTTGGGTTCTGTTATAAACTTTGCCTTGTCACCGACCCAACTGTTGCTATCTTTTACGATCAGATAACAAAGAAAGATAGATGAAAAATACGGAAGCCTGAGCCTTATATGGCTTGAGCCAACTTATTGGTTAAAATGATTGGTTAGAAAACCTTGTTCAGGTGCAGATTCATAGACGACCCTGCCTTGGAGTGTTAATGTGGTGGTGTTCGTCAAACGATGGGACACTTAATATCGCGTCCTGCACGTTACAGGAACTGATGGACGCTAGTGATAGCGTCAAACACGTCGGCGAATGCTGGGCCGAGTCCATTTAGATTGCCATCGACACGCTAACAACAAGACTATTGGCTGCCTAGTGAGTCCGCGGTACTCACATACATTTAGATTGCCATCGACACGCTAACAACAAGACTATTGGCTGCCTAGTGAGTCCGCGGTACTCACATACATTTAGATTGCCATCGACACGCTAACAACAAGACTATTGGCTGCCTAGTGAGTCCGCGGTACTCACATACATTTAGATTGCCATCGACACGCTAACAACAAGACTATTGGCTGCCTAGTGAGTCCGCGGTACTCACATACATTTAGATTGCCATCGACACGCTAACAACAAGACTATTGGCTGCCTAGTGAGTCCGCGGTACTCACATACATTTAGATTGCCATCGACACGCTAACAACAAGACTATTGGCTGCCTAGTGAGTCCGCGGTACTCACATACATTTAGATTGCCATCGACACGCTAACAACAAGACTATTGGCTGCCTAGTGAGTCCGCGGTACTCACATACATTTAGATTGCCATCGACACGCTAACAACAAGACTATTGGCTGCCTAGTGAGTCCGCGGTACTCACATACATTTAGATTGCCATCGACACGCTAACAACAAGACTATTGGCTGCCTAGTGAGTCCGCGGTACTCACATACATTTAGATTGCCATCGACACGCTAACAACAAGACTATTGGCTGCCTAGTGAGTCCGCGGTACTCACATACATTTAGATTGCCATCGACACGCTAACAACAAGACTATTGGCTGCCTAGTGAGTCCGCGGTACTCACATACATTTAGATTGCCATCGACACGCTAACAACAAGACTATTGGCTGCCTAGTGAGTCCGCGGTACTCACATACATTTAGATTGCCATCGACACGCTAACAACAAGACTATTGGCTGCCTAGTGAGTCCGCGGTACTCACATACATTTAGATTGCCATCGACACGCTAACAACAAGACTATTGGCTGCCTAGTGAGTCCGCGGTACTCACATACATTTAGATTGCCATCGACACGCTAACAACAAGACTATTGGCTGCCTAGTGAGTCCGCGGTACTCACATACATTTAGATTGCCATCGACACGCTAACAACAAGACTATTGGCTGCCTAGTGAGTCCGCGGTACTCACATACATTTAGATTGCCATCGACACGCTAACAACAAGACTATTGGCTGCCTAGTGAGTCCGCGGTACTCACATACATTTAGATTGCCATCGACACGCTAACAACAAGACTATTGGCTGCCTAGTGAGTCCGCGGTACTCACATACATTTAGATTGCCATCGACACGCTAACAACAAGACTATTGGCTGCCTAGTGAGTCCGCGGTACTCACATACATTTAGATTGCCATCGACACGCTAACAACAAGACTATTGGCTGCCTAGTGAGTCCGCGGTACTCACATACATTTAGATTGCCATCGACACGCTAACAACAAGACTATTGGCTGCCTAGTGAGTCCGCGGTACTCACATACATTTAGATTGCCATCGACACGCTAACAACAAGACTATTGGCTGCCTAGTGAGTCCGCGGTACTCACATACATTTAGATTGCCATCGACACGCTAACAACAAGACTATTGGCTGCCTAGTGAGTCCGCGGTACTCACATACATTTAGATTGCCATCGACACGCTAACAACAAGACTATTGGCTGCCTAGTGAGTCCGCGGTACTCACATACATTTAGATTGCCATCGACACGCTAACAACAAGACTATTGGCTGCCTAGTGAGTCCGCGGTACTCACATACATTTAGATTGCCATCGACACGCTAACAACAAGACTATTGGCTGCCTAGTGAGTCCGCGGTACTCACATACATTTAGATTGCCATCGACACGCTAACAACAAGACTATTGGCTGCCTAGTGAGTCCGCGGTACTCACATACATTTAGATTGCCATCGACACGCTAACAACAAGACTATTGGCTGCCTAGTGAGTCCGCGGTACTCACATACATTTAGATTGCCATCGACACGCTAACAACAAGACTATTGGCTGCCTAGTGAGTCCGCGGTACTCACATACATTTAGATTGCCATCGACACGCTAACAACAAGACTATTGGCTGCCTAGTGAGTCCGCGGTACTCACATACATTTAGATTGCCATCGACACGCTAACAACAAGACTATTGGCTGCCTAGTGAGTCCGCGGTACTCACATACATTTAGATTGCCATCGACACGCTAACAACAAGACTATTGGCTGCCTAGTGAGTCCGCGGTACTCACATACATTTAGATTGCCATCGACACGCTAACAACAAGACTATTGGCTGCCTAGTGAGTCCGCGGTACTCACATACATTTAGATTGCCATCGACACGCTAACAACAAGACTATTGGCTGCCTAGTGAGTCCGCGGTACTCACATACATTTAGATTGCCATCGACACGCTAACAACAAGACTATTGGCTGCCTAGTGAGTCCGCGGTACTCACATACATTTTTAAGTGACACAGTAGTGGATTTGGGGGTAAAAGAAAACTTTTGGAAGGGAAAGGGAGTTAGTAATGTTTGGTGCTTCGATACAAATTTATAGAGCTGCATCTGTCCCTAAACAAAATCGTATTTTGGATTCAGAACTCAAGAAACTTCTAATAATTATTAACTTATTGAAATTGTGTGATGAATACTTTCGGTATCTACAAAAACAAGAAAAGATAAAAGGTTTTCTTTTATTTCCATTTCAGTTCACAAGATAATAACCATTCCAATAATTAAGTAATTATGTTAAATTAATATATTGATAAATTTAAATATAAAACACAATGTACATTCTGCACACAAGAGGCTAAAACTAAGGACCAATAAAAAAATCTGCCGAGCTTTTTCCCAACTATGTTGTGGTCGGCTTCCAGTCTAACCGGATACAGCAGAATACCAGTATTTTATATGGAGCGACTAGGTACTAAACTACTGAAATTATCAGCAACATTTAATTATAATTCCTGAAAAATATGGTATTATATATACTTTATTTAGTTGGCTTTAAAAATCTTTATCCGAGCCTTAACACATGACGCAAATCGATTCACATTTTTTTTTTTTTACTTTTGATTAATTTTGCGTTCAGACGTTTCACTTCGAGTGAAAGATGCCGAATGAAAGTAAAAAAATTAACAAAAAGTGAAACGTGTAATGTCCGCTTAAGCAATTTATTGAATTCAGTTGTCATTTCGAGTTCCCGATTTTTATTTTACTTTGAAACCTAGCTGGTTTTGAGACACAAACCTGGGTTCAAGTTTTTACGTTTTCGAAAGCCTTTGTTTTGCTGACCACGTGAGCAAGCTAAGTCTGGTAGCAAAGGTTGTTGTAGGTTGATTGTCCTGTGTTATATCCTCACAGCAGTATGTCCAACATTCCAAGGTCCTTTTACACCGAAATTAAAATGTTATGTACCTACTGAATTTATCTTTTGGTAGGAATCGATTTTGGAAAACCCATTGATTTGAAAAAGTTTTTTAAGGCAAAAAGGTTAATAAGTATGGGTAATTAATTACCTATGTAAATTGCAACTTAAGATTTCCTTACATGTTTTTCATGCATAAAGCAATGCAATCATGTAACTGAAAATAGTGTATCATAAGTACTACTTATTTCCAATTATAATGTTACCTCAAAAGATTTGATAAAATATTTTAGTATGTAAAAGTTTTTTATACCAAAATAATAATTATGTGATTTTAGTATAATTGTAAAATAAGTTTATGAATTGTTTTTCAATAAAGTTTGTTGTGAATAATCTTATTATTGTTAACCGACCTCGAAAATGGAAATCCTGTATTCGAATTGTATGTAGGTACTTACGTATATCATTTTCCCAAAAACTGGCGAACCAATTTGGATGATTTTTAATAGTTTTCGTGAGGTATTCTTATAAAAACGCTAAAAAAATACAACATTCTATTCTAGTTTATTATATTCCTCCAAAACCTCCATTACAAACATCATTTCTTCCAAAGTTCTCTTCGAGTGCTTCCTATTCTGCTTCATATATTTAATATAGTCTTCTTCTAGGCCGTTCTTAGCACTTTCTTCTATCAAAGTAAAAAGTCTTAAAGATGTCATATGTAGCAATAACTCTAGAAGGTGTTTCTCGTCTGTGTTTATGTATAAATCTTTCAGATTCTGGTACCAATGTTGGTTTCTATATTTTGTTATTTTCGCTATGTTTTTAATTGCGTCGTGTAGCTGCAAAAAAATCGTGGTCAATTATAAGTTTGTCTATATATGCGAACTAGGTTTTAAATACTAGGTTTCGGTATAAACACCTGGTATATACTAGTCTTGCGCATAATAGTTCGCGACTTATTTTTTTCGCCACTCTTTAGCGAACTAAGTAGCTCCGTCTCAAAGAAGAGAAAGGCAGATCGTTCGCTCGCTTTGCTACGGCACCTGCATGCACTATGCGCAATGAGTAAGTGAGTGGGAGTAGGGACGGGACTAACTCGGTCGGCGCAAAGCTCTCGCTCATTCTCGCTATTTCAAGTCGTTCTAATCGAATGAACTAATGAACTAAGAAGCGAGGGATCTGGGAAATAGTTCGCGTAGTTCGTCTGTGGGAGCGCTCTTACGACCTAGTTCGTTCGCGACCTACACGAGACGTACATACTAATATGACTTTCACTGGCATAATAAAACACCGACATAAGACACACGGTAAAGAGAACATAGTGAGGAAACCATGACAGGACTTAACGGTCAGCACCAAAACGCAGTGAGCAGGCGTGGAGATTATTGCTCGTTCCTATCTGTGTGACAATACGTAAATTAAAGTCTACCACGTACATTAGTGCCTTTACCCTATTCTTAGTCAATAATTGGCCTATCATCATCATCATCATCCTCCTGTCCTCATCTCAATTGACTTGCGGTTGGCACAACAACTCTTTTTTCCATACATCTCTATCAACTGTCTCTTCAGAAGTCAGCCTCTTTCTAGCGTTCCTAATCCCCATATCATACAGGCATTCATAATTATCATTATAATAAAAATATTTGATACTGTTTTGATACTTACATCATACAAACCATCTTCAATACCCACCAAAAATGTATTCAAATGTTTTAAAGCTCCATACTCATTCACTTGAGGAACCTCTTTTCTTAAATACAGCCAGACCTTATTTATGAGGCTTTTGTCCTTCATCAGGCGAGGTTTTAGCTTCCTCTTGTTTCTAGGTAGAACTAGCTTCTTCCTCAGTTGAGCTCCAAAGTCGTTGGCTTCAAAAATCTCGGTAGCTAGTTTGTGTAGGAAGAGCAAGTATTTTAAGATTTCCATGTCTCCTGGGTGGACATCTTCTTCGTTTGCTACTAGGGCACTGAAATGTATATCAATTAGCTGATCTTTGAAAAGGAGGAAAACAGTTTATGCGGCAGTGCAATGTAAATTATGTCTAGCTTACAATTCGGGAAACAGTTCATCCGGGGAAGGACGGTCGCTGTATGAAGGTGGCTGTGCAAAGCGGCCCATGGCTAAGCTACGCACGTGTACATAGCATAGCACGTGTCCGCTTTGCATGAAAATTTAGGTGGTAGGTATCTTCCACTGCGACCCACGGTCACGCTACGAACAAATGCATGACTGGCAAACAAATAAACCGCGCAACTAACGTGGCAAGCCATTCCGCACACATCATGTGTAGCCGTGAACGGTCGAATTTACACTTTCTTCAATAATAATGTACCAGCTTTGTTGGGTTCTAATGTAAAGGGTATGGATACCGATAAAACAAAAAATGCCGACGTTGTACGCCTTATTACGACTCATTTCATGGATAGTGGTGACGACCACCTATACGCGCCTGCAACACCAAGGGGTTTGTCGATACGTAGAAAGCTTAAGAGACTTTAAAATATTTACTTACGTTAACTCAAACAACTTTTGCAATGCCGCTTGTATATCAACCGTGGTACCCAACCAGTCATATTGTGCTAAAGCTTTGTTATCAAGAGTTACCATATCCTTCAATACTTGTAGATATACACTGACTTTAATAACGTCATTCCGTCTGAGATTTAATTTAACATCTAGTGTTTTTTCTGTAGTATTGTTTTCATTTGGATTTACAGGAATAATATCGGCTTGATTTTGTTTTGTGTATGTGATTACTTGATTATTGCTTATGTCTCTTTTGACCATACTGGTAACGTTGTCATTTTCCGTCTTATGCTTTCTTTCCTCTTCCCTTAAATAAGAAATTACTTCATCTCCTTGATCTAAATTTGTAGCAGTCGTAGCTTGATATGAAAGCTGTGGTGCTGGCGTAAAACCGTTTTCTTTGATATATTTCTCTACATTGGCTTTGAAGAAGTCATCCATTACATATAATTCTTTCATATCGTTTTTCTTTTTTAAATAGCCCACCTTTTGTACATGGATATTGTTTATTCCATCTTGATTTATATCCGTTATAATGGTTGGTTTCTCTCTACCGAAATAGTAGTCAATAGCGATATTATTATGTTTATCTTTATCATTATTTTTATTTTCATTTGTATTTTTAAGATCATCGTCTTGACCCTTGCGTAGACCTTGTTTAGCGTCGTTTCTCATGCGGCCCATTCTTAGTTCATTAACAACGTTCTCACCATACTTATCTTTTTCAAGTAGTCCAAAAGATTTTTGATGAAAGAGTATATTTCTGACTGCTCTAACGTGGTCTTTTAAACTTCCTTCTTGAATACTACGAGCTGGATGATCAGTCTCATCGGAATTAGGGAATTTAGCCAAATCTTCCATATGGACTCTTCTTGCCAATTCCTTTCTAACTCTTCCGAAATAATAATCGGAATCTAAATAATCTTCAGGTTTTATTTTGCCTTTTGGTTTATGTTCGCTGGTTGTTAATGGTTGTTTATGTATATTATGAGATAGTTTCTGTTTGCCGCCAAACTTCTTTCTTTTACTATCGATCGTTCTACCGTACTCCATTTTAACATTTAGTGTTTCTGTTTTGTCTAATTGGTTTATATCATCATCATCATTGAAGATGGCATTATTAGCCTCACTGGAGTCTCCAGCGTTTGGTCCTAGACGATTTTTTGGATTGAAGTAAGCATTGTTTGGTGAATAGTTGTAAATAGGGACATAGTATGGCTGGTCTGCGATTGGTTCTTCATCTTTGATGAATGGTGAGGTATCAGCGGCTGTAAAGATATAAGGATTTAATAATGACTGATACGATGTTTTTTATTTGGTGTGACTCACTGCCCATAACTGATTCGTCAGACTAGTGGCCGCTAGCGTCACTACTAAACAGCAGGTCCTGGATTCTGTTCCCAGGTCAGGTAATGTGTAATTTTTTCCTAACGGGAAAAGTCTGAAATCTACATTTTCAGCCTGTATCATTGCATGAGGCTGGCTCATCGTAACATGGTGCTTGAAAGAACTGATGAAATGTGAGTTGATATTCTACCTACACATCTCACTTTAAGATAAAGTTTACCCAAAGGTGTAAAATAAAGCAAAATCTATCCATTAAAATGGTAATTACTTACGGATTTCAAATACATGGTACTGCTTGCCTACTTTAACTTTATAATTATTATCATAATATTTTTTTTCCAACTCTATGAAGTTTTTATTCTGAATGCCACTTTTTTCTGCTTCTGCAATTTTCTTCGCTTTCGGGCCTACGATATATTTTTGTGCTTTGTGTACAATTACTTTATGCTTAATTATTTTCTTTGTTGTTGCTTCTATAGAATCTTCATCAGATCCTAGGGCCACAGTTGTTAATTCTTCTGATGATGTACTTTGTTTGAAAACTGGCTTTGTCTTATTCGTTATTTTCGTAGTTTTTCGAGGTTTAAATGTTGTAGGTTGGACACTGGTTGTTATAGTTGGTGCTGATGTGAAATCCTCAACTACAATCTTTGTATCTTTTGTCGTAATGACAGGGATACTTGTGGTAGTGTTTTTAGTAGTCACTAGAACAGTAGTGGGTTCTGTTACAGCTTCTGTTGTCATAATATCACTGTCAGTCGTTGTTTCTAGGACCAATTCTGTTGTTTCTGGGACGAACTTCGTTGTTGTTGGGACGGATTCTGTCGTTTCTTCATCAGTAATTTTGCTTGTCCGAGTACTCTTTGTTGTTGTTTCAACCTCGTCTTCAGCATCTTTCGAAAGATAATTTGTAGATTTATTTAATGGCTCAGAATCCTTATCTTTGTTTGTCGTTATTGTTGTTGCTGTTAGTGAACTATCAGAAGTAGTACTCTCAGTGGTAGCGTCCTTTATAGAACTACTCTCAAAAGGATAAGTTACAGTCGTAAACTCTTCATCAGCACTCGAAACATTATAATACTCATCTGACTTATTTTCCATAGATTTTACACCCGCCCCTGTAGTAGTCATAGTATTACTTTCTGTTGTATTTTCTGCTAATATGCTGTCATTACTGTTTGATCTACGTGACAATGGTTCATCTATACCTTTTACTGATACGTTATGTGCACCGCTTTCACTAGAAACGCTTTGGTTACTATCCACTGATTCAGATTCGCCATTTTCATCTCCTACGTTTGTAGATGCATTTACTTTCAAATCTTTCCCAGATAAGACTTTTGCTTCAGTTGCAACTTTACTGCTATCGACTTTTTCATTGGTAGCTTCTCCTTCATTAGATTCTTCAGACGTGACGTTGGTTTTTGTTACTCTGTACAAAGTTTCAGAAGTCGTTTCATCGCTCTCATAACTTTTATTGGCATTATCGTCTTGTGCTGATCTTTTTATGATAGGTGCATTATCAGTAACCATTTCAATAGAAATATTATTTTTAGTGCTTTCATCGGAAGCGGTGTCCCTTATTTCTTCTCGTAGAGTTAAATCAGGTAAAGATATTTTTTCAGTTCCCAAAGGTTTAACACCTAAAGTCTCTTTTTCATCAGAAGCTGATTTTTCATCTTTGTCTTTAATATTGTCGCCCTTACTTCTTCTTACAATTTCTTGTTCTTCTTTTAAAACTGCTTTGACATATTCAGTATGTTGTTTCAACTGTTCATCCGACAGCTCTCCACTCTGAGCGTCCGCAACATTCTCTTGGCTTTCAACATCTTTAAGTATTCTCCTTGCTACCTTTTCTAAAAACTGCTGTTTCTCTTCATCTGGTAAAAGATCAACATATTTATCTTCTTCACTATCAGCCAGAACTTTTGTTAATAAAATTAAGAATACCACCAGCATTTTTTTCATAACATTTTTTTGTTGTTTTAAATCTAGGTAATTTCTACTCGATAGTAATTCCCGATTAAAAAGCCAGCTATTTGATTGAAATCAACCGTAGAAATGTTAATTGGTTAGATGATAAGAATTAATTAGTTTTTCCAATGACACAAAGCTAGCTCGCGGCCATGTTGATTTTTAATACATTCGGATTTATGGTGGTAACCAATCGTAAGAAACTTAGATCCACTGCAGAATGTCAACAATTAATTACAATATTTTAATTGAGAAGTTACGCTAATTCGATTTCTGTAAATGCTAATCGTTGATTATTTTAGTTTGTGTACACTTGTGCTGTTGGTTCAATTTTGTATCGATTTCTTGTGGTCAATCCTAGCAGGTTTTTTATTTCCACCGTCTACTTTAGTCTTGTGATTAAAAAATTTATCAGGAAGACTTTTCTGGTAATATTTCAAGTATGTGTCACCGTATGATTGTGAACATCGTTTGTTTATAATCTATCTTGCGAGTATATAAACTATCGATGTTCATAATCATACGGTGACATATGCATCGAATAATCGTTAGTGTTAATAACTTCACACAAGGCGGCATGAGATTTAAACAGGATCAAACTAAATTATCTTGCGAAATTTCGCAGATGTGACGGATTTGTGCAACAGCTCACCTTTTTTCTCCAAAACCTTGTCAGTTAAGTAGAATAGAAATAACAAGATTTTCTTATCACCTGAATAGCGATTAAGTCTTGCTATGCACGAGTGAGTTTCATCGTGTGCTATACAACGGTCTATTGGAACTCACAGCAAATCAAACAAAGACGTTTATGTGCACTGGGTCTTACATGCCTTGTAAACCAATGTATGAATTTAATCATTTCGTTTTCTTTTGGGTCGTAATTGAGCGGTAAACAAGCAGGCCCAGTGGTCACCACCATGCATAACATAATCAGCCTATAACGTTCCCACTGCTGGGACACAGGCCTCTGAGAGAGGGAGTGAGTCAGAATCTACTTCTCGGGCATAGAGCGGTTTGGTGGAAGTCATATGAATTCGAAATTTTGGCCACCGCCGCCTATGACCACCTGCAGTACCGGAGACATCGCAGGTACGTTGACGTCCACAGACAGAGCTGACATACCTACCTCCTCCTTTCAATCCAAAATAACATATAAAATAACATCATACCTGTACATTTCGCCAGTTATGATTAAGTCCCATGCAACACATGACGGCGAGCCTACTGCCATCTACCGGTTACAAATCTAAACTCCAATCAAAATGGTTATAGCTATTTAAAAATACTTACAATCCTATGTCATAACATAATAGATCACACAATAAAAAAATATTGAAACACTGATCAGACTGCCTCTTGGTCGGGCAGAGTGTTATTGGGTTTCCTATTTAGAATTTCGCTGTTGCAGCAGTCTGGATTAGTGCCCGGTTGATGGCAATAGGTAGGCTCGCTCCTATTACATGGGACTTCAACATAACTGTCGAAATGTGCGTGTGCTATAGGTGCACCTCTGCCCAATCCTTCGGGGAAACAAAGTGTAATGTTATGAACCACATTTTTCAACACTACCCAATCACATGTCACTAAAAGTTCTCTAACTATTCGCTTCAAGTGTGCCATCACAGTTAAATGAAAGTAATCTTAATAGAATAGAATAGAATTTTCTTTATTCGAGTAACCAAGACTCAACAAGATTATTAGTAAATCTTACGACTAAGTTAGTAAACAGAGTCACTAAACAAAAACAATACAAGAAATAACGATTGGTCACCGTAGCGACATTCCATGAGAGACGGCACAACAGTGACCCACGTAAACAGAGTCCAGGCGACTCACAACCATGCTTAAGACACTGTTGGAGCTGCCCCGCACCCTGCGCACCAGGGAAGCGCACCTTTTACGCATTTTTGTATAAAAGCAATCTACATGCGCATCTGCAAACATCTCTGACGCACTACAGAAACGGAGCAACCCCACAAGTATCCTAAACACATCGTTATTTTGAATGCGGAGAGCGCTGTACGATCTTTGCGTATATCTAGCCCACAGGCTGCACGTGTTAAAAATAGTACATTAGGCTCGAAAAAGCGTGATTTTAACGGGAAGTGAGCATCGTGCAAACCTGCGAGCCAGCATGTTCGCTCTAACCGACAACGCTCTCCGCTCCCGTTCAATGTCATCATCGTCTTTGAGGTTGGGAGACAATATATGACCAAGATACTTAAACCTGTACTCTCACTCCTGGACTCTCTGCAAAGGTGTAGCATAAAGTAGTACAGGCGGTACTGCACCAGGACTCTTACTCCCGGCCTCAAAGACTTGGTGTTGTATGCCAAGCTATGCACTTTCACATACTCCTCACATTGAGCAACCAATTTTTTCAAGCCGCAGACTGACGCGCTCAGCAGTACCACATCGTCCGCGTAACTGATATTATTATTAATTATTTAATAACGGCTAATATAGGTAATTTTAGTGAGTTGTAATATAATTCCCTCCAAGGAGATATTTGGTAATAGTCTCAACTTTAATATTTAGCATCGTAGTTTATAATTAATGCTATTTTCTCTTGTATTACGTGACCACCTCCTAATCCGTACCTTGACAGAATTTGTCACTTGCGTTTGGTTATAGGGAAACGGAGAAGGCCTACCGGTATACTTAACAATGAGTACCAACACTCCTGACTCTTGACGACTGTTAAACCTTAACTGACGCACCACATATGGAAGGCAGAACCGTAAGTACACAGTTCCCTAAACCAAACTAGGCTATAAAGCCGATCTCTAATTACGTTATAAATCAATCAAATGTTAGTGATGATTACTGCTTCCAAAATGGTCTCGCCACAGAACACTTTGCGTGAGGCTTGGGATATGCGCATTTCCGGTCGTGGGGTAAGCTTTACGCAAAATCACAAACTGGATTGGTAGTCGTTCTAAGAACGCTAGGGACCGTATCTCGATAAAAATCTACAACCGGCTATGGTATGCCATTTACTAAATAAACACTATTTATCGAGACACGTCAATATGGATGCTTTTGCGGTGAAAACCGCACTGCATTCTCTCAATAGGGAAGATTAAGGAAATGTGAAGTGACGAAATACCACTTCGATGTGCACCAAGTACAGTCACATTGAGTTTTGCTACAGACTGAGTCTACGGTACGCTTGTACTAGTTTTTTATTATCTTAGTAAAAAGGGGGCTACGCCGCCGTAAGGGTGTCAATAACATTAGTACGCGTTTAGAACTTCCCAACACTTGTCTCCCTCAATGACACTTGGACTTCGCAGTACTCTGTCTTTAGGATTGAGAAAGACATTTATTTAGTGCATACGGAACGTGTCCTATTAGAATGGTATTATTTATTAGTGTCCGCAGAGGTTCTAAGCGTTAGGCCTAGCAGGACACGTACAATGAGGCAGACGTTGTCAAACGGTTCCCGGTCTCACTAAAGTGGCTACATTGTAAACACATAAATTACGTAGCTATAAATGATTAATGTAAGTGCAAGCGTAACGATCTCTCTACCCCTTCATATTATCAAGACTATTGCAGATATTAGCGCTCACCTGCGAGAAGGGAGACATCGGCGTTACGACATTTATAATACGAGTACTTAATCACATATTATATACGTTTGTATACCCTCTCGTCTTTTTAAATTCACATATTTATAATTATAATACTTATGTTTCCTAACTGTGAATTCCCAATATTAACATCACCTTGTGTCCCCTCCTTGTCTTCTAACTTATTAAGTCGGGACAAGGCAGTTTCGTTTATGGGAATTCATTTCTTATAATGGTGGGAGGGTGCCCAAGTTTGGTGACGAGCCCTACAGGAACACGCGGCCGGGGGGGCGTGTTGCCTTTCCCTCAAAGGAAAGCTGATCTTAATACTAATATTAGCATAATTAGGAAAAACGAAAATTTGATCAGACTGTGGTCAGTTAGGTACAGTCACAAAGTGCTACCAAATTAGATCCTAACTTTTTACTTAAAGTCTTAAGCCATAATTAATCAAGAATGGCACAACCATTACAGCTATTATGAATCATTCGATAAAATCCGTGATAAAAAATTCCGCAAACAGTGAACGTTCAGTACATATTTTGACATCTAGAGACCCTACTCTACACTAGCGCCTCTAGCGGCAAACTCAAGCACGATACCCCTCATTGCAGCCGCACGGGGCGATCGAAGGTTTAGTTACGTTTGTCGCGGTCAGTAACTGAGTTAAGGAGTTCAGAGAGACAGTTGCTCTATGTAAAATACTGTTATTCAGCTGCATCGGGTAGTTGGAAGCTGACCCCAACATAGTAGGGAACAGGCAAGGCAGATTTGATATTTATAATGACACTTTTAGTCAAAAGGAAACACCTTGCATCCCTGCTTCTAATACTTGACAGCGCTCTCTATGCATATCGCAATGTGTATTATGTTTTTTCTTTAACATGTTCATGGTTACTTTAAGCAAAATTAAAGAAAATAAAAGTTTTACAAATGAACATTTTCATTTATTTATACTTCAAAATCTCTATTTACAATAACTTAAAACTAGCTTATTGTAACTTAGAATACAAGGTTGGTCATTGCGAAACTTAGGGATAAGGCAGAATATTTTCGTTTTTAATTTCAAAATATTTCGTTGATTTTTGGTCCATCAACATATTTTTTAAATGCTTTAAAAAGTAACTTTATGTCTAAAATCTTTAAAAGAATATAAAGAACATAAACTTAGACTTATAAAATTATCGATAGGCCAATTGAATCAATCACTAAACATCTCCCTTAAACCTAAACATGCCTCGTCTCATTTGTCTCTCGTTTCTCATATTCCTCTCCATAACTATTCTGTCCATTTCTTCTTCTCTTTTTTGTTCCATTTCTACATCTTCTATTTCAGAGTCTACACTCTCTATGACTCCTTCAATCAGAACTGGGCTATTTTCCTCCCTCTTGATCAACTCAATAGGTTCTGGATGACCATTCTTCTCATCCTCCACAATGTCTCTTATCACATTTTCCATAACAATGTTCTCTTTTCTCTTCTCTTGCTTTCTTTTCTGTATTTTTCGGTTATCTTTCTTATCTTTTACCTCTTCAGTTTTATTCGATTCTTTGCCTATTTCCATGTTCAAGTGGTAGAAGTCGGGTGAATCTTTGCAGTCGATTGAATCTGCTGGTCTTGTGCACGTTAGGACTTCCTGTAATTTAAGCAATTGTTCGGGTTACTGAATCAATCAATGTAATTGTATCAGTTAGTGTCAACATAATTAATGTTCGCAGGAGGCAAGAAATCGCTTGTGGCTTAAGAGGGCACGTGGTAACGCGCGTTTATTACACAAATTATTAAATTATTACAAAAGTATTCCTCTGTTTTCTCCCTGGGTAATGTGACTAAAGTAAATTTGTTTTTTTGCGATACTATCTATATTACCACGGCCATGTTCGTATGTTTGGTTTCTTCGTCATAATTTTTTATTTTTCTAAAATTATTATAAGTACGCCATATAACAAATTATAGGGACATGGCAGTGGTAGATATACATTATATATTAAAAAAATATTTGCTCATGTATCATTAACCAGGGAGAACACAGAGGAATACGTTTGTGTGGAATGAACGCCAACGACCACGTGACCGCGTTTCCTATTAAGGTATGTACTAAAAGCCACTTTTTAATTACTTGTTCTTGAATGAATATAGGCGTCTTATATTGGAATTTGTGGTGATTAAATTATGTCATTGAAGTCTCCATATAAAAATTATCCCTGTGCATTAGTAGCTCTACTACCAACCAGTATTTCTTTTTGTTCAATCTATTCCAATTTTGAATCAATCAACCATTCAGTTTTGAATCAATCACCACATTAAGTACCGAATCAATCATATCGTACCTGATTGAAGACAGTCTCATTGGGGCAGATGAAGCTCCAACGATATGTAACATTGCGACCTGAAGGCGTCTGCGAGGGTAAGCAGACATGGAACACTTGACAATCGTTGTCCACGTCTGCGTAGTAGCCGTAGGTACGGTTTTCACAGCTGTGGACAAAAAGTAGACTAAGATTTAGCAGTTCTATATTAGTGCGTATTCGATTAAGAGCTTGCATTATCTTCTGATGGTGCGAAATCGTCGTCCCTCTGATCGTCTGCGATACTTGGTATGTTGCATGCGTTTCCTACTTTTAAGGATAAGTATCCAGTTTGGAAGAGCCACTGATAAGTTAATTTTACGATGTCGTCGTACGTGACAAAAGGAACGTTTTATAAGAAAAGCGTTTTAAAGGATTCGAAGATTGGTTATCTGCTCCGACGATGGGAGTTCTTAAGAGGACAACAGCGTTCTGATTATACTTCTAGCTTCTTCTTAGTAGCAATGCCGTTATAGCGGATAGAAGTATAAAAAAGCATATGAACATGTAAAGTCATGTACACTAATATAATCGAAAGATATTGAATAATTAAACTTGTGAAGTAATCTGAGCGTATATTATTGTGTTAACATAGGATTACATGATGAGCTTGATTGGCATTCACAATGAGTATTTTCAAAACGGTCACTAAGGCCTATCGGATTTCCGCAACTCAGTTACTGGGTAAAGCCTTGTCCAAACGTGTGTAATGTAATGCGAATAGTGTGGACGGCATACACACTCAATGCGAATCCTGTTTGTGTTCGACTGCGAGAGCCTTTGTGTTCGCTATAAAAACCGACAGCTGATGGATCAGCGCGAGCGCCAGTCCGAGCGTTACACGCAATGCTCGTAGTGCGTCCACACGCAGAATTTGCGTGATATTACATGATACATTACATTACACGTTACACACGTCTGAACCCAACACAAGAAGTTCATTCACTTAATTAAGGGACTTACCTGAAAGTATCGGTAATGTTCTCTCGGATAGACGATGCGTTCGCTGGTAGATTTAATGTGTCTGCTTTCGTTTGATTTGATACTTCCTGAAAGCACAAAATTTAATATTTTTTCTGGTTTTATTTCTAAGATCTTCAATTTAACGTAACCAGAGGCTAGCCAGATGTGTGAAGTACACCTTCATTTCACTTCACAGGTCTTAAGTCCCATGTTATATAGGAGGCGGGGGATGGCGATTGATTCGCCATAAACAGAGCACAAGTCTGAGCTGTTAATGAAAATTTCACCAAGGAAAACTGCAATAGGTCTTTGGAAGCCGGAGAATCCAGGTCAAAATCCAATTCTGAACCCCACTCTTCGCAGTCTCGCTTCATCATCATTATCATAACAGCGGAAAGACGTCCACTGACGACTCCCGCGAGCAGTCTCACTTACGATCACTAAACCCAACAAGGCAGTTGCGTCGTTACGGAATCACGATTATAATTTGTTTGTGTTCATACCCTTAAAGCTTTAATGATGGAACTGTCAGCAACTTCTGTCTTCTTGACACGATCAGCCTTCACGAACGTCGCCAGGAGCAGTATCAGCAGATGTCTAGCCCGCAATGACGCCATGTTGGTTAGGCTATAAAAGAAAAAAAAACTTTATGTAATTTGTAATTGAAAATATAATTTTACACTGCATAGTTATTGAGCCAACAGCAATAGGCTCGTCCCCTAGTACAGCTCACTCACGCGGATGAATCGTCATTTTTCCGAATTGAGATGTTGGAAGAACCATACAGATTTGACTGGACCTAAAGGACTAGACTCAAATCAAACTCAAAGAATTACTTTTAATTAAACCATTTACAGGCACTTTTGAATTGTTAAAGGTGGCCGTCATTCAGAAAGAGTAAGTTATAGTTACCAAAGAGATTTAAAATTGTAAGTATATTTAAATATGTAAGGCCTGGACAAAGTGACATTCTATTAGCGATAACGATGACGGACAAGTCAAAACAGTATTGGATTGACATAAACTACCGAAAAGCTTGTGTCAAACCCGCTGTCATTGTCACTGTCAAAATCTGAAACACTTTGAAAGCGATTGTCACTTGTGTAGGGCCTCAACCTTGACAGTAGCCACGGAGGTGTCAGTCATCGTATAGCTCAACTCAATCTTATAGAGCTCAATGATCCGACGAACATTACCAAAAAGAAAGGTCATTTGGGCCGCATGTGATGACCGTTACATGAGAATTAAAACATAAAGGCATGAGCTACGATTAGACAAGATAGTTTATAACACAAACTATAGTTAACTGAAAACAATGACAGCGTGCACTTTCGCAACCGTAGTCTCATAGTCAACGTTCTCAAAATATAGTACTGAAAGCCTTTTCAAAACATTGATAGTTTGGCATCGCCACAATCTTAGATTGACGTGATCCGGAACACGCTCCAAAGGTTAAACGCATACGTCTTAATTAATGCAGTTTATTTATGACCAAAACCGTCATCGGTTGAACTTCGAACTATAGCAAATCGAAAAACATTATTGTAATTTTCATAAAAGTATATAAAAAAATATCTGTCCTTACATTGTCAAGTGCAAGACAAGCCTCTTCTCATGCGTATGAGAAAGAACGAGCTTGCTCACTGCGGGTTGGCAATTTCAAACCATAGAACCATAGATGTTTATCAAACTATCATCAATAACCATCACATGTCACCACCGTTTGTTCCCAAAAATGATGATTATCAGCAATACACTGAATATTTTATATGTGGCTAGTATTTTTCACCTTACAGGACGACTGCAGGCCCAGTGGCTGAGCGATTGGCTTGTCGGGTGTCGTCGTGTCCCAAGTTCGTTTCGGCAGAGAAAATGTTTTTGACCCACGTTTTCCAAGACATAAAATCGAGACTTAAACTTTTTGAAGGGTTGATTTTATAACCCCTGAGGGTTAGTTGAGACATAATTATTTGACTAGTTTTATTCCTCCCAATAATTATCCTTTTGAAGTCACATCAAACACAAAAAAGCACAAAAAATATAAGTTACTACTTACCTACTTTTTATTTTTTAAATAAAATTGTATTACTTTCACCAACACTTTCAAAAAACACTAAATTCACTTAATAAGTAACTACTAGTAATTGTTTAAGTTACTATTTGGACACCCGGATTGTATCGACAGTACGCCTCTATAGACAATGCAGGTGATGTGGACGTCTTTTATAAACGTCTGGAGTGTACTTTAGCTGAGGAATTCGCAATAATTTTGTACGGTCAGCAAAAAAAGTGGGAGAAATTTTGAAAAAATAAAGGAACATTTTCGACCACATGCAGTGAAGGGTTCCGTAGTCGGGACGAATATTAACGCATGCACAGTAATGATTTTATCGAAAGCAAAAATAAGTTTGGATTACCAAATATTTCTCGAAGAAATTGTGAAAAACAAAGTTATTTCTGTGGTTGTAAACGAAACTATTCTATATCTTAAAAACTGCATGACGTATCTTCTTCAAAACAATTGTCATTGAAAGTGTTTTTTAAGTTCTTCTATGTTTCAATATTTTTTTATAGAATTTCCAACCATATAGTATTTATATAGGTTGTTGAAAAGTTAGAGGGAGAGACGCATTTTTCGCGACTTTAGAAGCGCATATCTTACCAACTATTAACTGAAATAAAAAAGTCACTTAGATATATCATAATTTTTTCAAATTATTGGATAGACACAGAAAACCACTTTGTACTGAAACTTGAACTCAAAGCACTTTGTTATTATTAACCCTAAGCTTTTGTGTTTTCGTGTGTGTGTATCTAGTTTGTCCCGGTAAGGAACAGGAGTTTATTTGATTAAATTCATTCCTTTTTCTTCACAATCTTCTTTCTTCCAAAAATGTCACCTTTCATTCATTTAATTTTACTGCTAAACACGAAGTTAAAAAAAAATTACTCATACAAATACAAATAAAAATACTCAATAAACATTATTTTTTTCTGCAAACCCTACTTAGTTGATCTTGGCTTTGGCAGTCTCTAAGATATGTGACATGAAAACACAATGTGCCACAAAAAACATCGCCAAACGGTTGAGCATTAACCATCGACTATCTACTACATTCTATAAAATCCTGCACGTAATCTATGGTATTTTGTTATCAATAATCCCACGATATTTTAGGTCATCAAGGTCCTTTTTTGAGGACTTAAAACGGTAAATTTTGGTCGTTTTCTGACTAAAACGTGATGGATCCATTCATCTACCAGTGAGTTTTTTTGAGTCATTTCATCATTTTTGTCATCATTTGTCATCAGTTTTTTTTTAAATTAAATTGTTTTAAGATGCAACAAAGCTAAAAGAGACGGCCTTGAGTGGCAGACTTTTCCGAGAAAATGCGATAGACGGGTAGCACGTGTCTGGAATGGGAATCAAACCCGGATTTTCACACTTGACGTGTGCGCTTACGACCACAAAACTTTTTATATAAATGGAATCTCACAGGTTAACCTAAGAGGTTGTCGGCTGCTTAACGGGGCTGTACTGTGGGTGCCTCAATAAATTAAGGCCCCCAGCCAGGGCCCACTACACTTTTCAGGCAGTCTTATACAATTATACAGGTAATCAACGTAAGTAGGTACAAATTATAATTATTTTGTAGTTCCATGTAAAGTAGGTCACACATTCTCATCCGGTGCCTCTGAACATAGGTTTCCTAAAAACCCCTTCAATTAATTGTAGTGAACTAGATGTTACCCGCGACTTCGTCTGCGATCCAGGATGAAAAATAGCATATTGCCTTCTCCAGATTCCAGGCTACTGATCTGCCAAATTTCGTCCAAATCCGATCAGCCATTTTTGCGAGAAAGCATAACAAACAAACACACTTTCGCATTTATAATCCTACTAGTAGTTAGGATGGTGTTTAAGCGAACATTTTATCACCACTTAAAAAAATATATCACCGGTCTATACAATGTGATCTCAGTTTGTTATTATTAGTGTAAAGGAAAACCCTGCTGCCTATACCTACTACATGTTTTATGGACTCAATAGCCAGGGAAATACTAAAATATTGTCGTCTCAAAAATAGTCACTCGGTGAAAAACATTTTTGCAGAAAATCTATTTTTTACGAAAAAAAAAAACTCAAAAATTAAAATGCCCATCATTTACCGTAAAAGCCTTAATCCAGATATCGTGAGGGTGATAAATTAAGTTAACAGTTGACAGTACTGTTAGAAGTGTCGACGCAAAAAATTCGCGGCGGCCTGCGCGTGCGCCGCATACGAAAATTACTTATTTTAGTAAAATTTACGGGATTTCTTTTATTGTTTTCTGTATCGGGGTCTGTAGGTTTTTACCCTACTGAGAATTATGGGCTTTTTGGACGATCCGTGTTCGGAATATTTTAGAGGATTAGTCATTTTTGAAAAGTGGTTTAGGCAGTAAAGATCTCACATTTAGCCCGTGTAAAACTTTATTTTTAGGAAAAGAAACTAAAATGCAAACATTGTACCGATATTCGTAACGGTCAGTGGTCTAATAGCGGAGAGCCTCGACCAACACTTCAGTAGGCTCTTATTGCGCGGCTGGGTCAAGGGTTTGGTTCAGAAAACAGTACTCCTGGACACGACATTCGTAGTGAGAAGGTTCCTTTTTCTAGAGCCCTGGCCAGCGGTAGCTTGGACCCTATTTCGGATGCTGGTGTGCTTCTATTGCTTATTAATTATATTTTAGAAAAAAAATAAGTATAATTATTATAGAAAGAAGATGAATAAAATGAAGAAAATAAAAATAACAAATGAATAAAGAAATGAGGAAAATGCGAGGAAAATTTTGAGTATGAATGTAGATGACTATAAGAATAGGGGAAGACCAGAGAAACGGTGGATGGACTGGGTGAAAGATGATATGGAAGTGACTACTGAAATGACGACTCATAGAGAAGTATGGAAGTAGATGCCGAGCTGCACCCACCACGAAGTATAGAAGAATATGCTAAGCTGCACCGACTACAGAATAATTGGGATAAGGATAGGAGACTGATGATGTAAAGAAGATGACTAAACAAAATAAATGTTACCTGGCCTCTATGGAGAAAAGCTCTTTTCTCTCACTACAGAGGGAAACAGCACTAGTCACCACGATTGCTCAATAAATGAATGACTGAATGACCACAGACTAATTTTCTATTCAATGTTTTACTTCACAGAATACCTATTGTTGCCGTGGGATGTGTAATGTTTAAGGTGCACTTAGATCAATCCAGTCAGTCTGACTGCTTCATTGGTCTAGTGGTCGCAAGCGCGAAATCTGAGCGTGAGGTCCTGGGTTCGGTTCCTGAGTCGGGAAAATTGTTATTGGATTTTTCCATCTGGAATTTCTCAGTAGCATCCCGGAGTATGGATTTGTGCCCGGTTCATGACAATAGGCTCGCCCCCTATTACACTGGACTTGAACATAACTGGCGAAATGTGGGTGTACTACAGATGCACCACAGCCTCATTTTTTGGGGAATAGAGGTGTGATGTTATGTTATATAAATTAATAGATCACCGTCGAACTCCTTAAAATATGTCCGCTCATATTATCATGTCTCAAAATATATCTCAGTCGACGCCGATCATCCGCAGTCTAGATGCGCCCTTACTTGAAAAGTAAAATAATATTATGGAAATAATTAAAAACCTACATTGTTTCTCAATTAGCAAGTTAGTACTTCTGTAGCAGATGTTTAAGAATAAGCCACTATCAACCAGCACACGGCAGATTGTCCATGAAAAAAAGTTCAGCCAGCTGCCTTACCAAGGGGGATCGTGTTATCCAAGAACTGGGGTGTAAAGCTGAGATAGGCAGTCGCTCCATGTAAATTAATACTGGGGCAGCCGCTGCATCTGGTTAAACCGGAAGGCGACCCCAGTATAGTTGGGCAACGGCTAGGCAACTCCCACGTTCTGTGAAGGAAGGCTAGAATATGCGGAGACGCGAGTATGAGGCAAAAGTATACCGCAGACTTCCCAAGAAATCTAGAGATCAAAAAATTTCAAAATTCACATTATTCTTTTTCCCGTCTTCAGCCAAAAATCTAGACACGTTTCATCCTAGATCTAACGTCTAGATCTAAGGAGCCAAGACCCCTAAAACGATGAGTCATTTCGTACTGATATAATCTATTTAGAACAATAATGGAGTCGTTATTTGTTTGAATTTTTTGGGCTATGTGAAAAGTAAGTGAAATAGGACTGCCCTAGGGATTATTGTAAATAATAGTCTACATTGTGCCACAGTTTTCAAAACAACGAAGGAAAACACCTTAAAGAAATTGGCATGAACTTACAACAAAAAACTTAAAGACATGTGACATGTACCAACTCGCACTGGCCCGCCTGGTCCTCTCCCTCTCACAGAGAAGAGGCCTGTGTCCTAAAAGTGGGAACATTACAGGCCGATTTTTGTCCTGCAGCAGTACCAAGCAGCGTTGCTGTATTCCTGTTTGAAGGGTTGAAGGGTGACAAGTATATGGGTGCTGGTGTAGTTACTGGTATATGGGTGCTGGTGTAGTTACAGGTATATAGGTGCTGGTGTAGTTACAGGTATAAAGGTGCTGGTGTAGTTACAGGTATATGGGTGTTGGTGTAGTTACAAGTATATGGGTGCTGGTGTAGTTACAGGTTTATGGGTGCTGGTGTAGTTACAGGTATATGGGTGCTGGTGTAGTTACAAGTATATGGGTGCTGGTGTAGTTACAGATTTATGGGTGCTGGTGTAGTTTCAGGTATATTGGTGCTGGTGTAGTTACAAGTACATGGGTGCTGATATAGTTACAGGTTTATGGGTGCTGGTGTAGTTACAAGTATATGGCTGCTGGTGTAGTTACAGGTATACGGGTGCTGGTGTAGTTACAGGTATATCAGTAATTTTAGCTCTGTCATATGATAGGCGTCGGTTACCACTAACCATGAGATGGGCTTGTTTGTTTGTTTGTTTGTGTATTTGTAATAATCCATACCAAAATATATTAATATTATAAATTAGAAAGTATCTCTGTCTGTATGTTACCTTTTCACGCCTAAAATACTAAACTGATTTCGATAAAATTTAGTTAGGAGATAGAAGGCATCCTAGGGAAGGACATAGGCTACTTTTTGACCCGGTAGCACCTTCCCGTGGGATAATTCCCGATATCCACGCGGGCGAAGCTGCGGGCAGAAGCTATTATTACTAATTGTTTATTATAAATGTCTGAAAAAAATGAATATCGGTAATTATATAAAACAACGTTATTATAAATTTAAGTCGCTTTTCGTGTCTGTCTGTGTGACAGCGTTGTTCTTCTAAACTACGCGACGGATTTTGATGCAGTTTTTCTCGTCATTTAGAGAATCATTAATGAATAATTAATTATATTCCGGAAGGTTTATGTGTATAGTACATTAATATTAAAATAAAGAAATCTCGATTTTTTGTCACGACGTAAAAATCGTGCGAAGCAGCAGCAGGGGCAGGTAACTATTTTTTTATAAAAAAAAAACATTTTCATTTTGTTAAATATGTCTCAATTTCTGTCGCGATTTGTCGTGTACGAGTATGTCTACTCCACAGATTGTTCGTCTAGCGCAAAGGTTCCTGACCCCGTGTGAATTAACATCGCGTACACTACACATATCTCCAATTTTCAGCGTGTTTAGAATAAAATAAACACTAAACATGTCATTATAGTAATACTCTGTAATGTATCGGTAGGACGTTGTTTGGTTATGTCCACTGTTGGGCGTAGGCCTCAAGAAAACCGCTACAGTGAGTTGCTGATGGTTTTTTTTGTTTCCAACGGGCCATGGGTGATGTACGACGTAACTAGCTAAAGGATGTTGCTGCCCACCCTACCAATAACAGTTACTGTGTACCTACTACTGGAGGAAGGGGCTCGTGCCTATATGAAAACAGCCGTAAGGCTCGATCGAAGGTTAAGCTACTCCTGCAACCATGTTGGGGTCGGCTTCTAGACTAGCCGCATGCAGCAGAGTACCGGTATTTTACAGAGAGAGACTGTGTAGCTGACCTCCACAACCCAGTTACTGGGTAACACGATATCCCTTGGTAAGACTTTTTTTTTTGGGAAATCGTCGCGTGACGCTCAGGGCGGAGCGGAAGGGCGTGTCAGTTTACTGACTAGAACCCACCCGTGTTCCTTCAATTGCCTGTGCGCCAGGGCCACGGTAACTCTTTCGAACAATCCGCGACATCCCTTGGTAAGACTGGTTGTTAGACCTTCGGACTTCCGACGACCCGTAACGACTGTCAAAGATCTACGAACGACAGCCGGGACCAACGGATTAACGTGTTTTCCGACCCACGAAGGGGTCTCGGTATGTAATGGATGGTCACTCATCCACGAATTAACCGCGGCAAGCGTAGCTTAACTTTAATTCGACCAGTGCGGCTGTTATCATTTAGATTCGAACACTTCGTAAAGTTAACTACATTATAAATAGTCACTTGGTCTAGTGGAGGCTACAAAAAAACTCTTTTAATGTAAGCCCGACATTATAATTTCAAACTTGCGACTCCAGTCACGCATAAAAAAAAACATCGGACTTATTTAAAATTGAGACAGTAACATTGCAAGATCCCTATTTATGCAGTTTACTACAAGAATTATGTGCGAACGGTGTCTTCATTTATCATAGAATATTATTCTGTAAAGGTAAACGTGCTTCATAGAGTATGGGCCTGGACCCACTGAATTGTTTAGTTACAAATCATTGTCGTAGTGAAATATTACATGCAAGCATAAAATATTAATTAAATGTATCCAATGTAACGTTACATGTACCTAACGTAACATTACATGTACCTAATGTAACATTACACGTACCCAACGTAACATTACATGTATCCAACGTAACATCATGCCTGTTTTCCTCGAAGCGTTAGGCAGAGGTGTATTTACCTATGCCTGAGGTGCACCTACAATAAAATAAATAAATATAAGTAAATAAGAACCTTCGAAGTTTATCTAAGAACAATTTTTTTTTGTCACAGACATTAGTGAAGTAAAAAAATCATGACAAAACCTGGACATAGGTATAATTTATTAAAGTCTGATATCGCAATCCGCTTTGAGCAAGCGTGGTGAAAGGTGAGCCAGGCCCGCGCCTCCTCTGCGTTTGGACCAGCCTTCGCGCTGAAGTGGAAGTTACAGGCTGGCGTTATCTATATTATATATATTTATACTAATAATAAAGCTGAACAATTTGTTTGTGTGTTTGTTTGAACGCGCTAATCTCTGGAACTGCACGTCGGATTTAAAAAATCTTTTGCATTTGGTAGCCCAATTCATGAGGGAGGCTATAGGCTTTATATAATTAACTTCACGCTAGGACCCTTAGGAGCCGAGAAAAAGAAAAAAAGTCAGAAAGAACGCTAAGCAAAAACTAAATAAGAGTATTATATATATAACTTCTATATTACTAAAATGAAATGAGGCAAACATTTGAAAAGTTGCCGGAAAATGGGAAAATTCGGGAAAACTGAAAGTGCAATTTCTGTGGGAATTTTGTATGAATTATTGAAATTTGGACAGAACAACGTCTGTCGGGTCAGCTGGTTCATAACTTAATATTGATTAAAAATCCCTAAATTGTAAAACAAATACTTTCAGAATTAAATTGGACTGCTGAGTAGTTATGGCATCTCGGGTTCAATGCACTTTGGCAGTACTCAAAAGGGTTTAAACCACGTCTGCGAATGGCTCCGATCTAATGTTCTGCGCTTAATGTTAACAAATCTAATTATGTCACTTTTGCCCATAGATCAAATCAACTTCCTCAATCGTATCGTAGTATATACTGTCATGCTTGTGTTCCTGTCATCGCCTCCTTGTGCTCCTGTCCCGTTCTCCAAAGAATCGATCATATAAAATACCTTGGTATCATTATTCACCAACTCCTGACCTTCAAACCGCATATAAAAGTCCTGGTAGCCCGGCTCCGTAAGCTAATCTACATCTTCAAAACCCTTAGACACGCAGCGGACCGACGACTTATTAAAATGGTTTATCACGCTTTATGCCAATCCCTAATAGAGTATTGCATTACATCCTGGGGAGGTGCCGCCAAGACCCACCTTATTGAAGTTGAGAGGGCACAGCGTGCCAGTCTCAAAGTTGGGGCCGGTCTCCCCTATCTATTCCCAACTGAAGACCTTTTAAGGACTGCGATATACTCATTGTTAGGCAAACCTTCGTATTGCGTACGGGGCTTAAAGAACACTCCTTGTTACAATACGATCCGAATCATAGTGATAAGTGCCGAAAAGGCAGAGTATGCCAAACACAATCTTCCAGTTCTGCACACTCGAGTAATTTCTTCTTATTTCTCGGACCATACCTGTACAATAAGCTAAATAACATTATAAATATATATCCTCAAACTAAACACAAATGTAAAATTTCAGTCACTACTTATTTGAAAACTCTTGACTATCAAGGAACTGACAATTTGTTGATCCCTCTCAGATAGACTATCTCTACCTATCACTCATCCCCTTTGCTGCTCCTACATACCATCAACCATACTCGCACCACACTCACACAAGCAACCTCTCAAATTCACTCTTGCATCCCTCTTATACACTTTCTCTAGTTACTAACTCACAGTCTAGTAACTTTTTATGTTTTGTTTTTTGTTTCTCAATTCAACCTTAGTTAAGTATTACTGCATTACTGTAATGGTCCAAATCACAAGCATCTAGCCGCGGGAGGGCGCTGGTGACCTGTAATACAGGTTTTATACAGGGTGTCCCGTAAATAATGGATCAAACGTAACGGGTAGTCAGCTCACCTGATTTCCAACAACTAATTTGAAAAGTTTTTTATTATTTTCAATTTTGGTCTTTTCACGGTGAAAAAAAATCTTTTCAATTTAAGTTTTTTTTTCTAAGGCAAATTAAACTTTATTTATAAAAATGGTATCCTATTACATTATTAAGCTATTCAGAAATGTTTAACAAAAATCATACCTAAAAATGTTATCATTTGCAGCGATAGCATTAAAAAAACGGAATTCTGGTAAAAAAAATGGTGAAATTCGAGAAAAATTATGTCTTCAATAAAAAAAATATATTATTGCGGTTTTTTTTAAACTATTCAAATTAGTTGTTGGCAATCAAGTGAGCTAGCTTCCTGTTACGTTTGATCCATTATTTACGGGACACCCTGTATAAACCTACTTCAGGCGCCAGTCTCTCACAGAGTTAGCTCCTTGTTCGTGCACTATTCTCGAATATTAGCTGTAAGTACATAACTTGTGTAGAGAAAATAAACGTTTTATCCTAACTTTCTAATCCTAATCCTAACTTCCTAACTAATATTATAAATGCGAAAGTAAGTTTGTTTGTTTGTTTGTTACCTTTTCACGCCTAAACCACTGAACCGATCATCCTGAAATTTTGCATATACGTTGTCAGGGGTACAGAAACGGACATAGGGTACCTTTCATCCCGAAAAAAAGTACTGTTCTCGAGGAAAACAACAATAACGTCCTTATGATAATAGATGGCGCCACGTGTCTTTCGAATCATGATTGAATTATTACCCGAATTGATAGTCAAAGTCTAAATTAACGCGAGCGAAGCCGCGAGCAAAAGCTAGTATTATTATATTAATGCCCAAGTTGGACAAATAAACAGGTTCTGGGTTTTTCCTTCTGGGAATTTCTCAGTCTTGAAGTCTGGATATGTGCTCGATCAATGGCAATAGCTAATCCCTATAAACTGCCCAATGAAGTTACTATAGGTACACCTCTGTCGTGACTATTATAGGTTAAAAAAATATGGAATGGCAAATGACTAGCCTGACAAGTTTTTAATGAATCAGAAGCTGATTGAAGATCCTAAAGTCTTATTTACACAATCAAGTTTCTTGCTTGTGGCATACAATAAAATTGACGTAATAATCGCGGTGAAGGTGTCGTCTGCCTCGAACACCATGGTCTATCCTGCAGTAGGAGCGCAAGCTGGATAGCATGGCACGCCAGCATCAATGACATCATCCGTCGTGCTCTTGTCACCGCCGGGGTGCCAGCTGTTCTAGAACCTACTGGCTTGACACGCGACGATGGGAAGAGACCAGACGGAATGACCATAATGCCTTGGAAGTTAGGTCGGCCTTTGGTGTGGGATGCAACATGTGTCGACACCCTCGCGCCATCCCATCTTTCTAGCGCGGCGGACTGTTCTGGGGCGGCTGCTGCAGGTGCGGAAAACCTTAAACGTCGCTAATATTCCAATATTATTGGAACTTATAGAATGTTCGAGCCGTTTGGGGTTGAAACTCTTGGGCCATGGGGTCCGAGTGCCATTTAGTTTTTAGAGACATTGCCAAGCGTTGGTTGACTCTTCACGTGACCAGAGGGCTGGCCAATTTTTTTGCCAAAGAATCAGCATTGCCACAGAACGTGGCAATTCTGCCAGCCTTTTAGGCATTTTCCTATTGACAACGATGCGAGCGAATTTTTTGATGTCCTATAATTATTTCCGCTCCCCTTTTTGTATACTTGTACATATTATTATTATTATTTCAAGACTGTTATCTTTTAAATCATGTAAATATTGTGTTTTTTGTTAAAGCACTTGCCATATACAGCTACAAAAAATGTTTTCCGTGCTGGCAGCAAAACTGCGACCGGCAGTTGCGGTAAGCCATTACATCAACCGTGCCAATACCGCAATTATTATTCCTGAAGGAAAAACCGGGCTTTTTGTACAATGTGGTGTCCTCCGTGTCCTGTACTCCTGTCACAAGGAGGTTGGTTGTATCACATGAGTACCCAATTACCTTATCATCCAACCCTTTTTTTTTGGGTGGTATATCATCAAATGACTTCTCCCGCTCTGGGCGGAACGGAAGGGCGTGACAGACTCTTACTGACTAAAACCCACCCGTGTTCCTTCAGTTGTCTGTGCGCCAGGGCCACGGTAACTCTTTCGAACCATCCGCGACCCCGGCAGATTCATCCAACCCTGAAGCCCATAAGGAGAATTACAACATAACATAACATTACGCCTGTAGTCCCCGAATGGTTAGGCAGAGGTGCACCCACATTTCGCAAGTTATGTTTAAGTCCCATGTAATAGAGGGCGAGCTTATAGGAGGAGAAATAATGAATGTATTATCAAGTAGCTAATACCGAACCAAAGTAACGGCATCTCCTGTGATCGGCACAAATGTGAGGAAATTGTCGAAGACACCGTGAAGGCATTTTTATTACTTTGACGTTGGATAAAGTACATAAATAGGATTGGTCTTTATTGATGTACCTGTACTGGTAGTAGATAAAACTACATCATGCCAATCTGGAGCCGTCTCCTCTGGCTACAGTGCAAGAGCTTCTCATACACAGACTGGAACGAGCATTAGTCACCACGCATACTGCGTGTTGACGACGTCAGACTCTATGTCTAAGTTTCCTAACGACGTTTGAGCAGTTCTTCAATTCAAACTAATTTGACAGCTCTAATAATAATACTACGAATACGATTACCATCTCTTTCTTGTTCTACCTGAAAGAAAATAATGGAATAATAAATATGTATCAGTATCGGGGCCAATGTAAGAAGATTGTTGGCATGTAACCTAGACTTACTGAAATAATAATCATTAGTCATTCTATAAAGTCTAACTTATGAGAACTTCGACCTCCTATTTATAAGATAACTGTACCCACGTTTATAGTAATTTACATAAACCTAGCTAGAATAATAGTGTCATTGGTTGGCTGGGGCTCGTGGCTAAATGATAACAGCCGCACGGATCGATCGAAGGTTAAGCTACGCTTGCCGCGGTCGGTCCGTGGATGGGTGATTATCCATAAAATATGGAGACCCCTCCGTGCCTCGGAAAGCACGTTAACCCGTTGGTCCCGGCTGTCATTCGGAGACCTTTGACAGTCGTTACGGGTAGTCAGAAGCCTAAAAGTCTGACAACCACTCTTAACAAGGGGTATCGAGTTACCAAGTAACTGGGTTGTCGAGGTCAGATAGGTAATCGCTCCATGTAAAATACTGCATCCGGTTAGACTGGGAGCCGACCGCAACATAATTGGGAAAAGGCTAGGCAGATTTCTTTGATTGGCTATGCAGTAATCGACGTGAGGAAACCGGCATGTCCTAGAACCAACAAATTTAAAGATGTGACATCCACTAACCCTCACTGTGCCCGCGTGGTGGAGCACGGCCTGCTCCCTCTCACAGAGAGGAGGCTTGTGTCTCAGCAGTGAGAGCATTAAAGGCTAATTATGCTAATCACCACGAACCTTGAAAAACAGAATTTTTTGCTTCCGTTCATACTGCAATAGGCAATTTATATGCCAACACATCGTTGGGAAAATATGATTAACCTTGAAAATAAATGTTAATACCTAAGTAGGTACGCCATGCCTACTCGGTGTGATTTTGTTTGGATGTCAATAAACTAAATACGTTTAGAATAGAACATCTTTATATTGCAGAAAACATTGTACATGGAGGGTCTTAAGTATTTTGCTAATTTATTTCAGCATGCATAAAATACTTTAAAATAAAATAACACTCAAAAACGCTTCGAATTAGTACTTATCTAGGGAGATCGAAAAAAAACAACTTTAAAATTGAATAAAATTAGTAGTGAGATTATAATTTGAAACTTTGCTTTTATTTAAGAATTCACAGAAAGTGTAGAATACATTAATATGAGCCATTTCTTAATTTTCCTTTTGAAATATTTTAATGGAAGCTCTCTGATTTGTTTAGGTATTTGGGTGTCAATTTCAACAGACATATAAATTATAGCAATTGTTATGAAATATGTGCTTCTACATCTTGTGGAAAAAATAAGACTATTTATTGTTTACATTTATTTTTAAAGCAACTAATGGTGCAGTGGTTAAGGCATTATTTGCTGCGTCATGGGTAGCATGTTCAATTCTTGATCGGAACAAAAATATTTGTTAGATCTACCAGCCTTTCGAATAACTCTTTCGAGTTTTTTCTGATTCGAAATTCCTGGAGCCTACCTACCTTTTTAAAGTAGATCTGTTTTTATAGTTAATACCTAGGTATAGTCTGAAAAAGGCAAGGCCGATGAATATTTTTAGCTAGATGTTATGTAAAAGATCGCCAGGTCAATGGCTCGAAGGACCTGTTCTGTATTCTGCGAGCGTCGATATTGTTATTCGTCCTACTCGGTGAATCTAAATAGATTGATACTATGTTATATGATACAACCACTTTGTCTGATACGTAGAAACTTTATTGTCCTAGCTGTGCCCGAATTACGTCTTATTTTCTGGGATAGAAAATCACTCAAATGTTTTTCATTTTTTATCATAGCGGATCAATAGTTTTGCTATAAAAGCGGGCTCAAGCCCTCTCAAGACACGTAGAGTATCTGCAGCAGAGGGTGACGGGTTCCGCTTGAACATCAGGCGGGCCAATACCTACGTGCGCCGAAGTGATATGAATGCGTGTGTGCTCCAGCCCGGGCCAGAGGAAGTTGGAAGAAAACCGTGTGGTTTTAATCGATAAGTTTCTGAGAGACACCTACATCCACCTCAGGGCAGAGGTCATACATTCATCCATGAATAGATTTCCAGACGGAAAACACTACTTTTGGCAAAATTATTTGCTTCAAGTTTGATTACCGCCATCTAGTGTCAATAATAGTAACTAAATGACCCACCGGGGATCTCTGAAAATGCGAACATAATCCTACAGCTGGCGCTATTAAATAGAAAGTTGGTGCTTCTATATTTCATAGAATTTAAACAATATTCTATTCATTGTTTTTCTTAGTTTTTCTATTCGTAGTTTCTCCCGGTGTTTTTTCCTTACTAGCAGCTCTGAGACCGTCAGGGATAAAAAGGTTAAGATTCTCTGTTAAATAGTGACAGATACTGTCTGTATCTCTAGTACTTTGCTTCATGTTTCATGTTTCATGTTTGTGCCTGTATCTAATTCATTGCAACATCATTCATCGCAAATTCATCAACACTTAGGCCGACTTCATGCTCCAGGTGCTCGGCGAAGACCCCCGCCCGGTCCTCCGCTACATACTTTAGCGCCCCGTCGCTGTTGAGCAGCGGTCGCACCGGGGCTAGGGTATTCGTCAGTTAGCCGCAAAGTTTGTGAATCGACGGCCAACTGTCCGTCGTGGCATCGATTCTCTCTTCCCAGCCCGCGGCGGTATGCGCCTGAAGTTCAGCCTTTGCCTTTCCGCGAGACGGTTTAGCTGCCTCTTGATCGTTGGGCATCTCAATTGTTGCCACTGCTTGCGTACGCGCCTCTTGACGGCGATCATCGCATTAATATGCGCCGGCAGGGGCGGCAATAGCACTCTCCCATGCGGCTGCGTGCTAGGCGCCGTTTGCAAGGCGCTTTGCATGCAAGCAGTGACGTCAACCGCTAACTGATCCACGTCCGTGGAGGTAGCGATAGGCCGAGTCGGCGTGGTGGTCTCTACTTCCTCGGCGAACTTCGTCCAGTCTATTCGTCGACGAGGCGCTATGGGCTTCAGTCGGGCCGGCATACCCGATAAGACGACGAGCACGGGTTGATGATCCGATTGCAGCTCGTCGTCTATCACTTGTTGCGTGATCTGGCAGTGTAGCCCTCGGTGGACTACGATGTCCAGCACGTCGGTTATGTACCGTAAGGTGTCTGGGTAGTGGGTCGGCGTCTCTGGGCCGGACACCGTATAGCTGAAGGCTTCCGCGTCCGCGAAGAGCCGTCTCCCCTCGGTATTCGTGACTTGCGAGTTCCACGCCGGGTGTTTGCAATTCATATCGCCGCCGGCGAGGATGGTGGCGTGCTGTGTGCTGTTGTCTAACAAGGCCCGCAGCTCGGTGAAGTCCAAGCGGGCCGCGGGCGGCTTGTAGCAGGCGTAGAAATTAATGTCCTCGCCGGCTACGTGCAGCTAGACACCCAGCGCGTAAAAGTTGTTCAATGACGGCAAGGGGAGCTGCTGATGGACGACTCTTTGCCTCACTAGTACCACCAGACCACGGTACCAAATGTGGGCCGACCTTTTGTCCTTCCTGTAAGCGAGGTATCCCGGGAACCTAATCCTATCCTCGGGTCCCAGGTGCGTCTCGCTTATAAGCCCCACGTCGATGTTTTATTCCCTTAGGAGATGGCGGAGGGGGCGACCTTGTCCGTGGCCAGGCCATCAAGGATGACCGTCTCTATCTCCTGGCCCTACCTAATGGCCTTAATTAGGTCCATTAAGAGTTGTATGGCGCAGGTTGTGAATTCTTTGTTTTTCCTTCGGGTTACTTCATTGTTTTGAGCGCCGGTAGCGACTTGCTTGGGGAACTTTTGTGGTTCCGCCTTTCCCCGCGGCGCTATGCCGGCGCTCGCGGTAGCAGCGCCCGTTCCGCTAACTTTAACAACCTGCACCCTGTTTGAGGCAGGGTCGGCCGTTGGGACCTCTTCCTGGGTCGCGGGGGATTAGGGCTTCTTCTTCTTACCCTTCCGCCTCGTCCCTTCTTCCTCCGCTTCGAGGAGGCGGCTTGGTTCCTTTCCATGGGCTCGTTGGCCGCCGCCATTAGCGTAGTGCCTTGAACCTCTTCTGGCGTCGCTTGCGGCCTTTCGGTGGCCGCTAAGAGCCGGCGTGAAGCGGCCGTAATGGCGGCAGTCAGATATTGCACACGGGGTGCGGGCCACCGCAATTTATGCAGGTGACCGGTTCCTCCCGCGGGCGCGGGCTATCTCGTGCCGCGTGCTCGCCCCCGCATCGCACGTGATATATTAATGTAATTATTATGTGTTTAATATTTAAAAATAAATACGTAATATACCTATAAATGTAATTATTATCTGTTGTTAGTTTACTAAATGATTTTTATAACAAACTTATTTTTATAAATCAAATTTTTATAAAAATCATTTCAATCAAGCCAAGAAGTCGAAGAGTGAGGAAGGAACCAGATCGGTATGGTTGGCTCGGTATACTTGATGATGCTAGTAACCTTACTTTACAAGAAGCATTGAAAGGACCAGAAAAGGAACAATAGTTAAGTGCTGTCAGTGAAGAATTTAAGTGTTTCAGTGACGTTAGTGCATTGGAGTTGGCTCCTAAAAGTGGTACAATGGTGAAAAATAAATGGGTATTAAGGAAAAAGTATGACAGATCGCAGCTTCCCCAAGTGCAAATTTAACGGAACTGCTATTCCAGTCACCGAAAAGGTTAAGAACGTTGGGGTTTGGATCGACAAACATCTTTCTTGGGGTCCTCAGTTACAGGACGTAAGTCGCAAAATTTTTGCATCTGGTAAGTCTGCGAGACGATTGCGGAACTTTCTTCCAACTGCCACTAAAACTGCGTTTGCACAATCCCTTTTACTTCAAATCCTTGACTACGCTGATGTCAGTTATCTCGATCTCACTGAGGCACAACTAGATAAACTTGAGCGACTTCAAATTGTTGCATAAGATTTATATATGTCCTGCGCAAATATGATCACATTTCTGAATTTCGTACAAAGTTCAAGTGGCTTCCCATACGTGTTTGCCGGAACTCTCATATCTTCTTTCAGCTCTACCGTATTCTGTTCAACCCTGAAACCCCCTCTTATCTTAATTAACGTTTCTAGTTTATGACACACATAATAGATATCTGAGGTCATCGGAAAACTTCTGCCGGGGTCGCGGATTGTTCGAAAGAGTTACATGATTTCCCACCCAAAAAAAAAAAAAAAATAAAAAAAAAAAAAAAAAAAAAAGGTCATCGGAAAACTTAAGACTAGAGATACCGATGCATTCTACCAGTTTTTATGACAAGTTTTTTACAGTTCAAGCAGTACGGTTATGGAATGCCTTGCCCTTGTCGATAAGGCGTGCTCAATCTTTGTCCACTTTTAAAATTCTGCTTCAAAAACACTTCTCTCTACTTAAACATCATCATTACATTTAGTTTCCTTGGTCTTGTTTCATGTTTATTATTGTATATATTATATGTAGATAAAAATATGTTTTATGTATGTATTTGTTGTATATGTAAATGATACACCACTGACTACCTGCATTATTGTCTCTCCTTCTCCCTTGAATCCATCCAAAGGTTGTCTGTAAAAGCTTTATAAAGCTTAATCGCTATTAGCGATAAGACCACCCGTTGTGTCACCCTATATAAAATTTATACATTTATATCTGTAATTTTTATGGTGTACATAATAAAGTACGTATTCTCTTCTAAGTATAACAGTGACAATAAAGTGCGTTTTCGTACAAGACTAGTAGCCAAAGGTAAAAAAAAAAAACCGTTTTTTGCAGAAACAAGGTGTTGACTACTCAGAAACTTATTCTCCTGTTATGAGGCATACAACGTTACGGATGTTGTTTGTATTAGCTGTGTAGTTAGGTTTAGATGTTTCACTGTATCTAGATGTCACAACGGCTTTCCTGAATTTGTGTTCTGTGAAGCAATTTACATGCATATGTCGTAGGATAATTTGATACTTCGAATCTTCGCGGAAATCCTAGGGGTTTTGCGAAAACGCGGATAATTAGACATAGGCGAAAAATTATCAAATCTTACTGGACAAAGTCAGGATTTTTGCGAAAATACTCGTTATTATAGCAATATTGCGAAACGAAACGCTGGCTGTTATGAAATAAGAACGCTGATTGGTCGGTCAGCGCGTTCAATAAGAGATCGTCTCTGATTGGTTGACGTCTTAAATGTCAATCATTTGTTGCCGCACGTTATTTGTTTACGTTTGTGTCTGAGTTAAATTGCAGAAGTGTTTTGTTTTTTATCGTAAATAGTGTACCTACTTGGACTTAAATAAAGTGGTAAATAAAAGTGCTACACGGATGTACATAGTGTCATATAAACCTTCATAACTCTATGATACAATACTTGAAGTTAATCATCGGCAAACTAGGAACCAATTAGAAGTCAGCCAGCAAAATTGTAGCCAATCAGTGTTGAGCACATCAAATCTTACTATAGTAACGAGTATTTTCGCAAAAATCCTGACTTTGTCCAGTAAGATTTGATAATTTTTCGCCTATGTCTAATTATCCGCGTTTTCGCAAAACCCCTAGGATTTCCGCGAAGATTCGAAGTATCAAATTATCCTACGACACATAAACCAGATTGTTTTCCTAATCCAGAATGGGATGGTAAAGTATTAAGACTTAATAAAGCTATTTACGGATTGACCCAATTGTCAAGGGCGTGGTACAGACAGGTTGATGGTGTTCATATTAGTATAGGCTATAAACGATCTAACATTGAACCTTTTTTATATAGATACTAAGATTTAGAATGATAAGAAAACAATAGTTGCAATCTATGTTGCCTATTTATTTGTCTTTAGTAATGATACTGTTGAAACTATATCCTTGAAAGAAATATTGTCATCACATTTAAAAATCAAAGATTGGGTATAGTTAGGCAATCTCTTGGAATGAGTGTCAAAATTGATAAAGCAAATGGTGTGATAACTTTAAGTCAACAAAGATATGTAGAACAATTGTTATAGAAATTTCAAATTACTGAATGTAAAACAGCTGATACTCCATTGGTAAATAAGGAAGAAAATTGTTAAGACCAATTTCCTTATCAGCAACTCAGTCGCAGTTTTATTTATTTAGCAATCTTAACAAGACCAGATATTGCATATTCTGTTGGATTCTTAAGCCAGTTTAATAATTTCTATTGCAAAGAAACCAGCACCCTAATTACGTAACACACTATCTATCACAATCTGAATCATTTCGAAGCCTATTGCTAATCCATTGCTTCATATGTTCGAAAAATTTATCAGATCAACAACGTAAATAACGCAATGAATGTTGTCGAACTGTCAAAATGAAAACCATTCCTACTGTTAGTGTGTTACGTAATTACCCCGCTGGGCTTATGACAAAAGGGTGTTAAAGTATTTAAAGAAAACAAAAGAGTTTGTAATAAAAATTATAATATACAGTTAGGAGGTTTTGTGGATGCCGACTGGGCAAGCAATGTATTAGATAGGAAGTCTTATAATACAGGCTTATGTTTTGTATTGTCTAGAGCTGCGATCTCTTGGGAAACACGAAAGCAAAGAATAGTTGCTCTTTCCGGTACTGAGGCTGCGTACATAGGGTTTACAGAGGCTTGTAGAGAGGCTAAGTAATTTATTGTGTGAAATAACTGGTAATTTAAGTATTATTACTGTTTTCAATGATAACCAGGGCGCACTCAAGTTGTCAGCAAATAATTTGTTTCGCAAAAGAATGAAACACATTGACATTCGTTATAGTCCTGCATCAATCGGGGGCTTGTCCTTGGGTGCACTTGCATGGTGCACACAGGGATAATCGTCGGTTGGTGCCTCATTTCAATAAAAGTGTCCAACGGGCCTCTGGGAGTTGGTTTCGGCCCCTCATACGCCTTCCAGAGGAAGGTTTCGGCATTTCAGGGTACCGAGATATTTGAAAGATATTTTTAAAATAACAACAAAATAAAAATCATAATCCATTTAATATTTATTTCACCGATGGACCACTATTTTTCCGTGAGTCAATCGATACCAGCGACACCCGCGGCAGAAATTTACAGTTTGCTTCCCTATTGAACGCACCCAAAGATTCTTCACAGAGTAAAAATCTAAGGAGGTAGGTACTTATTTAATCACAATCAGTGTTCCGTGTCTGTACACGTTTAAAGAAAAAGACAACATAATATTAATTTTGTGTGATCTAGAAAATGCACGTTCTTCACTGAATGAATAAAATACGATGTCATATCTTCATCTCTTTTCTTTTTAATGTTAGGATCGTGTTTGTCCCCCGTCTCAAAGAATGTATACGTCATCATTTAACATTCTGTGACACAGTGGACATGTGGCATTAGGGCCTCTTCTCTACACCAGCGCTCTGGAACAAATCAAAACTTTATGAGACACACATAACATCACGCATGAATTCCGCGAAGGCGTAGGCAGAGCCGCAATGGTATAGAATATTGTGTGATTTACTGCCCGACCCGCACCCTAATTACGTAACACACTATCTATCACAATCTGAATCATTTTGAAGCCTATTGCTAATACATTACTTCATATGTTCGAAAAAAAATTCTGATCAACAACGTAAATAACGCAATGAATGTTGTTGAACCGTCAAAATGAAACCCAATCCGACTGTTAGCGTGTTACGTAATTACCCCGCCGCGCCGGTCATCGAGCCCAGGGCGAAACGACAGCTAGATCGACAAACGAAAGAGCCGGACTTTATGTAACGTATCGAAAATAGAGGCAGAAACAACATGTTGATGTTTCATGTGCCTGTCGGCGCGCCACAGACCCACAGGCCCGCAAGCCTACAGGCCACACTCGCCACACTAAAAGACAGCAACGCTGCTTGGCGGCAGAAAGAGGTGAGGCGGTAGTAGGTACTCTCCCGGACGAGCGCTGGTAACAGCGAACAAGTACCTACATTTTCTAATTTGAGAATTTTAAGTTGAGTACTTGTAGACTGTACTTTCAATGAAGCAGCGAAATAAAAAATTTCTTACGTGTTTTTGGAAACAAATTTAGAATTTCGCGGAAGAGATCGAGAGTTCTCAATTTCAAGTGTAAAATTTCGCCTTGATTTATCAAAGTCACGCCAAACTAACTGACAAGATACCAGCACTATATTAACAATAATGTATATTTTATTTCAGATTTACAAGATCCATAAGTTGTTAGTAAAGGTCTTAACCTAATGTTAGTATAAACCACACTCTATACAGAATTGAAACGACTGACACCTACGTGTGCAGCCGTAGCCAGTGGGCCAGCATGGGGCTGTCGCACCTATCACACAATACACCTACGTGTGTAGCCGTAGCCAGTGAGCCAGCATGGGGCTGTCGCACCTATCACACAATACACCTACGTGTGCAGCCGTATCCAGTGAGCCACCATGGGGCTGTCGCACCTATCACACAATACACCTACGTGTGCAGCCGTATCCAGTGAGCCAGCATGGGGCTGTCGCACCTATCACACAATACACCTACGTGTGCAGCCGTATCCAGTGAGCCAGCATGGGGCTGTCGCACCTATCACACAATACACCTACGTGTGCAGCCGTAGCCAGTGAGCCAGCATGGGGCTGTCGCACCTATCACACAATACACCTACGTGTGCAGCCGTAGCCAGTGAGCCAGCATGGGGCTGTCGAACCTATCACACAATACACCTACGTGTGCAGCCGTAGCCAGTGAGCCAGCATGGGGCTGACGTACTATCGGCCCAAGTTAAGCATGCTCACTTAAGAAAATATTCCTGCGAGAGCGCAGCTAGTGACAAACCACACCCCTTCCTAGTTTCCCCCAATTAGAGACAATATGCATTTATGTGAGTAATGAGCGAGTAACATAAAATAACAAACATTAGCTAGAGCGCGGCAGTGCCAATTTGCTGTCGCTAATTTTTGACGCTTCCCTTAAATTCCTATCGCCATTTCATTTTACGACCTGTTTATTTCTATCGGACTGATTGCCTGCCTAACTGTGACCTCTGCTTGTATACCGGACTGTGATCGAAAGCCTCTTCTTGACCCTAGCTTGTATCCTGGACTGTGTGTGTATTGTGTGTGGGCTGTGACTAACGTGGTGCAACCATGACGACCCGAAACCTGATTCAGGAAGAAAGGAATCAAATTATTGTTTTGCATAGACAAGGGTTAAATATATCCCAAATAGCAGTGGAGTTGAACATGCAAGTAAGTTATGTTTTTGTATTCAGATAGAGGGAGAGATATAGAAATAAATAAAGTGATAGTAATATTATTATTTCATAGTTTGCATTTTTCCTTATATTGCAATTTAAAAACAAATTCCATGAAAAATATTGGTATTCAGCTGCATCCGGTTAGACTGGAAGCCGGCCCCAACATAGTTGGGAAAAGGCTAGGCAGATTTATATATAAAAATAATAACATTATTATAACTTTCAGATGGTATCTTTTTAAATTCTCATAAGATATTACCTACTTATAGTAATGCATTCAAATAAGATTGTTCTTTTTATTTATTTTTGCTTTCAAAGACGTTGTTGGAGCCTTTTATGACCCGATAATAAATCCTAAACCAAAACAACCTAAACAATGGTGCCTTATCTCACAGCGTCGTTGCCGCATTTTAATTAGAAAAACCAGAGCGCATTCGTCGCATTTCTAGAGGCTTGATCATTATATTTCAAACTACAATTTTTTTTCGCCCAAGCACAAGATAATTGTTTTTTATAATTATTTTTAACATTTATTTTATCATAATACTGCAGATGGAAAGTAATTGACAATAATGTAAATTTTTGTTAGTAGTGCTCGTAAATACTTACCAAAAAAACTTAAAAAACATTGCACACATAGTTTTAAATACTAACGATTTAGTGCTTGGCTGGCCGATAAAATAGCAAGTACTTACTATTTTTTCGGCCAAGCACTAGATCGTTGGTATTTAACCACGAAAAACCTTTAGAAATGCCACGTTGCCAGCCCGCACGGGATAAACACTTTTAAATAGTAGAGATAAAGCACAAATTTGCTTGGGACAGTTTCATACAATGTTGGAATTTACGCTATGGCATTTTTCTTACTCATAGGTAGGTATACGAGGTGTAAATTGCAATATCTGAAAACCTCTTAAGGGGTCATTGTACTAATCATTATGAACAACTTTTACTACGGGACCAAACCTGAAATCGCGAAAAAAAAAACAGCTGTTCCCTACATTTATGTTCGCGTAACTCGTCAAAATGTATGGACCAGCTGCTTTTTTATCGCGATTTCAGGTTTGGTTCTCATAGTAAAAGTTTTTTATAATGATGAGTAATGACCCCTTAAGAGATTTTCAGTTATTGTATTTACAACTTGTATTTTAAAATATAGTTATGAATGTTATAACTACTTAAATTAGTTATAGAAAAGTTAAGAGTTTATTTATCATGAAGTCAACCAAAATGCACACCTTAAGTATTTCAATACTTATAATTTTTATTTATAGTGTACTAGTTGTGCCCTTTGAATAAGACTTTTGTAGTGTACTCGTATTATTATACTTAGTTCCTATATTATGTAAAAAATCGATGCTGATTGTTTTTTTTTTTTTTTTTTTTCGTTAGAGAACAACGGTGCGCCGCTGGGTGCGAAGATATGAAGAAGGAGAAATTACAGAACGCGTTCGTGCACCTCGACCCCGGGCTATAAACGAAAACGAGTTAAATAATATGATAGCCACGTATGAAGAGAACCCGTTCACACCCACTCGCAGTTTCGCACAAGAATACGAAGTTTCGATGCAAACTATTAGAAACGAGTTGCATCAAGCTGGAGTCCATCACAGACGTCCCGCAAAAAAAATATTTTGACGCAGGAGCAGAAAGCTGCTCGCGTGCGATTCGCTCGTGACTACAGGGACTTCGATTTCTCTTACGCCATATTTTCTGATGAAAAGTGCTTTAGGTCTAGCCAACAAGGTCGTCGGAATTTATGGCGTGTAGATAACACAAGATACGAACCTCGAAATGTGAACCCAAATGCAGAATCGGGAAGAATTGTAGTGAACATGTGGGGCTGGATGAGTGCTGCTGGACCAGGCGAGCTCGCTTTTATACCAGGGAGGGCAAACGGCCAAACGTATTTAGAGGTGCTACAAACCATCATGGTACCCACAGTGCGCACGGTGTATCCACAACTGGACGTGCCAGAATTTTATTTTTTCCAGGACAATTGCCCGATACACCGTGCGCGGGTTGTTCAAGAGTGGTTGCGAGGGCAACCACAAATTAAAACAGTGCCATGGCCCTCCCGATCGCCAGACTTAAACCCCATTGAAAATTTGTGGGGTTTAATGGTCCAGAGATGGGATAGTAGAGCAGAAAGAACGAAGGAAGCACTTGTCACACATTGCGAACAAGTTTGGGACACATTCAGAGGTTCGAATTTGTGCGAAGTCCTGGCTAGGTCCATGCGTAGCCGTTGCGATGCTGTGATAGATGCGGGAGGAGCAGCGACGAAATATTAAGTTAATATAATTTTTAACATGCACTATGTTAATTAACGAAAGGCGTTCCCGTTAACCCGCAATAGTCCAAACATGCTACAATTAATATTACCATTTAAAAATTCGCGAAAAAAAATCAGCTGCTCCCTACATTTTGTTAAGCTAGGTATGCGAACATAAATGTAATGAACAGCAGATTTTTTTTCGTGAATTTTCGAATGGTCATATTTTGGTAGCATGTGGACGCTATACTATTGCGGGTTAACGGGAACGCCTTTCGTTAATTAACATACTGTATAATTACATTATACAGGGTTATTTTTCTAACACCTGGTAGGACTATATTAGTACAACCACTTTTGATCTATGACTTTTTAGAATACCAAAAGTAAACTTTCAAGTTTTTGTTGTAATATTTGTAATAACACTTTTTAGATCTGTATTTTGTAGTAAGTACCGCTGCGACCCTGCATTCGCAACGCACTGTTTGTTTATTTAACTACTTACATATTTTGGTACCGCGTAGAGTTGTTCAAATTTAGAGCGATCAAAATAAATATTTTTAATTGTATTATGAAATTATTTTTTTATGAATTATTAAAAGTCATACAACAAAAGTTGTTATTTATGATGTTAGTATTATAGTCCTACGAGCTTATTAGTGTTTTATCATCAAATGACTTCTCCCGCTCTGGGCGGAGCGGAAGGTCGTGTCATACTTTTACTGACTAAAACCCACCCGTGTTCCTTCAGTTGCCTGTGCCAGGGCCATGGTATCTCTTTCGAACAACCCGCGACTCCGGCGGCTTGCAAATAACCCTGTATAGCTATTTTTATTAGGTTTATTTTTATTATTCCAATTTGTATTATATTACTTCGTTGATTAATGTCACAGGGTAGACTGTAGACCGTAATCATAGTTTAAAATATTGCCAACGATTTTGAAGTCTTCTTGTAAAATTATTGATGTCAATTTAGTGTCATGTTGCCTTTATTGGTGGATTTGTTGTTTTATTTACAATCAATGTTGTCGTAAGCCCCGATCTCGTTAGTTTGTTATTTTACATATTCAGTAGTGTCATCATATCCGTCCACCTCATAAATAATTGATCTCATTTGCTTGATAAACCTAGTCTGTAGTGTAATGTAATTATTGCAAATTATAAAAATTATTAAGATTCTTAAATTTTACTAATCTTAAAACTTTTCAATTTCATTAGAACTGCACGAGCAATATTCTCCTAATCTTATTTACTGACAGGCTTTTTGCCTGTTGTTGTTGTGTTGTCTGTTTGTCATTGTTGTGTTGATTTCATATTTTGAACTTTACGATATAAGTGTAGATAAATACAGTTTATAAATGATATTATGAGTAAGAATCTTTTCACTTATAATATTTTGCATTTTGATGATAATTTCTGTGTAATTTTTTGTTATAATATGTTAATTTCTGGATGAATCTTTAATGTTTTGAAAAAGTCTATTAAAAATAAATTAAGTTACTTATATTGTTTTTTTTTCTACAACAGCAAATCCTTAAAATTGTTCTCAAGTAGATTTTAACTAACTGTTTATTTTTTCACACTGAGATTACAGCCGATAGTTTCATACAAAAAGCACTTACTATACATCTTTTATTATACAGATAAGATTTAAATATCAACCTAAATAAATCTTTAATCCTGCATAATGTTAAATGAACACAAACTAAAAATATATATTTCACTAGTACCCAACATTTTATTTCAATCCTTTCACTCTCACTGCTGCCAAGGCACAAATTATAGTTTAGTTTAATTACTTGATAAGCTTCTGAATTTTAAAGTGGCATAGGAACTGAATCATTGTTAGATTTGTCAAAAAAAAACTTAACATGCAATGCCGGTAACGCGCCTGTAGCGTTGATTTCGCTTAAAATCATGAATTGTCAAACTTTGACTAGAGCATGAATTATAAAAGAGTAAAGTGTTGGTTTGATTATAATCCAGTCTTAAAGTGCTCATCCTGCACGGCATGCCTGGGCATTTTAATTGCAACGATACCTTGTTCGTTATACAGGCTGAAATTTAATTCATGGGTATCCTCTTAAGGGGTCATTGTACTAGTCATTATGAACAACTTTGACAATGGGAACAAATGAAATCGAGAAAAAAAAATTGCTGTTCCCTACATTTTGTCGAGTTATGCAAACATAAATGTAGGGAACAGCTGATTTTTTTTTCGCGATTTCAGGTATGGTCTCATAGTTGAAGTTGTTCATCATGATGAGTACAATGACCCCTTAAAAGGATGCCCATGAATTCAATTTCACCCTGTATTATTTTAATGAATAAAAGGTAATATTACAATTACCTACTGTTAAAAGTATTAAACCAAATACAAGGAACAACTGCAAAACATTTGAGATAATCCTAAGGTAATAAAAAAACGTATGGCCCTTGTATTAAGCCGTCCTCTATTGTTTAACCGAATTTCCAGACATTCCCACTAAATAACAATGGGTCTTAGATAATGAACTTATTTTTATTTCAGTTGCAAGAGTTGTGCGGCTTGCGGCCTTGCGTTAGCTACAAACAAAAAGCTCTGATAACATTGTATGAACTGCGCAGAGTATTGGTTCAAATATTACTGTAATTTTCAAGTATTCCCAAATTGCCCAAGTATAAACAAACACATAGAAATTTAGATAGTTATTTACTTTTAATAAAGTCGATTAAACACAAAAAATTTCAATATAAACATTTGATACCTTCATGCAGTGCCGGTCAACGCACCTATACCTAACGTATTCAGGGAGCCGTGAGATAAAAGGTAAACAAACCATAAATGTCCGTTCAATCGATTTTGAATGCTATTGTGTTGGTGGCATGACAAATGGCAGCTGCAGTAAACAGTTGGTATTGTAACCACTTTTTTGCCTTTAATGCCATCCATAAGCCTACGGAATAGAAGTCAAAATCGGTGGAACGGACTGTAATAAAACGGTTCGTTTCAATGTCTCATCTTATTGTGAAGGGAATATGGTGCGGTTGCTGCGGCATGCGGCATCACATAGGATATGGTGAAAATTGGAGAGGCAGTGAAAGTGTTCATAAATAACCTATATCTATAGACCCGATAGAGAGAGGAAAATATTAAAGTGGATTAATACATATAAATTGTAGTTTATTAGTTATTACAAATTATTTTTGTAAATACTGCAATATCAATAATACATTTTCTAAACCAAACAAACAGAAGATATGAGTACTAAAATTAATTCTTGTCCATAATAAAAAAACAATTCAATTCAATAACAAAGAGCTCACGCCGCCGCCGCGCCGCGCTGGCCGTGCCCATTAAAAACTCGTCTCTTAGCAGAAACAAGTGAGCATAGTACTCTCCTAGTGTGAGTGTCACACATTCTATACATGATTATACTAATACGAACACCACTAAAATACGCTTTGTGCATCCTATTGGTCAAAACTCGTGCATTGTGCGATCGAGTCGTGAGCCGTGCTATGAGATTATCGCCTTAGAGGTGAGCATGCAGAAGTTTGGCCGATAGTACCTGTCACACAATACACCTACGTGTGCAGCCGTATCCAGTGAGCCAGCATGGGGCTGTCGCACCTGTCACACAATACAATCAGGATGCTGTGAGAGCTAGCATGTACTCTACCGAGAATAGAAGCACACCGTTTCCGTTTAATGGCATGAAAACCATCAACCCTGGCCTTTTTTTTTTTTTGTTCCGGGGTGGAAAATCCTCATGGATGTCCCCCGCCCTGGGGGGGCGGAGGGGTCTGTCAGACTCTTACTGACTAAAAACCACCCCGGTGTTCCGTCTCACACCTACGCCGGGGGTCGCGGGAACGTACAAATCTTCCGCAACCCCCGGCTGGTGCTGGCCCGCCTCTGCGGGCCCCGTCCGGTCGAGCGGGGGGAGTGAGGTGTTTGACTCCCCCCGCGACGTCTAAGATGGGCGCGCGTGGAACACTACGCGCCGCCACCTCGGGTCCTGATGTATGGGGGGCGACGGACGTCCCCGAGTCCGTTGCCCCTGGACCCCTTTAGGGGGGCTGGAAGAGGGCGTTGTCCGCCCTCCGCCGACGCCCGATGCGCCTGCTGCGGGCCGGGTGAGAGGATGAGATCTCTCGCTCCCTTTCCGCAGCTTCCTTCTGCGAGATGACTGTTTCGCAGAAGGATACCACCGCGTCCCAGGACTCCTCGCCGCCGACCATCGCATTCACAACGGCCGGCAGCGAGAGGTCACTGCCTACTCCTGAGATGAGGGCACGGCGCGGCTCCTCCCAAGCGGCACACTCTGCCAGCGTATGCCACGCCGTGTCCTCCCGGCAGTCGACGCAGTGGTGACACCGGGCGTCCAGCTCCCTGTTTATGCGACACAGGTACTTCCCGAAGCAACCATGCCCCGAGAGCACCTGCGTCACCCGAAACGACAGGGAGCCGTGCCTCCTCCCGAGCCAGTGGTCGAGCACCGGCCGGACCGCCTCGATGGTGACGAGGCCGGCGGTAGGGCGTGAGAGCCTGTCCCGCCATTCCGCCACCAGGACCTCGCGGAGCTGCGACCGACGCTGCTCCATTTGTCGCAGCATCGGTCGCTCGCCCCGCGCCCGCGCTTCCTCGCGCCACCGGTACAGTGACGCGAGCACCTTCGCCTCCAGGTCCCAGGGCGGGGATCCGGCCAGTGCACAAGCCGCCTCGTAGGAGATCGTGCGATAACCCTTGATGACTCTGACGGCCATCGCTCTCTGCGGCTTTCGCAGAACAGAGATGCTGCCGGCCGTCAGGTCAGCCGCCCAGATCGGGGCCCCGTAAAGGGCCATCGATCGCACGATCCCCACGTAGAGCCGCCTACAAGCGGCGCTCGGGCCCCCCAGATTGGGAAGCAGCGTTGACAGCGCCCCAGCCGCGCCCAAAAACTTGGGCGCCAGCTGCCGGAAGTGGGGGCCGAAATCCCACCGACTGTCGAGCACCAACCCCAGGTACTTCATGGTGGGCTCGACAGCGATTCGAACCCCCCCCACCACAATGTGGGATCCGGATGGTGGCGCCCGCCGGGGACCATGAAACACCATGGCCTCCGACTTGTTGAGGGCCACCTCCAGGCCGAGGCGTCGTATGCGGCTCACCGTCTGTGAGACCGCAGCCGTCGTCAGCAACGCTGCCTCCCTGTACGAACTCCCCCGGGCCGTGTCCAGCGTGTCGTCCGCGTAACACGTCAGGTCGACGCCCGGTTGGAGTTCGCCCCTCAGCACCCAGTCGTACCCGATGTTCCACAGGAGCGGGCCCAGGACCGAACCCTGTGGAACACCGCACGACATGTGGCGCTGGTTGACGCCACCGCGTCCCACGTAGGTGACACACCTCTCCGCCAAATAAGCCCCAACGATGCGGCGGAGGTAGAGAGGCACCCGATGATAACGCAGTGCCTCTCGAATACAACTCCAGGGCAGGGTGTTGAAGGCGTTGGAGATGTCCAAGGACACCGCCACCACCACCCCACCCCGGGAAACCGTTTCCTCCGCCAGGACTCTCACCCGCGATATAGCGTGTATGGTGGAGCGCCCATGCCTGAAACCGAACTGGCTCTCGTCCAGGTCCGGCCCCTCTCCGCACAAGTGGCCGACGAGGTGGGCTGCGAGTATCCGCTCCAGCAGCTTACCCACCTCGTCTAGCAGCACTATGGGCCGGTACGCGGACGGCGAGTCCGCAGGGCGCCCCGCCTTCCTGAGCAGGACCAGACGACCGGTTTTCCACAAAGTGGGAAACTGGCCCTGCTCGAGGCACGCTGTGTAGAGTCCTCTCAGCTGGGGCTCCAGCTCCTTCAGAGCGAGGGCTAATGCTCGGCCATGGATCCCGTCGGGCCCCGGAGCCACGTTCTTGGCCCGGAGCCGCATCACGGCCGCCCTCATCTCTGCCTGTGTCACCTCTGGGACGCTAATGGCGTTCTCCTCTGTAGACTCTGCGGCTGTGGGCAAAGCCATCGGCGGCGGAGTATGCTCCGCTCTTGCCGGGAAGAGGATCAACCCTGGCCTCGGTGAACATCCCGGGAGCGCTACAAAAGCGTGGTAGAGCCAACTGCATCCTGAATACATAGTTTACTGGACGTGAAGGGCGTTGCATGCCCTCGGCGCTGACCCACAGACTGCACGCGTAAAAAGACTAGCAGTATGCTCTGAAAAGGGTCAAATTAAATTAGCTAGCGAACCTCCGCAGACGTGATGGGTATCGATATCTAAAGACGATCAAACAAAAGAAAAGATTTGATGTTCTTTTCTTTTGGGGGCAACGACCGCTTTTAGTTGAATTGCTTGAGATAAGAGTTGAGAAATAAACATTTTTTTGTTTTCTCGTGTTTAAATATCGATACCCACCACGTCTGTTAAGTTATCCAAAAAAACCTGACTTTTAAACTGATATTTCGGGTAACTACACTACCTACGGTTTGACCCCAAAATAAAATATCATCTAATGCTTTTTTTTTCATGTTTTGTTATCAACTTCTACCACGTCTGCGGAGATCCGCGAACTAATTTAGTTTAACCCTGTATAGTATTAACTAATTACATGACTACTTGTCAGTGAAAAAACATGCACTGATTTTGATAATTGAAGCGTAAGTCTCTGTACCTTTGCTTAAGGAAGTTGATACGTACCCTATCTCCATAATATTCTTAGTCACCCTCTCTGTGCCGTTGGTCACCACGAGTTGGTAAACACCCTCGTACTCTTTGGTAAACGGCTTGATTGAGAAGTTGATAGTAACCGTCATGATTTCTTTATCACCCCCTTTCACCATCTACACAAAAAAGCAAAATCATAATCAGCCTATAATAAGGTTCCCTGCGAGAGGGAGTGGGCCATAATCCAACACGCTGGCCCAGTGCACGTTGGGTGATGTCGCATGTCTTCGAACTTTTGGTTCTATGACATGCCAGTTGCCTCACGATGTTTTCCTTCACCGTTTTGAGAGCAGTGGTGCTGAAATTAAATACACAAAGAAAAGTGTCCGCCTTTTTTTTTGGGTGGGAAATCATCAAATGACCTCTCCCGCTCTGGGCGTAGCGGAAGGGCGTGTCAGACTCTTACTGACTAAAACCCGCCCGTGTTCCTTCAGTTGCCTGTGCGCCAGGACCACGGTAACTCTTTGGAACAATTCGCGACCCCGGCAGGCATCGGCCCTATCGGGTGCCTGCCTGGGTTCGAACTCACGACCTACAACTCGTAAGTCGGGGCCAATACCACTCACTGGGCCACAACTGAAAAAAAAAGCGGTAAAAACATGCTTGTAAATAGCAGATGTTTAGTGCTACCAGGATCTTTTGGCACTTCGATTTCAGTGACAGGGGTACGTTGCTGGGAAACATTTTGTGAAAGTGAAAGTGTACTGTGAAATTGCATTGAAAAAAAAAGATGGTGGCGGTAGTTCAGATTTTTGCCGCGCGCAAAATGATCCTTGTACAGTTGCTATGTACATATTTTATGTCTCCATCGTTTTCATGTTTGAAGTAGCTACCACCAGTTAAAGGCCACATTTATACCTATGTTCTATAGAACCCTAAATATAGTACATAAGTGTTACGTACCTCTGACTTGTAGGAGTAGAAGTGAGGTTTATCATCACTCTTCAAAGTTTTGTCGTTGATGTAAATCTACGAGTTAGGATCGAGAAACAAAATCATTTTAATAACACCTCATTAAATACTTGTCGCATACGGTTCGTAGCAGGGACACGAAACGAATCAGCAGCGCGCCACTGGCGACATCACAGGTTCTACCCACACCTACAGCGCGCTTCTACAGAGTCGTGATGTTTTAAGCCTACAGCGAGAAAGACATTCAGTGTCTGATCGCATCAGAGTTCAGACGTCGGAGTACTGTACTCGATTAGTCGTGCTCAGTTATTGTGTTCATTTAAATTTGTGATTTTGATAAAAACAGTGTACTGGACCCAGTGTGTTTTCATTGCACGAAACCCACCTTCTGCCCACATGATGTCTGAATCTAATGGAGTAAATCCCGACGATCCTACATACTCATAAGTAAAAATTTATAATATGAGGGTTTCGCAACGTCATACTAAATGGAGCATAAGAACGCATTAAAAAAAAAAAAAAACATCGTTCGTGATATTCAAAATGTGCGATATCTCTCCAGTAGCCTGTATGTCTGCGAGTAGGCCATTCTGATCAAACTACGTTGCTAATAGGCGAACTTGTTTTTTTGCCACTTTTGACAACAATAATTCCTTCATTGAGGGCCTGACCACACGTACCACAACCACACCACATCGCAGCGACAAAACGTGGGTAAGCAGTAGTTACGTGGGAATAAAGTCGCTGCAGCTTTTTGCAGTTGTGTTGTGGTATCAAGTACAAAATTTCGATAGTAATTGCGATTTGGTTACATTGTGGCTAGTGTTTGCATTGAGTCCAGCTTTCGAAGAGGAAGCACACTTTGACTCAAAGAACTCATGCAGGCGGGACTCGTGCGCACAGTGTCGTCGCGTCGGCGCAACGTTGTGTTTGCGATGTGGCCGGCCGCTAGTGCGGGGTCTCGCTGGTGATTGCGTTCCGCCCACACAACCAAATGTGGTCCTTGTGAATAAACTATTAATTTTCATACAAATTAGTGTCCGTCCACGTGTTGTCGTTTTGGTATAGTTGTGGTTACGTGATCGGGCACAAAGGTTGAAACTAAATAACAGTAACATTGGTCTTGAAAAAATACCTTGTCGTTTTTATGAAGTGCGAGTGACATTTAGCCTTAGGGTGGTAAACCAATTACGAGGTCGCCTATACTTACGTGGATTTTGTTACGCATCTTACCATAGCGGGGTCACACTTGGCAACGTTGCAAGTGTAGACAAGTTTGTGCTTGAACTCTCCCGAGGGCGGAGGCGGCACTGCGGCACTCACTGTCACGTTGATCACTGGAAGATAACACACGCATAACGTAACCAACCAGAGAAGAGTTACAGCTAAAACAAATCAAATAAAAGTCAAGGTACTTACTAGGTGCTGAAAAATTAATAAATCAAATTAATTTTAAAACTCGACGTGTGAAACTACCTAAAGGGTCCCGTAGACAGGCGCGACGCGACGGTGCGACGCGATTTTGGTAGAACAATTTCCACGAAGTTTTCATAAAAATTGTTCTACTAGAGTCGCGTCCCGCCTGTCTGCGGGAACCTTAATACAGCTATGTAATCTAATCACAAAACCGAAATCGCAATCATTTTAGGGTTTGACGTTCATTGGGTTTGGACTTTTTACTTTTTATTGTAGGCCACGCATTAAGCGAGCGTGCTAATTGTAGGCCACGCATTGAGCGAGCGTCCTAATTGTAGGCCACGCAGTGAGCGAGCGTCCTAATTGTAGGCCACGCATTGAGCGCGCGAGCTAATTGTAGGCCACGCATTGAGCGAGCGTGCTAATCAAAATGAATGAGAAAGTGCCTTTGCAAAGTACAAAATAAAACTTACAGCTATCTGAAATAAAACGTAAAACGAATATTAATTATTTTAAGTAGGTATATGAAATTAAACACGCTTTGATTTTTTTTTTTACTTACTTTCAATTACAGCTAATGTTTTTCTGTGTTCAGTTTGGCCGATTTTGAAGATTCCCATATATACGCAAGCATTTTTATCCTCAAAGCTGTGAAAATATAATTATTTATTTTCGTTCCAGAATCCTGCATCGCGGTACCGTCAAACAGCTATGCTGCTGGGGAGTTTGTTGCACCACTTCTTCCTCCCAGGTAAAGCACTAGGAAGGGCGTTTTGGGGGACTGTCTTATGTAATATTGACGTTCAAAGGGTGCTGTTTCTCAGCCTAATTTGAATAAATGACTTCTGATTTTTTCTAATTCTCCTCTGGCCTCCTTTTTAAATCAATGAACCTTCTACCCTGTTCCCTCCACCTCCAAAATATCATAGTTCTATAAGTGTACTCACTGATCAAAATCAATGTGGACAGTGTCGTTAGTTGATATACCGAGGCCCGCGGTGACGTTCTGCCCGCGACAGCTGACGGCAACGAGCTGTCCGCCCGGGCACGCATAGCCAACAGTTTTCTGTTTATAAGCGTGCCCCGCTGCCACCGAGTCTCGGAGGATTTTTACCGCACAAACTGGCGAGTACAAAAGATATGATGAAATCAGGCGTTTACCATTAGCATAAGCATAACCGGAGTTACCGACATTGCTTGCAGAGTAAGCAAGCTGAAGTGGGAGTGGGCTGGCCATGTTTGTCGAAGAACCGATGGCCGATGGAGCAGAAGTCCTGGAGTAGAGATCGGGTATCGGCAAGCGTAGTGTAGGACGCCCCACAGCTACGTGGACCGAAGGGTGACTGGGACAGACTGGATGAGGAAGGCGGAACACAGGGAGTTGTGGTGTAGCCTGGGAGAGGCCTTTGTCCAGCAGTGGACTGCAACAGGCTGAGTTGATTGATTGATAAGTATAATCAACCTATAATATGTCCACTGCTGGGACACAGGCTTTCTGGCTGTGAGATCGAGTGGGCCCGAATCCAGCACGCGGGTGCCGGTTGGTGGATATAACATCTTTTAGAATTTGTGGTTTTAGGACATGTTGGTTTCCTCACGAGGCTTTCCTTTACCGTTTTGAAAGCAGTGGTGAGAAAATCAATTGCACAAAGTAATGTGCCTGTCTGTGTTCGAACCCACGACTTATGACACGTAGGTAAGTCGGGCCTGTTACCACCGGGTCCATATTGCTCTAAATCAGGCCTTACTTTGCGGAAATACTTCACATACAAAATTCAGGGTCAAATTAAGGTCTGCAAAGTTTCGCCACCTAATTTAATTAACATGTTTTTTTATTCCAGTATTGCCAGTCAGCTGTCACTTGCACTCATTTTTGTTTCATATCATCCAACACACAATCCATCATTTTCTTTGGTCTTCCTCTCCCTCTCCACTCATCATCATTTACATTCACCACTCTTGTAGCCGTATGTGTTCACCCCGCCGCATCACATGCCCATACCAAGAAAAACGATTTCCTTTCATGAAATAATAAAGTATTAAATGATCGTCATTCTATTACATTGTTTCGTTGTCCCTCCACTGCGGTGAGTCCCAGCAAGAGGCTGATTTTTCCTGCGCCCATCGGGCCCTGGTTCTGCCTCCGGTTCTGTTTCCCCCTCTGGCTCTGTTTCCCCCTCGGCCGCCGGCTCCCCCTCGGCCGCCGGTTCCCCCTCGGCCGCCGGTTCCCCTTCCGCTTCTGGTTCTGGCGTGGTTTCCCCCCCCTCTTGGACTGGTTCCGTCGTAGGCTCCGGTTCTGCCTCTGACTCCGGTTCCGCCTCAGGCTCTGCATTAAGGGACTCGGGTGACGGCGTTGTCTCTTCCGGTTGGCCCTCATCTTCTCCTTCCTTGGTCGGGGATCTGCAATAAATAAAAACTTCATGGCACTCACGCCTGTTCCCCAAAAGGAAGCGACAGAGGTATATGGGTGTCAAATCAGCTGTTCCATACATGTATGTTTACTTAAGGCGAAAGAGCCAGGGTAGCCCGCATTTAAATATAATTTGCAAGATATATTATGAACTTACATGGACTACTGTAGGATGATGATGATGGCAATGAACTTACAGAACCATAATAATTAAAATCATCGATCCAACTCTGTAAGTTCAAAATACCAACTATATTCAGGTAATCACGACATTTGAGGCCAATTTTATTCTAACTAAAAGAGTTGTATTAATTATTCTAATGATTATAATTTAGTTACATAATAATATTTGTTATGCTCGCCAATCATATTTTGATCAACATACAACCTGATACTGCCCCACAAATTGCAAAAACCTAAGGCAAATTGAATTGCGCGGGCTACCTTATCGCAGCCCCCTTAATTTGACATAACGTATGAAAAGAAAGTTAATAGTTTCGTGTATGTTTTAAACAGGCTAAGAAATACATCAACACAACGCACGGTATTATTGGCATATCATGGTTATGTAGCTTCCGTGCTACGTTACGGTTTAATACTTTGGGGCAACTCAACAGAATACCAAAGGGCGTTTCTATCTCAAAAACGTTGCATAAGAGCAATTGTTGGCATTCCTCCGTATGAATCTTGTAAACCTCACTTTAATAAACTCAAAATTTTACCCCTACCGAGTATGTACATTTTTGAAATTTGTGTGTTCGTTAAATCAAATTCTAACCTATTTGTGAAGGCTCACTAGCCTTCACAAATAGGTTAGAATTTGATTGATTTACGAGGATGGGTATTATCCCTTGTATAAATATCACTATATTTATACACGGGATAATACCCACCCTCGTAAATCAAGGCATGGTCAGCGACTAGTGCTAGAATGTGCACCAAAGACTGCGGTGTTTAAAAAAAATAGCTCAGCTATGTGTGTTAAAATTTATAATAGGTTACAATTGGACATTCAAGAGCTGCCTCTAACAAAATTTAAGAAAAATCCTAAAGAGCTACTTCTTAAAAAAATGATTTACTCAATAAATGAGTGGTTACAGAAATAATGCGCAATATGTTAATGTAAAAAAAAAACAAAAATTTACTGGTGCTGGACACTGTAGTTCGCCAGGTATAATTGACATTAGACACTTGAATCTCAAAGACATGTACTGATTATGACTAAATACCCATCCTTTTTTATATTATCTACATCTACATTATCTATAAGCGACATTATATTATCTTGCATGATTAAGCTTCACATGCCATACTAAGGCTAAATAGAATATAAGGCAAAAAATGTAACATGTGAAACCACCAAATTGTACTTACTCTATTTAAATGTGAATAAATGAATATGAATATGAAAAAGCTGATTTTATATCGCGATTTCAGGGTTAGTCCCAAAGTAAAAGTTTTTTCACTCCTCTTGCTCAATAAGTCCGTCATTGTAGCGTACCAGAGCGGGGATAAAATAGCGTATTTTCCTCTAGGGGAAAAAGTAATCTATTTTTATAATTTTCGTCTGTTACCAACGAGCCCACAAAAACGAAAAAATGTTTATTTATAAGTAGAATAATTATGAATAAAGAATCGATTTATTACTGTTTCATGAAAGTGAAAAGCATTTTATTTTTGGAAATGCAACTAAAAGCGGCGATCTCTTCGGTGGAATGCGCGCATCGCGTTGCGGCTACAGATGAAATAAAAACAAGGCGTTGGCGCGAAACCTGTACAATTTTTCATTAATTATAATTGAAACTGGTGACCTTAATTTATTTTAAAACAGTGAAAATGTAATCATCTAGCAACAATGGACACCCTAATCTAAAGATGGAAGAGAAAGGAAAATAAATAATTTTCAATCTGTTGCCGTCAAGGTCACGAAGCATATATTTAAACACTTACGAAAAGTTTATGAAGTAGGGTCAGAAAAACGAGTGGATTCGCTTACGGAAGGAGTTTATCTTACGTATTTTGATGAACTTTCCAAAAAATAACAAAGTTTGGAGCACATACTCAATGGTACGAAGAACTATACAGGCAAGAAATAATGTTAATATAAAGAAATATGTAAATTTGACGGCTTTTCTTAAGAAATCATCCAACGGCTACGAGGCCAAGAAATCAAAAGTTTTCACTAGTAAAGGTATCGAGAATTTCGTAAATAAGGCTTCAAATGAAAAATACTTGGCATCAAACGTACCTACTTACATTTGTAAACGTTTTTATATTATTTTAATCAAACTAAATTGGTAGGTACCAAACAAAATACAGTTTTAACACACTTGTTTTTTTTTTACAGGTTGCTTTAATTTTTGGGATCAGCGGTGCCTGCAGAGGGATAGATCTGGCTAACATAACAGTGGAACATGTCGAAAGTGATACCTATCTTCAAGCCATAAATCTGCCCAATACAAAGACCAATAAGGGAAGAAAATTCGTTATAAGTGAATAATTTCAAAAAATTGTCAAAGCCTACGAAGATTTACGGCCGAGAGGAGTGCGCACGCCTAGATATTTTCTCAACTATCAAAGCGGAAAATGCACAAGACAAGTTATAGGCAAAAATAAACGAAGCAACATGCCAAAATTGATCGCCACCTGTCTAAATTTGCCTAATCCGGAACAGTACACTGGCCATTGTTTCCGAAGAACATCCGCCACTCTCTTGGCGGATTCTGGTGCAAATATAACAACGCTAAAACGCCACGGTGCACGGTGGATGGAGTTCCGATAAAATGGCGGAAGACTATATAGAGAACTCCATTCAAAACAAATTTGATATCACCCAGCGTATCACAGAACGCATCAATATTCTGCCAACTAGCCCACGACCATCGACATCAAGGGATGAGTCAACTCAGCTGATTCTCTATTCAGAACATTCGAACGAGGGACCCTCAAACCTGGAACTGCGCGTATCTCCCACGTTTGCCCCACAGACAACTCAACATTCATCCTCACAGAGGACTGAAATTAAGTTGCCGGGAAAAAGCATCTCGTTAAATATCCAGATTTGAACAATTGTTGTTATTTTTAATAAACTATTTAATATTGTATTGGATTATTTTATTTTCTCGCAAGCATAGTGGAAAGTAGAGTATAACACACGGCGCTAAAACCCGTTATAGCTGTGTTTCCATTTACTCGAGAGCTCGGGGGTAAAACTACCTCGTATATAATGGGTAATTTTAGCTCCTTGTATATCAATCTACTATTTTAAATGTTTAATTCAAAAACCTCTTTTCAGGCTTTGCGTTATTTCAACTACACCTTGTAGGTGTACAACTAGTTAGCTAGCCGGGTTAAGCCAGCGTGGGGCCTGAAGCACATTCTACTAAGGTTCTAAAGCTTATAAGATAAAATAAAACAGTACCTACTTTTACAAAAAGATGATCCTATCCTGTCCTACTAATATTATAAATGGGAAAGTTTGTGAGGATGGATGGATAGGATGTATGTTTGTTATTCTTTCACGCAAAAACTCCTAAATGGACTTGGATGAAATTTGGAACACATTAGTTTATAACCTGGATTAACATTCAGAATACTTTTTATCCTGGTAGTACGTTCCGGTGGGATAATTTCCGACCTCCACGCGGGCGAAGTCGCGGACAAAAGCTAGTTAATTCAAATAAGCGTCAAGGCGCGATGCTCCTCAAAGCGCGAGGCCACCGGGCGCCGTCGCCGGTGGCACTTGCTACGCCTGCTCCGTGGCCGATCCGGCCCTGTAACACAACATACCCTATTTCCATTAAATTTTTAGTGATCTGTTCCCCTTCCATCATGAATACGCCTTGGAACATGCCCTCGTATGCCGGGGTGTACTCCGTGATGCCGATCGTCACCGCGGTGTTTTCGGGCTGAAAGAGAATTATTTTCTCACTTGTCGAAAATTTATATTACAAAAGCTGAGATTAATAAATGTTGCCCATTACATAATTTATTAATTATAATACACACCATTACGTAAGTGCTGGATTGCTACAAGGATCTTTTGGCGCCTGAACGACATTGACGTCGCGCGTCGACGGGCGTCGCGTCGTTGGTAAACATTTGAAGGGTTTTTTACAAAAACAGCACAACTCACATTTTCATCATTTTTTGTTTTTTGCATTTCTATAATCTGTGGCTCAAAAGCATTCGTTTGCTATATTTAACTTTTTACAAAAACAACACTAAAGCATAAAAAAGCTTAGCCGAAAATACCGTGATTTTACAAAAACAACATAACTATCGAGAAATTTTGCAAAAACGGATTAACTACATAGAAGTTAAGCTGTTTTTGTAAAAAAACAACTCGTTGACACTTCTCAAAAATGGCGGAAAATGTAGTTAGCTTACCAGGCAATAATATTAGTATTATGAAGAGAAAAAAGAAGGAAAAGAAAGTAGATGTTGTGAGAAACAACAAAAGTTTGGGGTTTGGAGCACCATCGTGATTTTTATTATTTTACAAATACAGCTGAACTTCAAAAATATTTTTACAAAAATAACTTAATTACCACGTTTTTACAAAAACATCACAACTGTAAAGTAGTCTTATAAATAGTTTGCAGTAATGTGAAGTACTTAAGATTAAAATAATACATAATTTAATTTATGACTCATACATCATTAACATAAATTAAATTAAAATTTTTATCTTTAACATTGACGATGCTATGAAGTTTTTTGTCTTTACTGAAAAAAATACAAAAAATAGTTCTGCGATTTTTGTAAATAACTCTTCATTTGTGAAGTCGCCACAGAAATCGTATTGACGAAACGAGATAGCGGCGTTAGTTCCGATTTTGGCCACGCGCCAATAGAACTTTGTAGCAGTACGTACCAAGTAGTAGGCCACAGAGCCAACATTCGACCTGCGCGTGGTGGTCTCCAGAGGGATGCCGTTGACGTGGACCTAGGAACAGGAATACATTATGTATGTACACACATCAAAAAAAGTTTGAGATCACTAACAAAAGCTGATATTTTTTTTAAATGTAACTGCTGATATATTTTTAGAATTTGTTGTTTTGTTTTGTTTTATATTCTAATTCTATATTTTTAAGTAAATAATCTAAAAAGAAGAAGAAAATTATAATAACAATAATATAGTCTACCGTAACAAAAAATATGTAGATTTTTTAAACTGATCGCAAGCTTTTTTTGATGTGTGTATGTTACGAGTATCTCTTCGTTCTATTTTAATTACAATATAGGTTTTGAGAAGTATAGTAATAGTAAGTACATTTTATGGTGTGAAAGTACGCTCTATTCCCATCCAATACCAAGAGCTAATACCATTTGGTATTAGTTTATTTCCGAATTAATTTTCTATTCCCAACGAGTACCACATTTTAAAACCAATACCAAAACAAGTTTGAAGAAATCAGATACAGTCAGGTTCAGTAAAATTAAAATGCTTTGAGTGACGAACTAAGTTTCCGAAAACATAATAAATGTTCCCGAAAATCCTAACCCTAGACGGTCGACGTCAGTGGCATCCCGAGGTTCGGTTGGTTAGGTTCCTTTAAACCCTTTAGACAGAAATAGGAGCCCCGCCAAGCGGGGCTCCGTCGACCAGCTTATTAACCCTAACCCTATATTTAGATTACCCTAGATTTCGGTAAAACGCAATTTAAATAAAACTTTGTGTAGCTGAGTGTACAAAAAGTCACGCTTTGGTATTCGTTAGTAATAGATTTTTTATTTAAAAAAATGTGGGACTCGTTGGGAATAGAAAATAAATTCGGAAGTAAACTAATACCAAATGGTATTAGCTCTTGGTATTGGATGGGAATAAATCGAAAGTACAGGCCGGTTATAAAGCGCCGGAGAAATACGCTTGTTTGAAGTCATAATTATCTTAATTAGCCTATAATGTTCCCACTGCTGGGACACAGGCCACCTCTCTTCGAGAGGGAGTGGGCTGTAATCCACCACGCGGGCCCAGTGCAGGTTGGTAGATGTCACATGTCTTCTAATTTTTGGTTCTAGGACATGCCGGTTTCCTCACGATGTTTTTCTTCACCGTTTTGAGAGCAGTGGTGATGAAATTATTTACACCGTTTTTTTTTGTTTGAAGTGCATGACGCTAACGCAAATATTGCAGGCACCATTATAAACAAATAGTTGATGTGTTTTCTTTTTCTTTTTGTGAAATTAACTTTAACACTCAAACAAGAAGTTCAGTGGGCGCTACAATTTAAAAAAACATATTAAGAGGCATTTTCAAATCATTAAATTCAACTTTATTTACACATGAATGTAAAGTTGATATTTGTTTATGTGGAAATAACATCAATTGTAGCCCACGGTTATCGGAAACAGGGTCCAAGCTACCGAGGTCAGGGCTCCAGAAAGAGAAGAATCTCCTAACAATGCGAGCCGTTTCCAGAAGTACCGCTTTCTGAATCAAGCCCTTGATCCAGCTGCCCATCGAGAGCGTCCTCAGGCAGTCAGTAGTCAGTCACGAATGTCAGGATTTGGATGACAACATCTTATTTAACCCATTGGCTGTCACAACTATCAGCAGATTGATCGCTGAGTCCACATCCCACACGCCGACAACCTCGCGAGTCAATTCTCGATACTTGATTTGTTTATCTTTCTCTGCTTTCATGAGGTTCCCGTCATGCGGGACCGTTATGTCAACAATCATTGCGCACCGCTCTATTCGATCCATCACCGGTATTATCAGGCTTATTGGAAATAAGTGGCGGCATCTACATCGCCACATGTTAAGTACGTATCACATTGACGTCACCCAAAATCCTGCATCGCGCAAGCAGAGTTTACCGCGCGACTGCAAACGTGAAAACTGAAACCATGAATTCAGCACATGATTCTAGATGCCCTAGCGTAGAAATTCCTAGCAGGTTATCAAAAAATAACCATCTGTTTCATAGAAAAGTGCAATACCTACGCGGTCAAAGTGTATGGCAGAGCATTTTTGTTTTTAATAGCATACGAAAAATTTCAACGCGGGGGAGTTCAGAATCATGTACTGAATCCATGGTGATAGGTTGTGCGTCGATGTCCCGGCCAACCTGTATATAATACCCGGGATACTTCTACCCTGGATTTATCGCCCGCAATTTCTCTTGCATTCTGTGGGAACTTCTTCATTTACGGAGAACAGTATTTTAAACAAGCTGTTGTCATCCAAATCCTGACTGACTTCTGACTGACAAACTCACAAACGCAGGAAACGAAAATATTATCTAATATTATGTGAAATTGATTTAGTGGACAATTCTGAGAAAACTACACGTACTTACTTAGTTTACTGAAATACGTTTATCTATGAAAAAAAGCCTTCTAACTCTCTCACTCTTGTGGTATAGTGATCACAAAAGACAGAGCTAACAATACAACGAGCAATGCTGCTAATGTATCGTATGGACATGCGCACAACCTGTAACGCGCTGTATTAACTCTACGATCGACTTCGAAAACTTTTACAATACTTAGGCTGAGATTTATAAACGTTACTTAGCACGTACTTAGGCTAAGCGTTATTTATCTATTTAGTATCGGGTATTAAGTAGGTCTACTCCTTCACTTGTAAGAGACCACAGCATCCATAATAAAATTAACAACTGAGCCAATAAAGTTAAAACTCCTGTCATTGTCATATTACTGTCAAACCACAAGTGCAAGATAGAGACGGGGTACATTGACGGTATCACGATCTCGACTCCGGGACAACTCGACCCGGACAACTCAACCTCGACTACTCGACCCCGACTGCTTGATCCCGATTACTCGACCCCTAATACTCGATGTTCACTACTCGGTCCTGAATACTTGACCCCAACCTTCACCACAACAAGTTAACCTCGGCAACTTAACCAATACCAAACCTTAAAAATCATTCTTCACAAACTAAACTCAAAGCATTTATTTAAATTAAACCATTTACATGCACTTTTGAAGTGTCGAAGAGTCAGTCAGTTAGTCAGAAAGTTGAAACTAGTTGCCCATTCCAAAACGTAGATTTCTATGGAGAAGAACGCGCAAGAAACTCCAAGGACACTCTTTTTATATCAAGATACGAGTAATACAAAATCCTAGGTACACAATTCTTGTTTGGCTTCTATATGTGATAACAATGTAAAAAAAAATATTAAGAAACAATTCAAAATATAGATTAAAAGTAAAAATAAGCCGTGGCAGTTAAGAGATGACCGGACCCAACCGACGGCGCACATAGGTCGATTTGGCCGATTTAGGCGGCCAAAATTATTTGACGGTCTATAAAGGTTCGGTAGTAGATTTTAAATAAAAATACATAGCTTTTTGTCATTGATAAGACATATTTATGAAAAAAAAAATTAATCATTCTTGATCATCCTCATTTGGCTGGGCAGTTATCAAAAGATCAATTGTCTCGGGAGAAAATGACATAATTGATGGTTTTCTGGGCCTTTTCATACTACTCATTAGCGGATCTGAGCTTAATAGTAATCTACTATATATATCCGCATTGCATTCTTCTCTAGAAAATTTTCTAGCATAATTCTGGCGGTAAGACCGAAAATGTTTATTTCGGGCTTCAGCTGCCTCTTCTGAGAGTTGCCCTATGGGCAGGAGGGCATTTTCTATGATGGCCCCACCATAGATTAGGACTTTATGCATGGTTGGAGTCATTGGATGCCACCCATACAATTCAACATATAGCTTTGCCGTCTCTAAAGCGTATTCATCGTACTTTAAAACATTTATATTATGTCCACTTGATATAGCTTCCAATATTATTTTCAGCCTGTATATCAGGTCAAAGCTAATTCCAGTGATGTCAGCAGCCAATTGCGGATTTTCAAAAAACGTCTACTGGTGTTACCATCATTGGTGTTACCAAAATTTGATTTTGGCATATCCACTAAGAGGCCTGTTTCGAGGCGAAACCTTTCTTGAATTTCTCGTTTTCTATTGGCTTCTATATTTTTTTCATCTTGTGTCTTCCTTTCGCGATATTTTTTTATCGGTAATTTATAAGCCAAATGAAGGATACTTTCAAATATCCTGATTCGTGCATGTAGCACGGAAATACCAAACTCTAAAGTTTGTAAGCTGACTTCATTTTTTTTTTGGACAAATCATTAAAATCTTTTGATGTAGCACTACATATGTAACACTTACTCGTTGATGTTGTGTCAGTTGCTGCATTGCAGACTTTACCGTCAACCATGGTCATTTTAAAGATGTGCTTAAAATAGAATATTTCACCCTTTAGGTCAACTTCTGTGGTGGCCAGTGACTGTACACTGTCTTTAACGTAACTTATTTCCTCTTTGGTGCCATTTTTAGATTCTTTTACGAATCTAAATCTTATCGGGCGACAATATCGCGGCGAAGACGGTGTGGGGTTTTGCTAAACAACTTTTTTCTTTTCTTCTCCACACACAATTTTTAAAGGCACAAAGGAACTTATAAATATATTTGCGTCTGATTCCTCATCGTTGCTAAATCTCTGCTTAAACCGTGCTTGTTGTGAACCATCACAACCCCATTTGCAAATTATCTGCAGAGTATTTCATTCAGCTTCGTTAAGTGTTACTAACACTTCTTCTAGGTAAAGTGATAAGCGCCTAACAGTGAGATCTATTAGGCACTGAAAGTCACTTTCAACAGAGGTAGCAGTAACACGTATTGTTTCCTTGGGAGGATAACATTCCTGTTTCGCTTTTAACAAGAGATCGTAGCACGGGTAAAAACTTTTATTAGTCTCTCTTATTATTTCATACTGACGTTTTGTCAAATCTGCTTCTACAAACATTAAAAGCGCTTGCTGAGGGGTCAGGGGAGCAACATCTTTCTTTGTATCGGAAGTCCTTTTTTATATTCATTTGCACTTGCTGGAGAATTCGTAATGTCTTTTAGGACTTGTGACGCATTTCTATTTCCACCTTTTTGTAAAATCACTTGGGCAGCATGGATTATTACTCCATCTTCTATGACAGAACGAACTTCCTTCTTCCATCTCTTACTTCTCTCGCTCGATTCACTAAATGATTTGCATGGTCGACCTGGGCGATTTTGCGTCGATATAGGTATTTCAAATGTCCCATCTAACCAAGAGTTGTTGTTTTTTAAAAACGGCTCTTTTTTGTTATGCGCTTTTGACCATCTTTGTTTTATGTTGGTTTTAAAATATGAAAATCTATGCTTCAGAAACTTTTTAATCTCTTCTGTGTCACCATAACTCGAAAGGAGATTATTTTCTAAAACTTCGAGTTTTTCATTAATCGATGGGAGATTATGCTCATACAACTGCTCAAATAGACGTCTACGAGTCACTACTTTTACACCCGATGTGTCCGGTGAGCCTAAAACATTTAAAAGTCAATATTAGAAAAGAAAGAAAAAAAAAACAAATTATTTAATTAGGTAACAACATTTTTGGAGGGCTGTTATTTTGAAAAACGGTGCAAATCGGAGTTCAAATTTTGGACTGATATTAGCTAAGGGTTCAAATAAATTTATCGTAATAAATTTACGATCGGGACGAACAGGGATACACAACAAAATGCCATTTTAAAACTAAAATTACTGCAAAAAAAAATACGGTAACAAGATTATTTTTAAGGATCTATATATATGTCAAATTGAAAGAAAAATGTAAAAAGTATATAATAATAGGTTAGGTGCTTACCTGAAGTACTAGAATCCATAAATATTGTTTTGAAATCCAGATTCTAACATTAAAATATTCACTTTGAAAATGCTTTTTAAACAGAGAGCACCGAGATTAGATACGTACACCACTAGCGACGATCAAATTCCGACTACCTGAATTCGGTCTTGCGCGCAATACAATGGAAGGGAGAGGGTAGGGTATTGTTCCTGGAACTGTCTACTAGGGCAGGTAATAACTTATTTTGCTATCGGGTATACATTGCAAATTCACTTTTGGCCGCCTAAATCGGCCAAATCGACGTATTTGCGGCGCCCGTTCACGAATATGACGCGAGAATCAGCACCATCCAGTTCAACCATTTTGTAGGGAACCGAATAATCCAACACACGCGCCACCAACAGTGAGACATTTAAGTGAGCATGACATAGTCTCAACTGCCATACTTTCGAGTCAACATACTTAAAAATAATAAACGAATCCACGGTACCTACTCACATTCACAAAATTGAAAAAATGCTTTTAAACTATACAAAACTATACTTTGCTATGTATTTGAGAGATGAATAAAATTTTATTACCAAAAAGAAAAGATAATCATTAACATCTATTGGAGTATTCAACAATAAAACATATTTTATAAAAAAATAAACATTAAGCCCTTTATTTATAAACGTTACTTAAAGTTAAGAGACGTTTAAACGACAAAAATGTATGGTTAAACAGTTGCTAATCATTACTTAACATTAAGCAACGTTTATGAATAAACCCCTAAGTTCGCAATGTCGGAAACAATAAAAGGGAAGCATCGTCCAAACTAACTGGTGAGTCCAAGTGGCTGTGGAGCAGGACCAGCATTAAGCCAAGCATTTTTATCTACGATATAATCATTGAACTTATAATATGCTTGTCTACGTAGTGTGCGTTTAATGCATGTTTTAAATTTCTTCTCATTTAGTTAAAGAATATCGAGTGGTATTTTATTATAACATTTTAAACAGTACCCCATAAAAGAAGTATGTACTTTAGACAACCTAAAACGTGGTTGATCTAATTTGTTCCTATTTCTAGTGTTGAAATTAAGCCTGTCACTTCTCTTCCAAAAAAGATATAGATTTTATCGAACATACATTATAATGTTTTCATATTACCAACATAATGTTTTCAGTACCGTCATGATGTTTGTTTTTTTAAACAGTTTCTGTAGATTCGCGTTTGCGGAGGTTGTAGATGGCTCTGACAGCCCTCTTTTGCAGAATAAAGATAGAATCTATGTCTGCAGCCCGTCCCCACCGCAGAGTACCGTAAGATATGATGCTATGAAAGTAACCAAAATATACTAGTCTCGCGGTATCCACGTCTGTTAATTGACGGATTGCCGGGGTCGAGTTGTCCGGGTTGAATTGCCGTTTGGTTAAGTTGTCGTAGAATCCAATTGGCAAGCAACGAGTTTATTGTGACAATCCAAAATTGGTCACCATTTTCGTAAGGCCAGGGTCACGGCCTCGAGCGCTGCGACTTGCATCAAGCGACACGCACGCGCGTTTGGGGGCCTAGACAAAATCCCTTTTCTGTAAGCGTTAACGCCAACGGAAAAATCAAATTGTATGGAGTTAACATTTGCTTACCACGCGACATTACGTATCTTTTCCGCAGATAATGTCATTGCCATACATTTTGACGTTAGCGCCTGGCGTTAACGCTATCAGAAAAGTTTTTGTCTAGGCCTACTGTTCTTTCCGTCCGTCCGTCGCTTCGCAAGTCACGTCGCCGCCGCCGCGCGGAGGCTCGTGCCGTGCTCTAAACAACTTCATGCATTTGTTTTCTCCGCAGTCGCTGCCGCAAGAAGTACGTCGCTTGAATGTGTACACGCGTGCGTGCGTGGCCACGGGGCCAGGTGACTGTACCTTGGTGAGGCTGCACTCCGCCGAGCACTTGTAATGGACTTTGTGCTCGAAGGGCGCGCCCTCTGCAGGCGGCGGCAGGAGGATCGCCCCGCCGTCCAGGGTAATATCTGAAACATAAGCCATTGTTCATTTATTTTATTAACTAGGATCTAGCTGCGACTTGGCGGCGTGTTTTAACATAAAAAAATATCTTATGACGCTTTGTAATAGCGTCGCTCTCTATCCGTGTCAAATATTTTATTAAACCGGAGTGAGATGAGTAGTTTCGTAGATTACCTCCTACATGCATTACAAACTAACAAACTTCACGTCTTCATAATATTAGTATAGATATCCAACTTAAATTAAGTTATCGGTCAACATAAAATCATAAAATTATTCATTTCAAGATAAAATTGAATTTATAAATTCCTGGTATCGAGTTGTAGTGTTCGGGAATTTTAGTTCAGTACTCGCGAGCACAGCTAAGGATTCGGTAATAGTAAAATGTTTTGTTCGACATCTTACCTTCTGCGTGCACACTAGGTAAATAAGTTTGCGTGCACTCGTGCGAGAAATCTGCCTATTAGTCCGCAGTAGTAGTCAGATAGGGAACACCGACCTCATCTAGTTTTTAAAATATGATTGACGTGTAAAAGTGTTTGTACAAAACTACTTACAGAAATAAAATCATTTATCATTTAATACAAGTTATCTTCAGATAATTATCTGATTCACAGAAATGAAATTGGCAGATTTCACGTCACTCAAAAATATTATTTATTGTACATGTATTTACTCACTAAGTTATTCGATTTCGTAATTGTCATTCACTTGGACACATACAACATCAAGGCCTATTTTTGCTTGAAATCCTATGTGACAGCACTGACAGCTAGATCAGGTACTTTCAACCGAGTTAAGTTGTACGGCTCCCGCATGCCGCAGCAGGGCGACACGATGGCGACGCGACGGTGCGACGCGATTCTGGTAGAACAATTTCCATGAAATTTTAATAGAAATTATTTTACTAGACTCGTGTCATGCCTATCTGCGGGAGCCTTTACTGTATAGCTGTACAAGGATCTTTTGGCCCGCCGCCGCCCAAATCGGAACTGAAGCAGCCATCTTGCTTCTTCCATACATTTCACATAACAACTAGTGCACAAATTGTTACCAACTGCGCCGTGTCAACGTCATTCGACCGCCAAAAGATCCTTGTAGCAGCAATGTAGCTACTCGGAGATTTTCTCAAAAGTGGTAACCTAATTACGAGGTCGAATATACCCAAATGAATTGTTTACCTTCATCATTAATTCAGCCATCAACAAAAGAGGCACACAAACGGCAAAACTACTTCCAATATTTGTTTTATTGTGTGCGTACCTATAACTCATCAAAGTGTCTTGAACGTAAAAAGACTTCGCCAACAACGCATAAAAATATAACGTATGTACCTGGTGCTGAAAAAATAATAAAAATAATAATTGTATTTATACTTTCAAAGTTACCTACTGTACTCGCCGTACCTGGTACCTACCCGCACCTTAAGTGCATGCCGTTTACTTGAACGTTAACCTTTCTATCTTTCAGGTATGCCCTTAGTAGATTAAGAGCTGTATTCCTAATCCCATAGTGCTCTAGTTTTAGTAGAAGAGTCTCATGGTTTACGCAATCGAACGCCTTAGAGAGGTCACAAAAGATTCCAATGGCATCCTGTGGTCCTTCCCAGGCGTTAAAAATGTTCTTTAGTAGGGTGACACCAGCGTCAGTGGTACAACATCCTTTGGTGAACCGTACTGTTGTTCATGAAGATGGAATTTTTATTAAAGTGACGTAACATTTGATTAAGCATTAACTTTTCAAACACCTTACTGAGAACTGGCAGAATTGACACAGGCCTATAATTGTTGGGTTCTTTACTATCATCGGATTAGAACAACGGAACTACTTTACTGTGTTTCAAAAGATCTGGAAATACTCCTTGGTCTACACTGGTGTTAAATATGAAAGCTAAATAGGGAGCAATGGTTTCGATGAGAGACCTACAGACTTTTACAGACATTCCCCAGAGATCCTCTGTTGATTTAATTTTAAGATCTTTAAAAGCTTTTATAACAGCTTGGGGGTTTGTATGCTGAAACCTAAACTCCAAAGGGCATGCCTTTACATTCTTTGTAAGTAAGGCAGCAGAAAGCGCGGGTGAGGAATTTAAAGCTTCAGTAGTTTTAAGGGGAATATTAGTAAAAAAGTTTTCAAATTCCTGAGCTATTTCTACATCAGAGTTGATGAGGCCATGTGCAGTCTCTAAATTAAATTCTGTATTACGCTGTTTTTTCCTGCCTGTTTCATTATTTATTATTTGCCAGGTAGTTTTTATTTTATCATCATTACAGCTATTATGAATCATTTGTTAAAATTCGTGATAAAAAATCCCGCAAACAGTGAACTTTCAGTACATAATTTTTGACATCTAGAGACCTTACTCTACACTAGCGCCTTTAGCGGCGAACTCAAGCGCGATAATCCTCATTATCCCGCCACGCCGCGCGCAGGTCGAAAACACATAGTATGGCAACTGGTACATCGAAAAGTAAAAAAGACTTGTGCGTTCGGAAGCCCCCGTCAGGAACATAGTTCCTTACGCGATACTCGCACGTACATACACACACTCGTATTATATTGAGAGACAAAGAAGTCTTATCCATAAGTTACGATTCCTTCCAGTCAACTTCTACCGGTAGCCGCGTTACTTCCACGAGTCAACTCATATATTTTTGTTCCAGGGCAGAAAATCCTCAAAGATGTCCTCCGTCCTAGGGCGGGCGGAGGGGTCTGTCGGACTCTTACTAACTAAAAACCACCCCTGTGTTCCCTTCACACACTTCCACCGGGGATCATGGGAACTTGTGTGCCCTCCACGATCTGCGGCTAGTGCCGGCCCGCCTGTGCGGGCCTCCTCGCGGGGGGAGTGAGTTGTAAGTCTCCCCCCTCGACGTCCAGTCGGAGCGCGCGTGGAACACTACGCGCCGCCGCCTCGCGTCCTGTTATACGGGGGCGGCGGACGTCCCCAAGTCCGTCGTCCCTGTGGATCCATTTATGGGGTCTGAAAGAGTTGTCCGCCCTCCGCCGACGCCCGGCACGTCTGCTTCGGATCGGGAGAGTGCTCTCGACCTCCCTCAACCTTTCTGCAGCCTCCTTCTGTGCAATGACGGTTTCACAGAAGGAGATCACAGCTTCCCACGACTCGGAGCTCCCGACCATCGAATGAGCGACGGCCACCAGCGACAAGTCGGCTCCGACTTCTGATACGAGAGCATGGTGGGGCTCCTCCCATGCGGTACATTCTGCCAGCGTATGCCACTTCGTGTCCTCCCGAAAGTTTACGCAGTAATGAAATCGAGCGCCCGGCTCCCTGTTTATGCGACACAGGTACTTCCCGAAGATACCATGCCTCGAGAGAACCTGCGTCGCCCGAAACGACGAGGGAGCCGTGCCTACTCTCGAGCCTTTCGTCGAGCACTGGGTCGAGTACCAATCCCAAGTACTTCATGGTTGACTCGACAGCGATTCTGGCCCTTCGCGACCTCCATGTGTGATCACGGCAGCGGCACCTGTCGGGGACCATGGAAAGTGATAGTTTTCGACTTGTTGGGGGCCACCTCCAGGCCCAAGCGGTTCACCACCTATTAGACCGCCGCCGCAGCCAGCAATGCTGCCACCCTATGTGAGCCGAGCCATCACCAGCGTGTCGTCCGTGTAACATGTCAGGTTTACCTCCGGCTTGGAGCTTGGCCCTCAATACCCAGTCGTACCCGACGTCCCACGGGAGCGATCCTAGAACCGAGCCCTGTGGAACACCGCACGACATCTCGCGCCGGCCTCTGCCGTCGCGTCCCTTATAGGTGACACACTTTTCTGCCAAATAGGCCCCGACTACGTGTCGGAGATAGGGAGGCACGCGTTGATAACGCAGCACCTCCTTATTACAACTCTAGGGCAGGGTGTTGAAGGCGTTGGATATGTCCAAGGACACCACCAGCATCACCCCGTCCCAAGACACAACTTCCTTTGCCGCTACTCTCACCCGCATAATTGCTCCAATGGTGGAGTGACCATGCCGAAAACCGAACTGGTTGTCGTCCAGGTCCGGCCCATTTCTGCACAAGTGGCTGACGAGGTGGTCCGCGAGGGCGCCCCGCCTTCTTGAGCAGCACCAACGAACCTGTCTTCAACTGAATGGGATATTGGCCCCGCTCGAGGCACGCTGAATAAGTCCTCTCAGTCGGGACTCTAGGGCCTTTAAGGCCAGAGGGTTATGGCCATCCGGCTGGTCCGGGGATACCGCACGGTCTCCTGCGAGGCAGCGAGCCTCCTTGCCGGATTGCCTCCATGGGATCTGGAGGAAAAGGTCCTCGCGCACATTTGGGAGTGGCGCGAGGAGGCAAAACGCCGGTGCGTAACTCCGCTGCCGCAAGAAATCGCGGCACAGCGGACAGAGCTCCGGCGGGATCTCATCGCAGCATGGAGAGTGCAACTGTCGCAACCCAGCGCAGGGCTCGCCACAATTACGGCGGTAGGTCCCCTCTTTGAGGAGTGGCTTGAGGCATGACGTTCTCACCTTCCGCCTGACGCAGGTCCTCACTGGATATGGCTGTTTCGGGGGGTTCCTGTTTCGGATAAGGTGGGAGGAAACGCCCGGGTGATATCATTGTGTGGATCGACCGGAGGACACGATGGAGCATACGGTGGAGGTCTGCCCGGCTTGGACGGAGCACCGCCGTATCCTCGTGGCGGCAATCGGCGGCGGCGATCTCTCGCGTCCGACTAAAGTCAAAGTCAAATCATTTATTTCAAATAGGCACATAAAATGCACGTTTGAACGTCAAAATTTACAAAAAAAATAGAATTGATTCTAGTTGATCCTTCCAAAAGGTAGTTTCGTGTGGAAAAGAATGGGCAAGAAACTCCACCGTTACCCTTTTAAAATGTTTTACAATATTATGTAGGTTCACATTAATTATATATAATTATATGTGAAGACGATGCATCTAGAATAAAATTACTATACCACAAGAGGTAAAAAAGAATTAAATATAATGCAAAGTAAATTAGATGGGTATGTGATAGATACATGGTGCTCACATATTTACAAATATTGAAAAGTAGATGATTTTTCCAAAATTTTAGCAAGTAATAATTTTGTGTATGAGTTAAAGTAGTTAAGTACATAATTTAAAAATCAATGTCATAAAAATTATAAATTATACAATTAAATTAGCAACCAGCTTGATTTTTCTAGACCCTGGTTCAGGCCATGGTACGGAGTGAGAGGGAATGAGAAGCCGTCACCTCCTTCTGCGAAACAGTAATGCTCGCGAAGGAGGAGGCGGAGCGCGTGAGGGAGAGGCAATCGTTGCGCCCTCACGCCGCAGGAGGAGACACCCTAGGCGTCGGGAGTCGATAGCCGACTCCCGGCCACCGTAGGCGCGGGTTTGTGGACGGCGAACAATGGGCAGCTCGTCGTCCGGTAAGGACCAGGCTCGGGTCAACGGCGCGTCGTGATCCACGCGCGCCTCAAAGAAATGTCAGCGTCCGCCCCGAGCGGGAGAGGTCATTTAATGATTTCCCACCCAAAAAAAAAGGGCCTTTAAAGCGAGAACGAAGGCGAGTGGCGCCCCGGACCAGTGTTTTTTGCCTGGGGCCGCATCACGGGCACCCTCGTCTCTCCTTCTGTCACCTCAGGGAAGCTTTCGCTAAACTTTTCTTCTGACTCCGCAGCTGCAAGCGGAGCCATCGACGGTGTCACGTGTTCTGCTGTTGCAAGGAAGAGTGCTGCAACTACATCTTCCAGCAGCTGAGGTTGGAGACCCACCATTAGTGGGTGGGGGGTGGGGGGGGGGGCAGAGACGGAGTTTCCTTCGACCCATACGGTAAGGGCGCCCCTACGGGTCCCCGTCTAGCATCTCGAGCTGCCTCGCATCTTGGCCTTCTGTAACCAGCTGCAGAGTCATTCTAGCCGTGCCGTACGCCTCATACCGCGCAGCTTCCTCTTCGCACCAATCATCTCCTACCGCAAACCGCGTTAAGGAACTTCGTTCCAAAAATAGTTCTGCTTTGTAGTGTCGTCTGTCACTCATACTCATGCCCGTGTGGCAGTTACTTGACGTGTACTGGATGGCTACGGACGTATACAATGGGAAAAGTGGGCATGTCTGTAACATTATCACGGCTTAACTGCTCAACTGCTGATCTATTCTGTAAAAATCTCACCGTGAATTGAGCTCGAAGTGAGCTGTCAATAGTGTAAATCCCTCGAATGGTGGAATAACAGCTCACTACATCTAAGTTTTATGGTGAGATTTTACAGAATATTGGTTCCTGAAGCGAGCTCCAACTCTTAAGAAGGACTTGGACATACTTAAAAAAGCACCCCAGGGTTGATATAGGATGCCGTACTTTCCCGCCCTGGGACCTGGAGGCGAAGGTGCTCGCGTCACTGTATCGGTGGCGCGAGGAAGCGCGGGCGCAGGGCGAGCGACCGATGCAGTGACAAATGGAGCAGCGTCGATCGCAGCTCCGCGAGGTCCTGGTGGCGGAATGGCGGGACAGGCTCTCACGCCCTACCGCCGGCCTCGTCACCATCGAGGCGGTCCGGCCAGTGCTCGACCACTGGCTCGGGAGGAGGCACGGCTCCCTGTCGTTTCGGGTGACGCAGATGCTCTCGGGGCACGGTTGCTTCGGGAAGTACCTGTGTCACATAAACAGGGAGCCGGACGCCCGGTGTCACCACTGCGTCGACTGCCGAGAGGACACGGCGTGGCATACGCTGGCAGAGGGTGCCGCTTGGGAGGAGCCGCGTCGTACCCTCATCTCAGGAGTAGGCAGTGACCTCTCGCTGCTGGTCGTTGTGAATGCGATGGTCGGCGGCGAGGAGTCCTGGGACGTGGTGGTATCCTTCTGCGAAACAGTTATCTCGCAGAAGGAGTCTGCGGAAAGGGAGCGAGAGATCTCATCCTCTCACCCGGCCCGCAGCAGGCGCACCGGGCGTCGACGAAGGGCAGACAACGCCCTCTTCCAGCCCTCTAAATGGGTCCAGGGGCGTCGGACTCGGGGACGTCCGTCGCCCCCCATACATCAAGACCCGAGGTGGCGGCGCGTAGTGTTCCACGCGCGCCCCTCTTAGACGTCGCGGGGGGAGTCAAACACCTCACTCCCCCCGCTCGACCGGACGGGGCCCGCAGAGGCGGGCTGGCACCGGCCGGGGGTTGCGGAAGATTTGTACGTTCCCGCGACCCCCGGCGTAGGTGTGAGACGGAACACCGGGGTGGTTTTTAGTCAGTAAAAGTCTGACAGACCCCACCGTCCCTCCCAGGGCGGGGGACATCCATGAGGATTTTCCACACTGGAAAAAAAAAAAAGAAAAGGATGCCGTACTTTGGAACTTTGTACGGGACGATCCGAAGCCTAAGAGAACGAAGTTCTTGACTCTAAAAATGTTTAATGTTGTTGGAAGTCCGCCAGTTTCACGTGGTGACCTGGACTTATTACCAGATTATACCGACACGTAGTGAGTAAGCCTGGTAATCAAAGTTCATCCCTGGATGAAAGAATAATACATTTAATTGCAATAAATTAAAAATTAAACTTACAGTTGTCTGAAATTTTAAATTAATTGAGTATTAAAAAATATTATTAAAAAAATGCACATTCCGTCTCTATAAAACATTTAAAAAAAATGACAGGCTGACGCATGTACACAGGACGACATATCAAGCTATAAATTTCCAATCCCACAGGGAGGAGCCAGCCTGGAGCTATAGAACTGGACTGGAGATGTATAGTTTGGTATGTCGTCGTGCGTACCTTGCTATTGTATAGTGGAAAATTATACCTGTGTTTAGGGCGGTAATTTCAGGATTACATTGACATAGTGTCCTATTTAGATTTTGGAACAAAAACTTAAATCTTAATTAAAACTCACTTTCAAGAATGCCTACTATTTTTCTGTATGTAGCGTCGCCAATCTTGAATATCCCCATGTAGACGCAAGCATTAGTATCTTCAAAGCTGTGAAATTCAATATAAATCTATTTAGATAACTTTGTTTGGTCCAGCGGTTGCAAACGCGGCTGTTGAGCATGGAACTAGGTCCTGAGGGCGTGCTAAGTTTATTATTCAATCTTTCTGTTATGTATGGTAACCCTAACATTGTTTATAATCTGTCAAGGTGGCGATCAGTCACAGTGATGGACTGTCATGGCCTTTCCGAATAAACCGCATTGCTAGCTACACGTTGTTTTACTCATACACTTCACTTTCCATTAGGCAAATCTCAGTTGGTACACTTTAGCAGTCGTAGTCTGGATTTGTAATGCCAATGCATGCTCTCTCATGGACCGCTATTGTTTGCGTCTCTTGGGGGTGTGGGAGTGAGGGCTCAACAGGTGATGCGTGCAGGTGTGCTCACCCCACAAAGTTGATGTTGACGCTCTTGGAGGTGGGGATAAGCGCAACGCGGCCCTGCGCGAGCACGCTCTCGCCGCGGCACAGCACGTCCGTGAGCTCGCAGTCAGCGCACGTGTAAGTCATGGTCTGGTCCACGTGCACGCCAAGACCCGCAGACACGCGCAGCCTCTTCACCTGGATGGCTAGTAGCAGGGTTTACATAGCGTTACTACCTTTACTAATTTAATTTAGTTACTTAAACCATTCTACAAAAAAAACACTTTTACCAACCATGCATTATTCTTTTTTCATTCATGTAACATGAGACAAAACGGGGTAAAGCGACTAATAACTGATAGCACGCGCGAACAAGAATAACGCATGGTAAAAATTGGAATAATTTTGTTTGTAAAAAGGCATTAGTAACTAAATTAAATTACAGCTGATGGTGTATTATTCTTGTTAGGTACTCAATATTCTACTGGGGCGATCGGGGTCAAGCACTTTGCAAATAAAATAAAAAAAGCTTTTTTTGGAAAAGTTGGTTGTTATGCTGAGTACAATCATGTGTTTAAGTATCGGTCACTAATTACCAGTCACCCTATATTTACGGAAACTGACCGCCAAAGAAGGGTTTTTGTAAATTTATTTCGTATAGATAGGGATGAAAGTTTCTTTGGATTTTCGTCGTTTTTGCCGACGGGAAAATATCGAGCACACGGGTGGTGTTTAAAGAAAGATTATAGAAATACATCAGGCGCGATTGGCCAGCCTCTCAGCCAAACGTACCAGCTGCAGTACTCACTGAAATAATAATGCAGTCCGAGCAACTATTATTTTGTACTTACCGTTATCTGTAGAAACAAAAAAAAAACTTAGTTTTACTGCGCTTACACATCACGCCGCGTCACTCTGGTGAATGTTTGGAGTGGTTTTTGATGACAATAAACTAAATACCGGATGGTTTTTCAATCTGCTATGGTCAATCGCGTGGAATTTAACGCAATAGTGTAACCAAATTCAGTAAAGTGCTATGTTCCATTCAAAGTCAAAGTCAAATCATTTATTACAAATAGGTACATAAAAGGCACTTTTGAACGTCAAAATTTACAAAAAAATAGAATTGATTCTAGTTGCCCCTTCCAAAAGGTAGTTTCGTATGGAGAAGAATGGGCAAGAAACTCCACCGTTACTCTTTTAAAATGTTTTACAATATTATGTAAGTTCACATTAATTATGTAATCATATGTGAAGACGATGCACCTAGAATAAAATTACTATACCACAATAGGTAAAAAGAATTAAATATAATGCAAAGGCAGGTAAATTATTGGCCATTGCGCGTGTACCACTCATGTAAGTCGTTCCAATGGGGGCTACCGTTTTTGTGCTCACCACTTGGCGCTTCTGGCGAGAAAGGTCCCGTCTGTACTTTTATTTGATGTTTTAGATATGTTTAAAGAGCCCATAAATTCATAATATGTTTATTTTATTACATTTTAAAACTTCATACGAACATTTAGATTCTAATGTCCCTAAAATTGGCAAAAATGAAGCAGACAAATATTATTCTTCCTTAAGTGCTACCAAATTAGACCCTATCTTTTTACTTAAAATCTTAAGCCTTTAATTAATCGGGAATGGCACAACCATTACAACAATTATGAATCATTAGTTAAGATCCGTGATAAAAAAATATATTTGATAAATGAACTGTTTGTTTTCTCTTAATTAAATTAAATTTTATTCGAAAACATCCACCGGTTTCTTACTAAACTTCAACTATATCCGACGACTCTGGTTACTTATCACTCTTGGGGACCGTCCACCATTCAAATTACAGATATAAATGTAGAAATTTACATAGAATATTATGCATTATTGATTGTTTTGTATATTAAAAGTCAGAATAAAAAAAACAGAATAAGAACGAATATAAGTACGGTACGGTATTTGCGGTTAAAAAGGTACAGCCTGACAGACAAACTGACGGGTTTTTTTTTCTTTTTTGGGTGGGAAATCATCAAATGACCTCTCCCGCTCTGGGTGGAGCGGAAGGGCGTGTCAGACTCTTACTGACTAAAACCCACCCGTGTTCCTTCAGTTGCCTGTGCGCCAGGGCCACGGTAACTCTTTCGAATAATCCGTGACCCCGGCAGGCATCGGCCCTATCGCACCCCGTCAATGGTGCTGACATCTCTTTGAGGCGCGCGTGGAACACGACGCGCCGTCAACCCGGGCCTGGTCCTTACCGGACGACGAGCGGCCCATTGCTCGCCGTCCGCAAGCCCGAGCCTATGGTGGCCGGGAGCCGGCAATCGACTCCCGACGCCCAGGGTGTCTCTTCCTGCGGTGACTAGGGGCGCGAGGGCGCAGCGATTGCCTCTCCCTCACGCGCTCCGCCTCCTCCTTCGCGAGCATTACTGCTTTGCAGAAGGAGGTGACGGTTTCCCATTCCCTTTCGCTCTGTACCATGGCCTGAACCAAGGCCGAACGCGAGAGGTCACCGCCGCCGATCGCCGCCACGAGGACACGGCGGTGCTCCGCCCAATCCGGACAGACCTCTTCCTTATGCTCCACCTTATCCTCCGGTCGATCCACACAATGATATCACCCGGGCGTTACCTCCCGCCTTATCCGAAACAGGAACCTCTAGAAACAGCCATGTCCGGTGAAGACCTGCGTCTGGCGGAAGGTGAGGACGCCGTGGCGCCTCTCAAGCCACTCCTCAAAGAGGGGACTTACCGCCACAATTGTGGCGTGCTCTGCGCTGGGTTACGACAGTCGCACTCTCCATACGCCCCAGCGTTTCGCCTTCTCGCGCCACTCCCAAATGTGCGCGAGGACCTTTGCCTCTAGATCCCATGGCGGCAATCCGGCAAGGAGGCTCGCTGCCTCGCAGAGACCGTGTGGTATCCCCAGACCAGCCGGATGTCCATGACCCTTTGGGACGCGTTTAACCAGCGGGCTGGTCGGAGCCTCAATAAAAGCGCCCACACCGGTGCCCTGTTAAGGGCCATGGACCGCACGACCACCACGTAGAGCCTCCGGTAGGAGGCGTTTGGACCCCCCAGATTGGGCAAGAGCCGCTTCAAGGCAGCCCCGGCCCGCTCTAGTTTGGGAGCCAAACGACGGAAATGCTCCACGAAGTTCCACCGGCTATCAAGGACGAGTCCCAGGTACTTCATCGTCGACTCGACGCCGATGTGAACTCTTCCTATCGTTACTTAGGATCCAGACAATGGTGAGTTCCGAGGACCATGAAAACACATGGCCTCGGACTTGTGCAAGGTCACCTCGAGTCCCAATTGCCGGATCCTCTCAACGACTGTCGCAGCCACGCGTGTCATTAATTCGGCCGCTGCCTGGTGCGACTTCCTCTGTGCCAGGACTAGCATGTCGTCAGCGTAGCACACCACGCTGACGCCGCTAGGGAGGTCGGCGCGCAGCACCCAGTAGTGTAGCGGCATCTACAATGCCACATGCGAGCTACGCGTCAGACTGACGTCACGCAAAATCCTGCATCGCGCAATCAGAGTTTACCGCGCAACTAGCATATATACAACATCCCGACATCAATCGTCGGGCAGTTGCCCACCAGACACAAGACCCGTCTGGTCGGAGGATCCTCCCTTTTCTATAGAGTATGAGTGAACTTTACACCCTGTTCCTCATACCTCTATACTGGTGACCCCGAATATGAACGTCAGCGCAGCCTTCGTGCAACTACTTCAGCGTGACGTCATCATCATCACTTCCGCAAGCTTTAGAGCGGCGAGTCACACAGCCAGCCAGCACCCACGGCTTCTACGGGTATTCTGACCACCAGCATGCAGCGACCGCGCATACCTGGTCATCACCCTCAGCCTCATCAGCAACCTTGGCACAGCACACTGCACTCTCGGCCGGTCCACAAGCAGAGCCTTCAAACCCTCTCCTGGTCGACGCCAGCAGTCAGCCACAACTTGGCGCTGTACCACATCCGACGCACTGGAGCATAACGCAGCGCCACCCCGACTCACTGGGAAATCTTCGCAGACAGTTCCGACTCACCGCGAACTATGCGACACCCGGTTCCGACTCACTGGAACCTCACCTGGCCCTGGCAAGCATCGCAAGATACAAGACTCAGCCCACTATCGACCTCCGGTCTCCGGGGGGGAGTGATGTAGCGGCATCTACAATGCCACATGCGAGCTACGCGTCAGACTGACGTCACGCAAAATCCTGCATCGCGCAATCAGAGTTTACCGCGCAACTAGCATATATACAACATCCCGACATCAATCGTCGGGCAGTTGCCCACCAGACACAAGACCCGTCTGGTCGGAGGATCCTCCCTTTTCTATAGAGTATGAGTGAACTTTACACCCTGTTCCTCATACCTCTATAGTAGTATCTGATGTCCCACAGATTCAGCCCCAAGACCGATCCCTGTGGGACACCGCACGACATCTCTCACCGGTTCCACTCTCCCTGGTGCCCGGGGTAAATGATGGCCCTATCCGTCAGATAGGCCTCGACTATACGACAGAGGTAGGTCGGCATCCGGTGATACCGTAGTGCCTCCCTGATACAACTCCAGGGCAGGGTATTGAAGGCGTTGGCGATGTCTAGAGACACCGCCAAAACGACCCCACCCCGGGCCACAGCATCCCCCGTCGTGAGAGCTCGCACGCGCATGATGGCGTCCACCGCAGAACGCCCCCTGCGGAAACCAAACTGGCTCTCCGCCAAATCCGGCCCCACCCGCACCAGCCGCCCGACGAGGTGATCTGCAATGACTCTTTCAAAGAGCTTGCTCACCTTGTCGAGCAGTACGATGGGCCGGTAAGCGGACGGAGAGTCCGTTGGACGCCCCGGCTTCTTAATGAGGACCAGTTTCCCCGTCTTCCAATGAAGTGAAAACTGGCCCTCTTCCAAGCATACGCTTAGGAGCCCTCTGAGTCGAGGCCCGAGAGCCTTCAAGGCCAGGACCCAGGCTTTTCCAGATAAGTTTCTCCCGCACCAGCTTATACGGGCGTCCCCACGGGTCCCTGTTCAGAATCCCCAGTGACTCCTCACGGGCCAGTCCCCTGGCCCACAGGATCTCCGCTCGGAGGGCGGTCTTCGCCGCTCTGTAACCCTCGTACAGCTCCGCCTGAATGGCTTTCGTATCCGGAGGGCGGATACGGAGCCTGCGGTGCCTGGTGTACAGGCGTCGCGCGGCAACGCACGCCTTGCGCAGAGACGTTAACTGTAGCGACCACCAGTACACCTGGCGCCAGGCACGTCCGGGCTGGACCCGGGGTATTGCCACGTCACATATCTCGTACATGGCCTCCCGGAACCACTCCGCCTCGTCGATGATGTCAGCAGGCTTGTCCGGTGATGACACCCAGGCCTGCACGATTGAGGCTTCCAGGAGTAGCTCCCGGTCCAGCTGCTTCAGCGCCCACCACGGACCACTCGGAGCCTGTCGGACCAGCGCGCTAGAGGTCTGGGCGGAGACGTCAAACCGGATAAACCGGTGGTCGGAATACGTCTCCACCCCCTCGATGACGCGCGGCGACAGAGCGGGGCTGGCGAACGAGATGTCCACCACTGACTCACCCCGCATCCGCACACACGTGGGGACAGAACCCCGGTTTAGGACGACCAGGCCCGTCTCCAGAGCACAGTCCTCCACCATCCTGCCCCGTGTGTCGGTATACCGGGAACACCAAGCCGTGTTCTTGGCATTGAAGTCCCCGACTACGAGCACGGGGAGGGCATGGTACCCGACGGCGACGACTCTCAACTCCGCAAGGGAGTTGTGGAACTCGGCAAGAGTTCGGTTCGGGGAGAAGTATACCCCTACCACAACAATCTCCCCGAACCGTGCTGCTACGCAACTCCGTTTCCTCTTGACTTTGTCAAGCGACGGGGTACCGGCGGGGGCCGACGAAATTAGGGATACTGAGCCGCTCAGGTCCTCCACCCAGTCATCCCTGGGTGGAACAAAGTACGGCTCAGCGACCACGGCGATGTTAATCGACCACTGCGCATGCTCTGTAGTAACAGATCCTTAGCGGCGAGTTCAGTTCCGTGTTTGGCTTCTACCGAGATCGGACGTGTATCATTCGCGCGCGGGTGCTCTACTTTAGAGTAATTCGCACATCACAATAATACCGTCATTGCCGCGTTGCGAAATCGGTTTATGAAGGTCGCCGCGATGACCCAGTTATTAATTATAGTATAAACAGTGCAATTAAATAATTGTTAAGGTGAAGTTTTTACTTATCTTACTATTACTATGTCTTCAACAAAGGTAAAAATTCAAACTGATCTGGAAAAGCTGTTGTATGACAGTTACATCAAAGAAAAATCGGAGAGAGAATAGCTGGAACAACTTGTGAATGATCTGAAGATCAAAGTCAAAGTCAAAGTCAAATCATTTATTTCAAATAGGCACATAAAAGGCACTTTGAACGTCAAAATTTACAAAAAAACAGAATTGATTCTAGTTGCCCCTTCCAAAAGGTAGTTTCGTATGGAGAAGAATGGGCAAGAAACTCCACCGTTACTCTTTTAAAATATTTTACAATATTATGTAAGTTTACATTAATTATGTAATCATATGTGAACACGATGCACCTAGAATAAAATTACTATACCACAATAGGTAAAAAGAATTAAATATAATGCAAAGGCAGGTAAATTAATTATGTGATAGATACATGGTGCTCACATATTTACAAATATTGAAAAGTAGATGATGTTTCCAAAATTTTAACAAGTAATAATTTAGTGTGTGAGTTAAAGTAGTTAAGTACATAATGTAACAATCAATGTCATAAAAATTATAAATTATACAATTAAAATAGCAACCAGTTTGATTTTGTCTAGACTCTAGATTGTCCTATGGAGCAGGACCAGCATGTTTCCAAGCATTCTTATCTAGGATATAATCCTCTAATTTGTAATATGCTTGTTTACAAAGTGTACTTTTTATATGAGTTTTAAATTTTCTTTCATTTAATTGCAATATGTCACAAGGTATTTTGTTGTAACATTTAACACAGTACCCCATAAAAGATGTATGTACTTTAGATAATCTAAAAAATGGTTGATCTATTTTATCTTTATTTCTAGTATTAAAATTATGTCTATCACTTATTTTATTAAAAAGATGTAGATTTTTTCTTACATACATAATATTTTCATAAATGAATTGACAAGGTACCGTCATAATATTAATCTTTTTAAATAGTTCCCTAAGAGATTCGCGACGACATAGATTGTAAATGGCCCTGACAGCTCTCTTTTGCAAAATGAAAATGGATTCAATGTCAGCAGCCCGACCCCACAGTAAAATGCCATATGACATAATGCTGTGGAAGTAGCTAAAATAAACCAAACGCACGGTTTCTACATCTGTTAACTGTCTTATCTTCCTAACAGCATAAGCGGCCGAGCTTAACCGCCCCGCAAGAGATGTTATATGGGGTCCCCATTGCAATTTCTCGTCTAGCGTGATTCCCAGGAAAACCGTCTGATTAATAAATTCTAGTTTTTCTCCATTCAATATGATGTCACATTCGCAACTTCTAACATTAGGTAATTTAAATCTAATGCATTTGGTTTTTTTTTCATTAAGTACCAAATTATTTACCATAAACCACTCTTGGACCTGAAGAATAGAGTTATTTACATCGTCAAGATTTTGTGACCGTCGGTCTAGATCCAAATAGAAGGCCTGCAGCGACAACTTCAAAGCCGCCAAGAAGAAAATCCCAGCTCCAAGGGACAAGGAAATAATGACCCTAAGGAGTTGGAAACTAAGAGCAACATACAATTTGCTCAATCTGATAAAGGAAATATCGAGTACTGCACAGACGAGGAAGAACTCGCTAAAGAGACTGAGTGGATTAGGGCTAAAAGTAGGAAGAAAAGGAAGCTAAACATCTCCCTATCTCCACCACAACAACCCGGAACAAGCGCCCAACTACAACAAAAATGTGAGAAAGAACAGACATTAGTAAAAAAAGCGCCTTTACCACCGCCAATCATAATAGGCGGAGTTAAGAACTACCAAATGTTGTACGACTCACTAATTGAAACCCAACCAACTGAATCATTCACCGCAAAAATATTGAATGGAGATTGTGTGAAGATCAACGCCAAAACCGAGGACTCTTATAGAGCGATTGCTAAGCTTTTATCAGTCAAATAATATCTTTGGCATTCATACGAGAACAAACAGGCTCGACCAATAAGAGTTGTAGTGAAAAAAATACATTCTTCTTGCCAGCCAGATCGAATCAAAGACGATTTAATATCGCAAGGTTTGAAAATAAAAAAAGTTGACAACAAATTGAGCTGGAAGACTAAAGAACCACTCAATATGTTCGTCTTATCATTTAATAATGACGAAGATGTCAAAAAAATCTATGGCATAAAGTACATTTTAGGATGTAAAATTGAAATACACCCTCTCAAACATCAGATACTCATTTTTCAATGTAAGAGATGCCAGGCATATGGACATACTCATAAATACTGCAGAAAAGACCCAAGGTGTGTAAAATGCACTGGCAAGCATCTTACAGCCACCTGTACTAAATCTCCACAAGAGAAACCAAAATGCGTCCACTGCAGCTTACCCCACCCTGCCATCTACAGAGGGTGTGAAGTAGCCAAGGAGAAACAAATTATGAAAAATAAAAACATAAAAAAGAAACTTGTTGTGCCAATTGCCCAACAGTCATCTTCCATAAAAAACCCTGACAAACAGGCACGGAAAGAAAGTTTTCAGAGAATTGCAAAACCTGTTCAAGCAAGTAGTTCCTATGCGCAAGCTGCAAAACAAGGCATACAGCCTTCGAATATGGAAGATAAGATAAATCAGATCTTGAACTGTATTACTATATTTGACAAAAGATTAGAGAAGCTAGAATTCAGCACCAAAACAGCTGTTTTTGGTAACCAAAAATGAGTAACACACTAAAAATAATGGCGTGGAACTCTAATGGGCTCCTCAAACATCAGAATGAGTTACAGGCAGTCCTAGAGACAGAAAATATAGACGTTTGTTTAATCTCCGAAACGCACTTCACTAACCAATCTTTCATCAAATTTAGAGGAAACAAGGTATATAATTCGCTCCACACTGACAACACCGCCAGAGGAGGTAGCGCGGTTATAATCAAAGATAACATCAATCATTACGAGCAGAGTAAATTTGAAGAACCAGACATTGAAGCCGTGGCAGTATCTGTTAAAACCAAACTTTGTCACGTTTCCATAGCAGCCGTGTACTGTCCTCCAAGGCACATGATAAGAAAAGAGGGATACTTACAATTCTTTAAACTTCTAGGCCCGAGATTCATCTTGTGCGGTGATTTCAATACCAAGCATACGCACTGGGGATCAAGACTTACTACAACAAAGGGAAGGCAGCTCTTAAATGCAGTTAAAGACACACATTGTGAAGTTATGAGCACAGGCAAACCAACATACTGGCCCATTGACCACCAGAAAATACCGGATCTTATAGACTTTTTCATAATCAAAAATATATCCACCAATTACGTTAATTTGGATGAAGGTTTTCACATGAATTCGGACCACTCCCCGATTATACTAAGACTTAGTCAAAAAATCCTACTAAGAGAAAGCCATTTAACCCTGGTTAATAAGTCTACAGATTGGGACAGTTTTGCCCTTGATCTAGATAATATTATCGACCTAAAAACTCCGTTACTAAATCAAAATCAGCTGGACTCAGAAGTAAACAAATATGTTGTTAATATCCAACAATGTGCGTGGAACAACACACCACAGTTAAAACTTAAATATAAGGGACATATCCATCCCAAGGAAATTGTGAGTTTACTATCTGAGAAAAGAAAGCAAAGAAAGCGGTGGTAGCAAACAAGATGCCCGCGGTATAAAACATTATTAAATAGCCTAACTAAACGATTAAAGAGGAAAATTCAACAATTTGAGGATGACTGCCTGAATACTAACCTAGTGCAGCTAACCAACGACCAATCAACGGATTTCTCTCTTTGGAAAGCGACAAGAAAACTAAAAAGGTCGATTATGCAAATACCGCCCGATTATGTAATATCAGAAACAACGACGGAAAATGGGCCATAAGCAATGAACAAAAAGCGTTTAGGTTTGTCCAATACTAAGAAAACACTTTTCAATCCAATGAGAGCTCCATAGAAATACTTGAGAGTGAAAAGTTATCACAAAGTCAAAGAATTCAGCTTGTGACTCCTAAAGAAGTTCTGAGACAAATTCAAAGCAACATAAGCTCGAAGAAATCCCCGGGTTACGACCTCATAACAAGAGAACTTCTAAAACACCTCCCGCGCAAAGCCATAGTAAAGTTGACTAAACTTTTTAATGCCGCATTTATGCTAAAACATCTACCTGAGCCATGGAAGGTTGCTGAAGTCGTTATGATTGCTAAGCCTGGGAAACCACCCCATGAAGCATCATCATATAGACCCATTTCCCTGTTGCCAATATTATCGAAACTATTTGAAAAACTGTTATTAAAACGGTTAAAACCTATAATCAAAGAAAAAGATCTAATACCAAACCATCATTCCGGCTTCAGTGAAAAACACTCTACGATAGACCAGGTACTAATATCGTTGACAAAACACTCGAAAATAAGCAAGTCTGCGCCACCGTATTTCTAGATGATGCGCAAGCTTTTGATAAAGTTTGGTATGAGGGTCTGGTATATAAACTCAGACGCACGCTACCTTCAGAATTTGTAGACATTCTAGAATCATATTAATTTATGTAACAGAATGTTTAAAATAAGGCAAGAGGACGCATATTCCGAGCTTAAAACTATTAAAGCTAGGGTGCCACAAGGAAGTATGTTAGGCCCATTCCTGTACTTGCTATACACATGTGATATCCCAGAGCTGGAAAACAACATCACTGCTACCTTTGCAGATGACACTGCTATTATGGCTATCGGATTAAGCCACAAAGAAGCAGTAGAAAAAGTTCAACTAGCTGTGAACAAAGTTTATGACTGGACACAAAAGTGGAAGATCAAACTGAATGAGTCAAAATCAATTCATATTGACTTCACTAACAAACACTGTGATTACCACCCAATCTATATAAACGGCATGCAAGTGCCTTATGCTAATACAGCCAAATACCTTGGCATAACCCTTGACGCCAAACTGCGTTGGAAATCTCATGTCAAAAAGAAAAGACAGGAACTCGACATACGTTATAAAAGTATGTATTGGTTACTCGGAAGGAAATCCTGCCTATCAATACATAATAAAATTATATTATACAAGCATATTCTTTTGCCAATTTGGACGTATGGCATTCAACTTTGGGGTTGTACAAAGTAACATTAAAATAATCCAACAATTCCAAAATAAAGTACTCAGGGATGCTGTTAATGCACCATGGTACATTAGAAATGACGACCTCCACCGCGACCTTAAAATGGAACTCGTCACCACCGTCATCAAAAATTTGCTGAAACCCACTAACACAGACTTCACCGACATGTGAATGTCGAGGCAATTCAGCTGCTAGACAACACGGACATAGTGCGTAGGCTAAAGAGAAAATTTGAGTTAGTGTATAAATTGTGAAAAACAAAGTATTTTTATTAATTATCAGACTCTAAGAAAGTGCTACGGAATTGTGTGAAAGTGCAAATTGACACTATTCTTAGTTATAACGTAAACATATAATAATAAGTTAAAGATAAGTTGCTTATTAGTCTATGAGGCTATATTGTAATAAATTATTAAGAACTTTAGTTCTTACTAATAAAGGAAAAAAATAAAAATAAAAAAAATATTGGCACTCCATAGCAGCCTCCTCCCGAGCCCCCTGTGAGGGCTCTGCCGCGGTGTTTGCGGTGGCGAAGACAGTGGAGGCAGCACCGGCGGCGGCAGTGGCGGCGGGTGCGGCGGTGACGGCGGTGGCGGAGGGTTTGCCCCTACCCCTGGCTTTGGCTGGAGGAGCGCAGGCCTTACTCCTCGCCCGGTGATCGGCCGGCTTGCCAGCTGCCGCACATAAAAAGCAGTGCGGCGTGGCATTGCACGAGTCGGCCTTGTGACCGGGCTGACCGCAGCGGAAGCAGTGATCGCTGCGGTCTACCTCCGAGGTGCATTGCACTACCACGTGGTTGCTCAACTGGCAGCGGAAGCACCTCAGAGGTCTGGGTTCCAGCAGTTTCACCTGCGCGGAAACCTAGCCCACCAGGAGCCTTCGGCCCTCCCCGGCAACTTTCCTGGCCGCCGACACGGGGCAGCTCACCGTAACGGTTCGCATCCCCGTGTGGTCAGGACGAATGGTGCCCGCTCTCACCTGCTCGGCAGAGCATCCCCCAGTCCTGACGATGGCGGCCACCACCTCAGCCTCCGTCACACAGTCGTCCAGGCCCAGAATGCGCATGCGCATGTCGATGCACTTGGTGGGCCTGGACACTTGGCAGACTGACGGCCTAAGCTTATTATTAGGGTCTGTCGGCACCTGCAGCCTTTGTGTTCGTATCACGCACTTCACGCAACAAACTGCCAAGCGTATTTTCCAGGTGCTTTATAACTAACGGTGCCTCACACCGCAAAATTACGAAAAAACTTCTATCTTTCTCACATTTCGATATTGCAATACTTATTTTTTCTTAAAAGACGAACATTGAACTACATATTATGTTTCTGTTATTAAATTCTTATTGTAATTAAAATAGAATGAAGTGTATGTAATATGTAGTTTGTCAGGACTAAAAGCATTGTTCAGCATTTACATTCTCTTCGTTTTATTGAGCACCATTCTCCAGAGTCTTAAGAGTAGACACCCTTTTGTTACGGATCCCTAAAAACTTATAAATATTCAATACTTACTATGATCTACAAATAAAGAAATAACTTAATTTTTTAACATTTCTCAATACTTAAACCTGAAAATATCCATCATGAATTTATTTCAGTATTACGAAATAGTACATAATTAATTTCACAAAAAAAAAACAACATTACCGTTATCTGTAATAAAAACGCAGTTTTATTAGTTGTGCGTAAATGTCATTATTTACAATTGTTATTTATTTATATCTAACAAATAATATTATTCTTTCGATACAATTATTACGACTGTACTCAACTAGGTAGCTATTACTAATTAGGTTACGATACTATCGTACTTAATTCAACATAACTTACTTACCAGGCGCTAAAATTAAATTAAATCATTAGATAAAGAAGTAAAGCTGCGGTTTCCTAGAAGAAAATCTGCCGTCATGAAAATCTGTCATTTTCACCAGTATTTGACATCAAGGTGTCAAAAAACGCTCTGTATTTGGACAGCCGTTATCTATTATGTGACCGCTCTTAGGAAACCAAAGCTAAAGTACTCTTTGCTGCAGCTCGTCTCCCGACGGCACGAACAAGACAACGCTTCGCTCCGCCTCGAAGGAGTGTCAGCTAGTACCGACGTCACGACTCGCGAGTGTCACTACTGCCAGCGGTCTAATTAACTAAAGTACTCTTTACTGCAGCTCGTCCCCCGACGGCACGAACAAGACAACGCTTCGCTCCGCCTCGAAGGAGTGTCAGCTAGTACCGACGTCACGACTCGCGAGTGTCACTACTGCCAGCGGTCTAATTAACTAAAGTACTCTTTACTGCAGCTCGTCCCCCGACGGCACGAACAAGACAACGCTTCGCTCCGCCTCGAAGGAGTGTCAGCTAGTACCGACGTCACGACTCGCGAGTGTCACTACTGCCAGCGGTCTAATTAACTAAAGTACTCTTTACTGCAGCTCGTCCCCCGACGGCACGAACAAGACAACGCTTCGCTCCGCCTCGAAGGAGTGTCAGCTAGTACCGACGTCACGACTCGCGAGTGTCACTACTGCCAGCGGTCTAATTAACTAAAGTACTCTTTACTGCAGCTCGTCCCCCGACGGCACGAACAAGACAACGCTTCGCTCCGCCTCGAAGGAGTGTCAGCTAGTAACGACGTCACGACTCGCGAGTGTCACTACTGCCAGCGGTCTAATTAACTAAAGTACTCTTTACTGCAGCTCGTCCCCCGACGGCACGAACAAGACAACGCTTCGCTCCGCCTCGAAGGAGTGTCAGCTAGTAACGACGTCACGACTCGCGAGTGTCACTACTGCCAGCGGTCTAATTAACTAAAGTACTCTTTACTGCAGCTCGTCCCCAGACGGCACGAACAAGACAACGCTTCGCTCCGCCTCGAAGGAGTGTCAGCTAGTACCGACGTCACGACTCGCGAGTGCCACTACTGCCAGCGGTCTAATTAACTCGATCACTAGTGGCTGGCACAGTATGGCTTAGTTCTGCCAAAAACAACCAACCCACATTAAAAAACCCCATTTTCCAAAGTAGTTGTAGGTCACGGTTTTGTATAATTAACGCTGATTAATTATTATAAATTATCGGAATTACTACAAGGTGTAAATGATGACGGTGATGTGACGGTGCGTTTTTTTATGTAAGGATCGTAGCAGGTGGCGTTCTGTAGTTTCTGCTTAACCCCATGGGAAGTAGTCGTGAGTTTATGTATGTTTACGTGTGTTGCAAGATTTTTATGATTCTTTTTTTTTTAAACGTTGCCCCACACTAAGAATTTCTCCTATATTGTGGGTGCGTTTACAAACATTTAAACTCACATACACAAACAGCCAGACTCGGAACAACTACTTGTAGGTCATACAAATATTTGTTCTGTGCGGGAATCGAACCCGCAACACGCAGCGCAGCAGTCAATCGCTTAACCATTGCGCCAACCGTGCCGAGAAAGATTGTGAGTTGGACAGTTTTGGCAGAACAGAGCTCATTCTTCATGTACCTGTGAGAGTGAGTGCTTTGATCCGCTCCTCGCCGCCGTCGTCGTTCTGTATCATGAGGAAGTAGTCGCCGAAGTCGCGCGGCGTGACCAGCTCGGTGGACAGCTCGATGACCGATTGCCTGCACAGGTGTGTTAGTCGTTACTTGTCCTGTATTCATCAAAACCTTATTCTTACGAGAAAACAATGGTTTCTCACCAAAGGGTGGCACGCGACGCGCCACCTGTTACCATGGATTCAGAACGGGATTCTGAACACACCTGCATTAAAATTATTTGTCGGTTTAAAAAAAAAAAATGCTGTTCCTTACATTTTGACCACATAGGTATTGCTCTTTTCTATGAAACAGCTGATTCTTTTGATAGCTCACTCAAAATGTTCTACCCTAGGCTGTCTAGAATCATGTTCTGAATTCATGGTTACAGTGTGCGCGGCGACGTCCCTGCCACCATGGTTATGGTCTCTGTTTCTCCCCTACAAAGACACGGATATTTTGGCGCCTGAATTACATTGTAGGGTTAGTTGGTAAACATTTGTGAAATTGTCACAGAAATTGTATTGACAAAATAAGATGGCGGCGCTAGTTCCGACTTTAGCCACGCGCCAAAATAACCTTTTAGCGTTGTAATGTCGAACTCCGTGCAACAGACGCTAGACGTACACATTATGGACGCGGTCGCCTTACACCTGCCCATTTTGATGGTTGGACAATGACAACCCGTGATGACAACGATCTTTTTAATAAATAAATTAAATTTAAAATTAAAAAAGCCCCGACGCAAACTAAAAACTTTTAAAACGGCTGAACAGATTTTCTTTTTCTTTTCTTTTTATTTTTGCTAAGGTCACTCTCGTTCAAGTCACCTTCAAACAAAATAAAAGAAAAAGAAAATCGGTTCAGCCCTTTGGGAGCTACGATGCCGCGGACAGACACACATATTCACACGTTAAACTTATAGCACCCCTGTTTTTCCGTCGGGATTTAAAAATAGTAATGTGCAATACTCAACTCTACTCCTTTACTGTGAAAGAAAAAAGAATACTAAGTTTTATATTCGTTTTATCGTCGCGGACGAGTACATTGTCTGCGTGTCATTCGTTTGTGTTGATTTGATGCTAAAGTAGGCTGGTAGACGGCAACGAGCACGCTCAATGTTGGTAGCACTATAAATAAACGTACTAGTGCAGAGTGCTAGTGCGGGTATAACGTACTCGTCCAGAGCGCTAGTGCGGGTATAACGTACTCGTCCAGAGTGCTAGTGCAGGTACGAGTATAACGTACTTATCCAGAGCGCTAGTGCGGGTATAACGTACTCGTCCAGAGTGCTAGTGCAGGTATAACGTACTTGTCCAGAGCGCTAGTGCGGGTATAACGTACTCGTCCAGAGTGCTAGTGCAGGTATAACGTACTCGTCCAGAGCGCTAGTGCAGGTATAACGTACTCGTCCAGAGCGCTAGTGCGGGTATAACGTACTCGTCGTTGAACTTGCGCAGCCGGTATTTGTCCATGTCCACGTTGCTCACAGAGCCGTCGGCGGCGCGCAGCATGATGCCGCGCAGCACGCAGCGCGCGCACGTGAAGTAGATGCTGGTGGTGTTGAGGCGCTGTGCCGGCAGCGCCTGCAGCACTTGCGGCGTGAGCCGCGTCTGCCCCATGCCTGCAACATTAGTAAGCGATGCTTAGTAATAAAAAAAACCAGCCAAGTGCGTGTCGGACCACGCACAATGAAGTGTACCCTATAGGTTTTGATTTATTTGCGAGAAACAAAATATATTGCATAAATGGCCGTATTTTTTTATTGCGTTGACTTAGAAGCTTGATTTTTTTTTGGAGCTCTAAGTTACCATAGATTTACGTACTTATTTGATATTAATTTCAACTTGATACCTGGAACCTTAATACTTGTTCCTGGGAAAAAGGGTCTTGTCAGACTGACAGGCAGATGGACCACGAAGTGATCTTATAAGGGTTCCGTTTTTTTTTTTATAGTACAGAACCCTAAACATAAAACGTCACGCAGAAACATCATAATCTGTTTAATGATGGGATCCTACAATACCCAACACGCTTATGTGCCGCTCGACCCTCTCAACAATACCTCACACGCTTATGTGCATTGATTAATTTTTTTCATTTCTCATACACGGAAAGTAGTGTGTGTTTGATCCGAGTAGCGGGTGGAAGACGCTGCTCCCCGTCTTAGGGCGGGAAAAACTCATAATAATTGCTTCCCTCTCTAGGGCGGGAATGAAATTTAAAAATAGAACAATATTTGGTTAGGTAGTCGGCTACTAGGTTTATTACATAATTAAGAAAAATATCGATAAAAGAATAAAAATGCTATGGTCTTGCGTGCGTATAAACAACCAGTGTCAATAAAAAAAAATACTATTAAGCGAAACGGCCCGCGGCGGTGATTCGGTGTGTTCCTGTAAGCTGTACCGAAATAGAAAATATCAGTTTTATAGACTAATATTGGATTATAAATGAGTCTCACGTTATTATTATGAATAAATATTTTAGATAAACTACTATTTTTTACTTTCCTTATATTCGAAAAGAAAAGTACCTAGAGTACACGGGTGAAAGTCATCAATTCCTACTCGGACTCTAGCCGCCCTCGCTGCTTTCGGGCGTCTAAATACCTCATAGGGGAATTGATTCCTTTCGACCCTTGTATAACAATCTACTATTTCATCCCTCGGTTACATGTGTGGGGAGAGCCACTCCTTATAGTCTTTTTCGACATTTAACTACTTACACCATAGTTTAGTGGTGCACAGAATACACCATAGTTTATTGGTGCACAGAATACACCTTGTCGTCGATATAGCGCTAATAGTCTCCGAATGAACTGGCTGTGTGACATCCGGATGGATGGACAGACGGACGTGACGAAATTAGAAGGTTTCTGTTTTTGCCATTTGGCTATATTATAGTGTATCTATTTAATAGATATGTAACACTATCTCATGCACATCAGAGTGAGGTAGCTGTCACTAATGTCAACTGACAGTTCACCACGTATGGCGCGAAACAGTTGAAAGTGAAGCGTCAGAGGCTTGGTGTGGTGATTGGCCAGTGTAGAGATAATCAGCTTCAATCGGAATCAACAGGATTCTACAGCTAGGAAACTAAAAAAAGAAGAGACAAACCAAATTAGTGATGGACACTTGGAGACGTTACATGCTTCGCAACAAACTCGAAATACAGAGCAAAACAGGCGAGACTGCGGGCCTAGGCTGGCCCATTTCGCAATCAAAACTGGCAGATGTGAAACATCGAATCTATTTTGTATAGAAAATACGCTATAGATATACGTGATCAGCACGGTGAGAGAGAGGGGGAAATGCCAAGCCGAGAGGCAAGACTGTCGCAGAGTTATGAGCGCGTGGCGATTGTTGGTCTGAGCCGCTCACCCGCAGCATTAGATGCTTCACATCAAAAATAGCAGGTATTCAAAAGTTTCCTAAAATACCGGTAAATAACCGAGGGGTCCCGTTATTAGAGCCCGAACCGGTAGGAACCTAAATTAGAACCTTTATTTTACCGGTTCTTCTTCAGAAGAGGCCGAACGAGTTCATAGGATGCCGTTCAGCGCAGGACGAAGCGTTGTACGATAGCGGCAAGGCGAGGTACGGGCGGCCGCCGCCGCGGCGCGTGAAGAGGTTGGAGTTTTTGTGAGAGGGGAGAGGGGCACTTTTGCTTTGGTAGATCATGAATAGTGCTTTTTTAGAGAACCTTTACATTGGATGGTACGGAACCGGTATATTGGAACCTTTATTTGAAACGGGTACCTACTTTGGAAACAGAATCAAACCGGAATCTGAACCGAAACCGTACCAAAAAGAAGAACCTTTTTATGAACCGAAATGAAGAACCCGAACCCAAATTCGTATGGGTTTTCAATCCCTGAAAAATAGTAACAGCTTAGTGTCAAAGGCCTAACGTCGATAGCTTGTTCGACTGTCCGATGTACTCGTACATTATATGTAACGCCCACTACTCACTGAGGGTGACCAGAGGGATGTGCACGAAGTTCCCCCTCCTCGCGATCTCTTCGAAGCGCACGTAGTACGTGGTGGCGTCCTCTGGTCGCATCGGCCGGAAGATCATAGTGATCTTAATATATACGTCGACTACTTCGCTTATCACCTCTATATTGTCGAAGTTCTAAAATAAATACATTAAATTTATTATAATGGCGAGTTCTCATCATTAACAGGTAATTCGTCTATAGAGTCAAATTAAATTAAAAAAAAATATATAAATAAAATATAAATTAAATTAGCCAGCGAAACTCCGCAGACGTGATGGGTATCGATGTCAAAACACAATAAAACAATAAAATGTTTTTCTTAACTCGTACTTTATGTAACAAACCTAACAGCGGTCGTCGACCACAAAAAAGAACATCCAATGCTTTTTATCGTCTGCGAAGTTTCGCTAGCTAATTTCGTTTGTTCCTGTATTCAATTATTATCAAACTAACTATTTACACGTACAATGAAAATTTTAACGAACAACAGCTTCTTATAAAACACATTTTTTATAAATGATTGTGAGAAAGTAAAAAACATATCTTTAATTTGGTTCTATTCGTATTCTAGTATAACTATTATTTTTAATACGCAAAATATTAAGCCTAGCCCTTCGCCTAACGCTTCGGGGAATATAGGAATAAATGAAATTAATGAATAATGCTATAATATGTTAAACAACGTTTTAAATTTTTCCTGTAAACTTGGACATTTCAGGGTAAGTACTTTTATTCGGCGGGGGCGTCGATATACATTTATTATATCTTCCTCTTCTCGGTAAACCAAAGCTGTCAAATTGCTTATTTTATAATTTGACTGCTCTTAAAAAAACTTGACAAGAACTTACGTCCACAGCCTGTAAAATAAATTAATATGTATATATATATTCTTTAATTCGGACACACAATCGCAATCCATATTTATTAGTAACAATTACAAACAAACAACAACACAATATCTATATGTTAACATGAATGTAAAATATATTTTATTTACAACTTACTATGTATTTTCTAGTCGAAGTCAAATCATTTACACATATTTTGAAATAGGCCCATATAAGGCACTTTCGAACCTCAAAATTTACAACCAAAAGGTTTTCGTACGGATAAGAATGGGCAACTTGGGCAAGACACTCTAATCCTCTAGGAGGTGTAGCTCATGTATTCCGTCAAAACTTAATGTTTTCTGTACCAACAAAATTTTTTATTTCTAAATGTCGTTAACATACGAAATTGTGAAACTTGCTTTAGACTTCAACTGTACCCCTGTCTTTAAGCACCTCTTGTTTGGGGGATGTCCTCTTTTGGAATGGTTTCATATTTAACTAAAATAATAATTTACTAAACCTATGACGGTCAGTAATTTATAAGTAGGTAATGAATCACTTACACCATTCCTTCGACTGACGCGAGTCTGAAAAATAATTGCAAAGTAGAATTCACATGTCAATTGTTACAGTACCTACACGGTTCTAGTAGGACCCCGAAGTATCAGACTGATTGTTGTCAAAAGGACAGGAGTCAGGACGCACTGCTTGAAGTGTTTATTCCTCAAACATTGCGGTATTGGTGACGAAGAGACTTGACATGCTTGGTCCGCACATGATCTGACTAAGATTATATCTGGACTTTAAAATAGTCTGAATTTATTCTGGTCTTTCTTCTCAGAGTAGTCGGTTAGGATACACCGTACTCATCTAGTTTTAAAACGTAATTTATTTTTGACGTGTAATTGTGTTTTTTTCAACCAATTTACGGATATAAATATTATAATTTTCAACACATTTGGTCAAACAATGCATTTACGAAGCCAGCGTACATACTCGTAGTTCGAAAGTTAAAAATTACGCACCATACAACGGAATGTGCGGTAAAATAGAGACTCTCACCTAAGTACCTGTTTTACCGCATACCCCGTTGTACAGCGCCGTGCGAATCCTTTACGGTTTTTTTTTAATTTCCATGAAAAATATATAAGAATTCCACCAAGGAGTTTCACATTATGAGATTAAATAAGCTGAATAATCGAACCTCCTTGGAAGTGCTTTTGCTCAATACGTTTGTCTCACTTTAATACTAAATAGAAAATGAGCCGAAAGATGCAGCTCTAATTTTTACCACGCGCACGTGGCGCCATTTGCAAATTCACGCCATTTTCATATTAGAAACGTCAGAGATTGTTGCGAGTAAACTTGACTGATATTTATAAACAAAATATTATTATGAGTTCAAGCGAGGAATCTGATATTAATATAAGTTTTCTCGCAAATGTGTTGAAAAACGTTGTATGACACATGTGCGCAAATTGATATTTACAAACTCGTGAATATGGTAAGCCCTCGACTTCGTCTCAGGCTTACATTTGTCTACTCGATTGTAAAAACCAACTTACCGCACTAGTATCATAAATAATAACTATCTTAATCGTCAGCAGCTTCTCTTTCTTTCTGTCATACAGTTGGCGCCGCGTCGAGAGAAGTTTCGCCGCCATAGCCGTAGTTCTACTCAGGCAGTCTCGCTCACCCGCAGTCCGTTGGGCATGTACTTGCCGACCCCGTGGTACTCGTAGCCGTCGGGTATCCGTACGCGGCGCGTGCTCGTCACGTAGTTCTCTGCCGCGAATGTCGTCTCATTCTTATCGTCCTCTGAAATTAACTTTGTTTCAATATTGTATTTACCTAAATAAAACATACAATTGTGAAATACATGAAAGGCTTTGGTCCACTGTGCCACTTTTCGGCAAAGGTCTCCGATCTCTCGGTTATGTAAGATTTATGGTACCTAAAATGTACTTATATATTTTGTTATAAGATAAAAAAGTTAGAATCAATTATTCTAACCCCCAAAGCCTGCTTACAAACCTCTTGAACACCACGTCATTAAATAATACAATGCAAGGTACGTACCGGGAACAGCTACAAATAACATTCATCAATAAAGACCATGCCCATGAGTTCAACAAAACCAAAAGAGTTCATGTGATAAAATACTTACGAGGTACGATTTCTGTAAATGTTAAAAGAATCAATAAGCCATGAGTCATTTGTTTAACATAGGTACGATAACAATGGTATACAAAAAGTTTTTTATTATAAGTAATGTAGATAACTTTCAAACCTGTCTGTCTGTCCTCTGGCATAATATAGCGCACTCTTTATTATCTTTAAATGGTATACAAATTAAAGATAATAAAGAGTGCGCTATATTATGCCAGAGGACAGACAGACAAGTCTGAAAGTATCTACATTACTTATAATAAAAAACTTTTTTACAAAATAAAAAACAACCTACTTCAAAAAAAGACACTACATAGTGAAAAATTACTTTAATTTCGGAAGTCGGTGTCCTTGGATCTGTATTTTAGTATTTTACCACCGACTTCCGAAATTTAAGTAATTTTTCACTATGTAGAAAAATAAATAAATAAATATAATTGCATAAGTTGATAAAAAATGCTATGCAAGAGCTTTACCGCGACAGTCCCCGAGTGCCACACGTGTTTTTTTTTATTTATAAGTCGTAGTCGACGGAGCCCCGCTGAGCGGGCACCCAGAAGTAGGAGCCCCGCTGTACGGGACTCCTACTTCTGGGTGGTTTAAAAAAAATAACCACGAAGGGGATGGCGGGGTCTTACAGACCCCGCTATCCCCTTCTAACCTAACCTGTCCGAGTCGGGGTGCCCCGTGTCCCGAGCTCACTTCGCTCGCTCTTGCATCCTATCCCACCCTTGCATATTGCCGCCAACTTATTTTTGCTGAGCAACTTAAACAAGATTTGGTGAGGATTTATCCATTTTGGTAGGCAAAAAGAATATACTCGTAAATACAACACGTACAATTATTCTGATGAGTGTATAATTATTTTGGAACTTAAAACGTTGTTTTTTAGGCACCTCGGTATAGAGTGGGTTTATTTTATTTGAAGTTAACATATTTTACTTGGTACTTAGTCTTAGGGTCAAAAAAATATTTTGGTGAGCATTTAAATTGTAGCCTTTATAAAATATACCTTTTCCCGATGCGTTAATTATTGAAAAGTTCTCCTGGAAAAGAACCCAGTCTCCATTTCACCATACGCATTGTGACGAGCAAAAATTGCTTGGCAACCATATTAAAGTAATCGAATCGCAACCGGTGAAATACTTATAATTGAGTAGTTTCGGTGGCCACCTCTGGTCTTCATCATCAGTTCCACTTCACGGAATGGTGCTTTCCGAGACCAAATGCACGAGTAACTATAAAAAATACCCAAATCGCTATACGTGTGCCTATAAAATTTGAGGATTTCCCTCGATTTCCATGGGATCCCTTCATCAGATTCTGACTTGGTGAAAATGCGACTAGTAGTAGTAGTATACCCTTTCAAACATAAAAAGAATTTTGCAAATCCGTCAATACATATATGACGGAGTTATGCCCGAATATACATTAAAAATATATATATAAACATCCGAATTGATAATCTCCTCCTTTTTGAAATCGGTAAAAAATGGTAATATATGAATTAGAGCAGCAAAAATTAAAATTATAATAATAATCCCCACCGCCGTATCTCTACATTAACCGTCGCCGCGTCGTGGCGGGGCTTGCATGCTCGAATGAACCCTAGGTCTGTGCCGGTGCAGTTTACTTTACCGACACAGATCTACGGTGAGGGACCAGGCCAAGAGAGATGCAATGCAAGCCAAGCTCGCACATGCTAAGGACTGCATGGCTAGGGGAATGTGCTAGTCGTTAGTGTACCTACTCTGGATAAAAGGGGACCTCCATTTTTTACTTACCCTTACCAAAGTGAACGTAGAGCTCTGCTGTGGTCGACTTGTCCGTTCCTAGTTACTCGTGGGACTAATATAATAACAAAAAGACAAAAAAGGTTTTCAGGGAAATATGCCTTCTGTAGATGATGAAACATCACCAGTTTCACCATCAGCCTCTCCAGTCCATAGGTCCATACTTTCATCAATTACATTATCACCACCTTCATATCTATCACGTTCATCAACATCATCACCAACGTCAGTAGATGTTGTGGCGGAGGCTAATTGATCTAAAAAATATGCGAAAAAATGGAGAAAAGAAATAAACGAATTCATTTCGCGTACCTTACCTACCTACCTTATCATCACAAACTCATAATCTGTTATAAATGCATACTTTACAAGGTTATATATCAATATTTTATGGAAGAAATTCCAAACATGAAAGTCTCTAAGCAAAGAATTGGAGATCAAATGAGAGCAACAGTGTCCAAAACGTTGTTGCTTTCCACTAGTTGATTCATTTAGGCTAGAAGTATGAAATAGTTTACAAACACTAGCCACTGCACTGTCCGAAACTACAAACTCACCACTTCAGAAAACCCTAGAAAGTCCAAACGCACGAAAGTCACCACTTACCCCAATAAAAAACGGAAGTCGATAAAAAAAAATCCACAGGGCATGAGAAGTGTTAAGGGGTCTGAAAGGCTAGCAGATGACCCCTTCAGTCGACCATTTCAATTGCACACGATGCACCAAACAGCCTGTATAACCAATCGCAGTCTAAGGGTTGTAATCAATAGTCATCAATCTAACATCGCACAGGTGACCTCTAGTATGCCTCAAGGCTCTATACTTGGTCCCCTTTGTTTATTTTATATATCAATGACATCAGCCAATGCTTTCGGAATACCAAGTTTTTACTAAGTATATGCCGACAACCTCAAGGTATATAGAGCCATACGACAAACAAATGATTGCCTTCTGCTGCAGTAACATTTGGACCGACTATTCTGTTATTGCCAGGAAAATAAGTTGCGACTGAGTTAGTCTTAAATTTTACAAAAAAAAATAAAAGTAAAATAAACTATACATACACGTTGTGCAATGCCCCCTACTTAAAGTGGACTTTATTCATGATCTCGGTGTTATCCTTGATTTTAAGCATTACTTAGACCTACACATAGGAAATATTTTTAATAAAGCATATTAATTGAAGAATCCTGTTGATTCCGTATTTAAGAGGGCCCTTCCCGGTCCGTCCATCGTCAACGCGAGCCTGATTGAAAAGCTTGTTGTTTAATCCAACACAATGTTTGAAAAACAAGCAAGAGTGAGAACGCGATAACATCGAACGAAAATTGGCGCGCAAAGTTTTCACAAAACTTGTTCCAGAAAATACGTGTTTTTGAGAAAGCCTTACAAGTTTTTGGAAAAAATATTTATCATTTAGAATCTCCATTACATGTGCAAGGTTTCTATCAAGATTTTTTCTTTACTTTTACAATTTTTGAGTACATTATGAACGCCCAAAGTTCAGGTAAAATATGTGCAATAAAGCAGTTTTTTGGAGGCTTATACTGAATTTGTTTATCCAAATTTTGATTTTTTACTTGCATAGAAACCTAGATAAAGTGCGCAAGATACCTATTAGTTCAAAATTTTCAAAGAAAGATGTGTTCCAACGCCATAATCACGTACGAGCGTTTGTATGAAAAATATGACGGGTTGGCCGCTCTTAAGTTGAATATATCACTTCACTGGCTCTCTACCACACCAAGCTCTATCGTGCTGACCATAGATATCCGAGTGCTGACCCTGCTTCACTTTGTCTGTTTCCCGCCATTCCTCGTGACTGACAGATGACATTAGTGACAGCAGCTACCCCTCTTGTGTGAATGTGACAGTATTAACATATCTATTAAATAGATCCACTACATCAACTATTCCGGCAAAACATAGTGTACGTATACATATTTTATTTACAACACCTGTTTTTACACCCACCTCTATTTTACAAATAAATAAAAAACTTTGACTTTGAGTTTGGATTTGTAATGCGATCAACAGTCGATTTTAAAAAGCCTTCTTTCTATATTTGCTGGTATAAGTCTCTAGTGCGCTCTCAACTGGTGTGTGCCGTGTCCGTCTGAAGTCTACAATACTACAAAAACTACGTTGAAATGGTTGAGTGTGTTCAAAACAAATTCATGTGTACCGTGCATCATAGATGCTATGGATATTATTTGCAATACCAAGAATTTTAAATACAATATTGTTAAAAATTCATTTGACGGCATCGAACTGTTCAATATGTATCTATGCGGTTCCTAGGACAGTTGATAAGTGAAAGCAGGTTATTTTCAGTGGGCATTTGCAAGTCCAACTCTGGTTAGCGTTCACCTGTTCACAGAATGGTCGATTCCTACAATAGGACAGTGTGACAGTTGTGAACATATAGACATTTTTGCATGTGCTCCCTATAAGTTCAAAAGTCTTATACTGAAAGAGCTTTCTTGAATATTTATTCAACATTTTTCTTTTTTGTGCCATTTCTTGAGTATTATATACATAAACTATATATTTTAAACATGATAATTAATGTATTAGTTGGGAAGAAAAAAAAGAAAAAAGAAATATTTGTAAATCTATCGATTATTATTTTCACTGTTATTATCCTAGGTACAGTTGCGGATTGTTCGAAAGAGTTACCGTGGCCCTGGCGCACAGGCAACTGAAGGAACACGGGTGGGTTTTAGTCAGTAAGAGTCTGACACGCCCTTCCGCTCCGCCCAGAGCGGGAGAGGTCATTTGATGATTACCCACCCAAAAAAAAAAAAAAAAAAAGGTACAGTTAATCTGTGAGCAACGTTGTCGGCTGCAATATTGTCTATAATTTTTGTGTATTTCCCATTTTTCTATGTTTTATAATGTAGCTGTTTGTTGTTCCTTTTATATAAATAAAAAATTAAAAAATATTACAGCAGAAATTTTTTCAAAATATACCGACTTAAAACAAAATCAGCCGAATGTAGCGGCTTAGCAATGTCACCACAGTTCCTATAATATTGTCAACAACTGGTGTAATACCTAAACAGCTGCACCACTCTTTAAAACTCTCGATTCATCACCCTACACATATCAGACTCTTCAGAAAGCTGCAATCTTGAACACCTGCAGGATTGTTAGAAAATTTCTGCAAATTGACAACGAAACATCAATCGTCACTAACACACGAGTGAAGCAACCACCGCACGAACACAGTCTCATGGACAGACACACTCACCACCACCAATCCAACACCATCATCGCATCATAACCTAACCAGTTCCCGAAGACAAGTGCTAACCCTGGGGGTAGCACTTGTCTTCGGCCCGTACTACCATATAAATCCGGCGCAACGTCGAGATACGTAAAATAATTCAAAAAAAAATCTTACCTTCCCCTTAAAGCGACAAAATCATAATAGAAATATTTTATTCGTAAAAAACTTGTTAAAAATAAATACAGAATGTTTGGCAGAGTTTTAGAAAACTTTACAAAAGTAACAATAATTACTTACTTGAAATTTCTGTCGGAAAAAAAAGAAAATAAAACAAATTATATTAATTAATTAATAAAAACACTTAAACCAAATAAACTGTAAGGAAATATTTTTATTTTACCCTCATCAGTGTCTGAAAAATAAAAAATAATAATTTTAAAACATGATTGAACAAATGAGCAGCTCTCTGTGCCCACAAGTCCGTCCTCGCGGTTATCGAACAATGTTATGGCATCATCATGGTTCATTTCGTCAAGAAGGTACTAGTGGAATGTGGCGCGCCTAATTGAAAAGTTGCACCACAATGGGATGTACCACACTTTCAGATGTCCCACAACCACACCACATTACAGCGACAAAAAGTGAGTAAGCAGTGGTTATGTGTGAATCTGAATAGTGTAGCTGCAGCTTCAAGAAGCTGCAACCACAACGCAGCTGCGAGCAGCTGCGTTGTGTTTGCGTTGTTGCTACTTGCTAGTAGTTGCGATGTGATTACGTTGTGACTAGTGTTTGCAGACAGACAGATATTTGTGTTTGCCATGTGGCCGGCCGCTACTGCGCGATTTCGCTGGTGGTTGCGTTGTGGCTGCTAGTTGGACGTGGTCTTGAGGTGGTTGGTATCGCCCATACGGATGATTGGATAGTCAAGTGTGCTCCGTGTGAATAAGATATTTATTTTCATACAATTAGCACCTGTCCACGTGTTGTCGCTGTGGTGTGGTTGCGGTACGTAATCGACGGCTCCTAAGTATACTGAGTCAACTATACTTCTAATAACTTTACAGGAAAGCGATAAGAAGATCGAATGGTTATATTTAAATTCTTAATACAACCAAGAAAAAATAACTAATCATAGTGAATTAAATATAATAAAGCCTATCATCTGTACATAATAAATTTCATATTATTTTATTAATTTATGAGATAATGTAGATATACTAGTATACGGCGATTATTTTTTATTAAAAATGGATCAACTACCACTTACATTTTTATACGTCGCATTATTGAATCTACGTTTTGGGGAACAATTACTTTACAATTGTGGCAAAAAATATTTTATTGACTTATTGGATTTTTTATATATTATTCTGTCTGTCATGGATTCATATTTTGTTAAAATATAATAAGTTGACTCACTATACATGGACATAATTTTAAAAGTGATCTACGTTTTGGGGAACAATTACTTTACAATTGTGGCAAAAAATATTTTTATTGACTTATTGGATTTTTTATATATTATACTGTCTGTCATGGATTCATATTTTGTTAAAATATAATATACAGACATAATTTTAAAAGTGAACCATACTTAAATTGAATCAAGTGTGGTACAAAATAGTTAAAACAATCAAAAACGCCTTTAATGTTTAATATTTTAATCAAAAAGTTCTCAAAATGGTATTGGTAACATTAACACAACTTTAGGATATCTATAAAATTAACAAAAATCAACAATACTACCAATAAAAACAAACGCTTAAGTTGGTCTAGTCTAAATACAAAATATTGATTGTATCAATTGCACGCTTCTGTAAAATAAGAGAATTATTTATTAATTGTTTGAAATCACAATAATTTAGGAACAATACAAAACAAACAAACAAAAGTAATCTTTCTTAATTTTTTTAAAGAAAATAACAATTCTTAATATCCTTATACTTAGTATTTATTGCTGAGAATAAAATCAGTCTCAAAAATTAACTTATGAGGTAAGTACTTAATAATTACGAAAAAAATCAATCTAGACAAACAAAAAAAACAAATTATTAATTATTCTGAATCGCTTTCATTTCTATTGCTGTCAATTTTAATTAAACTAGAAAAAAACAAATGATATTCCTTAGGTATCACTGATTTGTTGCACATGTCCATTAAATCTTTGTGTTTATTTTTATCTATAGGGATTGGCCTGTTGTAAGCTGGGCGAAGATCACAAAAATCTATATTAGGGACAGTTTGATTACGCGTTGCTTTAGGTTTATTAGCACAGTCAATACAGTTATAAGAATCTTCCATGTAACTAGTTTAAAAAAATAATTTGTAAGGATTTTTTGGCTCAATTTTTATTTCAGTGACTTTATTCCATTGCATCTTAGATCCATCACAGGCAAAACTCCAGTTGTTGACCTTTGTAAGCATTGTTTTGAAGTCCATCACAATATCTTGAGACACTTCGGTGACTTTATAAGGTTTATCGTCGGTTTTAGCAAATTGAAAGGCCCTGTACCATTGGGCAGGCGAATATAGTATTTTGTCTTTCGTCTGTCTTTCTATTAGTGCATGCATACTATCTCCCTCGTTTTGGGTGTGACCAACAATCAGAAAATGATGACTAATTTTTAGTTTGTATTTATAACTTGCCATCATATACATTAAAAAAATGATTCTGTTCCGATTCTGACCACCGCAGTTATCAGACCAGAATCGGTAATCTTTTATACCTGGCATGACTGTTTGTTCAATAAATTTAAAAACACAGCTAGCAATTTCATTTGCTCCTCTTTTAGCAGTTTGTTGGTGCCAGGAAAAGCAATAACCCTGACGATGTCCTAGATCAAATATAGTGAAATTATAAACGGTAAGTTTTCGTTTATAATAAAATGTGCTAACGTTCCCATGGGGTACATTTAAACACTTTTGGAGATCGTAAGCGGCTGTTAGTATTTCTGGATTCTGTTGCGCTAATTCTTTGTCTTCTGCTTTCAACTGTCTGGCTAAATCTTTTTGTTTCAAGTGCTCTGCCTGTTTTTCTGCTTCTTGTTCTGTGTGTTGTTTATTGTTTTCAAATATGTGACATTCTTCACATACATCTTTTTTCGGCTTATGGAAACTAATGTTTATATTTTTGTTGATAATATCACGATATTGCCGCACACTAGTTACTTTATTTATGTACTTACTGGAATCAAACCATTCTTCATACAATCTAAACATTTTAGGAAACGATAGAGACCCGTCAAGATATTTTTTGTTGGAATCTTTACGAATATAATGTGATTCCACAGGCGAAAAACTTGCAACATGATCAAGTACACTTCGTTTCATGTCATCAGTTATTTTTTTCTGATGGTGAACATGCTTTCCTCGCTGGTCAGACTGTACAGCTCCTTGTCCTTTTTCTAGTTTTTCTAAAGCTGTATAAAGGAAATTGAAACTTATAGATAAGGTATTTAAAAACATGGTTTTACATACAGGAATATTCCTTATAACAACGTTGTCTGTTTCATAAATAGGTAAAGTATAAGAAATAGTACTCAGTCTTTTAGTATTCTCCTTGTCTGTTATTATCCTCTTCTTCATTTCTTTGGTAGCATACTTCGTCAAAAAGTCCCACTGCCTGGAATGATCTCCAATGTCCCAAAACGTTTTAAATATCTTTGATCTAGTCTCTTCGGATATTTTTTCATAACATTTCTTTCTACACGTTGTAGGACATGAAGGTTTCAGTAGTTTTATATTATGCACTTTTCCATTTCTACTAATATATTGTAAGCCTCTGTTGACATTTCGTTTCCTTACCTCATCCTTCCAGTCCTTCAGACAACGTTCTCTTTCTCTACCTTTGCTTTTTTTAGTTCCTGAAATTCGTTTACGTCTCCGAAAAGTTGGAGTAGTTACTGGAGAATCTGTATCGTTAACGTTAGTTGCGGGCGTAGAGACAGGATTATCAAGACAAAGGACGTCAATGCAAATGGGTGAAGGACAAAAATCAATATAGGGTGATGGCATTGGAGTATCATAGTCTGATTTTTCCTGAGTTACTGGTGCTAGGCTTTTCTTTGATATTCGATTCAAGAGATTCTGAGTTTTTATAAAAAATATGTGGATTAGGAGTGTTTGGCTGAGAATCTTCAATTATTGATGACGGTGAAGAGTTAGTAGGTAGCAAAGTCCCAGTTTTATTACAAGGTTCTTCAGTGAAGTGTTTGTTGTCAGGAGTCGGTGAAAATTCGGGAATATCATTCGGAAAAATAGAAGAGTTTGATGGCAGATTTTGTAATAAGATATCGGTATCTTCCAAATCAATGCCATCTAATATTGATAACTCTTATTGGGTAAAATTTGCATCTGAAGGCAGTGGAGAATCTGAAAGAAAAACACACATAATTGCACATTGTAATAACTACAACTCATACAATCTAAAACTAAAACTAGCTGTGCAGTTATATCCATGTAGTTCTCGTTCCTATTACCAGGCCAAAGATATTTTATGTTTTTCCCCAAGGTCCCGTCTATCTCTGTACCAAATCTCATTAAAATCAGTTTAGCAATTTAGGCGTGAAAACGCAACAAACAGACAGCCAGGCTCTGCAGTCTCGACATGAATAGCGACAAAAATCTGTCGCTATATCGATGTCAAATTTCTTTAATAGATTTTCAACCTTATGCTTTGGAAATAAAGTTGAAAATCTATTAAAGGAATTTGACAACGTTACGACTTAGTGACAGATTTTTGTCGCTATCTAATGTCGAGACTGCAGGCCCAGTTAGATAGACAGAGTTACTTTTGCATTTATAATAACGGTTAAAAGTTAGGATTCTTAATATTATTAATTAAATAATTAAAAACATTACTTGATTAACTCAATAACAATGTTTTATCCAATTTTGAATCGCACAATCTGTTTAAATAAATCAGCAGAATGAGTCAAGTTAATGCTTTGTAAAAATTGTTCAACGTATACAGATCTATCTACAGTTAAACCAGTATACGCGGTTTACTTTCAAAATGGAATAATAATCAAATTAATTATGCACTTAACTATTTTTCTAAAGTAATCAATTATAATTTAACTCCACTTACCTCTTTCCGCTTCATTTTGAACATTATCACAAGCTTCAGAAGTATTTTCTTTATTAGCGTCATAAGTATGATATTTTTTATTCACTAAATTAATGATTTTTCGAGACCTAGTAGTCATCACCACTTTCTATTCAATTATGACTCTAAATTTAAATAAAAATAACACAAGAAAAGCAACTATTTCTTGATAACAAAAAAGCACACAATAACGTCCGCATACCGCGCTGTTTCGCCGTATACTGAGCCAGTTTGAACTTGCACCGAAATGAGCGCATTCGCGTCCCGCGTATATTGGTAGCAAACACTTGACTCAGTATACTCAGTGCAAAATAAATAAATTAGTATACTTGATCCAGTATACGCTATTTTATTTAGTTATTTATAAAGATATGATATATTTTTTTTTACAGGCAAATAGGAAATGATTTAATTATTGTTAATACACAAAAAAGTGCAATTCTCAAAATTTGTTAGTTGACTCAGTATACTTAGGAGCCGTCGGTATGATCGAGCCCAAAGTTTCAACTCTAGACATTATAAGCTGAAATATTCAATATAATACTTACCTCCGGCTAAAAATAGAAAATAACGGTTATTTACATTCCTTGTTAAAATAATTCTAATTAAAATAATTATTATCTTTTTTATAGAATAAGTACGGCTTTTCTATTTAACAAGGGACGTGAAGTATAAGTAGCATTAATAGTGAGTTTATTTTAGAGGCAACGTAAATTTTAATGAACTTACTGTAGTCATCTGAAATTAGAATAAGAAATATCATTTAAATCAGAATGCATGGAAGCCAAACAAAACGAAAAGGGGTTTGTTACAAGTCAACTGCCACCTGATAGTAAGTGGTCGCCCATCAACGAATGTATCACATCTCAGATGCGATGCCACCCGGAGACACCCACACCCTTCAAACCACAACACAGCGACGTTTGTTGGCAGTGTGATAGTTCTTCCTCTGTTACAAACTGAGACCCCTCCGTGCTTCGGAAAGCATGTTATGCTATTGGTCCCGGCTTTCATTCGTAAATCTTTGCCAGTCGCCAGTGAGACGTTTTAAAGTCTGGCAACCAGTCTTGCCAAGGAGTATCGTGTTATAGTAGGGGTGCCCACGATGCTAAATGGGGATTTACTCGAGCGTCGTAGAGACCTATTGGGTTGCAAAGCTTAGATGATAAGAAGAAAAAATGTTATATGATATATACCTTTACATCGGTGGGGGAAGCGGCTATTGATTTTTAAATATGTAAAAAAAAACTGTTGCATGGACATCCTCGAGCGCGTCAGATATTGATAGCATCAATGCCCTACGTATTTTTAATAATGTACGTATGTTAATCTGATCGTTTGCATGATGCGGGTGGTTGTATGTAAGGGTTGAAAATGAAAAAAATAAAAATTTAATCGAGCGCGTCAGATTTTCTAAGGGAGTGTTAAGTGCACCAAAAAAAAGCTCTCATTCACTAATCTGACGATTTCGATGGGACGCAAACTCGCGGCCATTTTCATAATGTGCAAAAAAAATTCGCCATTTTGAAATACTCAAGCGCGTCAGATTAAGATATATATGGTTCATCTTTATGTTCTAAACGTACTGTCTCATAATCTGACGATTATCTAGAGGGATTCGCCTGATCTAACAAAAAAAAATTAGAAAAACGGTTCACCTTAAAGGCCATCCCTGCAACTTCCCGCTAATTCCATTCCTGGGCGCTTAAAATTGTACTTATGACATATTTGAGCTCAAAATATAATTTATGTGATATTTTGAGCTCGCTGAGTTCAAAGAAATAATATTTCTATGCATTTGAGCTCTCCCAGCTCGAAAGTGTGATAGAAGTTTCATAGAACACTATTTTTGGAATTTTCAAACCGCAATAACTTTTGAATGGATCAAGCAATTTTCACGCGGTTGGCGGCATTCGACGCAGTTTTATCATCCTCATAAGTAATTTTGAAATTTTAATTGATCGAACCAAACATTTCGGAGTAATCCCGAAAAAACACTTTTTCGGGTTTCTTTCGTTCACGATATCTCTCGAACGAATCAACCGATTTTGACCAGCTTGATGACGATCGACGTGGTTTTCCAAGCTCAAAGGCGGATTAGTTTTTGAAGTTGCTCGATAAAGCTGTTTAAAAGTTATTCCAAAAAAACCACTTTCAAAAAAAAAAACTTATTTTTTTTGAGATTTTTCAAAATTTCTCAAAATTTATCGGCCCGAATCGGTTCAAATTCACAGGAAATCTAATTTTGAGGGAAATCTTTAGAACGCCGTTTAGTAGATTCCGATCGGTTTAGTCGTTCAATAGTTATAAGCGAGTCACATAGTCACACACACACACACACACACACACACATAAATACAGACATAGTGACAACATCGCGGGGGTAGTCAGGGAAGCTTCCTATGACCTTAATATTTATAAACTTTAATTCACACAAATAATATTAAAATAGCAAAAAAAGGCCAAAACGTTGGAAACACGTTGTAAACAGTATGCCACGAACGAGTCTTTATGATCAGCTGTGATGGCGTCATGGCAGCAGAAACTAGAGTGGGGACGGAGTGAGAGTAATAGATAGAGAAAGAGTGAGAGAGGAATAGAAACGCGGATAAGGAAATGTAGGCATCACGCCGCTGCACGCATTTAACTTTATCGACGAATTTTTGTTATTTCGGCTTGCGGAAATCGTCAGATTATATATTTTTCATTATTCTTGAATTATTTCCTTCAAAATAAACAAAAATTTAGCTACGCTCGAGAATGTCGAGATGACGTTTTTTTTTTACAACTTTGTTGCCCTCCCCTTTCTTTACGTCACTCTCAAATTGTCAGATTAGTGGAATATACACTTTTTAGGATGTAATTAACTCACCCTACCTTAATCTGACGCGCTCGAGAATTTCTGATGGTCAATTTTTTTTTACTAATCTGATCCTGTATTCTTCACGGGCGGCCTTATATATGGGCCTCATGTTTTGTGGAGGTACTTAACCGGGTACAAAGTATCCTCCTGTATATTAATCTGCCGCGCTTTAGTAAATCCCGAAATCTCCGCTTGGGCTCCCCTACTATTACCCAGTAACTGGGTTGTGGAGATCAGATAGGCAGTCGCTCCATGTAAAATACTGGTATTCAGTTGCATCCGATTAGACCGGAAGCAGATAGTTGGGAAAAGGCAGGGAGATGATGATGATGAGTAATTTTTTCCCGGACGAGCTTTTTATCTCGAAGATCTCGATTGCTAGGTATGAGACAGACTTACGCCACAGTTCGCTGGCCGGCGTGGCCTGGTCGGGTCCGGGCAGGCTGAAGATGTAGCCCACCTGGCAGGGATTCCAGTGCTCGCACACCTCGCGGTCCGGGTCCAGCTCGGATACAAACTTGTACGTCTACCGGGAAAGGGAACGCTTTGTGTAGCTGTCGATCTATTCTGTAGAATTCTCACCGTGAAAACGTTGGTGAAGTGAGCTGTCATTCCACTGATACTTACGATTGACACTAGTGGCAGCTCACTTCAAACTCACTTCACCCAAGTTTTCACGGTGAGATTTTTATAGAATAAATCGGCTGATGCTAGGGATTGATACTATTGACAGAGCACAGGTAGTGCACCACCTCGTCGTCCGGGTCCTCGAGCGCGCACTTGTCACTGTTGTAAATCAGCGAATTGCATTCTCTCGCACGGAGGGATAGGTACTCACTCTGTCGGGATAGTACCGGTAGTGCACCACCACGTCGTCAGTGTCCTCGAGTGCGCACTTCTGGCTGGTGTAATTTAGCGATGTGCGCTCGCAAGGCGCGCAGCCGATCACGCTGGTGCCGTTCCGCGGTAGGTCGGGACCTTCGACTTTATGCCCTAAACAACCGTTTAATTCTTGTTAAAACAATTATTATACATCAGTGTTGGACACCTCATGGTGCGTCGTGGGTTGGCCGCCACAGTGTGGACTGTCGAAATAGTGACAGTTGCGGGAATCCGCTAGATGCAAATAGCGTATGACCGCAGGTCGATGTGGCGATGCTTGAGAGGCCTATGTCCAGCTAAGAACGTCTTTTGGGGGAATGATGATATTTTCAATGGACGCCCTGGATTAGAAACTCTGAACATTGCTGACTGTATGCATCACCTACAATCAAAAAGCGCAAACATTCGACATAAAAAAAGAATGCTTTACTTTACAGTCACTTTTCCACTATCATCATTGGGACCCTTGTTCCACCCAATGCTGAGTATAGGCCTCGTCCGTTTTGTGCCATGCTTCCCTGGTCTGTGTTTTTCCAATATCTACATAATGGTAACATATGTTTTTTTTAAGTGATCTACCCAAGGTCGCTCGAATGGCCAGGAATAAAAAAACTAAATTGCTTAGCACATGCCTAATAATTAGCAGGAACTGGTTCTTTGACTTGCAAGATTCCAAGCACGAAGCAGAAATACAGACAAAATACAGCTAAATATAAACTTACGATTGCAAAAGAAGTACTTATTGTCTGCTACATAGAGCTCTTTATCCTCTGCGGAGAGGCAGGACTCGAACATGATGGGGGTGGGGTCCAGGCTGTCCTCGCACATGATGGCGCCGGAGCCGTCGGGCTCACGCGGCGCGCGGTTAGTGGGGCAGCGGTACATCAGACCTGCGACAGCGAACGGATACGTTTCAACAAGATTTTTATCGGACAGCGTTATGTAAAAACTAATCAAGCGTTTTTTCTTTTTAATATTCGTTAAAGTTACGTCATCCTTAATTTAAGGCACTGTGATTTCAGACAAAAAGCTAAGTTTGGTCAGAGTGGCGAATAATCAAACTGAATCGCTTTTTTTGCTACCACTTCATTCGATTAGCTATTACATAATGCCAACCTTCGACACTGAACTAAACCAGTCGGCACGGCGCGGCCTGGTACGGCAAAGGATTTTCATAAACGGAACAGATTTTAATCTTATTTCTATACCCTTAGCACTCAAATTTCAAAACCATTTGACTACAAAACCATTGTGAGAGACAATAAATAAACTAATTTATTTAATTTTTTATTTCGATCATAGCGTCACAAGCTACAGGAAGCTGCGGTATACCGCGGAAAAATATAATCATGTCTTTGTAAAAGCTACCCCCTGACTTCACATTGTGGAATGCATAAATATATCGAGTATTGAGAATAAACAGTAACAACGCACTTACCTTTGCGTATGATGGCGGGCGGCTTGTTACGTATCTCAGCAATGGTGACGCCCTTCTCGCCGTTCTGGATGGCCGTCATGACGCGCTTGTATAGCGTGGTGCGCCGCTCCTGCTCCGCGATGATGTACGGCAGCAGCTCCTCCGACAGCACGTCCACCTTCTTCTTCGCTTCAGCGTTCATCTGTGGCAGAAGGAATACATCGTGCCATTTATATCTATGACTAGCTTCTGCACGCAACTTCGACCGCGTGAATTTTTTTGTTCCTCCGACCCACCCCGTCGCATCGCCTTGCCTGCCTGCCCGCGCTATTACTTCGTTTTTGTTTAGCGTTTTTTCTGACTTTTTTCTTTTTGCTCGGTTCCTAAGGGTTCTAGCGTGATGTTAAATAGCTTTAGCGTGATGTTAACTTTTGTTGGGAATCGACCCTAACACCTTGCGCGCGGTCTGAATGAGCAGGCGGCGTAATCAACGCGTCACTGGCAAGCAGCGGCGCAGCGCAGCTGCGACACGGCTCGGCCCGACGACCACTCGCTTCAACGGACGATACTCGTTATACTCTAATTTAATTCTTAACTGTTTGTCCGGAAAAGTTTATCTTTGTGTAATGTTAGATGGCATTAAACCATTGCCTGAAATACAGTCCACTCTTTCATTGCTCCCCGCGCTAACATTGGACTTCAAGAATCTCGCCGTTTTTATTTACAAAAATTAACGGTGTCGCAAGAAAAAACTTCAAACTCGAATCTCTTCAGTTGCGGTCTTCAGCGGCGACAGTTCCAGCAGGAGTCATCATTGTCCTATTGAAGAAACTTCGCGTAGCACCCGCACACGCCCAGGGGACGAAGTCATCTAGAGGTCGACCGGCGTCGGACTTCGGACCCGTCGAATGTTCGAGTCATCGTCATGGACAAAGAAGAAGAAGACGAAAACTTGCAAATCATCGGTTATCCTGTAGATGGTGTAGCGTTGTTTACGCTTAGCCAGTGATGTTAGCAGATAGGAGAAGCAGAGTTTGCAATCTTATTAAGTCATCTTTGGCTATCTTATCTGCCTGTCATATCGAACTCATTGCTGTGCTATCTAGTGAAGCTTACTTATCCGCTCTTCAATCATTTGTCGGAATTCACTATACGCTTCCTACCTTCTTATCTTCGTTCTCCTATTTAGACTTTTTAATTGCTTACTAGTTTTGAGAAATGGCTACCTGCCTCACTCAAATAAAAGCTTGTTTAAACTCCTATCCTCTTATTCTTCTTCCCTCAAAACCCCTCAACTCTTCCACTGTCAGTTCTTCTGTTTCCATTGGACGGCCACTTAATTTTACTCTCATCCACAGGTCTCTGATGGCAACGTGACACACCTGCAGTGCTTTGGCAGCAGCATATTTGGCAGAGTCTTAAGTGTTTACCCTGGCGGTGAATACAACAAGGGGCATCATTTAGAGGGCATACATTCTTATTTGCTCCCTTCTAGATTTTTGAAGTCTCCGCTTCAACCCGGGCAGCATGTTGAGAATAGACCCCAACACCTTGCGCGCGGTCTGCATACGCAGGCGGCGTGCGTGATCAACGCGTCACCGGCATACAGTTATCAAGTACAATTTTATCTTTGTTTCACATCAGACTGCAGTAAACCATTGCCTAAAATACAGTCTAATAGCGCTAATAGCCTTCCTCAAAAATGGGGTTATCAAATGCAAAATGTTTTTTTTTATCCGACCGGTAGTTCCAGACATAACCCCCTACATACAAACGTACAAACAAACAAATTTTACCTCTTTATAATATTAGTAATACAACACGGTGGGAACTCAGTGCCGTCTCTGACCAGTCTCCGGTGTAATTCTTCGTTGATGGTACATAGGTAGCTGGTTTTCAATCACACACAACACTTAGCTCAAACTCAAAGCATTTCTTTCAATTAAAATATTTAGAGGCACTTTTGAATTATCATTAAACAAGGAGTTGTTCAGTTTGAGTTAGTAAGTGAAGCTAGTTGCCTATTCCAAGATGAACTAGGTTCCTTATGGAAAAGAATGGGCAAGAAACTCCATTGACACTCTTTTAAATCAAAACATTATGTTACAGAGGGTGCTTGTTCGACAGTTACAATTTCTGTCGTTTTAATTGAACACACTTGCATTACAATTATCATCCGCCATCACGAACGTGATTAACGTGACTCTCTCCAAACCCAAAGTGGGCGGCGGACGAGCTGCCTATCCAAGTCAAGTACAGAATTTTATTACTTAGTTAGTTTAATAAAACTTACTAACAATGCTAAAATGTTTATAGGTTAGTTCTTGAATTAAATAATGCTTATATTCACAAATGCAAAGGCGTTTTAAGATGAAAATTTATTTAGTAACGTCATTTCTTTTACAACTCAAATATTACTACTTAACTATCGACATGCCTACACAAATGTCCTTTCTTCGGTATTGTTCGTCGAATCGTTGAGCTCCTTAAGTTTTGAGTTGAGCTGCACGATTACTGACAAATGCGTGCACTGACTGGACAGGTCCACTCATTCTGTGTGGTATTTTTTCCTCAAAAGACCATTTCAGACTCAAATCTACATGGTCTTCACATGATCTGACCAAGATTATGTCTGGACTTTAAAAGAGACTGTGACCTCTGAGTTTGTTTAGGCCTTTCTTCTGAGAGTAGTCAGATAGGAAACGCCGACCTCATCTAGTTTTAAAATATGATTTACGTGTAAAAGTGTTTGTATAAACCTACTTACAGAAATAAAATCATTTATCATTTATCATTTATGACATTTCCGGTAGTTCAAGGAATTTAATCGAACAACAGGTTTCCATAAATGTCTGGGGTGTGCTGTTTGTAAAATAATCTTGTTACTATATAATTAGTAAATTCTATTATTGAAACTGATTTAGTTCTCGTACTAAATTATAAAATTGAGGTATTGACCATTAAAAGGTAATCGGTGCTGTTCCGTCACCGTAACGTTTTTCTAATGCTAAAGATCAATTTCTAAACGTATCGATGTTTTCAATTTCTCGCAAGATGGCAGCACCGAAAGCAGCCATTTTTAGCTGTCATTGCGCTTGTGTACTTGTTCTTTTTTAGAGTGAAGGTAGACGTCGTATGAGTGAAAGCAAGACGCGCGCGCATCGTCTAAATCAGTCAAAATCTTAAGGGAAATCGAATCATCCCCTATTTCGCGTGTGATCAACCCTTTAAGCGTGAAACCCAGAAGCTAGCTTATGGACAATCGAAGGTGGAAGCTCAACGAGCGCCGGAGCAGTCCAAGGTACGTGAGTGCTAGGCATGCCCCAATTGCGGCGGTAAGTCCCCTCTTTGAGGAGTGGCTTGAGACGAGCCACTGCGTCCTCACCTTCCGCTTGACGCAAGTCCTCACCGGACATGGCTGTTTTGGGAGGTTCCTGTTTCGGATAAGGTGGGAGGAAACGCCCGGGTGTTATCATTGTGTGGATCAATCGGAGGACACGGTGGAGCATAAGGTGAAGGTCTGCCCGGCTTGGGCAGCACCGCCGTGTCCTCGTGGCAGCGATCTCTCGCGTCCGGCCGTGGTCCAGGCCATGGTACGGAGCGAGAGGGCATGGGAAGCCATCACCTCCTTCTGTGAAGCAGTAATGCTCGTGAAGGAGGAGGTGAAGCGCGTGAGGGTGAGGCAATCATTGCGCCCTCACGCCCCTAGTCGCCGGAGGAGGAGACACCCTGGGCGTCGAGAGTCGATAGCCGAGTCCCGGCCACCGCAGGCACGGGCTTGCGGACGGCGAGCAATGTGTAGCTCGCTGTCCGGTAAGGACCAGGTCCGGGTCAAAGGCGCGTTGTGTTCCACGCGCGCCTCATAGAGATGTCAGCACCATGGACGGGGTCCGATAGGGCCGATGCCTGCCGGGGTCGTGGATTGTTCGAAAGAGTTACCGTGGCCCAAGCGCACAGGGAACTGAAGGAACACAGGTGAGTTTTAGTCAGTAAGAGTCTGAAACACCCTCCCGCTCCGCCCAGAGAGGGAGAAGTCATTTGATGATTTCCCACCCAAGAAAAAAAAAGTTACGTGAGTACATTATGTTCGCTGCGGCCTATGTCAAGTTATTGAACATCGTAATTATACGTTTATCGTTATTTCCCAGTGTAGTATTAAAGACACCCCTATTTCGGTTTGGTGCGTATGCTACAGGCGCCATTTTCTACATCATTGGGCGCTGTATTATAAATACTTACTTACTCTGTCAAATGTGGAATTGTTAATATAACTAAAAACCTTGTCATTAAATAAATGTTCCCTTTTAATTTTATCAGAATTAATTTTATAATGAATCTTAAAAATATAATAGGTGTTCTAATTCACACAGAACCCAATAGATGGCGGCAATTTCTTCAGCAGTCCATTATAACACGTATTGATTGTAAAAATATCCCGCAGCGGGCGTAGTTAGCCAAATTATGATAAATTGAAATAATTAGTTCGTTACGAATATGAATATGTAATAATCGTAGTAGATAAGAAGCTCTTGCGGCGACATAAAACAACGACAACCAACAGCCCTCTTACGCTAAGAGGGCTGTTCATCATGGTTACGTAGCTTCTAACATTAGATACGGCATTGTACTATGGGGGAATTATAGCCCAAAAACAGTGTATCCGTGCTCTTTATGATGTGCCACCATTGACTTCATATAAACCTCTTTTTAAAGATTTAAAAATATTAACTGTTCCCGGTATGGACATATTTGAATGCTGTAAATTTGTTAAAATGCACTCCGACTTATTTCAACGTCTGGGAGACACCGTTACGTTTAAGACGAGATATCCGGATAGATTAATTATTCCTCCAATGAAAAGCGATTTATATCACAGAAGTTGTTTTCCAATGGTTATAAGAATATTTAATAAACTACCAAAGTCGTATAGGGAACTACCAATCAATCGATTTAAAGCGGCGGTATTCAAATGGCTTATAGAAAAACCATTCTATTCTGTCAGTGAGTATTTAGACCTCAAAGATTTACACTGAAATTGACATCTTACTGACATAATTTGACAAATACTTGACATTTTAAATTGAATAACTATGATTTATTTATGTACCAATTTTATTAGCTTCATTTATTTAATGTAACAATAATTTTGCATGCTAGTTCTAGCGAATTGTTTTAGAAACTGTTTAAAAAAAGCCGACCATCTGTATGTACTACAATTCTTGCAAATACATTTCATTTCATTTCATTTCGTTTCATAATGAGTTATTAGATTTTTTTACTTGTTGTATATCAGTTTACACAAACACAAGTTATAGGTGCAACATAATTTAACTGTACATGTACCATTTATCACGTAATTTTAACACATATTAGAAATAAAGAAAGGTACAACTTACAGGTTTTTCATGAATTACTTTAAAACTATAATATTTAACATAAAAATTAAAATGCACAGTGAAAGTTAATGTTTGTATCTACAAAATAAGGTACTTGTGAGTAACCTAGCCCACGAAGTTCACGAATTAGAATATTTTAAATCTTTTTTTTTTGTTCTCCTGTAAAGTGTTGATTTTTTACTTGTATTACTTATCACAGGAGGCACAGAATTATTCCTCCAATGAAAAGCCGTTTATATCACAGAAGTTGCTTTCCAATGGTTATAAGACTATTTAATAAACTACCAAAATCGTATAGGGAACTACCAATCAATCGATTTAAAGCGGCGTTATTTAAATGTCTTATATAAAAATCATTCTATTCTGTCAGTCAGTATTTAGACTTCAAAGATTTACACTGAAATTGACATCTTACTGACATAATTTGACAAATTCTTGACATTTTAAATTGAATAACTATGATTTATGTACCAATTTTATTAGCTTCATTTATTTAATTGATGTAGTAACAATAATTTGTGCATGCTAGTTCTAGCGAATTGTTTTAGAAACTGTTTAAAAAAACCCGACCATCTGTATGTACAGTCACCAAAAGTGATAAGTAACCAGGGTCGTCGATATAGTTGAAGTTTAGTAAGAAACCGATGAAAGTTTTCGAATAAAAAATTGTTTAATTAATAGAAAACAAACAGGTAGTTTATTAATTAAAATTTAATTCGAAAACATCCATTGTTTTCTTACTAAACTTCAACTATATCCGACGACCCTGGTTACTTATCTTTTTTGGTGACTGTACTACAATTCTTGCAAATAAATTTCATTTAATTTCATATAATATGGGGCAAGTCTATTGCCATCAACCGGACACTAATCCAGACTTCGGGCTGCTACCTAATAAGAAATTTCTGATGGAAAACCCAATAACACTTTGACCAACCTGTGAATCAAACCCAGTACCTCGTGCTCACCGCTTACGACCCATAGACCGGCGAGGCATTAAAAAAAAACTTGTTAAGTAATAACTTGTCTTTAATAAGTACTTTTAACGTATGCAAGGCCCGTTTAGTAGCACCCAAGCACCTTAACGACGGAATAGAGATTACATGGTATTGAACTCGCTAGCAATACTTACTCGATTCAAAGTGAAAGCTTACCCGATCAGCGTCCTTGTTGAATTTGATGCCCGTGCCGTCCTGAAATGTTATGCAAAGGTTTATAAAACTCACAAAGGATTTCAATTAGTCATAATAAAAAACGACGGAAAATAGCGTGAGTTTATGTAAGTACGTGTATGTAAATCTTAAATTAACTGACAGACAACACGCCGCCTAAACCGCTGACTCTAGCAGCATGACATTTTGCGCAAGAGTTCCTTTTTTATGAAACAACCGCTAAGAAAAGTTTTTTTAAATTCTTCCCGTAAAGGATTAAACAGGAGAAGAAAGTTTGTATTGATGTTCATCATTTTTTCCGATGGGAAAAAGGACACCATTGAGCACACCGCTTGGTTTTTAATAAATGTGTGAAGTACTTACGACTGCCTGTCTCCTGACGATATTGGCGAGGTAGCGGCCGCGCCTGGACGCCGGCAGGAGCACGCTGCCTGACTGCACCTCGTCGCCTATCTAATACGAATAGGGGGTTAATCTGTTAAGTATAATGTCGCTGCGACACTATGCTCCTCACGATGCTCCTCGCGCTGCCGCGATGTTGCGCTCTCTGGCCACACACTGCTCTTCTCACACAATTAATCGCGACGCTGCGCACTACGTCGCTCGCCTTTCCAACACAATGGACGTCGAAACTGTGGCAGCGTGCGCGCTATGCATTTATAGTATAGGAAATTATTACACGTCTTCGTCGTCCTCGCGGTGAAGTGGCCAGTCCCTCGCGTTCGTATTGCCGGTCCTTTGACTCGCGCCAAAAGCCGACGAGGAGCATAACGTGCGGCATGACGAGTAACGTGGCCACACTACGTCTCTGCGTCCTTTCCTCGCTACTTCCCATGCCACTCGACGAGTGTGTGGCAGCGATATGTAACGCGCGTATTTTTTATTGTTTTTAGTGGGTATAACTGGTAACTATCTCATGACCCCGCAGGCCCGCAGTCATTCGGAAACACTCAAATGCTGTCAGCTCAACATTTCGCCGTTTATCTTACTAATACTTATATTTAAATGTCTAACGCTTTGATTGCTTGTCTCCGCTGTGAATGGCCGCCTGGGCCGAAATTCGTTCTGAAGGACTTATAATAATTGGAATGAAGGTACTTACCGGTGGATAACCGCAATTCGCAAAACCAACATAATGGAAAATAAATAAGAAAATAAACCGGTTGTCCCACATGTCTGTGTGTGTACAAGTAGATCTTTCGCGGCACTGAATCTAATCGGAAAGTTGCACTAACAAGCAGTATTTTATTACTTTGTAGAGTAATTGGGAGGTGAATTAAATGGCGTTCGTTATTACTAATTAATAGCACCAGCAGAGCTCGTGTACGCGTCAGGGAATTTGGTTGTCGTAACACTTCTCTAAACACACAATAACGTACTTGCCTATGGTTGCATGTACTCGTAACGCTGTGATGTAACGACTGTTTCTATTCAGGCACATGTTCTCGTTTGTCTACTCCTGAGACCCTGGAGCTTGTTGCTCAGTTGTTAATGCTGAATAATGCTTTTGTCCATTGCAATTATAATGTTAATTACAAAGACAGAAATAAATGCGGACCGATGTTAGTCCTTTTTAACCGACTTCAAAAAGGGACTATCTCGAGAGTATACCCTTTCAAACATAAAAAGAATTTTGCAAATCCGTCTATATATGACGGAGTTATGCCCGAACAACATTTAAAAAAAAACATCCGAATTGATAGGAGGTTATCAATTCGGATGTGTTTTTTTTTTTTTAATGAAGACCAGAGGTGGCCACCGGAACTGCTCAATAATAAGTATTTCACCGGTTGCGATTCGATTACTTTAATATGGTTGCCAAGCAATTTTTGCTCGTCACAATGCGTATGGTGAAATGGAGACTGGGTTCTTTTCCAGGAGAACTCCTCAATAATTAACGCATCAGAAAAAGGTATATTTTGTAAAGGCTACAATTAAAATGCTCACCAAAATATTGTTTAGACCCTAAGACTAAGTAGGTACCAAGTAAAATATGTTAACTTCAAATAAAATAAACCCACTCTATACCGAGGTGCCTAAAAAACAACGTTTTATGTTCCAAAATAATTATACACTCATCAGAATAATTGTACGTATTGTATTTATATTATTTTTGCCTACCAAAATGGATAAATGCTCACCAAATCTTGTTTAAGTTGCTCAGCAAAAATAAGTTTGCGGCAAAATGCAATTTTTTTAAACCACCCAGAAGTAGGAGCCCCGCCTAGCGGGCTCCGTCGACTACGCCTTATAAATAAAAAAATAATCTCTATAAAACAAAACTTTTTAGGTAACCACGTTTTTCTAATGAACTAAAAAGTAGAAAATAATTTTTCTGACACTCAAAACTCATGACATGCAGCTGCTGCATCAAGGATATGTAAAACTAAAAACGTGGGGGCGCATTTTTTAACGGAATGTTTTATTATCACTCAGAGTATTAAATTAATAACAACAAAGTGAGATTAACGCAGATTAAATAATAATAATAATAACCTCTGACATGGTCCCAGCTCCCGGCGGAAGTGTGCAGCGCATGAGATGGACACGATCCATCAATGAAAACGTCATGCGCTCATACTATGGGGCTACAGAGGGGGGAAACAATCTGACCGCGTACCGTGTCCGGATGCTCTCTCTTTTTCAGGTGCTTGAGCCAGCTGTCAACGTTTCGGCACAACGACTGTCGGATCAGGTGCGGGTCATCCAACGTAATCATATGTTAGATGACACTGTACTTGATCGCCTGTGAAATGAAATGCAGAGTAATCATGTCATCGCCCCCTCGTCTCAGACTGTTGTAATACCACAGTCTAACACGAGTCAAGTAGACGAGGAGAGTGATGACAGGGCTACAAACGTAAGTACCCAGTGCAATGAGGAATTGAAGAGTGCTTTGGAGGATGCGATTCGAGAATATCGGTTCATATCGCCCGAACTTAGACCATGCATAATAAAAATAGGGCGCTGGTGGCGGTCCTGGATGCGCAGTTATCAAATTATTTTGATGACTGCGTAGACCTCACCGATACTCATTCGATTCTGTACTGCGCGGCTGTAGCGGCATGTCATGTAGCTCACGTCAAATTTGCTACTGATTCTAGAGCTACACGACCGAAACCAGCCGGACCAGCTAGGCAGTGCAGAATTGAACGCCGTATTGGTGGGGCCAGAGCGCTCATCGGCAAACTAATCTGCTTCAAGGAGGGCAATACTGGCCCTAGAGTGATGCGCTTTGTGAGACGCGCGTTCGCAGGGACTGATATCAGCCCTCAGGATTATATGTCCTGTGTCACAGAGCGCATCGACTTCCTGAAGCAGAAAGTGTATGCATGGGCGAACCGTATTCGTAGGTATAAGCGGCGAGTGGAGCGATACACTCGGAATCGCACCTTCCAACGCGATCAAAGGTGGGTTTATAGGGGTTGGGAGCAACCGGATCAAGATGTGGCTGACACGTGCCTACCGGATGATGACGCCATGTGTTCTTTCTGGCGCGATATCTGGTCGGTGCCTGTCAGACACACCGAAGGCGATTGGGCACAGAGAGTCGAGCGAGCCTGCGATCCAATACCAGAAATGGGGGCTATTACCATCTGCCCCCAAGATGTAACTCGTGCAGTCCGTCCGCTGCCTAACTGGAAGTCTCCAGGACCGGACGGACTGCAAAACTTTTGGATCAAATGGTTCGTTGGGTCGCACGCTTGCTTGGCGGCTCAGTACCAGACTGCTTTGGAGTCTGGTTCGCTACCCCAGTTTCTAACAACAGGAGTTACCCACCTGCTCCATAAGTCAGGTAGCACTGCGGAACCCAAAAATTATAGACCGATCACGGGTTTACCGATGGTCTATAAAGTTCTTACATCCATTTTGAGAGCTAAAATTAACAAACATATAGACACCAACTCTATCATGCGTCCTTCTCAAAATGGATGTAGGAACGGGTCCCGTGGTACTAAGGAGCTACTCCTCATTGATATGGCCATTAGCCAACAAGTTCGTCGTTCCCGAAAGGATCTGTCGACATGTTGGATAGATTACAAGAAGGCCTATGACTCGGTGCCACATACATGGCTCATGAGGGTGCTGGAGTTGTATAAAGTAGATGCAACTCTGCGCACCTTTCTGATGTCATGTATGGGGCAATGGAGAACGGTCCTTCACTATCCAGGATGTCGAAATGTCCAGAGGAATAGCGAACCGATAAGGATCGAGCGAGGCATATTTCAGGGTGATAGTTTGAGTCCGCTTTGGTTCTGCTTAGCCTTGAATCCTCTAAGCACACTGCTGGAAGATTTAGGTCTAGGCTTTCGGCTGAGGAGAGGTGGTCAGGTTATATCACACCTCCTTTACATGGATGACCTAAAACTCTTTGCCCCCAACAATTTGCAACTGATGGAGCTACTGAAAGTAACTGAAATTTTCAGTAGTGCCATCAGAATGGAATTTGGTGTGGACAAATGTGCGGTCATGCATATAAAGCGAGGGGAGATTGTGGAATCCGTCGGAACCCAACTCTCGGATTTCACAAACCTTAGAACCCTCTCCGCATCCGAAACCTATAAGTATTTGGGTATGTCGAAAGCATTGGGCATCAATGATACTGACATGAAGCAATCGTTAAAGGAACGCTTTTTTGGCCGCCTGAAAAAAGTATTTAATAGTCTTCTATCAGGCGGAAACAAGGTACGCGCCTTTAACAGCTGGGTCATGCCGGTTTTGATGTACTCTTTTGGCATACTCAAATGGACTCAGACCGAACTCGACGCCCTGGATAGGAAGGTCCGTACACTACTGACTGCAAATCGAACGCATCACCCACGGTCATCGGTAATGAGGCTGTATATCCCGCGAAAATGTGGAGGTCGAGGCTTTTTAAATGCTAAGATCCTCCATAATCGCGAGATATGCAGTCTCAGTGAATATTTTTTAAAGGCCGACGTGGAGATGCATCGAGATGTGGTCAAAGTGGACAAGGGCCTCACCCCGCTCTCTTTGGCTAAAGAGAACTGGCGCAAGCCAGTAGTACTTGACACTAATGATCGCATGGAAGTATGGCAGAGTAAGGAGCTTCACGGACGCTTTTTTCGGGCCCTACATGGACCTGATGTAGATCAACTAGCGTCCGTAGCCTGGCTGCGTTTCGGTGACCTCTTTGGAGAAACCGAAGGTTTTGTCTGTGCAATTATGGACGAAGTTATGATGACAAACAACTACCGGAGATTTATTGTGAAAGATGGCACGGTCGACATTTGTCGGGCATGCCACCGTCCGGGTGAATCAATCAGACACATTATCTCCGGATGTTCTAGTCTAGCTAACGAAGAATACTTGCATAGACATAACCTTGTAGCCAGGATTATCCATCAGCAACTTGCTCTCAAATACAGCCTTGTAGAATCGGAACTGCCGTACTACAGGTATGTGCCCGACCCAGTTCTTGAAAATGGAAATATCACATTGTACTGGGATCGATCCATCATCACTGACAGGACTATTGTTGCCAATAAGCCTGATATAGTGGTGGTGGATCGATTAGAGCGGCGTGCAATGATTGTTGACATAACGGTCCCACATGACGGGAACCTCGTGAAAGCCGAGAAAGATAAACAAATCAAATATCTTGACTTGGCTCGCGAGGTTGTCGACATGTCGGATGTGGACTCAGCGATCATTGTACCGATAGTCGTGACAGCCAATGGATTAATAGCCAAGAGTCTCGACCAACACCTGAGGAGGGTCTTGTTGGGCAGCTGGATCAAGGGCTTGATTCAGAAGGCAGTACTTCTAGACACAGGGCACGCCACAATTGCGGCGGTAAGACCCCTCTTTGAGGAGTGGCTTGAGAGGCGCCACGGCGTTCTCACCTTCCGCCTGACGCAGGTCCTCACCGGACATGGCTGTTTCGGGAGGTTCCTGTTTCGGATAAGGCGGGAGGAAACGCCCGGGTGTTACCATTGTGTGGATCGACCGGAGGACACGGTGGAGCATACGGTGGAGGTCTGCCCGGCTTGGGCGGAGCACCGCCGTGTCCTCGTCGCGGCGATCGGCGGCGGCAACCTCTCGCATCCGGCCCTGGTTCAGGCCATGGTACGGAGCGAGAGGGAATGGGAAGCCGTCACCTCCTGCGAAGCAGTAATGCTCGCGAAGGAGGAGGCGGAGCGCGAAAGAGAGAGGCAATCTCTACGCCCTCGCGCCCCTAGCCGCCGCAGGAGGAGGAGACACCCTGGGCGTCGGGAGTCGATTGCCGACTCCCGGCCACCGTAGACGCGGGCTTGCGGACGGCGAGCAATGGGCAGCTCGCCGTCCGGTAAGGACCAGGCCCGGGTCGACGGCGCGTCGTGTTCTACGCGCGTCTCAAAGAGATGTCAGCACCTTTGACGGGGTCCGATAGGACCGATGCCTGCCGGGGTCGCGGATTGTTCGAAAGAGTTACCGTGGCCCTGGCGCACAGGCAACTGAAGGAACACGGGTGGGTTTTAGTCAGTAAGAGTCTGACACGCCCTTCCGCTCCGCCCAGAGCGGGAGCGGTCATTTGATGATTTCCCACCCAAAAAAAAAAAAAAAAAGTATTTCTAGACACGGCCCGCATTGTTAGGAGGTTCCTCTCTCTGGAGCCCTGACCGCCGGTAGCTTGGACCCTGTTCCCGATACCGGTGGGCCACTATTTTGTATATTTGTAAATGTTTTTATATTCTTTTATATTTTAATATTTAAAAATATAATTTAGATGTATATAATGAAATAAAGGAAATAATAATAATAACAATTCATTTATTGTCAGGCAACTGAGACCCATAGATAAAAATACACAAATGACAAAATACCAAACTAATACATAATAAATCTGAAAGTTGTGTTAATAAATATTGCTTACAACTATGTTAGTAGCACTTCACTTCACTAGCTAAATGTCCTTGTGCTGTCCAATGGTATTTGCCCGCGGAATCGACGGAACACCACGTCCTGAGGCCAAAAGTCTTCTTCCAAGACGAAGGACATGTAACAATTTGGTACTCGCACCACAAACGCTTTGAAGTTGACGTTACGGTGCGACTCCAGTAACTGCACCCTCGGCATGGACCTCGTCTTCTGGCGCACGTACTCCACGATGTCCTCGCTTTAGTGCTGTAGTGTAGGCGGGATATGTACACCGGCGTGTTCGGCTTTGCTGCTCGCAGGCTCACTCTGGAATCCGTGGGAGCTTTGCCGCAGCGGTTCTCGTTCGCTCGCGATCGGTGTTTCCTCCTTTGCACTGTCACAAAACCCTCATCGTCAGCCCTATTCGGTGCCTTTTCTGGCATTGGCTTCATACTTGGAGCGCCTGGGGCACTCGCGGTGACGTTAGCGAAATCCTTTTGTAAGGGTTTCGCCAGGGCTGCCGACACTGGCAGCGGAACGGAGCGAGGGGCTCGGGCGGCGCCGCATCGAGGAGCCATGGTGACGGGCGCGGGGCTGTGGGGCACGCAGGCGGGGCGCTCTGCAAACTCAGCAAACGACGGATGCGCTGGCGACGTAACTGCTGACGCGGAATTCGACACCGATACATCGTTGCCAGCTCCGCGACGCATGTTTATGTTACACGCATCAACTGATGACCTAATTACCGCCACACTGTTGCGCAACTCGGGAAATTCCTTGCGCAAATCGGTGACGGTGTTTTAGGATGCATCTAATTTCGCCAGAACATCCGCGAGGCGGGCGTTCAGAAACACAATGTCCTTCAGTAGGCTTGTTACATCGACATGGTCATGAAAGCAAGGTATGAAGGGTAAATCGGAACTTTTCGCCAAACTGAGTGAATTTTCCTTAGAGTTTGGCGAACCCAGCGACCTTCCACACGTTGAACGCAAACTCTAGTGACAGAAAGCTCTTCATTAATACTTTTTGTTAAATTTTGCTGTCACTGAGTGTCATGGCGACCAAAAGCAGAGTGTAGTCGTCATTCACTTTTCTGAACTGTGAGTGTGTATTACTTAAATGCGTCCCCACGTTTTTAGTTTTACATATCCTTGATGCAGCAGCTGCATGTCATGAGTTTGAGTGTCAGAAAAAATATTTTCTACTTTTTAGTTCATTAGAAAAACGTGGTTACCTAAAAAGTTTTTTTATACAGATTATTTTCTACTTTTTAGTTTTACTCTTATATAAATCTTGTTATTAAATTTGATCATTTTCCCGACTATCGTAGCTGAAAGTATTAAGAAATTAATGAAAGACAATTCTTATGCTTGAACCATTTATTGAGAATTTTCATTTTAATACAAAGATGCTTAAACCTTCTTGGTTTCCAAATTTCTCTGGATTGCCAGGTCTAACCACGGGGAGATGACCACGGGGGGACGTTGGAGATGAGGTTAGGCATAAATGAGTAAGAGAGGCTAAGTGTAGCGTGAGCTACATGTATTGCGCGTCAAACTCTTATAGACCCAATACGTAGACAAACACATATTAATTAAAACACATAAACGGTAGACAAACATTAGACGAAGGACAAATTTTCTATAGTATTTCTGGTCGTGCGCTTTATTTGGGCTGCGAGGCGAACTTGGTTTTCATCTACCGTCTCAATCGCCCTCGAGCTGGCCGAGCGCTTTCTTTGGGCTGCGAGGCGAGCTTCGTTCTCATTAACCGACTCAATCGCTCTCGAGCTGGCCATGCGCATTTTATCGGTTGCGAGGCGAGCTTCTTTTTTCACTTCCGACTCAATCGCTCTCGAGCTAGCCGCACGCTTTCATTCAGTTTCGGGGCGAGTTTCGTACTCTTCCTGACTCTCGATCGCTCTCGAATTCACTTTGCGCGCCCTGTCAGCAGCGAGACGCACTTGACGAGCAACAGGCGGCGCGTTTGCCCTTTCTTGGGCCTTTCGTTGGTTATCACGTGCCCGACGCTCTTTTGGCGTCACTTTTCGCTCACCTGATTGCTTAGCTGCTCTCTTTTCTTGCTGCTTGGCATTCTTCTTCCCCAGGCGCCTCTTGCGCTGCGTCGCCGTTTCCTTGGCCATAATTTTTCTCTTTCTCTCATCTTTTTTCACTTTTTTCTTAAGTTTCTCTTCTTTAGAGAAGAAAAGAAGAGAAAATTAAGAAAAAGCTGAAAAGCTGAAAAGTTCTTCCTTTTTCTCACTTTCTTCCACTTTCTTCTTGTAAATTATCACTAAAATTTGGTTTATTTCTCAATTTTCTATCCACTTTCCTCTAAATTATCTTCTTTCCACATTTTTTTTTGCAAAATTCTACAATCTCTGTTCACTAGAATATCTTCTTTACACCATTTAAACTTCAGCGCCCTCTGTCGGAAAGTTTGCGAACATCATTTCATTTAAAATCATAGAAGGCGTTGCGTTAAAAACAAATCGCTAATATCAAAACAAAATTAATTAATTTAACGCTTAATACTGCTCGCAGAGTACAAAAAGCAAAGAAATATTGAATTGTCATCTAGAACTAAGCTTCTCTGAAAATTTGAGCGTGCTAGCTAGTCGGGAAGTGATTGAATTTTGATTTGCAAGAATCTCAGAAAACTTGGACAGACAAACAGATAAACAAACAAACAAACTGACACACACCACGCGGAAATAAGAAAAACGTGGTAATAAAAAAGAAAATAGGTTCATTTCTACAATACTTTATGAAACACAAATTGGTGAGCATTTATCCTTTCTGGTGGACACAATTTGGTGAGTATTGCGAATTTTTTGGTAGTAAAATAAGTACTTTTCTGGTAGGCGTTTAACCACAAACCTTTTGTAAAAGGTGATGAGCAGTTGATATTATGCTATTGTAACTTAGATAAATTAATAAATCACTAAAAACTGAAAAATAAAAAACATTTTTACAAAAAATAAAAACAACCTACTTCAAAAAAAGACAGTGAAACATTACTTTAATTTCGGAAGTCGGTGGCAAAAAACTAAAATACAGATCCAAGGACACCGACTTCCGAAATTAAAGTAATTTTTCACTATCTAGTGTCTTTTTTTGAAGTAGGTTTTTTTTTTTTTTGTAAAAGAGTTTTTTAGAGAAAGTATATACCTAAGACAGTTCAAAGTCTGAAGCACCGTCGGTTATAAGCGCCTGAAAAATACGCTCGGCAATTCTGCCCTCCTAACATTAGACAACCGTAATTAGGTTTTTTTATGAAAACTAAGTTAATACTCAATTTGGAATCAGCGTGATGAGTCATCACGCTGATTCCAAATAGATATTGTTCACTTGAACGTGTTATTGAAAACAAAAACTTACTCTAACGGAGATAGTGTTAGTCATAAGCGGCGGAACTGCTGCCTTTTGTACGTTCCTTAGTATAAAAACCGTATGAACTCTTACGGCCCTTAAGTTTGATAATGCATAGAAAATTTATCCCACAAATAAACACCGAAAGTTACTATACGGTAGTAATCTGAACTGCATTGTTATTATGCGAAACTAATTTAGACAACGGCAGTAACTGCTAATTACGGTGGTTTTGATTATTGATGATAATTAATACCCGTTGATGTACCCCACTCTGTTTGTGCTCGGTATGGTCGGGTACAACCAACTGAGGGTACGACGGGACATCACGTTTGTCGCATATCTGGTTAGGTTACTCCGTGGCATTGAGCATAATCCAGGAGTACTGCAGCGCCTGAGTGTATGTGTACCAGACCGCTATGTGTGGAGGCGGCGCCGTCCGCCGCCCGCCGCTGCTGGCTGTGCCGGTTGCCAGGACCAACCTTCTCGCCATAACGCCATTGACCCGCGCAATTCGTGTTATTAACGATCTTCACGTGAAGATCGATGTATTTACATACCATTTGAGTGGATTCGCAAAAATACTGTTGTTTATTTTATGTTATAGTGTAGATTAGAGTAGGCTTTATTTTGTATTTTTTTATGATTTTAAATATTGTGTTTTTACGTTTTTCAAGTTTTTAAATTGTAAGTTAATTTTAAGACCGCGTTATCGCATTGGGTACCTGTAATGATAGATGTGCGTGCACCGCACTAATATGAAATGTACAACATATGTACATTCACGCAAGCGGACCTGGTCTTACCGTCGTTATGTCTAGTATAACAAAAAAAAAACAACCGACTGCCAAAAAAAAACACTATGAAGTGAAAAATATCATTCATTTCGAAAGTCGGTCTTTGGTTTTGTATTTTCGGTTTTTGCCACCGACTTCCCAACTTAAAATTATTTTTCACTTTGTAGTGGTTTTTTTAAGTTGGCTGTATTTTTTGTAAAACAGTTTTTATTTTTCACTTTTAGGTTTAAAGAAACTTTATACTCAATAAAAACATAACATGTCGCTTACTTGAGAACAATACTATTACTTAAATACTAATTTAGGTTCGACTACATCCGTCACAGACTTATTAAAAAGTACTCGAGACTCAACCCACCAAACGCATTCATTTTTCGAGTAATGTCCGGTTTGCGATTAGATATAGGCTAAGTTGGGTTTTGAATGCATTGAATGAGTGCAGATTTCTTATGCGTGAGGGTATTTTATTGTATAGCTGTGCTCCTTAAAATGTAAGCATTTTTTTGTCATAATTGGTTCTGGTTTTTGGTAAAACAAATAAAAAAAAATACTAATAAACTTGCTCGTCGTGTGCTTCGTTGACTAAGTTGTTTGTATTGGGTAAGTGTGATATTTGTGTGAATGTTTTTGTAAGAACTTTTTTGATAAAGATACATGTGTTATAGATGTAAAGTTGGTTTATGTTAATTATTTTTGTGTCTCTGTATATTTTAGTCGTCGATGTTAAGTACGGATAGTTGAACAGCAATTTTATTAGTTTGTTTGGTAAATTTGTAGTTGCGATAGTTTAGTTTTTGCAGCACTACCCCATACCCCACTACCCCTACCCACTTTTAGTTGTAGTATCTACCCCACACAAATACGTATACCACTACTTGATATGTAACTAACTGAGACAGGAAGTTATTAAAACATCATCAATGTACTTATATTGATGATGTGAATAATGCGTATTTTTTCCACTTAGTATACACACATCAAAAAAGTCAAAAAAGTTTGCGATCAGTTTCAAAAATCGAAATCTTTTTTGTTACGGTAGATTACCTGTATAATAATTTCTTCTTCTTTTTAGATTCTTTACTTAAAAATATAGAATTAGAATATAAAATCAAAAAAACAAATTCAATTGTTTTGCCATATACAAAGAAGTTCAATCCAAGCTAACGATCATTCAGAAATCTGACTTAGTAAATTTTAAAGGATTTATAATATTTTACGAGCTTCTATTTAACTTGCAACTTTAACTTTCCGCAAAATTTCTAGTATTTAGTTTACCGGCTTTCGTATCCTCGGTTTACGGCACTGAGAAATTAATTGGGAAAAATCCTAGCATCCACATTGATTGATTTTGATGTGCTGTGCTTCACCGAGGCTATATATGCCTGGCGTCTCGCTTGCCCGAATTCAGATCCACCCGACGACAATCCGTCTTCCCAGAGACGGTGAGATGAGCCGCTCTGCAGAGTAGTACAGAATAATTTAATTGACACGACCTGCTACTACTGCGGAGCGTGCGCGCCTACTGGCTGTGGGTAAGTGGGAGTCGGGTCTTTGGCTTCATGCACTACAGTCGTCGAACATAGGAACTTTATTCGACGACACTACCTTCCGCCTCGCTGCTTCTCTGCGTCTAGGAGCTCCTTTTTGTTTTTCTCACTCTCGCTGTCACTGTGGAGAAGTTGTCAACAGCCTCGGACACCACGGTCTGTCTTGCAGCCGTAGTGCGGGTCGCATACCGCGGCACGCGAATATTAATTACATCATCCGACGAGCTCTTGTCACCGTCGGCGTTCCAGCTGTATTAGAACCTAATGGCTTGGCACGCGACGATGGCAAGAGACCGGACGGCATGTCTTTATTTCCATGGAAGGTGGGTAGGCCTTTAGTGTGGGACGCAACATGTGTCGATACTCTTGCGCCATCCCATCTTTCTGTGCCGGCGTGCTGTGCTGGCGCCGCTGCTGGGGCTACAGAAAGCCTCAAGCGGCGTAAGTATAACAACCTTGTCGGTAATTATATTTTCGAGCCGTTTGGGGTTGAAACTCTCGGGCCGTGGAGTCCGAGTGCCCGTATTTGGTTCAAGGAAATCTCCAAACACCTGTTTGACACTTCCCGTGAACCAAGGGCTGGCTTTTACTTTGGCTCGAGGCTAAGCATTGCCATACAACGTGGCAATGCCGCCAGTCTCTTGGGTACATTATCAGTCGACAGCGATGCGGACGAATTTTTTGACGCCATTTTTTATTTTGTTAATAGTTTTAGTTAGATTGGCCATTCGGTAAGACATTCTAATACTAAAAAGTACTAAATAAAACTTACGTTAACATAGAACTTTAATATTTTCTTAAAAGCTTGAGACGTGAACGCCGTTTTTACACTTTAAGATAAGCCGCAAACTTTTAAGAAATTTAGCCGCAAAATATTAAAGTTCTATGTTAACAAAAGTTTTATTTATTACTTTTTAGTTAATTAAAAGCTTCTTTTTAAAAAGGTTTTTACTGTCATTTTATTTTGAAGGAAAGATGTTATTGATAAAATGCCAAGAGGATTATCAGAAGTTTTGCACAGCCCGCCTTGGCAGGAGTTTGACCCTGGCAGACACCCAACCCTCCAGCAGCCGTCCGCCGTCTACCAGTTTATTCGCAACCGCTATCGGGCACTGCACCCAAACCGTGCCCAGCCCGGCCGCGCTGCTGCGAATTTTGCCCGCCCACACACTCTCGGGCAGACACCCGCCGTTTCGGGCGATGGCCGCCACTACTTCCTCCGGGGGAAGTCCTCAAGCCAGAGGACGCCCGGGTATCAAGGCCCACTATAACGGCTGAATTGCGCGTTGATGGGCTGGATGCTATAGGTGCCTGGAAAAGGGACATGTCCGGGCACAATGCACTGCGCAGACTGATCGCAGTGAATTATGCTTTCGCTGTGGTCAACCCGGCCACAAGGCGGCTCAGTGCTCCGCGGCACCAAAATGCAGTCTTTGCGCAGCCGCAGGCAAGCCCGCGGAGCACAGACTTGGCGGAAAAGCATGCAAGGCACCCAAAGCCAAAAAAAGAGGACTGGGTCTGTTGGAGGACCTGCGCCCCTCCCACAGTCTAGCAACCCAACAGTCGACTCCCGGCCTAGGGAAGGAGGAGCCGAGGAAATGGAATGCCAGTGATGGCACAATTCCGTTTCCTCCAGGCTAATATCAATCACGCTGCCAGAGCTCAGGATCTATTGCTCCAGAGCATGGCAGAGTGGTTGATCCACGTGGCTGTGGTCACCGAGCCGTATTATGTCCCCCGCCGTGATAACTGGGCAGGGGACCTGGATGGTTTGGTGGCCATCATTGGCGAGACTCTTATCAGCCCGTCCCGAGGACATGGCTGGGTGGCCGCCTTCGCGGACGGAATTGTCACGATTGGGGCATATTTCTCTCCCAACAAGAGTCTTGCTGACTTCGAGGAGTTCCTTGTCGAGCTAGGTGCCGTCGTGAGCCGGTTCCATCCTTGCCCGGTGCTGTTGCTCGGGGATCTAAACGCCAAGTCTGCGGCGTGGGGATCCCCGATCACCGATCCTAGGGGCGAGGTGTTGGAGGAGTGGGCGGTCGAGACCGGCCTGACCGTCCTGAACCGGGGCTCGGTTTACACGTGCGTGCGGCAGCGGGGCGGGTCCATAGTGGACGTCTCGTTCCCTAGCTCCGCTGTTGTGGGCCGTGTACGTGACTGGCGAGTTGCCGTAGAAGTGGAGACGCTGTCGGACCATCGATATATTCGATTCGACGTCTCCACCCATACTACGGGCGGCAGCCGTCCGTCGGCCCCGCAAATTGATGGTCCTCGCTGGTCGCTTAAGCGAATTGACAGGGAACTTCTCGAGGAGGCTGCAATAATCCAGGCCTGGGTCCTGGAGTCGCAGACGAACGAACACGTCGACGTCCAAGGATGTTTTATAGGACTAGATCAGCAGTGTACGGCGCCGACGTGTTACTACTACGTATATGTCCGCAGGCATATCTGACTTCAGTTGTCAGCTTGACGTCAAGTGAGCAATTGCTTAGCAATAAAAAATATCAAAATGGTAAAATGAGCGGTTAAAATTTGTATGTCACGGTCTGAAAAAATCAATAAAGTAAGTGGTGTTACATTTCACAAGTAAATTTGCTCAATTTTCTTCGGATTATCCAAAAAAACATTACGGGAAGAAATAAATTTATCAAACATTGTTTTTGCCATCAGTGCTACCAGTAAAAACGATTTTGATTTTGCCAGATTGTTGGGAGTTTAGTGAATGATGAATGTATGTTCCTGTAATTCTAAATTATAATATCATTCCATTTTAAACAAAAGTATTTAGCCACGATCTTCATAGTTTTTAAATATAATATTTACGTTTACGCATTTGCTTCTTTTCTTCCTTTATGTACTTAATCCTTGTCTATTTCTTTAAATCTTTAACTTATTGTTATTCATTCTGGGGAAATTATGTTGGTCATTGGCAACCCTGGCCATTTTTCCGATAACAATGTCTAGTCTCATTCCAACGTCATTAGTTTGACGGTAGAAGAAATGAGACAAACATAAATTATTTTGACAGATTGATATATTTATGTATCCGTTTCAAAGCTACGACTTTAAACTCCTAAGTGGTTACGTTTTTCTGAAATTGTTAGTAGGACGTTGCTTCTATTCTATTTACTATTACTTCTATTCTATTATATAACCTCATTGTCGACGTCGATTAGGTTAGGTTTTTTTTTTGTTTTTTGTTTTGGCAGGAGTGGGAAATCCTCATGGACGCCCAGACTGACTCACTTGTGAGCCAGTCTGGTCGTCGTCAGAAATAAATTTGATACTTTTGTAGTCTTTGATTAGAAATGCAAATATTTAAGACTATGGTACTTACATGATATCGTTATTCCTTGACCGACTCTTAATAGATAACTAACTTATTCTATCGTATTGGAAAAATCACTGAAAAGACAAATCGTCGATGCTGCAGAAGCTGTAAAGAAAAAAGTACGAAGGATGCGAGATTTTGAGAGTGAAAATAAGCAAGCATTGGAATCAGTTTTTAGACCTGTAACAGAGTCTCTCAATTGCATAGCTAATACCAATAAACAAAGTGACCTCTTGCGATCTAAAAAAGTAGAAGAAACAAAAGTTCCGTTGAGAAACAATATTTTGCAGAAAGAACGTTCTAGTAACGACAAAGGAGACAGTGGCGCGGAAGAAAATGAATGTGATACCGACAGTGACGAGTCGTACCAATCATTAGGAGAGAACAATCAAGAGCGTGATACATCATCCTGGTCAATATCTTCAGAAGCATTGACAAATATTGCATTTGGTGTTCGAGCGGAGCGAGGGCAATTGATGTTAGGTTCTGCTTTCGTAACAATCAGCGATGATTATATTACCGTTGCTGGACAGAAATATCGAATCACTCCCGGACTGAAACAATTGTTATTGAAAAAGGATGTAGATTTAAGCACAGTTACAGAGTCTGATATGCAGTATTATAAGATGATGTTGATTGCCACAAACGCACATCGTCGAGACTTTGACTCAAACAAACCAATAAAAAGTAATAAAGGACAAAAATATTTGCAAGTTATAAAACCTCTTTTCAAACAACCAAGTACTATTCAAAGCTGTCAATCAAAGGGGAAAGGATTACCCTTAACAAAAATATGGAAAAAATATGTTGATTTTGTATATTAGGATGACCCTAATGAACTTGTAGATAGGTTAAAATTATTAATTGCGTCTCGAGACGCTGGTAACACTAGATTAGACAACGAAATTATATCAATTATTGAAGAACTGCGTGAAATTAAATTGATTAAGTAATAAATAAATGGTATAAAATGTTCACTGCTCATTTTATTATAAGCCTTTAAATATAATACACCTTAAATATGAATGTAGACAAATTTGGACACCATATTCATAAGAGAATGCGTTTCTCTGAATTATTAGAGTTCAATGTAAATGCACTGCTAAAATCCGAAAGTGGGGATTTTGACATGAAAAAATCTAGATTGAGAGGAATAAGATCTCCTGTAGAAACAGACGATGCTGTGAATAAGGATTACGTCGATCGATTGCGTGAACATACAATAAATGAACTGAATAAAGTGATTGGGTTGTTGCGTGCTCAAATCATAAAAGATGCACAAATAACAGTCCAAAACACTTTAAAAGCGAAGATACCTGAAGTTTTAGTCCAGTTGGAAGATAAGTTTTATAACAAAGCACAAGTACAAAAAATACTTGAAAAAACTCCGTGATGGCAAAACAACAAATTGTTAATGAGCTACACAAAGCAGCCCGAAGAAACTTTGTTAGACGTTCAGTTCTTTTAAAAGGCATAGATGACTTATGGCAAGCCGACTTGATAGATATGCAAAATCTAAAAAAGTTTAATAAAGGTTATAATTACGTTTTAGTGGTGATTGATTGTTTCTCAAAGTATACCTGGACAGAACCAATAAAATCCAAGAGTAAACTTGATGTTACTCATGCATTTGAACGAATACTAACTACTAACAATCGAAAACCTAATCATTTACAAACTGATTCTGGAACAGAATTCTATAACGTCACGTTCCAAAAGCTTATGAAGAGCTACAATATTAACCACTATTCTTCGTTTTCTACCAAGAAAGCTTCGATTGTAGAAAGGGTGATTATAACAATTAAAAATAAAATGTATAAATACTTTAGTCTTATTGGGAACTACAAATGGGTAGGTTCACCATTAAAAGTTGTTTTAAAAACCTATAATAATACAAAACATCATACCACCAAATTTAAACCAGTTGAGGTAAATAAGATGAACGAGTCAAAGATAAGAGAAAATATCCAAAAAACTCAAAAACATACATCAGACCGACGTCGACCTAAATTCAAAGTGGGTGAAAATGTTCGGATCAGTAAATACAAACATATTTTTGATAAAGGTTAGACTCCTAATTGGTCGACAGAAATATTTACTGTAAAAGGATTAATAATACCATACTAGTAACATATCATATAGAAGATAATCGAAAGCAACCCATTAGAGGATCTTTCTATGAACAAGAACTTCAAAAAACTAGCTATCCTGGTGTTTATTTGATAGAAAAGGTTCTTAAAAGAAAAGGAAAGAAACTTTACGTGAAATGGCTGGGCTTAAGTAACGAAGAAAATAGTTGGATTGATAAAGATGAAATTGTAGGTTAGGATTATGAATATATAACAATGTTTGTAAGAAATATTTCATTCATTACACTTTCTACTATGCAAGAGAATGGATGGACTAGTTAATAGTGTAATTAATAATCTGCCATTCGAACTTCATTTGCCTGGTTATAACTATTGCGGACCGGGAACAAAACTCGAGAAGCGATTGCTGCGAGACGATCGAGGTGTGAATAAGCTAGACGAAGCTTGTATGCATCACGATATTGCATATGCAAACCATACAGACTTACCTAATCGTCACAAAGCTGATTTACAACTACTAAATATGGCTAAACAAAGACTTAAATCGAACGATGCTGGGTAAGGCGAAAAACTTAGTTCATGGTTAGTGAGCAAAGTTATGAAAACCAAACTGAAATGTGGTTCCGGTGTTAAAACGTTTAAAAGTTTCGTGTCAAAAATAAGAGCGAAAATAAAAAAAACAGAAACCAAGGGACAGTAAAACTTTAATTAACGCTACTTACTTGGCAGCAAAAAAAAATATTTCCAAACATTAAGAAAGTTCGAGTACCGCGAGTGATACCCTTACCAAAGACGGGAGGTATTCTACCTTTAATCCCAATTTTTGCGGGTTTATCAGCTTTAGGAACTTTAGCTGGTGGTGCGGCTGGTATTGCAAAAACTGTTAACGATTACAAAGCAGGTCAACAAAATTTGCGAGAAACACAACGACATAATAAGGCTATGGAGTCTTTAAAGTTAGGCCAAGGTTTATACATAAGATCACATAAAAATGGTAAAGGTTTATTCATAAAATCTTCAAAAAACTGAAAAATGAGCTACCTAATCGTGCTCTAACTAATGTAGACATCCAAAGGCACGCACGCGACATCCCACACTTTCGAGGAGTCTACATGAAGGATCAGTTACCAAGGACGCCAAAATGGATTGAATGTGGTATCGTTAACTTGGACGATTATAAAAACGAAGGTACGCATTGGGTAGCTTATGTTAAAATAAACAATTATTGTGAATACTTTGATAGCTTTGGAGATTTGAAACCTCCAATGGAATTAATACAGTACTTTAAAAATTGTGATCTTTTTTATAACTATACTAGACTTCAACAATTTAATACAGTAAACTGTGGACACTTATGTCTAGAATATCTATGGAAATTTTGGAATAAATACGTATAAATTTTATGTATTTCTTTTATTTCAATCATTTTCATCATGTCACTCACCTTATCGATAACTGGAAACTCGTCTGATTTATGTACATATTATCCTAATACATTGCAACTTCACGGACATTATGAGTGTGCCTTATTGCATTTCTCAACATTTAATTCAATTCCAAACATTGAAAAAACAAAAAATATATATATTATGGTTCTAATGAAGTCCTTGAATTACCTGAAGGTACTTATGAATTACAAGATATCAGCGATTATATAAAATCGGAAATAAAAGACTGTTCAATAAAAGTACGATGTAATAACAATACTTTAAAAACTTTGATATTCTGTTCTAAAGATATCGATTTTAATAAAGAAGGGACTTTTAGGAGATTATTAGGGTTTAAGAAGCAGATATTGAAAGCAAATAAATGGCATGTGTCCGAGTTACCAGTCAACATTTTACCTACGACCGTGATCAGGATAGAATGTGATATTGTAAGTGGTTCGTACATAAATGGTAATCCTAATCACATTGTACACGAATTCGCCCTCAACGTGCCCCCGGGATATAGAATTATAGAAATTCCGAAAAACGCCATATACTTTCCAATCAACCAAAACAGCATAAGCAGTATACATATCAGGCTATTAGATATAAACAATCGCTTAATAAACTTACGTGGTGAAGAAGTGCAGCTATATTTACATCTTAGAAAAAATGATTGACTACAATAAATATGTGCCTCAACAAATAGGAAATGCCAGTTCTACTAAAACAATCAAGCAAATAAGACCTCGGTCAAAGAAAAAAATAAAATTAACACGAGACAATAAGGAATTTCTTAAAACGATCGGTTTGCTATAATGAATATCTTAGATGTTTTATCTGCTCCAACTTACGACAAAACTGTTGAGGGAATCGAATTTCATTCTTACAAACCCTACATAACAAGCTTCAACAGGAACGATGAAATCCGCATAAATATTAATCAACAGGATCTGTATATACTACCTTCAGCGAGCACTTTGTATTTGGAAGGAACTATAATCGTTAGCAAAAAAGATCCAAAAGAAAAAGCGAGTAGCGTTTCTTTAACAAATAATTTTCTACTCAACTTGTTTCAAGATATTCGATACGAACTAAATGGAGTAGAAATTGATAAAATAAAAAACGCTGGTGTGACTACTACGATGAAATCATTTGTGTCAATGAATGAGAGTGAGTCAAAGACATCTTATGCATGGGGTTGGAATATCGATGGCACAAAAAATATTAATGGAGGTAGTTTTTCTGCTTCTATACCACTTTGTAATATTCTCAGGTTTGCAGAAGATTTTAAGAAAGTAGTGATAAATAGTAGACATGAATTGATATTATTACGAAGCAATACTAACCTAAACGCGGTAAAACTGAATACTGGTGAAGTTGTAGATGATGTTCAGATAAATAAAATTGTTTGGCGTGTACCGCACGTTAAAGTGTCAGACAAAGAGAAAATAAGTTTGCTAAAACTGTTAGAGAAAGACCGACCACTCCAGATGATTTTTAGAAATTGGGATCTGTACGAATATCCTACTTTACCTAAAACAACGAAACATACTTGGTCTATTAAAACATCATCACAAATAGAGAAACGGAGATATGTTATTATTGGTTTACAGACAAATAGAAAAAACAATGCAAGCTCTGATATGTCTCTGTTCGATCACTGTCATATTCGTGACGTTAGAGTATACCTCAATTCAAACTACTTCCCATATGAAAATCTAAATGTGAATTTTGCTAATAACCGAATTACTTTATTATACGAACAATACACTAGATTCCAGCAGTCATATTACGGTCGTCGCGCGGAACCTTTATTAAGCGAAAAACAATTTAAAGACTTGGCACCCCTCTTTGTTATTGACTGCTCCAGGCAAGCAGATAACTTGAAGACAGGTTCGGTTGTGGATGTAAGAGTGGAAATTGAAACTGATTTGGATATACCCAATCAAACTTCTGCATACTGTCTTATATTGAATGATTGTATAATTGAGTATAAGCCGCTCAGTAATACTGTGAGAAAAATATCATGAATCCGAATACTATCATAGTAGATGTGCAGGGATTTAAAGATCTATGTAATAATTTTATAATAAAAGAATTAGCTTTTGCTAGTCGCGATTATACGCAGTCATTTTTAATAAAACCACCCTATATGTTTAAATACTTAACAAGTGACGAAAAAAGGCAAGTTAAATGGTTGGAAAGGAACAGAGGCATTTATTGGAATGAAGGTTATATCGACTACAGAGAATTCCAACGTATAATCTTTCCGTATCTAGAAAATAAGGAAATCGTTGTAAACGGTTTGGAGAAAGTGAAATGGATTAAGGATCTTTGTAAGAATTGTAATGTGTCTGACCTCAGTGAAAAAAACTGTCCTAAATTCTCCGTGTTGTATAACAAGTACTGTAATGAAAAAAATAATTTAAATTGTACTAAACATTTAAAGATGTGTGCCTTAAAAAATGTGTTGTGTATTAAAAAACATTTGAATTTGTAAAGAAATGTGTATTTCAGTTTTAAGTAAATAAAAAATCATGAAATCTTAAAAATGTGTTTATTTCAATAGTTTACCTGCTACAATAAAAATAATTAAATTAAAAGAATAAAACAAAAAATAACTTTAATTACCTAACCAAAAGTTACAACATTAATTATAAATAATAATAATAAACACAAAACCCTTAAAAAATATTAAAAATCACTGTCAATCAAAGATTTTGATATTTTTTTAACTAACGATTCCGTATCGTCCATAACACTATCCGTAGCGTCTTTAACGATGTATTGTGCATTTATTATCACATTCTCACTATCACTATCACTGTCACTGGTATTGTTATTGCAGAGATCGATAACTGATATTTTTATCAGTTTTATCCCACGTCGATGCAGTTTACTCATCACGAAAGATTTTGTAGGTTGTTTCTTAAGAGAAGGCTTTTCTCGACGTTGTCGATTGATTTTTTTTTCCTTCATAAGTTGACTGCAGTGCGGGGGTTCGTTGTAAATCATCTCAGATAGTCCTTCGTAAGGATCCTGAGCGTACTGGCTGAATACAATTTCTGAATCGGAAATCTGAAAAAAATATATAAGAAAATTATTAGCATCTATTAAAATAAAAAAAATAAAAAAGAGAAAACCAAATAAATAAATATTAAATAATTATTTTACTCACCGTTGACATGATTATGATGCACACTGATAAGTCAAATATCTCTCGAGACAAACAAAGCTTAATACAATTTAACGTGGAACACTGATCAAGTTTTAAATTATTTGGCGGAATTATTTCCCAACGAAAATTTAAGTCTTGAAAAAATTTGTAAAAAGTTAGTGACCCTTCTAGCCCTGGTAACAGCCCATAGAATGCAGACTTTATCAAAAATACACGTCGATAACATTACCAAATCTGATTCAAGGTTTATTATTAAAATAACAGATTTAATTAAAACTTCACGAGTGGGTTCCTTACAACCAGTGTTTTCCTTACCGTATTTTTTACAAAGGCCGCAAATATGCCCTGCTAGTACTCTTCAAGTATATCTTGATAAGACCGATCAAATACGTCAAGATCATCAATCACTTTTTATTTCATTTAGGAAACCATACCGGGCTGTAACATCGCAGACTTTGAGCAAATGGGTAAAGAGCATGTTACAAAATAGTGGCATTGATATCTCACTGTTTACTGCACACAGCACCAGACACGCAGCCACTTCTAAAGCGTACAGCGTAGGTGTTTTAGTCTGGATGTCATACGTAAAACTGCCGGGTGGAGTTCAACTTCTACGGTATTTGCTAAATATTACAATAGAATAATATCAAATGATATGTCTAACGAAGGTGATTTGGTCACAAGTGTGTTAAATGAATAATTATCTTATTTCCGAAATAACATTGTAATGATTGAAAAACTATTCAATTATGTGATTAACTTTAATATAGCTATGAAAAATAGCAGTTTTCTTTTTATTTGTCTTTCTTTTTTCTCGTTCGTACTCCCAAAGCAAGGATACAACATGTACCTATATAATTGATAATATTTCACGACTGCGATCTCTAAACATCTACATGTGTGTTAATGCTAATATCGAGAACGAAGCTTGAGAGTAATTGATGATTAAACGAACTTACCTGTACGTGAAGTTCAATCACAATTACTCGAAGAGCTTCGTTCGAAGATATTAGCATCCCTCCCTCCCAGTCATCGCGAACCCCAATTAGTCGTGAAATAAGAAACAGCTCAGCAAACCTCCAAACTAAATGAGCTGGCTGGGTGCGAATGTCATAGTCACGAACAAAAGTTTTTAATCTACCTTACATTGGATTCAATAATTTATTTTTCTCCTAAATTCAATGCGAAATGGCGAATCTGTAAGTGAAACTACATGTGTGTTAATGCTAATATCTTCGAACGAAGCTCTTCGAGTAATTGTGATTGAACTTCACGTACAGGTAAGTTCGTTTAATCATCAATCATTGATTTGTTTAGGAGTAGGAAAAAACAATAAGCAACTTTCGCAAAAATATAATTTGCTATGATGTTTCGTGATTTGGGTTTTAACAAGACGAGGCAAATCTTTGATGATACAATAATGGGATGAACTACCATTTTCTAAGAACAATAGATGAATACTCATAGATTTATCCTTACACGATTCAGGTCTGTACAGAGGACCTGTTATCAGCTTATTGTTTTTTAAACCATATACGTATATATTTATAGAAGGGTTATTTCTTTCAAAAATAACTATATCTGAAAATCTCATGGGAAAAGAAATATCCTTAACATTTAAAACATCGCGAAAGTGAGGATAAGATGTTACCCGCTCTGGATGTCGATTGGTTGGGTACAAGGCAGCTACAACGCACCACAAAAAACAATAATTATCATTATTGTGAATATTTAAACACGCCTTTTTGTTTTTTATAAACTTAGGTAAATCTATAAAATAAGATCCACCGAGTGGCTGATACTTATTAACATTGACTTCTAAATGTAAATTACTTAAAAATATCCACTGTCTCTCTCCTCAAATTCTTCAATTTTTTTCAACAACGACGTGACAACCGTTTCATAAATAGTATTAAAATCATAATTAAAATGTATGACAAAATTTTTGGTGGCAAAAGATTTGATTTCTTGTAAATCATTTTTGTACAATAGAAATAAAGAAAAAAGTTGAAAATTAATTTTTACTGCGTTCTCTTTTTTAAGCGAATCATCGATTAAAGATTTAACTTGTTCGCGAATATTACTAAAAAAGAATTCAGGAAAATTATTTGCTTCATCTTTGGATGCAATAACTCTGTAACTAATAATACGTCATATTCATATTCATATTCATATCTTTATTTGCATTCCATAATGTAGGTATAAGGTGTTATAAAGGCTTAAAGCTAAGGTACAATTACGGACCCTGACATAGGGCACAGCAAAAATTATAAAATTAGTTCATAAAATCAAATAAAATAAAATTAAAAATCAAATAAAATCGAATAAAATTAAATTAGAGATAAAATTAAAATAACAAATTAAAGTAACAAACAAAAAATTTTAAGTATGTTCTTATCATTAATTGAGATCCGTTAATAATAATTGTTTGATAAGGTCAATAAAATTAAACATAATGTCATATTATAATATTTATCTATGTCTGTATGAATGTATCCTTGACTAACTGTGTATGGTGTCTGTTTGTGTTAAATCAATTTTTTTGTCATGTATGTATTCGTTTATTGTGTAGTACGCTTTTTTAATTAATATTTGCTTGATCTTATTTATAAATGTCGTATCGCTGATTTCATCCTTTATTGCATCTGGTAGTTTATTAAATATTTTTATGGACATTACGTCCTTTAAACGACGATCGTAAGATTTCAACGTTTTCAAGAATAGGTATGGTACTATTATTTTTGTGTTTACTAGTTCGTAAGTGACTAGTCCAGCAACGACTCTCTACATAAACATCGCAAACCAAGCAATGAGGCATTTTGATAAAATTATAAATGTATAAACATAAAAGTACTATAGTTATAATTCGTTATTCGTTTGTTATTCGTTCGTTTCGTTCGTTCGTTTATATAATTCGTTATGAGAATAATTGAAAGGTTAAAAATCTAAAGGATGATAAGTGCCAAAATTTTAAATGTTAATATCTTGAACGACAACACGATCTGTGTGCCAAATCTAACAATATACAAATTACAACAAAGGGTACAAAAATGGTACTTGAATCTTTTAGATTTTCAACCTTTCAGTTGGTACAGAGCAATAAAATAGGTACCTTATATACCAATAATTAATGTACTACATGCATCTGGTATTTGTATCCAATTTCCAGCATAGCTCCATGTTCTGTATTTTCAGCTTTCCAAATATTCTAAGATGATCTCAGTAGAAAAAAATAACCGACAGTCGATCAGATGCTTCCTGAAAATAACATACAAAAATATTTAATTAAGTCTGTACTATTTATCCTCCGCTCATTCCTTTGTGAGAAAGTAAACGTTAAGTATCATATTTACCTTTTATTTTCCTAATTATTTATATTTTATTTCCCAGCCAAACTTCTCAACGCGGTGTAATATCTTGATTTGTTTGGAAACAGCTTCGCGAGATTCCAAGGTTTTTAAAAATTAATTCTGAAAATTATAAAAATTGGATAAGTACTATAAAACGTCAGATTATTATTATATTACCACTGTTTAGCACTCATTAAAAATGTAAGTAGGTATACCCGTTATTTTCCACAAATTATGGATAATGATTTCGCTTTGCATTTAACTAGCGGCAGTGCAGACCAAACTCCAAAACACGCTTTTCAACACAATTCGATGTAAATAACGCTTCCTGAAAGAAAACATACATATAATTTAATTAAGTAGATACTTTAAATGTAATACGCTTAACACACGTGATAAAATGTTAATATTTACCTTTATTTTCCTAAATTAATAACGTCATTTATTTCGCGTTAATAAATCAGTCAACCACCGCACCGTTGCTTTATGATAATGAAAGCCTACGTTTTAGAATATTTGGCTTTTAAACGAAACAATTTTTTCGATAGTTTAATAGGTAGGCACATAATTAGTCATATGAACCTGTTATTAACAATAATCATACAACCTTTTTCCAATAAAGTAACCATTTCATATTACAAGCAATAGTTATTCAGCAGTTTTATTGGAGTTTAGTCAACCTTCATATTTTTCTGGTCAACAAAGTCTATTCGCATAAATCAGCGATATTAGGTAAGGATGGCACGCATACACATTTACCTTATTGGACTTAAACTTAATAACATGGAAAATGAATAAAGCGCTCTTCCTCTCTCAACTTATTTAAAAATTTGCTGTGCCCGACAGGGTCCATAATTGTTTCTATTATTTTTTATTTACCACCTGTAAGTGTACATTATGGATTGCAATAAACGATTTTGATTTGATTTGATTTATTGATGTAAATATCGTTGTTTGCTTATTAATAATATAGTTTAGTTTGTCAGCCCTAAGTTTTTTCGCTGCATCAACAATCGATACTGTTTGCGTCGAAACTGTTTGTGGTCTAATTCCTTACTCTTCATTTTTACGTTGATACACTACGTACAAGAAAAATTGTTGATTTATTAACTATAACTTAGTGGTTTGCAACAACTTTGTAATACAGTAGGATTATCACACGATTTCGTTTTTATATATCATGTTTTCGAAGACCTAGATACAGTCGAATTTAAGTATTCAAGTGTGAATACCGTACTCTAAGTACTCTTTCATTAGTATACAACTATCGGTTGTTGTTACTTTCGGTGTTGATTGCTGACCTGCTGCCGCTCGCTGACGTCTTCCGCTCCGCCTGCCGTCACCAACTATCAAGCTACCTTCTCAAGAAAACGACTGTTGATTGAAAAAATGTAAGTATAATAAATAATGTAAGAGTAATAAGTTCCACTGTGTACTATCCATCTCTTTACTTGTCTAAATTGTTATGTTGTCCTTCCTAAGGTTGTCTGGAAGAAATCGCCTAGACCGCGATGAGACCGTGACCGTGATTTTTATTAAATGTTATTACGTTTATATTTCAGGTCCGAATCTGAGAGCGAGGTCTATCACCCAACTGCGGTCATTGAAAAGAAAACTACACACACACGCAAGCAGCCTGTCGCCAACTACAACAGGAAGCGCAAGTCAGGATCATCAACGAATTTATTACAACCAAGGTAGGTACCTAAACAAAATTTGTTGTAAAACAAGGTTGAGTTTTCGTCTAGATATTCAGATAAGAAGTGCGAGCGTTCAATTAATTTTAAAATTTAGCTTCGAGCACACATGATACATTTATCATCGGCGATTGATGATTTTGTGACTGGCATTGTTGCTAGGTTTATAGTGTTTAGTGACTTGTTGCGTTCGATCACTTCGATGCTGCATCGCGTTAGCTAACTGCGTTCAGTTGCTACTTCAAGCGTTCAAATAACGACTTGACCGCCGCGACTAGATTTTGTATGTGTGCTGATTGAGGCGTTGGAGCTTCCGATAAGCTACTGTTGATCACTGATGTTAAAAGTAGCAAGTCTTTTTTGTCCCTAAATAAATTATTTTCAGAGACATTTGATTTGAGTAAGAAATAAAGTAATTAACCATTTTGTTTTCTATGTTGTTTCAGTAAGAAAACGAAGACAAGTCCTATCGATGTATTCGGCGTCAGTTGGAATAATGAAACTGATACAGAGCTCAACGGTGGGTCATCGAGCAACCAACCGGTTTTATCATTGTTCTTCGTAAACCGTGTGGCTAATGGCAGCGAGCAACGAACTGCAAACACCGACGGCGAATACTATGTCGATTGTAAAGTTTATAAAACAAGTGATGCGCGTGACACTGATTCCATGATGTTATGGAAGGAGGCACTTGTTCATATTAAGTTCCAAACCGATACGGATACATTGCAGTGGCGTAAATTGCAAGATTTCGTACGTTCGGTTGACAAATTGTTTGATGAACCTCCAAGATTTTGTAAAGATAAGTAAAATAAAATAATTAAAATACCTTTGTTTTGTTTTATTAAATAAAATGAGGTGGGCGTTAAAAATCTGTCCTAGGAATCAATTAATCCGTAAACGATAACAAAATACACACAACACACAACAAACTAAACACTTTTTGGTTCGAAAGGTTTAATGTATACAAGACAGTCGAGTCGATTGTATAGTATTGGGCATTCTGTCACAACGGAGCGTAGGCGAACTTGTTCGACTACGCGACAGGTGGGACAGAATGCCCAATACTATACTACTGACTGCGTAGTAATTGAAGGTAGCTACAGAACAAAATTATGAATTTAAGATGGAAAAATGTGTTTTTTATATAAAGAAATTCATTCAAAAATCGTCTGTAGCCAGAGCAGGTTTTTGTTGTTCTGCGAATTATTACTCACAATATACTATCAGGCGCGAGTGGCTAGTGGACGGTGCGACTAGCCAGTCGCCGGTGCCACTGACTACTCGCAGGAGCGACTAGCTAGTAGCAGGCGGGACTGACTAGTCAAAACCGCGGCTAGCTAGTCGCATTTACATGCGTTTTATTTTGTTTTGTTTTATAGATTCCCACGAGTGTGAGGTGTCTACAGACGCGTCTGCTCGTGGGCTCATTGACAATGCAGTAACTTAAGGTAAATGCAGTTTATAAAAATGAATTTAAGAAGGAAAAGATTGTTTTATATATAAAGAAATTCATTCAAAAATCGTCTGGCGCCAGAATATTTTTTTGTAGTTCTGCGACGGATAAATCACAATATTCTATCAAGCGCGAGTGGCTACTCGCAAGTGCGACTAGCTAGTCGCCGGCGCCACTGACTAGACGCAGGGGCGAATAGCTAGTAGCAGGCGGGACTGACTAGTCGAAACCGCGGCTAGCTAGTCGCATTTACATGCGTTTTATTTTGTTTTTTTTTTATAGATTCCCACGAGTGTGAGGTGTCTGCAGACGCGTCTGCTCGTGTTCTCATTGACAGTGCAGTAATAAAAGGTAAATGCAGTTTATAAAAATGATTTTAAGAAGGAAAAGTTTGTTTTTTATATAAAGAAATTCATTCAAAAATCGTCTGGCGCCAGAATATTTTTTTGTAGTTCTGCGACGGATAAATAACAATATTCTATCAAGCGCGAGTGTCTACTCGCAAGTGCGACTAGCTAATCGAGGGCGCCACTGACTAGTCGCAGGGGCGACTAGCTAGTAGCAGGCGGGACTGACTAGTCGAAACCGCGGCTAGCTAGTCGCATTTACATGCGTTTTATTTTGTTTTTTTTTTATAGATTCCCACGAGTGTGAGGTGTCTGCAGACGCGTCTGCTCGCGGACTGATTGACTGTGCAGTAATTAAAGGTAAATGGAGTTTATAAAAATGATTTTAAGAAGGAAAAGTTTGTTTTTCATATAAAGAAATTCATTCAAAAATCGTCTGGCGCCAGAATATTTTTTTGTAGTTCTGCGACGGAAAAATCACAATATTCTATCAAGCGCGAGTGGCTACTCGCAAGTGCGACTAGCTAGTCGCCGGCGCCACTGACTAGTCGCAGGGGCGACTAGCTAGTAGCAGGCGGGACTGACTAGTCGAAACCGCGGCTATCTAGTCGCATATACATACGTTTCTTTTTGTTGGTTTTTCAAAGCTACCCACGAGTGTGTGGCATCTCAAGACGCGTCTGCTCGCGAGCTGATTGACTGTGTAGTAATTCAAGGTAGCTACAGAACAAAATTATGAACTTAAAATGGAAAAAGTGTTTTTGATATATAGAAATTCATTCAAAAATCGTCTGTCGCCAGAGCATTTTTTTGGGGTTCTGCGAATTATTACTCACAATATTCTATAAGGCATGCGTGGCTAGTCGACGGTGCGACTAGCCAGTCGCCGGTGCCACTGGCTACTCGCAGGGGCGACTAGCTAGTAGCAGGCGGGACTGACTAGTCGAAACCGCGGCTAGCTAGTCGCATTAACATGCGTTTTATTTTGTTTTTTTTTTATAGATTCCCACGAGTGTGAGGTGTCTGCAGACGCGTCTGCTCGTGGGCTCATTGACAGTGCAGTAATTAAAGGTAAATGCAGTTAATAAAAATGATTTTAAGAAGGAAAAAATTGTTTTTCTTATAAAGAAATTCATTCAAAAATCGTCTGGCGCCAGAATATTTTTTTATAGTTTTGCGACGGAAAAATCACAATATTCTATCAAGCGCGAGTGGCTACTCGCAAGTGCGACTAGCTAGTCACCGGAGCCACTGACTAGTCGCAGGGGCGACTAGCTAGTAGCAGGCGGGACTGACTAGTCGAAACTGCGGCTAGCTAGTCGCATTCACATGCGTTTCTTTTTGTTGGTTTTTCAAAGCTACCCACGAGTGTGTGGCGTCTCAAGACGCGTCTGCTCGCGAGCTGATTGACTGTGTAGTAATTCAAGGTAGCTACAGAACAAAATTATGAACTTAAAATGGAAAAAGTGTTTTTGATATATAGAAATTCATTCAAAAATCGTCTGTCGCCAGAGCATTTTTTTGGGGTTCTGCGAATTACTACTCACAATATTCTGTAAGGCATGCGTGGCTAGTCGGCGGTGCGACTAGCCAGTCGCCGGTGCCACTGGCTACTCGCAGGGGCGACTAGCTAGTAGCAGGCGGGACTGACTAGTTGAAACCGCGGCTAGCTAGTCGCATTCACATGCGTTTTATTTTGTTTTTTTTTATAGATTCCCACGAGTGTGAGGTGTCTGCAGACGCGTCTGCTCGTGGGCTCATTGACAGTGCAGTAATTAAAGGTAAATGCAGTTTATAAAAATGATTTTAAGAAGGAAAAAATTGTTTTTCTTATAAAGAAATTCATTCAAAAATCGTCTGGCGCCAGAATATTTTTTTATAGTTTTGCGACGGAAAAATCACAATATTCTATCAAGCGCGAGTGGCTACTCGCAAGTGCGACTAGCTAGTCACCGGAGCCACTGACTAGTCGCAGGGGCGACTAGCTAGTAGCAGGCGGGACTGACTAGTCGAAACCGCGGCTAGCTAGTCGCATTCACATGCGTTTTATTTTGTTTTTTTTTATAGATTCCTACGAGTGTGAGGTGTCCGCAGACGCGTCTGCTCGTGGGCTCATTGATAGTGCAGTAACTAAAGGTAAAAGCAGTTTATAAAAATGATTTTAAGAAGGAAAAGTTTGTTTTTTATATAAAGAAATTCATTCAAAAATCGTCTGGCGCCAGAATATTTTTTTTTAGTTCTGCGACGGATAAATCACAATATTCTATCCAGCGCGGGTGGATAATCGCAAGTGCGACTAGCTACTCGAGGGCACCACTGACAAGTCGCAGGGGCGACTAGCTAGTAGCAGGCGGGACTGACTAGTCGAAACCGCGGCTAGCTAATCGCATTTACATGCGTTTTATTTTGTTTTTTTTATAGATTCCCACGAGTGTGAGGTGTCTACAGACGCGTCTGCTCACGGGCTCATTGACAGTGCAGTAATTAAAGGTAAATGCAGTTTATAAAAATGAATTTACGAAGGAAAAGTTTCAAAAATCGTCTGGCGCCAGAATATTTTTTTGTAGTTCTGCGACGGATAAATAACAATATTCTATCAAGCGCGAGTGTCTACTCGCAAGTGCGACTAGCTAATCGAGGGCGCCACTGACTAGTCGCAGGGGCGACTAGCTAGTAGCAGGCGGGACTGACTAGTCGAAACCGCGGCTAGCTAGTCGCATTCACATGCGTTTTATTTTGTTTTTTTTTTATAGATTCCCACGAGTGTGAGGTGTCTGCAGACGCGTCTGCTCGCGGACTGATTGACTGTGCAGTAATTAAAGGTAAATGGAGTTTATAAAAATGATTTTAAGAAGGAAAAGTTTGTTTTTCATATAAAGAAATTCATTCAAAAATCGTCTGGCGCCAGAATATTTTTTTATAGTTCTGCGACGGAAAAATCACAATATTCTATCAAGCGCGAGTGGCTACTCGCAAGTGCGACTAGCTAATCGAGGGCGCCACTGACTAGTCGCAGGGGCGACTAGCTAGTAGCAGGCGGGACTGACTAGTCGAAACCGCGGCTAGCTAGTCGCATTTACATGCGTTTTATTTTGTTTTTTTTTATAGATTCCCACGAGTGTGAGCTGTCTACAGACGCGTCTGCTCGCGGGCTCATTGACAATGCAGTAATTAAAGGTAAATGCAGTTTATAAAAATGATTTTAAGAAGGAAAAGTTTGTGTTTTATATAAAGAAATTCATTCAAAAATCGTCTGGCGCCAGAATATTTTTTTTTAGTTCTGCGACGGATAAATCACAATATTCTATCCAGCGCGAGTGGATAATCGCAAGTGCGACTAGCTACTCGAGGGCACCACTGACAAGTCGCAGGGGCGACTAGCTAGTAGCAGGCGGGACTGACTAGTCGAAACCGCGGCTAGCTAGTCGCATTTACATGCGTTTTATTTTGTTTTTTTTTATTGATTCCCACGAGTGTGAGGTGTCTACAGACGCGTCTGCTCACGGGCTCATTGACAGTGCAGTAATTAAAGGTAAATGCAGTTTATAAAAATGAATTTACGAAGGAAAAGTTTCAAAAATCGTCTGGCGCCAGAATATTTTTTTGTAGTTCTGCGACGGATAAATAACAATATTCTATCAAGCGCGAGTGTCTACTCGCAAGTGCGACTAGCTAATCGAGGGCGCCACTGACTAGTCGCAGGGGCGACTAGCTAGTAGCAGGCGGGACTGACTAGTCGAAACCGCGGCTAGCTAGTCGCATTCACATGCGTTTTATTTTGTTTTTTTTTTATAGATTCCCACGAGTGTGAGGTGTCTGCAGACGCGTCTGCTCGCGGACTGATTGACTGTGCAGTAATTAAAGGTAAATGGAGTTTATAAAAATGATTTTAAGAAGGAAAAGTTTGTTTTTCATATAAAGAAATTCATTCAAAAATCGTCTGGCGCCAGAATATTTTTTTATAGTTCTGCGACGGAAAAATCACAATATTCTATCAAGCGCGAGTGGCTACTCGCAAGTGCGACTAGCTAATCGAGGGCGCCACTGACTAGTCGCAGGGGCGACTAGCTAGTAGCAGGCGGGACTGACTAGTCGAAACCGCGGCTAGCTAGTCGCATTTACATGCGTTTTATTTTGTTTTTTTTTTATAGATTTCCACGAGTGTGAGGTGTCTGCAGACGCGTCTGCTCGTGTGCTTATTGACAGTGCAGTAATAAAAGGTAAATGCAGTTTAAAAAAATGATTTTAAGAAGGAAAAGTTTGTTTTTTATATAAAGAAATTCATTCAAAAATCGTCTGGCGCCAGAATATTTTTTTGTAGTTCTGCGACGGAAAAATCACAATATTCTATCAAGCGCGAGTGGCTACTCGCAAGTGCGACTAGCTAGTCACCGGCGCCACTGACTAGTCGCAGGGGCGACTAGCTAGTAGCAGGCGGGACTGACTAGTCGAAACCGCGGCTATCTAGTCGCATATACATACGTTTCTTTTTGTTGGTTTTTCAAAGCTACCCACGAGTGTGTGGCATCTCAAGACGCGTCTGCTCGCGAGCTGATTGACTGTGTAGTAATTCAAGGTAGCTACAGAACATAATTATGAATTTAAGATGGAAAAATGTGTTTTTTATATAAAGAAATTCATTCAAAAATCGTCTGTAGCCAGAGCAGGTTTTTGTTGTTCTGCGAATTATTACTCACAATATACTATCAGGCGCGAGTGGCTAGTGGACAGTGCGACTAGCCAGTCGCCGGTGCCACTGACTACTCGCAGGAGCGACTAGCTAGTAGCAGGCGGGACTGACTAGTCAAAACCGCGGCTAGCTAGTCGCATTTACATGCGTTTTATTTTGTTTTGTTTTATAGATTCCCACGAGTGTGAGGTGTCTACAGACGCGTCTGCTCGTGGGCTCATTGACAATGCAGTAACTTAAGGTAAATGCAGTTTATAAAAATGAATTTAAGAAGGAAAATATTGTTTTATATATAAAGAAATTCATTCAAAAATCGTCTGGCGCCAGAATATTTTTTTGTAGTTCTGCGACGGATAAATCACAATATTCTATCAAGCGCGAGTGGCTACTCGCAGGTGCGACTAGGTACTCGAGGGCGCCACTGACTAGTCGCAGGGGCGACTAGCTAGTAGCAGGCGGGACTGACTAGTCGAAACCACGGCAAGCTAGTCGCATTTACATACGTTTCTTTTTCTTTGTTTTTCATAGCTACCCACGAGGGTGAGGTGTCTACAGACGCGTCTGCTAGCGGGCTCATTGACAGTGCATTAATTAATAGTAAATGCAGTTTATAAAATGATTTTAAGAAGGAAAAGTTTGTTTTTTATATAAAGAAATTCATTCAAAAATCGTCTGGCGCCAGAATATTTTTTTGTAGTTCTGCGACGGAAAAATCACAATATTCTATCAAGCGCGAGTGGCTACTCGCAAGTGCGACTAGCTAGTCGCCGGCGCCACTGACTAGTCGCAGGGGCGACTAGCTAGGGCGGGACTGACTAGTCGAAACCGCGGCTATCTAGTCGCATTTACATACGTTTCTTTTTGTTGGTTTTTCAAAGCTACCCACGAGTGTGTGGCGTCTCAAGACGCGTCTGCTCGCGAGCTGATTGACTGTGTAGTAATTCAAGGTAGCTACAGAACAAAATTATGAACTTAAAATGGAAAAAGTGTTTTTGATATATAGAAATTCATTCAAAAATCGTCTGTCGCCAGAGCATTTTTTTGGGGTTCTGCGAATTATTACTCACAATATTCTATAAGGCATGCGTGGCTAGTCGACGGTGCGACTAGCCAGTCGCCGGTGCCACTGGCTACTCGCAGGGGCGACTAGCTAGTAGCAGGCGGGACTGACTAGTCGAAACCGCGGCTAGCTAGTCGCATTTACATGCGTTTTATTTTGTTTTTTTTTATAGATTCCCACGAGTGTGAGGTGTCTGCAGACGCGTCTGCTCGTGTTCTCATTGACAGTGCAGTAATAAAAGGTAAATGCAGTTAATAAAAATGATTTTAAGAATTAAAAGTTTGTTTTTTATATAAAGAAATTCATTCAAAAATCGTCTGGCGCCAGAATATTTTTTTGTAGTTCTGCGACGGAAAAATCACAATATTCTATCAAGCGCGAGTGGCTACTCGCAAGTGCGACTAGCTAGTCGCCGGTGCCACTGACTAGTCGCAGGGGCGACTAGCTAGTAGCAGGCGGGACTGACTAGTCGAAACCGCGGCTATCTAGTCGCATTTACATACGTTTCTTTTTGTTGGTTTTTCAAAGCTACCCACGAGTGTGTGGCGTCTCAAGACGCGTCTGCTCGCGAGCTGATTGACTGTGTAGTAATTCAAGGTAGCTACAGAACAAAATTATGAACTTAAAATGGAAAAAGTGTTTTTGATATATAGAAATTCATTCAAAAATCGTCTGTCGCCAGAGCATTTTTTTGGGGTTCTGCGAATTATTACTCACAATATTCTATAAGGCATGCGTGGCTAGTCGACGGTGCGACTAGCCAGTCGCCGGTGCCACTGGCTACTCGCAGGGGCGACTAGCTAGTAGCAGGCGGGACTGACTAGTCGAAACCGCGGCTAGCTAGTCGCATTTACATGCGTTTTATTTTGTTTTTTTTTTTAGATTCCCACGAGTGTGAGCTGTCTACAGACGCGTCTGCTCGCGGGCTCATTGACATTGCAGTAATTAAAGGTAAATGCAGTTTATAAAAATGATTTTAAGAAGGAAAAGTTTGTTTTTTATATAAAGAAATTCATTCAAAAATCGTCTGGCGCCAGAATATTTTTTTGTAGTTCTGCGACGGAAAAATCACAATATTCTATCAAGCGCGAGTGGCTACTCCCAAGTGCGACTAGCTAGTCGCCGGCGCCACTGACTAGTCGCAGGGAGGACTAGCTAGTAGCAGGCGGGACTGACTAGTCGAAACCGCGGCTATCTAGTCGCATATACATACGTTTCTTTTTGTTGGTTTTTCAAAGCTACCCACGAGTGTGTGGCATCTCAAGACGCGTCTGCTCGCGAGCTGATTGACTGTGTAGTAATTCAAGGTAGCTACAGAACAAAATTATGAACTTAAAATGGAAAAAAGGTTTTTGATATATAGAAATTCATTCAAAAATCGTCTGTCGCCAGAGCATTTTTTTGGGGTTCTGCGAATTACTACTCACAATATTCTGTAAGGCACGCGTGGCTAGTCGGCGGTGCGACTAGCCAGTTGCCGGTGCCACTGGCTACTCGCAGGGGCGACTAGCTAGTAGCAGGCGGGACTGACTAGTTGAAACCGCGGCTAGCTAGTCGCATTCACATGCGTTTTATTTTGTTTTTTTTATAGATTCCCACGAGTGTGAGGTGTCTGCAGACGCGTCTGCTCGTGGGCTCATTGACAATGCAGTAATTAAAGGTAAATGCAGTTTATAAAAATGATTTTAAGAAGGAAAAAATTGTTTTTCTTATAAAGAAATTCATTCAAAAATCGTCTGGCGCCAGAATATTTTTTTATAGTTTTGCGACGGAAAAATCACAATATTCTATCAAGCGCGAGTGGCTACTCGCAAGTGCGACTAGCTAGTCACCGGAGCCACTGACTAGTCGCAGGGGCGACTAGCTAGTAGCAGGCGGGACTGACTAGTCGAAACCGCGGCTAGCTAGTCGCATTTACATGCGTTTTATTTTGTTTTTTTTTTATAGATTCCCACGAGTGTGAGGTGTCTGCAGACGCGTCTGCTCGTGTGCTCATTGACAGTGCAGTAATAAAAGGTAAATGCAGTTTATAAAAATGAATTTACGAAGGAAAAGTTTCAAAAATCGTCTGGCGCCAGAATATTTTTTTGTAGTTCTGCGACGGATAAATAACAATATTCTATCAAGCGCGAGTGTCTACTCGCAAGTGCGACTAGCTAATCGAGGGCGCCACTGACTAGTCGCAGGGGCGACTAGCTAGTAGCAGGCGGGACTGACTAGTCGAAACCGCGGCTAGCTAGTCGCATTCACATGCGTTTTATTTTGTATTTTTTTTTATAGATTCCCACGAGTGTGAGGTGTCTGCAGACGCGTCTGCTCGCGGACTGATTGACTGTGCAGTAATTTAAGGTAAATGGAGTTTATAAAAATGATTTTAAGAAGGAAAAGTTTGTTTTTCATATAAAGAAATTCATTCAAAAATCGTCTGGCGCCAGAATATTTTTTTATAGTTCTGCGACGGAAAAATCACAATATTCTATCAAGCGCGAGTGGCTACTCGCAAGTGCGACTAGCTAATCGAGGGCGCCACTGACTAGTCGCAGGGGCGACTAGCTAGTAGCAGGCGGGACTGACTAGTCGAAACCGCGGCTAGCTAGTCGCATTTACATGCGTTTTATTTTGTTTTTTTTTTATAGATTCCCACGAGTGTGAGGTGTCTGCAGACGCGTCTGCTCGTGTGCTCATTGACAGTGCAGTAATAAAAGGTAAATGCAGTTTATAAAAATGATTTTAAGAAGGAAAAGTTTGTTTTTTATATAAAGAAATTCATTCAAAAATCGTCTGGCGCCAGAATATTTTTTTGTAGTTCTGCGACGGAAAAATCACAATATTCTATCAAGCGCGAGTGGCTACTCGCAAGTGCGACTAGCTAGTCGCCGGCGCCACTGACTAGTCGCAGGGGCGACTAGCTAGTAGCAGGCGGGACTGACTAGTCGAAACCGCGGCTATCTAGTCGCATATACATACGTTTCTTTTTGTTGGTTTTTCAAAGCTACCCACGAGTGTGTGGCATCTCAAGACGCGTCTGCTCGCGAGCTGATTGACTGTGTAGTAATTCAAGGTAGCTACAGAACAAAATTATGAACTTAAAATGGAAAAAGTGATTTTGATATATAGAAATTCATTCAAAAATCGTCTGTCGCCAGAGCATTTTTTTGGGGTTCTGCGAATTATTACTCACAATATTCTATAAGGCATGCGTGGCTAGTCGACGGTGCGACTAGCCAGTCGCCGGTGCCACTGGCTACTCGCAGGGGCGACTAGCTAGTAGCAGGCGGGACTGACTAGTCGAAACCGCGGCTAGCTAGTCGCATTCACATGCGTTTTATTTTGTTTTTTTTTTATAGATTCCCACGAGTGTTAGGTGTCTGCAGACGCGTCTGCTCGCGGACTGATTGACTGTGCAGTAATTAAAGGTAAATGGAGTTTATAAAAATGATTTTAAGAAGGAAAAGTTTGTTTTTTATCTAAAGAAATTCATTCAAAAATCGTCTGACGCCAGAATATTTTTTTTTAGTTTTGCGACGGATAAATCACAATATTCTATCCAGCGCGAGTGGATAATCGCAAGTACGACTAGCTACTCGAGAGCACCACTGACTAGACGCAGGGGCAACTAGCTAGTAGCAGGCGGGACTGACTAGTCGAAACCGCAGCTATCTAGTCGCATTTACATACGTTTCTTTTTGTTGGTTTTTCAAAGCTACCCACGAGTGTGTGGCGTCTCAAGACGCGTCTGCTCGCGAGCTGATTGACTGTGTAGTAATTCAAGGTAGCTACAGAACAAAATTATGAACTTAAAATGGAAAAAAGGTTTTTGATATATAGAAATTCATTCAAAAATCGTCTGTCGCCAGAGCATTTTTTTGGGGTTCTGCGAATTACTACTCACAATATTCTGTAAGGCACGCGTGGCTAGTCGGCGGTGCGACTAGCCAGTTGCCGGTGCCACTGGCTACTCGCAGGGGCGACTAGCTAGTAGCAGGCGGGACTGACTAGTTGAAACCGCGGCTAGCTAGTCGCATTCACATGCGTTTTATTTTGTTTTTTTTTATAGATTCCCACGAGTGTGAGGTGTCTGCAGACGCGTCTGCTCGTGGGCTCATTGACAATGCAGTAATTAAAGGTAAATGCAGTTTATAAAAATGATTTTAAGAAGGAAAAAATTGTTTTTCTTATAAAGAAATTCATTCAAAAATCGTCTGGCGCCAGAATATTTTTTTATAGTTTTGCGACGGAAAAATCACAATATTCTATCAAGCGCGAGTGGCTACTCGCAAGTGCGACTAGCTAGTCACCGGAGCCACTGACTAGTCGCAGGGGCGACTAGCTAGTAGCAGGCGGGACTGACTAGTCGAAACCGCGGCTAGCTAGTCGCATTCACATGCGTTTTATTTTGTTTTTTTTTATAGATTCCTACGAGTGTGAGGTGTCTGCAGACGCGTCTGCTCGTGGGCTCATTGATAGTGCAGTAACTAAAGGTAAAAGCAGTTTATAAAAATGATTTTAAGAAGGAAAAGTTTGTTTTTTATATAAAGAAATTCATTCAAAAATCGTCTGGCGCCAGAATATTTTTTTTTAGTTCTGCGACGGATAAATCACAATATTCTATCCAGCGCGAGTGGATAATCGCAAAAGCGACTAGCTACTCGAGGGCACCACTGACAAGTCGCAGGGGCGACTAGCTAGTAGCAGGCGGGACTGACTAGTCGAAACCGCGGCTAGCTAGTCGCATTTACATGCGTTTTATTTTGTTTTTTTTTATAGATTCCCACGAGTGTGAGGTGTCTACAGACGCTTCTGCTCACGGGCTCATTGACAGTGCAGTAATTAAAGGTAAATGCAGTTTATAAAAATGAATTTACGAAGGAAAAGTTTCAAAAATCGTCTGGCGCCAGAATATTTTTTTGTAGTTCTGCGACGGATAAATAACAATATTCTATCAAGCGCGAGTGTCTACTCGCAAGTGCGACTAGCTAATCGAGGGCGCCACTGACTAGTCGCAGGGGCGACTAGCTAGTAGCAGGCGGGACTGACTAGTCGAAACCGCGGCTAGCTAGTCGCATTCACATGCGTTTTATTTTGTTTTTTTTTTATAGATTCCCACGAGTGTGAGGTGTCTGCAGACGCGTCTGCTCGCGGACTGATTGACTGTGCAGTAATTAAAGGTAAATGGAGTTTATAAAAATGATTTTAAGAAGGAAAAGTTTGTTTTTCATATATAGAAATTCATTCAAAAATCGTCTGGCGCCAGAATATTTTTTTATAGTTCTGCGACGGAAAAATCACAATATTCTATCAAGCGCGAGTGGCTACTCGCAAGTGCGACTAGCTAATCGAGGGCGCCACTGACTAGTCGCAGGGGCGACTAGCTAGTAGCAGGCGGGACTGACTAGTCGAAACCGCGGCTAGCTAGTCGCATTTACATGCGTTTTATTTTGTTTTTTTTTTATAGATTCCCACGAGTGTGAGGTGTCTGCAGACGCGTCTGCTCGTGTGCTCATTGACAGTGCAGTAATAAAAGGTAAATGCAGTTTATAAAAATGATTTTAAGAAGGAAAAGTTTGTTTTTTATATAAAGAAATTCATTCAAAAATCGTCTGGCGCCAGAATATTTTTTTGTAGTTCTGCGACGGAAAAATCACAATATTCTATCAAGCGCGAGTGGCTACTCGCAAGTGCGACTAGCTAGTCGCCGGCGCCACTGACTAGTCGCAGGGGCGACTAGCTAGTAGCAGGCGGGACTGACTAGTCGAAACCGCGGCTATCTAGTCGCATTTACATACGTTTCTTTTTGTTGGTTTTTCAAAGCTACCCACGAGTGTGTGGCGTCTCAAGACGCGTCTGCTCGCGAGCTGATTGACTGTGTAGTAATTCAAGGTAGCTACAGAACAAAATTATGAACTTAAAATGGAAAAAGTGTTTTTGATATATAGAAATTCATTCAAAAATCGTCTGTCGCCAGAGCATTTTTTTGGGGTTCTGCGAATTACTACTCACAATATTCTGTAAGGCACGCGTGGCTAGTCGGCGGTGCGACTAGCCAGTTGCCGGTGCCACTGGCTACTCGCAGGGGCGACTAGCTAGTAGCAGGCGGGACTGACTAGTTGAAACCGCGGCTAGCTAGTCGCATTCACATGCGTTTTATTTTGTTTTTTTTTATAGATTCCCACGAGTGTGAGGTGTCTGCAGACGCGTCTGCTCGTGGGCTCATTGACAATGCAGTAATTAAAGGTAAATGCAGTTTATAAAAATGATTTTAAGAAGGAAAAAATTGTTTTTCTTATAAAGAAATTCATTCAAAAATCGTCTGGCGCCAGAATATTTTTTTATAGTTTTGCGACGGAAAAATCACAATATTCTATCAAGCGCGAGTGGCTACTCGCAAGTGCGACTAGCTAGTCACCGGAGCCACTGACTAGTCGCAGGGGCGACTAGCTAGTAGCAGGCGGGACTGACTAGTCGAAACCGCGGCTAGCTAGTCGCATTCACATGCGTTTTATTTTGTTTTTTTTTATAGATTCCTACGAGTGTGAGGTGTCTGCAGACGCGTCTGCTCGTGGGCTCATTGATAGTGCAGTAACTAAAGGTAAAAGCAGTTTATAAAAATGATTTTAAGAAGGAAAAGTTTGTTTTTTATATAAAGAAATTCATTCAAAAATCGTCTGGCGCCAGAATATTTTTTTTTAGTTCTGCGACGGATAAATCACAATATTCTATCCAGCGCGAGTGGATAATCGCAAAAGCGACTAGCTACTCGAGGGCACCACTGACAAGTCGCAGGGGCGACTAGCTAGTAGCAGGCGGGACTGACTAGTCGAAACCGCGGCTAGCTAGTCGCATTTACATGCGTTTTATTTTGTTTTTTTTTATAGATTCCCACGAGTGTGAGGTGTCTACAGACGCTTCTGCTCACGGGCTCATTGACAGTGCAGTAATTAAAGGTAAATGCAGTTTATAAAAATGAATTTACGAAGGAAAAGTTTCAAAAATCGTCTGGCGCCAGAATATTTTTTTGTAGTTCTGCGACGGATAAATAACAATATTCTATCAAGCGCGAGTGTCTACTCGCAAGTGCGACTAGCTAATCGAGGGCGCCACTGACTAGTCGCAGGGGCGACTAGCTAGTAGCAGGCGGGACTGACTAGTCGAAACCGCGGCTAGCTAGTCGCATTCACATGCGTTTTATTTTGTTTTTTTTTTATAGATTCCCACGAGTGTGAGGTGTCTGCAGACGCGTCTGCTCGCGGACTGATTGACTGTGCAGTAATTAAAGGTAAATGGAGTTTATAAAAATGATTTTAAGAAGGAAAAGTTTGTTTTTCATATATAGAAATTCATTCAAAAATCGTCTGGCGCCAGAATATTTTTTTATAGTTCTGCGACGGAAAAATCACAATATTCTATCAAGCGCGAGTGGCTACTCGCAAGTGCGACTAGCTAATCGAGGGCGCCACTGACTAGTCGCAGGGGCGACTAGCTAGTAGCAGGCGGGACTGACTAGTCGAAACCGCGGCTAGCTAGTCGCATTTACATGCGTTTTATTTTGTTTTTTTTTTATAGATTCCCACGAGTGTGAGGTGTCTGCAGACGCGTCTGCTCGTGTGCTCATTGACAGTGCAGTAATAAAAGGTAAATGCAGTTTATAAAAATGATTTTAAGAAGGAAAAGTTTGTTTTTTATATAAAGAAATTCATTCAAAAATCGTCTGGCGCCAGAATATTTTTTTGTAGTTCTGCGACGGAAAAATCACAATATTCTATCAAGCGCGAGTGGCTACTCGCAAGTGCGACTAGCTAGTCGCCGGCGCCACTGACTAGTCGCAGGGGCGACTAGCTAGTAGCAGGCGGGACTGACTAGTCGAAACCGCGGCTATCTAGTCGCATTTACATACGTTTCTTTTTGTTGGTTTTTCAAAGCTACCCACGAGTGTGTGGCGTCTCAAGACGCGTCTGCTCGCGAGCTGATTGACTGTGTAGTAATTCAAGGTAGCTACAGAACAAAATTATGAACTTAAAATGGAAAAAGTGTTTTTGATATATAGAAATTCATTCAAAAATCGTCTGTCGCCAGAGCATTTTTTTGGGGTTCTGCGAATTATTACTCACAATATTCTATAAGGCATGCGTGGCTAGTCGACGGTGCGACTAGCCAGTCGCCGGTGCCACTGGCTACTCGCAGGGGCGACTAGCGAGTAGCAGGCGGGACTGACTAGTCGAAACCGCGGCTAGCTAGTCGCATTTACATGCGTTTTATTTTGTTTTTTTTTATAGATTCCCACGAGTGTGAGCTGTCTACAGACGCGTCTGCTCGCGGGCTCATTGACAATGCAGTAATTAAAGGTAAATGCAGTTTATAAAAATGATTTTAAGAAGGAAAAGTTTGTTTTTTATATAAAGAAATTCATTCAAAAATCGTCTGGCGCCAGAATATTTTTTTTTAGTTCTGCGACGGATAAATCACAATATTCTATCCAGCGCGAGTGGATAATCGCAAGTGCGACTAGCTACTCGAGGGCACCACTGACAAGTCGCAGGGGCGACTAGCTAGTAGCAGGCGGGACTGACTAGTCGAAACCGCGGCTAGCTAGTCGCATTTACATGCGTTTTATTTTGTTTTTTTTTATAGATTCCCACGAGTGTGAGGTGTCTACAGACGCGTCTGCTCACGGGCTCATTGACAGTGCAGTAATTAAAGGTAAATGCAGTTTATAAAAATGAATTTACGAAGGAAAAGTTTCAAAAATCGTCTGGCGCCAGAATATTTTTTTGTAGTTCTGCGACGGATAAATAACAATATTCTATCAAGCGCGAGTGTCTACTCGCAAGTGCGACTAGCTAATCGAGGGCGCCACTGACTAGTCGCAGGGGCGACTAGCTAGTAGCAAGCGGGACTGACTAGTCGAAACCGCGGCTAGCTAGTCGCATTCACATGCGTTTTATTTTGTTTTTTTTTTATAGATTCCCACGAGTGTGAGGTGTCTGCAGACGCGTCTGCTCGCGGACTGATTGACTGTGCAGTAATTAAAGGTAAATGGAGTTTATAAAAATGATTTTAAGAAGGAAAAGTTTGTTTTTCATATAAAGAAATTCATTCAAAAATCGTCTGGCGCCAGAATATTTTTTTATAGTTCTGCGACGGAAAAATCACAATATTCTATCAAGCGCGAGTGGCTACTCGCAAGTGCGACTAGCTAATCGAGGGCGCCACTGACTAGTCGCAGGGGCGACTAGCTAGTAGCAGGCGGGACTGACTAGTCGAAACCGCGGCTAGCTAGTCGCATTTACATGCGTTTTATTTTGTTTTTTTTTATAGATTCCCACGAGTGTGAGGTGTCTGCAGACGCGTCTGCTCGTGTTCTCATTGACAGTGCAGTAATAAAAGGTAAATGCAGTTTATAAAAATGATTTTAAGAAGGAAAAGTTTGTTTTTTATATAAAGAAATTCATTCAAAAATCGTCTGGCGCCAGAATATTTTTTTGTGGTTCTGCGACGGAAAAATCACAATATTCTATCAAGCGCGAGTGGCTACTCGCAAGTGCGACTAGCTAGTCGCCGGCGCCACTGACTAGTCGCAGGGGCGACTAGCTAGTAGCAGGCGGGACTGACTAGTCGAAACCGCGGCTATCTAGTCGCATTTACATACGTTTCTTTTTGTTGGTTTTTCAAAGCTACCCACGAGTGTGTGGCGTCTCAAGACGCGTCTGCTCGCGAGCTGATTGACTGTGTAGTAATTCAAGGTAGCTACAGAACAAAATTATGAACTTAAAATGGAAAAAGTGTTTTTGATATATAGAAATTCATTCAAAAATCGTCTGTCGCCAGAGCATTTTTTTGGGGTTCTGCGAATTATTACTCACAATATTCTATAAGGCATGCGTGGCTAGTCGACGGTGCGACTAGCCAGTCGCCGGTGCCACTGGCTACTCGCAGGGGCGACTAGCGAGTAGCAGGCGGGACTGACTAGTCGAAACCGCGGCTAGCTAGTCGCATTTACATGCGTTTTATTTTGTTTTTTTTTATCGATTCCCACGAGTGTGAGCTGTCTACAGACGCGTCTGCTCGCGGGCTCATTGACAATGCAGTAATTAAAGGTAAATGCAGTTTATAAAAATGATTTTAAGAAGGAAAAGTTTGTTTTTTATATAAAGAAATTCATTCAAAAATCGTCTGGCGCCAGAATAGTTTTTTTTAGTTCTGCGACGGATAAATCACAATATTCTATCCAGCGCGAGTGGATAATCGCAAGTGCGACTAGCTACTTGAGGGCACCACTGACAAGTCGCAGGGGCGACTAGCTAGTAGCAGGCGGGACTGACTAGTCGAAACCGCGGCTAGCTAGTCGCATTTACATGCGTTTTATTTTGTTTTTTTTTATAGATTCCCACGAGTGTGAGGTGTCTACAGACGCGTCTGCTCACGGGCTCATTGACAGTGCAGTAATTAAAGGTAAATGCAGTTTATAAAAATGAATTTACGAAGGAAAAGTTTCAAAAATCGTCTGGCGCCAGAATATTTTTTTGTAGTTCTGCGACGGATAAATAACAATATTCTATCAAGCGCGAGTGTCTACTCGCAAGTGCAACTAGCTAATCGAGGGCGCCACTGACTAGTCGCAGGGGCGACTAGCTAGTAGCAGGCGGGACTGACTAGTCGAAACCGCGGCTAGCTAGTCGCATTCACATGCGTTTTATTTTGTTTTTTTTTTATAGATTCCCACGAGTGTGAGGTGTCTGCAGACGCGTCTGCTCGCGGACTGATTGACTGTGCAGTAATTAAAGGTAAATGGAGTTTATAAAAATGATTTTAAGAAGGAAAAGTTTGTTTTTCATATAAAGAAATTCATTCAAAAATCGTCTGGCGCCAGAATATTTTTTTATAGTTCTGCGACGGAAAAATCACAATATTCTATCAAGCGCGAGTGGCTACTCGCAAGTGCGACTAGCTAATCGAGGGCGCCACTGACTAGTCGCAGGGGCGACTAGCTAGTAGCAGGCGGGACTGACTAGTCGAAACCGCGGCTAGCTAGTCGCATTTACATGCGTTTTTTTTTTTTTTTTTTTTTATAGATTTCCACAAGTGTGAGGTATCTGCAGACGCGTCTGCTCGTGTGCTCATTGACAGTGCAGTAATAAAAGGTAAATGCAGTTTAAAAAAATGATTTTAAGAAGGAAAAGTTTGTTTTTTATATAAAGAAATTCATTCAAAAATCGTCTGGCGCCAGAATATTTTTTTGTAGTTCTGCGACGGAAAAATCACAATATTCTATCAAGCGCGAGTGGCTACTCGCAAGTGCGACTAGCTACTCGAGGGCACCACTGACAAGTCGCAGGGGCGACTAGCTAGTAGCAGGCGGGACTGACTAGTCGAAACCGCGGCTAGCTAGTCGCATTTACATGCGTTTTATTTTGTTTTTTTTTATAGATTCCCACGAGTGTGAGGTGTCTACAGACGCGTCTGCTCACGGGCTCATTGACAGTGCAGTAATTAAAGGTAAATGCAGTTTATAAAAATGAATTTACGAAGGAAAAGTTTCAAAAATCGTCTGGCGCCAGAATATTTTTTTGTAGTTCTGCGACGGATAAATAACAATATTCTATCAAGCGCGAGTGTCTACTCGCAAGTGCGACTAGCTAATCGAGGGCGCCACTGACTAGTCGCAGGGGCGACTAGCTAGTAGCAGGCGGGACTGACTAGTCGAAACCGCGGCTAGCTAGTCGCATTCACATGCGTTTTATTTTGTTTTTTTTTTATAGATTCCCACGAGTGTGAGGTGTCTGCAGACGCGTCTGCTCGCGGACTGATTGACTGTGCAGTAATTAAAGGTAAATGGAGTTTATAAAAATGATTTTAAGAAGGAAAAGTTTGTTTTTCATATAAAGAAATTCATTCAAAAATCGTCTGGCGCCAGAATATTTTTTTATAGTTCTGCGACGGAAAAATCACAATATTCTATCAAGCGCGAGTGGCTACTCGCAAGTGCGACTAGCTAATCGAGGGCGCCACTGACTAGTCGCAGGGGCGACTAGCTAGTAGCAGGCGGGACTGACTAGTCGAAACCGCGGCTAGCTAGTCGCATTTACATGCGTTTTATTTTGTTTTTTTTTTATAGATTTCCACGAGTGTGAGGTGTCTGCAGACGCGTCTGCTCGTGTGCTCATTGACAGTGCAGTAATAAAAGGTAAATGCAGTTTTAAAAAATTATTTTAAGAAGGAAAAGTTTGTTTTTTATATAAAGAAATTCATTCAAAAATCGTCTGGCGCCAGAATATTTTTTTGTAGTTCTGCGACGGAAAAATCACAATATTCTATCAAGCGCGAGTGGCTACTCGCAAGTGCGACTAGCTAGTCGCCGGCGCCACTGACTAGTCGCAGGGGCGACTAGCTAGTAGCAGGCGGGACTGACTAGTCGAAACCGCGGCTATCTAGTCGCATATACATACGTTTCTTTTTGTTGGTTTTTCAAAGCTACCCACGAGTGTGTGGCATCTCAAGACGCGTCTGCTCGCGAGCTGATTGACTGTGTAGTAATTCAAGGTAGCTACAGAACAAAATTATGAATTTAAGATGGAAAAATGTGTTTTTTATATAAAGAAATTCATTCAAAAATCGTCTGTAGCCAGAGCAGGTTTTTGTTGTTCTGCGAATTATTACTCACAATATACTATCAGGCGCGAGTGGCTAGTGGACGGTGCGACTAGCCAGTCGCCGGTGCCACTGACTACTCGCAGGAGCGACTAGCTAGTAGCAGGCGGGACTGACTAGTCAAAACCGCGGCTAGCTAGTCGCATTTACATGCGTTTTATTTTGTTTTGTTTTATAGATTCCCACGAGTGTGAGGTGTCTACAGACGCGTCTGCTCGTGGGCTCATTGACAATGCAGTAACTTAAGGTAAATGCAGTTTATAAAAATGAATTTAAGAAGGAAAAGATTGTTTTTTATATAAAGAAATTCATTCAAAAATCGTCTGGCGCCAGAATATTTTTTTGTAGTTCTGCGACGGATAAATCACAATATTCTATCAAGCGCGAGTGGCTACTCGCAGGTGCGACTAGGTACTCGAGGGCGCCACTGACTAGTCGCAGGGGCGACTAGCTAGTAGCAGGCGGGACTGACTAGTCGAAACCACGGCAAGCTAGTCGCATTTACATACGTTTCTTTTTCTTTGTTTTTCATAGCTACCCACGAGGGTGAGGTGTCTACAGACGCGTCTGCTAGCGGGCTCATTGACAGTGCATTAATTAAAGGTAAATGCAGTTTATAAAATGATTTTAAGAAGGAAAAGTTTGTTTTTTATATAAAGAAATTCATTCAAAAATCGTCTGGCGCCAGAATATTTTTTTATAGTTCTGCGACGGAAAAATCACAATATTCTATCAAGCGCGAGTGGCTACTCGCAAGTGCGACTAGCTAGTCGCCGGCGCCACTGACTAGACGCAGGGGCGACTAGCTAGTAGCAGGCGGGACTGACTAGTCGAAACCGCGGCTAGCTAGTCGCATTTACATGCGTTTTATTTTGTTTTTTTTATAGATTCCCACGAGTGTGAGCTGTCTACAGACGCGTCTGCTCGCGGGCTCATTGACAATGCAGTAATTAAAGGTAAATGCAGTTTATAAAAATGATTTTAAGAAGAAAAAGTTTGTTTTTTATATAAAGAAATTCATTCAAAAATCGTCTGGCGCCAGAATATTTTTTTTTAGTTCTGCGACGGATAAATCACAATATTCTATCCAGCGCGAGTGGATAATCGCAAGTGCGACTAGCTACTCGAGGGCACCACTGACAAGTCGCAGGGGCGACTAGCTAGTAGCAGGCGGGACTGACTAGTCGAAACCGCGGCTAGCTAGTCGCATTTACATGCGTTTTATTTTGTTTTTTTTTATAGATTCCCACGAGTGTGAGGTGTCTACAGACGCGTCTGCTCACGGGCTCATTGACAGTGCAGTAATTAAAGGTAAATGCAGTTTATAAAAATGAATTTACGAAGGAAAAGTTTCAAAAATCGTCTGGCGCCAGAATATTTTTTTGTAGTTCTGCGACGGATAAATAACAATATTCTATCAAGCGCGAGTGTCTACTCGCAAGTGCGACTAGCTAATCGAGGGCGCCACTGACTAGTCGCAGGGGCGACTAGCTAGTAGCAGGCGGGACTGACTAGTCCAAACCGCGGCTAGCTAGTCGCATTCACATGCGTTTTATTTTGTTTTTTTTTTATAGATTCCCACGAGTGTGAGGTGTCTGCAGACGCGTCTGCTCGCGGACTGATTGACTGTGCAGTAATTAAAGGTAAATGGAGTTTATAAAAATGATTTTAAGAAGGAAAAGTTTGTTTTTCATATATAGAAATTCATTCAAAAATCGTCTGGCGCCAGAATATTTTTTTATAGTTCTGCGACGGAAAAATCACAATATTCTATCAAGCGCGAGTGGCTACTCGCAAGTGCGACTAGCTAATCGAGGGCGCCACTGACTAGTCGCAGGGGCGACTAGCTAGTAGCAGGCGGGACTGACTAGTCGAAACCGCGGCTAGCTAGTCGCATTTACATGCGTTTTATTTTGTTTTTTTTTTATAGATTCCCACGAGTGTGAGGTGTCTGCAGACGCGTCTGCTCGTGTTCTCATTGACAGTGCAGTAATGAAAGGTAAATGCAGTTTATAAAAATGATTTTAAGAAGGAAAAGTTTGTTTTTTATATAAAGAAATTCATTCAAAAATCGTCTGGCGCCAGAATATTTTTTTGTAGTTTTGCGACGGAAAAATCACAATATTCTATCAAGCGCGAGTGGCTACTCGCAAGTGCGACTAGCTAGTCGCCGGCGCCACTGACTAGTCGCAGGGGCGACTAGCTAGTAGCAGGCGGGACTGACTAGTCGAAACCGCGGCTATCTAGTCGCATTTACATACGTTTCTTTTTGTTGGTTTTTCAAAGCTACCCACGAGTGTGTGGCGTCTCAAGACGCGTCTGCTCGCGAGCTGATTGACTGTGTAGTAATTCAAGGTAGCTACAGAACAAAATTATGAACTTAAAATGGAAAAAGTGTTTTTGATATATAGAAATTCATTCAAAAATCGTCTGTCGCCAGAGCATTTTTTTGGGGTTCTGCGAATTATTACTCACAATATTCTATAAGGCATGCGTGGCTAGTCGACGGTGCGACTAGCAAGTCGCCGGTGCCACTGGCTACTCGCAGGGGCGACTAGCTAGTAGCAGGCGGGACTGACTAGTCGAAACCGCGGCTAGCTAGTCGCATTTACATGCGTTTTATTTTGTTTTTTTTTATAGATTCCCACGAGTGTAAGCTGTCTACAGACGCGTCTGCTCGCGGGCTCATTGACAATGCAGTAATTAAAGGTAAATGCAGTTTATAAAAATGGTTTTAAGAAGGAAAAGTTTGTTTTTCATATAAAGAAATTCATTCAAAAATCGTCTGGCGCCAGAATATTTTTTTATAGTTCTGCGACGGAAAAATCACAATATTCTATCAAGCGCGAGTGGCTACTCGCAAGTGCGACTAGCTAATCGAGGGCGCCACTGACTAGTCGCAGGGGCGACTAGCTAGTAGCAGGCGGGACTGACTAGTCGAAACCGCGGCTAGCTAGTCGCATTTACATGCGTTTCTTTTTCTTTGTTTTTCATAGCTACCCACGAGGGTGAGGTGTCTGCAGACGCGTCTGCTCGTGGGCTCATTGACAGTGCAGTAATAAAAGGTAAATGCAGTTTAAAAAAATGATTTTAAGAAGGAAAAGTTTGTTTTTTATATAAAGAAATTCATTCAAAAATCGTCTGGCGCCAGAATATTTTTTTGTAGTTCTGCGACGGAAAAATCACAATATTCTATCAACCGCGAGTGGCTACTCGCAAGTGCGACTAGCTAGTCGCCGGCGCCACTGACTAGTCGCAGGGGCGACTAGCTAGTAGCAGGCGGGACTGACTAGTCGAAACCGCGGCTATCTAGTCGCATATACATACGTTTCTTTTTGTTGGTTTTTCAAAGCTACCCACGAGTGTGTGGCATCTCAAGACGCGTCTGCTCGCGAGCTGATTGACTGTGTAGTAATTCAAGGTAGCTACAGAACAAAATTATGAATTTAAGATGGAAAAATGTGTTTTTTATATAAAGAAATTCATTCATAAATCGTCTGTAGCCAGAGCAGGTTTTTGTTGTTCTGCGAATTATTACTCACAATATACTATCAGGCGCGAGTGGCTAGTGGACGGTGCGACTAGCCAGTCGCCGGTGCCACTGACTACTCGCAGGAGCGACTAGCTAGTAGCAGGCGGGACTTACTAGTCAAAACCGCGGCTAGCTAGTCGCATTTACATGCGTTTTATTTTGTTTTGTTTTATAGATTCCCAAGAGTGTGAGGTGTCTACAGACGCGTCTGCTCGCGGGCTCATTGACAATGCAGTAATTAAAGGTAAATGCAGTTTATAAAAATGATTTTAAGAAGGAAAAGTTTGTTTTTCATATAAAGAAATTCATTCAAAAATCGTCTGGCGCCAGAATATTTTTTTGTAGTTCTGCGACGGATAAATCACAATATTCTATCCAGCGCGAGTGGCTACTCGCAGGTGCGACTAGGTACTCGAGGGCGCCACTGACTAGTCGCAGGGGCGACTAGCTAGTAGCAGGCGGGACTGACTAGTCGAAACCGCGGCTAGCTAGTCGCATTTACATGCGTTTTATTTTGTTTTTTTTATAGATTCCCACGAGTGTGAGGTGTCTACAGACGCGTCTGCTCACGGGCTCATTGACAGTGCAGTAATTAAAGGTAAATGCAGTTTATAAAAATGAATTTACGAAGGAAAAGTTTCAAAAATCGTCTGGCGCCAGAATATTTTTTTGTAGTTCTGCGACGGATAAATAACAATATTCTATCAAGCGCGAGTGTCTACTCGCAAGTGCGACTAGCTAATCGAGGGCGCCACTGACTAGTCGCAGGGGCGACTAGCTAGTAGCAGGCGGGATTGACTAGTCCAAACCGCGGCTAGCTAGTCGCATTCACATGCGTTTTATTTTGTTTTTTTTTTATAGATTCCCACGAGTGTGAGGTATCTGCAGACGCGTCTGCTCGCGGACTGATTGACTGTGCAGTAATTAAAGGTAAATGGAGTTTATAAAAATGATTTTAAGAAGGAAAAGTTTGTTTTTCATATATAGAAATTCATTCAAAAATCGTCTGGCGCCAGAATATTTTTTTATAGTTCTGCGACGGAAAAATCACAATATTCTATCAAGCGCGGGTGGCTACTCGCAAGTGCGACTAGCTAATCGAGGGCGCCACTGACTAGTCGCAGGGGCGACTAGCTAGTAGCAGGCGGGACTGACTAGTCGAAACCGTGGCTAGCTAGTCGCATTTACATACGTTTCTTTTTGTTTGTTTTTCATAGCTACCCACGAGTGTGAGGTGTCTGCAGACGCGTCTGCTCGCGGACTGATTGACTGTGCAGTAATTAAAGGTAAATGGAGTTTATAAAAATGATTTTAAGAAGGAAAAGTTTGTTTTTCATATATAGAAATTCATTCAAAAATCGTCTGGCGCCAGAATATTTTTTTATAGTTCTGCGACGGAAAAATCACAATATTCTATCAAGCGCGAGTGGCTACTCGCAAGTGCGACTAGCTAATCGAGGGCGCCACTGACTAGTCGCAGGGGCGACTAGCTAGTAGCAGGCGGGACTGACTAGTCGAAACCGCGGCTAGCTAGTCGCATTTACATGCGTTTTATTTTGTTTTTTTTTTATAGATTCCCACGAGTGTGAGGTGTCTGCAGACGCGTCTGCTCGTGATCTCATTGACAGTGCAGTAATGAAAGGTAAATGCAGTTTATAAAAATGATTTTAAGAAGAAAAAGTTTGTTTTTTATATAAAGAAATTCATTCAAAAATCGTCTGGCGCCAGAATATTTTTTTATAGTTCTGCGACGGAAAAATCACAATATTCTATCAAGCGCGAGTGGCTACTCGCAAGTGCGACTAGCTAATCGAGGGCGCCACTGACTAGTCGCAGGGGCGACTAGCTAGTAGCAGGCGGGACTGACTAGTCGAAACCGCGGCTAGCTAGTCGCATTTACATGCGTTTTATTTTGTTTTTTTTTTATAGATTCCCACGAGTGTGAGGTATCTGCAGACGCGTCTGCTCGTGTGCTCATTGACAGTGCAGTAATAAAAGGTAAATGCAGTTTATAAAAATGATTTTAAGAAGGAAAAGTTTGTTTTTTATATAAAGAAATTCATTCAAAAATCGTCTGGCGCCAGAATATTTTTTTGTAGTTCTGCGACGGAAAAATCACAATATTCTATCAAGCGCGAGTGGCTACTCGCAAGTGCGACTAGCTAGTCGCCGGCGCCACTGACTAGTCGCAGGGGCGACTAGCTAGTAGCAGGCGGGACTGACTAGTCGAAACCGCGGCTATCTAGTCGCATATACATACGTTTCTTTTTGTTGGTTTTTCAAAGCTACCCACGAGTGTGTGGCATCTCAAGACGCGTCTGCTCGCGAGCTGATTGACTGTGTAGTAATTCAAGGTAGCTACAGAACAAAATTATGAACTTAAAATGGAAAAAGTGTTTTTGATATATAGAAATTCATTCAAAAATCGTCTGTCGCCAGAGCATTTTTTTGGGGTTCTGCGAATTATTACTCACAATATTCTATAAGGCATGCGTGGCTAGTCGACGGTGCGACTAGCCAGTCGCCGGTGCCACTGGCTACTCGCAGGGGCGACTAGCTAGTAGCAGGCGGGACTGACTAGTCGAAACCGCGGCTAGCTAGTCGCATTCACATGCGTTTTATTTTGTTTTTTTTTTATAGATTCCTACGAGTGTGAGGTGTCTGCAAACGCGTCTGCTCGCGGACTGATTGACTGTGCAGTAATTAAAGGTAAATGGAGTTTATAAAAATGATTTTAAGAAGGAAAAGTTTGTTTTTCATATAAAGAAATTCATTCAAAAATCGTCTGGCGCCAGAATATTTTTTTATAGTTCTGCGACGGAAAAATCACAATATTCTATCAAGCGCGAGTGGCTACTCGCAAGTGCGACTAGCTAATCGAGGGCGCCACTGACTAGTCGCAGGGGCGACTAGCTAGTAGCAGGCGGGACTGACTAGTCGAAACCGCGGCTAGCTAGTCGCATTTACATGCGTTTTATTTTGTTTTTTTTTTATAGATTCCCACGAGTGTGAGGTGTCTGCAGACGCGTCTGCTCGTGTTCTCATTGACAGTGCAGTAATAAAAGGTAAATGCAGTTTATAAAAATGATTTTAAGAAGGAAAAGTTTGTTTTTTATATAAAGAAATTCATTCAAAAATCGTCTGGCGCCAGAATATTTTTTTGTGGTTCTGCGACGGAAAAATCACAATATTCTATCAAGCGCGAGTGGCTACTCGCAAGTGCGACTAGCTAATCGAGGGCGCCACTGACTAGTCGCAGGGGCGACTAGCTAGTAGCAGGCGGGACTGACTAGTCGAAACCGCGGCTATCTAGTCGCATTTACATACGTTTCTTTTTGTTGGTTTTTCAAAGCTACCCACGAGTGTGTGGCGTCTCAAGACGCGTCTGCTCGCGAGCTGATTGACTGTGTAGTAATTTAAGGTAGCTACAGAACAAAATTATGAACTTAAAATGGAAAAAGTGTTTTTGATATATAGAAATTCATTCAAAAATCGTCTGTCGCCAGAGCATTTTTTTGGGGTTCTGCGAATTATTACTCACAATATTCTATAAGGCATGCGTGGCTAGTCGACGGTGCGACTAGCCAGTCGCCGGTGCCACTGGCTACTCGCAGGGGCGACTAGCGAGTAGCAGGCGGGACTGACTAGTCGAAACCGCGGCTAGCTAGTCGCATTTACATGCGTTTTATTTTGTTTTTTTTTATAGATTCCCACGAGTGTGAGCTGTCTACAGACGCGTCTGCTCGCGGGCTCATTGACAATGCAGTAATTAAAGGTAAATGCAGTTTATAAAAATGATTTTAAGAAGGAAAAGTTTGTTTTTTATATAAAGAAATTCATTCAAAAATCGTCTGGCGCCAGAATATTTTTTTTTAGTTCTGCGACGGATAAATCACAATATTCTATCCAGCGCGAGTGGATAATCGCAAGTGCGACTAGCTACTCGAGGGCACCACTGACAAGTCGCAGGGGCGACTAGCTAGTAGCAGGCGGGACTGACTAGTCGAAACCGCGGCTAGCTAGTCGCATTTACATGCGTTTTATTTTGTTTTTTTTTATAGATTCCCACGAGTGTGAGGTGTCTACAGACGCGTCTGCTCACGGGCTCATTGACAGTGCAGTAATTAAAGGTAAATGCAGTTTATAAAAATGAATTTACGAAGGAAAAGTTTCAAAAATCGTCTGGCGCCAGAATATTTTTTTGTAGTTCTGCGACGGATAAATAACAATATTCTATCAAGCGCGAGTGTCTACTCGCAAGTGCGACTAGCTAATCGAGGGCGCCACTGACTAGTCGTAGGGGCGACTAGCTAGTAGCAAGCGGGACTGACTAGTCGAAACAGCGGCTAGCTAGTCGCATTCACATGCGTTTTATTTTGTTTTTTTTTTTATAGATTCCCAGGAGTGTGAGGTGTCTGCAGACGCGTCTGCTCGCGGACTGATTGACTGTGCAGTAATTAAAGGTAAATGGAGTTTATAAAAATGATTTTAAGAAGGAAAAGTTTGTTTTTCATATAAAGAAATTCATTCAAAAATCGTCTGGCGCCAGAATATTTTTTTATAGTTCTGCGACGAAAAAATCACAATATTCTATCAAGCGCGAGTGGCTACTCGCAAGTGCGACTAGCTAATCGAGGGCGCCACTGACTAGTCGCAGGGGCGACTAGCTAGTAGCAGGCGGGACTGACTAGTCGAAACCGCGGCTAGCTAGTCGCATTTACATGCGTTTTATTTTGTTTTTTTTTTATAGATTCCCACGAGTGTGAGGTGTCTGCAGACGCGTCTGCTCGTGTGCTCATTGACAGTGCAGTAATAAAAGGTAAATGCAGTTTATAAAAATGATTTTAAGAAGGAAAAGTTTGTTTTTTATATAAAGAAATTCATTCAAAAATCGTCTGGCGCCAGAATATTTTTTTGTAGTTCTGCGACGGAAAAATCACAATATTCTATCAAGCGCGAGTGGCTACTCGCAAGTGCGACTAGCTAGTCGCCGGCGCCACTGACTAGTCGCAGGGGCGACTAGCTAGTAGCAGGCGGGACTGACTAGTCGAAACCGCGGCTATCTAGTCGCATATACATACGTTTCTTTTTGTTGGTTTTTCAAAGCTACCCACGAGTGTGTGGCATCTCAAGACGCGTCTGCTCGCGAGCTGATTGACTGTGTAGTAATTCAAGGTAGCTACAGAACAAAATTATGAACTTAAAATGGAAAAAAGTGTTTTTGATATATAGAAATTCATTCAAAAATCGTCTGTCGCCAGAGCATTTTTTTGGGGTTCTGCGAATTATTACTCACAATATTCTATAAGGCATGCGTGGCTAGTCGACGGTGCGACTAGCCAGTCGCCGGTGCCACTGGCTACTCGCAGGGGCGACTAGCTAGTAGCAGGCGGGACTGACTAGTCGAAACCGCGGCTAGCTAGTCGCATTCACATGCGTTTTATTTTGTTTTTTTTTTATAGATTCCCACGAGTGTGAGGTGTCTGCAGACGCGTCTGCTCGCGGACTGATTGACTGTGCAGTAATTAAAGGTAAATGGAGTTTATAAAAATGATTTTAAGAAGGAAAAGTTTGTTTTTTATCTAAAGAAATTCATTCAAAAATCGTCTGGCGCCAGAATATTTTTTTTTAGTTCTGCGACGGATAAATCACAATATTCTATCCAGCGCGAGTGGATAATCGCAAGTACGACTAGCTACTCGAGAGCACCACTGACTAGACGCAGGGGCAACTAGCTAGTAGCAGGCGGGACTGACTAGTCGAAACCGCGGCTATCTAGTCGCATTTACATACGTTTCTTTTTGTTGGTTTTTCAAAGCTACCCACGAGTGTGTGGCGTCTCAAGACGCGTCTCCTCGCGAGCTGATTGACTGTGTAGTAATTCAAGGTGGCTACAGAACAAAATTATGAACTTAAAATGGAAAAAGTGTTTTTGATATATAGAAATTCATTCAAAAATCGTCTGTCGCCAGAGCATTTTTTTGGGGTTCTGCGAATTACTACTCACAATATTCTGTAAGGCATGCGTGGCTAGTCGGCGGTGCGACTAGCCAGTCGCCGGTGCCACTGGCTACTCGCAGGGGCGACTAGCTAGTAGCAGGCGGGACTGACTAGTTGAAACCGCGGCTAGCTAGTCGCATTCACATGCGTTTTATTTTGTTTTTTTTTTATAGATTCCCACGAGTGTGAGGTGTCTGCAGACGCGTCTGCTCGTGGGCTCATTGACAGTGCAGTAATTAAAGGTAAATGCAGTTTATAAAAATGATTTTAAGAAGGAAAAAATTGTTTTTCTTCTAAAGAAATTCATTCAAAAATCGTCTGGCGCCAGAATATTTTTTTATAGTTTTGCGACGGAAAAATCACAATATTCTATCAAGCGCGAGTGGCTACTCGCAAGTGCGACTAGCTAGTCACCGGAGCCACTGACTAGTCGCAGGGGCGACTAGCTAGTAGCAGGCGGGACTGACTAGTCGAAACCGCGGCTAGCTAGTCGCATTCACATGCGTTTTATTTTGTTTTTTTTTTATAGATTCCTACGAGTGTGAGGTGTCTGCAGACGCGTCTGCTCGTGGGCTCATTGATAGTGCAGTAACTAAAGATAAAAGCAGTTTATAAAAATGATTTTAAGAAGGAAAAGTTTCAAAAATCGTCTGGCGCCAGAATATTGTTTTGTAGTTCTGCGACGGATAAATAACAATATTCTATCAAGCGCGAGTGTCTACTCGCAAGTGCGACTAGCTAATCGAGGGCGCCACTGACTAGTCGCAGGGGCGACTAGCTAGTAGCAGGCGGGACTGACTAGTCGAAACCGCGGCTAGCTAGTCGCATTTACATGCGTTTTATTTTGTTTTTTTTTATAGATTCCCACGAGTGTGAGGTGTCTACAGACGCGTCTGCTCACGGGCTCATTGACAGTGCAGTAATTAAAGGTAAATGCAGTTTATAAAAATGAATTTACGAAGGAAAAGTTTCAAAAATCGTCTGGCGCCAGAATATTTTTTTTTAGTTCTGCGACGGATAAATCACAATATTCTATCCAGCGCGAGTGGATAATCGCAAGTGCGACTAGCTACTCGAGGGCACCACTGACAAGTCGCAGGGGCGACTAGCTAGTAGCAGGCGGGACTGACTAGTCGAAACCGCGGCTAGCTAGTCGCATTTACATGCGTTTTATTTTGTTTTTTTTTATAGATTCCCACGAGTGTGAGGTGTCTACAGACGCGTCTGCTCACGGGCTCATTGACAGTGCAGTAATTAAAGGTAAATGCAGTTTATAAAAATGAATTTAAGAAGGAAAAGTTTGTTTTTTATCTAAAGAAATTCATTCAAAAATCGTCTGGCGCCAGAATATTTTTTTTTAGTTCTGCGACGGAAAAATCACAATATTCTATCAAGCGCGAGTGGCTACTCGCAAGTGCGACTAGCTAATCGAGGGCGCCACTGACTAGTCGCAGGGGCGACTAGCTAGTAGCAGGCGGGACTGACTAGTCGAAACCGCGGCTAGCTAGTCGCATTTACATGCGTTTTATTTTGTTTTTTTTTTATAGATTCCCACGAGTGTGAGGTGTCTGCAGAATTTTCTGCTCGTGGGCTCATTGACAGTGCAGTAATTTAAGGTAAATGCAGTTTATAAAAATGAATTTACGAAGGAAAAGTTTCAAAAATCGTCTGGCGCCAGAATATTTTTTTGTAGTTTCGCGACGGATAAATCACAATATTCTATCAAGCGCGAGTGGCTACTCGCAAGTGCGACTAGCTAATCGAGGGCGCCACTGACTAGTCGCAGGGGCGACTAGCTAGTAGCAGGCGGGACTGACTAGTCGAAACCGCGGCTAGCTAGTCGCATTTACATGCGTTTTATTTTGTTTTTTTTATAGATTCCCACGAGTGTGAGGTGTCTACAGACGCGTCTGCTCACGGGCTCATTGACAGTGCAGTAATTAAAGGTAAATGCAGTTTATAAAAATGAATTTACGAAGGAAAAGTTTCAAAAATCGTCTGGCGCCAGAATATTTTTTTGTAGTTCTGCGACGGATAAATAACAATATTCTATCAAGCGCGAGTGTCTACTCGCAAGTGCGACTAGCTAATCGAGGGCGCCACTGACTAGTCGCAGGGGCGACTAGCTAGTAGCAGGCGGGACTGACTAGTCGAAACCGCGGCTAGCTAGTCGCATTCACATGCGTTTTATTTTGTTTTTTTTTTATAGATTCCCACGAGTGTGAGGTGTCTGCAGATGCGTCTGCTCGCGGACTGATTGACTGTGCAGTAATTAAAGGTAAATGGAGTTTATAAAAATGATTTTAAGAAGGAAAAGTTTGTTTTTCATATAAAGAAATTCATTCAAAAATCGTCTGGCGCCAGAATATTTTTTTATAGTTCTGCGACGGAAAAATCACAATATTCTATCAAGCGCGAGTGGCTACTCGCAAGTGCGACTAGCTAATCGATGGCGCCACTGACTAGTCGCAGGGGCGACTAGCTAGTAGCAGGCGGGACTGACTAGTCGAAACCGCGGCTAGCTAGTCGCATTTACATGCGTTTTATTTTGTTTTTTTTTATAGATTCCCACGAGTGTGAGGTGTCTGCAGAATTTTCTGCTCGTGGGCTCATTGACAGTGCAGTAATTAAAGGTAAATGCAGTTTATAAAAATGAATTTACGAAGGAAAAGTTTCAAAAATCGTCTGGCGCCAGAATATTTTTTTGTAGTTCTGCGACAGATAAATAACAATATTCTATCAAGCGCGAGTGTCTACTCGCAAGTGCGACTAGCTAATCGAGGGCGCCACTGACTAGTCGCAGGGGCGACTAGCTAGTAGCAGGCGGGACTGACTAGTCGAAACCGCGGCTAGCTAGTCGCATTCACATGCGTTTTATTTTGTTTTTTTTTTATAGATTCCCACGAGTGTGAGGTGTCTGCAGACGCGTCTGCTCGCGGACTGATTGACTGTGCAGTAATTAAAGGTAAATGCAGTTTATAAAAATGATTTTAAGAAGGAAAAGTTTGTTTTTCATATAAAGAAATTCATTCAAAAATCGTCTGGCGCCAGAATATTTTTTTATAGTTCTGCGACGGAAAAATCACAATATTCTATCAAGCGCGAGTGGCTACTCGCAAGTGCGACTAGCTAATCGAGGGCGCCACTGACTAGTCGCAGGGGCGACTAGCTAGTAGCAGGCGGGACTGACTAGTCGAAACCGCGGCTAGCTAGTCGCATTTACATGCGTTTTATTTTGTTTTTTTTTATAGATTCCCACGAGTGTGAGGTGTCTGCAGAATTTTCTGCTCGTGGGCTCATTGACAGTGCAGCAATTAAAGGTAAATGCAGTTTATAAAATGATTTTAAGAAGGAAAAGTTTGTTTTTTTTATAAAGAAATTCATTCAAAAATCGTCTGGCGCCAGAATATTTTTTTGTAGTTCTGCGACGGATAAATCACAATATTCTATCAAGCGCGAGTGGCTACTCGCAAGTGCGACTAGCTAATCGAGGGCGCCACTGACTAGTCGCAGGGGCGACTAGCTAGTAGCAAGCGGGACTGACTAGTCGAAACCGCGGCTAGCTAGTCGCATTTACATGCGTTTTATTTTGTTTTTTTTATAGATTCCCACGAGTGTGAGGTGTCTACAGACGCGTCTGCTCACGGGCTCATTGACAGTGCAGTAATTAAAGGTAAATGCAGTTTATAAAAATGAATTTACGAAGGAAAAGTTTCAAAAATCGTCTGGCGCCAGAATATTTTTTTGTAGTTCTGCGACGGATAAATAACAATATTCTATCAAGCGCGAGTGTCTACTCGCAAGTGCGACTAGCTAATCGAGGGCGCCACTGACTAGTCGCAGGGGCGACTAGCTAGTAGCAGGCGGGACTGACTAGTCGAAACCGCGGCTAGCTAGTCGCATTTACATGCGTTTTATTTTGTTTTTTTTTATAGATTCCCACGAGTGTGAGGTGTCTGCAGAATTTTCTGCTCGTGGGCTCATTGACAGTGCAGTAATTAAAGGTAAATGCAGTTTATAAAAATGAATTTACGAAGGAAAAGTTTCAAAAATCGTCTGGCGCCAGAATATTTTTTTGTAGTTCTGCGACGGATAAATAACAATATTCTATCAAGCGCGAGTGTCTACTCGCAAGTGCGACTAGCTAATAGAGGGCACCACTGACTAGTCGCAGGGGCGACTAGCTAGTAGCAGGCGGGACTGACTAGTCGAAACCGCGGCTAGCTAGTTGCATTCACATGCGTTTTATTTTGGTTTTTTTTTATAGATTCTTACGAGTGTGAGGTGTCTGCAGACGCGTCTGCTCGCGGACTGATTGACTGTGCAGTAATTAAAGGTAAATGGAGTTTATAAAAATGATTTTAAGAAGGAAAAGTTTGTTTTTCATATAAAGAAATTCATTCAAAAATCGTCTGGCGCCAGAATATTTTTTTATAGTTCTGCGACGGAAAAATAACAATATTCTATCAAGCGCGAGTGGCTACTCGCAAGTGCGACTAGCTAATCGAGGGCGCCACTGACTAGTCGCAGGGGCGACTAGCTAGTAGCAGGCGGGACTGACTAGTCGAAACCGCGGCTAGCTAGTCGCATTTACATGCGTTTTATTTTGTTTTTTTTTATAGATTCCCACGAGTGTGAGGTGTCTGCAGAATTTTCTGCTCGTGGGCTCATTGACAGTGCAGTAATTAAAGGTAAATGCAGTTTATAAAAATGAATTTACGAAGGAAAAGTTTCAAAAATCGTCTGGCGCCAGAATATTTTTTTGTAGTTCTGCGACGGATAAATAACAATATTCTATCAAGCGCGAGTGGCTACTCGCAAGTGCGACTAGCTAATCGAGGGCGCCACTGACTAGTCGCAGGGGCGACTAGCTAGTAGCAGGCGGGACTGACTAGTCGAAACCGCGGCTAGCTAGTCGCATTTACATGCGTTTTATTTTGTTTTTTTTTATAGATTCCCACGAGTGTGAGGTGTCTGCAGAATTTTCTGCTCGTGGGCTCATTGACAGTGCAGTAATTAAAGGTAAATGCAGTTTATAAAATGATTTTAGGAAGGAAAAGTTTGTTTTTTTTATAAAGAAATTCATTCAAAAATCGTCTGGCGCCAGAATATTTTTTTGTAGTTCTGCGACGGATAAATCACAATATTCTATCAAGCGCGAGTGGCTACTTGCAAGTGCGACTAGCTAATCGAGGGCGCCACTGACTAGTCGCAGGGGCGACTAGCTAGTAGCAGGCGGGACTGACTAGTCGAAACCGCGGCTAGCTAGTCGCATTTACATGCGTTTTATTTTGTTTTTTTTTATAGATTCCCACGAGTGTGAGGTGTCTGCAGAATTTTCTGCTCGTGGGCTCATTGACAGTGCAGTAATTAAAGGTAAATGCAGTTTATAAAAATGAATTTACGAAGGAAAAGTTTCAAAAATCGTCTGGCGCCAGAATATTTTTTTGTAGTTCTGCGACGGATAAATAACAATATTCTATCAAGCGCGAGTGTCTACTCGCAAGTGCGACTAGCTAATAGAGGGCACCACTGACTAGTCGCAGGGGCGACTAGCTAGTAGCAGGCGGGACTGACTAGTCGAAACCGCGGCTAGCTAGTCGCATTCACATGCGTTTTATTTTGGTTTTTTTTTATAGATTCTTACGAGTGTGAGGTGTCTGCAGACGCGTCTGCTCGCGGACTGATTGACTGTGCAGTAATTAAAGGTAAATGGAGTTTATAAAAATGATTTTAAGAAGGAAAAGTTTGTTTTTCATATAAAGAAATTCATTCAAAAATCGTCTGGCGCCAGAATATTTTTTTATAGTTCTGCGACGGAAAAATCACAATATTCTATCAAGCGCGAGTGGCTACTCGCAAGTGCGACTAGCTAATCGAGGGCGCCACTGACTAGTCGCAGGGGCGACTAGCTAGTAGCAGGCGGGACTGACTAGTCGAAACCGCGGCTAGCTAGTCGCATTTACATGCGTTTTATTTTGTTTTTTTTTATAGATTCCCACGAGTGTGAGGTGTCTGCAGAATTTCCTGCTCGTGGGCTCATTGACAGTGCAGTAATTAAAGGTAAATGCAGTTTATAAAAATGAATTTACGAAGGAAAAGTTTCAAAAATCGTCTGGCGCCAGAATATTTTTTTGTAGTTCTGCGACGGATAAATAACAATATTCTATCAAGCGCGAGTGGCTACTCGCAAGTGCGACTAGCTAATCGAGGGCGCCACTGACTAGTCGCAGGGGCGACTAGCTAGTAGCAGGCGGGACTGACTAGTCGAAACCGCGGCTAGCTAGTCGCATTTACATGCGTTTTATTTTGTTTTTTTTTATAGATTCCCACGAGTGTGAGGTGTCTGCAGAATTTTCTGCTCGTGGGCTCATTGACAGTGCAGTAATTAAAGGTAAATGCAGTTTATAAAATGATTTTAGGAAGGAAAAGTTTGTTTTTTTTATAAAGAAATTCATTCAAAAATCGTCTGGCGCCAGAATATTTTTTTGTAGTTCTGCGACGGATAAATCACAATATTCTATCAAGCGCGAGTGGCTACTTGCAAGTGCGACTAGCTAGTCGCCGGAGCCACTGACTAGTCGCAGGGGCGACTAGCTAGTAGCAGGCGGGACTGACTAGTCGAAACAGCGGCTAGCTAGTCGCATTTACATGCGTTTTATTTTGTTTTTTTTTTATAGATTCCCACGAGTGTGAGGTGTCTACAGACGCGTCTGCTCGCGGGCTCATTATCAGTGCAGTAATTAAAGGTAAATACAGTTTATAAAAATGAATTTAAGAAGGAAAAGTTTCAAAAATCGTCTGGCGCCAGAATATTGTTTTTTAGTTCTGCGACGGATAAATAACAATATTCTATCAAGCGCGAGTGTCTACTCAAAAGTGCGACTAGCTACTCGAGGGCACCACTGACTAGTCGCAGGGGCGAGTAGCTAGTAGCAGGCGGGACTGACTAGTCGAAACCGCGGCTAGCTAGTCGCATTTACATGCGTTTTATTTTGTTTTTTTTTATAGATTCCCACGAGTGTGAGGTGTCTGCAGAATTTTCTGCTCGTGGGCTCATTGACAGTGCAGCAATTAAAGGTAAATGCAGTTTATAAAATGATTTTAAGAAGGAAAAGTTTGTTTTTTTTATAAAGAAATTCATTCAAAAATCGTCTGGCGCCAGAATATTTTTTTGTAGTTCTGCGACGGATAAATCACAATATTCTATCAAGCGCAAGTGGCTACTCGCAAGTGCGACTAGCTAATCGAGGGCGCCACTGACTAGTCGCAGGGGCGACTAGCTAGTAGCAGGCGGGACTGACTAGTCGAAACCGCGGCTAGCTAGTCGCATTTACATGCGTTTTATTTTGTTTTTTTTATAGATTCCCACGAGTGTGAGGTGTCTACAGACGCGTCTGCTCACGGGCTCATTGACAGTGCAGTAATTAAAGGTAAATGCAGTTTATAAAAATGAATTTACGAAGGAAAAGTTTCAAAAATCGTCTGGCGCCAGAATATTTTTTTGTAGTTCTGCGACGGATAAATAACAATATTCTATCAAGCGCGAGTGTCTACTCGCAAGTGCGACTAGCTAATCGAGGGCGCCACTGACTAGTCGCAGGGGCGACTAGCTAGTAGCAGGCGGGACTGACTAGTCGAAACCGCGGCTAGCTAGTCGCATTTACATGCGTTTTATTTTGTTTTTTTTTATAGATTCCCACGAGTGTGAGGTGTCTGCAGAATTTTCTGCTCGTGGGCTCATTGACAGTGCAGTAATTAAAGGTAAATGCAGTTTATAAAAATGAATTTACGAAGGAAAAGTTTCAAAAATCGTCTGGCGCCAGAATATTTTTTTGTAGTTCTGCGACGGATAAATAACAATATTCTATCAAGCGCGAGTGTCTACTCGCAAGTGCGACTAGCTAATAGAGGGCACCACTGACTAGTCGCAGGGGCGACTAGCTAGTAGCAGGCGGGACTGACTAGTCGAAACCGCGGCTAGCTAGTCGCATTCACATGCGTTTTATTTTGTTTTTTTTTTATAGATTCTTACGAGTGTGAGGTGTCTGCAGACGCGTCTGCTCGCGGACTGATTGACTGTGCAGTAATTAAAGGTAAATGGAGTTTATAAAAATGATTTTAAGAAGGAAAAGTTTATTTTTCATATAAAGAAATTCATTCAAAAATCGTCTGGCGCCAGAATATTTTTTTATAGTTCTGCGACGGAAAAATCACAATATTCTATCAAGCGCGAGTGGCTACTCGCAAGTGCGACTAGCTAATCGAGGGCGCCACTGACTAGTCGCAGGGGCGACTAGCTAGTAGCAGGCGGGACTGACTAGTCGAAACCGCGGCTAGCTAGTCGCATTTACATGCGTTTTATTTTGTTTTTTTTTATAGATTCCCACGAGTGTGAGGTGTCTGCAGAATTTTCTGCTCGTGGGCTCATTGACAGTGCAGTAATTAAAGGTAAATGCAGTTTATAAAAATGAATTTACGAAGGAAAAGTTTCAAAAATCGTCTGGCGCCAGAATATTTTTTTGTAGTTCTGCGACGGATAAATAACAATATTCTATCAAGCGCGAGTGGCTACTCGCAAGTGCGACTAGCAAATCGAGGGCGCCACTGACTAGTCGCAGGGGCGACTAGCTAGTAGCAGGCGGGACTGACTAGTCGAAACCGCGGCTAGCTAGTCGCATTTACATGCGTTTTATTTTGTTTTTTTTTATAGATTCCCACGAGTGTGAGGTGTCTGCAGAATTTTCTGCTCGTGGGCTCATTGACAGTGCAGTAATTAAAGGTAAATGCAGTTTATAAAATGATTTTAGGAAGGAAAAGTTTGTTTTTTTTATAAAGAAATTCATTCAAAAATCGTCTGGCGCCAGAATATTTTTTTGTAGTTCTGCGACGGATAAATCACAATATTCTATCAAGCGCGAGTGGCTACTTGCAAGTGCGACTAGCTAGTCGCCGGAGCCACTGACTAGTCGCAGGGGCGACTAGCTAGTAGCAGGCGGGACTGACTAGTCGAAACAGCGGCTAGCTAGTCGCATTTACATGCGTTTTATTTTGTTTTTTTTTTATAGATTCCCACGAGTGTGAGGTGTCTACAGACGCGTCTGCTCGCGGGCTCATTATCAGTGCAGTAATTAAAGGTAAATACAGTTTATAAAAATGAATTTAAGAAGGAAAAGTTTCAAAAATCGTCTGGCGCCAGAATATTGTTTTTTAGTTCTGCGACGGATAAATAACAATATTCTATCAAGCGCGAGTGTCTACTCAAAAGTGCGACTAGCTACTCGAGGGCACCACTGACTAGTCGCAGGGGCGAGTAGCTAGTAGCAGGCGGGACTGACTAGTCGAAACCGCGGCTAGCTAGTCGCATTTACATACGTTTCTTTTTGTTTGTTTTTCATAGCTACCCACGAGTGTGAGGTGTCTAAAAACGCGTCTGTTCGCGGACTGATTGACTGTGCAATAATTAAAGGCAAATGCAGTTTATAAAAATGATTTATAGAAGGAAAAGTTTGTTTTTTATATAAAGAAATTCATTCAAAAATCGTCTGGCGCCAGAATATTTTTTTGTAGTTCTGCGACGGATAAATCACAATATTCTATCAAGCGCGAGTGGCTACTCGCAAGTGCTACTAGCTTGTTGCCGGCGCCACTGACAACGCGCAGGGGCGACTAGCTAGTAGCAGGCGGGACTGACTTGTCGAAACCGCGGCTAGCTAGTCGCATTTACATGCGTTTTATTTTATTTTATTTTACAGATTCCCACGAGTGTGAGGTGTCTACAGACGCGTCTGCTCGCGGGCTCATTAACAATGCAGTAAATAAAGGTAAATGCAGTTTATAAAAATGAATTTAAGAAGGAAAAGTTTGTTTTATATATAAAGAAATTCATTCAAAAATCGTCTGGCGCCAGAATAGTTTTTTGTAGTTCTGCGACGGATAAATCACAATATTCTATCAAGTGCGAGTGGCTACTCGCAAGTGCGACTAGCTACTCGAGGGCGCCACTGACTAGTCGCAGGGGCGACTAGCTAGTAGCAGGCGGGACTAACTCGTCGAAACCGCGGCTAGCTAGTCGCATTTACATACGTTTCTTTTTGTTTGTTTTTCATAGCTACCCACGAGTGTGAGGTGTCTAAAAACACGTCTGCTCGCGGACTGATTGACTGTGCAGTAATTAAAGGCAAATGCAGTTTATAAAAATGATTTTAAGAAGGAAAAGTTTGTTTTTTATATAAAGAAATTCATTCAAAAATCGTCTGGCGCCAGAATATTTTTTTGTAGTTCTGCGACGGATAAATCACAATATTCTATCAAGTGCGAGTAGCTACTCGTAAGTGCGACTAGCTACTCGAGGGCGCCACTGACTAGTCGCAGGGGCGACTAGCTAGTAGCAGGCGGGACTGACTAGTCGAAACCGCGGCTAGCTAGTCGCATTTACATACGTTTCTTTTTGTTTGTTTTTCATAGCTACCCACGAGTGTGAGGTATCTAAAAACGCGTCTGCTCGCGGACTGATTGACTGTGTAGTAATTCAAGGTAGCTACAGAACAAAATTATGAATTTAAGATGGAAAAAATTGTTTTTAATATAAAGAAATTCATTCAAAAATCGTCTGGCGCCAGAATATTTTTTTATAGTTCTGCGACGGAAAAATCACAATATTCTATCAAGCGCGAGTGGCTACTCGCAAGTGCGACTAGCTAGTCGCCGGAGCCACTGACTAGTCGCAGGGGCGACTAGCTAGTAGCAGGCGGGACTGACTAGTCGAAACCGCGGCTAGCTAGTCGCATTCACATGCGTTTATTTTGTTTTGTTTTATAGATTCCCACGAGTGTGAGGTGTCTGCAGACGCGTCTGCTCGTGGGCTCATTGACAGTGCAGTAACTAAAGGTAAATGCAGTTTATAAAAATGATTTTAAGAAGGAAAAGTTTGTTTTTTTATACAGAAATTCATTCAAAAATCGTCTGGCGCCAGAATATTTTTTTGTAGTCCTGCGACGGATAAATAACAATATTCTATCAAGCGCGAGTGTCTACTCGCAAGTGCGACTAGCTACTCGAGGGCGCCACTGACTAGTCGCAGGGGCGACTAGCTAGTAGCAGGCGGGACTTTCTAGTCGAAACCGCGGCTAGCTAGTCGCAATTACATACGTTTCTTTTTGTTTGTTTTTCATAGCTACCCACGAGTGTGAGGTGTCTAAAAACGCGTCTGCTCGCGGACTGATTGACTGTGCAGTAATTAAAGGTAGCTACAGAACAAAATTATGAATTTAAGATGAAAAAAATTGTTTTTAATATAAAGAAATTCATTCAAAAATCGTCTGGCGCCAGAATATTTTTTTATAGTTCTGCGACGGAAAAATCACAATATTCTATCAAGCGCGAGTGGCTACTCGCAAGTGCGACTAGCTAGTCGCCGGAGCCACTGACTAGTCGCAGGGGCGACTAGCTAGTAGCAGGCGGGACTGACTAGTCGAAACCGCGGCTAGCTAGTCGCATTCACATGCGTTTATTTTGTTTTTTTTTATAGATTCCCACGAGTGTGAGGTGTCTGCAGACGCGTCTGCTCGTGGGCTCATTGACAGTGCAGTAACTAAAGGTAAATGCAGTTTATAAAAATGATTTTAAGAAGGAAAAGTTTGTTTTTTTTATACAGAAATTCATTCAAAAATCGTCTGGCGCCAGAATATTTTTTTGTAGTCCTGCGACGGATAAATAACAATATTCTATCAAGTGCGAGTGGCTACTCGCAAGTGCGACTAGCTACTTGAGGGCGCCACTGACTAGTCGCAGGGGCGACTAGCTAGTAGCAGGCGGGACTGACTAGTCGAAACCGCGGCTAGCTAGTCGCATTTACATGCGTTTTATTTTGTTTTTTTTATAGATTCCCACGAGTGTGAGGCCTCTACAGACGCGTCTGCTCGCGAGCTCATTGACAGTGCAGTAATTAAAGGTAAATGCAGTTTATAAAAATGAAATTTAAAAGGAAAAGTTTGTTTTTTATATAAAGAAATTCATTCAAAAATCGTCTGGCGCCAGAATATTTTTTTGTATTTCTGCGACGGATAAATAACAATAATCTATCAAGCGCGAGTGTCTACTCGCAAGTGCGACTAGCTAGTCGCCGGCGCCACTGACTAGTCGCAGGGGCGACTAGCTAAAAGCAGGCGGGACTGACTAGTCGAAACAGCGGCTAGCTAGTCGCATTCACATGCGTTTTATTTTGTTTTTTTTTATAGATTCCCACGAGTGTGAGGTGTCTGCAGACGCGTCTGCTCGTGGGTTCATTGACAGTGCAGTAACTAAAGGTAAATGCAGTTTATAAAAATGATTTTAAGAAGGAAAAGTTTGTTTTTTTTATAAAGAAATTCATTCAAAAATCGTCTGGCGCCAGAATATTTTTTTATAGTTCTGCGACGGAAAAATCACAATATTCTATCAAGCGCGAGTAGCTACTCGCAAGTGCGACTAGCTAGTTGCCGGAACCACTGACTAGTCGCAGGGGCGACTAGCTAGTAGCAGGCGGGACTGACTAGTCGAAACAGCGGCTAGCTAGTCGCATTTACATGCGTTTTATTTTGTTTTTTTTTTACAGATTCCCACGAGTGTGAGGTGTCTACAGACGCGTCTGCTCGCGGGCTCATTATCAGTGCAGTAATTAAAGGTAAATACAGTTTATAAAAATGAATTTAAGAAGGAAAAGTTTCAAAAATCGTCTGGCGCCAGAATATTGTTTTTTAGTTCTGCGACGGATAAATAACAATATTCTATCAAGCGCGAGTGTCTACTCAAAAGTGCGACTAGCTACTCGAGGCCACCACTGACTAGTCGCAGGGGCGAGTAGCTAGTAGCAGGCGGGACTGACTAGTCGAAACCGCGGCTAGCTAGTCGCATTTACATACGTTTCTTTTTGTTTGTTTTTCATAGCTACCCACGAGTGTGAGGTGTCTGCAGACGCGTCTGCTCGTGGGCTCATTGACAGTGCAGTAACTAAAGGTAAATGCAGTTTATAAAAATGATTTTAAGAAGGAAAAGTTTGTTTTATATTAATTAGAAATATTTATTTATTTATTTATTTTTTTATTTTTTTTATATTAATTATTAATAAAGAAATTCATTCAAAAATCGTCTGTCGCCAGAATAGTTTTTTGTATTTCTGCGACGGATAAATCACAATATTCTATCATAATATTCTGATTGACTGTGTAGTAATTCAAGGTAGCTACAGAACAAAATTATGAATTTAAGATGGAAAAATTTGTTTTTTATATAAAGAAATTCATTCAAAAATCGTCTGGCGCCAGAATATTTTTTTGTAGTTCTGCGACGGATAAATCACAATATTCTATCAAGTGCGAGTAGCTACTCGTAAGTGCGACTAGCTACTCGAGGGCGCCACTGACTAGTCGCAGGGGCGACTAGCTAGTAGCAGGCGGGACTGACTAGTCGAAACCGCGGCTAGCTAGTCGCATTTACATGCGTTTTATTTTGTTTTGTTTTATAGATTCCCACGAGTGTGAGGTGTCTACAGACGCGTCTGCTCGCGGGCTCATTATCAGTGCAGTAATTAAAGGTAAATCCAGTTTATAAAAATGAATTTAAGAAGGAAAAGTTTCAAAAATCGTCTGGCGCCAGAATATTGTTTTTTAGTTCTGCGACGGATAAATAACAATATTCTATCAAGCGCGAGTGTCTACTCAAAAGTGCGACTAGCTACTCGAGGGCACCACTGACTAGTCGCAGGGGCGAGTAGCTAGTAGCAGGCGGGACTGACTAGTCGAAACCGCGGCTAGCTAGTCGCATTTACATACGTTTCTTTTTGTTTGTTTTTCATAGCTACCCACGAGTGTGAGGTGTCTAAAAACGCGTCTGTTCGCGGACTGATTGACTGTGCAGTAATTAAAGGTAAATGCAGTTTATAAAAATGATTTTAAGAAGGAAAAGTTTGTTTTTTATATAAAGAAATTCATTCAAAAATCGTCTGGCGCCAGAATATTTTTTTGTAGTTCTGCGACGGATAAATCACAAAATTCTATCAAGTGCGAGTGTCTACTCGCAAGTGCAACTAGCTAGTTGTCGGTGCCACTGACTAGTCGCAGGGGCGACTAGCTAGTAGCAGGCGAGACTGACTAGTCGAAACCGCGGCTAGCTAGTCGCATTCACATGCGTTTTATTTTGTTTTTTTTTATAGATTCCCACGAGTGTGAGGTGTCTGCAGACGCGTCTGCTCGTGGGCTCATTGACAGTGCAGTAACTAAAGGTAAATGCAGTTTATAAAAATGATTTTAAGAAGGAAAAGTTTGTTTTTTTTATAAAGAAATTCATTCAAAAATCGTCTGGCGCCAGAATATTTTTTTATAGTTCTGCGACGGATAAATCACAATATTCTATCAAGCGCGAGTGGCTACTCGCAAGTGCGACTAGCTTGTCACCGGTGCCACTGACTAGTCGCAGGGGCGACTAGCTAGTAGCAGGCGGGACTGACTAGTCGAAACCGCGGCTATCTAGTCGCATTTACATACGTTTCTTTTTGTTGGTTTTTCAAAGCTACCCACGAGTGTGTGGCGGCTCAAGACGCGTCTGCTCGCGGGCTGATTGACTGTGTAGTAATTCAAGGTAGCTACAGAACAAAATGATGAAATTAAGATGGAAAAATGTGTTTTTTTATAAATAAATTCATTCAAAAATCGTCTGGCGCCAGAATATTTTTTTGTATTTCTGCGACGGATTAATAACAATATTCTATCAAGCGCGAGTGTCTACTCGCAAGTGCAACTAGCTAGTTGTCGGTGCCACTGACTAGTCGCAGGGGCGACTAGCTAGTAGCAGGCGAGACTGACTAGTCGAAACCGCGGCTAGCTAGTCGCATTTACATACGTTTCTTTTTGTTTGTTTTTCATAGCTACCCACGAGTGTGAGGTGTCTAAAAACGAGTCTGCTCGCGGGCTGATTGACTGTGTAGTAATTCAAGGTAGCTACAGAACAAAATTATGAATTTAAGATGGAAAAAATTGTTTTTAATATAAAGAAATTCATTCAAAAATCGTCTGGCGCCAGAATATTTTTTTGTAGTTCTGCGACGGATAAATCACAATATTCTATCAAGCGCGAGTGGCTACTTGCAAGTGCTACTAGCTTGTTGCTGGCGCCACTGACAAGGCGCAGGGGCGACTAGCTAGTAGCAGGCGGGACTGACTTGTCGAAACCGCGGCTAGCTACTCGCATTTACATGCGTTTTATTTTATTTTATTTTATAGATTCCCACGAGTGTGAGGTGTCTACAGACGCGTCTGCTCGCGGGCTCATTAACAATGCAGTAAATAAATGTAAATGCAGTTTATAAAAATGAATTTAAGAAGGAAAATTTTGTTTTATATAAAAAGAAATTCATTCAAAAATCGTCTGTCGCCAGAATAGTTTTTTGTAGTTCTGCGACGGATAAATCACAATATTCTATCAAGCGCGAGTGGCTACTCGCAAGTGCGACTAGCTAATCGCCGGCGCCACTGACTAGTCGCAGGGGCGACTAACTAGTAGCAGGCGGGACTGACTAGTCGAAACCGCGGCTAGCTAGTCGCATTTACATACGTTTCTTTTTGTTTGTTTTTCATAGCTACCCACGAGTGTGAGGTGTCTAAAAACGCGTCTGCTCGCGGGCTGATTGACTGTGTAGTAATTCAAGGTAGCTACAGAACAAAATTATGAATTAAAGATGGAAAAATTTGTTTTTTATATAAAGAAATTCATTCAAAAATCGTCTGGCGCCAGAATATTTTTTTGTAGTTCTGCGACGGATAAATCACAATATTCTATCAAGTGCGAGTAGCTACTCGCATGTGCGACTAGCTACTCGAGGGCGCCACTGACTAGTCGCAGGGGCGACTAGCTAGTAGCAGGCGGCACTGAGTAGTCGAAACCGCGGCTAGCTAGTCGCATTTACATGCGTTTTATTTTGTTTTGTTTTATAGATTCCCACGAGTGTGAGGTGTCTACAGACGCGTCTGCTCGCGGGCTCATTGACAATGCAGTAAATAAAGGTAAATGCAGTTTATAAAAATGATTTTAAGAAGGAAAAGTTTGTTTTTTATATAACGAAATTCATTCAAAAATCGTCTGGCGCCAGAATATTTTTTTGTAGTCCTGCGACGGATAAATAACAATATTCTATCAAGCGCGAGTGCCTACTCGCAAGTGCGACTAGCTACTCGAGGGCGCCACTGACTAGTCGCAGGGGCGACTAGCTAGTAGCAGGCGGGACTGACTAGTCGAAACCGCGGCTAGCTAGTCGCATTTACATACGTTTCTTTTTGTTTGTTTTTCATAGCTACCCACGAGTGTGAGGTGTCTAAAAACGCGTCTGCTCGCGGACTGATTGACTGTGCAGTAATTAAAGGTAAATGCAGTTTATAAAAATGATTTTAAGAAGGAAAAGTTTGTTTTTTATATAACGAAATTCATTCAAAAATCGTCTGGCGCCAGAATATTTTTTTGTAGTTCTGCGACGGATTAATCACAATATTCTATCAAGTGCGAGTGGCTACTCGCAAGTGCGACTAGCTACTCGAGGGCGCCACTGACTAGTCGCAGGGGCGACTAGCTAGTAGCAGGCGGCACTGAGTAGTCGAAACCGCGGCTAGCTAGTCGCATTTACATGCGTTTTATTTTGTTTTGTTTTATAGATTCCCACGAGTGTGAGGTGTCTACAGACGCGTCTGCTCGCGGGCTCATTGACAATGCAGTAAATAAAGGTAAATGCAGTTAATAAAAATGAATTTAAGAAGGAAAAGTTTGTTTTATATATAAAGAAATTCATTCAAAAATCGTGTGGCGCCAGAATATTTTTTTGTAGTTCTGCGCCGGAAAAATCACAATATTCTATCAAGCGCGAGTGGCTACTCGCAAGTGCGACTAGCTTGTCACCGGTGCCACTGACTAGTCGGAGGGGCGACTAGCTAGTAGCAGGCGGGACTGACTAGTCGAAACCGCGGCTATCTAGTCGCATTTACATACGTTTCTTTTTGTTGGTTTTTCAAAGCTACCCACGAGTGTGTGGCGTCTCAAGACGCGTCTGCTCGCGGGCTGATTGACTGTGTAGTAATTCAAGGTAGCTACAGAACAAAATGATGAAATTAAGATGGAAAAATGTGTTTTTTTATAAAGAAATTCATTCAAAAATCGTCTGTCGCCAGAATAGTTTTTTGTATTTCTGCGACGGATAAATCACAATATTCTATCATAATATTCTGATTGACTGTGTAGTAATTCAAGGTAGCTACAGAACAAAATTATGAATTTAAGATGGAAAAATTTGTTTTTTATATAAAGAAATTCATTCAAAAATCGTCTGGCGCCAGAATATTTTTTTGTAGTTCTGCGACGGATAAATCACAATATTCTATCAAGTGCGAGTAGCTACTCGTAAGTGCGACTAGCTACTCGAGGGCGCCACTGACTAGTCGCAGGGGCGACTAGCTAGTAGCAGGCGGGACTGACTAGTCGAAACCGCGGCTAGCTAGTCGCATTTACATGCGTTTTATTTTGTTTTGTTTTATAGATTCCCACGAGTGTGAGGTGTCTACAGACGCGTCTGCTCGCGGGCTCATTATCAGTGCAGTAATTAAAGGTAAATACAGTTTATAAAAATGAATTTAAGAAGGAAAAGTTTCAAAAATCGTCTGGCGCCAGAATATTGTTTTTTAGTTCTGCGACGGATAAATAACAATATTCTATCAAGCGCGAGTGTCTACTCAAAAGTGCGACTAGCTACTCGAGGGCACCACTGACTAGTCGCAGGGGCGAGTAGCTAGTAGCAGGCGGGACTGACTAGTCGAAACCGCGGCTAGCTAGTCGCATTTACATACGTTTCTTTTTGTTTGTTTTTCATAGCTACCCACGAGTGTGAGGTGTCTAAAAACGCGTCTGTTCGCGGACTGATTGACTGTGCAGTAATTAAAGGTAAATGCAGTTTATAAAAATGATTTTAAGAAGGAAAAGTTTGTTTTTTATATAAAGAAATTCATTCAAAAATCGTCTGGCGCCAGAATATTTTTTTGTAGTTCTGCGACGGATAAATCACAAAATTCTATCAAGTGCGAGTGTCTACTCGCAAGTGCAACTAGCTAGTTGTCGGTGCCACTGACTAGTCGCAGGGGCGACTAGCTAGTAGCAGGCGAGACTGACTAGTCGAAACCGCGGCTAGCTAGTCGCATTCACATGCGTTTTATTTTGTTTTTTTTTATAGATTCCCACGAGTGTGAGGTGTCTGCAGACGCGTCTGCTCGTGGGCTCATTGACAGTGCAGTAACTAAAGGTAAATGCAGTTTATAAAAATGATTTTAAGAAGGAAAAGTTTGTTTTTTATATAACGAAATTCATTCAAAAATCGTCTGGCGCCAGAATATTTTTTTGTAGTTCTGCGACGGATAAATCACAATATTCTATCAAGTGCGAGTAGCTACTCGCAAGTGCGACTAGCTACTCGAGGGCGCCACTGACTAGTCGCAGGGGCGACTAGCTAGTAGCAGGCGGCACTGAGTAGTCGAAACCGCGGCTAGCTAGTCGCATTTACATGCGTTTTATTTTGTTTTGTTTTATAGATTCCCACGAGTGTGAGGTGTCTACAGACGCGTCTGCTCGCGGGCTCATTGACAATGCAGTAAATAAAGGTAAATGCAGTTTATAAAAATGATTTTAAGAAGGAAAAGTTTGTTTTTTATATAACGAAATTCATTCAAAAATCGTCTGGCGCCAGAATATTTTTTTGTAGTCCTGCGACGGATAAATAACAATATTCTATTAAGCGCGAGTGCCTACTCGCAAGTGCGACTAGCTACTCGAGGGCGTCACTGACTAGTCGCAGGGGCGACTAGCTAGTAGCAGGCGGGACTGACTAGTCGAAACCGCGGCTAGCTAGTCGCATTTACATACGTTTCTTTTTGTTTGTTTTTCATAGCTACCCACGAGTGTGAGGTGTCTAAAAACGCGTCTGCTCGCGGACTGATTGACTGTGCAGTAATTAAAGGTAAATGCAGTTTATAAAAATGATTTTAAGAAGGAAAAGTTTGTTTTTTATATAACGAAATTCATTCAAAAATCGTCTGGCGCCAGAATATTTTTTTGTAGTTCTGCGACGGATTAATCACAATATTCTATCAAGTGCGAGTGGCTACTCGCAAGTGCGACTAGCTACTCGAGGGCGCCACTGACTAGTCGCAGGGGCGACTAGCTAGTAGCAGGCGGCACTGAGTAGTCGAAACCGCGGCTAGCTAGTCGCATTTACATGCGTTTTATTTTGTTTTGTTTTATAGATTCCCACGAGTGTGAGGTGTCTACAGACGCGTCTGCTCGCGGGCTCATTGACAATGCAGTAAATAAAGGTAAATGCAGTTAATAAAAATGAATTTAAGAAGGAAAAGTTTGTTTTATATATAAAGAAATTCATTCAAAAATCGTCTGGCGCCAGAATATTTTTTTGTAGTTCTGCGACGGATAAATCACAATATTCTATCAAGCGCGAGTGGCTACTTGCAAGTGCTACTAGCTTGTTGCCGGCGCCACTGACAAGGCGCAGGGGCGACTAGCTAGTAGCAGGCGGGACTGACTTGTCGAAACCGCGGCTAGCTACTCGCATTTACATGCGTTTTATTTTATTTTATTTTATAGATTCCCACGAGTGTGAGGTGTCTACAGACGCGTCTGCTCGCGGGCTCATTAACAATGCAGTAAATAAATGTAAATGCAGTTTATAAAAATGAATTTAAGAAGGAAAATTTTGTTTTATATAAAAAGAAATTCATTCAAAAATCGTCTGTCGCCAGAATAGTTTTTTGTAGTTCTGCGACGGATAAATCACAATATTCTATCAAGCGCGAGTGGCTACTCGCAAGTGCGACTAGCTAATCGCCGGCGCCACTGACTAGTCGCAGGGGCGACTAACTAGTAGCAGGCGGGACTGACTAGTCGAAACCGCGGCTAGCTAGTCGCATTTACATACGTTTCTTTTTGTTTGTTTTTCATAGCTACCCACGAGTGTGAGGTGTCTAAAAACGCGTCTGCTCGCGGGCTGATTGACTGTGTAGTAATTCAAGGTAGCTACAGAACAAAATTATGAATTAAAGATGGAAAAATTTGTTTTTTATATAAAGAAATTCATTCAAAAATCGTCTGGCGCCAGAATATTTTTTTGTAGTTCTGCGACGGATAAATCACAATATTCTATCAAGTGCGAGTAGCTACTCGCAAGTGCGACTAGCTACTCGAGGGCGCCACTGACTAGTCGCAGGGGCGACTAGCTAGTAGCAGGCGGCACTGAGTAGTCGAAACCGCGGCTAGCTAGTCGCATTTACATGCGTTTTATTTTGTTTTGTTTTATAGATTCCCACGAGTGTGAGGTGTCTACAGACGCGTCTGCTCGCGGGCTCATTGACAATGCAGTAAATAAAGGTAAATGCAGTTTATAAAAATGATTTTAAGAAGGAAAAGTTTGTTTTTTATATAACGAAATTCATTCAAAAATCGTCTGGCGCCAGAATATTTTTTTGTAGTCCTGCGACGGATAAATAACAATATTCTATCAAGCGCGAGTGCCTACTCGCAAGTGCGACTAGCTACTCGAGGGCGCCACTGACTAGTCGCAGGGGCGACTAGCTAGTAGCAGGCGGGACTGACTAGTCGAAACCGCGGCTAGCTAGTCGCATTTACATACGTTTCTTTTTGTTTGTTTTTCATAGCTACCCACGAGTGTGAGGTGTCTAAAAACGCGTCTGCTCGCGGACTGATTGACTGTGCAGTAATTAAAGGTAAATGCAGTTTATAAAAATGATTTTAAGAAGGAAAAGTTTGTTTTTTATATAACGAAATTCATTCAAAAATCGTCTGGCGCCAGAATATTTTTTTGTAGTTCTGCGACGGATTAATCACAATATTCTATCAAGTGCGAGTGGCTACTCGCAAGTGCGACTAGCTACTCGAGGGCGCCACTGACTAGTCGCAGGGGCGACTAGCTAGAAGCAGGCGGCACTGAGTAGTCGAAACCGCGGCTAGCTAGTCGCATTTACATGCGTTTTATTTTGTTTTGTTTTATAGATTCCCACGAGTGTGAGGTGTCTACAGACGCGTCTGCTCGCGGGCTCATTGACAATGCAGTAAATAAAGGTAAATGCAGTTAATAAAAATGAATTTAAGAAGGAAAAGTTTGTTTTATATATAAAGAAATTCATTCAAAAATCGTGTGGCGCCAGAATATTTTTTTGTAGTTCTGCGACGGAAAAATCACAATATTCTATCAAGCGCGAGTGGCTACTCGCAAGTGCGACTAGCTTGTCACCGGTGCCACTGACTAGTCGCAGGGGCGACTAGCTAGTAGCAGGCGGGACTGACTAGTCGAAACCGCGGCTATCTAGTCGCATTTACATACGTTTCTTTTTGTTGGTTTTTCAAAGCTACCCACGAGTGTGTGGCGTCTCAAGACGCGTCTGCTCGCGGGCTGATTGACTGTGTAGTAATTCAAGGTAGCTACAGAACAAAATGATGAAATTAAGATGGAAAAATGTGTTTTTTTATAAAGAAATTCATTCAAAAATCGTCTGGCGCCAGAATATTTTTTTGTATTTCTGCGACGGATAAATAACAATATTCTATCAAGCGCGAGTGTCTACTCGCAAGTGCAACTAGCTAGTTGTCGGTGCCACTGACTAGTCGCAGGGGCGACTAGCTAGTAGCAGGCGAGACTGACTAGTCGAAACCGCGGCTAGCTAGTCGCATTTACATACGTTTCTTTTTGTTTGTTTTTCATAGCTACCCACGAGTGTGAGGTGTCTAAAAACGCGTCTGCTCGCGGGCTGATTGACTGTGTAGTAATTCAAGGTAGCTACAGAACAAAATTATGAATTTAAGATGGAAAAAATTGTTTTTAATATAAAGAAATTCATTCAAAAATCGTCTGGCGCCAGAATATTTTTTTGTAGTCCTGCGACGGATAAATAACAATATTCTATCAAGCGCGAGTTACTACTCGCAAGTGCGACTAGCTACTCGAGGGCGCCACTGACTAGTCGCAGGGGCGACTAGCTAGTAGCAGGCGGGACTGACTAGTCGAAACCGCGGCTAGCTAGTCGCATTTACATACGTTTCTTTTTGTTTGTTTTTCATAGCTACCCACGAGTGTGAGGTGTCTAAAAACGCGTCTGCTCGCGGACTGATTGACTGTGCAGTAATTAAAGGTAAATGCAGTTTATAAAAATGATTTTAAGAAGGAAAAGTTTGTTTTTTATATAACGAAATTCATTCAAAAATCGTCTGGCGCCAGAATATTTTTTTGTAGTTCTGCGACGGATTAATCACAATATTCTATCAAGTGCGAGTGGCTACTCGCAAGTGCGACTAGCTACTCGAGGGCGCCACTGACTAGTCGCAGGGTCGACTAGCTAGTAGCAGGCGGCACTGAGTAGTCGAAACCGCGGCTAGCTAGTCGCATTTACAAGCGTTTTATTTTGTTTTTTTTTATAGATTTCCACGAGTGTGAGGTGTCTGCAGACGCGTCTGCTCACGGGCTCATTGACAATGCAGTAATTAAAGGTGAATGAAGTTTATAAAAATGAATTTAAGAAGGAAAAGTTTGTTTTTTATATAAAGAAATTCATTCAAAAATCGTCTGGCGCCAGAATATTTTTTGTAGTTCTGCGACGGATAAATCACAATATTCTATAAAACGCGAGTGGCTACTCGCAAGTGCGACTAGCTAGTCGCCGGCGCCACTGACTAGTCGCAGGGGCGTTTAGCTAGTAGCAGGCGGGACTGTCTAGTCAAAACCGCGGCTATCTAGTCGCATTTACATACGTTTCTTTTTGTTTGTTTTTCAAAGCTACCCACGAGTATTTGGTGTCTAAAGACGCGTCTGCTCGCGGGCTGATTGACAGTGTAGTAACTGAAGGTAGCTACAGAACAAAATTATGAATTTAAGATGGAAAAATGTGTTTTTTATATATAGAAATTCATTCAAAAATCGTCTGTCGCCAGAGCATTTTTTTGGGGTTCTGCGATTTATTACTCACAATATTCTATCAGGCGCGAGTGGCTAGTCGACGCTGGGACTAGCCAGTCGCCGGTGCCACTGACTACTAGCAGGGGCGACTAGCTAGTAGCAGGCGGGGCTGACTAGTCGAAATCGCGGCTAGCTAGTCGCATTTACATGCGTTTTATTTTGTTTTTTTTTATAGATTCCCACGAGTGTGAGGTGTCTGCAGACGCGTCTGCTCGCGGGCTCATTGACTGTGTAGTAATTGAAGGTAGCTACAGAACAAAATTATGAATTTAAGATGGAGAAATGTGTTTTTTATATATAGAAATTCATTCAAAAATCGTCTGTCGCCAGAGCATTTTTTTGGGGTTCTGCGAATTATTACTCACAATATTCTATCAGGCGCGAGTGGCTAGTCGACGCTGGGACTAGCCAGTCGCCGGTGCCACTGACTACTAGCAGGGGCGACTAGCTAGTAGCAGGCGGGACTGACTAGTCGAAATCGCGGCTAGCTAGTCGCATTTACAAGCGTTTTATTTTGTTTTTTTTTTATAGATTCCCACGAGTGTGAGGTGTCTGCAGACGCGTCTGCTCGCGGGCTCATTGACAATACAGTAATTAAAGGTGAATGAAGTTTATAAAAATGAATTTAAGAAGGAAAAGTTTGTTTTTTATATAAAGAAATTCATTCAAAAATCGTCTGGCGCCAGACTATTTTTTGTAGTTCTGCGACGGATAAATCACAATATTCTATCAAGCGCGAGTGGCTACTCGCAAGTGCGACTAGCTAGTCGCCGGCGCCACTGACTAGTCGCAGGGGCGACTAGCTAGTAGCAGGCGGGACTGACTAGTCAAAACCGCGGCTATCTAGTCGCATTTACATACGTTTTTTTTGTTTGTTTTTCAAAGCTACCCACGAGTATTTGGTGTCTAAAGACGCGTCTGCTCGCGGGCTGATTGACTGTGTAGTAATTGAAGGTAGCTACAGAACAAAATTATGAATTTAAGATGGAAAAATTTGTTTTTTATATATAGAATTCATTCAAAAATCGTCTGTCGCCAGAGCATTTTTTTGGGGTTCTGCGAATTATTACTCAAAATATTCTATCAGGGGCGAGTGGCTAGTCGACGCTGGGACTAGCCAGTCGCCGGTGCCACTGACTACTAGCAGGGGCGACTAGCTAGTAGCAGGCGGGACTGACTAGTCGAAATCGCGGCTAGCTAGTCGCATTTACAAGCGTTTTATTTTGTTTTTTTTTAAAGATTCCCACGAGTATGAGGTGTCTGCAGACGCGTCTGCTCGCGGGCTCATTGACAATGCAGTAATTAAAGGTAAATGAAGTATATAAAAATGAATTTAAGAAGGAAAATTTTGTTTTTTATATAAAGAAATTCATTCAAAAATCGTCTGTCGCCAGAGCATTTTTTTGGGGTTCTGCGAATTATTACTCACAATATTCTATCAGGCGCGAGTGGCTAGTCGACGCTGGGACTAGCCAGTCGCCGGTGCCTATGACAACTAGCAGGGGCAACTAGCTAGTAGCAAACGGGACTGACTAGTCGAAATCGCGGCTAGCTAGTCGCATTTACAAGCGTTTTATTTTGTTTTTTTTTTATAGATTCCCACGGGTGTGAGGTGTCTGCAGACGCGTCTGCTCGCGGGCTCATTGACAATACAGTAATTAAAGGTGAATGAAGTTTATAAAAATGAATTTAAGAAGGAAAAGTTTGTTTTTTATATAAAGAAATTCATTCAAAAATCGTCTGGCGCCAGACTATTTTTTGTAGTTCTGCGACGGATAAATCACAATATTCTATCAAGCGCGAGTGGCTACTCGCAAGTGCGACTAGCTAGTCACCGGCGCCGCTGACTAGTCGCAGGGGCGACTAGCTAGTAGCAGGCGGGACTGACTAGTCAAAACCGCGGCTATCTAGTCGCATTTACATACGTTTTTTTGTTTGTTTTTCAAAGCTACCCACGAGTATTTGGTGTCTACAGACGCGTCTGCTCGCGGGCTGATTGACTGTGTAGTAATTCAAGGTAGCTACAGAACAAAATGATGAAATTAAGATGGAAAAATGTGTTTTTTTATAAAGAAATTCATTCAAAAATCGTCTGGCGCCAGACTATTTTTTGTAGTTCTGCGACGGATAAATCACAATATTCTATCAAGCGCGAGTGGCTACTCGCAAGTGCGACTAGCTAGTCACCGGCGCCGCTGACTAGTCGCAGGGGCGACTAGCTAGTAGCAGGCGGGACTGACTAGTCGAAACCGCGGCTATCTAGTCGCATTTACATACGTTTCTTTTTGTTGGTTTTTCAAAGCTACCCACGAGTGTGTGGCGTCTCAAGACGCGTCTGCTCGCGGGCTGATTGACTGTGTAGTAATTCAAGGTAGCTACAGAACAAAATGATGAAATTAAGATGGAAAAATGTGTTTTTTTATAAAGAAATTCATTCAAAAATCGTCTGGCGCCAGAATATTTTTTTGTATTTCTGCGACGGATAAATAACAATATTCTATCAAGCGCGAGTGTCTACTCGCAAGTGCAACTAGCTAGTTGTCGGTGCCACTGACTAGTCGCAGGGGCGACTAGCTAGTAGCAGGCGAGACTGACTAGTCGAAACCGCGGCTAGCTAGTCGCATTTACATACGTTTCTTTTTGTTTGTTTTTCATAGCTACCCACGAGTGTGAGGTGTCTAAAAACGCGTCTGCTCGCGGGCTGATTGACTGTGTAGTAATTCAAGGTAGCTACAGAACAAAATTATGAATTTAAGATGGAAAAAATTGTTTTTAATATAAAGAAATTCATTCAAAAATCGTCTGGCGCCAGAATATTTTTTTGTAGTCCTGCGACGGATAAATAACAATATTCTATCAAGCGCGAGTTACTACTCGCAAGTGCGACTAGCTACTCGAGGGCGCCACTGACTAGTCGCAGGGGCGACTAGCTAGTAGCAGGCGGGACTGACTAGTCGAAACCGCGGCTAGCTAGTCGCATTTACATACGTTTCTTTTTGTTTGTTTTTCATAGCTACCCACGAGTGTGAGGTGTCTAAAAACGCGTCTGCTCGCGGACTGATTGACTGTGCAGTAATTAAAGGTAAATGCAGTTTATAAAAATGATTTTAAGAAGGAAAAGTTTGTTTTTTATATAACGAAATTCATTCAAAAATCGTCTGGCGCCAGAATATTTTTTTGTAGTTCTGCGACGGATTAATCACAATATTCGATCAAGTGCGAGTGGCTACTCGCAAGTGCGACTAGCTACTCGAGGGCGCCACTGACTAGTCGCAGGGGCGACTAGCTAGTAGCAGGCGGCACTGAGTAGTCGAAACCGCGGCTAGCTAGTTGCATTTACATGCGTTTTATTTTGTTTTGTTTTATAGATTCCCACGAGTGTGAGGTGTCTACAGACGCGTCTGCTCGCGGGCTCATTGACAATGCAGTAAATAAAGGTAAATGCAGTTAATAAAAATGAATTTAAGAAGGAAAAGTTTGTTTTATATATAAAGAAATTCATTCAAAAATCGTGTGGCGCCAGAATATTTTTTTGTAGTTCTGCGACGGAAAAATCACAATATTCTATCAAGCGCGAGTGGCTACTCGCAAGTGCGACTAGCTTGTCACCGGTGCCACTGACTAGTCGCAGGGGCGACTAGCTAGTAGCAGGCGGGACTGACTAGTCGAAACCGCGGCTATCTAGTCGCATTTACATACGTTTCTTTTTGTTGGTTTTTCAAAGCTACCCACGAGTGTGTGGCGTCTCAAGACGCGTCTGCTCGCGGGCTGATTGACTGTGTAGTAATTCAAGGTAGCTACAGAACAAAATGATGAAATTAAGATGGAAAATGTGTTTTTTTATAAAGAAATTCATTCAAAAATCGTCTGGCGCCAGAATATTTTTTTGTATTTCTGCGACGGATAAATAACAATATTCTATCAAGCGCGAGTGTCTACTCGCAAGTGCAACTAGCTAGTTGTCGGTGCCACTGACTAGTCGCAGGGGCGACTAGCTAGTAGCAGGCGAGACTGACTAGTCGAAACCGCGGCTAGCTAGTCGCATTTACATACGTTTCTTTTTGTTTGTTTTTCATAGCTACCCACGAGTGTGAGGTGTCTAAAAACGCGTCTGCTCGCGGGCTGATTGACTGTGTAGTAATTGAAGGTAGCTACAGAACAAAATTATGAATTTAAGATGGAAAAGTTTGTTTTTTTTATAAAGAAATTCATTCAAAAATCGTCTGGCGCCAGAATATTTTTTTATAGTTCTGCGACGGAAAAATCACAATATTCTATCAAGCGCGAGTGGCTACTCGCAAGTGCGACTAGCTAGTCGCCGGAGCCACTGACTAGTCGCAGGGGCGACTAGCTAGTAGCAGGCGGGACTGACTAGTCGAAACCGCGGCTAGCTAGTCGCATTCACATGCGTTTTATTTTGTTTTTTTTTATAGATTCCCACGAGTGTGAGGTGTCTGCAGACGCGTCTGCTCGTGGGCTCATTGACAGTGCATTAACTAAAGGTAAATGCAGTTTATAAAAATGAATTTAAGAAGGAAAAGTTTGTTTTTTTTATACAGAAATTCATTCAAAAATCGTCTGGCGCCAGAATATTTTTGTGTAGTCCTGCGACGGATAAATAACAATATTCTATCAAGCGCGAGTGCCTACTCGCAAGTGCGACTAGCTACTCGAGGGCGCCACTGACTAGTCGCAGGGGCGACTAGCTAGTAGCAGGCGGGACTGACTAGTCGAAACCGCGGCTAGCTAGTCGCATTTACATACGTTTCTTTTTGTTTGTTTTTCATAGCTACCCACGAGTGTGAGGTGTCTAAAAACGCGTCTGCTCGCGGACTGATTGACTGTGCAGTAATTAAAGGTAAATGCAGTTTATAAAAATGATTTTAAGAAGGAAAAGTTTGTTTTTTATATAACGAAATTCATTTAAAAATCGTCTGGCGCCAGAATATTTTTTTGTAGTTCTGCGACGGATTAATCACAATATTCTATCAAGTGCGAGTGGCTACTCGCAAGTGCGACTAGCTACTCGAGGGCGCCACTGACTAGTCGCAGGGGCGACTAGCTAGTAGCAGGCGGGACTGACTAGTCGAAATCGCGGCTAGCTAGTCGCATTTACAAGCGTTTTATTTTGTTTTTTTTTATAGATTTCCACGAGTGTGAGGTGTCTGCAGACGCGTCTGCTCACGGGCTCATTGACAATGCAGTAATTAAAGGTGAATGAAGTTTATAAAAATGAATTTAAGAAGGAAAAGTTTGTTTTTTATATAAAGAAATTCATTCAAAAATCGTCTGGCGCCAGAATATTTTTTGTAGTTCTGCGACGGATAAATCACAATATTCTATAAAACGCGAGTGGCTACTCGCAAGTGCGACTAGCTAGTCGCCGGCGCCACTGACTAGTCGCAGGGGCGTTTAGCTAGTAGCAGGCGGGACTGTCTAGTCAAAACCGCGGCTATCTAGTCGCATTTACATACGTTTCTTTTTGTTTGTTTTTCAAAGCTACCCACGAGTATTTGGTGTCTAAAGACGCGTCTGCTCGCGGGCTGATTGACAGTGTAGTAACTGAAGGTAGCTACAGAACAAAATTATGAATTTAAGATGGAAAAATGTGTTTTTTATATATAGAAATTCATTCAAAAATCGTCTGTCGCCAGAGCATTTTTTTGGGGTTCTGCGATTTATTACTCACAATATTCTATCAGGCGCGAGTGGCTAGTCGACGCTGGGACTAGCCAGTCGCCGGTGCCACTGACTACTAGCAGGGGCGACTAGCTAGTAGCAGGCGGGGCTGACTAGTCGAAATCGCGGCTAGCTAGTCGCATTTACATGCGTTTTATTTTGTTTTTTTTTATAGATTCCCACGAGTGTGAGGTGTCTGCAGACGCGTCTGCTCGCGGGCTCATTGACTGTGTAGTAATTGAAGGTAGCTACAGAACAAAATTATGAATTTAAGATGGAGAAATGTGTTTTTTATATATAGAAATTCATTCAAAAATCGTCTGTCGCCAGAGCATTTTTTTGGGGTTCTGCGAATTATTACTCACAATATTCTATCAGGCGCGAGTGGCTAGTCGACGCTGGGACTAGCCAGTCGCCGGTGCCACTGACTACTAGCAGGGGCGACTAGCTAGTAGCAGGCGGGACTGACTAGTCGAAATCGCGGCTAGCTAGTCGCATTTACAAGCGTTTTATTTTGTTTTTTTTTTATAGATTCCCACGAGTGTGAGGTGTCTGCAGACGCGTCTGCTCGCGGGCTCATTGACAATACAGTAATTAAAGGTGAATGAAGTTTATAAAAATGAATTTAAGAAGGAAAAGTTTGTTTTTTATATAAAGAAATTCATTCAAAAATCGTCTGGCGCCAGACTATTTTTTGTAGTTCTGCGACGGATAAATCACAATATTCTATCAAGCGCGAGTGGCTACTCGCAAGTGCGACTAGCTAGTCACCGGCGCCGCTGACTAGTCGCAGGGGCGACTAGCTAGTAGCAGGCGGGACTGACTAGTCAAAACCGCGGCTATCTAGTCGCATTTACATACGTTTTTTTTGTTTGTTTTTCAAAGCTACCCACGAGTATTTGGTGTCTAAAGACGCGTCTGCTCGCGGGCTGATTGACTGTGTAGTAATTGAAGGTAGCTACAGAACAAAATTATGAATTTAAGATGGAAAAATTTGTTTTTTATATATAGAATTCATTCAAAAATCGTCTGTCGCCAGAGCATTTTTTTGGGGTTCTGCGAATTATTACTCAAAATATTCTATCAGGGGCGAGTGGCTAGTCGACGCTGGGACTAGCCAGTCGCCGGTGCCACTGACTACTAGCAGGGGCGACTAGCTAGTAGCAGGCGGGACTGACTAGTCGAAATCGCGGCTAGCTAGTCGCATTTACAAGCGTTTTATTTTGTTTTTTTTTAAAGATTCCCACGAGTATGAGGTGTCTGCAGACGCGTCTGCTCGCGGGCTCATTGACAATGCAGTAATTAAAGGTAAATGAAGTATATAAAAACGAATTTAAGAAGGAAAATTTTGTTTTTTATATAAAGAAATTCATTCAAAAATCGTCTGTCGCCAGAGCATTTTTTTGGGGTTCTGCGAATTATTACTCACAATATTCTATCAGGCGCGAGTGGCTAGTCGACGCTGGGACTAGCCAGTCGCCGGTGCCTATGACAACTAGCAGGGGCAACTAGCTAGTAGCAAACGGGACTGACTAGTCGAAATCGCGGCTAGCTAGTCGCATTTACAAGCGTTTTATTTTGTTTTTTTTTTATAGATTCCCACGAGTGTGAGGTGTCTGCAGACGCGTCTGCTCGCGGGCTCATTGACAATACAGTAATTAAAGGTGAATGAAGTTTATAAAAATGAATTTAAGAAGGAAAAGTTTGTTTTTTATATAAAGAAATTCATTCAAAAATCGTCTGGCGCCAGACTATTTTTTGTAGTTCTGCGACGGATAAATCACAATATTCTATCAAGCGCGAGTGGCTACTCGCAAGTGCGACTAGCTAGTCACCGGCGCCGCTGACTAGTCGCAGGGGCGACTAGCTAGTAGCAGGCGGGACTGACTAGTCAAAACCGCGGCTATCTAGTCGCATTTACATACGTTTTTTTGTTTGTTTTTCAAAGCTACCCACGAGTATTTGGTGTCTACAGACGCGTCTGCTCGCGGGCTGATTGACTGTGTAGTAATTGAAGGTAGCTACAGAACAAAATTATGAATTTAAGATGGAAAAATTTGTTTTTTATATATAGAATTCATTCAAAAATCGTCTGTCGCCAGAGCATTTTTTTGGGGTTCTGCGAATTATTACTCAAAATATTCTATCAGGCGCGAGTGGCTAGTCGACGCTGGGACTAGCCAGTCGCCGGTGCCACTGACTACTAGCAGGGGCGACTAGCTAGTAGCAGGCGGGACTGACTAGTCGAAATCGCGGCTAGCTAGTCGCATTTACAAGCGTTTTATTTTGTTTTTTTTATAGATTCCCACGAGTGTGAGGTGCCTGCAGACGCTTCTTGTCGCGGGCTCATTGACAATGCAGTAAACAAAGGTAAATGAAGTTTATTAAAATTAATTTAAGAAGGAAAACTTTGTTTTTTATATAAAGAAATTCATTCAAAAATCGTCTGGCGCCAGAATATTTTTTGTAGTTCTGCGACGGATAAATCACAATATTCTATCAAGCGCGAGTGGCTACTCGCAAGTGCGACTAGCTAGTCGCCGGCGCCACTGACTAGTCGCAGGGGCGACTAGCTAGTAGCAGGCGGGACTGACTAGTCAAAACCGCGGCTATATAGTCGCATTTACATACGTTTCTTTTTGTTTGTTTTTCAAAGCTACCCACGAGTATTTGGTGTCTAAAGACGCGTCTGCTCGCGGGCTGATTGACTGTGTAGTAATTGAAGGTAGCTACAGAACAAAATTATGAATTTAAGATGGAAAAATTTGTTTTTTATATATAGAATTCATTCAAAAATCGTCTAGCGCCAGAATATTTTTTGCAGTTCTGCGACGGATAAATCACAATATTCTATCAAGCGCGAGTGGCTACTCACAAGTGCGACTAGCTAGTCGCCGGCGCCACTGACTAGTCGCAGGGGCGACTAGCTAGTAGCAGGCGGGACTGACTAGTCTTAATCGCGGCTATCTAGTCGCATTTACATACGTTTCTTTTTGTTTGTTTTTCAAAACTACCCACGAGTATTTGGTGTCTAAAGACGCGTCTGCTCGCGGGCTGATTGACTATGTAGTAATTGAAGGTAGCTACAGAACAAAATTATGAATTTAAGATGGAAAAATGTGTTTTTTATATATAGAAATTCATTCAAAAATCGTCTGTCGCCAGAGCATTTTTTTGGGGTTCTGCGAATTATTACTCACAATATTCTATCAGGCGCGAGTGGCTAGTCGACGCTGGGACTAGCCAGTCGCCGGTGCCACTGACTACTAGCAGGGGCGACTAGCTAGTAGCAGGCGGGACTGACTAGTCGAAATCGCGGCTAGCTAGTCGCATTTACAAGCGTTTTATTTTGTTTTTTTTATAGATTCCCACGAGTGTGAGGTGCCTGCAGACGCTTCTTGTCGCGGGCTCATTGACAATGCAGTAATTAAAGGTAAATGAAGTATATAAAAACGAATTTAAGAAGGAAAATTTTGTTTTTTATATAAAGAAATTCATTCAAAAATCGTCTGGCGCCAAAATATTTTTTGTAGTTCTGCGACGGAAAAATCACAATATTCTATCAAGCGCGAGTGGCTACTCGCAAGTGCGACTAGCTTGTCACCGGTGCCACTGACTAGTCGCAGGGGCGACTAGCTAGTAGCAGGCGGGACTGACTAGTCGAAACCGCGGCTATCTAGTCGCATTTACATACGTTTCTTTTTGTTGGTTTTTCAAAGCTAACCACGAGTGTGTGGCGTCTCAAGACGCGTCTGCTCGCGGGCTGATTGACTGTGTAGTAATTCAAGGTAGCTACAGAACAAAATGATGAAATTAAGATGGAAAAATGTGTTTTTTTATAAAGAAATTCATTCAAAAATCGTCTGGCGCCAGAATATTTTTTTGTATTTCTGCGACGGATAAATAACAATATTCTATCAAGCGCGAGTGTCTACTCGCAAGTGCAACTAGCTAGTTGTCGGTGCCACTGACTAGTCGCAGGGGCGACTAGCTAGTAGCAGGCGAGACTGACTAGTCGAAACCGCGGCTAGCTAGTCGCATTTACATACGTTTCTTTTTGTTTGTTTTTCATAGCTACCCACGAGTGTGAGGTGTCTAAAAACGCGTCTGCTCGCGGGCTGATTGACTGTGTAGTAATTGAAGGTAGCTACAGAACAAAATTATGAATTTAAGATGGAAAAATTTGTTTTTAATATAAAGAAATTCATTCAAAAATCGTCTGGCGCCAGAATATTTTTTTGTAGTTCTGCGACGGATAAATCACAATATTCTATCAAGTGCGAGTAGCTACTCGTAAGTGCGACTAGCTACTCGAGGGCGCCACTGACTAGTCGCAGGAGCGACTAGCTAGTAGCAGGCGGGACTGACTAGTCGAAACCGCGGCTAGCTAGTCGCATTTACATGCGTTTTATTTTGTTTTGTTTTATAGATTTCCACGAGTGTGAGGTGTCTACAGACGCGTTTGCTCGCGGGCTCATTGACAATGCAGTAAATAAAGGTAAATGCAGTTAATAAAAATGATTTTAAGAAGGAAAAGTTTGTTTTTTTTATAAAGAAATTCATTCAAAAATCGTCTGGCGCCAGAATATTTTTTTATAGTTCTGCGACGGAAAAATCACAATATTCTATCAAGCGCGAGTGGCTACTCGCAGGGGCGACTAGCTAGTAGCAGGCGGGACTGACTAGTCGAAACCGCGGCTAGCTAGTCGCATTCACATGCGTTTTATTTTGTTTTTTTTTATAGATTCCCACGAGTGTGAGGTGTCTGCAGACGCGTCTGCTCGTGGGCTCATTGACAGTGCATTAACTAAAGGTAAATGCAGTTTATAAAAATGAATTTAAGAAGGAAAAGTTTGTTTTTTTTATACAGAAATTCATTCAAAAATCGTCTGGCGCCAGAATATTTTTTTGTAGTCCTGCGACGGATAAATAACAATATTCTATCAAGCGCGAGTGCCTACTCGCAAGTGCGACTAGCTACTCGAGGGCGCCACTGACTAGTCGCAGGGGCGACTAGCTAGTAGCAGGCGGGACTGACTAGTCGAAACCGCGGCTAGCTAGTCGCATTTACATACGTTTCTTTTTGTTTGTTTTTCATAGCTACCCACGAGTGTGAGGTGTCTAAAAACGCGTCTGCTCGCGGACTGATTGACTGTGCAGTAATTAAAGGTAAATGCAGTTTATAAAAATGAATTTAAAAAGGAAAAGTTTGTTTTTTATATAAAGAAATTCATTCAAAAATCGTCTGGCGCCAGACTATTTTTTGTAGTTCTGCGACGGATAAATCACAATATTCTATCAAGCGCGAGTGGCTACTCGCAAGTGCGACTAGCTAGTCACCGGCGCCGCTGACTAGTCGCAGGGGCGACTAGCTAGTAGCAGGCGGGACTGACTAGTCAAAACCGCGGCTATCTAGTCGCATTTACATACGTTTTTTTTGTTTGTTTTTCAAAGCTACCCACGAGTATTTGGTGTCTAAAGACGCGTCTGCTCGCGGGCTGATTGACTGTGTAGTAATTGAAGGTAGCTACAGAACAAAATTATGAATTTAAGATGGAAAAATTTGTTTTTTATATATAGAATTCATTCAAAAATCGTCTGTCGCCAGAGCATTTTTTTGGGGTTCTGCGAATTATTACTCAAAATATTCTATCAGGGGCGAGTGGCTAGTCGACGCTGGGACTAGCCAGTCGCCGGTGCCACTGACTACTAGCAGGGGCGACTAGCTAGTAGCAGGCGGGACTGACTAGTCGAAATCGCGGCTAGCTAGTCGCATTTACAAGCGTTTTATTTTGTTTTTTTTTAAAGATTCCCACGAGTATGAGGTGTCTGCAGACGCGTCTGCTCGCGGGCTCATTGACAATGCAGTAATTAAAGGTAAATGAAGTATATAAAAACGAATTTAAGAAGGAAAATTTTGTTTTTTATATAAAGAAATTCATTCAAAAATCGTCTGTCGCCAGAGCATTTTTTTGGGGTTCTGCGAATTATTACTCACAATATTCTATCAGGCGCGAGTGGCTAGTCGACGCTGGGACTAGCCAGTCGCCGGTGCCTATGACAACTAGCAGGGGCAACTAGCTAGTAGCAAACGGGACTGACTAGTCGAAATCGCGGCTAGCTAGTCGCATTTACAAGCGTTTTATTTTGTTTTTTTTTTATAGATTCCCTCGAGTGTGAGGTGTCTGCAGACGCGTCTGCTCGCGGGCTCATTGACAATACAGTAATTAAAGGTGAATGAAGTTTATAAAAATGAATTTAAGAAGGAAAAGTTTGTTTTTTATATAAAGAAATTCATTCAAAAATCGTCTGGCGCCAGACTATTTTTTGTAGTTCTGCGACGGATAAATCACAATATTCTATCAAGCGCGAGTGGCTACTCGCAAGTGCGACTAGCTAGTCACCGGCGCCGCTGACTAGTCGCAGGGGCGACTAGCTAGTAGCAGGCGGGACTGACTAGTCAAAACCGCGGCTATCTAGTCGCATTTACATACGTTTTTTTGTTTGTTTTTCAAAGCTACCCACGAGTATTTGGTGTCTACAGACGCGTCTGCTCGCGGGCTGATTGACTGTGTAGTAATTGAAGGTAGCTACAGAACAAAATTATGAATTTAAGATGGAAAAATTTGTTTTTTATATATAGAATTCATTCAAAAATCGTCTGTCGCCAGAGCATTTTTTTGGGGTTCTGCGAATTATTACTCAAAATATTCTATCAGGCGCGAGTGGCTAGTCGACGCTGGGACTAGCCAGTCGCCGGTGCCACTGACTACTAGCAGGGGCGACTAGCTAGTAGCAGGCGGGACTGACTAGTCGAAATCGCGGCTAGCTAGTCGCATTTACAAGCGTTTTATTTTGTTTTTTTTATAGATTCCCACGAGTGTGAGGTGCCTGCAGACGCTTCTTGTCGCGGGCTCATTGACAATGCAGTAATTAAAGGTAAATGAAGTTTATTAAAATTAATTTAAGAAGGAAAACTTTGTTTTTTATATAAAGAAATTCATTCAAAAATCGTCTGGCGCCAGAATATTTTTTGTAGTTCTGCGACGGATAAATCACAATATTCTATCAAGCGCGAGTGGCTACTCGCAAGTGCGACTAGCTAGTCGCCGGCGCCACTGACTAGTCGCAGGGGCGACTAGCTAGTAGCAGGCGGGACTGACTAGTCGAAACCGCGGCTAGCTAGTCGCATTCACATGCGTTTTATTTTGTTTTTTTTTATAGATTCCCACGAGTGTGAGGTGTCTGCAGACGCGTCTGCTCGTGGGCTCATTGACAGTGCATTAACTAAAGGTAAATGCAGTTTATAAAAATGAATTTAAGAAGGAAAAGTTTGTTTTTTTTATACAGAAATTCATTCAAAAATCGTCTGGCGCCAGAATATTTTTTTTGTAGTCCTGCGACGGATAAATAACAATATTCTATCAAGCGCGAGTGCCTACTCGCAAGTGCGACTAGCTACTCGAGGGCGCCACTGACTAGTCGCAGGGGCGACTAGCTAGTAGCAGGCGGGACTGACTAGTCGAAACCGCGGCTAGCTAGTCGCATTTACATACGTTTCTTTTTGTTTGTTTTTCATAGCTACCCACGAGTGTGAGGTGTCTAAAAACGCGTCTGCTCGCGGACTGATTGACTGTGCAGTAATTAAAGGTAAATGCAGTTTATAAAAATGATTTTAAGAAGGAAAAGTTTGTTTTTTATATAACGAAATTCATTCAAAAATCGTCTGGCGCCAGAATATTTTTTTGTAGTTCTGCGACGGATTAATCACAATATTCTATCAAGTGCGAGTGGCTACTCGCAAGTGCGACTAGCTACTCGAGGGCGCCACTTACTAGTCGCAGGGGCAACTAGCTAGTAGCAGGCGGGACTGACTAGTCGAAACCGCGGCTAGCTAGTCGCATTTACATGCGTTTTATTTTGTTTTTTTTTATAGATTCCCACGAGTGTGAGGTGTCTACAGACGCGTCTGCTCGCGAGCTCATTGACAGTGCAGTAATTAAAGGTAAATGCAGTTTATAAAAATGAATTTAAAAAGGAAAAGTTTGTTTTTTATATAAAGAAATTCATTCAAAAATCGTCTGGCGCCAGACTATTTTTTGTAGTTCTGCGACGGATAAATCACAATATTCTATCAAGCGCGAGTGGCTACTCGCAAGTGCGACTAGCTAGTCACCGGCGCCGCTGACTAGTCGCAGGGGCGACTAGCTAGTAGCAGGCGGGACTGACTAGTCAAAACCGCGGCTATCTAGTCGCATTTACATACGTTTTTTTTGTTTGTTTTTCAAAGCTACCCACGAGTATTTGGTGTCTAAAGACGCGTCTGCTCGCGGGCTGATTGGCTGTGTAGTAATTGAAGGTAGCTACAGAACAAAATTATGAATTAAGGATGGAAAAATTTGTTTTTTATATATAGAATTCATTCAAAAATCGTCTGTCGCCAGAGCATTTTTTTGGGGTTCTGCGAATTATTACTCAAAATATTCTATCAGGGGCGAGTGGCTAGTCGACGCTGGGACTAGCCAGTCGCCGGTGCCACTGACTACTAGCAGGGGCGACTAGCTAGTAGCAGGCGGGACTGACTAGTCGAAATCGCGGCTAGCTAGTCGCATTTACAAGCGTTTTATTTTGTTTTTTTTTAAAGATTCCCACGAGTATGAGGTGTCTGCAGACGCGTCTGCTCGCGGGCTCATTGACAATGCAGTAATTAAAGGTAAATGAAGTATATAAAAACGAATTTAAGAAGGAAAATTTTGTTTTTTATATGAAGAAATTCATTCAAAAATCGTCTGTCGCCAGAGCATTTTTTTGGGGTTCTGCGAATTATTACTCACAATATTCTATCAGGCGCGAGTGGCTAGTCGACGCTGGGACTAGCCAGTCGCCGGTGCCTATGACTACTAGCAGGGGCAACTAGCTAGTAGCAGGCGGGACTGACTTGTCGAAACCGCGGCTAGCTAGTCGCATTTACATGCGTTTTATTTTATTTTATTTTATAGATTCCCACGAGTGTGAGGTGTCTAAAAACGTGTCTGCTCGCGGACTGATTGACTGTGCAGTAATTAAAGGTAAATGCAGTTTATAAAAATGATTTTAAGAAGGAAAAGTTTGTTTTTTATATAACGAAATTCATTCAAAAATCGTCTGGCGCCAGAATATTTTTTTGTAGTTCTGCGACGGATTAATCACAATATTCTATCAAGTGCGAGTGGCTACTCGCAAGTGCGACTAGCTACTCGAGGGCGCCACTGACTAGTCGCAGGGGCAACTAGCTAGTAGCAGGCGGGACTGACTAGTCGAAACCGCGGCTAGCTAGTCGCATTTACATGCGTTTTATTTTGTTTTTTTTTATAGATTCCCACGAGTGTGAGGTGTCTACAGACGCGTCTGCTCGCGAGCTCATTGACAGTGCAGTAATTAAAGGTAAATGCAGTTTATAAAAATGAATTTAAAAAGGAAAAGTTTGTTTTTTATATAAAGAAATTCATTCAAAAATCGTCTGGCGCCAGACTATTTTTTGTAGTTCTGCGACGGATAAATCACAATATTCTATCAAGCGCGAGTGGCTACTCGCAAGTGCGACTAGCTAGTCACCGGCGCCGCTGACTAGTCGCAGGGGCGACTAGCTAGTAGCAGGCGGGACTGACTAGTCGAAATCGCGGCTAGCTAGTCGCATTTACAAGCGTTTTATTTTGTTTTTTTTTAAAGATTCCCACGAGTATGAGGTGTCTGCAGACGCGTCTGCTCGCGGGCTCATTGACAATGCAGTACTTAAAGGTAAATGAAGTATATAAAAACGAATTTAAGAAGGAAAATTTTGTTTTTTATATAAAGAAATTCATTCAAAAATCGTCTGTCGCCAGAGCATTTTTTTGGGGTTCTGCGAATTATTACTCACAATATTCTATCAGGCGCGAGTGGCTAGTCGACGCTGGGACTAGCCAGTCGCCGGTGCCTATGACTACTAGCAGGGGCAACTAGCTAGTAGCAGGCGGGACTGACTTGTCGAAACCGCGGCTAGCTAGTCGCATTTACATGCGTTTTATTTTATTTTATTTTATAGATTCCCACGAGTGTGAGGTGTCTACAGACGCGTCTGCTCGCGGGCTCATTAACAATGCAGTAAATAAAGGTAAATGCAGTTTATAAAAATGAATTTAAGAAGGAAAAGTTTGTTTTATATGTAAAGAAATTCATTCAAAAATCGTCTGTCGCCAGAATAGTTTTTTGTAGTTCTGCGACGGATAAATCACAATATTCTATCAAACGCGAGTGGCTACTCGCAAGTGCGACTAGCTACTCGAGGGCGCCACTGACTAGTCGCAGGGGCGACTAGCTAGTAGCAGGCGGGACTGACTAGTCGAAATCGCGGCTAGCTAGTCGCATTTACAAGCGTTTTATTTTGTTTTTTTTTATAGATTCCCACGAGTGTGAGGTGTCTGCAGACGCGTCTGCTCACGGGCTCATTGACAATGCAGTAATTAAAGGTGAATGAAGTTTATAAAAATGAATTTAAGAAGGGAAAGTTTGTTTTTTATATAAAGAAATTCATTCAAAAATCGTCTGGCGCCAGAATATTTTTTGTAGTTCTGCGACGGATAAATCACAATATTCTATCAAACGCGAGTGGCTACTCGCAAGTGCGACTAGCTAGTCGCCGGCGCCACTGACTAGTCGCAGGGGCGTTTAGCTAGTAGCAGGCGGGACTGTCTAGTCAAAACCGCGGCTATCTAGTCGCATTTACATACGTTTCTTTTTGTTTGTTTTTCAAAGCTACCCACGAGTATTTGGTGTCTAAAGACGCGTCTGCTCGCGCGCTGATTGACAGTGTAGTAACTGAAGGTAGCTACAGAACAAAATTATGAATTTAAGATGGAAAAATGTGTTTTTTATACATAGAAATTCATTCAAAAATCGTCTGTCGCCAGAGCATTTTTTTGGGGTTCTGCGATTTATTACTCACAATATTCTATCAGGCGCGAGTGGCTAGTCGACGCTGGGACTAGCCAGTCGCCGGTGCCACTGACTACTAGCAGGGGCGACTAGCTAGTAGCAGGCGGGGCTGACTAGTCGAAATCGCGGCTAGCTAGTCGCATTTACATGCGTTTTATTTTGTTTTTTTTTATAGATTCCCACGAGTGTGAGGTGTCTGCAGACGCGTCTGCTCGCGGGCTCATTGACTGTGTAGTAACTGAAGGTAGCTACAGAACAAAATTATGAATTTAAGATGGAGAAATGTGTTTTTTATATATAGAAATTCATTCAAAAATCGTCTGTCGCCAGAGCATTTTTTTGGGGTTCTGCGAATTATTACTCACAATATTCTATCAGGCGCGAGTGGCTAGTCGACGCTGGGACTAGCCAGTCGCCGGTGCCACTGACTACTAGCAGGGGCGACTAGCTAGTAGCAGGCGGGACTGACTAGTCGAAATCGCGGCTAGCTAGTCGCATTTACAAGCGTTTTATTTTGTTTTTTTTTAAAGATTCCCACGAGTGTGAGGTGTCTGCAGACGCGTCTGCTCGCGGGCTCATTGACAATGCAGTAATTAAAGGTAAATGAAGTATATAAAAACGAATTTAAGAAGGAAAATTTTGTTTTTTATATAAAGAAATTCATTCAAAAATCGTCTGGCGCCAGACTATTTTTTGTAGTTCTGCGACGGATAAATCACAATATTCTATCAAGCGCGAGTGGCTACTCGCAAGTGCGACTAGCTAGTCACCGGCGCCGCTGACTAGTCGCAGGGGCGACTAGCTAGTAGCAGGCGGGACTGACTAGTCAAAACCGCGGCTATCTAGTCGCATTTACATACGTTTTTTTTGTTTGTTTTTCAAAGCTACCCACGAGTATTTGGTGTCTAAAGACGCGTCTGCTCGCGGGCTGATTGACTGTGTAGTAATTGAAGGTAGCTACAGAACAAAATTATGAATTTAAGATGGAAAAATTTGTTTTTTATATATAGAATTCATTCAAAAATCGTCTGTCGCCAGAGCATTTTTTTGGGGTTCTGCGAATTATTACTCAAAATATTCTATCAGGCGCGAGTGGCTAGTCGACGCTGGGACTAGCCAGTCGCCGGTGCCACTGACTACTAGCAGGGGCGACTAGCTAGTAGCAGGCGGGACTGACTAGTCGAAATCGCGGCTAGCTAGTCGCATTTACAAGCGTTTTATTTTGTTTTTTTTTAAAGATTCCCACGAGTATGAGGTGTCTGCAGACGCGTCCGCTCGCGGGCTCATTGACAATGCAGTAATTAAAGGTAAATGAAGTATATAAAAACGAATTTAAGAAGGAAAATTTTGTTTTTTATATAAAGAAATTCATTCAAAAATCGTCTGTCGCCAGAGCATTTTTTTGGTGTTCTGCGAATTATTACTCACAATATTCTATCAGGCGCGAGTGGCTAGTCGACGCTGGGACTAGCCAGTCGCCGGTGCCTATGACTACTAGCAGGGGCAACTAGCTAGTAGCAAACGGGACTGACTAGTCGAAATCGCGGCTAGCTAGTTGCATTTACAAGCGTTTTATTTTGTTTTTTTTTTATAGATTCCCACGAGTGTGAGGTGTCTGCAGACGCGTCTGCTCGCGGGCTCATTGACAATACAGTAATTAAAGGTAAATGAAGTTTATAAAAATGAATTTAAGAAGGAAAAGTTTGTTTTTTATATAAAGAAATTCATTCAAAAATCGTCTGGCGCCAGACTATTTTTTGTAGTTCTGCGACGGATAAATCACAATATTCTATCAAGCGCGAGTGGCTACTCGCAAGTGCGACTAGCTAGTCACCGGCGCCGCTGACTAGTCGCAGGGGCGACTAGCTAGTAGCAGGCGGGACTGACTAGTCAAAACCGCGGCTATCTAGTCGCATTTACATACGTTTTTTTTGTTTGTTTTTCAAAGCTACCCACGAGTATTTGGTGTCTAAAGACGCGTCTGCTCGCGGGCTGATTGACTGTGTAGTAATTGAAGGTAGCTACAGAACAAAATTATGAATTTAAGACGGAAAAATTTGTTTTTTATATATAGAATTCATTCAAAAATCGTCTGTCGCCAGAGCATTTTTTTGGGGTTCTGCGAATTATTACTCAAAATATTCTATCAGGCGCGAGTGGCTAGTCGACGCTGGGACTAGCCAGTCGCCGGTGCCACTGACTACTAGCAGGGGCGACTAGCTAGTAGCAGGCGGGACTGACTAGTCGAAATCGCGGCTAGCTAGTCGCATTTACATACGTTTCTTTTTGTTTGTTTTTCAAAGCTACCCACGAGTGTTTGGTGTCTACAGACGCGTCTGCTCGCGGGCTGATTGACTGTGTAGTAATTGAAGGTAGCTACAGAACAAAATTATGAATTTAAGATGGAAAAATGTGTTTTTTATATATAGAAATTCATTCAAAAATCGTCTAGCGCCAGAATATTTTTTGCAGTTCTGCGACGGATAAATCACAATATTCTATCAAGCGCGAGTGGCTACTCACAAGTGCGACTAGCTAGTCGCCGGCGCCACTGACTAGTCGCAGGGGCGACTAGCTAGTAGCAGGCGGGACTGACTAGTCGAAATCGCGGCTAGCTAGTCGCATTTACAAGCGTTTTATTTTGTTTTTTTTATAGATTCCCACGAGTGTGAGGTGCCTGCAGACGCTTCTTGTCGCGGGCTCATTGACAATGCAGTAATTAAAGGTAAATGAAGTTTATTAAAATTAATTTAAGAAGGAAAAGTTTTTTTTGTATATAAAGAAATTCATTCAAAAATCGTCTGGCGCCAGAATATTTTTTGTAGTTCTGCGACGGATAAATCACAATATTCTATCAAGCGTGAGTGGCTACTCACAAGTGCGACTAGCTAGTCGCCGGCGCCACTGACTAGTCGCAGGGGCGACTAGCTAGTAGCAGGCGGGACTGACTAGTCAAAACCGCGGCTATCTAGTCGCATTTACATACGTTTCTTTTTGTTTGTTTTTCAAAACTACCCACGAGTATTTGGTGTCTAAAGACGCGTCTGCTCGCGGGCTGATTGACTATGTAGTAATTGAAGGTAGCTAAAGAACAAAATTATGAATTTAAGATGGAAAAATGTGTTTTTTATATATAGAAATTCATTCAAAAGTCGTCTGTCGCCAGAGCATTTTTTTGGGGTTCTGCGAATTATTACTCACAATATTCTATCAGGCGCGAGTGGCTAGTCGACACTGGGACTAGCCAGTCGCCGGTGCCACTGACTACTAGCAGGGGCGACTAGCTAGTAGCAGGCGGGACTTACTAGTCGAAATCGCGGCTAGCTAGTCGCATTTACATGCGTTTTATTTTGTTTTTTTTTATAGATTCCCACGAGTGTGAGGTGTCTGCAGACGCGTCTGCTCGCGGGCTCATAGATAATGCAGTAATAAAAGGTAAATGAAGTTTATAAAAATGAATTTAAGAAGGAAAAGTTTTTTTTTATATAAAGAAATTCATTCAAAAATCGTCTGGCGCCAGAATATTTTTTGTAGTTCTGCGACGGATAAATCACAATATTCTATCAAGCGTGAGTGGCTACTCACAAGTGCGACTAGCTAGTCGCCGGCGCCACTGACTAGTCGCAGGGGCGACTAGCTAGTAGCAGGCGGGACTGACTAGTCAAAACCGCGGCTATCTAGTCGCATTTACATACGTTTCTTTTTGTTTGTTTTTCAAAACTACCCACGAGTATTTGGTGTCTAAAGACGCGTCTGCTCGCGGGCTGATTGACAGTGTAGTAACTGAAGGTAGCTACAGAACAAAATTATGAATTTAAGATGGAAAAATGTGTTTTTTATATATAGAAATTCATTCAAAAATCGTCTGTCTCCAGAGCATTTTTTTGGGGTTCTGCGAATTATTACTCACAATATTCTATCAGGCGCGAGTGGCTAGTCAACGCTGGGACTAGCCAGTCGCCGGTGCCACTGACTACTAGCAGGGGCGACTAGCTAGTAGCAGGCGGGACTGACTAGTCGAAATCGCGGCTAGCTAGTCGCATTTACATGCGTTTTATTTTGTTTTTTTTTATAGATTCCCACGAGTGTGAGGTGTCTGCAGACGCGTCTGCTCGCGGGCTCATTGACAATGCAGTAATTAAAGGTGAATGAAGTTTATAAAAATGAATTTAAGAAGGAAAAGTTTGTTTTTTATATAAAGAAATTCATTCAAAAATCGTCTGGCGCCAGAATATTTTTTGTAGTTCTACGACGGATAAATCACAATATTCTATCAAGCGCGAGTGGCTACTCGCAAGTGCGACTAGCTAGTCGCCGGTGCCACTGACTAGTCGCAGGGGCGACTAGCTAGTAGCAGGCGGGACTGACTAGTCAAAACCGCGGCTATCTAGTCGCATTTACATACGTTTCTTTTTGTTTGTTTTTCAAGCTACCCACGAGTATTTGGTGTCTAAAGACGCGTCTGCTCGCGGGCTGATTGACTGTGTAATAATTGAAGGTAGCTACAGAACAAAATTATGAATTTAAGATGGAAAAATGTGTTTTTTATATATAGAAATTCATTCAAAAATCGTCTGTCGCCAGAGCATTTTTTTGGGGTTCTGCGATTTATTACTCACAATATTCTATCAGGCGCGAGTGGCTAGTCGACGCTGGGACTAGCTAGTCGCCTGTGCCACTGACTACTAGCAGGGGCGACTAGCTAGTAGCAGGCGGGACTGACTAGTCGAAATCGCGGCTAGCTAGTCGCATTTACAAGCGTTTCTTTTTGTTTGTTTTTTAAAACTACCCACGAGTATTTGGTGTCTAAAGACGCGTCTGCTCGCGGGCTGATTGACTATGTAGTAATTGAAGGTAGCTACAGAACAAAATTATGAATTTAAGATGGAAAAATGTGTTTTTTATATATAGAAATTCATTCAAAAATCGTCTGTCGCCAGAGCATTTTTTTGGGGTTCTGCGAATTATTACTCACAATATTCTATCAGGCGCGAGTGGCTAGTCGACGCTGGGACTAGCCAGTCGCCGATGCCACTGACTACTAGCAGGGGCGACTAGCTAGTAGCAGGCGGGACTGACTAGTCGAAATCGCGGCTAGCTAGTCGCATTTACAAGCGTTTTATTTTGTTTTTTTTATAGATTCCCACGAGTGTGAGGTGCCTGCAGACGCTTCTTGTCGCGGGCTCATTGACAATGCAGTAATTAAAGGTAAATGAAGTTTATTAAAATGAATTTAAGAAGGAAAAGTTTTTTTTGTATATAAAGAAATTCATTCAAAAATCGTCTGGCGCCAGAATATTTTTTGTAGTTCTGCGACGGATAAATCACAATATTCTATCAAGCGCGAGTGGCTACTCGCAAGTGCGACTAGCTAGTCACCGGCGCCGCTGACTAGTCGCAGGGGCGACTAGCTAGTAGCAGGCGGGACTGACTAGTCAAAACCGCGGCTATCTAGTCGCATTTACATACGTTTTTTTGTTTGTTTTTCAAAGCTACCCACGAGTATTTGGTGTCTACAGACGCGTCTGCTCGCGGGCTGATTGACTGTGTAGTAATTGAAGGTAGCTACAGAACAAAATTATGAATTTAAGATGGAAAAATTTGTTTTTTATATATAGAATTCATTCAAAAATCGTCTGTCGCCAGAGCATTTTTTTGGGGTTCTGCGAATTATTACTCAAAATATTCTATCAGGCGCGAGTGGCTAGTCGACGCTGGGACTAGCCAGTCGCCGGTGCCACTGACTACTAGCAGGGGCGACTAGCTAGTAGCAGGCGGGACTGACTAGTCGAAATCGCGGCTAGCTAGTCGCATTTACAAGCGTTTTATTTTGTTTTTTTTATAGATTCCCACGAGTGTGAGGTGCCTGCAGACGCTTCTTGTCGCGGGCTCATTGACAATGCAGTAATTAAAGGTAGATGAAGTTTATTAAAATTAATTTAAGAAGGAAAACTTTGTTTTTTATATAAAGAAATTCATTCAAAAATCGTCTGGCGCCAGAATATTTTTTGTAGTTCTGCGACGGATAAATCACAATATTCTATCAAGCGCGAGTGGCTACTCGCAAGTGCGACTAGCTAGTCGCCGGCGCCACTGACTAGTCGCAGGGGCGACTAGCTAGTAGCAGGCGGGACTGACTAGTCAAAACCGCGGCTATCTAGTCGCATTTACATACGTTTCTTTTTGTTTGTTTTTCAAAGCTACCCACGAGTATTTGGTGTCTAAAGACGCGTCTGCTCGCGGGCTGATTGACTGTGTAGTAATTCAAGGTAGCTACAGAACAAAATGATGAAATTAAGATGGAAAAATGTGTTTTTAATATAAAGAAATTCATTCAAAAATCGTCTGGCGCCAGAATATTTTTTTGTAGTTCTGCGACGGATAAATCACAATATTCTATCAAGTGCGAGTAGCTACTCGTAAGTGCGACTAGCTACTCGAGGGTGCCACTGACTAGTCGCAGGAGCGACTAGCTAGTAGCAGGCGGGACTGACTAGTCGAAACCGCGGCTAGCTAGTCGCATTTACATGCGTTTTATTTTGTTTTGTTTTATAGATTTCCACGAGTGTGAGGTGTCTACAGACGCGTCTGCTCGCGGGCTCATTGACAATGCAGTAAATAAAGGTAAATGCAGTTAATAAAAATGATTTTAAGAAGGAAAAGTTTGTTTTTTTTATAAAGAAATTCATTCAAAAATCGTCTGGCGCCAGAATATTTTTTTGTAGTTCTGCGACGGATAAATCACAATATTCTATCAAGCGTGAGTGGCTACTCACAAGTGCGACTAGCTAGTCGCCGGCGCCACTGACTAGTCGCAGGGGCGACTAGCTAGTAGCAGGCGGGACTGACTAGTCAAAACCGCGGCTATCTAGTCGCATTTACATACGTTTCTTTTTGTTTGTTTTTCAAAACTACCCACGAGTATTTGGTGTCTAAAGACGCGTCTGCTCGCGGGCTGATTGACTATGTAGTAATTGAAGGTAGCTAAAGAACAAAATTATGAATTTAAGATGGAAAAATGTGTTTTTTATATATAGAAATTCATTCAAAAGTCGTCTGTCGCCAGAGCATTTTTTTGGGGTTCTGCGAATTATTACTCACAATATTCTATCAGGCGCGAGTGGCTAGTCGACACTGGGACTAGCCAGTCGCCGGTGCCACTGACTACTAGCAGGGGCGACTAGCTAGTAGCAGGCGGGACTTACTAGTCGAAATCGCGGCTAGCTAGTCGCATTTACATGCGTTTTATTTTGTTTTTTTTTATAGATTCCCACGAGTGTGAGGTGTCTGCAGACGCGTCTGCTCGCGGGCTCATAGATAATGCAGTAATAAAAGGTAAATGAAGTTTATAAAAATGAATTTAAGAAGGAAAAGTTTTTTTTTATATAAAGAAATTCATTCAAAAATCGTCTGGCGCCAGAATATTTTTTGTAGTTCTGCGACGGATAAATCACAATATTCTATCAAGCGTGAGTGGCTACTCACAAGTGCGACTAGCTAGTCGCCGGCGCCACTGACTAGTCGCAGGGGCGACTAGCTAGTAGCAGGCGGGACTGACTAGTCAAAACCGCGGCTATCTAGTCGCATTTACATACGTTTCTTTTTGTTTGTTTTTCAAAACTACCCACGAGTATTTGGTGTCTAAAGACGCGTCTGCTCGCGGGCTGATTGACAGTGTAGTAACTGAAGGTAGCTACAGAACAAAATTATGAATTTAAGATGGAAAAATGTGTTTTTTATATATAGAAATTCATTCAAAAATCGTCTGTCTCCAGAGCATTTTTTTGGGGTTCTGCGAATTATTACTCACAATATTCTATCAGGCGCGAGTGGCTAGTCAACGCTGGGACTAGCCAGTCGCCGGTGCCACTGACTACTAGCAGGGGCGACTAGCTAGTAGCAGGCGGGACTGACTAGTCGAAATCGCGGCTAGCTAGTCGCATTTACATGCGTTTTATTTTGTTTTTTTTTATAGATTCCCACGAGTGTGAGGTGTCTGCAGACGCGTCTGCTCGCGGGCTCATTGACAATGCAGTAATTAAAGGTGAATGAAGTTTATAAAAATGAATTTAAGAAGGAAAAGTTTGTTTTTTATATAAAGAAATTCATTCAAAAATCGTCTGGCGCCAGAATATTTTTTGTAGTTCTACGACGGATAAATCACAATCATCTATCAAGCGCGAGTGGCTACTCGCAAGTGCGACTAGCTAGTCGCCGGTGCCACTGACTAGTCGCAGGGGCGACTAGCTAGTAGCAGGCGGGACTGACTAGTCAAAACCGCGGCTATCTAGTCGCATTTACATACGTTTCTTTTTGTTTGTTTTTCAAGCTACCCACGAGTATTTGGTGTCTAAAGACGCGTCTGCTCGCGGGCTGATTGACTGTGTAATAATTGAAGGTAGCTACAGAACAAAATTATGAATTTAAGATGGAAAAATGTGTTTTTTATATATAGAAATTCATTCAAAAATCGTCTGTCGCCAGAGCATTTTTTTGGGGTTCTGCGAATTATTACTCACAATATTCTATCAGGCGCGAGTGGCTAGTCGACGCTGGGACTAGCCAGTCGCCGATGCCACTGACTACTAGCAGGGGCGACTAGCTAGTAGCAGGCGGGACTGACTAGTCGAAATTGCGGCTAGCTAGTCGCATTTACATGCGTTTTATTTTGTTTTTTTTTATAGATTCCCACGAGTGTGAGGTGTCTGCAGACGCGTCTGCTCGCGGGCTCATAGATAATGCAGTAATAAAAGGTAAATGAAGTTTATAAAAATGAATTTAAGAAGGAAAAGTTTTTTTTTATATAAAGAAATTCATTCAAAAATCGTCTGGCGCCAGAATATTTTTTGTAGTTCTGCGACGGATAAATCACAATATTCTATCAAGCGTGAGTGGCTACTCACAAGTGCGACTAGCTAGTCGCCGGCGCCACTGACTAGTCGCAGGGGCGACTAGCTAGTAGCAGGCGGGACTGACTAGTCAAAACCGCGGCTATCTAGTCGCATTTACATACGTTTCTTTTTGTTTGTTTTTCAAAACTACCCACGAGTATTTGGTGTCTAAAGACGCGTCTGCTCGCGGGCTGATTGACAGTGTAGTAACTGAAGGTAGCTACAGAACAAAATTATGAATTTAAGATGGAAAAATGTGTTTTTTATATATAGAAATTCATTCAAAAATCGTCTGTCTCCAGAGCATTTTTTTGGGGTTCTGCGAATTATTACTCACAATATTCTATCAGGCGCGAGTGGCTAGTCAACGCTGGGACTAGCCAGTCGCCGGTGCCACTGACTACTAGCAGGGGCGACTAGCTAGTAGCAGGCGGGACTGACTAGTCGAAATCGCGGCTAGCTAGTCGCATTTACATGCGTTTTATTTTGTTTTTTTTTATAGATTCCCACGAGTGTGAGGTGTCTGCAGACGCGTCTGCTCGCGGGCTCATTGACACTGCAGTAATTAAAGGTGAATGAAGTTTATAAAAATGAATTTAAGAAGGAAAAGTTTGTTTTTTATATAAAGAAATTCATTCAAAAATCGTCTGGCGCCAGAATATTTTTTGTAGTTCTACGACGGATAAATCACAATATTCTATCAAGCGCGAGTGGCTACTCGCAAGTGCGACTAGCTAGTCGCCGGTGCCACTGACTAGTCGCAGGGGCGACTAGCTAGTAGCAGGCGGGACTGACTAGTCAAAACCGCGGCTATCTAGTCGCATTTACATACGTTTCTTTTTGTTTGTTTTTCAAGCTACCCACGAGTATTTGGTGTCTAAAGACGCGTCTGCTCGCGGGCTGATTGACTGTGTAATAATTGAAGGTAGCTACAGAACAAAATTATGAATTTAAGATGGAAAAATGTGTTTTTTATATATAGAAATTCATTCAAAAATCGTCTGTCGCCAGAGCATTTTTTTGGGGTTCTGCGATTTATTACTCACAATATTCTATCAGGCGCGAGTGGCTAGTCGACGCTGGGACTAGCTAGTCGCCTGTGCCACTGACTACTAGCAGGGGCGACTAGCTAGTAGCAGGCGGGACTGACTAGTCGAAATCGCGGCTAGCTAGTCGCATTTACAAGCGTTTCTTTTTGTTTGTTTTTTAAAACTACCCACGAGTATTTGGTGTCTAAAGACGCGTCTGCTCGCGGGCTGATTGACTATGTAGTAATTGAAGGTAGCTACAGAACAAAATTATGAATTTAAGATGGAAAAATGTGTTTTTTATATATAGAAATTCATTCAAAAATCGTCTGTCGCCAGAGCATTTTTTTGGGGTTCTGCGAATTATTACTCACAATATTCTATCAGGCGCGAGTGGCTAGTCGACGCTGGGACTAGCCAGTCGCCGATGCCACTGACTACTAGCAGGGGCGACTAGCTAGTAGCAGGCGGGACTGACTAGTCGAAATTGCGGCTAGCTAGTCGCATTTACAAGCGTTTTATTTTGTTTTTTTTATAGATTCCCACGAGTTTGAGGTGCCTGCAGACGCTTCTTGTCGCGGGCTCATTGACAATGCAGTAATTAAAGGTAAATGAAGTTTATTAAAATGAATTTAAGAAGGAAAAGTTTTTTTTGTATATAAAGAAATTCATTCAAAAATCGTCTGGCGCCAGAATATTTTTTGTAGTTCTGCGACGGATAAATCACAATATTCTATCAAGCGCGAGTGGCTACTCGCAAGTGCGACTAGCTAGTCACCGGCGCCGCTGACTAGTCGCAGGGGCGACTAGCTAGTAGCAGGCGGGACTGACTAGTCAAAACCGCGGCTATCTAGTCGCATTTACATACGTTTTTTTGTTTGTTTTTCAAAGCTACCCACGAGTATTTGGTGTCTACAGACGCGTCTGCTCGCGGGCTGATTGACTGTGTAGTAATTGAAGGTAGCTACAGAACAAAATTATGAATTTAAGATAGAAAAATTTGTTTTTTATATATAGAATTCATTCAAAAATCGTCTGTCGCCAGAGCATTTTTTTGGGGTTCTGCGAATTATTACTCAAAATATTCTATCAGGCGCGAGTGGCTAGTCGACGCTGGGACTAGCCAGTCGCCGGTGCCACTGACTACTAGCAGGGGCGACTAGCTAGTAGCAGGCGGGACTGACTAGTCGAAATCGCGGCTAGCTAGTCGCATTTACAAGCGTTTTATTTTGTTTTTTTTATAGATTCCCACGAGTGTGAGGTGCCTGCAGACGCTTCTTGTCGCGGGCTCATTGACAATGCAGTAATTAAAGGTAAATGAAGTTTATTAAAATTAATTTAAGAAGGAAAACTTTGTTTTTTATATAAAGAAATTCATTCAAAAATCGTCTGGCGCCAGAATATTTTTTGTAGTTCTGCGACGGATAAATCACAATATTCTATCAAGCGCGAGTGGCTACTCGCAAGTGCGACTAGCTAGTCGCCGGCGCCACTGACTAGTCGCAGGGGCGACTAGCTAGTAGCAGGTGGGACTGACTAGTCAAAACCGCGGCTATCTAGTCGCATTTACATACGTTTCTTTTTGTTTGTTTTTCAAAGCTACCCACGAGTATTTGGTGTCTAAAGACGCGTCTGCTCGCGGGCTGATTGACTGTGTAGTAATTCAAGGTAGCTACAGAACAAAATGATGAAATTAAGATGGAAAAATGTGTTTTTTTATAAAGAAATTCATTCAAAAATCGTCTGGCGCCAGAATATTTTTTTGTATTTCTGCGACGGATAAATAACAATATTCTATCAAGCGCGAGTGTCTACTCGCAAGTGCAACTAGCTAGTTGTCGGTGCCACTGACTAGTCGCAGGGGCGACTAGCTAGTAGCAGGCGAGACTGACTAGTCGAAACCGCGGCTAGCTAGTCGCATTTACATACGTTTCTTTTTGTTTGTTTTTCATAGCTACCCACGAGTGTGAGGTGTCTAAAAACGCGTCTGCTCGCGGGCTTATTGACTGTGTAGTAATTGAAGGTAGCTACAGAACAAAATTATGAATTTAAGATGGAAAAATTTGTTTTTAATATAAAGAAATTCATTCAAAAATCGTCTGGCGCCAGAATATTTTTTTGTAGTTCTGCGACGGATAAATCACAATATTCTATCAAGTGCGAGTAGCTACTCGTAAGTGCGACTAGCTACTCGAGGGTGCCACTGACTAGTCGCAGGAGCGACTAGCTAGTAGCAGGCGGGACTGACTAGTCGAAACCGCGGCTAGCTAGTCGCATTTACATGCGTTTTATTTTGTTTTGTTTTATAGATTTCCACGAGTGTGAGGTGTCTACAGACGCGTCTGCTCGCGGGCTCATTGACAATGCAGTAAATAAAGGTAAATGCAGTTAATAAAAATGATTTTAAGAAGGAAAAGTTTGTTTTTTTTATAAAGAAATTCATTCAAAAATCGTCTGGCGCCAGAATATTTTTTTATAGTTCTGCGACGGAAAAATCACAATATTCTATCAAGCGCGAGTGGCTACTCGCAGGGGCGACTAGCTAGTAGCAGGCGGGACTGACTAGTCGAAACCGCGGCTAGCTAGTCGCATTCACATGCGTTTTATTTTGTTTTTTTTTATAGATTCCCACGAGTGTGAGGTGTCTGCAGACGCGTCTGCTCGTGGGCTCATTGACAGTGCATTAACTAAAGGTAAATGCAGTTTATAAAAATGAATTTAAGAAGGAAAAGTTTGTTTTTTTTATACAGAAATTCATTCAAAAATCGTCTGGCGCCAGAATATTTTTTTGTAGTCCTGCGACGGATAAATAACAATATTCTATCAAGCGCGAGTGCCTACTCGCAAGTGCGACTAGCTACTCGAGGGCGCCACTGACTAGTCGCAGGGGCGACTAGCTAGTAGCAGGCGGGACTGACTAGTCGAAACCGCGGCTAGCTAGTCGCATTTACATACGTTTCTTTTTGTTTGTTTTTCATAGCTACCCACGAGTGTGAGGTGTCTAAAAACGCGTCTGCTCGCGGACTGATTGACTGTGCAGTAATTAAAGGTAAATGCAGTTTATAAAAATGATTTTAAGAAGGAAAAGTTTGTTTTTTATATAACGAAATTCATTCAAAAATCGTCTGGCGCCAGAATATTTTTTTGTAGTTCTGCGACGGATTAATCACAATATTCTATCAAGTGCGAGTGGCTACTCGCAAGTGCGACTAGCTACTCGAGGGCGCCACTGACTAGTCGCAGGGGCAACTAGCTAGTAGCAGGCGGGACTGACTAGTCGAAACCGCGGCTAGCTAGTCGCATTTACATGCGTTTTATTTTGTTTTTTTTTATAGATTCCCACGAGTGTGAGGTGTCTACAGACGCGTCTGCTCGCGAGCTCATTGACAGTGCAGTAATTAAAGGTAAATGCAGTTTATAAAAATGAATTTAAAAAGGAAAAGTTTGTTTTTTATATAAAGAAATTCATTCAAAAATCGTCTGGCGCCAGAATATTTTTTTGTAGTTCTGCGACGGATAAATCACAATATTCTATCAAGCGCGAGTGGCTACTTGCAAGTGCTACTAGCTTGTTGCCGGCGCCACTGACAAGGCGCAGGGGCGACTAGCTAGTAGCAGGCGGGACTGACTTGTCGAAACCGCGGCTAGCTAGTCGCATTTACATGCGTTTTATTTTATTTTATTTTATTTTATAGATTCCCACGAGTGTGAGGTGTCTACAGACGCGTCTGCTCGCGGGCTCATTAACAATGCAGTAAATAAAGGTAAATGCAGTTTATAAAAATGAATTTAAGAAGGAAAAGTTTGTTTTATATATAAAGAAATTCATTCAAAAATCGTCTGTCGCCAGAATAGTTTTTTGTAGTTCTGCGACGGATAAATCACAATATTCTATCAAACGCGAGTGGCTACTCGCAAGTGCGACTAGCTACTCGAGGGCGCCACTGACTAGTCGCAGGGGCGACTAGCTAGTAGCAGGCGGGACTGACTAGTCGAAATCGCGGCTAGCTAGTCGCATTTACAAGCGTTTTATTTTGTTTTTTTTTATAGATTCCCACGAGTGTGAGGTGTCTGCAGACGCGTCTGCTCACGGGCTCATTGACAATGCAGTAATTAAAGGTGAATGAAGTTTATAAAAATGAATTTAAGAAGGAAAAGTTTGTTTTTTATATAAAGAAATTCATTCAAAAATCGTCTGGCGCCAGAATATTTTTTGTAGTTCTGCGACGGATAAATCACAATATTCTATCAAACGCGAGTGGCTACTCGCAAGTGCGACTAGCTAGTCGCCGGCGCCACTGACTAGTCGCAGGGGCGTTTAGCTAGTAGCAGGCGGGACTGTCTAGTCAAAACCGCGGCTATCTAGTCGCATTTACATACGTTTCTTTTTGTTTGTTTTTCAAAGCTACCCACGAGTATTTGGTGTCTCAAGACGCGTCTGCTCGCGGGCTGATTGACAGTGTAGTAACTGAAGGTAGCTACAGAACAAAATTATGAATTTAAGATGGAAAAATGTGTTTTTTATATATAGAAATTCATTCAAAAATCGTCTGTCGCCAGAGCATTTTTTTGGGGTTCTGCGATTTATTACTCACAATATTCTATCAGGCGCGAGTGGCTAGTCGACGCTGGGACTAGCCAGTCGCCGGTGCCACTGACTACTAGCAGGGGCGACTAGCTAGTAGCAGGCGGGGCTGACTAGTCGAAATCGCGGCTAGCTAGTCGCATTTACATGCGTTTTATTTTGTTTTTTTTTATAGATTCCCACGAGTGTGAGGTGTCTGCAGACGCGTCTGCTCGCGGGCTCATTGACTGTGTAGTAACTGAAGGTAGCTACAGAACAAAATTATGAATTGAAGATGGAGAAATGTGTTTTTTATATATAGAAATTCATTCAAAAATCGTCTGTCGCCAGAGCATTTTTTTGGGGTTCTGCGAATTATTACTCACAATATTCTATCAGGCGCGAGTGGCTAGTCGACGCTGGGACTAGCCAGTCGCCGGTGCCACTGACTACTAGCAGGGGCGACTAGCTAGTAGCAGGCGGGACTGACTAGTCGAAATCGCGGCTAGCTAGTCGCATTTACAAGCGTTTTATTTTGTTTTTTTTTAAAGATTCCCACGAGTATGAGGTGTCTGCAGACGCGTCTGCTCGCGGGCTCATTGACAATGCAGTAATTAAAGGTAAATGAAGTATATAAAAACGAATTTAGGAAGGAAAATTTTGTTTTTTATATAAAGAAATTCATTCAAAAATCGTCTGTCGCCAGAGCATTTTTTTGGGGTTCTGCGAATTATTACTCACAATATTCTATCAGGCGCGAGTGGCTAGTCGACCCTGGGACTAGCCAGTCGCCGGTGCCTATGACTACTAGCAGGGGCAACTAGCTAGTAGCAAACGGGACTGACTAGTCGAAATCGCGGCTAGCTAGTTGCATTTACAAGCGTTTTATTTTGTTTTTTTTTTATAGATTCCCACGAGTGTGAGGTGTCTGCAGACGCGTCTGCTCGCGGGCTCATTGACAATACAGTAATTAAAGGTAAATGAAGTTTATAAAAATGAATTTAAGAAGGAAAAGTTTGTTTTTTATATAAAGAAATTCATTCAAAAATCGTCTGGCGCCAGACTATTTTTTGTAGTTCTGCGACGGATAAATCACAATATTCTATCAAGCGCGAGTGGCTACTCGCAAGTGCGACTAGCTAGTCACCGGCGCCGCTGACTAGTCGCAGGGGCGACTAGCTAGTAGCAGGCGGGACTGACTAGTCAAAACCGCGGCTATCTAGTCGCATTTACATACGTTTTTTTTGTTTGTTTTTCAAAGCTACCCACGAGTATTTGGTGTCTAAAGACGCGTCTGCTCGCGGGCTGATTGACTGTGTAGTAATTGAAGGTAGCTACAGAACAAAATTATGAATTTAAGATGGAAAAATTTGTTTTTTATATATAGAAATTCATTCAAAAATCGTCTAGCGCCAGAATATTTTTTGCAGTTCTGCGACGGATAAATCACAATATTCTATCAAGCGCGAGTGGCTACTCACAAGTGCGACTAGCTAGTCGCCGGCGCCACTGACTAGTCGCAGGGGCGACTAGCTAGTAGCAGGCGGGACTGACTAGTCAAAACCGCGGCTATCTAGTCGCATTTACATACGTTTCTTTTTGTTTGTTTTTCAAAACTACCCACGAGTATTTGGTGTCTAAAGACGCGTCTGCTCGCGGGCTGATTGACTATGTAGTAATTGAAGGTAGCTACAGAACAAAATTATGAATTTAAGATGGAAAAATGTGTTTTTTATATATAGAAATTCATTCAAAAATCGTCTGTCGCCAGAGCATTTTTTTGGGGTTCTGCGAATTATTACTCACAATATTCTATCAGGCGCGAGTGGCTAGTCGACGCTGGGACTAGCCAGTCGCCGGTGCCACTGACTACTAGCAGGGGCGACTAGCTAGTAGCAGGCGGGACTGACTAGTCGAAATCGCGGCTAGCTAGTCGCATTTACAAGCGTTTTATTTTGTTTTTTTTATAGATTCCCACGAGTGTGAGGTGCCTGCAGACGCTTCTTGTCGCGGGCTCATTGACAATGCAGTAATTAAAGGTAAATGAAGTTTATTAAAATTAATTTAAGAAGGAAAAGTTTTTTTTGTATATAAAGAAATTCATTCAAAAATCGTCTGGCGCCAGAATATTTTTTGTAGTTCTGCGACGGATAAATCACAATATTCTATCAAGCGTGAGTGGCTACTCACAAGTGCGACTAGCTAGTCGCCGGCGCCACTGACTAGTCGCAGGGGCGACTAGCTAGTAGCAGGCGGGACTGACTAGTCAAAACCGCGGCTATCTAGTCGCATTTACATACGTTTCTTTTTGTTTGTTTTTCAAAACTACCCACGAGTATTTGGTGTCTAAAGACGCGTCTGCTCGCGGGCTGATTGACTATGTAGTAATTGAAGGTAGCTACAGAACAAAATTATGAATTTAAGATGGAAAAATGTGTTTTTTATATATAGAAATTCATTCAAAAATCGTCTGTCGCCAGAGCATTTTTTTGGGGTTCTGCGAATTATTACTCACAATATTCTATCAGGCGCGAGTTGCTAGTCTACGCTGGGACTAGCCAGTCGCCGGTGCCACTGACTACTAGCAGGGGCGACTAGCTAGTAGCAGGCATGACTGACTAGTCGAAATCGCGGCTAGCTAGTCGCATTTACAAGCGTTTTATTTTGTTTTTTTTTATAGATTCCCACGAGTGTGAGGTGTTCGCAGACGCGTCTGCCTTCGGGGGTCATTGACAATGCAGTAATTCAAGGTAAATGAAGTATATAAAAATGAATTTAAGAAGGAAAAGTTTGTTTTTTATATAAAGAAATTCATTCAAAAATCGTCTGGCGCCAGACTATTTTTTGTAGTTCTGCGACGGATAAATCACAATATTCTATCAAGCGCGAGTGGCTGCTCGCAAGTGCGACTAGCTAGTCACCGGCGCCGCTGACTAGTCGCAGGGGCGACTAGCTAGTAGCAGGCGGGACTGACTAGTCAAAACCGCGGCTATCTAGTCGCATTTACATACGTTTTTTTTGTTTGTTTTTCAAAGCTACCCACGAGTATTTGGTGTCTAAAGACGCGTCTGCTCGCGGGCTGATTGACTGTGTAGTAATTGAAGGTAGCTACAGAACAAAATTATGAATTTAAGATGGAAAAATTTGTTTTTTATATATAGAATTCATTCAAAAATCGTCTGTCGCCAGAGCATTTTTTTGGGGTTCTGCGAATTATTACTCAAAATATTCTATCAGGCGCGAGTGGCTAGTCGACGCTGGGACTAGCCAGTCGCCGGTGCCACTGACTACTAGCAGGGGCGACTAGCTAGTAGCAGGCGGGACTGACTAGTCGAAATCGCGGCTAGCTAGTCGCATTTACAAGCGTTTTATTTTGTTTTTTTTATAGATTCCCACGAGTGTGAGGTGCCTGCAGACGCTTCTTGTCGCGGGCTCATTGACAATGCAGTAATTAAAGGTAAATGAAGTTTATTAAAATTAATTTAAGAAGGAAAACTTTGTTTTTTATATAAAGAAATTCATTCAAAAATCGTCTGGCGCCAGAATATTTTTTGTAGTTCTGCGACGGATAAATCACAATATTCTATCAAGCGCGAGTGGCTACTCGCAAGTGCGACTAGCTAGTCGCCGGCGCCACTGACTAGTCGCAGGGGCGACTAGCTAGTAGCAGGCGGGACTGACTAGTCAAAACCGCGGCTATCTAGTCGCATTTACATACGTTTCTTTTTGTTTGTTTTTCAAAGCTACCCACGAGTATTTGGTGTCTAAAGATGCGTCTGCTCGCGGGCTGATTGACTGTGTAGTAATTGAAGGTAGCTACAGAACAAAATTATGAATTTAAGATGGAAAAATTTGTTTTTTATATATAGAATTCATTCAAAAATCGTCAAGCGCCAGAATATTTTTTGCAGTTCTGCGACGGATAAATCACAATATTCTATCAAGCGCGAGTGGCTACTCACAAGTGCGACTAGCTAGTCGCCGGCGCCACTGACAAGTCGCAGGGGCGACTAGCTAGTAGCAGGCGGGACTGACTAGTCAAAACCGCGGCTATCTAGTCGCATTTACATACGTTTCTTTTTGTTTGTTTTTTAAAACTACCCACGAGTATTTGGTGTCTAAAGACGCGTCTGCTCGCGGGCTGATTGACTATGTAGTAATTGAAGGTAGCTACAGAACAAAATTATGAATTTAAGATGGAAAAATGTGTTTTTTATATATAGAAATTCATTCAAAAATCGTCTGTCGCCAGAGCATTTTTTTGGGGTTCTGCGAATTATTACTCACAATATTCTATCAGGCGCGAGTGGCTAGTCGACGCTGGGACTAGCCAGTCGCCGATGCCACTGACTACTAGCAGGGGCGACTAGCTAGTAGCAGGCGGGACTGACTAGTCGAAATCGCGGCTAGCTAGTCGCATTTACAAGCGTTTTATTTTGTTTTTTTTATAGATTCCCACGAGTGTGAGATGCCTGCAGACGCTTCTTGTCGCGGGCTCATTGACAATGCAGTAATTAAAGGTAAATGAAGTTTATTAAAATGAATTTAAGAAGGAAAAGTTTTTTTTGTATATAAAGAAATTCATTCAAAAATCGTCTGGCGCCAGAATATTTTTTGTAGTTCTGCGACGGATAAATCACAATATTCTATCAAGCGCGAGTGGCTACTCGCAAGTGCGACTAGCTAGTCGCCGGTGCCACTGACTAGTCGCAGGGGCGACTAGCTAGTAGCAGGCGGGACTGACTAGTCAAAACCGCGGCTATCTAGTCGCATTTACATACGTTTCTTTTTGTTTGTTTTTCAAGCTACCCACGAGTATTTGGTGTCTAAAGACGCGTCTGCTCGCGGGCTGATTGACTGTGTAATAATTGAAGGTAGCTACAGAACAAAATTATGAATTTAAGATGGAAAAATGTGTTTTTTATATATAGAAATTCATTCAAAAATCGTCTGTCGCCAGAGCATTTTTTTGGGGTTCTGCGATTTATTACTCACAATATTCTATCAGGCGCGAGTGGCTAGTCAACGCTGGGACTAGCCAGTCGCCGGTGCCACTGACTACTAGCAGGGGCGACTAGCTAGTAGCAGGCGGGACTGACTAGTCGAAATCGCGGCTAGCTAGTCGCATTTACAAGCGTTTTATTTTGTTTTTTTTTATAGATTCCCACGAGTGTGAGGTGTTCGCAGACGCGTCTGCCTTCGGGGGTCATTGACAATGCAGTAATTCAAGGTAAATGAAGTATATAAAAATGAATTTAAGAAGGAAAAGTTTGTTTTTTATATAAAGAAATTCATTCAAAAATCGTCTGGCGCCAGACTATTTTTTGTAGTTCTGCGACGGATAAATCACAATATTCTATCAAGCGCGAGTGGCTGCTCGCAAGTGCGACTAGCTAGTCACCGGCGCCGCTGACTAGTCGCAGGGGCGACTAGCTAGTAGCAGGCGGGACTGACTAGTCAAAACCGCGGCTATCTAGTCGCATTTACATACGTTTCTTTTTGTTTGTTTTTCAAAACTACCCACGAGTATTTGGTGTCTAAAGACGCGTCTGCTCGCGGGCTGATTGACTATGTAGTAATTGAAGGTAGCTACAGAACAAAATTATGAATTTAAGATGGAAAAATGTGTTTTTTATATATAGAAATTCATTCAAAAATCGTCTGTCGCCAGAGCATTTTTTTGGGGTTCTGCGAATTATTACTCACAATATTCTATCAGGCGCGAGTTGCTAGTCTACGCTGGGACTAGCCAGTCGCCGGTGCCACTGACTACTAGCAGGGGCGACTAGCTAGTAGCAGGCATGACTGACTAGTCGAAATCGCGGCTAGCTAGTCGCATTTACAAGCGTTTTATTTTGTTTTTTTTTATAGATTCCCACGAGTGTGAGGTGTTCGCAGACGCGTCTGCCTTCGGGGGTCATTGACAATGCAGTAATTCAAGGTAAATGAAGTATATAAAAATGAATTTAAGAAGGAAAAGTTTGTTTTTTATATAAAGAAATTCATTCAAAAATCGTCTGGCGCCAGACTATTTTTTGTAGTTCTGCGACGGATAAATCACAATATTCTATCAAGCGCGAGTGGCTGCTCGCAAGTGCGACTAGCTAGTCACCGGCGCCGCTGACTAGTCGCAGGGGCGACTAGCTAGTAGCAGGCGGGACTGACTAGTCAAAACCGCGGCTATCTAGTCGCATTTACATACGTTTTTTTTGTTTGTTTTTCAAAGCTACCCACGAGTATTTGGTGTCTAAAGACGCGTCTGCTCGCGGGCTGATTGACTGTGTAGTAATTGAAGGTAGCTACAGAACAAAATTATGAATTTAAGATGGAAAAATTTGTTTTTTATATATAGAATTCATTCAAAAATCGTCTGTCGCCAGAGCATTTTTTTGGGGTTCTGCGAATTATTACTCAAAATATTCTATCAGGCGCGAGTGGCTAGTCGACGCTGGGACTAGCCAGTCGCCGGTGCCACTGACTACTAGCAGGGGCGACTAGCTAGTAGCAGGCGGGACTGACTAGTCGAAATCGCGGCTAGCTAGTCGCATTTACAAGCGTTTTATTTTGTTTTTTTTATAGATTCCCACGAGTGTGAGGTGCCTGCAGACGCTTCTTGTCGCGGGCTCATTGACAATGCAGTAATTAAAGGTAAATGAAGTTTATTAAAATTAATTTAAGAAGGAAAACTTTGTTTTTTATATAAAGAAATTCATTCAAAAATCGTCTGGCGCCAGAATATTTTTTGTAGTTCTGCGACGGATAAATCACAATATTCTATCAAGCGCGAGTGGCTACTCGCAAGTGCGACTAGCTAGTCGCCGGCGCCACTGACTAGTCGCAGGGGCGACTAGCTAGTAGCAGGCGGGACTGACTAGTCAAAACCGCGGCTATCTAGTCGCATTTACATACGTTTCTTTTTGTTTGTTTTTCAAAGCTACCCACGAGTATTTGGTGTCTAAAGATGCGTCTGCTCGCGGGCTGATTGACTGTGTAGTAATTGAAGGTAGCTACAGAACAAAATTATGAATTTAAGATGGAAAAATTTGTTTTTTATATATAGAATTCATTCAAAAATCGTCAAGCGCCAGAATATTTTTTGCAGTTCTGCGACGGATAAATCACAATATTCTATCAAGCGCGAGTGGCTACTCACAAGTGCGACTAGCTAGTCGCCGGCGCCACTGACAAGTCGCAGGGGCGACTAGCTAGTAGCAGGCGGGACTGACTAGTCAAAACCGCGGCTATCTAGTCGCATTTACATACGTTTCTTTTTGTTTGTTTTTTAAAACTACCCACGAGTATTTGGTGTCTAAAGACGCGTCTGCTCGCGGGCTGATTGACTATGTAGTAATTGAAGGTAGCTACAGAACAAAATTATGAATTTAAGATGGAAAAATGTGTTTTTTATATATAGAAATTCATTCAAAAATCGTCTGTCGCCAGAGCATTTTTTTGGGGTTCTGCGAATTATTACTCACAATATTCTATCAGGCGCGAGTGGCTAGTCGACGCTGGGACTAGCCAGTCGCCGATGCCACTGACTACTAGCAGGGGCGACTAGCTAGTAGCAGGCGGGACTGACTAGTCGAAATCGCGGCTAGCTAGTCGCATTTACAAGCGTTTTATTTTGTTTTTTTTTATAGATTCCCACGAGTGTGAGATGCCTGCAGACGCTTCTTGTCGCGGGCTCATTGACAATGCAGTAATTAAAGGTAAATGAAGTTTATTAAAATGAATTTAAGAAGGAAAAGTTTTTTTTGTATATAAAGAAATTCATTCAAAAATCGTCTGGCGCCAGAATATTTTTTGTAGTTCTGCGACGGATAAATCACAATATTCTATCAAGCGCGAGTGGCTACTCGCAAGTGCGACTAGCTAGTCGCCGGTGCCACTGACTAGTCGCAGGGGCGACTAGCTAGTAGCAGGCGGGACTGACTAGTCAAAACCGCGGCTATCTAGTCGCATTTACATACGTTTCTTTTTGTTTGTTTTTCAAGCTACCCACGAGTATTTGGTGTCTAAAGACGCGTCTGCTCGCGGGCTGATTGACTGTGTAATAATTGAAGGTAGCTACAGAACAAAATTATGAATTTAAGATGGAAAAATGTGTTTTTTATATATAGAAATTCATTCAAAAATCGTCTGTCGCCAGAGCATTTTTTTGGGGTTCTGCGATTTATTACTCACAATATTCTATCAGGCGCGAGTGGCTAGTCAACGCTGGGACTAGCCAGTCGCCGGTGCCACTGACTACTAGCAGGGGCGACTAGCTAGTAGCAGGCGGGACTGACTAGTCGAAATCGCGGCTAGCTAGTCGCATTTACAAGCGTTTTATTTTGTTTTTTTTTATAGATTCCCACGAGTGTGAGGTGTTCGCAGACGCGTCTGCCTTCGGGGGTCATTGACAATGCAGTAATTCAAGGTAAATGAAGTATATAAAAATGAATTTAAGAAGGAAAAGTTTGTTTTTTATATAAAGAAATTCATTCAAAAATCGTCTGGCGCCAGACTATTTTTTGTAGTTCTGCGACGGATAAATCACAAAATTCTATCAAGCGCGAGTGGCTGCTCGCAAGTGCGACTAGCTAGTCACCGGCGCCGCTGACTAGTCGCAGGGGCGACTAGCTAGTAGCAGGCGGGACTGACTAGTCAAAACCGCGGCTATCTAGTCGCATTTACATACGTTTTTTTTGTTTGTTTTTCAAAGCTACCCACGAGTATTTGGTGTCTAAAGACGCGTCTGCTCGCGGGCTGATTGACTGTGTAGTAATTGAAGGTAGCTACAGAACAAAATTATGAATTTAAGATGGAAAAATTTGTTTTTTATATATAGAATTCATTCAAAAATCGTCTGTCGCCAGAGCATTTTTTTGGGGTTCTGCGAATTATTACTCAAAATATTCTATCAGGCGCGAGTGGCTACTCACAAGTGCGACTAGCTAGTCGCCGGCGCCACTGACTAGTCGCAGGGGCGACTAGCTAGTAGCAGGCGGGACTGACTAGTCGAAATCGCGGCTAGCTAGTCGCATTTACAAGCGTTTTATTTTGTTTTTTTTTATAGATTCCCACGAGTGTGAGGTGTTCGCAGACGCGTCTGCCTTCGGGGGTCATTGACAATGCAGTAATTCAAGGTAAATGAAGTTTATAAAAATGAATTTAAGAAGGAAAAGTTTGTTTTTTATATAAAGAAATTCATTCAAAAATCGTCTGGCGCCAGACTATTTTTTGTAGTTCTGCGACGGATAAATCACAATATTCTATCAAGCGCGAGTGGCTACTCGCAAGTGCGACTAGCTAGTCACCGGCGCCACTGACTAGTCGCTGAAGGTAGCTACAGAACAAAATTATGAATTTAAGATGGAAAAATGTGTTTTTTATATATAGAAATTCATTCAAAAATCGTCTGTCGCCAGAGCATTTTTTTGGGGTTCTGCGAATTAATACTCACAATATTCTATCAGGCGCGAGTGGCTAGTCGACGCTGGGACTAGCCAGTCGCCGGTGCCACTGACTACTAGCAGGGGCGACTAGCTAGTAGCAGGCGGGACTGACTAGTCGAAATCGCGGCTAGCTAGTCGCATTTACAAGCGTTTTATTTTGTTTTTTTTATAGATTTCCACGAGTGTGAGGTGCCTGCAGACGCTTCTTGTCGCGGGCTCATTGACAGTGCAGTAATTAAAGGTAAATGAAGTTTATTAAAATTAATTTAAGAAGGAAAACTTTGTTTTTTATATAAAGAAATTCATTCAAAAATCGTCTGGCGCCAGAATATTTTTTGTAGTTCTGCGACGGATAAATCACAATATTCTATCAAGCGCGAGTGGCTACTCGCAAGTGCGACTAGCTAGTCGCCGGCGCCACTGACTAGTCGCAGGGGCGACTAGCTAGTAGCAGGCGGGACTGACTAGTCAAAACCGCGGCTATCTAGTCGCATTTACATACGTTTCTTTTTGTTTGTTTTTTAAAACTACCCACGAGTATTTGGTGTCTAAAGACGCGTCTGCTCGCGGGCTGATTGACTATGTAGTAATTGAAGGTAGCTACAGAACAAAATTATGAATTTAAGATGGAAAAATGTGTTTTTTATATATAGAAATTCATTCAAAAATCGTCTGTCGCCAGAGCATTTTTTTGGGGTTCTGCGAATTATTACTCACAATATTCTATCAGGCGCGAGTGGCTAGTCGACGCTGGGACTAGCCAGTCGCCGATGCCACTGACTACTAGCAGGGGCGACTAGCTAGTAGCAGGCGGGACTGACTAGTCGAAATCGCGGCTAGCTAGTCGCATTTACAAGCGTTTTATTTTGTTTTTTTTATAGATTCCCACGAGTGTGAGGTGCCTGCAGACGCTTCTTGTCGCGGGCTCATTGACAATGCAGTAATTAAAGGTAAATGAAGTTTATTAAAATGAATTTAAGAAGGAAAAGTTTTTTTTGTATATAAAGAAATTCATTCAAAAATCGTCTGGCGCCAGACTATTTTTTGTAGTTCTGCGACGGATAAATCACAATATTCTATCAAGCGCGAGTGGCTACTCGCAAGTGCGACTAGCTAGTCACCGGCGCCACTGACTAGTCGCTGAAGGTAGCTACAGAACAAAATTATGAATTTAAGATGGAAAAATGTGTTTTTTATATATAGAAATTCATTCAAAAATCGTCTGTCGCCAGAGCATTTTTTTGGGGTTCTGCGAATTAATACTCACAATATTCTATCAGACGCGAGTGGCTAGTCGACGCTGGGACTAGCCAGTCGCCGGTGCCACTGACTACTAGCAGGGGCGACTAGCTAGTAGCAGGCGGGACTGACTAGTCGAAATCGCGGCTAGCTAGTCGCATTTACAAGCGTTTTATTTTGTTTTTTTTATAGATTTCCACGAGTGTGAGGTGCCTGCAGACGCTTCTTGTCGCGGGCTCATTGACAATGCAGTAATTAAAGGTAAATGAAGTTTATTAAAATTAATTTAAGAAGGAAAACTTTGTTTTTTATATAAAGAAATTCATTCAAAAATCGTCTGGCGCCAGAATATTTTTTGTAGTTCTGCGACGGATAAATCACAATATTCTATCAAGCGCGAGTGGCTACTCGCAAGTGCGACTAGCTAGTCGCCGGCGCCACTGACTAGTCGCAGGGGCGACTAGCTAGTAGCAGGCGGGACTGACTAGTCAAAACCGCGGCTATCTAGTCGCATTTACATACGTTTCTTTTTGTTTGTTTTTCAAAGCTACCCACGAGTATTTGGTGTCTAAAGATGCGTCTGCTCGCGGGCTGATTGACTGTGTAGTAATTGAAGGTAGCTACAGAACAAAATTATGAATTTAAGATGGAAAAATTTGTTTTTTATATATAGAATTCATTCAAAAATCGTCTAGCGCCAGAATATTTTTTGCAGTTCTGCGACGGATAAATCACAATATTCTATCAAGCGCGAGTGGCTACTCACAAGTGCGACTAGCTAGTCGCCGGCGCCACTGACTAGTCGCAGGGGCGACTAGCTGGTAGCAGGCGGGACTGACTAGTCAAAACCGCGGCTATCTAGACGCATTTACATACGTTTCTTTTTGTTTGTTTTTTAAAACTACCCACGAGTATTTGGTGTCTAAAGACGCGTCTGCTCGCGGGCTGATTGACTATGTAGTAATTGAAGGTAGCTACAGAACAAAATTATGAATTTAAGATGGAAAAATGTGTTTTTTATATATAGAAATTCATTCAAAAATCGTCTGTCGCCAGAGCATTTTTTTGGGGTTCTGCGAATTATTACTCACAATATTCTATCAGGCGCGAGTGGCTAGTCGACGCTGGGACTAGCCAGTCGCCGATGCCACTGACTACTAGCAGGGGCGACGAGCTAGTAGCAGGCGGGACTGACTAGTCGAAATCGCGGCTAGCTAGTCGCATTTACAAGCGTTTTATTTTGTTTTTTTTATAGATTCCCACGAGTGTGAGGTGCCTGCAGACGCTTCTTGTCGCGGGCTCATTGACAATGCAGTAATTAAAGGTAAATGAAGTTTATTAAAATGAATTTAAGAAGGAAAAGTTTTTTTTGTATATAAAGAAATTCATTCAAAAATCGTCTGTCGCCAGAGCATTTTTTTGGGGTTCTGCGATTTATTACTCACAATATTCTATCAGGCGCGAGTGGCTAGTCGACGCTGGGACTAGCCAGTCGCCTGTGCCACTGACTACTAGCAGGGGCGACTAGCTAGTAGCAGGCGGGACTGACTAGTCGAAATCGCGGCTAGCTAGTCGCATTTACAAGCGTTTTATTTTGTTTTTTTTTATAGATTCCCACGAGTGTGAGGTGTTCGCAGACGCGTCTGCCTTCGGGGGTCATTGACAATGCAGTAATTCAAGGTAAATGAAGTATATAAAAATGAATTTAAGAAGGAAAATTTTTTTTGTATATAAAGAAATTCATTCAAAAATCGTCTGGCGCCAGAATATTTTTTGTAGTTCTGCGACGGATAAATCACAATATTCTATCAAGCGCGAGTGGCTACTCGCAAGTGCGACTAGCTAGTCGCCGGTGCCACTGACTAGTCGCAGGGGCGACTAGCTAGTAGCAGGCGGGACTGACTAGTCAAAACCGCGGCTATCTAGTCGCATTTACATACGTTTCTTTTTGTTTGTTTTTCAAAACTACCCACGAGTATTTGGTGTCTAAAGACGCGTCTGCTCTCGGGCTGATTGACTATGTAGTAATTGAAGGTAGCTAAAGAACAAAATTATGAATTTAAGATGGAAAAATATGTTTTTTATATATAGAAATTCATTCAAAAATCGTCTGTCGCCAGAGCATTTTTTTGGGGTTCTGCGAATTATTACTCACAATATTCTATCAGGCGCGAGTGGCTAGTCGACACTGGGACTAGCCAGTCGCCGGTGCCACTGACTACTAGCAGGGGCGACTAGCTAGTAGCAGGCGGGACTTACTAGTCGAAATCGCGGCTAGCTAGTCGCATTTACATGCGTTTTATTTTGTTTTTTTTTATAGATTCCCACGAGTGTGAGGTGTCTGCAGACGCGTCTGCTCGCGGGCTCATAGATAATGCAGTAATAAAAGGTAAATGAAGTTTATATAAATGAATTTAAGAAGGAAAAGTTTTTTTTTATATAAAGAAATTCATTCAAAAATCGTCTGGCGCCAGAATATTTTTTGTAGTTCTGCGACGGATATATCACAATATTCTATCAAGCGCGAGTGGCTACTCGCAAGTGCGACTAGCTAGTCGCCGCGCCACTGACTAGTCGCAGGGGCGACTAGCTAGTAGCAGGCGGGGATGACTTGTCAAAACCGCGGCTATCTAGTCGCATTTACATACGTTTCTTTTTGTTTGTTTTTCAAAGCTACCCAGGAGTATTTGGTGTCTAAAGACGCGTCTGCTCGCGGGCTGATTGACTGTGTAGTAATTGAAGGTAGCTACAGAACAAAATTATGAATTTAAGATGGAAAAATGTGTTTTTTTATATATAGAAATTCATTCAAAAATCGTCTGTCGCCAGAGCATTTTTTTGGGGTTCTGCGAATTATTACTCACAATATTCTATCAGGCGCGAGTGGCTAGTCTACGCTGGGACTAGCCAGTCGCCGGTGCCACCGACTACTAGCAGGGGCGACTAGCTAGTAGCAGGCATGACTGACTAGTCGAAATCGCGGCTAGCTAGTCGCATTTACATGCGTTTTATTTTGTTTTTTTTTATAGATTCCCACGAGTGTGAGGTGTCTGCAGACGCGTCTGCTCGCGGGCTCATTGACAATGCAGTAATTAAAGGTGAATGAAGTTTATAAAAATGAATTTAAGAAGGAAAAGTTTGTTTTTTATATAAAGAAATTCATTCAAAAATCGTCTGGCGCCAGAATATTTTTTGTAGTTCTGCGACGGATAAATCACAATATTCTATCAAACGCGAGTGGCTACTCGCAAGTGCGACTAGCTAGTCGCCGGCGCCACTGACTAGTCGCAGGGGCGACTAGCTAGTAGCAGGCGGGACTGACTAGTCAAAACCGCGGCTATCTAGTCGCATTTCCATACGTTTCTTTTTGTTTGTTTTTCAAAGCTACCCACGAGTATTTGGTGTCTAAAGACGCGTCTGCTCGCGGGCTGATTGACAGTATAGTAACTGAAGGTAGCTACAGAACAAAATTATGAATTTAAGATGGAAAAATGTGTTTTTTATATATAGAAATTCATTCAAAAATCGTCTGTCTCCAGAGCATTTTTTTGGGGTTCTGCGAATTATTACTCACAATATTCTATCAGGCGCGAGTGGCTAGTCAACGCTGGGACTAGCCAGTCGCCGGTGCCACTGACTACTAGCAGGGGCGACTAGCTAGTAGCAGGCGGGACTGACTAGTCGAAATCGCGGCTAGCTAGTCGCATTTACATGCGTTTTATTTTGTTTTTTTTTTATAGATTCCCACGAGTGTGAGGTGTGAGGTGTCTGCAGACGCGTCTGCTCGCGGGCTCATTGACAATGCAGTAATTAAAGGTGAATGAAGTTTATAAAAATGAATTTATGAAGGAAAAGTTTGTTTTTTATATAAAGAAATTCATTCAAAAATCGTCTGGCGCCAGAATATTTTTTGTAGTTCTACGACGGATAAATCACAATATTCTATCAAGCGCGAGTGGCTACTCGCAAGTGCGACTAGCTAGTCGCCGGTGCCACTGACTAGTCGCAGGGGCGACTAGCTAGTAGCAGGCGGGACTGACTAGTCAAAACCGCGGCTATCTAGTCGCATTTACATACGTTTCTTTTTGTTTGTTTTTCAAGCTACCCACGAGTATTTGGTGTCTAAAGACGCGTCTGCTCGCGGGCTGATTGACTGTGTAGTAATTGAAGGTAGCTACAGAACAAAATTATGAATTTAAGATGGAAAAATGTGTTTTTTATATATAGAAATTCATTCAAAAATCGTCTGTCGCCAGAGCATTTTTTTGGGGTTCTGCGAATTATTACTCACAATATTCTATCAGGCGCGAGTGGCTAGTCGACGCTGGGACTAGCCAGTCGCCGATGCCACTGACTACTAGCAGGGGCGACTAGCTAGTAGCAGGCGGGACTGACTAGTCGAAATCGCGGCTAGCTAGTCGCATTTACAAGCGTTTTATTTTGTTTTTTTTATAGATTCCCACGAGTGTGAGGTGCCTGCAGACGCTTCTTGTCGCGGGCTCATTGACAATGCAGTAATTAAAGGTAAATGAAGTTTATTAAAATGAATTTAAGAAGGAAAAGTTTTTTTTGTATATAAAGAAATTCATTCAAAAATCGTCTGTCGCCAGAGCATTTTTTTGGGGTTCTGCGATTTATTACTCACAATATTCTATCAGGCGCGAGTGGCTAGTCGACGCTGGGACTAGCCAGTCGCCTGTGCCACTGACTACTAGCAGGGGCGACTAGCTAGTAGCAGGCGGGACTGACTAGTCGAAATCGCGGCTAGCTAGTCGCATTTACAAGCGTTTTATTTTGTTTTTTTTTATAGATTCCCACGAGTGTGAGGTGTTCGCAGACGCGTCTGCCTTCGGGGGTCATTGACAATGCAGTAATTCAAGGTAAATGAAGTATATAAAAATGAATTTAAGAAGGAAAATTTTTTTTGTATATAAAGAAATTCATTCAAAAATCGTCTGGCGCCAGAATATTTTTTGTAGTTCTGCGACGGATAAATCACAATATTCTATCAAGCGCGAGTGGCTACTCGCAAGTGCGACTAGCTAGTCGCCGGTGCCACTGACTAGTCGCAGGGGCGACTAGCTAGTAGCAGGCGGGACTGACTAGTCAAAACCGCGGCTATCTAGTCGCATTTACATACGTTTCTTTTTGTTTGTTTTTCAAAACTACCCACGAGTATTTGGTGTCTAAAGACGCGTCTGCTCGCGGGCTGATTGACTATGTAGTAATTGAAGGTAGCTAAAGAACAAAATTATGAATTTAAGATGGAAAAATATGTTTTTTATATATAGAAATTCATTCAAAAATCGTCTGTCGCCAGAGCATTTTTTTGGGGTTCTGCGAATTATTACTCACAATATTCTATCAGGCGCGAGTGGCTAGTCGACACTGGGACTAGCCAGTCGCCGGTGCCACTGACTACTAGCAGGGGCGACTAGCTAGTAGCAGGCGGGACTTACTAGTCGAAATCGCGGCTAGCTAGTCGCATTTACATGCGTTTTATTTTGTTTTTTTTTATAGATTCCCACGAGTGTGAGGTGTCTGCAGACGCGTCTGCTCGCGGGCTCATAGATAATGCAGTAATAAAAGGTAAATGAAGTTTATATAAATGAATTTAAGAAGGAAAAGTTTTTTTTTATATAAAGAAATTCATTCAAAAATCGTCTGGCGCCAGAATATTTTTTGTAGTTCTGCGACGGATATATCACAATATTCTATCAAGCGCGAGTGGCTACTCGCAAGTGCGACTAGCTAGTCGCCGCGCCACTGACTAGTCGCAGGGGCGACTAGCTAGTAGCAGGCGGGGATGACTTGTCAAAACCGCGGCTATCTAGTCGCATTTACATACGTTTCTTTTTGTTTGTTTTTCAAAGCTACCCAGGAGTATTTGGTGTCTAAAGACGCGTCTGCTCGCGGGCTGATTGACTGTGTAGTAATTGAAGGTAGCTACAGAACAAAATTATGAATTTAAGATGGAAAAATGTGTTTTTTTATATATAGAAATTCATTCAAAAATCGTCTGTCGCCAGAGCATTTTTTTGGGGTTCTGCGAATTATTACTCACAATATTCTATCAGGCGCGAGTGGCTAGTCTACGCTGGGACTAGCCAGTCGCCGGTGCCACCGACTACTAGCAGGGGCGACTAGCTAGTAGCAGGCATGACTGACTAGTCGAAATCGCGGCTAGCTAGTCGCATTTACATGCGTTTTATTTTGTTTTTTTTTATAGATTCCCACGAGTGTGAGGTGTCTGCAGACGCGTCTGCTCGCGGGCTCATTGACAATGCAGTAATTAAAGGTGAATGAAGTTTATAAAAATGAATTTAAGAAGGAAAAGTTTGTTTTTTATATAAAGAAATTCATTCAAAAATCGTCTGGCGCCAGAATATTTTTTGTAGTTCTGCGACGGATAAATCACAATATTCTATCAAACGCGAGTGGCTACTCGCAAGTGCGACTAGCTAGTCGCCGGCGCCACTGACTAGTCGCAGGGGCGACTAGCTAGTAGCAGGCGGGACTGACTAGTCAAAACCGCGGCTATCTAGTCGCATTTCCATACGTTTCTTTTTGTTTGTTTTTCAAAGCTACCCACGAGTATTTGGTGTCTAAAGACGCGTCTGCTCGCGGGCTGATTGACAGTATAGTAACTGAAGGTAGCTACAGAACAAAATTATGAATTTAAGATGGAAAAATGTGTTTTTTATATATAGAAATTCATTCAAAAATCGTCTGTCTCCAGAGCATTTTTTTGGGGTTCTGCGAATTATTACTCACAATATTCTATCAGGCGCGAGTGGCTAGTCAACGCTGGGACTAGCCAGTCGCCGGTGCCACTGACTACTAGCAGGGGCGACTAGCTAGTAGCAGGCGGGACTGACTAGTCGAAATCGCGGCTAGCTAGTCGCATTTACATGCGTTTTATTTTGTTTTTTTTTTATAGATTCCCACGAGTGTGAGGTGTGAGGTGTCTGCAGACGCGTCTGCTCGCGGGCTCATTGACAATGCAGTAATTAAAGGTGAATGAAGTTTATAAAAATGAATTTATGAAGGAAAAGTTTGTTTTTTATATAAAGAAATTCATTCAAAAATCGTCTGGCGCCAGAATATTTTTTGTAGTTCTACGACGGATAAATCACAATATTCTATCAAGCGCGAGTGGCTACTCGCAAGTGCGACTAGCTAGTCGCCGGTGCCACTGACTAGTCGCAGGGGCGACTAGCTAGTAGCAGGCGGGACTGACTAGTCAAAACCGCGGCTATCTAGTCGCATTTACATACGTTTCTTTTTGTTTGTTTTTCAAGCTACCCACGAGTATTTGGTGTCTAAAGACGCGTCTGCTCGCGGGCTGATTGACTGTGTAGTAATTGAAGGTAGCTACAGAACAAAATTATGAATTTAAGATGGAAAAATGTGTTTTTTATATATAGAAATTCATTCAAAAATCGTCTGTCGCCAGAGCATTTTTTTGGGGTTCTGCGAATTATTACTCACAATATTCTATCAGGCGCGAGTGGCTAGTCGACGCTGGGACTAGCCAGTCGCCGATGCCACTGACTACTAGCAGGGGCGACTAGCTAGTAGCAGGCGGGACTGACTAGTCGAAATCGCGGCTAGCTAGTCGCATTTACAAGCGTTTTATTTTGTTTTTTTTATAGATTCCCACGAGTGTGAGGTGCCTGCAGACGCTTCTTGTCGCGGGCTCATTGACAATGCAGTAATTAAAGGTAAATGAAGTTTATTAAAATGAATTTAAGAAGGAAAAGTTTTTTTTGTATATAAAGAAATTCATTCAAAAATCGTCTGTCGCCAGAGCATTTTTTTGGGGTTCTGCGATTTATTACTCACAATATTCTATCAGGCGCGAGTGGCTAGTCGACGCTGGGACTAGCCAGTCGCCTGTGCCACTGACTACTAGCAGGGGCGACTAGCTAGTAGCAGGCGGGACTGACTAGTCGAAATCGCGGCTAGCTAGTCGCATTTACAAGCGTTTTATTTTGTTTTTTTTTATAGATTCCCACGAGTGTGAGGTGTTCGCAGACGCGTCTGCCTTCGGGGGTCATTGACAATGCAGTAATTCAAGGTAAATGAAGTATATAAAAATGAATTTAAGAAGGAAAATTTTTTTTGTATATAAAGAAATTCATTCAAAAATCGTCTGGCGCCAGAATATTTTTTGTAGTTCTGCGACGGATAAATCACAATATTCTATCAAGCGCGAGTGGCTACTCGCAAGTGCGACTAGCTAGTCGCCGGTGCCACTGACTAGTCGCAGGGGCGACTAGCTAGTAGCAGGCGGGACTGACTAGTCAAAACCGCGGCTATCTAGTCGCATTTACATACGTTTCTTTTTGTTTGTTTTTCAAAACTACCCACGAGTATTTGGTGTCTAAAGACGCGTCTGCTCGCGGGCTGATTGACTATGTAGTAATTGAAGGTAGCTAAAGAACAAAATTATGAATTTAAGATGGAAAAATATGTTTTTTATATATAGAAATTCATTCAAAAATCGTCTGTCGCCAGAGCATTTTTTTGGGGTTCTGCGAATTATTACTCACAATATTCTATCAGGCGCGAGTGGCTAGTCGACACTGGGACTAGCCAGTCGCCGGTGCCACTGACTACTAGCAGGGGCGACTAGCTAGTAGCAGGCGGGACTTACTAGTCGAAATCGCGGCTAGCTAGTCGCATTTACATGCGTTTTATTTTGTTTTTTTTTATAGATTCCCACGAGTGTGAGGTGTCTGCAGACGCGTCTGCTCGCGGGCTCATAGATAATGCAGTAATAAAAGGTAAATGAAGTTTATAAAAATGAATTTAAGAAGGAAAAGTTTTTTTTTATATAAAGAAATTCATTCAAAAATCGTCTGGCGCCAGAATATTTTTTGTAGTTCTGCGACGGATATATCACAATATTCTATCAAGCGCGAGTGGCTACTCGCAAGTGCGACTAGTTAGTCGCCGCGCCACTGACTAGTCGCAGGGGCGACTAGCTAGTAGCAGGCGGGGCAGACTAGTCGAAATCGCGGCTAGCTAGTCGCATTTACATGCGTTTTATTTTGTTTTTTTTTATGGATTCCCACGAGTGTGAGGTGTCTGCAGACGCGTCTGCTCGCGGGCTCATTGACTGTGTAGTAACTGAAGGTAGCTACAGAACAAAATTATGAATTTAAGATGGAGAAATGTGTTTTTTATATATAGAAATTCATTCAAAAATCGTCTGTCGCCAGAGCATTTTTTTGGGGTTCTGCGATTTATTACTCACAATATTCTATCAGGCGCGAGTGGCTAGTCGACGCTGGGACTAGCCAGTCGCCGGTGCCTATGACTACTAGCAGGGGCAACTAGCTAGTAGCAGGCGGGACTGACTAGTCGAAATCGCGGCTAGCTAGTCGCATTTACAAGCGTTTTATTTTGTTTTATTTTATAGATTCCCACGAGTGTGAGGTGTCTGCAGACGCGTCTGCTCGCGGGCTCATTGACAATGCAGTAATCAAAGGTAAATGAAGTTTATAAAAATGAATTTAAGAAGGAAAAGTTTGTTTTTTATATAAAGAAATTCATTCAAAAATCGTCTGGCGCCAGAATATTTTTTGTAGTTCTGGGACGGATAAATCACAATATTCTATCAAGCGCGAGTGGCTACTCGCAAGTGCGACTAGCTAGTCGCCCGCACCACTTACTAGTCGCAGGGGCGACTAGCTAGCAGTAGGCGGGACTAACTAGTCAAAACCGCGGCTATCTAGTCGCATTTACATACGTTTCTTTTTGTTTGTTTTTCAAAGCTACCCACGAGTATTTGGTGTCTAAAGACGCGTCTGGTCGCGGGCTGATTGACTGTGTAGTACATTAAGGTAGCTACAGAACAAAATTATGAATTTGAGATGGAAAAATGTGTTTTTTATATATAGAAATTCATTCAAAAATCGTCTGTCGCCAGAGCATTTTTTTGGGGTTCTGCGATTTATTACTCACAATATTCTATCAGGCGCGAGTGGCTAGTCGACGCTGGGACTAGCCAGTCGCCGGTGCCACTGACTACTAGCAGGGGCGACTAGCTAGTAGCAGGCGGGGCAGACTAGTCGAAATCGCGGCTAGCTAGTCGCATTTACATGCGTTTTATTTTGTTTTTTTTTATGGATTCCCACGAGTGTGAGGTGTCTGCAGACGCGTCTGCTCGCGGGCTCATTGACTGTGTAGTAACTGAAGGTAGCTACAGAACAAAATTATGAATTTAAGATGGAGAAATGTGTTTTTTATATATAGAAATTCATTCAAAAATCGTCTGTTGCCAGAGCATTTTTTTGGGGTTCTGCGATTTATTACTCACAATATTCTATCAGGCGCGAGTGGCTAGTCGACGCTGGGACTAGCCAGTCGCCGGTGCCACTGACTACTAGCAGGGGCGACTAGCTAGTAGCAGACGGGGCTGACTAGTCGAAATCGCGGCTAGCTAGTCGCATTTACAAGCGTTTTAATTTGTTTTTTTTTATAGATTCCCACGAGTGTGAGGTGTCTGCAGACGCGTCTGCTCGCGGGCTCATTGAAAATGCAGTAATTAAAGGTAAATGAAGTTTATTAAAATTAATTTAAGAAGGAAAAACTTTGTTTTTTATATAAAGAAATTCATTCAAAAATCGTCTGGCGCCAAAATATTTTTTGTAGTTCTGCGACGGATAAATCACAATATTCTATCAAGTGCGAGTGGCTACTCGCAAGTGCGACTAGCTAGTCGCCGGCGCCACTGACTAGTCGCAGGGGTGACTAGCTAGTAGCAGGTGGGACTGACTAGTCAAAACCGCGGCTATCTAGTCGCATTTACATACGTTTCTTTTTGTTTGTTTTTCAAAGCTACCCACGAGTATTTGGTGTCTAAAGACGCGTCTGCTCGCGGACTGATTGACTGTGTAGTAATTGAAGGTAGCTACAGAACAAAATTATGAATTTAAGATGGAAAAATGGGTTTTTTATATATAGAAATTCATTCAAAAATCGTCTGTCGCCAGAGCATTTTTTTGGGGTTCTGCGAATTATTACTCACAATATTCTATCAGGCGCGAGTGGCTAGTCGACGCTGGGACTAGCCAGTCGCCGGTGCCTATGACTACTAGCAGGGGCAACTAGCTAGTAGCAGGCGGGACTGACTAGTCGAAATCGCGGCTAGCTAGTCGCATTTACAAGCGTTTTATTTTGTTTTATTTTATAGATTCCCACGAGTGTGAGGTGTCTGCAGACGCGTCTGCTCGCGGGCTCATTGACAATGCAGTAATTAAAGGTAAATGAAGTTTATAAAAATGAATTTAAGAAGGAAAATTTTGTTTTTTATATAAAGAAATTCATTCAAAAATCGTCTGGCGCCAGAATATTTTTTGCAGTTCTGCGACGGATAAATCACAATATTCTATCAAGCGCGAGTGGCTACTCGCAAGTGCGACTAGCTAGTCGCCGGCGCCACTTACTAGTCGCAGGGGCGACTAGCTAGCAGCAGGCGGGACTAACAAGTCAAAACCGCGGCTATCTAGTCGCATTTACATACGTTTCTTTTTGTTTGTTTTTCAAAGCTACCCACGAGTATTTGGTGTCTAAAGACGCGTCTGGTCGCGGGCTGATTGACTGTGTAGTAACTGAAGGTAGCTACAGAACAAAATTATGAATTTGAGATGGAAAAATGTGTTTTTTATATATAGAAATTCATTCAAAAATCGTCTGTCGCCAGAGCATTTTTTTGGGGTTCTGCGATTTATTACTCACAATATTCTATCAGGCGCGAGTGGCTAGTCGACGCTGGGACTAGCCAGTCGCCGGTGCCACTGACTACTAGCAGGGGCGACTAGCTAGTAGCAGGCGGGGCTGACTAGTCGAAATCGCGGCTACCTAGTCGCATTTACATGCGTTTTATTTTGTTTTTTTTTATAGATTCCCACGAGTGTGAGGTGTCTGCAGACGCGTCTGCTCGCGGGCTCATTGACAATGCAGTAAATAAAGGTGAATGAAGTTTATAAAAATGAATTTAAGCAGGAAAAGTTTGTTTTTTATATAAAGAAATTCATTCAAAAATCGTCTGGCACCAGAATATTTTTTGTAGTTCTGCGACGGATAAATCACAATATTATATCAAGCGCGAGTGGCTACTTGCAAGTGCGACTAGCTAGTCGCCAGCGCCACTGACTAGTCGCAGGGGCGACTAGCTAGTAGCAGGCGGGACTGACTAGTCCAAACCGCGGCTATCTAGTCGCATTTACATACGTTTCTTTTTGTTTGTTTTTCAAAGCTACCCACGAGTATTTGGTGTCTAAAGACGCGTCTGCTCGCAGGCTGATTGACAGTGTAGTAATAAAACGTGAATGAAGTTTATAAAAATGAATTTAAGAAGGAAAAGTTTTTTTTTTATATAAAGAAATTCATTCAAAAATCGTCTGGCGCCAAATTATTTTTTGTAGTTCTGCGACGGATAAATCACAATATTCTATCAAGCGCGAGTGGCTACTCGCAAGTGCGACTAGCTAGTCGCCGGTGCCACTGACTAGTCGCAGGGGTGACTAGCTAGTAGCAGGTGGGACTGACTAGTCAAAACCGCGGCTATCTAGTCGCATTTACATACGTTTCTTTTTGTTGGTTTTTCAAAGCTACCCACGAGTATTTGGTGTCTAAAGACGCGTCTGCTCGCGGACTGATTGACTGTGTAGTAATTAAAGGTAACTACAAAACAAAATTATGAATTTAAGATGGAAAAATGGGTTTTTTATATATAGAAATTCATTCAAAAATCGTCTGTCGCCAGAGCATTTTTTTGGGGTTCTGCGATTTATTACTCACAATATTCTATCAGGCGCGAGTGGCTAGTCGACGCTGGGACTAGCCAGTCGCCGGTGCCTATGACTACTAGCAGGGGCAACTAGCTAGTAGCAGGCGGGACTGACTAGTCGAAATCGCGGCTAGCTAGTCGCATTTACAAGCGTTTTATTTTGTTTTATTTTATAGATTCCCACGAGTGTGAGGTGTCTGCAGACGCGTCTGCTCGCGGGCTCATTGACAATGCAGTAATTAAAGGTAAATGAAGTTTATTAAAATTAATTTAAGAAGGAAAAGTTTGTTTTTTATATAAAGAAATTCATTCAAAAATCGTCTGGCGCCAGAATATTTTTTGTAGTTCTGCGACGGATAAATCACAATATTCTATCAAGCGCGAGTGACTACTCACAAGTGCGACTAGCTAGTCGCCGGCGCCACTGACTAGTCGCAGGGGCGACTAGCTAGTAGCAGGCGGGACTGACTAGTCGAAATCGCGGCTAGCTAGTCGCATTTACGTGCGTTTTATTTTGTTTTTTTTTATAGATTCCCACGAGTCTGAGGTGTCTGCAGACGCGTCGGCTCGCGGGCTCATTGACAATGCAGTAATTAAAGGTAAATAAAGTTTATAAAAATGAATTTAAGAAGGAAAAGTTTGTTTTTTATATAAAGAAATTCATTCAAAAATCGTCTGGCGCCAGAATATTTTCTGTAGTTCTGCGACGGATAAATCACAATATTCTATCAAGCGCGAGTGGCTACTCGCAGTTGCGACTAGTTAGTCGCCGGCGCCACTGACTAGTCGCAGGGGCGACTAGCTAGTAGCAGGCGGGACTGACTAGTCAAAACCGCGGCTATCTAGTCGCATTTACATACGTTTCTTTTTGTTTGTTTTTCAAAGCTACCCACTAGTGTTTGGTGTCTTAAGACGCGTCTGCTCGCGGGCTGATTGACTGTGTAGTAATTGAAGGTAGCTACAGAACAAAATTATGAATTTAAGATGGAAAAATGTGTTTTTTATATATAGAAATTCATTCAAAAATCGTCTGTCGCCAGAGCATTTTTTTGGGATTCTGCGAATTATTACTCACAATATTCTATCAGGCGCGAGTGGCTAGTCGACACTGGGACTAGCCAGTCACCGGTGCCACTGACTACTAGCAGGGGCGACTGGATAGTAGCAGGCGGGACTTACTAGTCGAAATCGCGGCTAGCTAGTCGCATTTACATGCGTTTTATTTTGTTTTTTTTTATAGATTCCCACGAGTGTGAGGAGTCTGCAGACGCGTCTACTCGCGGGCTCATTGACAATGCAGTAATTAAAGGTGAATGGAGTTTATAAAAATGAATTTAAGAAGGAAAAGTTTTTTTTTATATAAAGAAATTCATTCAAAAATCGTCTGGCGCCAGAATATTTTTTGTAGTTCTGCGACGGATAAATCACAATATTCTATCAAGCGCGAGTGGCTACTCGCAAGTGCGACTAGCTAGTCGCCGGCGCCACTGACTAGTCGCAGGGGCGACTAGCTAGTAGCAGCCGGGACTGACTAGTCAAAAACGCGGCTATCTAGTCGCATTTACATACGTTTCTTTTTGTTTGTTTTTCAAAACTACCCACGAGTATTTGGTGTCTAAAGACGCGTCTGCTCGCGGGCTGATTGACTATGTAGTAATTGAAGGTAGCTACAGAACAAAATTATGAATTTAAGATGGAAAAATGTGTTTTTTATATATAGAAATTCATTCAAAAATCGTCTGTCGCCAGAGCATTTTTTTGGGGTTCTGCGAATTATTACTCACAATATTCTATCAGGCACGAGTGGCTAGTCGACACTGGGACTAGCCAGTCGCCGGTGCCACTGACTACTAGCAGGGGCGACTAGCTAGTAGCAGGCGGGACTTACTAGTCGAAATCGCGGCTAGCTAGTCGCATTTACATGCGTTTTATTTTGTTTTTTTTTATAGATTCCCACGAGTGTGAGGTGTCTGCAGACGCGTCTGCTCGCGGGCTCATAGATAATGCAGTAATAAAAGGTAAATGAAGTTTATAAAAATGAATTTAAGAAGGAAAATTTTTTTTTTATATAAAGAAATTCATTCAAAAATCGTCTGGCGCCAGAATATTTTTTGTAGTTCTGCGACGGATAAATCACAATATTCTATCAAGCGCGAGTGGCTACTCGCAAGTACGACTAGCTAGTCGCCGGCGCCACTGACTAGTCGAAAGGCGACTAGCTAGTAGCAGGCGGGACTGACTAGTCAAAACCGCGGCTATCTAGTCGCATTTACATACGTTTCTTTTTGTTTGTTTTTCAAAACTACCCACGAGTATTTGGTGTCTAAAGACGCGTCTGCTTGCGGGCTGATTGACTATGTAGTAATTGAAGGTAGCTACAGAACAAAATTATGAATTTAAGATGGAAAAATGTGTTTTTTATATATAGAAATTCATTCAAAAATCGTCTGTCGCCAGAGCATTTTTTTGGGGTTCTGCGAATTATTACTCACAATATTCTATCAGGCGCGAGTGGCTAGTCGACACTGGGACTAGCCAGTCGCCGGTGCCACTGACTACTAGCAGGGGCGACTAGCTAGTAGCAGGCGGGACTTACTAGTCGAAATCGCGGCTAGCTAGTCGCATTTACAAGCGTTTTATTTTGTTTTTTTTTATAGATTCCCACGAGTGTGAGGTGCCTGCAGACGCTTCTGCTCGCGGGCTCATTGACAATGCAGTAATTAAAGGTAAATGAAGTTTATAAAAATGAATTTAAGAAGGAAAAGTTTTTTTTTATATAAAGAAATTCATTCAAAAATCGTCTGGCGCCAGAATATTTTTTGTAGTTCTGCGACGGATAAATCACAATATTCTATCAAGCGCGAGTGGCTACTCGCAAGTGCGACTAGCTAGTCGCCGGCGCCACTGACTAGTCGCAGGGGCGACTAGCTAGTAGCAGGCGGGACTGACTAGTCAAAACCGCGGCTATCTAGTCGCATTTACATACGTTTCTTTTTGTTGGTTTTTCAAAGCTACCCACGAGTATTTGGTGTCTAAAGACGCGTCTGCTCGCGGGCTGATTGACTGTGTAATAATTGAAGGTAGCTACAGAACAAAATTATGAATTTAAGATGGAAAAAATTGTTTTTTATATATAGAATTCATTCAAAAATCGTCTGTCGCCAGAGCATTTTTTTGGGGTTCTGCGAATTATTACTCACAATATTCTATCAGGCGCGAGTGGCTAGTCGACGCTGGGACTAGCCAGTCGCCGGTGCCACTGACTACTAGCAGGGGCGACTAGCTAGTAGCAGGCGGGACTGACTAGTCGAAATCGCGGCTAGCTAGTCGCATTTACAAGCGTTTTATTTTGTTTTTTTTATAGATTCCCACGAGTGTGAGGTGTCTGCAGACGCGTCTGCTCGCGAGCTCATAGATAATGCAGTAATAAAAGGTAAATGAAGTTTATAAAAATGAATTTAAGAAGGAAAAGTTTTTTTTTATATAAAGAAATTCATTCAAAAATCGTCTGGCGCCAGAATATTTTTTGTAGTTCTGCGACGGATAAATCACAATATTCTATCAAGTGCGAGTGGCTACTCGCAAGTGCGACTAGCTAGTCGCCGGCGCCACTGACTAGTCGCAGGGGCGACTAGCTAGTAGCAGGCGGGACTGACTTGTCAAAACCGCGGCTATCTAGTCGCATTTACATACGTTTCTTTTTGTTTGTTTTTCAAAGCTACCCACGAGTATTTGGTGTCTAAAGACGCGTCTGCTCGCGGGCTGATTGACTGTGTAGTAATTGAAGGTAGCTACAGAACAAAATTATGAATTTAAGATGGAAAAATGTGTTTTTTATATATAGAAATTCATTCAAAAATCGTCTGTCGCCAGAGCATTTTTTTGGGGTTCTGCGAATTATTACTCAAAATATTCTATCAGGCGCGAGTGGCTAGTCGACACTGGGACTAGCCAGTCGCCGGTGCCACTGACTACTAGCAGGGGCGACTAGCTAGTAGCAGGCGGGACTTACTAGTCGAAATCGCGGCTAGCTAGTCGCATTTACATGCGTTTTATTTTGTTTTTTTTTATAGATTCCCACGAGTGTGAGGTGTCTGCAGACGCGTCTGCTCGCGGGCTCATAGATAATGCAGTAATAAAAGGTAAATGAAGTTTATAAAAATGAATTTAAGAAGGAAAAGTTTTTTTTTATATAAAGAAATTCATTCAAAAATCGTCTGGCGCCAGAATATTTTTTGTAGTTCTGCGACGGATAAATCACAATATTCTATCAAGCGCGAGTGGCTTCTCGCAAGTGCGACTAGCTAGTCGCCGGCGCCACTGACTAGTCGCAGGGGCGACTAGCTAGTAGCAGCCGGGACTGACTAGTCAAAAACGCGGCTATCTAGTCGCATTTACATACGTTTCTTTTTGTTTGTTTTTCAAAACTACCCACGAGTATTTGGTGTCTAAAGACGCGTCTGCTCGCGGACTGATTGACTATGTAGTAATTGAAGGTAGCTACAGAATAAAATTATGAATTTAAGATGGAAAAATGTGTTTTTTATATATAGAAATTCATTCAAAAATCGTCTGTCGCCAGAGCATTTTTTTGGGGTTCTGCGAATTATTACTTACAATATTCTATCAGGCGCGAGTGGCTAGTCGACACTGGGACTAGCCAGTCGCCGGTGCCACTGACTACTAGCAGGGGCGACTAGCTAGTAGCAGGCGGGACTTACTAGTCGAAATCGCGGCTAGCTAGTCGCATTTACATGCGTTTTATTTTGTTTTTTTTTATAGATTCCCACGAGTGTGAGGTGTCTGCAGACGCGTCTGCCCGCGGGCTCATAGATAATGCAGTAATAAAAGGTAAATGAAGTTTATAAAAATGAATTTAAGAAGGAAAAGTTTTTTTTTATATAAAGAAATTCATTCAAAAATCGTCTGGCGCCAGAATATTTTTTGTAGTTCTGCGACGGATAAATCACAATATTCTATCAAGCGCGAGTGGCTACTCGCAAGTGCGACTAGCTAGTCGCCGGCGCCACTGACTAGTCGCAGGGGCGACTAGCTAGTAGCAGGCGGGACTGACTAGTCAAAACCGCGGCTATCTAGTCGCATTTACATACGTTTCTTTTTGTTTGTTTTTCAAAGCTACCCACGAGTATTTGGTGTCTAAAGACGCGTCTGCTCGCGGGCTGATTGACTGTGTAGTAATTGAAGGTAGCTACAGAACAAAATTATGAATTTAAGATGGAAAAAATTGTTTTTTATATATAGAATTCATTCAAAAATCGTCTGTCGCCAGAGCATTTTTTTGGGGTTCTGCGAATTATTACTCACAATATTCTATCAGGCGCGAGTGGCTAGTCGACGCTGGGACTAGCCAGTCGCCGGTGCCACTGACTACTAGCAGGGGCGACTAGCTAGTAGCAGGCGGGACTGACTAGTCGAAATCGCGGCTAGCTAGTCGCATTTACAAGCGTTTTATTTTGTTTTTTTTATAGATTCCCACGAGTGTGAGGTGTCTGCAGACGCGTCTGCTCGCGAGCTCATAGATAATGCAGTAATAAAAGGTAAATGAAGTTTATAAAAATGAATTTAAGAAGGAAAAGTTTTTTTTATATAAAGAAATTCATTCAAAAATCGTCTGGCGCCAGAATATTTTTTGTAGTTCTGCGACGGATAAATCACAATATTCTATCAAGTGCGAGTGGCTACTCGCAAGTGCGACTAGCTAGTCGCCGGCGCCACTGACTAGTCGCAGGGGCGACTAGCTAGTAGCAGGCGGGACTGACTTGTCAAAACCGCGGCTATCTAGTCGCATTTACATACGTTTCTTTTTGTTTGTTTTTCAAAGCTACCCACGAGTATTTGGTGTCTAAAGACGCGTCTGCTCGCGGGCTGATTGACTGTGTAGTAATTGAAGGTAGCTACAGAACAAAATTATGAATTTAAGATGGAAAAATGTGTTTTTTATATATAGAAATTCATTCAAAAATCGTCTGTCGCCAGAGCATTTTTTTGGGGTTCTGCGAATTATTACTCACAATATTCTATCAGGCGCGAGTGGCTAGTCGACACTGGGACTAGCCAGTCACCGGTGCCACTGACTACTAGCAGGGGCGACTGGATAGTAGCAGGCGGGACTTACTAGTCGAAATCGCGGCTAGCTAGTCGCATTTACATGCGTTTTATTTTGTTTTTTTTTATAGATTCCCACGAGTGTGAGGAGTCTGCAGACGCGTCTACTCGCGGGCTCATTGACAATGCAGTAATTAAAGGTGAATGGAGTTTATAAAAATGAATTTAAGAAGGAAAAGTTTTTTTTTATATAAAGAAATTCATTCAAAAATCGTCTGGCGCCAGAATATTTTTTGTAGTTCTGCGACGGATAAATCACAATATTCTATCAAGCGCGAGTGGCTACTCGCAAGTGCGACTAGCTAGTCGCCGGCGCCACTGACTAGTCGCAGGGGCGACTAGCTAGTAGCAGCCGGGACTGACTAGTCAAAAACGCGGCTATCTAGTCGCATTTACATACGTTTCTTTTTGTTTGTTTTTCAAAACTACCCACGAGTATTTGGTGTCTAAAGACGCGTCTGCTCGCGGGCTGATTGACTATGTAGTAATTGAAGGTAGCTACAGAACAAAATTATGAATTTAAGATGGAAAAATGTGTTTTTTATATATAGAAATTCATTCAAAAATCGTCTGTCGCCAGAGCATTTTTTTGGGGTTCTGCGAATTATTACTCACAATATTCTATCAGGCACGAGTGGCTAGTCGACACTGGGACTAGCCAGTCGCCGGTGCCACTGACTACTAGCAGGGGCGACTAGCTAGTAGCAGGCGGGACTTACTAGTCGAAATTGCGGCTAGCTAGTCGCATTTACATGCGTTTTATTTTGTTTTTTTTTATAGATTCCCACGAGTGTGAGGTGTCTGCAGACGCGTCTGCTCGCGGGCTCATAGATAATGCAGTAATAAAAGGTAAATGAAGTTTATAAAAATGAATTTAAGAAGGAAAAGTTTTTTTTTATATAAAGAAATTCATTCAAAAATCGTCTGGCGCCAGAATATTTTTTGTAGTTCTGCGACGGATAAATCACAATATTCTATCAAGCGCGAGTGGCTACTCGCAAGTACGACTAGCTAGTCGCCGGCGCCACTGACTAGTCGCAAGGGCGACTAGCTAGTAGCAGGCGGGACTGACTAGTCAAAACCGCGGCTATCTAGTCGCATTTACATACGTTTCTTTTTGTTTGTTTTTCAAAACTACCCACGAGTATTTGGTGTCTAAAGACGCGTCTGCTTGCGGGCTGATTGACTATGTAGTAA